>OX467092.1:12263031-14663031 GCA_950106755.1 Climacium dendroides
ATTGAATTTCATGACATTGGTACTACAAAGTACAGTCAATATTAAGAGTTTACATTTAAAAAAACATGTGGGTCACTAATTTAATTTTTTCCACACATGCATTGACCAAATCCACAACCAAAAAAAATTAGAACTTGTGGACAAATTTGTTGGGCCCATTTAAATTGGCCTTGATTGAATTTCATGACATTGGTACTACAAAGTACAGTCAATTTTAAGTGTTTAGTTTTAAAAAAACAAGTGGGTCACTAATTTAATTTTTTCCACACATGCATTGACCAAACCCACAAAAAAAGAAAATTAGAACTTGTGGACAAATTTGTTGGGCCCATTTAAATTGGCCTTGATTGAATTTCATGACATTGGTACTCCAAAGTACAGTCAATTTTAAGAGTTTACATTTAAAAAAACATGTGGGTCACTAATTTAATTTTTTCCACACATGCATTGACTAAATCCACAACCAAAATAAAATTAGAACTTGTGGACAAATTTGTTGGGCCCATTTAAATTGGCCTTGATTGAATTTCATGACATTGGTACTACAAAGTACAGTCAATTTTAAGTGTTTAGTTTTAAAAAAACATGTGGGTCACTAATTTAATTTTTTCCACACATGCATTGACCAAACCCACAACCGAAAAAAAATTAGAACTTGTGGAAAAATTTGTTGGGCCCATTTAAATTGGCCTTGATTGAATTTCATGACATTGGTACTACAAAGTACAGTCAATTTTAAGTGTTTAGTTTTAAAAAAACATGTGGGTCACTAATTTAATTTTTTCCACACATGCATTGACCAAATCCACAACCAAAAAAAAATTAGAACTTGTGGACAAATTTGTTGGGCCCATTTAAATTGGCCTTGATTGAATTTCATGACATTGGTACTACAAAGTACAGTCAATTTTAAGAGTTTACATTTAAAAAAACATGTGGGTCACTAATTTAATTTTTTCCACACATGCATTGACCAAACCCACAAAAAAAGAAAATTAGAACTTGTGAACAAATTTGTTGGGCCCATTTAAATTGGCCTTGATTGAATTTCATGACATTGGTACTACAAAGTACAGTCAATTTTAAGTGTTTAGTTTTAAAAAAACAAGTGGGTCACTAATTTAATTTTTTCCACACATGCATTGACCAAACCCACAAAAAAAGAAAATTAGAACTTGTGGACAAATTTGTTGGGCCCATTTAAATTGGCCTTGATTGAATTTCATGACATTGGTACTACAAAGTACAGTCAATTTTAAGTGTTTAGTTTTAAAAAAACATGTGGGTCACTAATTTAATTTTTTCCACACATGCATTGACCATACCTACAACAAAAAAAAAATTAGAACTTGTGGACAAATTTGTTGGGCCCATTTAAATTGGCCTTGATTGAATTTCATGACATTGGTACTACAAAGTACAGTCAATTTTAAGAGTTTACATTTAAAAAAACATGTGGGTCACTAATTTAATTTTTTCCACACATGCATTGACCAAATCCACAACCAAAAAAAAATTAGAACTTGTGGACAAATTTGTTGGGCCCATTTAAATTGGCCTTGATTGAATTTCATGACATTGGTACTACAAAGTACAGTCAATTTTAAGAGTTTACATTTAAAAAAACATGTGGGTCACTAATTTAATTTTTTCCACACATGCATTGACCAAATCCACAACCAAAAAAAAATTAGAACTTGTGGACAAATTTGTTGGGCCCATTTAAATTGGCCTTGATTGAATTTCATGACATTGGTACTACAAAGTACAGTCAATTTTAAGTGTTTAGTTTTAAAAAAACATGTGGGTCACTAATTTAATTTTTTCCACACATGCATTGACCAAACCCACAAAAAAAGAAAATTAGAACTTGTGGACAAATTTGTTGGGCCCATTTAAATTGGCCTTGATTGAATTTCATGACATTGGTACTACAAAGTACAGTCAATTTTAAGTGTTTAGTTTTAAAAAAACATGTGGGTCACTAATTTAATTTTTTCCACACATGCATTGACCAAACCCACAAAAAAAGAAAATTAGAACTTGTGGACAAATTTGTTGGGCCCATTTAAATTGGCCTTGATTGAATTTCATGACATTGGTACTACAAAGTACAGTCAATTTTAAGAGTTTACATTTAAAAAAACATGTGGGTCACTAATTTAATTTTTTCCACACATGCATTGACCAAATCCACAACTGAAAAAAAATTAGAACTTGTGGACAAATTTGTTGGGCCCATTTAAATTGGCCTTGATTGAATTTCATGACATTGGTACTACAAAGTACAGTCAATTTTAAGTGTTTAGTTTTAAAAAAACATGTGGGTCACTAATTTAATTTTTTCCACACATGCATTGACCAAACCCACAACCGAAAAAAAATTAGAACTTGTGGACAAATTTGTTGGGCCCATTTAAATTGGCCTTGATTGAATTTCATGACATTGGTACTACAAAGTACAGTCAATTTTAAGTGTTTAGTTTTAAAAAAACATGTGGGTCACTAATTTAATTTTTTCCACACATGCATTGACCAAATCCACAACCAAAAAAAAATTAGAACTTGTGGACAAATTTGTTGGGCCCATTTAAATTGGCCTTGATTGAATTTCATGACATTGGTACTACAAAGTACAGTCAATTTTAAGTGTTTAGTTTTAAAAAAACATGTGGGTCACTAATTTAATTTTTTCCACACATGCATTGACCAAACCCACAACCGAAAAAAAATTAGAACTTGTGGACAAATTTGTTGGGCCCATTTAAATTGGCCTTGATTGAATTTCATGACATTGGTACTACAAAGTACAGTCAATTTTAAGTGTTTAGTTTTAAAAAAACATGTGGGTCACTAATTTAATTTTTTCCACACATGCATTGACCAAATCCACAACCAAAAAAAAATTAGAACTTGTGGACAAATTTGTTGGGCCCATTTAAATTGGCCTTGATTGAATTTCATGACATTGGTACTACAAAGTACAGTCAATTTTAAGTGTTTACATTTAAAAAAACATGTGGGTCACTAATTTAATTTTTTCCACACATGCATTGACCAAACCCACAAAAAAAGAAAATTAGAACTTGTGAACAAATTTGTTGGGCCCATTTAAATTGGCCTTGATTGAATTTCATGACATTGGTACTACAAAGTACAGTCAATTTTAAGTGTTTAGTTTTAAAAAAACAAGTGGGTCACTAATTTAATTTTTTCCACACATGCATTGACCAAACCCACAAAAAAAGAAAATTAGAACTTGTGGACAAATTTGTTGGGCCCATTTAAATTGGCCTTGATTGAATTTCATGACATTGGTACTACAAAGTACAGTCAATTTTAAGTGTTTAGTTTTAAAAAAACATGTGGGTCACTAATTTAATTTTTTCCACACATGCATTGACCATACCTACAACAAAAAAAAAATTAGAACTTGTGGACAAATTTGTTGGGCCCATTTAAATTGGCCTTGATTGAATTTCATGACATTGGTACTACAAAGTACAGTCAATTTTAAGAGTTTACATTTAAAAAAACATGTGGGTCACTAATTTAATTTTTTCCACACATGCATTGACCAAATCCACAACCAAAAAAAAATTAGAACTTGTGGACAAATTTGTTGGGCCCATTTAAATTGGCCTTGATTGAATTTCATGACATTGGTACTACAAAGTACAGTCAATTTTAAGAGTTTACATTTAAAAAAACATGTGGGTCACTAATTTAATTTTTTCCACACATGCATTGACCAAATCCACAACCAAAAAAAAATTAGAACTTGTGGACAAATTTGTTGGGCCCATTTAAATTGGCCTTGATTGAATTTCATGACATTGGTACTACAAAGTACAGTCAATTTTAAGTGTTTAGTTTTAAAAAAACATGTGGGTCACTAATTTAATTTTTTCCACACATGCATTGACCAAATCCACAACCAAAATAAAATTAGAACTTGTGGACAAATTTGTTGGGCCCATTTAAATTGGCCTTGATTGAATTTCATGACATTGGTACTACAAAGTACAGTCAATTTTAAGTGTTTAGTTTTAAAAAAACATGTGGGTCACTAATTTAATTTTTTCCACACATGCATTGACCAAATCCACAACCAAAAAAAAATTAGAACTTGTGGACAAATTTGTTGAGCCCATTTAAATTGGCCTTGATTGAATTTCATGACATTGGTACTACAAAGTACAGTCAATTTTAAGTGTTTAGTTTTAAAAAAACAGGTGGGTCACTAATTTAATTTTTTCCACACATGCATTGACCAAATCCACAACCAAAATAAAATTAGAACTTGTGGACAAATTTGTTGGGCCCATTTAAATTGGCCTTGATTGAATTTCATGACATTGGTACTACAAAGTACAGTCAATTTTAAGTGTTTAGTTTTAAAAAAACAAGTGGGTCACTAATTTAATTTTTTCCACACATGCATTGACCAAACCCACAAAAAAAGAAAATTAGAACTTGTGGACAAATTTGTTGGGCCCATTTAAATTGGCCTTGATTGAATTTCATGACATTGGTACTACAAAGTACAGTCAATTTTAAGAGTTTACATTTAAAAAAACATGTGGGTCACTAATTTAATTTTTTCCACACATGCATTGACCAAATCCACAACCGAAAAAAAATTAGAACTTGTGGACAAATTTGTTGGGCCCATTTAAATTGGCCTTGATTGAATTTCATGACATTGGTACTACAAAGTACAGTCAATTTTAAGTGTTTAGTTTTAAAAAAACATGTGGGTCACTAATTTAATTTTTTCCACACATGCATTGACCAAACCCACAACCGAAAAAAAATTAGAACTTGTGGACAAATTTGTTGGGCCCATTTAAATTGGCCTTGATTGAATTTCATGACATTGGTACTACAAAGTACAGTCAATTTTAAGTGTTTAGTTTTAAAAAAACATGTGGGTCACTAATTTAATTTTTTCCACACATGCATTCACCAAATCCACAACCAAAATAAAATTAGAACTTGTGGACAAATTTGTTGGGCCCATTTAAATTGGCCTTGATTGAATTTCATGACATTGGTACTACAAAGTACAGTCAATTTTAAGAGTTTACATTTAAAAAAACATGTGGGTCACTAATTTAATTTTTTCCACACATGCATTGACCAAATCCACAACCGAAAAAAAATTAGAACTTGTGGACAAATTTGTTGGGCCCATTTAAATTGGCCTTGATTGAATTTCATGACATTGGTACTACAAAGTACAGTCAATTTTAAGTGTTTAGTTTTAAAAAAACATGTGGGTCACTAATTTAATTTTTTCCACACATGCATTGACCAAACCCACAACCAAAAAAAAATTAGAACTTGTGGACAAATTTGTTGAGCCCATTTAAATTGGCCTTGATTGAATTTCATGACATTGGTACTACAAAGTACAGTCAATTTTAAGTGTTTAGTTTTTAAAAAATAGGTGGGTCACTAATTTAATTTTTTCCACACATGCATTGACCAAATCCACAACCAAAATAAAATTAGAACTTGTGGACAAATTTGTTGGGCCCATTTAAATTGGCCTTGATTGAATTTCATGACATTGGTACTACAAAGTACAGTCAATTTTAAGTATTTAGTTTTAAAAAAACATGTGGGTCACTAATTTAATTTTTTCCACACATGCATTGACCAAATCCACAACCGAAAAAAAATTAGAACTTGTGGACAAATTTGTTGGGCCCATTTAAATTGGCCTTGATTGAATTTCATGACATTGGTACTACAAAGTACAGTCAATTTTAAGTGTTTAGTTTTAAAAAAACATGTGGGTCACTAATTTAATTTTTTCCACACATGCATTGACCAAACCCACAACCGAAAAAAAATTAGAACTTGTGGACAAATTTGTTGGGCCCATTTAAATTGGCCTTGATTGAATTTCATGACATTGGTACTACAAAGTACAGTCAATTTTAAGTGTTTAGTTTTAAAAAAACATGTGGGTCACTAATTTAATTTTTTCCACACATGCATTGACCAAATCCACAACCAAAATAAAATTAGAACTTGTGGACAAATTTGTTGGGCCCATTTAAATTGGCCTTGATTGAATTTCATGACATTGGTACTACAAAGTACAGTCAATTTTAAGAGTTTACATTTAAAAAAACATGTGGGTCACTAATTTAATTTTTTCCACACATGCATTGACCAAATCCACAACCGAAAAAAAATTAGAACTTGTGGACAAATTTGTTGGGCCCATTTAAATTGGCCTTGATTGAATTTCATGACATTGGTACTACAAAGTACAGTCAATTTTAAGTGTTTAGTTTTAAAAAAACATGTGGGTCACTAATTTAATTTTTTCCACACATGCATTGACCAAACCCACAACCAAAAAAAAATTAGAACTTGTGGACAAATTTGTTGAGCCCATTTAAATTGGCCTTGATTGAATTTCATGACATTGGTACTACAAAGTACAGTCAATTTTAAGTGTTTAGTTTTTAAAAAATAGGTGGGTCACTAATTTAATTTTTTCCACACATGCATTGACCAAATCCACAACCAAAATAAAATTAGAACTTGTGGACAAATTTGTTGGGCCCATTTAAATTGGCCTTGATTGAATTTCATGACATTGGTACTACAAAGTACAGTCAATTTTAAGAGTTTACATTTAAAAAAACATGTGGGTCACTAATTTAATTTTTTCCACACATGCATTGACCAAATCCACAACCAAAAAAAAATTAGAACTTGTGGACAAATTTGTTGGGCCCATTTAAATTGGCCTTGATTGAATTTCATGACATTGGTACTACAAAGTACAGTCAATTTTAAGTGTTTAGTTTTAAAAAAACAAGTGGGTCACTAATTTAATTTTTTCCACACATGCATTGACCAAACCCACAAAAAAAGAAAATTAGAACTTGTGGACAAATTTGTTGGGCCCATTTAAATTGGCCTTGATTGAATTTCATGACATTGGTACTACAAAGTACAGTCAATTTTAAGAGTTTACATTTAAAAAAACATGTGGGTCACTAATTTAATTTTTTCCACACATGCATTGACCAAATCCACAACCGAAAAAAAATTAGAACTTGTGGACAAATTTGTTGGGCCCATTTAAATTGGCCTTGATTGAATTTCATGACATTGGTACTACAAAGTACAGTCAATTTTAAGTGTTTAGTTTTAAAAAAACATGTGGGTCACTAATTTAATTTTTTCCACACATGCATTGACCAAACCCACAACCAAAAAAAAATTAGAACTTGTGGACAAATTTGTTGGGCCCATTTAAATTGGCCTTGATTGAATTTCATGACATTGGTACTACAAAGTACAGTCAATTTTAAGTGTTTAGTTTTAAAAAAACATGTGGGTCACTAATTTAATTTTTTCCACACATGCATTGACCAAACCCACAACCAAAAAAAAATTAGAACTTGTGGACAAATTTGTTGGGCCCATTTAAATTGGCCTTGATTGAATTTCATGACATTGGTACTACAAAGTACAGTCAATTTTAAGTGTTTAGTTTTAAAAAAACATGTGGGTCACTAATTTAATTTTTTCCACACATGCATTGACCAAACCCACAACCAAAAAAAAATTAGAACTTGTGGACAAATTTGTTGAGCCCATTTAAATTGGCCTTGATTGAATTTCATGACATTGGTACTACAAAGTACAGTCAATTTTAAGTGTTTAGTTTTTAAAAAATAGGTGGGTCACTAATTTAATTTTTTCCACACATGCATTGACCAAATCCACAACCAAAATAAAATTAGAACTTGTGGACAAATTTGTTGAGCCCATTTAAATTGGCCTTGATTGAATTTCATGACATTGGTACTACAAAGTACAGTCAATTTTAAGTGTTTAGTTTTTAAAAAATAGGTGGGTCACTAATTTAATTTTTTCCACACATGCATTGACCAAATCCACAACCAAAATAAAATTAGAACTTGTGGACAAATTTGTTGGGCCCATTTAAATTGGCCTTGATTGAATTTCATGACATTGGTACTACAAAGTACAGTCAATTTTAAGTGTTTAGTTTTAAAAAAACATGTGGGTCACTAATTTAATTTTTTCCACACATGCATTCACCAAATCCACAACCAAAATAAAATTAGAACTTGTGGACAAATTTGTTGGGCCCATTTAAATTGGCCTTGATTGAATTTCATGACATTGGTACTACAAAGTACAGTCAATTTTAAGAGTTTACATTTAAAAAAACATGTGGGTCACTAATTTAATTTTTTCCACACATGCATTGACCAAATCCACAACCGAAAAAAAATTAGAACTTGTGGACAAATTTGTTGGGCCCATTTAAATTGGCCTTGATTGAATTTCATGACATTGGTACTACAAAGTACAGTCAATTTTAAGTGTTTAGTTTTAAAAAAACATGTGGGTCACTAATTTAATTTTTTCCACACATGCATTGACCAAACCCACAACCAAAAAAAAATTAGAACTTGTGGACAAATTTGTTGAGCCCATTTAAATTGGCCTTGATTGAATTTCATGACATTGGTACTACAAAGTACAGTCAATTTTAAGTGTTTAGTTTTTAAAAAATAGGTGGGTCACTAATTTAATTTTTTCCACACATGCATTGACCAAATCCACAACCAAAATAAAATTAGAACTTGTGGACAAATTTGTTGGGCCCATTTAAATTGGCCTTGATTGAATTTCATGACATTGGTACTACAAAGTACAGTCAATTTTAAGAGTTTACATTTAAAAAAACATGTGGGTCACTAATTTAATTTTTTCCACACATGCATTGACCAAATCCACAACCAAAAAAAAATTAGAACTTGTGGACAAATTTGTTGGGCCCATTTAAATTGGCCTTGATTGAATTTCATGACATTGGTACTACAAAGTACAGTCAATTTTAAGTGTTTAGTTTTAAAAAAACAAGTGGGTCACTAATTTAATTTTTTCCACACATGCATTGACCAAACCCACAAAAAAAGAAAATTAGAACTTGTGGACAAATTTGTTGGGCCCATTTAAATTGGCCTTGATTGAATTTCATGACATTGGTACTACAAAGTACAGTCAATTTTAAGAGTTTACATTTAAAAAAACATGTGGGTCACTAATTTAATTTTTTCCACACATGCATTGACCAAATCCACAACCGAAAAAAAATTAGAACTTGTGGACAAATTTGTTGGGCCCATTTAAATTGGCCTTGATTGAATTTCATGACATTGGTACTACAAAGTACAGTCAATTTTAAGTGTTTAGTTTTAAAAAAACATGTGGGTCACTAATTTAATTTTTTCCACACATGCATTGACCAAACCCACAACCAAAAAAAAATTAGAACTTGTGGACAAATTTGTTGGGCCCATTTAAATTGGCCTTGATTGAATTTCATGACATTGGTACTACAAAGTACAGTCAATTTTAAGTGTTTAGTTTTAAAAAAACATGTGGGTCACTAATTTAATTTTTTCCACACATGCATTGACCAAATCCACAACCAAAATAAAATTAGAACTTGTGGACAAATTTGTTGGGCCCATTTAAATTGGCCTTGATTGAATTTCATGACATTGGTACTACAAAGTACAGTCAATTTTAAGTGTTTAGTTTTAAAAAAACATGTGGGTCACTAATTTAATTTTTTCCACACATGCATTGACCAAACCCACAACCGAAAAAAAAATTAGAACTTGTGGACAAATTTGTTGGGCCCATTTAAATTGGCCTTGATTGAATTTCATGACATTGGTACTACAAAGTACAGTCAATTTTAAGAGTTTACATTTAAAAAAACAAGTGGGTCACTAATTTAATTTTTTCCACACATGCATTGACCAAATCCACAACCAAAATAAAATTAGAACTTGTGGAAAAATTTGTTGGGCCCATTTAAATTGGCCTTGATTGAATTTCATGACATTGGTACTACAAAGTACAGTCAATTTTAAGAGTTTAGTTTTAAAAAAACATGTGGGTCACTAATTTAATTTTTTCCACACATGCATTGACCAAACCCACAAAAAAAGAAAATTAGAACTTGTGAACAAATTTGTTGGGCCCATTTAAATTGGCCTTGATTGAATTTCATGACATTGGTACTACAAAGTACAGTCAATTTTAAGTGTTTAGTTTTAAAAAAACAAGTGGGTCACTAATTTAATTTTTTCCACACATGCATTGACCAAACCCACAAAAAAAGAAAATTAGAACTTGTGGACAAATTTGTTGGGCCCATTTAAATTGGCCTTGATTGAATTTCATGACATTGGTACTACAAAGTACAGTCAATTTTAAGTGTTTAGTTTTAAAAAAACATGTGGGTCACTAATTTAATTTTTTCCACACATGCATTGACCATACCTACAACAAAAAAAAAATTAGAACTTGTGGACAAATTTGTTGGGCCCATTTAAATTGGCCTTGATTGAATTTCATGACATTGGTACTACAAAGTACAGTCAATTTTAAGAGTTTACATTTAAAAAAACATGTGGGTCACTAATTTAATTTTTTCCACACATGCATTGACCAAATCCACAACCAAAAAAAAATTAGAACTTGTGGACAAATTTGTTGGGCCCATTTAAATTGGCCTTGATTGAATTTCATGACATTGGTACTACAAAGTACAGTCAATTTTAAGAGTTTACATTTAAAAAAACATGTGGGTCACTAATTTAATTTTTTCCACACATGCATTGACCAAATCCACAACCAAAATAAAATTAGAACTTGTGGACAAATTTGTTGGGCCCATTTAAATTGGCCTTGATTGAATTTCATGACATTGGTACTACAAAGTACAGTCAATTTTAAGTGTTTACATTTAAAAAAACATGTGGGTCACTAATTTAATTTTTTCCACACATGCATTGACCAAATCCACAACCAAAATAAAATTAGAACTTGTGGACAAATTTGTTGGGCCCATTTAAATTGGCCTTGATTGAATTTCATGACATTGGTACTACAAAGTACAGTCAATTTTAAGAGTTTAGTTTTAAAAAACAGGTGGGTCACTAATTTAATTTTTTCCACACATGCATTGACCAAACCCACAAAAAAAAAAAATTAGAACTTGTGGACAAATTTGTTGGGCCCATTTAAATTGGCCTTGATTGAATTTCATGACATTGGTACTACAAAGTACAGTCAATTTTAAGTGTTTAGTTTTAAAAAAACATGTGGGTCACTAATTTAATTTTTTCCACACATGCAATAACCAAACCCACAACCAAGAAAAAATTAGAACTTGTGGACAAATTTGTTGGGCCCATTTAAATTGGCATTGATTGAATTTCATGACATTGGTACTACAAAGTACAGTCAATTTTAAGTGTTTAGTTTTAAAAAAACATGTGGGTCACTAATTTAATTTTTTCCACACATGCATTGACCAAATCCACAACCGAAAAAAAATTAGAACTTGTGGACAAATTTGTTGGGCCCATTTAAATTGGCCTTGATTGAATTTCATGACATTGGTACTACAAAGTACAGTCAATTTTAAGTGTTTAGTTTTAAAAAAACATGTGGGTCACTAATTTAATTTTTTCCACACATGCATTGACCAAACCCACAACCGAAAAAAAAATTAGAACTTGTGGACAAATTTGTTGGGCCCATTTAAATTGGCCTTGATTGAATTTCATGACATTGGTACTACAAAGTACAGTCAATTTTAAGAGTTTACATTTAAAAAAACAAGTGGGTCACTAATTTAATTTTTTCCACACATGCATTGACCAAATCCACAACCAAAATAAAATTAGAACTTGTGGAAAAATTTGTTGGGCCCATTTAAATTGGCCTTGATTGAATTTCATGACATTGGTACTACAAAGTACAGTCAATTTTAAGAGTTTAGTTTTAAAAAAACATGTGGGTCACTAATTTAATTTTTTCCACACATGCATTGACCAAACCCACAAAAAAAGAAAATTAGAACTTGTGAACAAATTTGTTGGGCCCATTTAAATTGGCCTTGATTGAATTTCATGACATTGGTACTACAAAGTACAGTCAATTTTAAGTGTTTAGTTTTAAAAAAACAAGTGGGTCACTAATTTAATTTTTTCCACACATGCATTGACCAAACCCACAAAAAAAGAAAATTAGAACTTGTGGACAAATTTGTTGGGCCCATTTAAATTGGCCTTGATTGAATTTCATGACATTGGTACTACAAAGTACAGTCAATTTTAAGTGTTTAGTTTTAAAAAAACATGTGGGTCACTAATTTAATTTTTTCCACACATGCATTGACCATACCTACAACAAAAAAAAAATTAGAACTTGTGGACAAATTTGTTGGGCCCATTTAAATTGGCCTTGATTGAATTTCATGACATTGGTACTACAAAGTACAGTCAATTTTAAGAGTTTACATTTAAAAAAACATGTGGGTCACTAATTTAATTTTTTCCACACATGCATTGACCAAATCCACAACCAAAAAAAAATTAGAACTTGTGGACAAATTTGTTGGGCCCATTTAAATTGGCCTTGATTGAATTTCATGACATTGGTACTACAAAGTACAGTCAATTTTAAGAGTTTACATTTAAAAAAACATGTGGGTCACTAATTTAATTTTTTCCACACATGCATTGACCAAATCCACAACCAAAATAAAATTAGAACTTGTGGACAAATTTGTTGGGCCCATTTAAATTGGCCTTGATTGAATTTCATGACATTGGTACTACAAAGTACAGTCAATTTTAAGTGTTTACATTTAAAAAAACATGTGGGTCACTAATTTAATTTTTTCCACACATGCATTGACCAAATCCACAACCAAAATAAAATTAGAACTTGTGGACAAATTTGTTGGGCCCATTTAAATTGGCCTTGATTGAATTTCATGACATTGGTACTACAAAGTACAGTCAATTTTAAGAGTTTAGTTTTAAAAAACAGGTGGGTCACTAATTTAATTTTTTCCACACATGCATTGACCAAACCCACAAAAAAAAAAAATTAGAACTTGTGGACAAATTTGTTGGGCCCATTTAAATTGGCCTTGATTGAATTTCATGACATTGGTACTACAAAGTACAGTCAATTTTAAGTGTTTAGTTTTAAAAAAACATGTGGGTCACTAATTTAATTTTTTCCACACATGCAATAACCAAACCCACAACCAAGAAAAAATTAGAACTTGTGGACAAATTTGTTGGGCCCATTTAAATTGGCATTGATTGAATTTCATGACATTGGTACTACAAAGTACAGTCAATTTTAAGTGTTTAGTTTTAAAAAAACATGTGGGTCACTAATTTAATTTTTTCCACACATGCATTGACCAAATCCACAACCGAAAAAAAATTAGAACTTGTGGACAAATTTGTTGGGCCCATTTAAATTGGCCTTGATTGAATTTCATGACATTGGTACTACAAAGTACAGTCAATTTTAAGTGTTTAGTTTTAAAAAAACATGTGGGTCACTAATTTAATTTTTTCCACACATGCATTGACCAAACCCACAACCGAAAAAAAATTAGAACTTGTGGACAAATTTGTTGGGCCCATTTAAATTGGCCTTGATTGAATTTCATGACATTGGTACTACAAAGTACAGTCAATTTTAAGTGTTTAGTTTTAAAAAAACATGTGGGTCACTAATTTAATTTTTTCCACACATGCATTGACCAAACCCACAACCGAAAAAAAATTAGAACTTGTGGACAAATTTGTTGGGCCCATTTAAATTGGCCTTGATTGAATTTCATGACATTGGTACTACAAAGTACAGTCAATTTTAAGTGTTTAGTTTTAAAAAAACATGTGGGTCACTAATTTAATTTTTTCCACACATGCATTCACCAAATCCACAACCGAAAAAAAATTAGAACTTGTGGACAAATTTGCTGGGCCCATTTAAATTGGCCTTGATTGAATTTCATGACATTGGTACTACAAAGTACAGTCAATTTTAAGTGTTTAGTTTTAAAAAAACATGTGGGTCACTAATTTAATTTTTTCCACACATGCATTCACCAAATCCACAACCAAAATAAAATTAGAACTTGTGGACAAATTTGTTGGGCCCATTTAAATTGGCCTTGATTGAATTTCATGACATTGGTACTACAAAGTACAGTCAATTTTAAGAGTTTACATTTAAAAAAACATGTGGGTCACTAATTTAATTTTTTCCACACATGCATTGACCAAATCCACAACCAAAAAAAAATTAGAACTTGTGGACAAATTTGTTGGGCCCATTTAAATTGGCCTTGATTGAATTTCATGACATTGGTACTACAAAGTACAGTCAATTTTAAGTGTTTAGTTTTAAAAAAACAAGTGGGTCACTAATTTAATTTTTTCCACACATGCATTGACCAAACCCACAAAAAAAGAAAATTAGAACTTGTGGACAAATTTGTTGGGCCCATTTAAATTGGCCTTGATTGAATTTCATGACATTGGTACTACAAAGTACAGTCAATTTTAAGAGTTTACATTTAAAAAAACATGTGGGTCACTAATTTAATTTTTTCCACACATGCATTGACCAAATCCACAACCGAAAAAAAATTAGAACTTGTGGACAAATTTGTTGGGCCCATTTAAATTGGCCTTGATTAAATTTCATGACATTGGTACTACAAAGTACAGTCAATTTTAAGTGTTTAGTTTTAAAAAAACATGTGGGTCACTAATTTAATTTTTTCCACACATGCATTGACCAAACCCACAACCAAAAAAAAATTAGAACTTGTGGACAAATTTGTTGGGCCCATTTAAATTGGCCTTGATTGAATTTCATGACATTGGTACTACAAAGTACAGTCAATATTAAGAGTTTAGTTTTAAAAAAACATGTGGGTCACTAATTTAATTTTTTCCACACATGCATTCACCAAATCCACAACCAAAATAAAATTAGAACTTGTGGACAAATTTGTTGGGCCCATTTAAATTGGCCTTGATTGAATTTCATGACATTGGTACTACAAAGTACAGTCAATTTTAAGTGTTTAGTTTTAAAAAAACATGTGGGTCACTAATTTAATTTTTTCCACACATGCATTGACCAAACCCACAACCGAAAAAAAAATTAGAACTTGTGGACAAATTTGTTGGGCCCATTTAAATTGGCCTTGATTGAATTTCATGACATTGGTACTACAAAGTACAGTCAATTTTAAGAGTTTAGTTTTAAAAAAACATGTGGGTCACTAATTTAATTTTTTCCACACATGCATTGACCAAACCCACAACCAAAATAAAATTAGAACTTGTGGAAAAATTTGTTGGGCCCATTTAAATTGGCCTTGATTGAATTTCATGACATTGGTACTACAAAGTACAGTCAATTTTAAGAGTTTAGTTTTAAAAAAACATGTGGGTCACTAATTTAATTTTTTCCACACATGCATTGACCAAACCCACAAAAAAAGAAAATTAGAACTTGTGAACAAATTTGTTGGGCCCATTTAAATTGGCCTTGATTGAATTTCATGACATTGGTACTACAAAGTACAGTCAATTTTAAGTGTTTAGTTTTAAAAAAACAAGTGGGTCACTAATTTAATTTTTTCCACACATGCATTGACCAAACCCACAAAAAAAGAAAATTAGAACTTGTGGACAAATTTGTTGGGCCCATTTAAATTGGCCTTGATTGAATTTCATGACATTGGTACTACAAAGTACAGTCAATTTTAAGTGTTTAGTTTTAAAAAAACATGTGGGTCACTAATTTAATTTTTTCCACACATGCATTGACCATACCTACAACAAAAAAAAAATTAGAACTTGTGGACAAATTTGTTGGGCCCATTTAAATTGGCCTTGATTGAATTTCATGACATTGGTACTACAAAGTACAGTCAATTTTAAGAGTTTACATTTAAAAAAACATGTGGGTCACTAATTTAATTTTTTCCACACATGCATTGACCAAATCCACAACCAAAAAAAAATTAGAACTTGTGGACAAATTTGTTGGGCCCATTTAAATTGGCCTTGATTGAATTTCATGACATTGGTACTACAAAGTACAGTCAATTTTAAGAGTTTACATTTAAAAAAACATGTGGGTCACTAATTTAATTTTTTCCACACATGCATTGACCAAATCCACAACCAAAAAAAAATTAGAACTTGTGGACAAATTTGTTGGGCCCATTTAAATTGGCCTTGATTGAATTTCATGACATTGGTACTACAAAGTACAGTCAATTTTAAGTGTTTACATTTAAAAAAACATGTGGGTCACTAATTTAATTTTTTCCACACATGCATTGACCAAATCCACAACCAAAATAAAATTAGAACTTGTGGACAAATTTGTTGGGCCCATTTAAATTGGCCTTGATTGAATTTCATGACATTGGTACTACAAAGTACAGTCAATTTTAAGAGTTTAGTTTTAAAAAACAGGTGGGTCACTAATTTAATTTTTTCCACACATGCATTGACCAAACCCACAAAAAAAAAAAATTAGAACTTGTGGACAAATTTGTTGGGCCCATTTAAATTGGCCTTGATTGAATTTCATGACATTGGTACTACAAAGTACAGTCAATTTTAAGTGTTTAGTTTTAAAAAAACATGTGGGTCACTAATTTAATTTTTTCCACACATGCAATAACCAAACCCACAACCAAGAAAAAATTAGAACTTGTGGACAAATTTGTTGGGCCCATTTAAATTGGCATTGATTGAATTTCATGACATTGGTACTACAAAGTACAGTCAATTTTAAGTGTTTAGTTTTAAAAAAACATGTGGGTCACTAATTTAATTTTTTCCACACATGCATTGACCAAATCCACAACCGAAAAAAAATTAGAACTTGTGGAAAAATTTGTTGGGCCCATTTAAATTGGCCTTGATTGAATTTCATGACATTGGTACTACAAAGTACAGTCAATTTTAAGTGTTTAGTTTTAAAAAAACATGTGGGTCACTAATTTAATTTTTTCCACACATGCATTGACCAAACCCACAACCGAAAAAAAATTAGAACTTGTGGACAAATTTGTTGGGCCCATTTAAATTGGCCTTGATTGAATTTCATGACATTGGTACTACAAAGTACAGTCAATTTTAAGTGTTTAGTTTTAAAAAAACATGTGGGTCACTAATTTAATTTTTTCCACACATGCATTCACCAAATCCACAACCAAAATAAAATTAGAACTTGTGGACAAATTTGTTGGGCCCATTTAAATTGGCCTTGATTGAATTTCATGACATTGGTACTACAAAGTACAGTCAATTTTAAGTGTTTAGTTTTAAAAAAACATGTGGGTCACTAATTTAATTTTTTCCACACATGCATTCACCAAATCCACAACCGAAAAAAAATTAGAACTTGTGGACAAATTTGTTGGGCCCATTTAAATTGGCCTTGATTGAATTTCATGACATTGGTACTACAAAGTACAGTCAATTTTAAGTGTTTAGTTTTAAAAAAACATGTGGGTCACTAATTTAATTTTTTCCACACATGCATTCACCAAATCCACAACCAAAATAAAATTAGAACTTGTGGACAAATTTGTTGGGCCCATTTAAATTGGCCTTGATTGAATTTCATGACATTGGTACTACAAAGTACAGTCAATTTTAAGTGTTTAGTTTTAAAAAAACATGTGGGTCACTAATTTAATTTTTTCCACACATGCATTGACCAAATCCACAACCAAAATAAAATTAGAACTTGTGGACAAATTTGTTGGGCCCATTTAAATTGGCCTTGATTGAATTTCATGACATTGGTACTACAAAGTACAGTCAATTTTAAGAGTTTACATTTAAAAAAAC
Organism: Climacium dendroides; assembly: GCA_950106755.1. Taxonomy (NCBI): domain Eukaryota; kingdom Viridiplantae; phylum Streptophyta; class Bryopsida; order Hypnales; family Climaciaceae; genus Climacium; species Climacium dendroides. Next base: position 12,280,824 of record OX467092.1, read on the forward strand.
ATGTGGGTCACTAATTTAATTTTTTCCACACATGCATTGACCAAATCCACAACCAAAAACAAATTAGAACTTGTGGACAAATTTGTTGGGCCCATTTAAATTGGCCTTGATTGAATTTCATGACATTGGTACTACAAAGTACAGTCAATTTTAAGTGTTTAGTTTTAAAAAAACAAGTGGGTCACTAATTTAATTTTTTCCACACATGCATTGACCAAACCCAGAAAAAAAGAAAATTAGAACTTGTGGACAAATTTGTTGGGCCCATTTAAATTGGCCTTGATTGAATTTCATGACATTGGTACTACAAAGTACAGTCAATTTTAAGAGTTTACATTTAAAAAAACATGTGGGTCACTAATTTAATTTTTTCCACACATGCATTGACCAAATCCACAACCAAAAAAAAATTAGAACTTGTGGACAAATTTGTTGGGCCCATTTAAATTGGCCTTGATTGAATTTCATGACATTGGTACTACAAAGTACAGTCAATTTTAAGTGTTTAGTTTTAAAAAAACATGTGGGTCACTAATTTAATTTTTTCCACACATGCATTGACCAAACCCACAACCGAAAAAAAATTAGAACTTGTGGACAAATTTGTTGGGCCCATTTAAATTGGCCTTGATTGAATTTCATGACATTGGTACTACAAAGTACAGTCAATTTTAAGTGTTTAGTTTTAAAAAAACATGTGGGTCACTAATTTAATTTTTTCCACACATGCATTCACCAAATCCACAACCAAAATAAAATTAGAACTTGTGGACAAATTTGTTGGGCCCATTTAAATTGGCCTTGATTGAATTTCATGACATTGGTACTACAAAGTACAGTCAATTTTAAGTGTTTAGTTTTAAAAAAACATGTGGGTCACTAATTTAATTTTTTCCACACATGCATTGACCAAACCCACAACCGAAAAAAAATTAGAACTTGTGGACAAATTTGTTGGGCCCATTTAAATTGGCCTTGATTGAATTTCATGACATTGGTACTACAAAGTACAGTCAATTTTAAGAGTTTACATTTAAAAAAACATGTGGGTCACTAATTTAATTTTTTCCACACATGCATTGACCAAATCCACAACCAAAATAAAATTAGAACTTGTGGAAAAATTTGTTGGGCCCATTTAAATTGGCCTTGATTGAATTTCATGACATTGGTACTACAAAGTACAGTCAATTTTAAGAGTTTAGTTTTAAAAAAACATGTGGGTCACTAATTTAATTTTTTCCACACATGCATTGACCAAATCCACAACCGAAAAAAAATTAGAACTTGTGGACAAATTTGTTGGGCCCATTTAAATTGGCCTTGATTGAATTTCATGACATTGGTACTACAAAGTACAGTCAATTTTAAGTGTTTAGTTTTAAAAAAACATGTGGGTCACTAATTTAATTTTTTCCACACATGCATTGACCAAACCCACAACCAAAATAAAATTAGAACTTGTGGACAAATTTGTTGGGCCCATTTAAATTGGCCTTGATTGAATTTCATGACATTGGTACTACAAAGTACAGTCAATTTTAAGTGTTTAGTTTTAAAAAAACATGTGGGTCACTAATTTAATTTTTTCCACACATGCATTGACCAAACCCACAACCGAAAAAAAATTAGAACTTGTGGACAAATTTGTTGGGCCCATTTAAATTGGCCTTGATTGAATTTCATGACATTGGTACTACAAAGTACAGTCAATTTTAAGAGTTTACATTTAAAAAAACATGTGGGTCACTAATTTAATTTTTTCCACACATGCATTGACCAAATCCACAACCAAAATAAAATTAGAACTTGTGGAAAAATTTGTTGGGCCCATTTAAATTGGCCTTGATTGAATTTCATGACATTGGTACTACAAAGTACAGTCAATTTTAAGAGTTTAGTTTTAAAAAAACATGTGGGTCACTAATTTAATTTTTTCCACACATGCATTGACCAAACCCACAAAAAAAGAAAATTAGAACTTGTGAACAAATTTGTTGGGCCCATTTAAATTGGCCTTGATTGAATTTCATGACATTGGTACTACAAAGTACAGTCAATTTTAAGTGTTTAGTTTTAAAAAAACAAGTGGGTCACTAATTTAATTTTTTCCACACATGCATTGACCAAACCCACAAAAAAAGAAAATTAGAACTTGTGGACAAATTTGTTGGGCCCATTTAAATTGGCCTTGATTGAATTTCATGACATTGGTACTACAAAGTACAGTCAATTTTAAGTGTTTAGTTTTAAAAAAACAAGTGGGTCACTAATTTAATTTTTTCCACACATGCATTGACCAAACCCACAAAAAAAGAAAATTAGAACTTGTGGACAAATTTGTTGGGCCCATTTAAATTGGCCTTGATTGAATTTCATGACATTGGTACTACAAAGTACAGTCAATTTTAAGTGTTTAGTTTTAAAAAAACATGTGGCTCACTAATTTAATTTTTTCCACACATGCATTCACCAAATCCACAACCAAAATAAAATTAGAACTTGTGGAAAAATTTGTTGGGCCCATTTAAATTGGCCTTGATTGAATTTCATGACATTGGTACTACAAAGTACAGTCAATTTTAAGAGTTTAGTTTTAAAAAAACATGTGGGTCACTAATTTAATTTTTTCCACACATGCATTGACCAAACCCACAAAAAAAGAAAATTAGAACTTGTGAACAAATTTGTTGGGCCCATTTAAATTGGCCTTGATTGAATTTCATGACATTGGTACTACAAAGTACAGTCAATTTTAAGTGTTTAGTTTTAAAAAAACAAGTGGGTCACTAATTTAATTTTTTCCACACATGCATTGACCAAACCCACAAAAAAAGAAAATTAGAACTTGTGGACAAATTTGTTGGGCCCATTTAAATTGGCCTTGATTGAATTTCATGACATTGGTACTACAAAGTACAGTCAATTTTAAGTGTTTAGTTTTAAAAAAACATGTGGGTCACTAATTTAATTTTTTCCACACATGCATTGACCATACCTACAACAAAAAAAAAATTAGAACTTGTGGACAAATTTGTTGGGCCCATTTAAATTGGCCTTGATTGAATTTCATGACATTGGTACTACAAAGTACAGTCAATTTTAAGAGTTTACATTTAAAAAAACATGTGGGTCACTAATTTAATTTTTTCCACACATGCATTGACCAAATCCACAACCAAAAAAAAATTAGAACTTGTGGACAAATTTGTTGGGCCCATTTAAATTGGCCTTGATTGAATTTCATGACATTGGTACTACAAAGTACAGTCAATTTTAAGAGTTTACATTTAAAAAAACATGTGGGTCACTAATTTAATTTTTTCCACACATGCATTGACCAAATCCACAACCAAAAAAAAATTAGAACTTGTGGACAAATTTGTTGGGCCCATTTAAATTGGCCTTGATTGAATTTCATGACATTGGTACTACAAAGTACAGTCAATTTTAAGTGTTTACATTTAAAAAAACATGTGGGTCACTAATTTAATTTTTTCCACACATGCATTGACCAAATCCACAACCAAAATAAAATTAGAACTTGTGGACAAATTTGTTGGGCCCATTTAAATTGGCCTTGATTGAATTTCATGACATTGGTACTACAAAGTACAGTCAATTTTAAGAGTTTAGTTTTAAAAAACAGGTGGGTCACTAATTTAATTTTTTCCACACATGCATTGACCAAACCCACAAAAAAAAAAAATTAGAACTTGTGGACAAATTTGTTGGGCCCATTTAAATTGGCCTTGATTGAATTTCATGACATTGGTACTACAAAGTACAGTCAATTTTAAGTGTTTAGTTTTAAAAAAACATGTGGGTCACTAATTTAATTTTTTCCACACATGCAATAACCAAACCCACAACCAAGAAAAAATTAGAACTTGTGGACAAATTTGTTGGGCCCATTTAAATTGGCATTGATTGAATTTCATGACATTGGTACTACAAAGTACAGTCAATTTTAAGTGTTTAGTTTTAAAAAAACATGTGGGTCACTAATTTAATTTTTTCCACACATGCATTGACCAAATCCACAACCGAAAAAAAATTAGAACTTGTGGACAAATTTGTTGGGCCCATTTAAATTGGCCTTGATTGAATTTCATGACATTGGTACTACAAAGTACAGTCAATTTTAAGTGTTTAGTTTTAAAAAAACATGTGGGTCACTAATTTAATTTTTTCCACACATGCATTGACCAAACCCACAACCGAAAAAAAATTAGAACTTGTGGACAAATTTGTTGGGCCCATTTAAATTGGCCTTGATTGAATTTCATGACATTGGTACTACAAAGTACAGTCAATTTTAAGTGTTTAGTTTTAAAAAAACATGTGGGTCACTAATTTAATTTTTTCCACACATGCATTGACCAAACCCACAACCGAAAAAAAATTAGAACTTGTGGACAAATTTGTTGGGCCCATTTAAATTGGCCTTGATTGAATTTCATGACATTGGTACTACAAAGTACAGTCAATTTTAAGTGTTTAGTTTTAAAAAAACATGTGGGTCACTAATTTAATTTTTTCCACACATGCATTGACCAAATCCACAACCGAAAAAAAATTAGAACTTGTGGACAAATTTGTTGGGCCCATTTAAATTGGCCTTGATTGAATTTCATGACATTGGTACTACAAAGTACAGTCAATTTTAAGTGTTTAGTTTTAAAAAAACATGTGGGTCACTAATTTAATTTTTTCCACACATGCATTGACCAAACCCACAACCGAAAAAAAATTAGAACTTGTGGACAAATTTGTTGGGCCCATTTAAATTGGCCTTGATTGAATTTCATGACATTGGTACTACAAAGTACAGTCAATTTTAAGTGTTTAGTTTTAAAAAAACATGTGGGTCACTAATTTAATTTTTTCCACACATGCATTCACCAAATCCACAACCAAAATAAAATTAGAACTTGTGGACAAATTTGTTGGGCCCATTTAAATTGGCCTTGATTGAATTTCATGACATTGGTACTACAAAGTACAGTCAATTTTAAGTGTTTAGTTTTAAAAAAACATGTGGGTCACTAATTTAATTTTTTCCACACATGCATTCACCAAATCCACAACCGAAAAAAAATTAGAACTTGTGGACAAATTTGTTGGGCCCATTTAAATTGGCCTTGATTGAATTTCATGACATTGGTACTACAAAGTACAGTCAATTTTAAGTGTTTAGTTTTAAAAAAACATGTGGGTCACTAATTTAATTTTTTCCACACATGCATTCACCAAATCCACAACCAAAATAAAATTAGAACTTGTGGACAAATTTGTTGGGCCCATTTAAATTGGCCTTGATTGAATTTCATGACATTGGTACTACAAAGTACAGTCAATTTTAAGTGTTTAGTTTTAAAAAAACATGTGGGTCACTAATTTAATTTTTTCCACACATGCATTGACCAAATCCACAACCAAAATAAAATTAGAACTTGTGGACAAATTTGTTGGGCCCATTTAAATTGGCCTTGATTGAATTTCATGACATTGGTACTACAAAGTACAGTCAATTTTAAGTGTTTAGTTTTAAAAAAACATGTGGGTCACTAATTTAATTTTTTCCACACATGCATTGACCAAATCCACAACCAAAAAAAAATTAGAACTTGTGGACAAATTTGTTGGGCCCATTTAAATTGGCCTTGATTGAATTTCATGACATTGGTACTACAAAGTACAGTCAATTTTAAGTGTTTAGTTTTAAAAAAACAAGTGGGTCACTAATTTAATTTTTTCCACACATGCATTGACCAAACCCACAAAAAAAGAAAATTAGAACTTGTGGACAAATTTGTTGGGCCCATTTAAATTGGCCTTGATTGAATTTCATGACATTGGTACTACAAAGTACAGTCAATTTTAAGAGTTTACATTTAAAAAAACATGTGGGTCACTAATTTAATTTTTTCCACACATGCATTGACCAAATCCACAACCAAAAAAAAATTAGAACTTGTGGACAAATTTGTTGGGCCCATTTAAATTGGCCTTGATTGAATTTCATGACATTGGTACTACAAAGTACAGTCAATTTTAAGTGTTTAGTTTTAAAAAAACATGTGGGTCACTAATTTAATTTTTTCCACACATGCATTGACCAAACCCACAACCGAAAAAAAATTAGAACTTGTGGACAAATTTGTTGGGCCCATTTAAATTGGCCTTGATTGAATTTCATGACATTGGTACTACAAAGTACAGTCAATTTTAAGTGTTTAGTTTTAAAAAAACATGTGGGTCACTAATTTAATTTTTTCCACACATGCATTCACCAAATCCACAACCAAAATAAAATTAGAACTTGTGGACAAATTTGTTGGGCCCATTTAAATTGGCCTTGATTGAATTTCATGACATTGGTACTACAAAGTACAGTCAATTTTAAGTGTTTAGTTTTAAAAAAACATGTGGGTCACTAATTTAATTTTTTCCACACATGCATTGACCAAACCCACAACCGAAAAAAAATTAGAACTTGTGGACAAATTTGTTGGGCCCATTTAAATTGGCCTTGATTGAATTTCATGACATTGGTACTACAAAGTACAGTCAATTTTAAGAGTTTACATTTAAAAAAACATGTGGGTCACTAATTTAATTTTTTCCACACATGCATTGACCAAATCCACAACCAAAATAAAATTAGAACTTGTGGAAAAATTTGTTGGGCCCATTTAAATTGGCCTTGATTGAATTTCATGACATTGGTACTACAAAGTACAGTCAATTTTAAGAGTTTAGTTTTAAAAAAACATGTGGGTCACTAATTTAATTTTTTCCACACATGCATTGACCAAACCCACAAAAAAAGAAAATTAGAACTTGTGGACAAATTTGTTGGGCCCATTTAAATTGGCCTTGATTGAATTTCATGACATTGGTACTACAAAGTACAGTCAATTTTAAGTGTTTAGTTTTAAAAAAACAAGTGGGTCACTAATTTAATTTTTTCCACACATGCATTGACCAAACCCACAAAAAAAGAAAATTAGAACTTGTGGACAAATTTGTTGGGCCCATTTAAATTGGCCTTGATTGAATTTCATGACATTGGTACTACAAAGTACAGTCAATTTTAAGTGTTTAGTTTTAAAAAAACATGTGGCTCACTAATTTAATTTTTTCCACACATGCATTCACCAAATCCACAACCAAAATAAAATTAGAACTTGTGGACAAATTTGTTGGGCCCATTTAAATTGGCCTTGATTGAATTTCATGACATTGGTACTACAAAGTACAGTCAATTTTAAAAGTTTACATTTAAAAAAACATGTGGGTCACTAATTTAATTTTTTCCACACATGCATTGACCAAATCCACAACCAAAAAAAAATTAGAACTTGTGGACAAATTTGTTGGGCCCATTTAAATTGGCCTTGATTGAATTTCATGACATTGGTACTACAAAGTACAGTCAATTTTAAGTGTTTAGTTTTAAAAAAACATGTGGGTCACTAATTTAATTTTTTCCACACATGCATTGACCAAACCCACAACCGAAAAAAAATTAGAACTTGTGGACAAATTTGTTGGGCCCATTTAAATTGGCCTTGATTGAATTTCATGACATTGGTACTACAAAGTACAGTCAATTTTAAGTGTTTAGTTTTAAAAAAACATGTGGGTCACTAATTTAATTTTTTCCACACATGCATTCACCAAATCCACAACCACAATAAAATTAGAACTTGTGGACAAATTTGTTGGGCCCATTTAAATTGGCCTTGATTGAATTTCATGACATTGGTACTACAAAGTACAGTCAATTTTAAGTGTTTAGTTTTAAAAAAACATGTGGGTCACTAATTTAATTTTTTCCACACATGCATTGACCAAACCCACAACCGAAAAAAAATTAGAACTTGTGGACAAATTTGTTGGGCCCATTTAAATTGGCCTTGATTGAATTTCATGACATTGGTACTACAAAGTACAGTCAATTTTAAGTGTTTAGTTTTAAAAAAACATGTGGGTCACTAATTTAATTTTTTCCACACATGCATTCACCAAATCCACAACCACAATAAAATTAGAACTTGTGGACAAATTTGTTGGGCCCATTTAAATTGGCCTTGATTGAATTTCATGACATTGGTACTACAAAGTACAGTCAATTTTAAGAGTTTACATTTAAAAAAACATGTGGGTCACTAATTTAATTTTTTCCACACATGCATTGACCAAATCCACAACCAAAATAAAATTAGAACTTGTGGAAAAATTTGTTGGGCCCATTTAAATTGGCCTTGATTGAATTTCATGACATTGGTACTACAAAGTACAGTCAATTTTAAGAGTTTAGTTTTAAAAAAACATGTGGGTCACTAATTTAATTTTTTCCACACATGCATTGACCAAACCCACAAAAAAAGAAAATTAGAACTTGTGAACAAATTTGTTGGGCCCATTTAAATTGGCCTTGATTGAATTTCATGACATTGGTACTACAAAGTACAGTCAATTTTAAGTGTTTAGTTTTAAAAAAACAAGTGGGTCACTAATTTAATTTTTTCCACACATGCATTGACCAAACCCACAAAAAAAGAAAATTAGAACTTGTGGACAAATTTGTTGGGCCCATTTAAATTGGCCTTGATTGAATTTCATGACATTGGTACTACAAAGTACAGTCAATTTTAAGTGTTTAGTTTTAAAAAAACATGTGGCTCACTAATTTAATTTTTTCCACACATGCATTCACCAAATCCACAACCAAAATAAAATTAGAACTTGTGGACAAATTTGTTGGGCCCATTTAAATTGGCCTTGATTGAATTTCATGACATTGGTACTACAAAGTACAGTCAATTTTAAGAGTTTACATTTAAAAAAACATGTGGGTCACTAATTTAATTTTTTCCACACATGCATTGACCAAATCCACAACCAAAAAAAAATTAGAACTTGTGGACAAATTTGTTGGGCCCATTTAAATTGGCCTTGATTGAATTTCATGACATTGGTACTACAAAGTACAGTCAATTTTAAGTGTTTAGTTTTAAAAAAACATGTGGGTCACTAATTTAATTTTTTCCACACATGCATTGACCAAACCCACAACCGAAAAAAAATTAGAACTTGTGGACAAATTTGTTGGGCCCATTTAAATTGGCCTTGATTGAATTTCATGACATTGGTACTACAAAGTACAGTCAATTTTAAGTGTTTAGTTTTAAAAAAACATGTGGGTCACTAATTTAATTTTTTCCACACATGCATTCACCAAATCCACAACCAAAATAAAATTAGAACTTGTGGACAAATTTGTTGGGCCCATTTAAATTGGCCTTGATTGAATTTCATGACATTGGTACTACAAAGTACAGTCAATTTTAAGTGTTTAGTTTTAAAAAAACATGTGGGTCACTAATTTAATTTTTTCCACACATGCATTGACCAAACCCACAACCGAAAAAAAATTAGAACTTGTGGACAAATTTGTTGGGCCCATTTAAATTGGCCTTGATTGAATTTCATGACATTGGTACTACAAAGTACAGTCAATTTTAAGTGTTTAGTTTTAAAAAAACATGTGGGTCACTAATTTAATTTTTTCCACACATGCATTCACCAAATCCACAACCACAATAAAATTAGAACTTGTGGACAAATTTGTTGGGCCCATTTAAATTGGCCTTGATTGAATTTCATGACATTGGTACTACAAAGTACAGTCAATTTTAAGTGTTTAGTTTTAAAAAAACATGTGGGTCACTAATTTAATTTTTTCCACACATGCATTGACCAAATCCACAACCAAAATAAAATTAGAACTTGTGGACAAATTTGTTGGGCCCATTTAAATTGGCCTTGATTGAATTTCATGACATTGGTACTACAAAGTACAGTCAATTTTAAGAGTTTACATTTAAAAAAACATGTGGGTCACTAATTTAATTTTTTCCACACATGCATTGACCAAATCCACAACCAAAAAAAAATTAGAACTTGTGGACAAATTTGTTGGGCCCATTTAAATTGGCCTTGATTGAATTTCATGACATTGGTACTACAAAGTACAGTCAATTTTAAGTGTTTAGTTTTAAAAAAACATGTGGGTCACTAATTTAATTTTTTCCACACATGCATTGACCAAACCCACAACCAAAATAAAATTAGAACTTGTGGACAAATTTGTTGGGCCCATTTAAATTGGCCTTGATTGAATTTCATGACATTGGTACTACAAAGTACAGTCAATTTTAAGTGTTTAGTTTTAAAAAAACATGTGGGTCACTAATTTAATTTTTTCCACACATGCATTGACCAAACCCACAACCGAAAAAAAATTAGAACTTGTGGACAAATTTGTTGGGCCCATTTAAATTGGCCTTGATTGAATTTCATGACATTGGTACTACAAAGTACAGTCAATTTTAAGTGTTTAGTTTTAAAAAAACATGTGGGTCACTAATTTAATTTTTTCCACACATGCATTCACCAAATCCACAACGAAAATAAAATTAGAACTTGTGGACAAATTTGTTGGGCCCATTTAAATTGGCCTTGATTGAATTTCATGACATTGGTACTACAAAGTACAGTCAATTTTAAGTGTTTAGTTTTAAAAAAACATGTGGGTCACTAATTTAATTTTTTCCACACATGCATTGACCAAACCCACAACCGAAAAAAAATTAGAACTTGTGGACAAATTTGTTGGGCCCATTTAAATTGGCCTTGATTGAATTTCATGACATTGGTACTACAAAGTACAGTCAATTTTAAGTGTTTAGTTTTAAAAAAACATGTGGGTCACTAATTTAATTTTTTCCACACATGCATTGACCAAACCCACAACCGAAAAAAAATTAGAACTTGTGGACAAATTTGTTGGGCCCATTTAAATTGGCCTTGATTGAATTTCATGACATTGGTACTACAAAGTACAGTCAATTTTAAGTGTTTAGTTTTAAAAAAACATGTGGGTCACTAATTTAATTTTTTCCACACATGCATTCACCAAATCCACAACCAAAATAAAATTAGAACTTGTGGACAAATTTGTTGGGCCCATTTAAATTGGCCTTGATTGAATTTCATGACATTGGTACTACAAAGTACAGTCAATTTTAAGTGTTTAGTTTTAAAAAAACATGTGGGTCACTAATTTAATTTTTTCCACACATGCATTGACCAAATCCACAACCAAAATAAAATTAGAACTTGTGGACAAATTTGTTGGGCCCATTTAAATTGGCCTTGATTGAATTTCATGACATTGGTACTACAAAGTACAGTCAATTTTAAGAGTTTACATTTAAAAAAACATGTGGGTCACTAATTTAATTTTTTCCACACATGCATTGACCAAATCCACAACCAAAAAAAAATTAGAACTTGTGGACAAATTTGTTGGGCCCATTTAAATTGGCCTTGATTGAATTTCATGACATTGGTACTACAAAGTACAGTCAATTTTAAGTGTTTAGTTTTAAAAAAACATGTGGGTCACTAATTTAATTTTTTCCACACATGCATTGACCAAACCCACAACCAAAATAAAATTAGAACTTGTGGACAAATTTGTTGGGCCCATTTAAATTGGCCTTGATTGAATTTCATGACATTGGTACTACAAAGTACAGTCAATTTTAAGTGTTTAGTTTTAAAAAAACATGTGGGTCACTAATTTAATTTTTTCCACACATGCATTGACCAAACCCACAACCGAAAAAAAATTAGAACTTGTGGACAAATTTGTTGGGCCCATTTAAATTGGCCTTGATTGAATTTCATGACATTGGTACTACAAAGTACAGTCAATTTTAAGTGTTTAGTTTTAAAAAAACATGTGGGTCACTAATTTAATTTTTTCCACACATGCATTGACCAAACCCACAACCGAAAAAAAATTAGAACTTGTGGACAAATTTGTTGGGCCCATTTAAATTGGCCTTGATTGAATTTCATGACATTGGTACTACAAAGTACAGTCAATTTTAAGTGTTTAGTTTTAAAAAAACATGTGGGTCACTAATTTAATTTTTTCCACACATGCATTGACCAAATCCACAACCAAAATAAAATTAAAACTTGTGGACAAATTTGTTGGGCCCATTTAAATTGGCCTTGATTGAATTTCATGACATTGGTACTACAAAGTACAGTCAATTTTAAGTGTTTAGTTTTAAAAAAACATGTGGGTCACTAATTTAATTTTTTCCACACATGCATTCACCAAATCCACAACCAAAATAAAATTAGAACTTGTGGACAAATTTGTTGGGCCCATTTAAATTGGCCTTGATTGAATTTCATGACATTGGTACTACAAAGTACAGTCAATTTTAAGTGTTTAGTTTTAGAAAAACATGTGGGTCACTAATTTAATTTTTTCCACACATGCATTGACCAAACCCACAACCGAAAAAAAATTAGAACTTGTGGACAAATTTGTTGGGCCCATTTAAATTGGCCTTGATTGAATTTCATGACATTGGTACTACAAAGTACAGTCAATTTTAAGAGTTTACATTTAAAAAAACATGTGGGTCACTAATTTAATTTTTTCCACACATGCATTGACCAAATCCACAACCAAAATAAAATTAGAACTTGTGGACAAATTTGTTGGGCCCATTTAAATTGGCCTTGATTGAATTTCATGACATTGGTACTACAAAGTACAGTCAATTTTAAGAGTTTAGTTTTAAAAAAACATGTGGGTCACTAATTTAATTTTTTCCACACATGCATTGACCAAACCCACAAAAAAAGAAAATTAGAACTTGTGAACAAATTTGTTGGGCCCATTTAAATTGGCCTTGATTGAATTTCATGACATTGGTACTACAAAGTACAGTCAATTTTAAGTGTTTAGTTTTAAAAAAACAAGTGGGTCACTAATTTAATTTTTTCCACACATGCATTGACCAAACCCACAAAAAAAGAAAATTAGAACTTGTGGACAAATTTGTTGGGCCCATTTAAATTGGCCTTGATTGAATTTCATGACATTGGTACTACAAAGTACAGTCAATTTTAAGTGTTTAGTTTTAAAAAAACATGTGGGTCACTAATTTAATTTTTTCCACACATGCATTGACCATACCTACAACAAAAAGAAAATTAGAACTTGTGGACAAATTTGTTGGGCCCATTTAAATTGGCCTTGATTGAATTTCATGACATTGGTACTACAAAGTACAGTCAATTTTAAGTGTTTAGTTTTAAAAAAACATGTGGGTCACTAATTTAATTTTTTCCACACATGCATTGACCATACCTACAACAAAAAAAAAATTAGAACTTGTGGACAAATTTGTTGGGCCCATTTAAATTGGCCTTGATTGAATTTCATGACATTGGTACTACAAAGTACAGTCAATTTTAAGAGTTTACATTTAAAAAAACATGTGGGTCACTAATTTAATTTTTTCCACACATGCATTGACCAAATCCACAACCAAAAAAAAATTAGAACTTGTGGACAAATTTGTTGGGCCCATTTAAATTGGCCTTGATTGAATTTCATGACATTGGTACTACAAAGTACAGTCAATTTTAAGAGTTTACATTTAAAAAAACATGTGGGTCACTAATTTAATTTTTTCCACACATGCATTGACCAAATCCACAACCGAAAAAAAATTAGAACTTGTGGACAAATTTGTTGGGCCCATTTAAATTGGCCTTGATTGAATTTCATGACATTGGTACTACAAAGTACAGTCAATTTTAAGTGTTTAGTTTTAAAAAAACATGTGGGTCACTAATTTAATTTTTTCCACACATGCATTGACCAAATCCACAACCAAAAAAAAATTAGAACTTGTGGACAAATTTGTTGGGCCCATTTAAATTGGCCTTGATTGAATTTCATGACATTGGTACTACAAAGTACAGTCAATTTTAAGTGTTTAGTTTTAGAAAAACATGTGGGTCACTAATTTAATTTTTTCCACACATGCATTGACCAAACCCACAACCGAAAAAAAATTAGAACTTGTGGACAAATTTGTTGGGCCCATTTAAATTGGCCTTGATTGAATTTCATGACATTGGTACTACAAAGTACAGTCAATTTTAAGTGTTTAGTTTTAAAAAAACATGTGGGTCACTAATTTAATTTTTTCCACACATGCATTCACCAAATCCACAACCAAAATAAAATTAGAACTTGTGGACAAATTTGTTGGGCCCATTTAAATTGGCCTTGATTGAATTTCATGACATTGGTACTACAAAGTACAGTCAATTTTAAGAGTTTACATTTAAAAAAACATGTGGGTCACTAATTTAATTTTTTCCACACATGCATTGACCAAACCCACAACCGAAAAAAAATTAGAACTTGTGGACAAATTTGTTGGGCCCATTTAAATTGGCCTTGATTGAATTTCATGACATTGGTACTACAAAGTACAGTCAATTTTAAGTGTTTAGTTTTAAAAAAACAAGTGGGTCACTAATTTAATTTTTTCCACACATGCATTGACCAAACCCACAAAAAAAGAAAATTAGAACTTGTGGACAAATTTGTTGGGCCCATTTAAATTGGCCTTGATTGAATTTCATGACATTGGTACTACAAAGTACAGTCAATTTTAAGTGTTTAGTTTTAAAAAAACATGTGGGTCACTAATTTAATTTTTTCCACACATGCATTGACCATACCTACAACAAAACAAAAATTAGAACTTGTGGACAAATTTGTTGGGCCCATTTAAATTGGCCTTGATTGAATTTCATGACATTGGTACTACAAAGTACAGTCAATTTTAAGAGTTTACATTTAAAAAAACATGTGGGTCACTAATTTAATTTTTTCCACACATGCATTGACCAAATCCACAACCAAAAAAAAATTAGAACTTGTGGACAAATTTGTTGGGCCCATTTAAATTGGCCTTGATTGAATTTCATGACATTGGTACTACAAAGTACAGTCAATTTTAAGAGTTTATATTTAAAAAAACATGTGGGTCACTAATTTAATTTTTTCCACACATGCATTGACCAAATCCACAACCAAAAAAAAATTAGAACTTGTGGACAAATTTGTTGGGCCCATTTAAATTGGCCTTGATTGAATTTCATGACATTGGTACTACAAAGTAGAGTCAATTTTAAGTGTTTAGTTTTAAAAAAACATGTGGGTCACTAATTTAATTTTTTCCACACATGCATTGACCAAACCCACAACCGAAAAAAAATTAGAACTTGTGGACAAATTTGTTGGGCCCATTTAAATTGGCCTTGATTGAATTTCATGACATTGGTACTACAAAGTACAGTCAATTTTAAGTGTTTAGTTTTAAAAAAACATGTGGGTCACTAATTTAATTTTTTCCACACATGCATTGACCAAACCCACAACCAAAAAAAAATTAGAACTTGTGGACAAATTTGTTGGGCCCATTTAAATTGGCCTTGATTGAATTTCATGACATTGGTACTACAAAGTACAGTCAATTTTAAGAGTTTAGTTTTAAAAAAACATGTGGGTCACTAATTTAATTTTTTCCACACATGCATTGACCAAACCCACAAAAAAAGAAAATTAGAACTTGTGAACAAATTTGTTGGGCCCATTTAAATTGGCCTTGATTGAATTTCATGACATTGGTACTACAAAGTACAGTCAATTTTAAGTGTTTAGTTTTAAAAAAACAAGTGGGTCACTAATTTAATTTTTTCCACACATGCATTGACCAAACCCACAAAAAAAGAAATTAGAACTTGTGGACAAATTTGTTGGGCCCATTTAAATTGGCCTTGATTGAATTTCATGACATTGGTACTACAAAGTACAGTCAATTTTAAGAGTTTACATTTAAAAAAACATGTGGGTCACTAATTTAATTTTTTCCACACATGCATTGACCAAATCCACAACCAAAATAAAATTAGAACTTGTGGACAAATTTGTTGGGCCCATTTAAATTGGCCTTGATTGAATTTCATGACATTGGTACTACAAAGTACAGTCAATTTTAAGTGTTTAGTTTTAAAAAAACATGTGGGTCACTAATTTAATTTTTTCCACACATGCATTGACCAAACCCACAACCGAAAAAAAATTAGAACTTGTGGACAAATTTGTTGGGCCCATTTAAATTGGCCTTGATTGAATTTCATGACATTGGTACTACAAAGTACAGTCAATTTTAAGTGTTTAGTTTTAAAAAAACATGTGGGTCACTAATTTAATTTTTTCCACACATGCATTCACCAAATCCACAACCAAAATAAAATTAGAACTTGTGGACAAATTTGTTGGGCCCATTTAAATTGGCCTTGATTGAATTTCATGACATTGGTACTACAAAGTACAGTCAATTTTAAGTGTTTAGTTTTAAAAAAACATGTGGGTCACTAATTTAATTTTTTCCACACATGCATTGACCAAACCCACAACCGAAAAAAAATTAGAACTTGTGGACAAATTTGTTGGGCCCATTTAAATTGGCCTTGATTGAATTTCATGACATTGGTACTACAAAGTACAGTCAATTTTAAGTGTTTAGTTTTAAAAAAACATGTGGGTCACTAATTTAATTTTTTCCACACATGCATTCACCAAATCCACAACCAAAATAAAATTAGAACTTGTGGACAAATTTGTTGGGCCCATTTAAATTGGCCTTGATTGAATTTCATGACATTGGTACTACAAAGTACAGTCAATTTTAAGTGTTTAGTTTTAAAAAAACATGTGGGTCACTAATTTAATTTTTTCCACACATGCATTGACCAAACCCACAACCGAAAAAAAATTAGAACTTGTGGACAAATTTGTTGGGCCCATTTAAATTGGCCTTGATTGAATTTCATGACATTGGTACTACAAAGTACAGTCAATTTTAAGAGTTTACATTTAAAAAAACATGTGGGTCACTAATTTAATTTTTTCCACACATGCATTGACCAAATCCACAACCAAAATAAAATTAGAACTTGTGGAAAAATTTGTTGGGCCCATTTAAATTGGCCTTGATTGAATTTCATGACATTGGTACTACAAAGTACAGTCAATTTTAAGAGTTTAGTTTTAAAAAAACATGTGGGTCACTAATTTAATTTTTTCCACACATGCATTGACCAAACCCACAAAAAAAGAAAATTAGAACTTGTGAACAAATTTGTTGGGCCCATTTAAATTGGCCTTGATTGAATTTCATGACATTGGTACTACAAAGTACAGTCAATTTTAAGTGTTTAGTTTTAAAACAACAAGTGGGTCACTAATTTAATTTTTTCCACACATGCATTGACCAAATCCACAAAAAAAGAAAAAATAGAACTTGTGGACAAATTTGTTGGGCCCATTTAAATTGGCCTTGATTGAATTTCATGACATTGGTACTACAAAGTACAGTCAATTTTAAGTGTTTAGTTTTAAAAAAACATGTGGGTCACTAATTTAATTTTTTCCACACATGCATTGACCAAACCTACAACAAAAAAAACATTAGAACTTGTGGACAAATTTGTTGGGCCCATTTAAATTGGCCTTGATTGAATTTCATGACATTGGTACTACAAAGTACAGTCAATTTTAAGAGTTTACATTTAAAAAAACATGTGGGTCACTAATTTAATTTTTTCCACACATGCATTGACCAAATCCACAACCATAAAAAAATTAGAACTTGTGGACAAATTTGTTGGGCCCATTTAAATTGGCCTTGATTGAATTTCATGACATTGGTACTACAAAGTACAGTCAATTTTAAGAGTTTACATTTAAAAAAACATGTGGGTCACTAATTTAATTTTTTCCACACATGCATTGACCAAATCCACAACCAAAAAAAAATTAGAACTTGTGGACAAATTTGTTGGGCCCATTTAAATTGGCCTTGATTGAATTTCATGACATTGGTACTACAAAGTACAGTCAATTTTAAGTGTTTAGTTTTAAAAAAACATGTGGGTCACTAATTTAATTTTTTCCACACATGCATTGACCAAACCCACAACCGAAAAAAAATTAGAACTTGTGGACAAATTTGTTGGGCCCATTTAAATTGGCCTTGATTGAATTTCATGACATTGGTACTACAAAGTACAGTCAATTTTAAGTGTTTAGTTTTAAAAAAACATGTGGGTCACTAATTTAATTTTTTCCACACATGCATTCACCAAATCCACAACCAAAATAAAATTAGAACTTGTGGACAAATTTGTTGGGCCCATTTAAATTGGCCTTGATTGAATTTCATGACATTGGTACTACAAAGTACAGTCAATTTTAAGTGTTTAGTTTTAAAAAAACATGTGGGTCACTAATTTAATTTTTTCCACACATGCATTGACCAAACCCACAACCGAAAAAAAATTAGAACTTGTGGACAAATTTGTTGGGCCCATTTAAATTGGCCTTGATTGAATTTCATGACATTGGTACTACAAAGTACAGTCAATTTTAAGAGTTTACATTTAAAAAAACATGTGGGTCACTAATTTAATTTTTTCCACACATGCATTGACCAAATCCACAACCAAAATAAAATTAGAACTTGTGGAAAAATTTGTTGGGCCCATTTAAATTGGCCTTGATTGAATTTCATGACATTGGTACTACAAAGTACAGTCAATTTTAAGTGTTTAGTTTTAAAAAAACATGTGGGTCACTAATTTAATTTTTTCCACACATGCATTCACCAAATCCACAACCAAAATAAAATTAGAACTTGTGGACAAATTTGTTGGGCCCATTTAAATTGGCCTTGATTGAATTTCATGACATTGGTACTACAAAGTACAGTCAATTTTAAGTGTTTAGTTTTAAAAAAACATGTGGGTCACTAATTTAATTTTTTCCACACATGCATTGACCAAACCCACAACCGAAAAAAAATTAGAACTTGTGGACAAATTTGTTGGGCCCATTTAAATTGGCCTTGATTGAATTTCATGACATTGGTACTACAAAGTACAGTCAATTTTAAGAGTTTAGTTTTAAAAAAACATGTGGGTCACTAATTTAATTTTTTCCACACATGCATTGACCAAACCCACAAAAAAAGAAAATTAGAACTTGTGAACAAATTTGTTGGGCCCATTTAAATTGGCCTTGATTGAATTTCATGACATTGGTACTACAAAGTACAGTCAATTTTAAGTGTTTAGTTTTAAAACAACAAGTGGGTCACTAATTTAATTTTTTCCACACATGCATTGACCAAATCCACAAAAAAAGAAAAAATAGAACTTGTGGACAAATTTGTTGGGCCCATTTAAATTGGCCTTGATTGAATTTCATGACATTGGTACTACAAAGTACAGTCAATTTTAAGTGTTTAGTTTTAAAAAAACATGTGGGTCACTAATTTAATTTTTTCCACACATGCATTGACCATACCTACAACAAAAAAAAAATTAGAACTTGTGGACAAATTTGTTGGGCCCATTTAAATTGGCCTTGATTGAATTTCATGACATTGGTACTACAAAGTACAGTCAATTTTAAGAGTTTACATTTAAAAAAACATGTGGGTCACTAATTTAATTTTTTCCACACATGCATTGACCAAATCCACAACCAAAAAAAAATTAGAACTTGTGGACAAATTTGTTGGGCCCATTTAAATTGGCCTTGATTGAATTTCATGACATTGGTACTACAAAGTACAGTCAATTTTAAGAGTTTACATTTAAAAAAACATGTGGGTCACTAATTTAATTTTTTCCACACATGCATTGACCAAATCCACAACCGAAGAAAAATTAGAACTTGTGGACAAATTTGTTGGGCCCATTTAAATTGGCCTTGATTGAATTTCATGACATTGGTACTACAAAGTACAGTCAATTTTAAGTGTTTAGTTTTAAAAAAACATGTGGGTCACTAATTTAATTTTTTCCACACATGCATTGACCAAATCCACAACCAAAATAAAATTAGAACTTGTGGACAAATTTGTTGGGCCCATTTAAATTGGCCTTGATTGAATTTCATGACATTGGTACTACAAAGTACAGTCAATTTTAAGTGTTTAGTTTTAAAAAAACATGTGGGTCACTAATTTAATTTTTTCCACACATGCATTGACCAAACCCACAACCGAAAAAAAATTAGAACTTGTGGACAAATTTGTTGGGCCCATTTAAATTGGCCTTGATTGAATTTCATGACATTGGTACTACAAAGTACAGTCAATTTTAAGTGTTTAGTTTTAAAAAAACATGTGGCTCACTAATTTAATTTTTTCCACACATGCATTGACCAAATCCACAACCAAAAAAAAATTAGAACTTGTGGACAAATTTGTTGGGCCCATTTAAATTGGCCTTGATTGAATTTCATGACATTGGTACTACAAAGTACAGTCAATTTTAAGAGTTTAGTTTTAAAAAAACATGTGGGTCACTAATTTAATTTTTTCCACACATGCATTGACCAAACCCACGAAAAAAGAAAATTAGAACTTGTGAACAAATTTGTTGGGCCCATTTAAATTGGCCTTGATTGAATTTCATGACATTGGTACTACAAAGTACAGTCAATTTTAAGTGTTTAGTTTTAAAAAAACAAGTGGGTCACTAATTTAATTTTTTCCACACATGCATTGACCAAACCCACAAAAAAAGAAAATTAGAACTTGTGGACAAATTTGTTGGGCCCATTTAAATTGGCCTTGATTGAATTTCATGACATTGGTACTACAAAGTACAGTCAATTTTAAGTGTTTAGTTTTAAAAAAACATGTGGGTCACTAATTTAATTTTTTCCACACATGCATTCACCGAATCCACAACCAAAATAAAATTAGAACTTGTGGACAAATTTGTTGGGCCCATTTAAATTGGCCTTGATTGAATTTCATGACATTGGTACTACAAAGTACAGTCAATTTTAAGTGTTTAGTTTTAAAAAAACATGTGGGTCACTAATTTAATTTTTTCCACACATGCATTGACCAAATCCACAACCGAAAAAAAATTAGAACTTGTGGACAAATTTGTTGGGCCCATTTAAATTGGCCTTGATTGAATTTCATGACATTGGTACTACAAAGTACAGTCAATTTTAAGTGTTTAGTTTTAAAAAAACATGTGGGTCACTAATTTAATTTTTTCCACACATGCATTGACCAAATCCACAACCAAAAAAAAATTAGAACTTGTGGACAAATTTGTTGGGCCCATTTAAATTGGCCTTGATTGAATTTCATGACATTGGTACTACAAAGTACAGTCAATTTTAAGAGTTTACATTTAAAAAAACATGTGGGTCACTAATTTAATTTTTTCCACACATGCATTGACCAAATCCACAACCAAAAAAAAATTAGAACTTGTGGACAAATTTGTTGGGCCCATTTAAATTGGCCTTGATTGAATTTCATGACATTGGTACTACAAAGTACAGTCAATTTTAAGTGTTTAGTTTTAAAAAAACATGTGGGTCACTAATTTAATTTTTTCCACACATGCATTGACCAAACCCACAACCGAAAAAAAATTAGAACTTGTGGACAAATTTGTTGGGCCCATTTAAATTGGCCTTGATTGAATTTCATGACATTGGTACTACAAAGTACAGTCAATTTTAAGTGTTTAGTTTTAAAAAAACATGTGGGTCACTAATTTAATTTTTTCCACACATGCATTGACCAAATCCACAACCAAAAAAAAATTAGAACTTGTGGACAAATTTGTTGGGCCCATTTAAATTGGCCTTGATTGAATTTCATGACATTGGTACTACAAAGTACAGTCAATTTTAAGTGTTTAGTTTTAAAAAAACATGTGGGTCACTAATTTAATTTTTTCCACACATGCATTGACCAAACCCACAACCGAAAAAAAATTAGAACTTGTGGACAAATTTGTTGGGCCCATTTAAATTGGCCTTGATTGAATTTCATGACATTGGTACTACAAAGTACAGTCAATTTTAAGAGTTTACATTTAAAAAAACATGTGGGTCACTAATTTAATTTTTTCCACACATGCATTGACCAAATCCACAACCAAAATAAAATTAGAACTTGTGGAAAAATTTGTTGGGCCCATTTAAATTGGCCTTGATTGAATTTCATGACATTGGTACTACAAAGTACAGTCAATTTTAAGAGTTTAGTTTTAAAAAAACATGTGGGTCACTAATTTAATTTTTTCCACACATGCATTGACCAAACCCACAAAAAAAGAAAATTAGAACTTGTGAACAAATTTGTTGGGCCCATTTAAATTGGCCTTGATTGAATTTCATGACATTGGTACTACAAAGTACAGTCAATTTTAAGTGTTTAGTTTTAAAAAAACAAGTGGGTCACTAATTTAATTTTTTCCACACATGCATTGACCAAATCCACAAAAAAAGAAAATTAGAACTTGTGGACAAATTTGTTGGGCCCATTTAAATTGGCCTTGATTGAATTTCATGACATTGGTACTACAAAGTACAGTCAATTTTAAGTGTTTAGTTTTAAAAAAACATGTGGGTCACTAATTTAATTTTTTCCACACATGCATTGACCATACCTACAACAAAAAAAAAATTAGAACTTGTGGACAAATTTGTTGGGCCCATTTAAATTGGCCTTGATTGAATTTCATGACATTGGTACTACAAAGTACAGTCAATTTTAAGAGTTTACATTTAAAAAAACATGTGGGTCACTAATTTAATTTTTTCCACACATGCATTGACCAAATCCACAACCAAAAAAAAATTAGAACTTGTGGACAAATTTGTTGGGCCCATTTAAATTGGCCTTGATTGAATTTCATGACATTGGTACTACAAAGTACAGTCAATTTTAAGAGTTTACATTTAAAAAAACATGTGGGTCACTAATTTAATTTTTTCCACACATGCATTGACCAAATCCACAACCGAAAAAAAATTAGAACTTGTGGACAAATTTGTTGGGCCCATTTAAATTGGCCTTGATTGAATTTCATGACATTGGTACTACAAAGTACAGTCAATTTTAAGTGTTTAGTTTTAAAAAAACATGTGGGTCACTAATTTAATTTTTTCCACACATGCATTGACCAAATCCACAACCAAAATAAAATTAGAACTTGTGGACAAATTTGTTGGGCCCATTTAAATTGGCCTTGATTGAATTTCATGACATTGGTACTACAAAGTACAGACAATTTTAAGTGTTTAGTTTTAAAAAAACATGTGGGTCACTAATTTAATTTTTTCCACACATGCATTGACCAAATCCACAACCAAAATAAAATTAGAACTTGTGGACAAATTTGTTGGGCCCATTTAAATTGGCCTTGATTGAATTTCATGACATTGGTACTACAAAGTACAGACAATTTTAAGTGTTTAGTTTTAAAAAAACATGTGGGTCAGTAATTTAATTTTTTCCACACATGCATTGACCAAATCCACAACCAAAATAAAATTAGAACTTGTGGACAAATTTGTTGGGCCCATTTAAATTGGCCTTGATTGAATTTCATGACATTGGTACTACAAAGTACAGTCAATTTTAAGAGTTTACATTTAAAAAAACATGTGGGTCACTAATTTAATTTTTTCCACACATGCATTGACCAAATCCACAACCAAAAAAAAATTAGAACTTGTGGACAAATTTGTTGGGCCCATTTAAATTGGCCTTGATTGAATTTCATGACATTGGTACTACAAAGTACAGTCAATTTTAAGTGTTTAGTTTTAAAAAAACAAGTGGGTCACTAATTTAATTTTTTCCACACATGCATTGACCAAACCCACAAAAAAAGAAAATTAGAACTTGTGGACAAATTTGTTGGGCCCATTTAAATTGGCCTTGATTGAATTTCATGACATTGGTACTACAAAGTACAGTCAATTTTAAGAGTTTACATTTAAAAAAACATGTGGGTCACTAATTTAATTTTTTCCACACATGCATTGACCAAACCCACAACCAAAAAAAAATTAGAACTTGTGGACAAATTTGTTGGGCCCATTTAAATTGGCCTTCATTGAATTTCATGACATTGGTACTACAAAGTACAGTCAATTTTAAGTGTTTAGTTTTAAAAAAACATGTGGGTCACTAATTTAATTTTTTCCACACATGCATTGACCAAACCCACAACCGAAAAAAAATTAGAACTTGTGGACAAATTTGTTGGGCCCATTTAAATTGGCCTTGATTGAATTTCATGACATTGGTACTACAAAGTACAGTCAATTTTAAGTGTTTAGTTTTAAAAAAACATGTGGCTCACTAATTTAATTTTTTCCACACATGCATTGACCAAATCCACAACCAAAAAAAAATTAGAACTTGTGGACAAATTTGTTGGGCCCATTTAAATTGGCCTTGATTGAATTTCATGACATTGGTACTACAAAGTACAGTCAATTTTAAGTGTTTAGTTTTAAAAAAACATGTGGGTCACTAATTTAATTTTTTCCACACATGCATTCACCAAATCCACAACCAAAATAAAATTAGAACTTGTGGACAAATTTGTTGGGCCCATTTAAATTGGCCTTGATTGAATTTCATGACATTGGTACTACAAAGTACAGTCAATTTTAAGTGTTTAGTTTTAAAAAAACATGTGGGTCACTAATTTAATTTTTTCCACACATGCATTGACCAAACCCACAACCGAAAAAAAATTAGAACTTGTGGACAAATTTGTTGGGCCCATTTAAATTGGCCTTGATTGAATTTCATGACATTGGTACTACAAAGTACAGTCAATTTTAAGTGTTTAGTTTTAAAAAAACATGTGGGTCACTAATTTAATTTTTTCCACACATGCATTGACCAAATCCACAACCAAAAAAAAATTAGAACTTGTGGACAAATTTGTTGGGCCCATTTAAATTGGCCTTGATTGAATTTCATGACATTGGTACTACAAAGTACAGTCAATTTTAAGAGTTTACATTTAAAAAAACATGTGGGTCACTAATTTAATTTTTTCCACACATGCATTGACCAAATCCACAACCAAAAAAAAATTAGAACTTGTGGACAAATTTGTTGGGCCCATTTAAATTGGCCTTGATTGAATTTCATGACATTGGTACTACAAAGTACAGTCAATTTTAAGAGTTTAGTTTTAAAAAAACATGTGGGTCACTAATTTAATTTTTTCCACACATGCATTGACCAAATCCACAACCAAAATAAAATTAGAACTTGTGGACAAATTTGTTGGGCCCATTTAAATTGGCCTTGATTGAATTTCATGACATTGGTACTACAAAGTACAGTCAATTTTAAGTGTTTAGTTTTAAAAAAACATGTGGGTCACTAATTTAATTTTTTCCACACATGCATTGACCAAACCCACAACCGAAAAAAAATTAGAACTTGTGGACAAATTTGTTGGGCCCATTTAAATTGGCCTTGATTGAATTTCATGACATTGGTACTACAAAGTACAGTCAATTTTAAGTGTTTAGTTTTAAAAAAACATGTGGGTCACTAATTTAATTTTTTCCACACATGCATTGACCAAATCCACAACCCAAAAAAAATTAGAACTTGTGGACAAATTTGTTGGGCCCATTTAAATTGGCCTTGATTGAATTTCATGACATTGGTACTACAAAGTACAGACAATTTTAAGTGTTTAGTTTTAAAAAAACATGTGGGTCACTAATTTAATTTTTTCCACACATGCATTGACCAAACCCACAACCGAAAAAAAATTAGAACTTGTGGACAAATTTGTTGGGCCCATTTAAATTGGCCTTGATTGAATTTCATGACATTGGTACTACAAAGTACAGTCAATTTTAAGTGTTTAGTTTTAAAAAAACATGTGGGTCACTAATTTAATTTTTTCCACACATGCATTGACCAAATCCACAACCAAAAAAAAATTAGAACTTGTGGACAAATTTGTTGGGCCCATTTAAATTGGCCTTGATTGAATTTCATGACATTGGTACTACAAAGTACAGTCAATTTTAAGTGTTTAGTTTTAGAAAAACATGTGGGTCACTAATTTAATTTTTTCCACACATGCATTGACCAAACCCACAACCGAAAAAAAATTAGAACTTGTGGACAAATTTGTTGGGCCCATTTAAATTGGCCTTGATTGAATTTCATGACATTGGTACTACAAAGTACAGTCAATTTTAAGAGTTTACATTTAAAAAAACATGTGGGTCACTAATTTAATTTTTTCCACACATGCATTGACCAAATCCACAACCAAAATAAAATTAGAACTTGTGGAAAAATTTGTTGGGCCCATTTAAATTGGCCTTGATTGAATTTCATGATATTGGTACTACAAAGTACAGTCAATTTTAAGAGTTTAGTTTTAAAAAAACATGTGGGTCACTAATTTAATTTTTTCCACACATGCATTGACCAAACCCACAAAAAAAGAAAATTAGAACTTGTGAACAAATTTGTTGGGCCCATTTAAATTGGCCTTGATTGAATTTCATGACATTGGTACTACAAAGTACAGTCAATTTTAAGTGTTTAGTTTTAAAAAAACAAGTGGGTCACTAATTTAATTTTTTCCACACATGCATTGACCAAATCCACAAAAAAAGAAAATTAGAACTTGTGGACAAATTTGTTGGGCCCATTTAAATTGGCCTTGATTGAATTTCATGACATTGGTACTACAAAGTACAGTCAATTTTAAGTGTTTAGTTTTAAAAAAACATGTGGGTCACTAATTTAATTTTTTCCACACATGCATTGACCATACCTACAACAAAAAAAAAATTAGAACTTGTGGACAAATTTGTTGGGCCCATTTAAATTGGCCTTGATTGAATTTCATGACATTGGTACTACAAAGTACAGTCAATTTTAAGAGTTTACATTTAAAAAAACATGTGGGTCACTAATTTAATTTTTTCCACACATGCATTGACCAAATCCACAACCAAAAAAAAATTAGAACTTGTGGACAAATTTGTTGGGCCCATTTAAATTGGCCTTGATTGAATTTCATGACATTGGTACTACAAAGTACAGTCAATTTTAAGAGTTTACATTTAAAAAAACATGTGGGTCACTAATTTAATTTTTTCCACACATGCATTGACCAAATCCACAACCGAAAAAAAATTAGAACTTGTGGACAAATTTGTTGGGCCCATTTAAATTGGCCTTGATTGAATTTCATGACATTGGTACTACAAAGTACAGTCAATTTTAAGTGTTTAGTTTTAAAAAAACATGTGGGTCACTAATTTAATTTTTTCCACACATGCATTGACCAAATCCACAACCAAAATAAAATTAGAACTTGTGGACAAATTTGTTGGGCCCATTTAAATTGGCCTTGATTGAATTTCATGACATTGGTACTACAAAGTACAGTCAATTTTAAGTGTTTAGTTTTAAAAAAACATGTGGGTCACTAATTTAATTTTTTCCACACATGCATTGACCAAATCCACAACCAAAAAAAAATTAGAACTTGTGGACAAATTTGTTGGGCCCATTTAAATTGGCCTTGATTGAATTTCATGACATTGGTACTACAAAGTACAGACAATTTTAAGTGTTTAGTTTTAAAAAAACATGTGGGTCACTAATTTAATTTTTTCCACACATGCATTGACCAAATCCACAACCAAAATAAAATTAGAACTTGTGGACAAATTTGTTGGGCCCATTTAAATTGGCCTTGATTGAATTTCATGACATTGGTACTACAAAGTACAGTCAATTTTAAGAGTTTACATTTAAAAAAACATGTGGGTCACTAATTTAATTTTTTCCACACATGCATTGACCAAATCCACAACCAAAAAAAAATTAGAACTTGTGGACAAATTTGTTGGGCCCATTTAAATTGGCCTTCATTCAATTTCATGACATTGGTACTACAAAGTACAGTCAATTTTAAGTGTTTAGTTTTAAAAAAACAAGTGGGTCACTAATTTAATTTTTTCCACACATGCATTGACCAAACCCACAAAAAAAGAAAATTAGAACTTGTGGACAAATTTGTTGGGCCCATTTAAATTGGCCTTGATTGAATTTCATGACATTGGTACTACAAAGTACAGTCAATTTTAAGAGTTTACATTTAAAAAAACATGTGGGTCACTAATTTAATTTTTTCCACACATGCATTGACCAAATCCACAACCGAAAAAAAATTAGAACTTGTGGACAAATTTGTTGGGCCCATTTAAATTGGCCTTGATTGAATTTCATGACATTGGTACTACAAAGTACAGTCAATTTTAAGAGTTTACATTTAAAAAAACATGTGGGTCACTAATTTAATTTTTTCCACACATGCATTGACCAAATCCACAACCAAAAAAAAATTAGAACTTGTGGACAAATTTGTTGGGCCCATTTAAATTGGCCTTGATTGAATTTCATGACATTGGTACTACAAAGTACAGTCAATTTTAAGTGTTTAGTTTTAAAAAAACAAGTGGGTCACTAATTTAATTTTTTCCACACATGCATTGACCAAACCCACAAAAAAAGAAAATTAGAACTTGTGGACAAATTTGTTGGGCCCATTTAAATTGGCCTTGATTGAATTTCATGACATTGGTACTACAAAGTACAGTCAATTTTAAGAGTTTACATTTAAAAAAACATGTGGGTCACTAATTTAATTTTTTCCACACATGCATTGACCAAACCCACAACCAAAAAAAAATTAGAACTTGTGGACAAATTTGTTGGGCCCATTTAAATTGGCCTTGATTGAATTTCATGACATTGGTACTACAAAGTACAGTCAATTTTAAGTGTTTAGTTTTAAAAAAACATGTGGGTCACTAATTTAATTTTTTCCACACATGCATTGACCAAACCCACAACCGAAAAAAAATTAGAACTTGTGGACAAATTTGTTGGGCCCATTTAAATTGGCCTTGATTGAATTTCATGACATTGGTACTACAAAGTACAGTCAATTTTAAGAGTTTACATTTAAAAAAACATGTGGGTCACTAATTTAATTTTTTCCACACATGCATTGACCAAATCCACAACCAAAAAAAAATTAGAACTTGTGGACAAATTTGTTGGGCCCATTTAAATTGGCCTTGATTGAATTTCATGACATTGGTACTACAAAGTACAGTCAATTTTAAGTGTTTAGTTTTAAAAAAACAAGTGGGTCACTAATTTAATTTTTTCCACACATGCATTGACCAAACCCACAAAAAAAGAAAATTAGAACTTGTGGACAAATTTGTTGGGCCCATTTAAATTGGCCTTGATTGAATTTCATGACATTGGTACTACAAAGTACAGTCAATTTTAAGAGTTTACATTTAAAAAAACATGTGGGTCACTAATTTAATTTTTTCCACACATGCATTGACCAAACCCACAACCAAAAAAAAATTAGAACTTGTGGACAAATTTGTTGGGCCCATTTAAATTGGCCTTGATTGAATTTCATGACATTGGTACTACAAAGTACAGTCAATTTTAAGAGTTTACATTTAAAAAAACATGTGGGTCACTAATTTAATTTTTTCCACACATGCATTGACCAAACCCACAACCGAAAAAAAATTAGAACTTCTGGACAAATTTGTTGGGCCCATTTAAATTGGCCTTGATTGAATTTCATGACATTGGTACTACAAAGTACAGTCAATTTTAAGTGTTTAGTTTTAAAAAAACATGTGGGTCACTAATTTAATTTTTTCCACACATGCATTGACCAAATCCACAACCAAAAAAAAATTAGAACTTGTGGACAAATTTGTTGGGCCCATTTAAATTGGCCTTGATTGAATTTCATGACATTGGTACTACAAAGTACAGTCAATTTTAAGAGTTTACATTTAAAAAAACATGTGGGTCACTAATTTAATTTTTTCCACACATGCATTGACCAAATCCACAACCAAAAAAAAATTAGAACTTGTGGACAAATTTGTTGGGCCCATTTAAATTGGCCTTGATTGAATTTCATGACATTGGTACTACAAAGTACAGTCAATTTTAAGTGTTTAGTTTTAAAAAAACAAGTGGGTCACTAATTTAATTTTTTCCACACATGCATTGACCAAACCCACAAAAAAAGAAAATTAGAACTTGTGGACAAATTTGTTGGGCCCATTTAAATTGGCCTTGATTGAATTTCATGACATTGGTACTACAAAGTACAGTCAATTTTAAGAGTTTACATTTAAAAAAACATGTGGGTCACTAATTTAATTTTTTCCACACATGCATTGACCAAATCCACAACCGAAAAAAAATTAGAACTTGTGGACAAATTTGTTGGGCCCATTTAAATTGGCCTTGATTGAATTTCATGACATTGGTACTACAAAGTACAGTCAATTTTAAGTGTTTAGTTTTAAAAAAACATGTGGGTCACTAATTTAATTTTTTCCACACATGCATTGACCAAACCCACAACCAAAAAAAAATTAGAACTTGTGGACAAATTTGTTGGGCCCATTTAAATTGGCCTTCATTCAATTTCATGACATTGGTACTACAAAGTACAGTCAATTTTAAGTGTTTAGTTTTAAAAAAACATGTGGGTCACTAATTTAATTTTTTCCACACATGCATTGACCAAACCCACAACCGAAAAAAAATTAGAACTTCTGGACAAATTTGTTGGGCCCATTTAAATTGGCCTTGATTGAATTTCATGACATTGGTACTACAAAGTACAGTCAATTTTAAGTGTTTAGTTTTAAAAAAACATGTGGGTCACTAATTTAATTTTTTCCACACATGCATTGACCAAATCCACAACCAAAAAAAAATTAGAACTTGTGGACAAATTTGTTGGGCCCATTTAAATTGGCCTTGATTGAATTTCATGACATTGGTACTACAAAGTACAGTCAATTTTAAGAGTTTACATTTAAAAAAACATGTGGGTCACTAATTTAATTTTTTCCACACATGCATTGACCAAATCCACAACCAAAAAAAAATTAGAACTTGTGGACAAATTTGTTGGGCCCATTTAAATTGGCCTTGATTGAATTTCATGACATTGGTACTACAAAGTACAGTCAATTTTAAGTGTTTAGTTTTAAAAAAACAAGTGGGTCACTAATTTAATTTTTTCCACACATGCATTGACCAAACCCACAAAAAAAGAAAATTAGAACTTGTGGACAAATTTGTTGGGCCCATTTAAATTGGCCTTGATTGAATTTCATGACATTGGTACTACAAAGTACAGTCAATTTTAAGAGTTTACATTTAAAAAAACATGTGGGTCACTAATTTAATTTTTTCCACACATGCATTGACCAAATCCACAACCGAAAAAAAATTAGAACTTGTGGACAAATTTGTTGGGCCCATTTAAATTGGCCTTGATTGAATTTCATGACATTGGTACTACAAAGTACAGTCAATTTTAAGTGTTTAGTTTTAAAAAAACATGTGGGTCACTAATTTAATTTTTTCCACACATGCATTGACCAAACCCACAACCAAAAAAAAATTAGAACTTCTGGACAAATTTGTTGGGCCCATTTAAATTGGCCTTGATTGAATTTCATGACATTGGTACTACAAAGTACAGTCAATTTTAAGTGTTTAGTTTTAAAAAAACATGTGGGTCACTAATTTAATTTTTTCCACACATGCATTGACCAAACCCACAACCGAAAAAAAATTAGAACTTCTGGACAAATTTGTTGGGCCCATTTAAATTGGCCTTGATTGAATTTCATGACATTGGTACTACAAAGTACAGTCAATTTTAAGTGTTTAGTTTTAAAAAAACATGTGGGTCACTAATTTAATTTTTTCCACACATGCATTGACCAAATCCACAACCAAAAAAAAATTAGAACTTGTGGACAAATTTGTTGGGCCCATTTAAATTGGCCTTGATTGAATTTCATGACATTGGTACTACAAAGTACAGTCAATTTTAAGTGTTTAGTTTTAAAAAAACATGTGGGTCACTAATTTAATTTTTTCCACACATGCATTGACCAAACCCACAAAAAAAGAAAATTAGAACTTGTGGACAAATTTGTTGGGCCCATTTAAATTGGCCTTGATTGAATTTCATGACATTGGTACTACAAAGTACAGTCAATTTTAAGAGTTTACATTTAAAAAAACATGTGGGTCACTAATTTAATTTTTTCCACACATGCATTGACCAAATCCACAACCGAAAAAAAATTAGAACTTGTGGACAAATTTGTTGGGCCCATTTAAATTGGCCTTGATTGAATTTCATGACATTGGTACTACAAAGTACAGTTAATTTTAAGTGTTTAGTTTTAAAAAAACATGTGGGTCACTAATTTAATTTTTTCCACACATGCATTGACCAAACCCACAACCAAAAAAAAATTAGAACTTGTGGACAAATTTGTTGGGCCCATTTAAATTGGCCTTGATTGAATTTCATGACATTGGTACTACAAAGTACAGTCAATTTTAAGTGTTTAGTTTTAAAAAAACATGTGGGTCACTAATTTAATTTTTTCCACACATGCATTGACCAAACCCACAACCGAAAAAAAATTAGAACTTCTGGACAAATTTGTTGGGCCCATTTAAATTGGCCTTGATTGAATTTCATGACATTGGTACTACAAAGTACAGTCAATTTTAAGTGTTTAGTTTTAAAAAAACATGTGGGTCACTAATTTAATTTTTTCCACACATGCATTGACCAAATCCACAACCAAAAAAAAATTAGAACTTGTGGACAAATTTGTTGGGCCCATTTAAATTGGCCTTGATTGAATTTCATGACATTGGTACTACAAAGTACAGTCAATTTTAAGAGTTTACATTTAAAAAAACATGTGGGTCACTAATTTAATTTTTTCCACACATGCATTGACCAAATCCACAACCAAAAAAAAATTAGAACTTGTGGACAAATTTGTTGGGCCCATTTAAATTGGCCTTGATTGAATTTCATGACATTGGTACTACAAAGTACAGTCAATTTTAAGTGTTTAGTTTTAAAAAAACAAGTGGGTCACTAATTTAATTTTTTCCACACATGCATTGACCAAACCCACAAAAAAAGAAAATTAGAACTTGTGGACAAATTTGTTGGGCCCATTTAAATTGGCCTTGATTGAATTTCATGACATTGGTACTACAAAGTACAGTCAATTTTAAGAGTTTACATTTAAAAAAACATGTGGGTCACTAATTTAATTTTTTCCACACATGCATTGACCAAATCCACAACCGAAAAAAAATTAGAACTTGTGGACAAATTTGTTGGGCCCATTTAAATTGGCCTTGATTGAATTTCATGACATTGGTACTACAAAGTACAGTCAATTTTAAGTGTTTAGTTTTAAAAAAACATGTGGGTCACTAATTTAATTTTTTCCACACATGCATTGACCAAATCCACAACCAAAAAAAAATTAGAACTTGTGGACAAATTTGTTGGGCCCATTTAAATTGGCCTTGATTGAATTTCATGACATTGGTACTACAAAGTACAGTCAATTTTAAGTGTTTAGTTTTAAAAAAACAAGTGGGTCACTAATTTAATTTTTTCCACACATGCATTGACCAAACCCACAACCGAAAAAAAATTAGAACTTGTGGACAAATTTGTTGGGCCCATTTAAATTGGCCTTGATTGAATTTCATGACATTGGTACTACAAAGTACAGTCAATTTTAAGAGTTTACATTTAAAAAAACATGTGGGTCACTAATTTAATTTTTTCCACACATGCATTGACCAAATCCACAACCAAAAAAAAATTAGAACTTGTGGACAAATTTGTTGGGCCCATTTAAATTGGCCTTGATTGAATTTCATGACATTGGTACTACAAAGTACAGTCAATTTTAAGTGTTTACATTTAAAAAAACATGTGGGTCACTAATTTAATTTTTTCCACACATGCATTGACCAAATCCACAACCAAAAAAAAATTAGAACTTGTGGACAAATTTGTTGGGCCCATTTAAATTGGCCTTGATTGAATTTCATGACATTGGTACTACAAAGTACAGTCAATTTTAAGTGTTTAGTTTTAAAAAAACATGTGGGTCACTAATTTAATTTTTTCCACACATGCATTGACCAAACCCACAACCGAAAAAAAATTAGAACTTGTGGACAAATTTGTTGGGCCCATTTAAATTGGCCTTGATTGAATTTCATGACATTGGTACTACAAAGTACAGTCAATTTTAAGAGTTTACATTTAAAAAAACATGTGGGTCACTAATTTAATTTTTTCCACACATGCATTGACCAAATCCACAACCGAAAAAAAATTAGAACTTGTGGACAAATTTGTTGGGCCCATTTAAATTGGCCTTGATTGAATTTCATGACATTGGTACTACAAAGTACAGTTAATTTTAAGTGTTTAGTTTTAAAAAAACATGTGGGTCACTAATTTAATTTTTTCCACACATGCATTGACCAAACCCACAACCAAAAAAAAATTAGAACTTGTGGACAAATTTGTTGGGCCCATTTAAATTGGCCTTGATTGAATTTCATGACATTGGTACTACAAAGTACAGTCAATTTTAAGTGTTTAGTTTTAAAAAAACATGTGGGTCACTAATTTAATTTTTTCCACACATGCATTGACCAAACCCACAACCGAAAAAAAATTAGAACTTCTGGACAAATTTGTTGGGCCCATTTAAATTGGCCTTGATTGAATTTCATGACATTGGTACTACAAAGTACAGTCAATTTTAAGTGTTTAGTTTTAAAAAAACATGTGGGTCACTAATTTAATTTTTTCCACACATGCATTGACCAAATCCACAACCAAAAAAAAATTAGAACTTGTGGACAAATTTGTTGGGCCCATTTAAATTGGCCTTGATTGAATTTCATGACATTGGTACTACAAAGTACAGTCAATTTTAAGAGTTTACATTTAAAAAAACATGTGGGTCACTAATTTAATTTTTTCCACACATGCATTGACCAAATCCACAACCAAAAAAAAATTAGAACTTGTGGACAAATTTGTTGGGCCCATTTAAATTGGCCTTGATTGAATTTCATGACATTGGTACTACAAAGTACAGTCAATTTTAAGTGTTTAGTTTTAAAAAAACAAGTGGGTCACTAATTTAATTTTTTCCACACATGCATTGACCAAACCCACAAAAAAAGAAAATTAGAACTTGTGGACAAATTTGTTGGGCCCATTTAAATTGGCCTTGATTGAATTTCATGACATTGGTACTACAAAGTACAGTCAATTTTAAGAGTTTACATTTAAAAAAACATGTGGGTCACTAATTTAATTTTTTCCACACATGCATTGACCAAATCCACAACCGAAAAAAAATTAGAACTTGTGGACAAATTTGTTGGGCCCATTTAAATTGGCCTTGATTGAATTTCATGACATTGGTACTACAAAGTACAGTCAATTTTAAGTGTTTAGTTTTAAAAAAACATGTGGGTCACTAATTTAATTTTTTCCACACATGCATTGACCAAATCCACAACCAAAAAAAAATTAGAACTTGTGGACAAATTTGTTGGGCCCATTTAAATTGGCCTTGATTGAATTTCATGACATTGGTACTACAAAGTACAGTCAATTTTAAGTGTTTAGTTTTAAAAAAACAAGTGGGTCACTAATTTAATTTTTTCCACACATGCATTGACCAAACCCACAACCGAAAAAAAATTAGAACTTGTGGACAAATTTGTTGGGCCCATTTAAATTGGCCTTGATTGAATTTCATGACATTGGTACTACAAAGTACAGTCAATTTTAAGAGTTTACATTTAAAAAAACATGTGGGTCACTAATTTAATTTTTTCCACACATGCATTGACCAAATCCACAACCAAAAAAAAATTAGAACTTGTGGACAAATTTGTTGGGCCCATTTAAATTGGCCTTGATTGAATTTCATGACATTGGTACTACAAAGTACAGTCAATTTTAAGTGTTTACATTTAAAAAAACATGTGGGTCACTAATTTAATTTTTTCCACACATGCATTGACCAAATCCACAACCAAAAAAAAATTAGAACTTGTGGACAAATTTGTTGGGCCCATTTAAATTGGCCTTGATTGAATTTCATGACATTGGTACTACAAAGTACAGTCAATTTTAAGTGTTTAGTTTTAAAAAAACATGTGGGTCACTAATTTAATTTTTTCCACACATGCATTGACCAAACCCACAACCGAAAAAAAATTAGAACTTGTGGACAAATTTGTTGGGCCCATTTAAATTGGCCTTGATTGAATTTCATGACATTGGTACTACAAAGTACAGTCAATTTTAAGAGTTTACATTTAAAAAAACATGTGGGTCACTAATTTAATTTTTTCCACACATGCATTGACCAAATCCACAACCAAAAAAAAATTAGAACTTGTGGACAAATTTGTTGGGCCCATTTAAATTGGCCTTGATTGAATTTCATGACATTGGTACTACAAAGTACAGTCAATTTTAAGTGTTTAGTTTTAAAAAAACAAGTGGGTCACTAATTTAATTTTTTCCACACATGCATTGACCAAACCCACAAAAAAAGAAAATTAGAACTTGTGGACAAATTTGTTGGGCCCATTTAAATTGGCCTTGATTGAATTTCATGACATTGGTACTACAAAGTACAGTCAATTTTAAGAGTTTACATTTAAAAAAACATGTGGGTCACTAATTTAATTTTTTCCACACATGCATTGACCAAACCCACAAAAAAAGAAAATTAGAACTTGTGGACAAATTTGTTGGGCCCATTTAAATTGGCCTTGATTGAATTTCATGACATTGGTACTACAAAGTACAGTCAATTTTAAGTGTTTAGTTTTAAAAAAACAAGTGGGTCACTAATTTAATTTTTTCCACACATGCATTGACCAAACCCACAAAAAAAGAAAATTAGAACTTGTGGACAAATTTGTTGGGCCCATTTAAATTGGCCTTGATTGAATTTCATGACATTGGTACTACAAAGTACAGTCAATTTTAAGAGTTTACATTTAAAAAAACATGTGGGTCACTAATTTAATTTTTTCCACACATGCATTGACCAAATCCACAACCGAAAAAAAATTAGAACTTGTGGACAAATTTGTTGGGCCCATTTAAATTGGCCTTGATTGAATTTCATGACATTGGTACTACAAAGTACAGTCAATTTTAAGTGTTTAGTTTTAAAAAAACATGTGGGTCACTAATTTAATTTTTTCCACACATGCATTGACCAAATCCACAACCAAAAAAAAATTAGAACTTGTGGACAAATTTGTTGGGCCCATTTAAATTGGCCTTGATTGAATTTCATGACATTGGTACTACAAAGTACAGTCAATTTTAAGTGTTTAGTTTTAAAAAAACAAGTGGGTCACTAATTTAATTTTTTCCACACATGCATTGACCAAACCCACAACCGAAAAAAAATTAGAACTTGTGGACAAATTTGTTGGGCCCATTTAAATTGGCCTTGATTGAATTTCATGACATTGGTACTACAAAGTACAGTCAATTTTAAGAGTTTACATTTAAAAAAACATGTGGGTCACTAATTTAATTTTTTCCACACATGCATTGACCAAATCCACAACCAAAAAAAAATTAGAACTTGTGGACAAATTTGTTGGGCCCATTTAAATTGGCCTTGATTGAATTTCATGACATTGGTACTACAAAGTACAGTCAATTTTAAGTGTTTACATTTAAAAAAACATGTGGGTCACTAATTTAATTTTTTCCACACATGCATTGACCAAATCCACAACCAAAAAAAAATTAGAACTTGTGGACAAATTTGTTGGGCCCATTTAAATTGGCCTTGATTGAATTTCATGACATTGGTACTACAAAGTACAGTCAATTTTAAGTGTTTAGTTTTAAAAAAACATGTGGGTCACTAATTTAATTTTTTCCACACATGCATTGACCAAACCCACAACCGAAAAAAAATTAGAACTTGTGGACAAATTTGTTGGGCCCATTTAAATTGGCCTTGATTGAATTTCATGACATTGGTACTACAAAGTACAGTCAATTTTAAGAGTTTACATTTAAAAAAACATGTGGGTCACTAATTTAATTTTTTCCACACATGCATTGACCAAATCCACAACCAAAAAAAAATTAGAACTTGTGGACAAATTTGTTGGGCCCATTTAAATTGGCCTTGATTGAATTTCATGACATTGGTACTACAAAGTACAGTCAATTTTAAGTGTTTAGTTTTAAAAAAACAAGTGGGTCACTAATTTAATTTTTTCCACACATGCATTGACCAAACCCACAAAAAAAGAAAATTAGAACTTGTGGACAAATTTGTTGGGCCCATTTAAATTGGCCTTGATTGAATTTCATGACATTGGTACTACAAAGTACAGTCAATTTTAAGAGTTTACATTTAAAAAAACATGTGGGTCACTAATTTAATTTTTTCCACACATGCATTGACCAAACCCACAACCAAAAAAAAATTAGAACTTGTGGACAAATTTGTTGGGCCCATTTAAATTGGCCTTGATTGAATTTCATGACATTGGTACTACAAAGTACAGTCAATTTTAAGTGTTTAGTTTTAAAAAAACATGTGGGTCACTAATTTAATTTTTTCCACACATGCATTGACCAAATCCACAACCAAAAAAAAATTAGAACTTGTGGACAAATTTGTTGGGCCCATTTAAATTGGCCTTGATTGAATTTCATGACATTGGTACTACAAAGTACAGTCAATTTTAAGTGTTTAGTTTTAAAAAAACAAGTGGGTCACTAATTTAATTTTTTCCACACATGCATTGACCAAATCCACAACCGAAAAAAAATTAGAACTTGTGGACAAATTTGTTGGGCCCATTTAAATTGGCCTTGATTGAATTTCATGACATTGGTACTACAAAGTACAGTCAATTTTAAGAGTTTACATTTAAAAAAACATGTGGGTCACTAATTTAATTTTTTCCACACATGCATTGACCAAATCCACAACCAAAAAAAAATTAGAACTTGTGGACAAATTTGTTGGGCCCATTTAAATTGGCCTTGATTGAATTTCATGACATTGGTACTACAAAGTACAGTCAATTTTAAGTGTTTAGTTTTAAAAAAACATGTGGGTCACTAATTTAATTTTTTCCACACATGCATTGACCAAATCCACAACCAAAAAAAAATTAGAACTTGTGGACAAATTTGTTGGGCCCATTTAAATTGGCCTTGATTGAATTTCATGACATTGGTACTACAAAGTACAGTCAATTTTAAGTGTTTAGTTTTAAAAAAACATGTGGGTCACTAATTTAATTTTTTCCACACATGCATTGACCAAACCCACAACCGAAAAAAAATTAGAACTTGTGGACAAATTTGTTGGGCCCATTTAAATTGGCCTTGATTGAATTTCATGACATTGGTACTACAAAGTACAGTCAATTTTAAGAGTTTACATTTAAAAAAACATGTGGGTCACTAATTTAATTTTTTCCACACATGCATTGACCAAATCCACAACCAAAAAAAAATTAGAACTTGTGGACAAATTTGTTGGGCCCATTTAAATTGGCCTTGATTGAATTTCATGACATTGGTACTACAAAGTACAGTCAATTTTAAGTGTTTAGTTTTAAAAAAACAAGTGGGTCACTAATTTAATTTTTTCCACACATGCATTGACCAAACCCACAAAAAAAGAAAATTAGAACTTGTGGACAAATTTGTTGGGCCCATTTAAATTGGCCTTGATTGAATTTCATGACATTGGTACTACAAAGTACAGTCAATTTTAAGAGTTTACATTTAAAAAAACATGTGGGTCACTAATTTAATTTTTTCCACACATGCATTGACCAAACCCACAACCAAAAAAAAATTAGAACTTGTGGACAAATTTGTTGGGCCCATTTAAATTGGCCTTGATTGAATTTCATGACATTGGTACTACAAAGTACAGTCAATTTTAAGTGTTTAGTTTTAAAAAAACATGTGGGTCACTAATTTAATTTTTTCCACACATGCATTGACCAAACCCACAACCGAAAAAAAATTAGAACTTGTGGACAAATTTGTTGGGCCCATTTAAATTGGCCTTGATTGAATTTCATGACATTGGTACTACAAAGTACAGTCAATTTTAAGAGTTTACATTTAAAAAAACATGTGGGTCACTAATTTAATTTTTTCCACACATGCATTGACCAAATCCACAACCAAAAAAAAATTAGAACTTGTGGACAAATTTGTTGGGCCCATTTAAATTGGCCTTGATTGAATTTCATGACATTGGTACTACAAAGTACAGTCAATTTTAAGTGTTTAGTTTTAAAAAAACAAGTGGGTCACTAATTTAATTTTTTCCACACATGCATTGACCAAACCCACAAAAAAAGAAAATTAGAACTTGTGGACAAATTTGTTGGGCCCATTTAAATTGGCCTTGATTGAATTTCATGACATTGGTACTACAAAGTACAGTCAATTTTAAGAGTTTACATTTAAAAAAACATGTGGGTCACTAATTTAATTTTTTCCACACATGCATTGACCAAACCCACAACCAAAAAAAAATTAGAACTTGTGGACAAATTTGTTGGGCCCATTTAAATTGGCCTTGATTGAATTTCATGACATTGGTACTACAAAGTACAGTCAATTTTAAGTGTTTAGTTTTAAAAAAACATGTGGGTCACTAATTTAATTTTTTCCACACATGCATTGACCAAACCCACAACCGAAAAAAAATTAGAACTTGTGGACAAATTTGTTGGGCCCATTTAAATTGGCCTTGATTGAATTTCATGACATTGGTACTACAAAGTACAGTCAATTTTAAGAGTTTACATTTAAAAAAACATGTGGGTCACTAATTTAATTTTTTCCACACATGCATTGACCAAATCCACAACCAAAAAAAAATTAGAACTTGTGGACAAATTTGTTGGGCCCATTTAAATTGGCCTTGATTGAATTTCATGACATTGGTACTACAAAGTACAGTCAATTTTAAGTGTTTAGTTTTAAAAAAACAAGTGGGTCACTAATTTAATTTTTTCCACACATGCATTGACCAAACCCACAAAAAAAGAAAATTAGAACTTGTGGACAAATTTGTTGGGCCCATTTAAATTGGCCTTGATTGAATTTCATGACATTGGTACTACAAAGTACAGTCAATTTTAAGAGTTTACATTTAAAAAAACATGTGGGTCACTAATTTAATTTTTTCCACACATGCATTGACCAAACCCACAACCAAAAAAAAATTAGAACTTGTGGACAAATTTGTTGGGCCCATTTAAATTGGCCTTGATTGAATTTCATGACATTGGTACTACAAAGTACAGTCAATTTTAAGTGTTTAGTTTTAAAAAAACATGTGGGTCACTAATTTAATTTTTTCCACACATGCATTGACCAAACCCACAACCGAAAAAAAATTAGAACTTGTGGACAAATTTGTTGGGCCCATTTAAATTGGCCTTGATTGAATTTCATGACATTGGTACTACAAAGTACAGTCAATTTTAAGAGTTTACATTTAAAAAAACATGTGGGTCACTAATTTAATTTTTTCCACACATGCATTGACCAAATCCACAACCAAAAAAAAATTAGAACTTGTGGACAAATTTGTTGGGCCCATTTAAATTGGCCTTGATTGAATTTCATGACATTGGTACTACAAAGTACAGTCAATTTTAAGTGTTTAGTTTTAAAAAAACAAGTGGGTCACTAATTTAATTTTTTCCACACATGCATTGACCAAACCCACAAAAAAAGAAAATTAGAACTTGTGGACAAATTTGTTGGGCCCATTTAAATTGGCCTTGATTGAATTTCATGACATTGGTACTACAAAGTACAGTCAATTTTAAGAGTTTACATTTAAAAAAACATGTGGGTCACTAATTTAATTTTTTCCACACATGCATTGACCAAACCCACAACCAAAAAAAAATTAGAACTTGTGGACAAATTTGTTGGGCCCATTTAAATTGGCCTTGATTGAATTTCATGACATTGGTACTACAAAGTACAGTCAATTTTAAGTGTTTAGTTTTAAAAAAACATGTGGGTCACTAATTTAATTTTTTCCACACATGCATTGACCAAACCCACAACCGAAAAAAAATTAGAACTTGTGGACAAATTTGTTGGGCCCATTTAAATTGGCCTTGATTGAATTTCATGACATTGGTACTACAAAGTACAGTCAATTTTAAGTGTTTACATTTAAAAAAACATGTGGGTCACTAATTTAATTTTTTCCACACATGCATTGACCAAACCCACAACCAAAATAAAATTAGAACTTGTGGACAAATTTGTTGGGCCCATTTAAATTGGCCTTCATTCAATTTCATGACATTGGTACTACAAAGTACAGTCAATTTTAAGTGTTTAGTTTTAAAAAAACATGTGGGTCACTAATTTAATTTTTTCCACACATGCATTGACCAAACCCACAACCAAAAAAAAATTAGAACTTGTGGACAAATTTGTTGGGCCCATTTAAATTGGCCTTGATTGAATTTCATGACATTGGTACTACAAAGTACAGTCAATTTTAAGTGTTTAGTTTTAAAAAAACATGTGGGTCACTAATTTAATTTTTTCCACACATGCATTGACCAAACCCACAAAAAAAGAAAATTAGAACTTGTGGACAAATTTGTTGGGCCCATTTAAATTGGCCTTGATTGAATTTCATGACATTGGTACTACAAAGTACAGTCAATTTTAAGAGTTTACATTTAAAAAAACATGTGGGTCACTAATTTAATTTTTTCCACACATGCATTGACCAAACCCACAACCGAAAAAAAATTAGAACTTCTGGACAAATTTGTTGGGCCCATTTAAATTGGCCTTGATTGAATTTCATGACATTGGTACTACAAAGTACAGTCAATTTTAAGTGTTTAGTTTTAAAAAAACATGTGGGTCACTAATTTAATTTTTTCCACACATGCATTGACCAAATCCACAACCAAAAAAAAATTAGAACTTGTGGACAAATTTGTTGGGCCCATTTAAATTGGCCTTGATTGAATTTCATGACATTGGTACT
Organism: Climacium dendroides; assembly: GCA_950106755.1. Lineage (NCBI taxonomy): Eukaryota > Viridiplantae > Streptophyta > Bryopsida > Hypnales > Climaciaceae > Climacium > Climacium dendroides. Next base: position 12,323,716 of record OX467092.1, read on the forward strand.
ACAAAGTACAGTCAATTTTAAGAGTTTACATTTAAAAAAACATGTGGGTCACTAATTTAATTTTTTCCACACATGCATTGACCAAATCCACAACCAAAAAAAAATTAGAACTTGTGGACAAATTTGTTGGGCCCATTTAAATTGGCCTTGATTGAATTTCATGACATTGGTACTACAAAGTACAGTCAATTTTAAGTGTTTAGTTTTAAAAAAACAAGTGGGTCACTAATTTAATTTTTTCCACACATGCATTGACCAAACCCACAAAAAAAGAAAATTAGAACTTGTGGACAAATTTGTTGGGCCCATTTAAATTGGCCTTGATTGAATTTCATGACATTGGTACTACAAAGTACAGTCAATTTTAAGAGTTTACATTTAAAAAAACATGTGGGTCACTAATTTAATTTTTTCCACACATGCATTGACCAAATCCACAACCGAAAAAAAATTAGAACTTGTGGACAAATTTGTTGGGCCCATTTAAATTGGCCTTGATTGAATTTCATGACATTGGTACTACAAAGTACAGTCAATTTTAAGTGTTTAGTTTTAAAAAAACATGTGGGTCACTAATTTAATTTTTTCCACACATGCATTGACCAAACCCACAACCAAAAAAAAATTAGAACTTCTGGACAAATTTGTTGGGCCCATTTAAATTGGCCTTGACTGAATTTCATGACATTGGTACTACAAAGTACAGTCAATTTTAAGTGTTTAGTTTTAAAAAAACATGTGGGTCACTAATTTAATTTTTTCCACACATGCATTGACCAAACCCACAACCGAAAAAAAATTAGAACTTCTGGACAAATTTGTTGGGCCCATTTAAATTGGCCTTGATTGAATTTCATGACATTGGTACTACAAAGTACAGTCAATTTTAAGTGTTTAGTTTTAAAAAAACATGTGGGTCACTAATTTAATTTTTTCCACACATGCATTGACCAAATCCACAACCAAAAAAAAATTAGAACTTGTGGACAAATTTGTTGGGCCCATTTAAATTGGCCTTGATTGAATTTCATGACATTGGTACTACAAAGTACAGTCAATTTTAAGTGTTTAGTTTTAAAAAAACATGTGGGTCACTAATTTAATTTTTTCCACACATGCATTGACCAAACCCACAAAAAAAGAAAATTAGAACTTGTGGACAAATTTGTTGGGCCCATTTAAATTGGCCTTGATTGAATTTCATGACATTGGTACTACAAAGTACAGTCAATTTTAAGAGTTTACATTTAAAAAAACATGTGGGTCACTAATTTAATTTTTTCCACACATGCATTGACCAAATCCACAACCGAAAAAAAATTAGAACTTGTGGACAAATTTGTTGGGCCCATTTAAATTGGCCTTGATTGAATTTCATGACATTGGTACTACAAAGTACAGTTAATTTTAAGTGTTTAGTTTTAAAAAAACATGTGGGTCACTAATTTAATTTTTTCCACACATGCATTGACCAAACCCACAACCAAAAAAAAATTAGAACTTCTGGACAAATTTGTTGGGCCCATTTAAATTGGCCTTGATTGAATTTCATGACATTGGTACTACAAAGTACAGTCAATTTTAAGTGTTTAGTTTTAAAAAAACATGTGGGTCACTAATTTAATTTTTTCCACACATGCATTGACCAAACCCACAACCGAAAAAAAATTAGAACTTCTGGACAAATTTGTTGGGCCCATTTAAATTGGCCTTGATTGAATTTCATGACATTGGTACTACAAAGTACAGTCAATTTTAAGTGTTTAGTTTTAAAAAAACATGTGGGTCACTAATTTAATTTTTTCCACACATGCATTGACCAAATCCACAACCAAAAAAAAATTAGAACTTGTGGACAAATTTGTTGGGCCCATTTAAATTGGCCTTGATTGAATTTCATGACATTGGTACTACAAAGTACAGTCAATTTTAAGAGTTTACATTTAAAAAAACATGTGGGTCACTAATTTAATTTTTTCCACACATGCATTGACCAAATCCACAACCAAAAAAAAATTAGAACTTGTGGACAAATTTGTTGGGCCCATTTAAATTGGCCTTGATTGAATTTCATGACATTGGTACTACAAAGTACAGTCAATTTTAAGTGTTTAGTTTTAAAAAAACAAGTGGGTCACTAATTTAATTTTTTCCACACATGCATTGACCAAACCCACAAAAAAAGAAAATTAGAACTTGTGGACAAATTTGTTGGGCCCATTTAAATTGGCCTTGATTGAATTTCATGACATTGGTACTACAAAGTACAGTCAATTTTAAGAGTTTACATTTAAAAAAACATGTGGGTCACTAATTTAATTTTTTCCACACATGCATTGACCAAATCCACAACCGAAAAAAAATTAGAACTTGTGGACAAATTTGTTGGGCCCATTTAAATTGGCCTTGATTGAATTTCATGACATTGGTACTACAAAGTACAGTCAATTTTAAGTGTTTAGTTTTAAAAAAACATGTGGGTCACTAATTTAATTTTTTCCACACATGCATTGACCAAATCCACAACCAAAAAAAAATTAGAACTTGTGGACAAATTTGTTGGGCCCATTTAAATTGGCCTTGATTGAATTTCATGACATTGGTACTACAAAGTACAGTCAATTTTAAGTGTTTAGTTTTAAAAAAACATGTGGGTCACTAATTTAATTTTTTCCACACATGCATTGACCAAACCCACAACCGAAAAAAAATTAGAACTTGTGGACAAATTTGTTGGGCCCATTTAAATTGGCCTTGATTGAATTTCATGACATTGGTACTACAAAGTACAGTCAATTTTAAGAGTTTACATTTAAAAAAACATGTGGGTCACTAATTTAATTTTTTCCACACATGCATTGACGAAATCCACAACCAAAAAAAAATTAGAACTTGTGGACAAATTTGTTGGGCCCATTTAAATTGGCCTTGATTGAATTTCATGACATTGGTACTACAAAGTACAGTCAATTTTAAGTGTTTAGTTTTAAAAAAACATGTGGGTCACTAATTTAATTTTTTCCACACATGCATTGACCAAATCCACAACCAAAAAAAAATTAGAACTTGTGGACAAATTTGTTGGGCCCATTTAAATTGGCCTTGATTGAATTTCATGACATTGGTACTACAAAGTACAGTCAATTTTAAGTGTTTAGTTTTAAAAAAACATGTGGGTCACTAATTTAATTTTTTCCACACATGCATTGACCAAATCCACAACCAAAAAAAAATTAGAACTTGTGGACAAATTTGTTGGGCCCATTTAAATTGGCCTTGATTGAATTTCATGACATTGGTACTACAAAGTACAGTCAATTTTAAGTGTTTAGTTTTAAAAAAACAAGTGGGTCACTAATTTAATTTTTTCCACACATGCATTGACCAAACCCACAAAAAAAGAAAATTAGAACTTGTGGACAAATTTGTTGGGCCCATTTAAATTGGCCTTGATTGAATTTCATGACATTGGTACTACAAAGTACAGTCAATTTTAAGAGTTTACATTTAAAAAAACATGTGGGTCACTAATTTAATTTTTTCCACACATGCATTGACCAAACCCACAACCGAAAAAAAATTAGAACTTGTGGACAAATTTGTTGGGCCCATTTAAATTGGCCTTGATTGAATTTCATGACATTGGTACTACAAAGTACAGTCAATTTTAAGTGTTTAGTTTTAAAAAAACAAGTGGGTCACTAATTTAATTTTTTCCACACATGCATTGACCAAACCCACAAAAAAAGAAAATTAGAACTTGTGGACAAATTTGTTGGGCCCATTTAAATTGGCCTTGATTGAATTTCATGACATTGGTACTACAAAGTACAGTCAATTTTAAGAGTTTACATTTAAAAAAACATGTGGGTCACTAATTTAATTTTTTCCACACATGCATTGACCAAACCCACAACCAAAAAAAAATTAGAACTTGTGGACAAATTTGTTGGGCCCATTTAAATTGGCCTTGATTGAATTTCATGACATTGGTACTACAAAGTACAGTCAATTTTAAGTGTTTAGTTTTAAAAAAACATGTGGGTCACTAATTTAATTTTTTCCACACATGCATTGACCAAACCCACAACCGAAAAAAAATTAGAACTTGTGGACAAATTTGTTGGGCCCATTTAAATTGGCCTTGATTGAATTTCATGACATTGGTACTACAAAGTACAGTCAATTTTAAGAGTTTACATTTAAAAAAACATGTGGGTCACTAATTTAATTTTTTCCACACATGCATTGACGAAATCCACAACCAAAAAAAAATTAGAACTTGTGGACAAATTTGTTGGGCCCATTTAAATTGGCCTTGATTGAATTTCATGACATTGGTACTACAAAGTACAGTCAATTTTAAGTGTTTAGTTTTAAAAAAACAAGTGGGTCACTAATTTAATTTTTTCCACACATGCATTGACCAAACCCACAAAAAAAGAAAATTAGAACTTGTGGACAAATTTGTTGGGCCCATTTAAATTGGCCTTGATTGAATTTCATGACATTGGTACTACAAAGTACAGTCAATTTTAAGAGTTTACATTTAAAAAAACATGTGGGTCACTAATTTAATTTTTTCCACACATGCATTGACCAAACCCACAACCAAAAAAAAATTAGAACTTGTGGACAAATTTGTTGGGCCCATTTAAATTGGCCTTGATTGAATTTCATGACATTGGTACTACAAAGTACAGTCAATTTTAAGAGTTTACATTTAAAAAAACATGTGGGTCACTAATTTAATTTTTTCCACACATGCATTGACCAAACCCACAACCAAAAAAAAATTAGAACTTGTGGACAAATTTGTTGGGCCCATTTAAATTGGCCTTGATTGAATTTCATGACATTGGTACTACAAAGTACAGTCAATTTTAAGTGTTTAGTTTTAAAAAAACATGTGGGTCACTAATTTAATTTTTTCCACACATGCATTGACCAAACCCACAACCGAAAAAAAATTAGAACTTGTGGACAAATTTGTTGGGCCCATTTAAATTGGCCTTGATTGAATTTCATGACATTGGTACTACAAAGTACAGTCAATTTTAAGAGTTTACATTTAAAAAAACATGTGGGTCACTAATTTAATTTTTTCCACACATGCATTGACGAAATCCACAACCAAAAAAAAATTAGAACTTGTGGACAAATTTGTTGGGCCCATTTAAATTGGCCTTGATTGAATTTCATGACATTGGTACTACAAAGTACAGTCAATTTTAAGTGTTTAGTTTTAAAAAAACAAGTGGGTCACTAATTTAATTTTTTCCACACATGCATTGACCAAACCCACAAAAAAAGAAAATTAGAACTTGTGGACAAATTTGTTGGGCCCATTTAAATTGGCCTTGATTGAATTTCATGACATTGGTACTACAAAGTACAGTCAATTTTAAGAGTTTACATTTAAAAAAACATGTGGGTCACTAATTTAATTTTTTCCACACATGCATTGACCAAACCCACAACCAAAAAAAAATTAGAACTTGTGGACAAATTTGTTGGGCCCATTTAAATTGGCCTTGATTGAATTTCATGACATTGGTACTACAAAGTACAGTCAATTTTAAGTGTTTAGTTTTAAAAAAACATGTGGGTCACTAATTTAATTTTTTCCACACATGCATTGACCAAACCCACAACCAAAAAAAAATTAGAACTTGTGGACAAATTTGTTGGGCCCATTTAAATTGGCCTTGATTGAATTTCATGACATTGGTACTACAAAGTACAGTCAATTTTAAGTGTTTAGTTTTAAAAAAACATGTGGGTCACTAATTTAATTTTTTCCACACATGCATTGACCAAACCCACAACCAAAAAAAAATTAGAACTTGTGGACAAATTTGTTGGGCCCATTTAAATTGGCCTTGATTGAATTTCATGACATTGGTACTACAAAGTACAGTCAATTTTAAGTGTTTAGTTTTAAAAAAACATGTGGGTCACTAATTTAATTTTTTCCACACATGCATTGACCAAACCCACAACCGAAAAAAAATTAGAACTTGTGGACAAATTTGTTGGGCCCATTTAAATTGGCCTTGATTGAATTTCATGACATTGGTACTACAAAGTACAGTCAATTTTAAGTGTTTAGTTTTAAAAAAACAAGTGGGTCACTAATTTAATTTTTTCCACACATGCATTGACCAAACCCACAAAAAAAGAAAATTAGAACTTGTGGACAAATTTGTTGGGCCCATTTAAATTGGCCTTGATTGAATTTCATGACATTGGTACTACAAAGTACAGTCAATTTTAAGAGTTTACATTTAAAAAAACATGTGGGTCACTAATTTAATTTTTTCCACACATGCATTGACCAAACCCACAACCAAAAAAAAATTAGAACTTGTGGACAAATTTGTTGGGCCCATTTAAATTGGCCTTGATTGAATTTCATGACATTGGTACTACAAAGTACAGTCAATTTTAAGTGTTTAGTTTTAAAAAAACATGTGGGTCACTAATTTAATTTTTTCCACACATGCATTGACCAAACCCACAACCGAAAAAAAATTAGAACTTGTGGACAAATTTGTTGGGCCCATTTAAATTGGCCTTGATTGAATTTCATGACATTGGTACTACAAAGTACAGTCAATTTTAAGAGTTTACATTTAAAAAAACATGTGGGTCACTAATTTAATTTTTTCCACACATGCATTGACCAAATCCACAACCAAAAAAAAATTAGAACTTGTGGACAAATTTGTTGGGCCCATTTAAATTGGCCTTGATTGAATTTCATGACATTGGTACTACAAAGTACAGTCAATTTTAAGTGTTTAGTTTTAAAAAAACAAGTGGGTCACTAATTTAATTTTTTCCACACATGCATTGACCAAACCCACAAAAAAAGAAAATTAGAACTTGTGGACAAATTTGTTGGGCCCATTTAAATTGGCCTTGATTGAATTTCATGACATTGGTACTACAAAGTACAGTCAATTTTAAGAGTTTACATTTAAAAAAACATGTGGGTCACTAATTTAATTTTTTCCACACATGCATTGACCAAACCCACAACCAAAAAAAAATTAGAACTTGTGGACAAATTTGTTGGGCCCATTTAAATTGGCCTTGATTGAATTTCATGACATTGGTACTACAAAGTACAGTCAATTTTAAGTGTTTAGTTTTAAAAAAACATGTGGGTCACTAATTTAATTTTTTCCACACATGCATTGACCAAACCCACAACCAAAAAAAAATTAGAACTTGTGGACAAATTTGTTGGGCCCATTTAAATTGGCCTTGATTGAATTTCATGACATTGGTACTACAAAGTACAGTCAATTTTAAGTGTTTAGTTTTAAAAAAACATGTGGGTCACTAATTTAATTTTTTCCACACATGCATTGACCAAACCCACAACCAAAAAAAAATTAGAACTTGTGGACAAATTTGTTGGGCCCATTTAAATTGGCCTTGATTGAATTTCATGACATTGGTACTACAAAGTACAGTCAATTTTAAGTGTTTAGTTTTAAAAAAACATGTGGGTCACTAATTTAATTTTTTCCACACATGCATTGACCAAACCCACAACCGAAAAAAAATTAGAACTTCTGGACAAATTTGTTGGGCCCATTTAAATTGGCCTTGATTGAATTTCATGACATTGGTACTACAAAGTACAGTCAATTTTAAGTGTTTAGTTTTAAAAAAACATGTGGGTCACTAATTTAATTTTTTCCACACATGCATTGACCAAATCCACAACCAAAAAAAAATTAGAACTTGTGGACAAATTTGTTGGGCCCATTTAAATTGGCCTTGATTGAATTTCATGACATTGGTACTACAAAGTACAGTCAATTTTAAGAGTTTACATTTAATAAAACATGTGGGTCACTAATTTAATTTTTTCCACACATGCATTGACCAAATCCACAACCAAAAAAAAATTAGAACTTGTGGACAAATTTGTTGGGCCCATTTAAATTGGCCTTGATTGAATTTCATGACATTGGTACTACAAAGTACAGTCAATTTTAAGTGTTTAGTTTTAAAAAAACAAGTGGGTCACTAATTTAATTTTTTCCACACATGCATTGACCAAACCCACAAAAAAAGAAAATTAGAACTTGTAGACAAATTTGTTGGGCCCATTTAAATTGGCCTTGATTGAATTTCATGACATTGGTACTACAAAGTACAGTCAATTTTAAGAGTTTACATTTAAAAAAACATGTGGGTCACTAATTTAATTTTTTCCACACATGCATTGACCAAATCCACAACCGAAAAAAAATTAGAACTTGTGGACAAATTTGTTGGGCCCATTTAAATTGGCCTTGATTGAATTTCATGACATTGGTACTACAAAGTACAGTCAATTTTAAGTGTTTAGTTTTAAAAAAACATGTGGGTCACTAATTTAATTTTTTCCACACATGCATTGACCAAACCCACAACCAAAAAAAAATTAGAACTTGTGGACAAATTTGTTGGGCCCATTTAAATTGGCCTTGATTGAATTTCATGACATTGGTACTACAAAGTACAGTCAATTTTAAGTGTTTAGTTTTAAAAAAACATGTGGGTCACTAATTTAATTTTTTCCACACATGCATTGACCAAACCCACAACCGAAAAAAAATTAGAACTTGTGGACAAATTTGTTGGGCCCATTTAAATTGGCCTTGATTGAATTTCATGACATTGGTACTACAAAGTACAGTCAATTTTAAGTGTTTAGTTTTAAAAAAACATGTGGGTCACTAATTTAATTTTTTCCACACATGCATTGACCAAATCCACAACCAAAAAAAAATTAGAACTTGTGGACAAATTTGTTGGGCCCATTTAAATTGGCCTTGATTGAATTTCATGACATTGGTACTACAAAGTACAGTCAATTTTAAGTGTTTAGTTTTAAAAAAACATGTGGGTCACTAATTTAATTTTTTCCACACATGCATTGACCAAACCCACAAAAAAAGAAAATTAGAACTTGTGGACAAATTTGTTGGGCCCATTTAAATTGGCCTTGATTGAATTTCATGACATTGGTACTACAAAGTACAGTCAATTTTAAGAGTTTACATTTAAAAAAACATGTGGGTCACTAATTTAATTTTTTCCACACATGCATTGACCAAATCCACAACCGAAAAAAAATTAGAACTTGTGGACAAATTTGTTGGGCCCATTTAAATTGGCCTTGATTGAATTTCATGACATTGGTACTACAAAGTACAGTTAATTTTAAGTGTTTAGTTTTAAAAAAACATGTGGGTGACTAATTTAATTTTTTCCACACATGCATTGACCAAACCCACAACCAAAAAAAAATTAGAACTTCTGGACAAATTTGTTGGGCCCATTTAAATTGGCCTTGATTGAATTTCATGACATTGGTACTACAAAGTACAGTCAATTTTAAGTGTTTAGTTTTAAAAAAACATGTGGGTCACTAATTTAATTTTTTCCACACATGCATTGACCAAACCCACAACCGAAAAAAAATTAGAACTTGTGGACAAATTTGTTGGGCCCATTTAAATTGGCCTTGATTGAATTTCATGACATTGGTACTACAAAGTACAGTCAATTTTAAGTGTTTAGTTTTAAAAAAACATGTGGGTCACTAATTTAATTTTTTCCACACATGCATTGACCAAACCCACAACCAAAAAAAAATTAGAACTTCTGGACAAATTTGTTGGGCCCATTTAAATTGGCCTTGATTGAATTTCATGACATTGGTACTACAAAGTACAGTCAATTTTAAGTGTTTAGTTTTAAAAAAACATGTGGGTCACTAATTTAATTTTTTCCACACATGCATTGACCAAACCCACAACCGAAAAAAAATTAGAACTTCTGGACAAATTTGTTGGGCCCATTTAAATTGGCCTTGATTGAATTTCATGACATTGGTACTACAAAGTACAGTCAATTTTAAGTGTTTAGTTTTAAAAAAACATGTGGGTCACTAATTTAATTTTTTCCACACATGCATTGACCAAATCCACAACCAAAAAAAAATTAGAACTTGTGGACAAATTTGTTGGGCCCATTTAAATTGGCCTTGATTGAATTTCATGACATTGGTACTACAAAGTACAGTCAATTTTAAGAGTTTACATTTAAAAAAACATGTGGGTCACTAATTTAATTTTTTCCACACATGCATTGACCAAATCCACAACCAAAAAAAAATTAGAACTTGTGGACAAATTTGTTGGGCCCATTTAAATTGGCCTTGATTGAATTTCATGACATTGGTACTACAAAGTACAGTCAATTTTAAGTGTTTAGTTTTAAAAAAACAAGTGGGTCACTAATTTAATTTTTTCCACACATGCATTGACCAAACCCACAAAAAAAGAAAATTAGAACTTGTGGACAAATTTGTTGGGCCCATTTAAATTGGCCTTGATTGAATTTCATGACATTGGTACTACAAAGTACAGTCAATTTTAAGAGTTTACATTTAAAAAAACATGTGGGTCACTAATTTAATTTTTTCCACACATGCATTGACCAAACCCACAACCAAAAAAAAATTAGAACTTGTGGACAAATTTGTTGGGCCCATTTAAATTGGCCTTGATTGAATTTCATGACATTGGTACTACAAAGTACAGTCAATTTTAAGTGTTTAGTTTTAAAAAAACATGTGGGTCACTAATTTAATTTTTTCCACACATGCATTGACCAAACCCACAACCGAAAAAAAATTAGAACTTGTGGACAAATTTGTTGGGCCCATTTAAATTGGCCTTGATTGAATTTCATGACATTGGTACTACAAAGTACAGTCAATTTTAAGAGTTTACATTTAAAAAAACATGTGGGTCACTAATTTAATTTTTTCCACACATGCATTGACCAAATCCACAACCAAAAAAAAATTAGAACTTGTGGACAAATTTGTTGGGCCCATTTAAATTGGCCTTGATTGAATTTCATGACATTGGTACTACAAAGTACAGTCAATTTTAAGTGTTTAGTTTTAAAAAAACAAGTGGGTCACTAATTTAATTTTTTCCACACATGCATTGACCAAACCCACAAAAAAAGAAAATTAGAACTTGTGGACAAATTTGTTGGGCCCATTTAAATTGGCCTTGATTGAATTTCATGACATTGGTACTACAAAGTACAGTCAATTTTAAGAGTTTACATTTAAAAAAACATGTGGGTCACTAATTTAATTTTTTCCACACATGCATTGACCAAACCCACAAAAAAAAAAAATTAGAACTTGTGGACAAATTTGTTGGGCCCATTTAAATTGGCCTTGATTGAATTTCATGACATTGGTACTACAAAGTACAGTCAATTTTAAGTGTTTAGTTTTAAAAAAACATGTGGGTCACTAATTTAATTTTTTCCACACATGCATTGACCAAATCCACAACCAAAAAAAAATTAGAACTTGTGGACAAATTTGTTGGGCCCATTTAAATTGGCCTTGATTGAATTTCATGACATTGGTACTACAAAGTACAGTCAATTTTAAGTGTTTAGTTTTAAAAAAACAAGTGGGTCACTAATTTAATTTTTTCCACACATGCATTGACCAAACCCACAAAAAAAGAAAATTAGAACTTGTGGACAAATTTGTTGGGCCCATTTAAATTGGCCTTGATTGAATTTCATGACATTGGTACTACAAAGTACAGTCAATTTTAAGAGTTTACATTTAAAAAAACATGTGGGTCACTAATTTAATTTTTTCCACACATGCATTGACCAAACCCACAACCAAAAAAAAATTAGAACTTGTGGACAAATTTGTTGGGCCCATTTAAATTGGCCTTGATTGAATTTCATGACATTGGTACTACAAAGTACAGTCAATTTTAAGTGTTTAGTTTTAAAAAAACATGTGGGTCACTAATTTAATTTTTTCCACACATGCATTGACCAAACCCACAACCGAAAAAAAATTAGAACTTGTGGACAAATTTGTTGGGCCCATTTAAATTGGCCTTGATTGAATTTCATGACATTGGTACTACAAAGTACAGTCAATTTTAAGAGTTAACATTTAAAAAAACATGTGGGTCACTAATTTAATTTTTTCCACACATGCATTGACCAAATCCACAACCAAAAAAAAATTAGAACTTGTGGACAAATTTGTTGGGCCCATTTAAATTGGCCTTGATTGAATTTCATGACATTGGTACTACAAAGTACAGTCAATTTTAAGTGTTTAGTTTTAAAAAAACAAGTGGGTCACTAATTTAATTTTTTCCACACATGCATTGACCAAACCCACAAAAAAAGAAAATTAGAACTTGTGGACAAATTTGTTGGGCCCATTTAAATTGGCCTTGATTGAATTTCATGACATTGGTACTACAAAGTACAGTCAATTTTAAGAGTTTACATTTAAAAAAACATGTGGGTCACTAATTTAATTTTTTCCACACATGCATTGACCAAACCCACAACCAAAAAAAAATTAGAACTTGTGGACAAATTTGTTGGGCCCATTTAAATTGGCCTTGATTGAATTTCATGACATTGGTACTACAAAGTACAGTCAATTTTAAGTGTTTAGTTTTAAAAAAACATGTGGGTCACTAATTTAATTTTTTCCACACATGCATTGACCAAACCCACAACCGAAAAAAAATTAGAACTTGTGGACAAATTTGTTGGGCCCATTTAAATTGGCCTTGATTGAATTTCATGACATTGGTACTACAAAGTACAGTCAATTTTAAGAGTTTACATTTAAAAAAACATGTGGGTCACTAATTTAATTTTTTCCACACATGCATTGACCAAATCCACAACCAAAAAAAAATTAGAACTTGTGGACAAATTTGTTGGGCCCATTTAAATTGGCCTTGATTGAATTTCATGACATTGGTACTACAAAGTACAGTCAATTTTAAGTGTTTAGTTTTAAAAAAACAAGTGGGTCACTAATTTAATTTTTTCCACACATGCATTGACCAAACCCACAAAAAAAGAAAATTAGAACTTGTGGACAAATTTGTTGGGCCCATTTAAATTGGCCTTGATTGAATTTCATGACATTGGTACTACAAAGTACAGTCAATTTTAAGAGTTTACATTTAAAAAAACATGTGGGTCACTAATTTAATTTTTTCCACACATGCATTGACCAAACCCACAACCAAAAAAAAATTAGAACTTGTGGACAAATTTGTTGGGCCCATTTAAATTGGCCTTGATTGAATTTCATGACATTGGTACTACAAAGTACAGTCAATTTTAAGTGTTTAGTTTTAAAAAAACATGTGGGTCACTAATTTAATTTTTTCCACACATGCATTGACCAAACCCACAACCGAAAAAAAATTAGAACTTGTGGACAAATTTGTTGGGCCCATTTAAATTGGCCTTGATTGAATTTCATGACATTGGTACTACAAAGTACAGTCAATTTTAAGTGTTTAGTTTTAAAAAAACATGTGGGTCACTAATTTAATTTTTTCCACACATGCATTGACCAAACCCACAACCGAAAAAAAATTAGAACTTCTGGACAAATTTGTTGGGCCCATTTAAATTGGCCTTGATTGAATTTCATGACATTGGTACTACAAAGTACAGTCAATTTTAAGTGTTTAGTTTTAAAAAAACATGTGGGTCACTAATTTAATTTTTTCCACACATGCATTGACCAAATCCACAACCAAAAAAAAATTAGAACTTGTGGACAAATTTGTTGGGCCCATTTAAATTGGCCTTGATTGAATTTCATGACATTGGTACTACAAAGTACAGTCAATTTTAAGAGTTTACATTTAAAAAAACATGTGGGTCACTAATTTAATTTTTTCCACACATGCATTGACCAAATCCACAACCAAAAAAAAATTAGAACTTGTGGACAAATTTGTTGGGCCCATTTAAATTGGCCTTGATTGAATTTCATGACATTGGTACTACAAAGTACAGTCAATTTTAAGTGTTTAGTTTTAAAAAAACAAGTGGGTCACTAATTTAATTTTTTCCACACATGCATTGACCAAACCCACAAAAAAAGAAAATTAGAACTTGTGGACAAATTTGTTGGGCCCATTTAAATTGGCCTTGATTGAATTTCATGACATTGGTACTACAAAGTACAGTCAATTTTAAGAGTTTACATTTAAAAAAACATGTGGGTCACTAATTTAATTTTTTCCACACATGCATTGACCAAACCCACAACCGAAAAAAAATTAGAACTTGTGGACAAATTTGTTGGGCCCATTTAAATTGGCCTTGATTGAATTTCATGACATTGGTACTACAAAGTACAGTCAATTTTAAGAGTTTACATTTAAAAAAACATGTGGGTCACTAATTTAATTTTTTCCACACATGCATTGACCAAACCCACAACCGAAAAAAAATTAGAACTTGTGGACAAATTTGTTGGGCCCATTTAAATTGGCCTTGATTGAATTTCATGACATTGGTACTACAAAGTACAGTCAATTTTAAGTGTTTAGTTTTAAAAAAACATGTGGGTCACTAATTTAATTTTTTCCACACATGCATTGACCAAACCCACAACCGAAAAAAAATTAGAACTTGTGGACAAATTTGTTGGGCCCATTTAAATTGGCCTTGATTGAATTTCATGACATTGGTACTACAAAGTACAGTCAATTTTAAGTGTTTAGTTTTAAAAAAACATGTGGGTCACTAATTTAATTTTTTCCACACATGCATTGACCATACCTACAACAAAAAAAAAATTAGAACTTGTGGACAAATTTGTTGGGCCCATTTAAATTGGCCTTGATTGAATTTCATGACATTGGTACTACAAAGTACAGTCAATTTTAAGAGTTAACATTTAAAAAAACATGTGGGTCACTAATTTAATTTTTTCCACACATGCATTGACCAAAGCCACAACCAAAAAAAAATTAGAACTTGTGGACAAATTTGTTGGGCCCATTTAAATTGGCCTTGATTGAATTTCATGACATTGGTACTACAAAGTACAGTCAATTTTAAGTGTTTAGTTTTAAAAAAACAAGTGGGTCACTAATTTAATTTTTTCCACACATGCATTGACCAAACCCACAAAAAAAGAAAATTAGAACTTGTGGACAAATTTGTTGGGCCCATTTAAATTGGCCTTGATTGAATTTCATGACATTGGTACTACAAAGTACAGTCAATTTTAAGAGTTTACATTTAAAAAAACATGTGGGTCACTAATTTAATTTTTTCCACACATGCATTGACCAAACCCACAACCGAAAAAAAATTAGAACTTGTGGACAAATTTGTTGGGCCCATTTAAATTGGCCTTGATTGAATTTCATGACATTGGTACTACAAAGTACAGTCAATTTTAAGAGTTTACATTTAAAAAAACATGTGGGTCACTAATTTAATTTTTTCCACACATGCATTGACCAAACCCACAACCGAAAAAAAATTAGAACTTGTGGACAAATTTGTTGGGCCCATTTAAATTGGCCTTGATTGAATTTCATGACATTGGTACTACAAAGTACAGTCAATTTTAAGTGTTTAGTTTTAAAAAAACATGTCGGTCACTAATTTAATTTTTTCCACACATGCATTGACCAAACCCACAACCGAAAAAAAATTAGAACTTGTGGACAAATTTGTTGGGCCCATTTAAATTGGCCTTGATTGAATTTCATGACATTGGTACTACAAAGTACAGTCAATTTTAAGTGTTTAGTTTTAAAAAAACAAGTGGGTCACTAATTTAATTTTTTCCACACATGCATTGACCAAACCCACAAAAAAAGAAAATTAGAACTTGTGGACAAATTTGTTGGGCCCATTTAAATTGGCCTTGATTGAATTTCATGACATTGGTACTACAAAGTACAGTCAATTTTAAGAGTTTACATTTAAAAAAACATGTGGGTCACTAATTTAATTTTTTCCACACATGCATTGACCAAACCCACAACCGAAAAAAAATTAGAACTTGTGGACAAATTTGTTGGGCCCATTTAAATTGGCCTTGATTGAATTTCATGACATTGGTACTACAAAGTACAGTCAATTTTAAGTGTTTAGTTTTAAAAAAACATGTCGGTCACTAATTTAATTTTTTCCACACATGCATTGACCAAACCCACAACCGAAAAAAAATTAGAACTTGTGGACAAATTTGTTGGGCCCATTTAAATTGGCCTTGATTGAATTTCATGACATTGGTACTACAAAGTACAGTCAATTTTAAGTGTTTAGTTTTAAAAAAACATGTGGGTCACTAATTTAATTTTTTCCACACATGCATTGACCAAACCCACAACCGAAAAAAAATTAGAACTTGTGGACAAATTTGTTGGGCCCATTTAAATTGGCCTTGATTGAATTTCATGACATTGGTACTACAAAGTACAGTCAATTTTAAGTGTTTAGTTTTAAAAAAACATGTGGGTCACTAATTTAATTTTTTCCACACATGCATTGACCAAACCCACAACCGAAAAAAAATTAGAACTTGTGGACAAATTTGTTGGGCCCATTTAAATTGGCCTTGATTGAATTTCATGACATTGGTACTACAAAGTACAGTCAATTTTAAGTGTTTAGTTTTAAAAAAACATGTGGGTCACTAATTTAATTTTTTCCACACATGCATTGACCATACCTACAACCGAAAAAAAATTAGAACTTGTGGACAAATTTGTTGGGCCCATTTAAATTGGCCTTGATTGAATTTCATGACATTGGTACTACAAAGTACAGTCAATTTTAAGAGTTTAGTTTTTAAAAAATAGGTGGGTCACTAATTTAATTTTTTCCACACATGCATTGACCATACCTACAACTAAAAAAAAATTAGAACTTGTGGACAAATTTGTTGGGCCCATTTAAATTGGCCTTGATTGAATTTCATGACATTGGTACTACAAAGTACAGTCAATTTTAAGAGTTTACATTTAAAAAAACATGTGGGTCACTAATTTAATTTTTTCCACACATGCATTGACCAAATCCACAACCAAAATAAAATTAGAACTTGTGGACAAATTTGTTGGACCCATTTAAATTGGCCTTGATTGAATTTCATGACATTGGTACTACAAAGTACAGTCAATTTTAAGTGTTTAGTTTTAAAAAAACATGTGGGTCACTAATTTAATTTTTTCCACACATGCATTGACCAAACCCACAACCGAAAAAAAATTAGAACTTGTGGACAAATTTGTTGGGCCCATTTAAATTGGCCTTGATTGAATTTCATGACATTGGTACTACAAAGTACAGTCAATTTTAAGAGTTTAGTTTTAAAAAAATAGGTGGGTCACTAATTTAATTTTTTCCACACATGCATTGACCATACCTACAACCAAAAAAAAATTAGAACTTGTGGACAAATTTGTTGGGCCCATTTAAATTGGCCTTGATTGAATTTCATGACATTGGTACTACCAAGTATAGTCAATTTTAAGAGTTTACATTTAAAAAAACATGTGGGTCACTAATTTAATTTTTTCCACACATGCATTGACCAAACCCACAACCAAAAAAAAATTAGAACTTGTGGACAAATTTGTTGGGCCCATTTAAATTGGCCTTGATTGAATTTCATGACATTGGTACTACAAAGTACAGTCAATTTTAAGTGTTTAGTTTTTAAAAAACAGGTGGGTCACTAATTTAATTTTTTCCACACATGCATTGACCAAACCCACAAAAAAAAAAAATTAGAACTTGTGGACAAATTTGTTGGGCCCATTTAAATTGGCCTTGATTGAATTTCATGACATTGGTACTACAAAGTACAGTCAATTTTAAGAGTTTACATTTAAAAAAACATGTGGGTCACTAATTTAATTTTTTCCACACATGCATTGACCAAATCCACAACCAAAATAAAATTAGAACTTGTGGACAAATTTGTTGGGCCCATTTAAATTGGCCTTGATTGAATTTCATGACATTGGTACTACAAAGTACAGTCAATTTTAAGAGTTTACATTTAAAAAAACATGTGGGTCACTAATTTAATTTTTTCCACACATGCATTGACCAAATCCACAACCAAAATAAAATTAGAACTTGTGGACAAATTTGTTGGGCCCATTTAAATTGGCCTTGATTGAATTTCATGACATTGGTACTACAAAGTACAGTCAATTTTAAGTGTTTAGTTTTAAAAAAACATGTGGGTCACTAATTTAATTTTTTCCACACATGCATTGACCAAACCCACAACCGAAAAAAAATTAGAACTTGTGGACAAATTTGTTGGGCCCATTTAAATTGGCCTTGATTGAATTTCATGACATTGGTACTACAAAGTACAGTCAATTTTAAGTGTTTAGTTTTAAAAAAACATGTGGGTCACTAATTTAATTTTTTCCACACATGCATTGACCAAACCCACAACCGAAAAAAAATTAGAACTTGTGGACAAATTTGTTGGGCCCATTTAAATTGGCCTTGATTGAATTTCATGACATTGGTACTACAAAGTACAGTCAATTTTAAGAGTTTACATTTAAAAAAACATGTGGGTCACTAATTTAATTTTTTCCACACATGCATTGACCAAACCCACAACCAAAATAAAATTAGAACTTGTGGACAAATTTGTTGGGCCCATTTAAATTGGCCTTGATTGAATTTCATGACATTGGTACTACAAAGTACAGTCAATTTTAAGTGTTTAGTTTTAAAAAAACATGTGGGTCACTAATTTAATTTTTTCCACACATGCATTGACCAAACCCACAACCGAAAAAAAATTAGAACTTGTGGACAAATTTGTTGGGCCCATTTAAATTGGCCTTGATTGAATTTCATGACATTGGTACTACAAAGTACAGTCAATTTTAAGTGTTTAGTTTTAAAAAAACATGTGGGTCACTAATTTAATTTTTTCCACACATGCATTGACCAAACCCACAACCGAAAAAAAATTAGAACTTGTGGACAAATTTGTTGGGCCCATTTAAATTGGCCTTGATTGAATTTCATGACATTGGTACTACAAAGTACAGTCAATTTTAAGAGTTTACATTTAAAAAAACATGTGGGTCACTAATTTAATTTTTTCCACACATGCATTGACCAAACCCACAACCAAAAAAAAATTAGAACTTGTGGACAAATTTGTTGGGCCCATTTAAATTGGCCTTGATTGAATTTCATGACATTGGTACTACAAAGTACAGTCAATTTTAAGTGTTTAGTTTTTAAAAAACAGGTGGGTCACTAATTTAATTTTTTCCACACATGCATTGACCAAACCCACAAAAAAAAAAAATTAGAACTTGTGGACAAATTTGTTGGGCCCATTTAAATTGGCCTTGATTGAATTTCATGACATTGGTACTACAAAGTACAGTCAATTTTAAGAGTTTACATTTAAAAAAACATGTGGGTCACTAATTTAATTTTTTCCACACATGCATTGACCAAATCCACAACCAAAATAAAATTAGAACTTGTGGACAAATTTGTTGGGCCCATTTAAATTGGCCTTGATTGAATTTCATGACATTGGTACTACAAAGTACAGTCAATTTTAAGAGTTTACATTTAAAAAAACATGTGGGTCACTAATTTAATTTTTTCCACACATGCATTGACCAAATCCACAACCAAAATAAAATTAGAACTTGTGGACAAATTTGTTGGGCCCATTTAAATTGGCCTTGATTGAATTTCATGACATTGGTACTACAAAGTACAGTCAATTTTAAGAGTTTACATTTAAAAAAACATGTGGGTCACTAATTTAATTTTTTCCACACATGCATTGACCAAACCCACAACCGAAAAAAAATTAGAACTTGTGGACAAATTTGTTGGGCCCATTTAAATTGGCCTTGATTGAATTTCATGACATTGGTACTACAAAGTACAGTCAATTTTAAGTGTTTAGTTTTAAAAAAACATGTGGGTCACTAATTTAATTTTTTCCACACATGCATTGACCAAACCCACAACCGAAAAAAAATTAGAACTTGTGGACAAATTTGTTGGGCCCATTTAAATTGGCCTTGATTGAATTTCATGACATTGGTACTACAAAGTACAGTCAATTTTAAGTGTTTAGTTTTAAAAAAACATGTGGGTCACTAATTTAATTTTTTCCACACATGCATTGACCAAACCCACAACCGAAAAAAAATTAGAACTTGTGGACAAATTTGTTGGGCCCATTTAAATTGGCCTTGATTGAATTTCATGACATTGGTACTACAAAGTACAGTCAATTTTAAGAGTTTAGTTTTAAAAAAACATGTGGGTCACTAATTTAATTTTTTCCACACATGCATTGACCAAATCCACAACCAAAAAAAAATTAGAACTTGTGGACAAATTTGTTGGGCCCATTTAAATTGGCCTTGATTGAATTTCATGACATTGGTACTACAAAGTACAGTCAATTTTAAGAGTTTAGTTTTAAAAAAACATGTGGGTCACTAATTTAATTTTTTCCACACATGCATTGACCAAACCCACAACCGAAAAAAAATTAGAACTTGTGGACAAATTTGTTGGGCCCATTTAAATTGGCCTTGATTGAATTTCATGACATTGGTACTACAAAGTACAGTCAATTTTAAGAGTTTAGTTTTTAAAAAATAGGTGGGTCACTAATTTAATTTTTTCCACACATGCATTGACCATACCTACAACCAAAAAAAAATTAGAACTTGTGGACAAATTTGTTGGGCCCATTTAAATTGGCCTTGATTGAATTTCATGACATTGGTACTACAAAGTACAGTCAATTTTAAGAGTTTACATTTAAAAAAACATGTGGGTCACTAATTTAATTTTTTCCACACATGCATTGACCAAACCCACAACCAAAAAAAAATTAGAACTTGTGGACAAATTTGTTGGGCCCATTTAAATTGGCCTTGATTGAATTTCATGACATTGGTACTACAAAGTACAGTCAATTTTAAGTGTTTAGTTTTTAAAAAACAGGTGGGTCACTAATTTAATTTTTTCCACACATGCATTGACCAAACCCACAAAAAAAAAAAATTAGAACTTGTGGACAAATTTGTTGGGCCCATTTAAATTGGCCTTGATTGAATTTCATGACATTGGTACTACAAAGTACAGTCAATTTTAAGAGTTTACATTTAAAAAAACATGTGGGTCACTAATTTAATTTTTTCCACACATGCATTGACCAAATCCACAACCAAAATAAAATTAGAACTTGTGGACAAATTTGTTGGGCCCATTTAAATTGGCCTTGATTGAATTTCATGACATTGGTACTACAAAGTACAGTCAATTTTAAGAGTTTACATTTAAAAAAACATGTGGGTCACTAATTTAATTTTTTCCACACATGCATTGACCAAATCCACAACCAAAATAAAATTAGAACTTGTGGACAAATTTGTTGGGCCCATTTAAATTGGCCTTGATTGAATTTCATGACATTGGTACTACAAAGTACAGTCAATTTTAAGTGTTTAGTTTTAAAAAAACATGTGGGTCACTAATTTAATTTTTTCCACACATGCATTGACCAAACCCACAACCGAAAAAAAATTAGAACTTGTGGACAAATTTGTTGGGCCCATTTAAATTGGCCTTGATTGAATTTCATGACATTGGTACTACAAAGTACAGTCAATTTTAAGTGTTTACATTTAAAAAAACATGTGGGTCACTAATTTAATTTTTTCCACACATGCATTGACCAAACCCACAACCGAAAAAAAATTAGAACTTGTGGACAAATTTGTTGGGCCCATTTAAATTGGCCTTGATTGAATTTCATGACATTGGTACTACAAAGTACAGTCAATTTTAAGAGTTTACATTTAAAAAAACATGTGGGTCACTAAGTTAATTTTTTCCACACATGCATTGACCAAACCCAGAACCAAAATAAAATTAGAACTTGTGGACAAATTTGTTGGGCCCATTTAAATTGGCCTTGATTGAATTTCATGACATTGGTACTACAAAGTACAGTCAATTTTAAGTGTTTAGTTTTAAAAAAACATGTGGGTCACTAATTTAATTTTTTCCACACATGCATTGACCAAACCCACAACCGAAAAAAAATTAGAACTTGTGGACAAATTTGTTGGGCCCATTTAAATTGGCCTTGATTGAATTTCATGACATTGGTACTACAAAGTACAGTCAATTTTAAGTGTTTAGTTTTAAAAAAACATGTGGGTCACTAATTTAATTTTTTCCACACATGCATTGACCAAACCCACAACCGAAAAAAAATTAGAACTTGTGGACAAATTTGTTGGGCCCATTTAAATTGGCCTTGATTGAATTTCATGACATTGGTACTACAAAGTACAGTCAATTTTAAGTGTTTAGTTTTAAAAAAACATGTGGGTCACTAATTTAATTTTTTCCACACATGCATTGACCAAACCCACAACCGAAAAAAAATTAGAACTTGTGGACAAATTTGTTGGGCCCATTTAAATTGGCCTTGATTGAATTTCATGACATTGGTACTACAAAGTACAGTCAATTTTAAGAGTTTACATTTAAAAAAACATGTGGGTCACTAAGTTAATTTTTTCCACACATGCATTGACCAAATCCACAACCAAAATAAAATTAGAACTTGTGGACAAATTTGTTGGGCCCATTTAAATTGGCCTTGATTGAATTTCATGACATTGGTACTACAAAGTACAGTCAATTTTAAGTGTTTAGTTTTAAAAAAACAAGTGGGTCACTAATTTAATTTTTTCCACACATGCATTGACCAAACCCACAAAAAAAGAAAATTAGAACTTGTGGACAAATTTGTTGGGCCCATTTAAATTGGCCTTGATTGAATTTCATGACATTGGTACTACAAAGTACAGTCAATTTTAAGAGTTTAGTTTTAAAAAAACATGTGGGTCACTAATTTAATTTTTTCCACACATGCATTGACCAAATCCACAACCAAAAAAAAATTAGAACTTGTGGACAAATTTGTTGGGCCCATTTAAATTGGCCTTGATTGAATTTCATGACATTGGTACTACAAAGTACAGTCAATTTTAAGTGTTTAGTTTTAAAAAAACATGTGGGTCACTAATTTAATTTTTTCCACACATGCATTGACCATACCTACAACAAAAAAAAAATTAGAACTTGTGGACAAATTTGTTGGGCCCATTTAAATTGGCCTTGATTGAATTTCATGACATTGGTACTACAAAGTACAGTCAATTTTAAGTGTTTAGTTTTAAAAAAACATGTGGGTCACTAATTTAATTTTTTCCACACATGCATTGACCAAACCCACAACCGAAAAAAAATTAGAACTTGTGGACAAATTTGTTGGGCCCATTTAAATTGGCCTTGATTGAATTTCATGACATTGGTACTACAAAGTACAGTCAATTTTAAGTGTTTAGTTTTAAAAAAACATGTGGGTCACTAATTTAATTTTTTCCACACATGCATTGACCAAACCCACAACCGAAAAAAAATTAGAACTTGTGGACAAATTTGTTGGGCCCATTTAAATTGGCCTTGATTGAATTTCATGACATTGGTACTACAAAGTACAGTCAATTTTAAGTGTTTAGTTTTAAAAAAACATGTGGGTCACTAATTTAATTTTTTCCACACATGCATTGACCAAACCCACAACCGAAAAAAAATTAGAACTTGTGGACAAATTTGTTGGGCCCATTTAAATTGGCCTTGATTGAATTTCATGACATTGGTACTACAAAGTACAGTCAATTTTAAGTGTTTAGTTTTAAAAAAACATGTGGGTCACTAATTTAATTTTTTCCACACATGCATTGACCAAACCCACAACCGAAAAAAAATTAGAACTTGTGGACAAATTTGTTGGGCCCATTTAAATTGGCCTTGATTGAATTTCATGACATTGGTACTACAAAGTACAGTCAATTTTAAGTGTTTAGTTTTAAAAAAACATGTGGGTCACTAATTTAATTTTTTCCACACATGCATTGACCAAACCCACAACCGAAAAAAAATTAGAACTTGTGGACAAATTTGTTGGGCCCATTTAAATTGGCCTTGATTGAATTTCATGACATTGGTACTACAAAGTACAGTCAATTTTAAGAGTTTACATTTAAAAAAACATGTGGGTCACTAAGTTAATTTTTTCCACACATGCATTGACCAAATCCACAACCAAAATAAAATTAGAACTTGTGGACAAATTTGTTGGGCCCATTTAAATTGGCCTTGATTGAATTTCATGACATTGGTACTACAAAGTACAGTCAATTTTAAGTGTTTAGTTTTAAAAAAACAAGTGGGTCACTAATTTAATTTTTTCCACACATGCATTGACCAAACCCACAAAAAAAGAAAATTAGAACTTGTGGACAAATTTGTTGGGCCCATTTAAATTGGCCTTGATTGAATTTCATGACATTGGTACTACAAAGTACAGTCAATTTTAAGAGTTTAGTTTTAAAAAAACATGTGGGTCACTAATTTAATTTTTTCCACACATGCATTGACCAAATCCACAACCAAAAAAAAATTAGAACTTGTGGACAAATTTGTTGGGCCCATTTAAATTGGCCTTGATTGAATTTCATGACATTGGTACTACAAAGTACAGTCAATTTTAAGTGTTTAGTTTTAAAAAAACATGTGGGTCACTAATTTAATTTTTTCCACACATGCATTGACCATACCTACAACAAAAAAAAAATTAGAACTTGTGGACAAATTTGTTGGGCCCATTTAAATTGGCCTTGATTGAATTTCATGACATTGGTACTACAAAGTACAGTCAATTTTAAGTGTTTAGTTTTAAAAAAACATGTGGGTCACTAATTTAATTTTTTCCACACATGCATTGACCAAACCCACAACCGAAAAAAAATTAGAACTTGTGGACAAATTTGTTGGGCCCATTTAAATTGGCCTTGATTGAATTTCATGACATTGGTACTACAAAGTACAGTCAATTTTAAGTGTTTAGTTTTAAAAAAACATGTGGGTCACTAATTTAATTTTTTCCACACATGCATTGACCAAACCCACAACCGAAAAAAAATTAGAACTTGTGGACAAATTTGTTGGGCCCATTTAAATTGGCCTTGATTGAATTTCATGACATTGGTACTACAAAGTACAGTCAATTTTAAGTGTTTAGTTTTAAAAAAACATGTGGGTCACTAATTTAATTTTTTCCACACATGCATTGACCAAACCCACAACCAAAATAAAATTAGAACTTGTGGACAAATTTGTTGGGCCCATTTAAATTGGCCTTGATTGAATTTCATGACATTGGTACTACAAAGTACAGTCAATTTTAAGTGTTTAGTTTTAAAAAAACATGTGGGTCACTAATTTAATTTTTTCCACACATGCATTGACCAAACCCACAACCGAAAAAAAATTAGAACTTGTGGACAAATTTGTTGGGCCCATTTAAATTGGCCTTGATTGAATTTCATGACATTGGTACTACAAAGTACAGTCAATTTTAAGTGTTTAGTTTTAAAAAAACATGTGGGTCACTAATTTAATTTTTTCCACACATGCATTGACCAAACCCACAACCGAAAAAAAATTAGAACTTGTGGACAAATTTGTTGGGCCCATTTAAATTGGCCTTGATTGAATTTCATGACATTGGTACTACAAAGTACAGTCAATTTTAAGTGTTTAGTTTTAAAAAAACATGTGGGTCACTAATTTAATTTTTTCCACACATGCATTGACCAAACCCACAACCGAAAAAAAATTAGAACTTGTGGACAAATTTGTTGGGCCCATTTAAATTGGCCTTGATTGAATTTCATGACATTGGTACTACAAAGTACAGTCAATTTTAAGAGTTTACATTTAAAAAAACATGTGGGTCACTAAGTTAATTTTTTCCACACATGCATTGACCAAATCCACAACCAAAATAAAATTAGAACTTGTGGACAAATTTGTTGGGCCCATTTAAATTGGCCTTGATTGAATTTCATGACATTGGTACTACAAAGTACAGTCAATTTTAAGTGTTTAGTTTTAAAAAAACAAGTGGGTCACTAATTTAATTTTTTCCACACATGCATTGACCAAACCCACAAAAAAAGAAAATTAGAACTTGTGGACAAATTTGTTGGGCCCATTTAAATTGGCCTTGATTGAATTTCATGACATTGGTACTACAAAGTACAGTCAATTTTAAGAGTTTAGTTTTAAAAAAACATGTGGGTCACTAATTTAATTTTTTCCACACATGCATTGACCAAATCCACAACCAAAAAAAAATTAGAACTTGTGGACAAATTTGTTGGGCCCATTTAAATTGGCCTTGATTGAATTTCATGACATTGGTACTACAAAGTACAGTCAATTTTAAGTGTTTAGTTTTAAAAAAACATGTGGGTCACTAATTTAATTTTTTCCACACATGCATTGACCATACCTACAACAAAAAAAAAATTAGAACTTGTGGACAAATTTGTTGGGCCCATTTAAATTGGCCTTGATTGAATTTCATGACATTGGTACTACAAAGTACAGTCAATTTTAAGTGTTTAGTTTTAAAAAAACATGTGGGTCACTAATTTAATTTTTTCCACACATGCATTGACCAAACCCACAACCGAAAAAAAATTAGAACTTGTGGACAAATTTGTTGGGCCCATTTAAATTGGCCTTGATTGAATTTCATGACATTGGTACTACAAAGTACAGTCAATTTTAAGTGTTTAGTTTTAAAAAAACATGTGGGTCACTAATTTAATTTTTTCCACACATGCATTGACCAAACCCACAACCGAAAAAAAATTAGAACTTGTGGACAAATTTGTTGGGCCCATTTAAATTGGCCTTGATTGAATTTCATGACATTGGTACTACAAAGTACAGTCAATTTTAAGTGTTTAGTTTTAAAAAAACATGTGGGTCACTAATTTAATTTTTTCCACACATGCATTGACCAAACCCACAACCAAAATAAAATTAGAACTTGTGGACAAATTTGTTGGGCCCATTTAAATTGGCCTTGATTGAATTTCATGACATTGGTACTACAAAGTACAGTCAATTTTAAGAGTTTACATTTAAAAAAACATGTGGGTCACTAAGTTAATTTTTTCCACACATGCATTGACCAAATCCACAACCAAAATAAAATTAGAACTTGTGGACAAATTTGTTGGGCCCATTTAAATTGGCCTTGATTGAATTTCATGACATTGGTACTACAAAGTACAGTCAATTTTAAGTGTTTAGTTTTAAAAAAACAAGTGGGTCACTAATTTAATTTTTTCCACACATGCATTGACCAAACCCACAAAAAAAGAAAATTAGAACTTGTGGACAAATTTGTTGGGCCCATTTAAATTGGCCTTGATTGAATTTCATGACATTGGTACTACAAAGTACAGTCAATTTTAAGAGTTTAGTTTTAAAAAAACATGTGGGTCACTAATTTAATTTTTTCCACACATGCATTGACCAAATCCACAACCAAAAAAAAATTAGAACTTGTGGACAAATTTGTTGGGCCCATTTAAATTGGCCTTGATTGAATTTCATGACATTGGTACTACAAAGTACAGTCAATTTTAAGTGTTTAGTTTTAAAAAAACATGTGTGTCACTAATTTAATTTTTTCCACACATGCATTGACCATACCTACAACAAAAAAAAAATTAGAACTTGTGGACAAATTTGTTGGGCCCATTTAAATTGGCCTTGATTGAATTTCATGACATTGGTACTACAAAGTACAGTCAATTTTAAGAGTTTAGTTTTTAAAAAATAGGTGTGTCACTAATTTAATTTTTTCCACACATGCATTGACCAAACCCACAACCAAAAAAAAATTAGAACTTGTGGACAAATTTGTTGGGCCCATTTAAATTGGCCTTGATTGAATTTCATGACATTGGTACTACAAAGTACAGTCAATTTTAAGAGTTTACATTTAAAAAAACATGTGGGTCACTAATTTAATTTTTTCCACACATGCATTGACCAAATCCACAACCAAAATAAAATTAGAACTTGTGGACAAATTTGTTGGGCCCATTTAAATTGGCCTTGATTGAATTTCATGACATTGGTACTACAAAGTACAGTCAATTTTAAGAGTTTAGTTTTTAAAAAATAGGTGGGTCACTAATTTAATTTTTTCCACACATGCATTGACCATACCTACAACCGAAAAAAAATTAGAACTTGTGGACAAATTTGTTGGGCCCATTTAAATTGGCCTTGATTGAATTTCATGACATTGGTACTACAAAGTACAGTCAATTTTAAGAGTTTAGTTTTTAAAAAATAGGTGGGTCACTAATTTAATTTTTTCCACACATGCATTGACCATACCTACAACTAAAAAAAAATTAGAACTTGTGGACAAATTTGTTGGGCCCATTTAAATTGGCCTTGATTGAATTTCATGACATTGGTACTACAAAGTACAGTCAATTTTAAGAGTTTACATTTAAAAAAACATGTGGGTCACTAATTTAATTTTTTCCACACATGCATTGACCAAATCCACAACCAAAATAAAATTAGAACTTGTGGACAAATTTGTTGGGCCCATTTAAATTGGCCTTGATTGAATTTCATGACATTGGTACTACAAAGTACAGTCAATTTTAAGTGTTTAGTTTTAAAAAAACATGTGGGTCACTAATTTAATTTTTTCCACACATGCATTGACCAAACCCACAACCGAAAAAAAATTAGAACTTGTGGACAAATTTGTTGGGCCCATTTAAATTGGCCTTGATTGAATTTCATGACATTGGTACTACAAAGTACAGTCAATTTTAAGAGTTTAGTTTTTAAAAAATAGGTGGGTCACTAATTTAATTTTTTCCACACATGCATTGACCATACCTACAACCAAAAAAAAATTAGAACTTGTGGACAAATTTGTTGGGCCCATTTAAATTGGCCTTGATTGAATTTCATGACATTGGTACTACAAAGTACAGTCAATTTTAAGAGTTTACATTTAAAAAAACATGTGGGTCACTAATTTAATTTTTTCCACACATGCATTGACCAAATCCACAACCAAAATAAAATTAGAACTTGTGGACAAATTTGTTGGGCCCATTTAAATTGGCCTTGATTGAATTTCATGACATTGGTACTACAAAGTACAGTCAATTTTAAGTGTTTAGTTTTAAAAAAACATGTGGGTCACTAATTTAATTTTTTCCACACATGCATTGACCAAACCCACAACCGAAAAAAAATTAGAACTTGTGGACAAATTTGTTGGGCCCATTTAAATTGGCCTTGATTGAATTTCATGACATTGGTACTACAAAGTACAGTCAATTTTAAGAGTTTAGTTTTTAAAAAATAGGTGGGTCACTAATTTAATTTTTTCCACACATGCATTGACCATACCTACAACCAAAAAAAAATTAGAACTTGTGGACAAATTTGTTGGGCCCATTTAAATTGGCCTTGATTGAATTTCATGACATTGGTACTACAAAGTACAGTCAATTTTAAGAGTTTACATTTAAAAAAACATGTGGGTCACTAATTTAATTTTTTCCACACATGCATTGACCAAACCCACAACCAAAAAAAAATTAGAACTTGTGGACAAATTTGTTGGGCCCATTTAAATTGGCCTTGATTGAATTTCATGACATTGGTACTACAAAGTACAGTCAATTTTAAGTGTTTAGTTTTAAAAAAACATGTCGGTCACTAATTTAATTTTTTCCACACATGCATTGACCAAATCCACAACCAAAAAAAAATTAGAACTTGTAGACAAATTTGTTGGGCCCATTTAAATTGGCCTTGATTGAATTTCATGACATTGGTACTACAAAGTACAGTCAATTTTAAGTGTTTAGTTTTAAAAAAACATGTGGGTCACTAATTTAATTTTTTCCACACATGCATTGACCAAACCCACAACCGAAAAAAAATTAGAACTTGTGGACAAATTTGTTGGGCCCATTTAAATTGGCCTTGATTGAATTTCATGACATTGGTACTACAAAGTACAGTCAATTTTAAGTGTTTAGTTTTAAAAAAACATGTGGGTCACTAATTTAATTTTTTCCACACATGCATTGACCAAATCCACAACCAAAATAAAATTAGAACTTGTGGACAAATTTGTTGGGCCCATTTAAATTGGCCTTGATTGAATTTCATGACATTGGTACTACAAAGTACAGTCAATTTTAAGAGTTTACATTTAAAAAAACATGTGGGTCACTAATTTAATTTTTTCCACACATGCATTGACCATACCTACAACAAAAAAAAAATTAGAACTTGTGGACAAATTTGTTGGGCCCATTTAAATTGGCCTTGATTGAATTTCATGACATTGGTACTACAAAGTACAGTCAATTTTAAGTGTTTAGTTTTAAAAAAACATGTGTGTCACTAATTTAATTTTTTCCACACATGCATTGACCAAATCCACAACCAAAAAAAAATTAGAACTTGTGGACAAATTTGTTGGGCCCATTTAAATTGGCCTTGATTGAATTTCATGACATTGGTACTACAAAGTACAGTCAATTTTAAGAGTTTACATTTAAAAAAACATGTGGGTCACTAATTTAATTTTTTCCACACATGCATTGACCAAATCCACAACCAAAATAAAATTAGAACTTGTGGACAAATTTGTTGGGCCCATTTAAATTGGCCTTGATTGAATTTCATGACATTGGTACTACAAAGTACAGTCAATTTTAAGAGTTTAGTTTTTAAAAAATAGGTGGGTCACTAATTTAATTTTTTCCACACATGCATTGACCATACCTACAACCGAAAAAAAATTAGAACTTGTGGACAAATTTGTTGGGCCCATTTAAATTGGCCTTGATTGAATTTCATGACATTGGTACTACAAAGTACAGTCAATTTTAAGAGTTTAGTTTTTAAAAAATAGGTGGGTCACTAATTTAATTTTTTCCACACATGCATTGACCATACCTACAACTAAAAAAAAATTAGAACTTGTGGACAAATTTGTTGGGCCCATTTAAATTGGCCTTGATTGAATTTCATGACATTGGTACTACAAAGTACAGTCAATTTTAAGAGTTTACATTTAAAAAAACATGTGGGTCACTAATTTAATTTTTTCCACACATGCATTGACCAAATCCACAACCAAAATAAAATTAGAACTTGTGGTCAAATTTGTTGGGCCCATTTAAATTGGCCTTGATTGAATTTCATGACATTGGTACTACAAAGTACAGTCAATTTTAAGTGTTTAGTTTTAAAAAAACATGTGGGTCACTAATTTAATTTTTTCCACACATGCATTGACCAAACCCACAACCGAAAAAAAATTAGAACTTGTGGACAAATTTGTTGGGCCCATTTAAATTGGCCTTGATTGAATTTCATGATATTGGTACTACAAAGTACAGTCAATTTTAAGAGTTTAGTTTTTAAAAAATAGGTGGGTCACTAATTTAATTTTTTCCACACATGCATTGACCATACCTACAACCAAAAAAAAATTAGAACTTGTGGACAAATTTGTTGGGCCCATTTAAATTGGCCTTGATTGAATTTCATGACATTGGTACTACAAAGTACAGTCAATTTTAAGAGTTTACATTTAAAAAAACATGTGGGTCACTAATTTAATTTTTTCCACACATGCATTGACCAAATCCACAACCAAAAAAAAATTAGAACTTGTGGACAAATTTGTTGGGCCCATTTAAATTGGCCTTGATTGAATTTCATGACATTGGTACTACAAAGTACAGTCAATTTTAAGAGTTTAGTTTTTAAAAAATAGGTGGGTCACTAATTTAATTTTTTCCACACATGCATTGACCATACCTACAACCGAAAAAAAATTAGAACTTGTGGACAAATTTGTTGGGCCCATTTAAATTGGCCTTGATTGAATTTCATGACATTGGTACTACAAAGTACAGTCAATTTTAAGAGTTTAGTTTTTAAAAAATAGGTGGGTCACTAATTTAATTTTTTCCACACATGCATTGACCATACCTACAACTAAAAAAAAATTAGAACTTGTGGACAAATTTGTTGGGCCCATTTAAATTGGCCTTGATTGAATTTCATGACATTGGTACTACAAAGTACAGTCAATTTTAAGAGTTTACATTTAAAAAAACATGTGGGTCACTAATTTAATTTTTTCCACACATGCATTGACCAAATCCACAACCAAAATAAAATTAGAACTTGTGGACAAATTTGTTGGGCCCATTTAAATTGGCCTTGATTGAATTTCATGACATTGGTACTACAAAGTACAGTCAATTTTAAGTGTTTAGTTTTAAAAAAACATGTGGGTCACTAATTTAATTTTTTCCACACATGCATTGACCAAACCCACAACCGAAAAAAAATTAGAACTTGTGGACAAATTTGTTGGGCCCATTTAAATTGGCCTTGATTGAATTTCATGATATTGGTACTACAAAGTACAGTCAATTTTAAGAGTTTAGTTTTTAAAAAATAGGTGGGTCACTAATTTAATTTTTTCCACACATGCATTGACCATACCTACAACCAAAAAAAAATTAGAACTTGTGGACAAATTTGTTGGGCCCATTTAAATTGGCCTTGATTGAATTTCATGACATTGGTACTACAAAGTACAGTCAATTTTAAGAGTTTACATTTAAAAAAACATGTGGGTCACTAATTTAATTTTTTCCACACATGCATTGACCAAATCCACAACCAAAAAAAAATTAGAACTTGTGGACAAATTTGTTGGGCCCATTTAAATTGGCCTTGATTGAATTTCATGACATTGGTACTACAAAGTACAGTCAATTTTAAGAGTTTAGTTTTTAAAAAACAGGTGGGTCACTAATTTAATTTTTTCCACACATGCATTGACCAAACCCACAAAAAAAAAAAATTAGAACTTGTGGACAAATTTGTTGGGCCCATTTAAATTGGCCTTGATTGAATTTCATGACATTGGTACTACAAAGTACAGTCAATTTTAAGTGTTTAGTTTTAAAAAAACATGTCGGTCACTAATTTAATTTTTTCCACACATGCATTGACCAAATCCACAACCAAAAAAAAATTAGAACTTGTAGACAAATTTGTTGGGCCCATTTAAATTGGCCTTGATTGAATTTCATGACATTGGTACTACAAAGTACAGTCAATTTTAAGTGTTTAGTTTTAAAAAAACATGTGGGTCACTAATTTAATTTTTTCCACACATGCATTGACCAAACCCACAACCGAAAAAAAATTAGAACTTGTGGACAAATTTGTTGGGCCCATTTAAATTGGCCTTGATTGAATTTCATGACATTGGTACTACAAAGTACAGTCAATTTTAAGTGTTTAGTTTTAAAAAAACATGTGGGTCACTAATTTAATTTTTTCCACACATGCATTGACCAAATCCACAACCAAAATAAAATTAGAACTTGTGGACAAATTTGTTGGGCCCATTTAAATTGGCCTTGATTGAATTTCATGACATTGGTACTACAAAGTACAGTCAATTTTAAGTGTTTAGTTTTAAAAAAACATGTCGGTCACTAATTTAATTTTTTCCACACATGCAATAACCAAACCCACAACCAAGTAAAAATTAGAACTTGTGGACAAATTTGTTGGGCCCATTTAAATTGGCCTTGATTGAATTTCATGACATTGGTACTACAAAGTACAGTCAATTTTAAGAGTTTAGTTTTAAAAAAACATGTGGGTCACTAATTTAATTTTTTCCACACATGCATTGACCAAATCCACAACCAAAAAAAAATTAGAACTTGTGGACAAATTTGTTGGGCCCATTTAAATTGGCCTTGATTGAATTTCATGACATTGGTACTACAAAGTACAGTCAATTTTAAGTGTTTAGTTTTAAAAAAACATGTGGGTCACTAATTTAATTTTTTCCACACATGCATTGACCAAACCCACAACCAAAAAAAAATTAGAACTTGTGGACAAATTTGTTGGGCCCATTTAAATTGGCCTTGATTGAATTTCATGACATTGGTACTACAAAGTACAGTCAATTTTAAGTGTTTAGTTTTAAAAAAACATGTGGGTCACTAATTTAATTTTTTCCACACATGCATTGACCATACCTACAACAAAAAAAAAATTAGAACTTGTGGACAAATTTGTTGGGCCCATTTAAATTGGCCTTGATTGAATTTCATGACATTGGTACTACAAAGTACAGTCAATTTTAAGAGTTTACATTTAAAAAAACATGTGGGTCACTAATTTAATTTTTTCCACACATGCATTGACCAAATCCACAACCAAAAAAAAATTAGAACTTGTGGACAAATTTGTTGGGCCCATTTAAATTGGCCTTGATTGAATTTCATGACATTGGTACTACAAAGTACAGTCAATTTTAAGTCTTTAGTTTTAAAAAAACATGTGGGTCACTAATTTAATTTTTTCCACACATGCATTGACCAAACCCACAACCGAAAAAAAATTAGAACTTGTGGACAAATTTGTTGGGCCCATTTAAATTGGCCTTGATTGAATTTCATGACATTGGTACTACAAAGTACAGTCAATTTTAAGTGTTTAGTTTTAAAAAAACATGTGGGTCACTAATTTAATTTTTTCCACACATGCATTGACCAAATCCACAACCAAAATAAAATTAGAACTTGTGGACAAATTTGTTGGGCCCATTTAAATTGGCCTTGATTGAATTTCATGACATTGGTACTACAAAGTACAGTCAATTTTAAGTGTTTAGTTTTAAAAAAACATGTGGGTCACTAATTTAATTTTTTCCACACATGCATTGACCAAACCCACAACCGAAAAAAAATTAGAACTTGTGGACAAATTTGTTGGGCCCATTTAAATTGGCCTTGATTGAATTTCATGACATTGGTACTACAAAGTACAGTCAATTTTAAGTGTTTAGTTTTAAAAAAACATGTGGGTCACTAATTTAATTTTTTCCACACATGCATTGACCAAATCCACAACCAAAATAAAATTAGAACTTGTGGACAAATTTGTTGGGCCCATTTAAATTGGCCTTGATTGAATTTCATGACATTGGTACTACAAAGTACAGTCAATTTTAAGTGTTTAGTTTTAAAAAAACATGTCGGTCACTAATTTAATTTTTTCCACACATGCAATAACCAAACCCACAACCAAGTAAAAATTAGAACTTGTGGACAAATTTGTTGGGCCCATTTAAATTGGCCTTGATTGAATTTCATGACATTGGTACTACAAAGTACAGTCAATTTTAAGAGTTTAGTTTTAAAAAAACATGTGGGTCACTAATTTAATTTTTTCCACACATGCATTGACCAAATCCACAACCAAAAAAAAATTAGAACTTGTGGACAAATTTGTTGGGCCCATTTAAATTGGCCTTGATTGAATTTCATGACATTGGTACTACAAAGTACAGTCAATTTTAAGAGTTTACATTTAAAAAAACATGTGGGTCACTAATTTAATTTTTTCCACACATGCATTGACCAAATCCACAACCAAAAAAAAATTAGAACTTGTGGACAAATTTGTTGGGCCCATTTAAATTGGCCTTGATTGAATTTCATGACATTGGTACTACAAAGTACAGTCAATTTTAAGTGTTTAGTTTTAAAAAAACATGTGGGTCACTAATTTAATTTTTTCCACACATGCATTGACCAAACCCACAACCAAAAAAAAATTAGAACTTGTGGACAAATTTGTTGGGCCCATTTAAATTGGCCTTGATTGAATTTCATGACATTGGTACTACAAAGTACAGTCAATTTTAAGTGTTTAGTTTTAAAAAAACATGTGGGTCACTAATTTAATTTTTTCCACACATGCATTGACCATACCTACAACAAAAAAAAAATTAGAACTTGTGGACAAATTTGTTGGGCCCATTTAAATTGGCCTTGATTGAATTTCATGACATTGGTACTACAAAGTACAGTCAATTTTAAGAGTTTACATTTAAAAAAACATGTGGGTCACTAATTTAATTTTTTCCACACATGCATTGACCAAATCCACAACCAAAAAAAAATTAGAACTTGTGGACAAATTTGTTGGGCCCATTTAAATTGGCCTTGATTGAATTTCATGACATTGGTACTACAAAGTACAGTCAATTTTAAGTGTTTAGTTTTAAAAAAACATGTGGGTCACTAATTTAATTTTTTCCACACATGCATTGACCAAATCCACAACCAAAATAAAATTAGAACTTGTGGACAAATTTGTTGGGCCCATTTAAATTGGCCTTGATTGAATTTCATGACATTGGTACTACAAAGTACAGTCAATTTTAAGTGTTTAGTTTTAAAAAAACATGTCGGTCACTAATTTAATTTTTTCCACACATGCAATAACCAAACCCACAACCAAGTAAAAATTAGAACTTGTGGACAAATTTGTTGGGCCCATTTAAATTGGCCTTGATTGAATTTCATGACATTGGTACTACAAAGTACAGTCAATTTTAAGAGTTTAGTTTTAAAAAAACATGTGGGTCACTAATTTAATTTTTTCCACACATGCATTGACCAAATCCACAACCAAAAAAAAATTAGAACTTGTGGACAAATTTGTTGGGCCCATTTAAATTGGCCTTGATTGAATTTCATGACATTGGTACTACAAAGTACAGTCAATTTTAAGTGTTTAGTTTTAAAAAAACATGTGGGTCACTAATTTAATTTTTTCCACACATGCATTGACCAAACCCACAACCAAAAAAAAATTAGAACTTGTGGACAAATTTGTTGGGCCCATTTAAATTGGCCTTGATTGAATTTCATGACATTGGTACTACAAAGTACAGTCAATTTTAAGTGTTTAGTTTTAAAAAAACATGTGGGTCACTAATTTAATTTTTTCCACACATGCATTGACCATACCTACAACAAAAAAAAAATTAGAACTTGTGGACAAATTTGTTGGGCCCATTTAAATTGGCCTTGATTGAATTTCATGACATTGGTACTACAAAGTACAGTCAATTTTAAGAGTTTACATTTAAAAAAACATGTGGGTCACTAATTTAATTTTTTCCACACATGCATTGACCAAATCCACAACCAAAAAAAAATTAGAACTTGTGGACAAATTTGTTGGGCCCATTTAAATTGGCCTTGATTGAATTTCATGACATTGGTACTACAAAGTACAGTCAATTTTAAGTGTTTAGTTTTAAAAAAACATGTGGGTCACTAATTTAATTTTTTCCACACATGCATTGACCAAATCCACAACCAAAATAAAATTAGAACTTGTGGACAAATTTGTTGGGCCCATTTAAATTGGCCTTGATTGAATTTCATGACATTGGTACTACAAAGTACAGTCAATTTTAAGTGTTTAGTTTTAAAAAAACATGTCGGTCACTAATTTAATTTTTTCCACACATGCAATAACCAAACCCACAACCAAGTAAAAATTAGAACTTGTGGACAAATTTGTTGGGCCCATTTAAATTGGCCTTGATTGAATTTCATGACATTGGTACTACAAAGTACAGTCAATTTTAAGAGTTTAGTTTTAAAAAAACATGTGGGTCACTAATTTAATTTTTTCCACACATGCATTGACCAAATCCACAACCAAAAAAAAATTAGAACTTGTGGACAAATTTGTTGGGCCCATTTAAATTGGCCTTGATTGAATTTCATGACATTGGTACTACAAAGTACAGTCAATTTTAAGTGTTTAGTTTTAAAAAAACATGTGGGTCACTAATTTAATTTTTTCCACACATGCATTGACCA
This sequence comes from Climacium dendroides, assembly GCA_950106755.1. Classification (NCBI taxonomy): domain Eukaryota; kingdom Viridiplantae; phylum Streptophyta; class Bryopsida; order Hypnales; family Climaciaceae; genus Climacium; species Climacium dendroides. Next base: position 12,361,356 of record OX467092.1, read on the forward strand.
AACCCACAACCAAAAAAAAATTAGAACTTGTGGACAAATTTGTTGGGCCCATTTAAATTGGCCTTGATTGAATTTCATGACATTGGTACTACAAAGTACAGTCAATTTTAAGTGTTTAGTTTTAAAAAAACATGTGGGTCACTAATTTAATTTTTTCCACACATGCATTGACCATACCTACAACAAAAAAAAAATTAGAACTTGTGGACAAATTTGTTGGGCCCATTTAAATTGGCCTTGATTGAATTTCATGACATTGGTACTACAAAGTACAGTCAATTTTAAGAGTTTACATTTAAAAAAACATGTGGGTCACTAATTTAATTTTTTCCACACATGCATTGACCAAATCCACAACCAAAAAAAAATTAGAACTTGTGGACAAATTTGTTGGGCCCATTTAAATTGGCCTTGATTGAATTTCATGACATTGGTACTACAAAGTACAGTCAATTTTAAGTGTTTAGTTTTAAAAAAACATGTGGGTCACTAATTTAATTTTTTCCACACATGCATTGACCAAACCCACAACCGAAAAAAAATTAGAACTTGTGGACAAATTTGTTGGGCCCATTTAAATTGGCCTTGATTGAATTTCATGACATTGGTACTACAAAGTACAGTCAATTTTAAGTGTTTAGTTTTAAAAAAACATGTGGGTCACTAATTTAATTTTTTCCACACATGCATTGACCAAATCCACAACCAAAATAAAATTAGAACTTGTGGACAAATTTGTTGGGCCCATTTAAATTGGCCTTGATTGAATTTCATGACATTGGTACTACAAAGTACAGTCAATTTTAAGTGTTTAGTTTTAAAAAAACATGTGGGTCACTAATTTAATTTTTTCCACACATGCATTGACCAAACCCACAACCGAAAAAAAATTAGAACTTGTGGACAAATTTGTTGGGCCCATTTAAATTGGCCTTGATTGAATTTCATGACATTGGTACTACAAAGTACAGTCAATTTTAAGTGTTTAGTTTTAAAAAAACATGTGGGTCACTAATTTAATTTTTTCCACACATGCATTGACCAAATCCACAACCAAAATAAAATTAGAACTTGTGGACAAATTTGTTGGGCCCATTTAAATTGGCCTTGATTGAATTTCATGACATTGGTACTACAAAGTACAGTCAATTTTAAGTGTTTAGTTTTAAAAAAACATGTCGGTCACTAATTTAATTTTTTCCACACATGCAATAACCAAACCCACAACCAAGTAAAAATTAGAACTTGTGGACAAATTTGTTGGGCCCATTTAAATTGGCCTTGATTGAATTTCATGACATTGGTACTACAAAGTACAGTCAATTTTAAGAGTTTAGTTTTAAAAAAACATGTGGGTCACTAATTTAATTTTTTCCACACATGCATTGACCAAACCCACAACCAAAAAAAAATTAGAACTTGTGGACAAATTTGTTGGGCCCATTTAAATTGGCCTTGATTGAATTTCATGACATTGGTACTACAAAGTACAGTCAATTTTAAGTGTTTAGTTTTAAAAAAACATGTGGGTCACTAATTTAATTTTTTCCACACATGCATTGACCAAACCCACAACCAAAAAAAAATTAGAACTTGTGGACAAATTTGTTGGGCCCATTTAAATTGGCCTTGATTGAATTTCATGACATTGGTACTACAAAGTACAGTCAATTTTAAGTGTTTAGTTTTAAAAAAACATGTGGGTCACTAATTTAATTTTTTCCACACATGCATTGACCATACCTACAACAAAAAAAAAATTAGAACTTGTGGACAAATTTGTTGGGCCCATTTAAATTGGCCTTGATTGAATTTCATGACATTGGTACTACAAAGTACAGTCAATTTTAAGAGTTTACATTTAAAAAAACATGTGGGTCACTAATTTAATTTTTTCCACACATGCATTGACCAAATCCACAACCAAAAAAAAATTAGAACTTGTGGACAAATTTGTTGGGCCCATTTAAATTGGCCTTGATTGAATTTCATGACATTGGTACTACAAAGTACAGTCAATTTTAAGTGTTTAGTTTTAAAAAAACATGTGGGTCACTAATTTAATTTTTTCCACACATGCATTGACCAAACCCACAACCAAAAAAAAATTAGAACTTGTGGACAAATTTGTTGGGCCCATTTAAATTGGCCTTGATTGAATTTCATGACATTGGTACTACAAAGTACAGTCAATTTTAAGTGTTTAGTTTTAAAAAAACATGTGGGTCACTAATTTAATTTTTTCCACACATGCATTGACCAAATCCACAACCAAAATAAAATTAGAACTTGTGGACAAATTTGTTGGGCCCATTTAAATTGGCCTTGATTGAATTTCATGACATTGGTACTACAAAGTACAGTCAATTTTAAGTGTTTAGTTTTAAAAAAACATGTGGGTCACTAATTTAATTTTTTCCACACATGCATTGACCAAACCCACAACCGAAAAAAAATTAGAACTTGTGGACAAATTTGTTGGGCCCATTTAAATTGGCCTTGATTGAATTTCATGACATTGGTACTACAAAGTACAGTCAATTTTAAGTGTTTAGTTTTAAAAAAACATGTGGGTCACTAATTTAATTTTTTCCACACATGCATTGACCAAATCCACAACCAAAATAAAATTAGAACTTGTGGACAAATTTGTTGGGCCCATTTAAATTGGCCTTGATTGAATTTCATGACATTGGTACTACAAAGTACAGTCAATTTTAAGTGTTTAGTTTTAAAAAAACATGTCGGTCACTAATTTAATTTTTTCCACACATGCAATAACCAAACCCACAACCAAGTAAAAATTAGAACTTGTGGACAAATTTGTTGGGCCCATTTAAATTGGCCTTGATTGAATTTCATGACATTGGTACTACAAAGTACAGTCAATTTTAAGAGTTTAGTTTTAAAAAAACATGTGGGTCACTAATTTAATTTTTTCCACACATGCATTGACCAAATCCACAACCAAAAAAAAATTAGAACTTGTGGACAAATTTGTTGGGCCCATTTAAATTGGCCTTGATTGAATTTCATGACATTGGTACTACAAAGTACAGTCAATTTTAAGAGTTTAGTTTTAAAAAAACATGTGGGTCACTAATTTAATTTTTTCCACACATGCATTGACCAAATCCACAACCAAAAAAAAATTAGAACTTGTGGACAAATTTGTTGGGCCCATTTAAATTGGCCTTGATTGAATTTCATGACATTGGTACTACAAAGTACAGTCAATTTTAAGTGTTTAGTTTTAAAAAAACATGTGGGTCACTAATTTAATTTTTTCCACACATGCATTGACCATACCTACAACAAAAAAAAAATTAGAACTTGTGGACAAATTTGTTGGGCCCATTTAAATTGGCCTTGATTGAATTTCATGACATTGGTACTACAAAGTACAGTCAATTTTAAGAGTTTACATTTAAAAAAACATGTGGGTCACTAATTTAATTTTTTCCACACATGCATTGACCAAATCCACAACCAAAAAAAAATTAGAACTTGTAGACAAATTTGTTGGGCCCATTTAAATTGGCCTTGATTGAATTTCATGACATTGGTACTACAAAGTACAGTCAATTTTAAGTGTTTAGTTTTAAAAAAACATGTGGGTCACTAATTTAATTTTTTCCACACATGCATTGACCAAACCCACAACCAAAAAAAAATTAGAACTTGTGGACAAATTTGTTGGGCCCATTTAAATTGGCCTTGATTGAATTTCATGACATTGGTACTACAAAGTACAGTCAATTTTAAGTGTTTAGTTTTAAAAAAACATGTGGGTCACTAATTTAATTTTTTCCACACATGCATTGACCATACCTACAACAAAAAAAAAATTAGAACTTGTGGACAAATTTGTTGGGCCCATTTAAATTGGCCTTGATTGAATTTCATGACATTGGTACTACAAAGTACAGTCAATTTTAAGAGTTTACATTTAAAAAAACATGTGGGTCACTAATTTAATTTTTTCCACACATGCATTGACCAAATCCACAACCAAAAAAAAATTAGAACTTGTGGACAAATTTGTTGGGCCCATTTAAATTGGCCTTGATTGAATTTCATGACATTGGTACTACAAAGTACAGTCAATTTTAAGTGTTTAGTTTTAAAAAAACATGCGGGTCACTAATTTAATTTTTTCCACACATGCATTGACCAAACCCACAACCGAAAAAAAATTAGAACTTGTGGACAAATTTGTTGGGCCCATTTAAATTGGCCTTGATTGAATTTCATGACATTGGTACTACAAAGTACAGTCAATTTTAAGTGTTTAGTTTTAAAAAAACATGTGGGTCACTAATTTAATTTTTTCCACACATGCATTGACCAAATCCACAACCAAAATAAAATTAGAACTTGTGGACAAATTTGTTGGGCCCATTTAAATTGGCCTTGATTGAATTTCATGACATTGGTACTACAAAGTACAGTCAATTTTAAGAGTTTAGTTTTAAAAAAACATGTCGGTCACTAATTTAATTTTTTCCACACATGCAATAACCAAACCCACAACCAAGTAAAAATTAGAACTTGTGGACAAATTTGTTGGGCCCATTTAAATTGGCCTTGATTGAATTTCATGACATTGGTACTACAAAGTACAGTCAATTTTAAGTGTTTAGTTTTAAAAAAACATGTGGGTCACTAATTTAATTTTTTCCACACATGCATTGACCAAACCCACAACCGAAAAAAAATTAGAACTTGTGGACAAATTTGTTGGGCCCATTTAAATTGGCCTTGATTGAATTTCATGACATTGGTACTACAAAGTACAGTCAATTTTAAGTGTTTAGTTTTAAAAAAACATGTCGGTCACTAATTTAATTTTTTCCACACATGCAATAACCAAACCCACAACCAAGTAAAAATTAGAACTTGTGGACAAATTTGTTGGGCCCATTTAAATTGGCCTTGATTGAATTTCATGACATTGGTACTACAAAGTACAGTCAATTTTAAGAGTTTAGTTTTAAAAAAACATGTGGGTCACTAATTTAATTTTTTCCACACATGCATTGACCAAATCCACAACCAAAAAAAAATTAGAACTTGTGGACAAATTTGTTGGGCCCATTTAAATTGGCCTTGATTGAATTTCATGACATTGGTACTACAAAGTACAGTCAATTTTAAGAGTTTAGTTTTAAAAAAACATGTGGGTCACTAATTTAATTTTTTCCACACATGCATTGACCAAATCCACAACCAAAAAAAAATTAGAACTTGTGGACAAATTTGTTGGGCCCATTTAAATTGGCCTTGATTGAATTTCATGACATTGGTACTACAAAGTACAGTCAATTTTAAGTGTTTAGTTTTAAAAAAACATGTGGGTCACTAATTTAATTTTTTCCACACATGCATTGACCATACCTACAACAAAAAAAAAATTAGAACTTGTGGACAAATTTGTTGGGCCCATTTAAATTGGCCTTGATTGAATTTCATGACATTGGTACTACAAAGTACAGTCAATTTTAAGAGTTTACATTTAAAAAAACATGTGGGTCACTAATTTAATTTTTTCCACACATGCATTGACCAAATCCACAACCAAAAAAAAATTAGAACTTGTAGACAAATTTGTTGGGCCCATTTAAATTGGCCTTGATTGAATTTCATGACATTGGTACTACAAAGTACAGTCAATTTTAAGTGTTTAGTTTTAAAAAAACATGTGGGTCACTAATTTAATTTTTTCCACACATGCATTGACCAAACCCACAACCAAAAAAAAATTAGAACTTGTGGACAAATTTGTTGGGCCCATTTAAATTGGCCTTGATTGAATTTCATGACATTGGTACTACAAAGTACAGTCAATTTTAAGTGTTTAGTTTTAAAAAAACATGTGGGTCACTAATTTAATTTTTTCCACACATGCATTGACCATACCTACAACAAAAAAAAAATTAGAACTTGTGGACAAATTTGTTGGGCCCATTTAAATTGGCCTTGATTGAATTTCATGACATTGGTACTACAAAGTACAGTCAATTTTAAGAGTTTACATTTAAAAAAACATGTGGGTCACTAATTTAATTTTTTCCACACATGCATTGACCAAATCCACAACCAAAAAAAAATTAGAACTTGTGGACAAATTTGTTGGGCCCATTTAAATTGGCCTTGATTGAATTTCATGACATTGGTACTACAAAGTACAGTCAATTTTAAGTGTTTAGTTTTAAAAAAACATGTGGGTCACTAATTTAATTTTTTCCACACATGCATTGACCAAACCCACAACCGAAAAAAAATTAGAACTTGTGGACAAATTTGTTGGGCCCATTTAAATTGGCCTTGATTGAATTTCATGACATTGGTACTACAAAGTACAGTCAATTTTAAGTGTTTAGTTTTAAAAAAACATGTGGGTCACTAATTTAATTTTTTCCACACATGCATTGACCAAATCCACAACCAAAATAAAATTAGAACTTGTGGACAAATTTGTTGGGCCCATTTAAATTGGCCTTGATTGAATTTCATGACATTGGTACTACAAAGTACAGTCAATTTTAAGTGTTTAGTTTTAAAAAAACATGTGGGTCACTAATTTAATTTTTTCCACACATGCATTGACCAAACCCACAACCGAAAAAAAATTAGAACTTGTGGACAAATTTGTTGGGCCCATTTAAATTGGCCTTGATTGAATTTCATGACATTGGTACTACAAAGTACAGTCAATTTTAAGTGTTTAGTTTTAAAAAAACATGTGGGTCACTAATTTAATTTTTTCCACACATGCATTGACCAAATCCACAACCAAAATAAAATTAGAACTTGTGGACAAATTTGTTGGGCCCATTTAAATTGGCCTTGATTGAATTTCATGACATTGGTACTACAAAGTACAGTCAATTTTAAGTGTTTAGTTTTAAAAAAACATGTCGGTCACTAATTTAATTTTTTCCACACATGCAATAACCAAACCCACAACCAAGTAAAAATTAGAACTTGTGGACAAATTTGTTGGGCCCATTTAAATTGGCCTTGATTGAATTTCATGACATTGGTACTACAAAGTACAGTCAATTTTAAGAGTTTAGTTTTAAAAAAACATGTGGGTCACTAATTTAATTTTTTCCACACATGCATTGACCAAATCCACAACCAAAATAAAATTAGAACTTGTGGACAAATTTGTTGGGCCCATTTAAATTGGCCTTGATTGAATTTCATGACATTGGTACTACAAAGTACAGTCAATTTTAAGAGTTTAGTTTTAAAAAAACATGTGGGTCACTAATTTAATTTTTTCCACACATGCATTGACCAAATCCACAACCAAAAAAAAATTAGAACTTGTGGACAAATTTGTTGGGCCCATTTAAATTGGCCTTGATTGAATTTCATGACATTGGTACTACAAAGTACAGTCAATTTTAAGTGTTTAGTTTTAAAAAAACATGTGGGTCACTAATTTAATTTTTTCCACACATGCATTGACCATACCTACAACAAAAAAAAAATTAGAACTTGTGGACAAATTTGTTGGGCCCATTTAAATTGGCCTTGATTGAATTTCATGACATTGGTACTACAAAGTACAGTCAATTTTAAGTGTTTAGTTTTAAAAAAACATGTCGGTCACTAATTTAATTTTTTCCACACATGCATTGACCAAATCCACAACCAAAAAAAAATTAGAACTTCTAGACAAATTTGTTGGGCCCATTTAAATTGGCCTTGATTGAATTTCATGACATTGGTACTACAAAGTACAGTCAATTTTAAGTGTTTAGTTTTAAAAAAACATGTGGGTCACTAATTTAATTTTTTCCACACATGCATTGACCAAACCCACAACCGAAAAAAAATTAGAACTTGTGGACAAATTTGTTGGGCCCATTTAAATTGGCCTTGATTGAATTTCATGACATTGGTACTACAAAGTACAGTCAATTTTAAGTGTTTAGTTTTAAAAAAACATGTGGGTCACTAATTTAATTTTTTCCACACATGCATTGACCAAATCCACAACCAAAATAAAATTAGAACTTGTGGACAAATTTGTTGGGCCCATTTAAATTGGCCTTGATTGAATTTCATGACATTGGTACTACAAAGTACAGTCAATTTTAAGAGTTTACATTTAAAAAAACATGTGGGTCACTAATTTAATTTTTTCCACACATGCATTGACCATACCTACAACAAAAAAAAAATTAGAACTTGTGGACAAATTTGTTGGGCCCATTTAAATTGGCCTTGATTGAATTTCATGACATTGGTACTACAAAGTACAGTCAATTTTAAGTGTTTAGTTTTAAAAAAACATGTGTGTCACTAATTTAATTTTTTCCACACATGCATTGACCAAATCCACAACCAAAAAAAAATTAGAACTTGTGGACAAATTTGTTGGGCCCATTTAAATTGGCCTTGATTGAATTTCATGACATTGGTACTACAAAGTACAGTCAATTTTAAGAGTTTACATTTAAAAAAACATGTGGGTCACTAATTTAATTTTTTCCACACATGCATTGACCAAATCCACAACCAAAATAAAATTAGAACTTGTGGACAAATTTGTTGGGCCCATTTAAATTGGCCTTGATTGAATTTCATGACATTGGTACTACAAAGTACAGTCAATTTTAAGAGTTTAGTTTTTAAAAAATAGGTGGGTCACTAATTTAATTTTTTCCACACATGCATTGACCATACCTACAACCGAAAAAAAATTAGAACTTGTGGACAAATTTGTTGGGCCCATTTAAATTGGCCTTGATTGAATTTCATGACATTGGTACTACAAAGTACAGTCAATTTTAAGAGTTTAGTTTTTAAAAAATAGGTGGGTCACTAATTTAATTTTTTCCACACATGCATTGACCATACCTACAACTAAAAAAAAATTAGAACTTGTGGACAAATTTGTTGGGCCCATTTAAATTGGCCTTGATTGAATTTCATGACATTGGTACTACAAAGTACAGTCAATTTTAAGAGTTTACATTTAAAAAAACATGTGGGTCACTAATTTAATTTTTTCCACACATGCATTGACCAAATCCACAACCAAAATAAAATTAGAACTTGTGGACAAATTTGTTGGGCCCATTTAAATTGGCCTTGATTGAATTTCATGACATTGGTACTACAAAGTACAGTCAATTTTAAGTGTTTAGTTTTAAAAAAACATGTGGGTCACTAATTTAATTTTTTCCACACATGCATTGACCAAACCCACAACCGAAAAAAAATTAGAACTTGTGGACAAATTTGTTGGGCCCATTTAAATTGGCCTTGATTGAATTTCATGATATTGGTACTACAAAGTACAGTCAATTTTAAGAGTTTAGTTTTTAAAAAATAGGTGGGTCACTAATTTAATTTTTTCCACACATGCATTGACCATACCTACAACCAAAAAAAAATTAGAACTTGTGGACAAATTTGTTGGGCCCATTTAAATTGGCCTTGATTGAATTTCATGACATTGGTACTACAAAGTACAGTCAATTTTAAGAGTTTACATTTAAAAAAACATGTGGGTCACTAATTTAATTTTTTCCACACATGCATTGACCAAATCCACAACCAAAAAAAAATTAGAACTTGTGGACAAATTTGTTGGGCCCATTTAAATTGGCCTTGATTGAATTTCATGACATTGGTACTACAAAGTACAGTCAATTTTAAGAGTTTAGTTTTTAAAAAACAGGTGGGTCACTAATTTAATTTTTTCCACACATGCATTGACCAAACCCACAAAAAAAAAAAATTAGAACTTGTGGACAAATTTGTTGGGCCCATTTAAATTGGCCTTGATTGAATTTCATGACATTGGTACTACAAAGTACAGTCAATTTTAAGTGTTTAGTTTTAAAAAAACATGTCGGTCACTAATTTAATTTTTTCCACACATGCATTGACCAAATCCACAACCAAAAAAAAATTAGAACTTGTAGACAAATTTGTTGGGCCCATTTAAATTGGCCTTGATTGAATTTCATGACATTGGTACTACAAAGTACAGTCAATTTTAAGTGTTTAGTTTTAAAAAAACATGTGGGTCACTAATTTAATTTTTTCCACACATGCATTGACCAAACCCACAACCGAAAAAAAATTAGAACTTGTGGACAAATTTGTTGGGCCCATTTAAATTGGCCTTGATTGAATTTCATGACATTGGTACTACAAAGTACAGTCAATTTTAAGTGTTTAGTTTTAAAAAAACATGTGGGTCACTAATTTAATTTTTTCCACACATGCATTGACCAAATCCACAACCAAAATAAAATTAGAACTTGTGGACAAATTTGTTGGGCCCATTTAAATTGGCCTTGATTGAATTTCATGACATTGGTACTACAAAGTACAGTCAATTTTAAGTGTTTAGTTTTAAAAAAACATGTCGGTCACTAATTTAATTTTTTCCACACATGCAATAACCAAACCCACAACCAAGTAAAAATTAGAACTTGTGGACAAATTTGTTGGGCCCATTTAAATTGGCCTTGATTGAATTTCATGACATTGGTACTACAAAGTACAGTCAATTTTAAGAGTTTAGTTTTAAAAAAACATGTGGGTCACTAATTTAATTTTTTCCACACATGCATTGACCAAATCCACAACCAAAAAAAAATTAGAACTTGTGGACAAATTTGTTGGGCCCATTTAAATTGGCCTTGATTGAATTTCATGACATTGGTACTACAAAGTACAGTCAATTTTAAGTGTTTAGTTTTAAAAAAACATGTGGGTCACTAATTTAATTTTTTCCACACATGCATTGACCAAACCCACAACCAAAAAAAAATTAGAACTTGTGGACAAATTTGTTGGGCCCATTTAAATTGGCCTTGATTGAATTTCATGACATTGGTACTACAAAGTACAGTCAATTTTAAGAGTTTACATTTAAAAAAACATGTGGGTCACTAATTTAATTTTTTCCACACATGCATTGACCAAATCCACAACCAAAAAAAAATTAGAACTTGTGGACAAATTTGTTGGGCCCATTTAAATTGGCCTTGATTGAATTTCATGACATTGGTACTACAAAGTACAGTCAATTTTAAGTGTTTAGTTTTAAAAAAACATGTGGGTCACTAATTTAATTTTTTCCACACATGCATTGACCAAACCCACAACCGAAAAAAAATTAGAACTTGTGGACAAATTTGTTGGGCCCATTTAAATTGGCCTTGATTGAATTTCATGACATTGGTACTACAAAGTACAGTCAATTTTAAGAGTTTACATTTAAAAAAACATGTGGGTCACTAATTTAATTTTTTCCACACATGCATTGACCAAACCCACAACCGAAAAAAAATTAGAACTTGTGGACAAATTTGTTGGGCCCATTTAAATTGGCCTTGATTGAATTTCATGACATTGGTACTACAAAGTACAGTCAATTTTAAGTGTTTAGTTTTAAAAAAACATGTGGGTCACTAATTTAATTTTTTCCACACATGCATTGACCAAATCCACAACCAAAATAAAATTAGAACTTGTGGACAAATTTGTTGGGCCCATTTAAATTGGCCTTGATTGAATTTCATGACATTGGTACTACAAAGTACAGTCAATTTTAAGTGTTTAGTTTTAAAAAAACATGTGGGTCACTAATTTAATTTTTTCCACACATGCATTGACCATACCTACAACAAAAAAAAAATTAGAACTTGTGGACAAATTTGTTGGGCCCATTTAAATTGGCCTTGATTGAATTTCATGACATTGGTACTACAAAGTACAGTCAATTTTAAGTGTTTAGTTTTAAAAAAACATGTGGGTCACTAATTTAATTTTTTCCACACATGCATTGACCAAATCCACAACCAAAATAAAATTAGAACTTGTGGACAAATTTGTTGGGCCCATTTAAATTGGCCTTGATTGAATTTCATGACATTGGTACTACAAAGTACAGTCAATTTTAAGTGTTTAGTTTTAAAAAAACATGTGGGTCACTAATTTAATTTTTTCCACACATGCATTGACCAAATCCACAACCAAAATAAAATTAGAACTTGTGGACAAATTTGTTGGGCCCATTTAAATTGGCCTTGATTGAATTTCATGACATTGGTACTACAAAGTACAGTCAATTTTAAGTGTTTAGTTTTAAAAAAACATGTGGGTCACTAATTTAATTTTTTCCACACATGCATTGACCAAATCCACAACCAAAATAAAATTAGAACTTGTGGACAAATTTGTTGGGCCCATTTAAATTGGCCTTGATTGAATTTCATGACATTGGTACTACAAAGTACAGTCAATTTTAAGTGTTTAGTTTTAAAAAAACATGTGGGTCACTAATTTAATTTTTTCCACACATGCATTGACCAAATCCACAACCAAAATAAAATTAGAACTTGTGGACAAATTTGTTGGGCCCATTTAAATTGGCCTTGATTGAATTTCATGACATTGGTACTACAAAGTACAGTCAATTTTAAGAGTTTAGTTTTAAAAAAACATGTGGGTCACTAATTTAATTTTTTCCACACATGCATTGACCAAATCCACAACCAAAATAAAATTAGAACTTGTGGACAAATTTGTTGGGCCCATTTAAATTGGCCTTGATTGAATTTCATGACATTGGTACTACAAAGTACAGTCAATTTTAAGTATTTAGTTTTAAAAAAACATGTGGGTCACTAATTTAATTTTTTCCACACATGCATTGACCAAATCCACAACCAAAATAAAATTAGAACTTGTGGACAAATTTGTTGGGCCCATTTAAATTGGCCTTGATTGAATTTCATGACATTGGTACTACAAAGTACAGTCAATTTTAAGTGTTTAGTTTTAAAAAAACATGTGGGTCACTAATTTAATTTTTTCCACACATGCATTGACCATACCGACAACAAAAAAAAAATTAGAACTTGTGGACAAATTTGTTGGGCCCATTTAAATTGGCCTTGATTGAATTTCATGACATTGGTACTACAAAGTACAGTCAATTTTAAGAGTTTACATTTAAAAAAACATGTGGGTCACTAATTTAATTTTTTCCACACATGCATTGACCAAACCCACAACCGAAAAAAAATTAGAACTTGTGGACAAATTTGTTGGGCCCATTTAAATTGGCCTTGATTGAATTTCATGACATTGGTACTACAAAGTACAGTCAATTTTAAGTGTTTAGTTTTAAAAAAACATGTGGGTCACTAATTTAATTTTTTCCACACATGCATTGACCAAATCCACAACCAAAATAAAATTAGAACTTGTGGACAAATTTGTTGGGCCCATTTAAATTGGCCTTGATTGAATTTCATGACATTGGTACTACAAAGTACAGTCAATTTTAAGTGTTTAGTTTTAAAAAAACATGTGGGTCACTAATTTAATTTTTTCCACACATGCATTGACCATACCTACAACAAAAAAAAAATTAGAACTTGTGGACAAATTTGTTGGGCCCATTTAAATTGGCCTTGATTGAATTTCATGACATTGGTACTACAAAGTACAGTCAATTTTAAGTGTTTAGTTTTAAAAAAACATGTGGGTCACTAATTTAATTTTTTCCACACATGCATTGACCAAACCCACAACCAAAATAAAATTAGAACTTGTGGACAAATTTGTTGGGCCCATTTAAATTGGCCTTGATTGAATTTCATGACATTGGTACTACAAAGTACAGTCAATTTTAAGTGTTTAGTTTTAAAAAAACATGTGGGTCACTAATTTAATTTTTTCCACACATGCATTGACCAAATCCACAACCAAAAAAAAATTAGAACTTGTGGACAAATTTGTTGGGCCCATTTAAATTGGCCTTGATTGAATTTCATGACATTGGTACTACAAAGTACAGTCAATTTTAAGTGTTTACATTTAAAAAAACATGTGGGTCACTAATTTAATTTTTTCCACACATGCATTGACCAAACCCACAACCGAAAAAAAATTAGAACTTGTGGACAAATTTGTTGGGCCCATTTAAATTGGCCTTGATTGAATTTCATGACATTGGTACTACAAAGTACAGTCAATTTTAAGTGTTTAGTTTTAAAAAAACATGTGGGTCACTAATTTAATTTTTTCCACACATGCATTGACCAAACCCACAACCGAAAAAAAATTAGAACTTGTGGACAAATTTGTTGGGCCCATTTAAATTGGCCTTGATTGAATTTCATGACATTGGTACTACAAAGTACAGTCAATTTTAAGTGTTTAGTTTTAAAAAAACATGTGGGTCACTAATTTAATTTTTTCCACACATGCATTGACCAAATCCACAACCGAAAAAAAATTAGAACTTGTGGACAAATTTGTTGGGCCCATTTAAATTGGCCTTGATTGAATTTCATGACATTGGTACTACAAAGTACAGTCAATTTTAAGTGTTTAGTTTTAAAAAAACATGTGGGTCACTAATTTAATTTTTTCCACACATGCATTGACCAAACCCACAACCGAAAAAAAATTAGAACTTGTGGACAAATTTGTTGGGCCCATTTAAATTGGCCTTGATTGAATTTCATGACATTGGTACTACAAAGTACAGTCAATTTTAAGTGTTTAGTTTTAAAAAAACATGTGGGTCACTAATTTAATTTTTTCCACACATGCATTGACCAAACCCACAACCGAAAAAAAATTAGAACTTGTGGACAAATTTGTTGGGCCCATTTAAATTGGCCTTGATTGAATTTCATGACATTGGTACTACAAAGTACAGTCAATTTTAAGTGTTTAGTTTTAAAAAAACATGTCGGTCACTAATTTAATTTTTTCCACACATGCAATAACCAAACCCACAACCAAGTAAAAATTAGAACTTGTGGACAAATTTGTTGGGCCCATTTAAATTGGCCTTGATTGAATTTCATGACATTGGTACTACAAAGTACAGTCAATTTTAAGAGTTTAGTTTTAAAAAAACATGTGGGTCACTAATTTAATTTTTTCCACACATGCATTGACCAAATCCACAACCAAAATAAAATTAGAACTTGTGGACAAATTTGTTGGGCCCATTTAAATTGGCCTTGATTGAATTTCATGACATTGGTACTACAAAGTACAGTCAATTTTAAGTATTTAGTTTTAAAAAAACATGTGGGTCACTAATTTAATTTTTTCCACACATGCATTGACCAAATCCACAACCAAAATAAAATTAGAACTTGTGGACAAATTTGTTGGGCCCATTTAAATTGGCCTTGATTGAATTTCATGACATTGGTACTACAAAGTACAGTCAATTTTAAGTGTTTAGTTTTAAAAAAACATGTGGGTCACTAATTTAATTTTTTCCACACATGCATTGACCATACCTACAACAAAAAAAAAATTAGAACTTGTGGACAAATTTGTTGGGCCCATTTAAATTGGCCTTGATTGAATTTCATGACATTGGTACTACAAAGTACAGTCAATTTTAAGAGTTTACATTTAAAAAAACATGTGGGTCACTTATTTAATTTTTTCCACACATGCATTGACCAAACCCACAACCGAAAAAAAATTAGAACTTGTGGACAAATTTGTTGGGCCCATTTAAATTGGCCTTGATTGAATTTCATGACATTGGTACTACAAAGTACAGTCAATTTTAAGTGTTTAGTTTTAAAAAAACATGTGGGTCACTAATTTAATTTTTTCCACACATGCATTGACCAAACCCACAACCGAAAAAAAATTAGAACTTGTGGACAAATTTGTTGGGCCCATTTAAATTGGCCTTGATTGAATTTCATGACATTGGTACTACAAAGTACAGTCAATTTTAAGTGTTTAGTTTTAAAAAAACATGTGGGTCACTAATTTAATTTTTTCCACACATGCATTGACCAAATCCACAACCAAAATAAAATTAGAACTTGTGGACAAATTTGTTGGGCCCATTTAAATTGGCCTTGATTGAATTTCATGACATTGGTACTACAAAGTACAGTCAATTTTAAGTGTTTAGTTTTAAAAAAACATGTGGGTCACTAATTTAATTTTTTCCACACATGCATTGACCAAACCCACAACCGAAAAAAAATTAGAACTTGTGGACAAATTTGTTGGGCCCATTTAAATTGGCCTTGATTGAATTTCATGACATTGGTACTACAAAGTACAGTCAATTTTAAGTGTTTAGTTTTAAAAAAACATGTGGGTCACTAATTTAATTTTTTCCACACATGCATTGACCAAACCCACAACCGAAAAAAAATTAGAACTTGTGGACAAATTTGTTGGGCCCATTTAAATTGGCCTTGATTGAATTTCATGACATTGGTACTACAAAGTACAGTCAATTTTAAGTGTTTAGTTTTAAAAAAACATGTGGGTCACTAATTTAATTTTTTCCACACATGCATTGACCAAATCCACAACCAAAATAAAATTAGAACTTGTGGACAAATTTGTTGGGCCCATTTAAATTGGCCTTGATTGAATTTCATGACATTGGTACTACAAAGTACAGTCAATTTTAAGTGTTTAGTTTTAAAAAAACATGTGGGTCACTAATTTAATTTTTTCCACACATGCATTGACCATACCTACAACAAAAAAAAAATTAGAACTTGTGGACAAATTTGTTGGGCCCATTTAAATTGGCCTTGATTGAATTTCATGACATTGGTACTACAAAGTACAGTCAATTTTAAGAGTTTACATTTAAAAAAACATGTGGGTCACTAATTTAATTTTTTCCACACATGCATTGACCAAATCCACAACCAAAAAAAAATTAGAACTTGTGGACAAATTTGTTGGGCCCATTTAAATTGGCCTTGATTGAATTTCATGACATTGGTACTACAAAGTACAGTCAATTTTAAGTGTTTAGTTTTAAAAAAACATGTGGGTCACTAATTTAATTTTTTCCACACATGCATTGACCAAACCCACAACCGAAAAAAAATTAGAACTTGTGGACAAATTTGTTGGGCCCATTTAAATTGGCCTTGATTGAATTTCATGACATTGGTACTACAAAGTACAGTCAATTTTAAGTGTTTAGTTTTAAAAAAACATGTGGGTCACTAATTTAATTTTTTCCACACATGCATTGACCAAATCCACAACCAAAATAAAATTAGAACTTGTGGACAAATTTGTTGGGCCCATTTAAATTGGCCTTGATTGAATTTCATGACATTGGTACTACAAAGTACAGTCAATTTTAAGTGTTTAGTTTTAAAAAAACATGTGGGTCACTAATTTAATTTTTTCCACACATGCATTGACCATACCTACAACAAAAAAAAAATTAGAACTTGTGGACAAATTTGTTGGGCCCATTTAAATTGGCCTTGATTGAATTTCATGACATTGGTACTACAAAGTACAGTCAATTTTAAGAGTTTACATTTAAAAAAACATGTGGGTCACTAATTTAATTTTTTCCACACATGCATTGACCAAATCCACAACCAAAAAAAAATTAGAACTTGTGGACAAATTTGTTGGGCCCATTTAAATTGGCCTTGATTGAATTTCATGACATTGGTACTACAAAGTACAGTCAATTTTAAGTGTTTAGTTTTAAAAAAACATGTGGGTCACTAATTTAATTTTTTCCACACATGCATTGACCAAACCCACAACCGAAAAAAAATTAGAACTTGTGGACAAATTTGTTGGGCCCATTTAAATTGGCCTTGATTGAATTTCATGACATTGGTACTACAAAGTACAGTCAATTTTAAGTGTTTAGTTTTAAAAAAACATGTGGGTCACTAATTTAATTTTTTCCACACATGCATTGACCAAATCCACAACCAAAATAAAATTAGAACTTGTGGACAAATTTGTTGGGCCCATTTAAATTGGCCTTGATTGAATTTCATGACATTGGTACTACAAAGTACAGTCAATTTTAAGTGTTTAGTTTTAAAAAAACATGTGGGTCACTAATTTAATTTTTTCCACACATGCATTGACCATACCTACAACAAAAAAAAAATTAGAACTTGTGGACAAATTTGTTGGGCCCATTTAAATTGGCCTTGATTGAATTTCATGACATTGGTACTACAAAGTACAGTCAATTTTAAGAGTTTACATTTAAAAAAACATGTGGGTCACTAATTTAATTTTTTCCACACATGCATTGACCAAATCCACAACCAAAAAAAAATTAGAACTTGTGGACAAATTTGTTGGGCCCATTTAAATTGGCCTTGATTGAATTTCATGACATTGGTACTACAAAGTACAGTCAATTTTAAGTGTTTAGTTTTAAAAAAACATGTGGGTCACTAATTTAATTTTTTCCACACATGCATTGACCAAATCCACAACCAAAATAAAATTAGAACTTGTGGACAAATTTGTTGGGCCCATTTAAATTGGCCTTGATTGAATTTCATGACATTGGTACTACAAAGTACAGTCAATTTTAAGAGTTTACATTTAAAGAAACATGTGGGTCACTAATTTAATTTTTTCCACACATGCATTGACCAAACCCACAACCGAAAAAAAATTAGAACTTGTGGACAAATTTGTTGGGCCCATTTAAATTGGCCTTGATTGAATTTCATGACATTGGTACTACAAAGTACAGTCAATTTTAAGTGTTTAGTTTTAAAAAAACATGTGGGTCACTAATTTAATTTTTTCCACACATGCATTGACCAAATCCACAACCAAAAAAAAATTAGAACTTGTGGACAAATTTGTTGGGCCCATTTAAATTGGCCTTGATTGAATTTCATGACATTGGTACTACAAAGTACAGTCAATTTTAAGTGTTTACATTTAAAAAAACATGTGGGTCACTAATTTAATTTTTTCCACACATGCATTGACCAAACCCACAACCGAAAAAAAATTAGAACTTGTGGACAAATTTGTTGGGCCCATTTAAATTGGCCTTGATTGAATTTCATGACATTGGTACTACAAAGTACAGTCAATTTTAAGTGTTTAGTTTTAAAAAAACATGTGGGTCACTAATTTAATTTTTTCCACACATGCATTGACCAAACCCACAACCGAAAAAAAATTAGAACTTGTGGACAAATTTGTTGGGCCCATTTAAATTGGCCTTGATTGAATTTCATGACATTGGTACTACAAAGTACAGTCAATTTTAAGTGTTTAGTTTTAAAAAAACATGTGGGTCACTAATTTAATTTTTTCCACACATGCATTGACCAAATCCACAACCGAAAAAAAATTAGAACTTGTGGACAAATTTGTTGGGCCCATTTAAATTGGCCTTGATTGAATTTCATGACATTGGTACTACAAAGTACAGTCAATTTTAAGTGTTTAGTTTTAAAAAAACATGTGGGTCACTAATTTAATTTTTTCCACACATGCATTGACCAAACCCACAACCGAAAAAAAATTAGAACTTGTGGACAAATTTGTTGGGCCCATTTAAATTGGCCTTGATTGAATTTCATGACATTGGTACTACAAAGTACAGTCAATTTTAAGTGTTTAGTTTTAAAAAAACATGTGGGTCACTAATTTAATTTTTTCCACACATGCATTGACCAAATCCACAACCAAAATAAAATTAGAACTTGTGGACAAATTTGTTGGGCCCATTTAAATTGGCCTTGATTGAATTTCATGACATTGGTACTACAAAGTACAGTCAATTTTAAGAGTTTACATTTAAAAAAACATGTGGGTCACTAATTTAATTTTTTCCACACATGCATTGACCAAATCCACAACCAAAATAAAATTAGAACTTGTGGACAAATTTGTTGGGCCCATTTAAATTGGCCTTGATTGAATTTCATGACATTGGTACTACAAAGTACAGTCAATTTTAAGTGTTTAGTTTTAAAAAAACATGTGGGTCACTAATTTAATTTTTTCCACACATGCATTGACCAAACCCACAACCGAAAAAAAATTAGAACTTGTGGACAAATTTGTTGGGCCCATTTAAATTGGCCTTGATTGAATTTCATGACATTGGTACTACAAAGTACAGTCAATTTTAAGAGTTTAGTTTTTAAAAAATAGGTGGGTCACTAATTTAATTTTTTCCACACATGCATTGACCATACCTACAACCAAAAAAAAATTAGAACTTGTGGACAAATTTGTTGGGCCCATTTAAATTGGCCTTGATTGAATTTCATGACATTGGTACTACAAAGTACAGTCAATTTTAAGAGTTTACATTTAAAAAAACATGTGGGTCACTAATTTAATTTTTTCCACACATGCATTGACCAAATCCACAACCAAAAAAAAATTAGAACTTGTGGACAAATTTGTTGGGCCCATTTAAATTGGCCTTGATTGAATTTCATGACATTGGTACTACAAAGTACAGTCAATTTTAAGAGTTTAGTTTTTAAAAAACAGGTGGGTCACTAATTTAATTTTTTCCACACATGCATTGACCAAACCCACAAAAAAAAAAAATTAGAACTTGTGGACAAATTTGTTGGGCCCATTTAAATTGGCCTTGATTGAATTTCATGACATTGGTACTACAAAGTACAGTCAATTTTAAGAGTTTAGTTTTTAAAAAACAGGTGGGTCACTAATTTAATTTTTTCCACACATGCATTGACCAAACCCACAACCGAAAAAAAATTAGAACTTGTGGACAAATTTGTTGGGCCCATTTAAATTGGCCTTGATTGAATTTCATGACATTGGTACTACAAAGTACAGTCAATTTTAAGAGTTTAGTTTTTAAAAAATAGGTGGGTCACTAATTTAATTTTTTCCACACATGCATTGACCATACCTACAACAAAAAAAAAATTAGAACTTGTGGACAAATTTGTTGGGCCCATTTAAATTGGCCTTGATTGAATTTCATGACATTGGTACTACAAAGTACAGTCAATTTTAAGAGTTTACATTTAAAAAAACATGTGGGTCACTAATTTAATTTTTTCCACACATGCATTGACCATACCTACAACCAAAAAAAAATTAGAACTTGTGGACAAATTTGTTGGGCCCATTTAAATTGGCCTTGATTGAATTTCATGACATTGGTACTACAAAGTACAGTCAATTTTAAGAGTTTAGTTTTTAAAAAACAGGTGGGTCACTAATTTAATTTTTTCCACACATGCATTGACCAAACCCACAAAAAAAAAAAATTAGAACTTGTGGACAAATTTGTTGGGCCCATTTAAATTGGCCTTGATTGAATTTCATGACATTGGTACTACAAAGTACAGTCAATTTTAAGTGTTTAGTTTTAAAAAAACATGTGGGTCACTAATTTAATTTTTTCCACACATGCATTGACCAAATCCACAACCAAAAAAAAATTAGAACTTGTAGACAAATTTGTTGGGCCCATTTAAATTGGCCTTGATTGAATTTCATGACATTGGTACTACAAAGTACAGTCAATTTTAAGAGTTTACATTTAAAAAAACATGTGGGTCACTAATTTAATTTTTTCCACACATGCATTGACCAAATCCACAACCAAAAAAAAATTAGAACTTGTGGACAAATTTGTTGGGCCCATTTAAATTGGCCTTGATTGAATTTCATGACATTGGTACTACAAAGTACAGTCAATTTTAAGTGTTTAGTTTTAAAAAAACATGTGGGTCACTAATTTAATTTTTTCCACACATGCATTGACCAAACCCACAACCGAAGAAAAATTAGAACTTGTGGACAAATTTGTTGGGCCCATTTAAATTGGCCTTGATTGAATTTCATGACATTGGTACTACAAAGTACAGTCAATTTTAAGTGTTTAGTTTTAAAAAAACATGTCGGTCACTAATTTAATTTTTTCCACACATGCAATAACCAAACCCACAACCAAGTAAAAATTAGAACTTGTGGACAAATTTGTTGGGCCCATTTAAATTGGCCTTGATTGAATTTCATGACATTGGTACTACAAAGTACAGTCAATTTTAAGTGTTTAGTTTTAAAAAAACATGTGGGTCACTAATTTAATTTTTTCCACACATGCATTGACCATACCTACAACAAAAAAAAAATTAGAACTTGTGGACAAATTTGTTGGGCCCATTTAAATTGGCCTTGATTGAATTTCATGACATTGGTACTACAAAGTACAGTCAATTTTAAGTGTTTAGTTTTAAAAAAACATGTGGGTCACTAATTTAATTTTTTCCACACATGCATTGACCAAACCCACAACCGAAAAAAAATTAGAACTTGTGGACAAATTTGTTGGGCCCATTTAAATTGGCCTTGATTGAATTTCATGACATTGGTACTACAAAGTACAGTCAATTTTAAGTGTTTAGTTTTAAAAAAACATGTGGGTCACTAATTTAATTTTTTCCACACATGCATTGACCATACCTACAACAAAAAAAAAATTAGAACTTGTGGACAAATTTGTTGGGCCCATTTAAATTGGCCTTGATTGAATTTCATGACATTGGTACTACAAAGTACAGTCAATTTTAAGTGTTTAGTTTTAAAAAAACATGTGGGTCACTAATTTAATTTTTTCCACACATGCATTGACCAAACCCACAACCGAAAAAAAATTAGAACTTGTGGACAAATTTGTTGGGCCCATTTAAATTGGCCTTGATTGAATTTCATGACATTGGTACTACAAAGTACAGTCAATTTTAAGAGTTTAGTTTTTAAAAAACAGGTGGGTCACTAATTTAATTTTTTCCACACATGCATTGACCAAACCCACAAAAAAAAAAAATTAGAACTTGTGGACAAATTTGTTGGGCCCATTTAAATTGGCCTTGATTGAATTTCATGACATTGGTACTACAAAGTACAGTCAATTTTAAGTGTTTAGTTTTAAAAAAACATGTCGGTCACTAATTTAATTTTTTCCACACATGCATTGACCAAATCCACAACCAAAAAAAAATTAGAACTTGTAGACAAATTTGTTGGGCCCATTTAAATTGGCCTTGATTGAATTTCATGACATTGGTACTACAAAGTACAGTCAATTTTAAGAGTTTAGTTTTTAAAAAACAGGTGGGTCACTAATTTAATTTTTTCCACACATGCATTGACCAAATCCACAACCAAAATAGAATTAGAACTTGTGGACAAATTTGTTGGGCCCATTTAAATTGGCCTTGATTGAATTTCATGACATTGGTACTACAAAGTACAGTCAATTTTAAGTGTTTAGTTTTAAAAAAACATGTGGGTCACTAATTTAATTTTTTCCACACATACATTGACCATACCTACCACAAAAAAAAAATTAGAACTTGTGGACAAATTTGTTGGGCCCATTTAAATTGGCCTTGATTGAATTTCATGACATTGGTACTACAAAGTACAGTCAATTTTAAGAGTTTACATTTAAAAAAACATGTGGGTCACTAATTTAATTTTTTCCACACATGCATTGACCAAACCCACAACCGAAAAAAAATTAGAACTTGTGGACAAATTTGTTGGGCCCATTTAAATTGGCCTTGATTGAATTTCATGACATTGGTACTACAAAGTACAGTCAATTTTAAGAGTTTAGTTTTTAAAAAACAGGTGGGTCACTAATTTAATTTTTTCCACACATGCATTGACCAAACCCACAAAAAAAAAAAATTAGAACTTGTGGACAAATTTGTTGGGCCCATTTAAATTGGCCTTGATTGAATTTCATGACATTGGTACTACAAAGTACAGTCAATTTTAAGTGTTTAGTTTTAAAAAAACATGTCGGTCACTAATTTAATTTTTTCCACACATGCAATAACCAAACCCACAACCAAGTAAA
The DNA here is from genome assembly GCA_950106755.1 of Climacium dendroides. Lineage (NCBI taxonomy): Eukaryota > Viridiplantae > Streptophyta > Bryopsida > Hypnales > Climaciaceae > Climacium > Climacium dendroides. The sequence goes on from OX467092.1 coordinate 12,385,033, forward strand.
AATTAGAACTTGTGGACAAATTTGTTGGGCCCATTTAAATTGGCCTTGATTGAATTTCATGACATTGGTACTACAAAGTACAGTCAATTTTAAGTGTTTAGTTTTAAAAAAACATGTCGGTCACTAATTTAATTTTTTCCACACATGCAATAACCAAACCCACAACCAAGTAAAAATTAGAACTTGTGGACAAATTTGTTGGGCCCATTTAAATTGGCCTTGATTGAATTTCATGACATTGGTACTACAAAGTACAGTCAATTTTAAGTGTTTAGTTTTAAAAAAACATGTGGGTCACTAATTTAATTTTTTCCACACATGCATTGACCATACCTACAACAAAAAAAAAATTAGAACTTGTGGACAAATTTGTTGGGCCCATTTAAATTGGCCTTGATTGAATTTCATGACATTGGTACTACAAAGTACAGTCAATTTTAAGTGTTTAGTTTTAAAAAAACATGTGGGTCACTAATTTAATTTTTTCCACACATGCATTGACCAAACCCACAACCGAAAAAAAATTAGAACTTGTGGACAAATTTGTTGGGCCCATTTAAATTGGCCTTGATTGAATTTCATGACATTGGTACTACAAAGTACAGTCAATTTTAAGAGTTTAGTTTTTAAAAAACAGGTGGGTCACTAATTTAATTTTTTCCACACATGCATTGACCAAACCCACAAAAAAAAAAAATTAGAACTTGTGGACAAATTTGTTGGGCCCATTTAAATTGGCCTTGATTGAATTTCATGACATTGGTACTACAAAGTACAGTCAATTTTAAGTGTTTAGTTTTAAAAAAACATGTGGGTCACTAATTTAATTTTTTCCACACATGCATTGACCAAATCCACAACCAAAAAAAAATTAGAACTTGTAGACAAATTTGTTGGGCCCATTTAAATTGGCCTTGATTGAATTTCATGACATTGGTACTACAAAGTACAGTCAATTTTAAGAGTTTAGTTTTTAAAAAACAGGTGGGTCACTAATTTAATTTTTTCCACACATGCATTGACCAAATCCACAACCAAAATAGAATTAGAACTTGTGGACAAATTTGTTGGGCCCATTTAAATTGGCCTTGATTGAATTTCATGACATTGGTACTACAAAGTACAGTCAATTTTAAGTGTTTAGTTTTAAAAAAACATGTGGGTCACTAATTTAATTTTTTCCACACATACATTGACCATACCTACAACAAAAAAAAAATTAGAACTTGTGGACAAATTTGTTGGGCCCATTTAAATTGGCCTTGATTGAATTTCATGACATTGGTACTACAAAGTACAGTCAATTTTAAGAGTTTACATTTAAAAAAACATGTGGGTCACTAATTTAATTTTTTCCACACATGCATTGACCAAACCCACAAAAAAAAAAAATTAGAACTTGTGGACAAATTTGTTGGGCCCATTTAAATTGGCCTTGATTGAATTTCATGACATTGGTACTACAAAGTACAGTCAATTTTAAGTGTTTAGTTTTAAAAAAACATGTGGGTCACTAATTTAATTTTTTCCACACATGCATTGACCAAACCCACAACCGAAGAAAAATTAGAACTTGTGGACAAATTTGTTGGGCCCATTTAAATTGGCCTTGATTGAATTTCATGACATTGGTACTACAAAGTACAGTCAATTTTAAGTGTTTAGTTTTAAAAAAACATGTGGGTCACTAATTTAATTTTTTCCACACATGCATTGACCATACCTACAACAAAAAAAAAATTAGAACTTGTGGACAAATTTGTTGGGCCCATTTAAATTGGCCTTGATTGAATTTCATGACATTGGTACTACAAAGTACAGTCAATTTTAAGTGTTTAGTTTTAAAAAAACATGTGGGTCACTAATTTAATTTTTTCCACACATGCATTGACCAAACCCACAACCGAAAAAAAATTAGAACTTGTGGACAAATTTGTTGGGCCCATTTAAATTGGCCTTGATTGAATTTCATGACATTGGTACTACAAAGTACAGTCAATTTTAAGAGTTTAGTTTTTAAAAAACAGGTGGGTCACTAATTTAATTTTTTCCACACATGCATTGACCAAACCCACAAAAAAAAAAAATTAGAACTTGTGGACAAATTTGTTGGGCCCATTTAAATTGGCCTTGATTGAATTTCATGACATTGGTACTACAAAGTACAGTCAATTTTAAGTGTTTAGTTTTAAAAAAACATGTCGGTCACTAATTTAATTTTTTCCACACATGCAATAACCAAACCCACAACCAAGTAAAAATTAGAACTTGTGGACAAATTTGTTGGGCCCATTTAAATTGGCCTTGATTGAATTTCATGACATTGGTACTACAAAGTACAGTCAATTTTAAGTGTTTAGTTTTAAAAAAACATGTGGGTCACTAATTTAATTTTTTCCACACATGCATTGACCATACCTACAACAAAAAAAAAATTAGAACTTGTGGACAAATTTGTTGGGCCCATTTAAATTGGCCTTGATTGAATTTCATGACATTGGTACTACAAAGTACAGTCAATTTTAAGTGTTTACATTTAAAAAAACATGTGGGTCACTAATTTAATTTTTTCCACACATGCATTGACCAAACCCACAACCGAAAAAAAATTAGAACTTGTGGACAAATTTGTTGGGCCCATTTAAATTGGCCTTGATTGAATTTCATGACATTGGTACTACAAAGTACAGTCAATTTTAAGAGTTTAGTTTTTAAAAAACAGGTGGGTCACTAATTTAATTTTTTCCACACATGCATTGACCAAACCCACAAAAAAAAAAAATTAGAACTTGTGGACAAATTTGTTGGGCCCATTTAAATTGGCCTTGATTGAATTTCATGACATTGGTACTACAAAGTACAGTCAATTTTAAGTGTTTAGTTTTAAAAAAACATGTGGGTCACTAATTTAATTTTTTCCACACATGCATTGACCAAATCCACAACCAAAAAAAAATTAGAACTTGTAGACAAATTTGTTGGGCCCATTTAAATTGGCCTTGATTGAATTTCATGACATTGGTACTACAAAGTACAGTCAATTTTAAGAGTTTAGTTTTTAAAAAACAGGTGGGTCACTAATTTAATTTTTTCCACACATGCATTGACCAAATCCACAACCAAAATAGAATTAGAACTTGTGGACAAATTTGTTGGGCCCATTTAAATTGGCCTTGATTGAATTTCATGACATTGGTACTACAAAGTACAGTCAATTTTAAGTGTTTAGTTTTAAAAAAACATGTGGGTCACTAATTTAATTTTTTCCACACATACATTGACCATACCTACCACAAAAAAAAAATTAGAACTTGTGGACAAATTTGTTGGGCCCATTTAAATTGGCCTTGATTGAATTTCATGACATTGGTACTACAAAGTACAGTCAATTTTAAGAGTTTACATTTAAAAAAACATGTGGGTCACTAATTTAATTTTTTCCACACATGCATTGACCAAACCCACAACCGAAAAAAAATTAGAACTTGTGGACAAATTTGTTGGGCCCATTTAAATTGGCCTTGATTGAATTTCATGACATTGGTACTACAAAGTACAGTCAATTTTAAGAGTTTAGTTTTTAAAAAACAGGTGGGTCACTAATTTAATTTTTTCCACACATGCATTGACCAAACCCACAAAAAAAAAAAATTAGAACTTGTGGACAAATTTGTTGGGCCCATTTAAATTGGCCTTGATTGAATTTCATGACATTGGTACTACAAAGTACAGTCAATTTTAAGTGTTTAGTTTTAAAAAAACATGTCGGTCACTAATTTAATTTTTTCCACACATGCAATAACCAAACCCACAACCAAGTAAAAATTAGAACTTGTGGACAAATTTGTTGGGCCCATTTAAATTGGCCTTGATTGAATTTCATGACATTGGTACTACAAAGTACAGTCAATTTTAAGTGTTTAGTTTTAAAAAAACATGTCGGTCACTAATTTAATTTTTTCCACACATGCAATAACCAAACCCACAACCAAGTAAAAATTAGAACTTGTGGACAAATTTGTTGGGCCCATTTAAATTGGCCTTGATTGAATTTCATGACATTGGTACTACAAAGTACAGTCAATTTTAAGTGTTTAGTTTTAAAAAAACATGTGGGTCACTAATTTAATTTTTTCCACACATGCATTGACCATACCTACAACAAAAAAAAAATTAGAACTTGTGGACAAATTTGTTGGGCCCATTTAAATTGGCCTTGATTGAATTTCATGACATTGGTACTACAAAGTACAGTCAATTTTAAGTGTTTAGTTTTAAAAAAACATGTGGGTCACTAATTTAATTTTTTCCACACATGCATTGACCAAACCCACAACCGAAAAAAAATTAGAACTTGTGGACAAATTTGTTGGGCCCATTTAAATTGGCCTTGATTGAATTTCATGACATTGGTACTACAAAGTACAGTCAATTTTAAGAGTTTAGTTTTTAAAAAACAGGTGGGTCACTAATTTAATTTTTTCCACACATGCATTGACCAAACCCACAAAAAAAAAAAATTAGAACTTGTGGACAAATTTGTTGGGCCCATTTAAATTGGCCTTGATTGAATTTCATGACATTGGTACTACAAAGTACAGTCAATTTTAAGTGTTTAGTTTTAAAAAAACATGTGGGTCACTAATTTAATTTTTTCCACACATGCATTGACCAAATCCACAACCAAAAAAAAATTAGAACTTGTAGACAAATTTGTTGGGCCCATTTAAATTGGCCTTGATTGAATTTCATGACATTGGTACTACAAAGTACAGTCAATTTTAAGAGTTTAGTTTTTAAAAAACAGGTGGGTCACTAATTTAATTTTTTCCACACATGCATTGACCAAATCCACAACCAAAATAGAATTAGAACTTGTGGACAAATTTGTTGGGCCCATTTAAATTGGCCTTGATTGAATTTCATGACATTGGTACTACAAAGTACAGTCAATTTTAAGTGTTTAGTTTTAAAAAAACATGTGGGTCACTAATTTAATTTTTTCCACACATACATTGACCATACCTACAACAAAAAAAAAATTAGAACTTGTGGACAAATTTGTTGGGCCCATTTAAATTGGCCTTGATTGAATTTCATGACATTGGTACTACAAAGTACAGTCAATTTTAAGAGTTTACATTTAAAAAAACATGTGGGTCACTAATTTAATTTTTTCCACACATGCATTGACCAAATCCACAACCAAAATAAAATTAGAACTTGTAGACAAATTTGTTGGGCCCATTTAAATTGGCCTTGATTGAATTTCATGACATTGGTACTACAAAGTACAGTCAATTTTAAGTGTTTAGTTTTAAAAAAACATGTCGGTCACTAATTTAATTTTTTCCACACATGCAATAACCAAACCCACAACCAAGTAAAAATTAGAACTTGTGGACAAATTTGTTGGGCCCATTTAAATTGGCCTTGATTGAATTTCATGACATTGGTACTACAAAGTACAGTCAATTTTAAGTGTTTAGTTTTAAAAAAACATGTGGGTCACTAATTTAATTTTTTCCACACATGCATTGACCAAACCCACAACCAAAATAAAATTAGAACTTGTGGACAAATTTGTTGGGCCCATTTAAATTGGCCTTGATTGAATTTCATGACATTGGTACTACAAAGTACAGTCAATTTTAAGAGTTTAGTTTTAAAAAAACATGTGGGTCACTAATTTAATTTTTTCCACACATGCATTGACCAAATCCACAACCAAAATAAAATTAGAACTTGTGGACAAATTTGTTGGGCCCATTTAAATTGGCCTTGATTGAATTTCATGACATTGGTACTACAAAGTACAGTCAATTTTAAGTGTTTAGTTTTTAAAAAACAGGTGGGTCACTAATTTAATTTTTTCCACACATGCATTGACCAAACCCACAAAAAAAAAAAATTAGAACTTGTGGACAAATTTGTTGGGCCCATTTAAATTGGCCTTGATTGAATTTCATGACATTGGTACTACAAAGTACAGTCAATTTTAAGTGTTTAGTTTTAAAAAAACATGTCGGTCACTAATTTAATTTTTTCCACACATGCAATAACCAAACCCACAACCAAGTAAAAATTAGAACTTGTGGACAAATTTGTTGGGCCCATTTAAATTGGCCTTGATTGAATTTCATGACATTGGTACTACAAAGTACAGTCAATTTTAAGTGTTTAGTTTTAAAAAAACATGTGGGTCACTAATTTAATTTTTTCCACACATGCATTGACCAAACCCACAACCAAAATAAAATTAGAACTTGTGGACAAATTTGTTGGGCCCATTTAAATTGGCCTTGATTGAATTTCATGACATCGGTACTACAAAGTACAGTCAATTTTTATTAAGAGTTTAGTTTTAAAAAAACATGTGGGTCACTAATTTAATTTTTTCCACACATGCATTGACCAAATCCACAACCAAAATAAAATTAGAACTTGTGGACAAATTTGTTGGGCCCATTTAAATTGGCCTTGATTGAATTTCATGACATTGGTACTACAAAGTACAGTCAATTTTAAGTGTTTAGTTTTAAAAAATAGGTGGGTCACTAATTTAATTTTTTCCACACATGCATTGACCATACCTACAACCAAAAAAAAATTAGAACTTGTGGACAAATTTGTTGGGCCCATTTAAATTGGCCTTGATTGAATTTCATGACATTGGTACTACAAAGTACAGTCAATTTTAAGAGTTTACATTTAAAAAAACATGTGGGTCACTAATTTAATTTTTTCCACACATGCATTGACCAAATCCACAACCAAAATAAAATTAGAACTTGTGGACAAATTTGTTGGGCCCATTTAAATTGGCCTTGATTGAATTTCATGACATTGGTACTACAAAGTACAGTCAATTTTAAGTGTTTAGTTTTAAAAAAACATGTGGGTCACTAATTTAATTTTTTCCACACATGCATTGACCAAACCCACAACCGAAAAAAAATTAGAACTTGTGGACAAATTTGTTGGGCCCATTTAAATTGGCCTTGATTGAATTTCATGACATTGGTACTACAAAGTACAGTCAATTTTAAGAGTTTAGTTTTTAAAAAATAGGTGGGTCACTAATTTAATTTTTTCCACACATGCATTGACCATACCTACAACCAAAAAAAAATTAGAACTTGTGGACAAATTTGTTGGGCCCATTTAAATTGGCCTTGATTGAATTTCATGACATTGGTACTACAAAGTACAGTCAATTTTAAGAGTTTACATTTAAAAAAACATGTGGGTCACTAATTTAATTTTTTCCACACATGCATTGACCAAATCCACAACCAAAAAAAAATTAGAACTTGTGGACAAATTTGTTGGGCCCATTTAAATTGGCCTTGATTGAATTTCATGACATTGGTACTACAAAGTACAGTCAATTTTAAGAGTTTACATTTAAAAAAACATGTGGGTCACTAATTTAATTTTTTCCACACATGCATTGACCAAACCCACAACCAAAATAAAATTAGAACTTGTGGACAAATTTGTTGGGCCCATTTAAATTGGCCTTGATTGAATTTCATGACATTGGTACTACAAAGTACAGTCAATTTTAAGAGTTTAGTTTTAAAAAAACATGTGGGTCACTAATTTAATTTTTTCCACACATGCATTGACCAAATCCACAACCAAAATAAAATTAGAACTTGTGGACAAATTTGTTGGGCCCATTTAAATTGGCCTTGATTGAATTTCATGACATTGGTACTACAAAGTACAGTCAATTTTAAGTGTTTAGTTTTAAAAAATAGGTGGGTCACTAATTTAATTTTTTCCACACATGCATTGACCATACCTACAACCAAAAAAAAATTAGAACTTGTGGACAAATTTGTTGGGCCCATTTAAATTGGCCTTGATTGAATTTCATGACATTGGTACTACAAAGTACAGTCAATTTTAAGAGTTTACATTTAAAAAAACATGTGGGTCACTAATTTAATTTTTTCCACACATGCATTGACCAAATCCACAACCAAAAAAAAATTAGAACTTGTGGACAAATTTGTTGGGCCCATTTAAATTGGCCTTGATTGAATTTCATGACATTGGTACTACAAAGTACAGTCAATTTTAAGAGTTTAGTTTTTAAAAAACAGGTGGGTCACTAATTTAATTTTTTCCACACATGCATTGACCAAACCCACAAAAAAAAAAAATTAGAACTTGTGGACCAATTTGTTGGGCCCATTTAAATTGGCCTTGATTGAATTTCATGACATTGGTACTACAAAGTACAGTCAATTTTAAGTGTTTAGTTTTAAAAAAACATGTCGGTCACTAATTTAATTTTTTCCACACATGCATTGACCAAATCCACAACCAAAAAAAAATTAGAACTTGTAGACAAATTTGTTGGGCCCATTTAAATTGGCCTTGATTGAATTTCATGACATTGGTACTACAAAGTACAGTCAATTTTAAGAGTTTACATTTAAAAAAACATGTGGGTCACTAATTTAATTTTTTCCACACATGCATTGACCAAATCCACAACCAAAAAAAAATTAGAACTTGTGGACAAATTTGTTGGGCCCATTTAAATTGGCCTTGATTGAATTTCATGACATTGGTACTACAAAGTACAGTCAATTTTAAGTGTTTAGTTTTAAAAAAACATGTGGGTCACTAATTTAATTTTTTCCACACATGCATTGACCAAACCCACAACCGAAGAAAAATTAGAACTTGTGGACAAATTTGTTGGGCCCATTTAAATTGGCCTTGATTGAATTTCATGACATTGGTACTACAAAGTACAGTCAATTTTAAGTGTTTAGTTTTAAAAAAACATGTGGGTCACTAATTTAATTTTTTCCACACATGCATTGACCATACCTACAACAAAAAAAAAATTAGAACTTGTGGACAAATTTGTTGGGCCCATTTAAATTGGCCTTGATTGAATTTCATGACATTGGTACTACAAAGTACAGTCAATTTTAAGAGTTTACATTTAAAAAAACATGTGGGTCACTAATTTAATTTTTTCCACACATGCATTGACCAAACCCACAACCGAAAAAAAATTAGAACTTGTGGACAAATTTGTTGGGCCCATTTAAATTGGCCTTGATTGAATTTCATGACATTGGTACTACAAAGTACAGTCAATTTTAAGAGTTTAGTTTTTAAAAAACAGGTGGGTCACTAATTTAATTTTTTCCACACATGCATTGACCAAACCCACAAAAAAAAAAAATTAGAACTTGTGGACAAATTTGTTGGGCCCATTTAAATTGGCCTTGATTGAATTTCATGACATTGGTACTACAAAGTACAGTCAATTTTAAGTGTTTAGTTTTAAAAAAACATGTCGGTCACTAATTTAATTTTTTCCACACATGCAATAACCAAACCCACAACCAAGTAAAAATTAGAACTTGTGGACAAATTTGTTGGGCCCATTTAAATTGGCCTTGATTGAATTTCATGACATTGGTACTACAAAGTACAGTCAATTTTAAGTGTTTAGTTTTAAAAAAACATGTCGGTCACTAATTTAATTTTTTCCACACATGCATTGACCAAATCCACAACCAAAATAAAATTAGAACTTGTGGACAAATTTGTTGGGCCCATTTAAATTGGCCTTGATTGAATTTCATGACATTGGTACTACAAAGTACAGTCAATTTTAAGTATTTAGTTTTAAAAAAACATGTGGGTCACTCATTTAATTTTTTCCACACATGCATTGACCAAACCCACAACCAAAAAAAAATTAGAACTTGTGGACAAATTTGTTGGGCCCATTTAAATTGGCCTTGATTGAATTTCATGACATTGGTACTACAAAGTACAGTCAATTTTAAGTGTTTAGTTTTAAAAAAACATGTGGGTCACTAATTTAATTTTTTCCACACATGCATTGACCAAACCCACAACCAAAAAAAAATTAGAACTTGTGGACAAATTTGTTGGGCCCATTTAAATTGGCCTTGATTGAATTTCATGACATTGGTACTACAAAGTACAGTCAATTTTAAGTGTTTAGTTTTAAAAAAACATGTGGGTCACTAATTTAATTTTTTCCACACATGCATTGACCAAACCCACAACCAAAAAAAAATTAGAACTTGTGGACAAATTTGTTGGGCCCATTTAAATTGGCCTTGATTGAATTTCATGACATTGGTACTACAAAGTACAGTCAATTTTAAGTGTTTAGTTTTAAAAAAACATGTGGGTCACTAATTTAATTTTTTCCACACATGCATTGACCAAACCCACAACCGAAAAAAAATTAGAACTTGTGGACAAATTTGTTGGGCCCATTTAAATTGGTCTTGATTGAATTTCATGACATTGGTACTACAAAGTACAGTCAATTTTAAGTGTTTAGTTTTAAAAAAACATGTGGGTCACTAATTTAATTTTTTCCACACATGCATTGACCAAATCCACAACCAAAAAAAAATTAGAACTTGTGGACAAATTTGTTGGGCCCATTTAAATTGGCCTTGATTGAATTTCATGACATTGGTACTACAAAGTACAGTCAATTTTAAGTGTTTAGTTTTAAAAAAACATGTGGGTCACTAATTTAATTTTTTCCACACATGCATTGACCATACCTACAACAGAAAAAAAATTAGAACTTGTGGACAAATTTGTTGGGCCCATTTAAATTGGCCTTGATTGAATTTCATGACATTGGTACTACAAAGTACAGTCAATTTTAAGTGTTTAGTTTTAAAAAAACATGTGGGTCACTAATTTAATTTTTTCCACACATGCATTGACCATACCTACAACAAAAAAAAAATTAGAACTTGTGGACAAATTTGTTGGGCCCATTTAAATTGGCCTTGATTGAATTTCATGACATTGGTACTACAAAGTACAGTCAATTTTAAGAGTTTAGTTTTTAAAAAACAGGTGGGTCACTAATTTAATTTTTTCCACACATGCATTGACCAAACCCACAAAAAAAAAAAATTAGAACTTGTGGACAAATTTGTTGGGCCCATTTAAATTGGCCTTGATTGAATTTCATGACATTGGTACTACAAAGTACAGTCAATTTTAAGTGTTTAGTTTTAAAAAAACATGTCGGTCACTAATTTAATTTTTTCCACACATGCAATAACCAAACCCACAACCAAGTAAAAATTAGAACTTGTGGACAAATTTGTTGGGCCCATTTAAATTGGCCTTGATTGAATTTCATGACATTGGTACTACAAAGTACAGTCAATTTTAAGAGTTTAGTTTTAAAAAAACATGTGGGTCACTAATTTAATTTTTTCCACACATGCATTGACCAAATCCACAACCAAAAAAAAATTAGAACTTGTGGACAAATTTGTTGGGCCCATTTAAATTGGCCTTGATTGAATTTCATGACATCGGTACTACAAAGTACAGTCAATTTTTATTAAGAGTTTATGTTTAAAAAAACATGTGGGTCACTAATTTAATTTTTTCCACACATGCATTGACCAAACCCACAACCAAAAAAAAATTAGAACTTGTGGACAAATTTGTTGCGCCCATTTAAATTGGCCTTGATTGAATTTCATGACATCGGTACTACAAAGTACAGTCAATTTTTATTAAGAGTTTATGTTTAAAAAAACATGTGGGTCACTAATTTAATTTTTCCCACACATGCATTGACCAAACCCACAACCAAAAAAAAATTAGAACTTGTGGACAAATTTGTTGAACCCATTTAAATTGGCCTTGATTGAATTTCATGACATTGGTACTACAAAGTACAGTCAATTCTAAGAGATTAGTTTTTAAAAAACAGGTGGGTCACTAATTTAATTTTTTCCACACATGCATTGACCATACCTACAACAAAAAAAAAATTAGAACTTGTGGACAAATTTGTTGGGCCCATTTAAATTGGCCTTGATTGAATTTCATGACATCGGTACTACAAAGTACAGTCAATTTTTATTAAGAGTTTATGTTTAAAAAAACATGTGGGTCACTAATTTAATTTTTCCCACACATGCATTGACCAAACCCACAACCAAAAAAAAATTAGAACTTGTGGACAAATTTGTTGAACCCATTTAAATTGGCCTTGATTGAATTTCATGACATTGGTACTACAAAGTACAGTCAATTGTAAGAGTTTAGTTTTTAAAAAACAGGTGGGTCACTAATTTAATTTTTTCCACACATGCATTGACCATACCTACAACAAAAAAAAAATTAGAACTTGTGGACAAATTTGTTGGGCCCATTTAAATTGGCCTTGATTGAATTTCATGACATCGGTACTACAAAGTACAGTCAATTTTTATTAAGAGTTTATGTTTAAAAAAACATGTGGGTCACTAATTTAATTTTTTCCACACATGCATTGACCAAATCCACAACCAAAAAAAAATTAGAACTTGTGGACAAATTTGTTGCGCCCATTTAAATTGGCCTTGATTGAATTTCATGACATCGGTACTACAAAGTACAGTCAATTTTTATTAAGAGTTTAGGTTTAAAAAAACATGTCGGTCACTAATTTAATTTTTCCCACACATGCATTGACCAAACCCACAACCAAAAAAAAATTAGAACTTGTGGACAAATTTGTTGAACCCATTTAAATTGGCCTTGATTGAATTTCATGACATTGGTACTACAAAGTACAGTCAATTGTAAGAGTTTAGTTTTTAAAAAACAGGTGGGTCACTAATTTAATTTTTTCCACACATGCATTGACCATACCTACAACAAAAAAAAAATTAGAACTTGTGGACAAATTTGTTGGGCCCATTTAAATTGGCCTTGATTGAATTTCATGACATCGGTACTACAAAGTACAGTCAATTTTTATTAAGAGTTTATGTTTAAAAAAACATGTGGGTCACTAATTTAATTTTTCCCACACATGCATTGACCAAACCCACAACCAAAAAAAAATTAGAACTTGTGGACAAATTTGTTGAACCCATTTAAATTGGCCTTGATTGAATTTCATGACATTGGTACTACAAAGTACAGTCAATTGTAAGAGTTTAGTTTTTAAAAAACAGGTGGGTCACTAATTTAATTTTTTCCACACATGCATTGACCATACCTACAACAAAAAAAAAATTAGAACTTGTGGACAAATTTGTTGGGCCCATTTAAATTGGCCTTGATTGAATTTCATGACATCGGTACTACAAAGTACAGTCAATTTTTATTAAGAGTTTATGTTTAAAAAAACATGTGGGTCACTAATTTAATTTTTTCCACACATGCATTGACCAAACCCACAACCAAAAAAAAATTAGAACTTGTGGACAAATTTGTTGCGCCCATTTAAATTGGCCTTGATTGAATTTCATGACATCGGTACTACAAAGTACAGTCAATTTTTATTAAGAGTTTATGTTTAAAAAAACATGTGGGTCACTAATTTAATTTTTCCCACACATGCATTGACCATACCCACAACCAAAAAAAAATTAGAACTTGTGGACAAATTTGTTGAACCCATTTAAATTGGCCTTGATTGAATTTCATGACATTGGTACTACAAAGTACAGTCAATTTTAAGAGATTAGTTTTTAAAAAACAGGTGGGTCACTAATTTAATTTTTTCCACACATGCATTGACCATACCTACAACAAAAAAAAAATTAGAACTTGTGGACAAATTTGTTGGGCCCATTTAAATTGGCCTTGATTGAATTTCATGACATCGGTACTACAAAGTACAGTCAATTTTTATTAAGAGTTTATGTTTAAAAAAACATGTGGGTCACTAATTTAATTTTTCCCACACATGCATTGACCAAACCCACAACCAAAAAAAAATTAGAACTTGTGGACAAATTTGTTGAACCCATTTAAATTGGCCTTGATTGAATTTCATGACATCGGTACTACAAAGTACAGTCAATTTTAGGAGTTTAGTTTTTAAAAAACAGGTGGGTCACTAATTTAATTTTTTCCACACATGCATTGACCATACCTACAACAAAAAAAAAATTAGAACTTGTGGACAAATTTGTTGGGCCCATTTAAATTGGCCTTGATTGAATTTCATGACATCGGTACTACAAAGTACAGTCAATTTTTATTAAGAGTTTATGTTTAAAAAAACATGTGGGTCACTAATTTAATTTTTCCCACACATGCATTGACCAAACCCACAACCAAAAAAAAATTAGAACTTGTGGACAAATTTGTTGAACCCATTTAAATTGGCCTTGATTGAATTTCATGACATTGGTACTACAAAGTACAGTCAATTGTAAGAGTTTAGTTTTTAAAAAACAGGTGGGTCACTAATTTAATTTTTTCCACACATGCATTGACCATACCTACAACAAAAAAAAAATTAGAACTTGTGGACAAATTTGTTGGGCCCATTTAAATTGGCCTTGATTGAATTTCATGACATCGGTACTACAAAGTACAGTCAATTTTTATTAAGAGTTTATGTTTAAAAAAACATGTGGGTCACTAATTTAATTTTTTCCACACATGCATTGACCAAACCCACAACCAAAAAAAAATTAGAACTTGTGGACAAATTTGTTGCGCCCATTTAAATTGGCCTTGATTGAATTTCATGACATCGGTACTACAAAGTACAGTCAATTTTTATTAAGAGTTTAGGTTTAAAAAAACATGTGGGTCACTAATTTAATTTTTCCCACACATGCATTGACCAAACCCACAACCAAAAAAAAATTAGAACTTGTGGACAAATTTGTTGAACCCATTTAAATTGGCCTTGATTGAATTTCATGACATTGGTACTACAAAGTACAGTCAATTTTAAGAGATTAGTTTTTAAAAAACAGGTGGGTCACTAATTTAATTTTTTCCACACATGCATTGACCATACCTACAACAAAAAAAAAATTAGAACTTGTGGACAAATTTGTTGGGCCCATTTAAATTGGCCTTGATTGAATTTCATGACATCGGTACTACAAAGTACAGTCAATTTTTATTAAGAGTTTATGTTTAAAAAAACATGTGGGTCACTAATTTAATTTTTCCCACACATGCATTGACCAAACCCACAACCAAAAAAAAATTAGAACTTGTGGACAAATTTGTTGAACCCATTTAAATTGGCCTTGATTGAATTTCATGACATTGGTACTACAAAGTACAGTCAATTTTAAGAGTTTAGTTTTTAAAAAACAGGTGTGTCACTAATTTAATTTTTTCCACACATGCATTGACCAAACCCACAGAAAAAAAAAATTAGAACTTGTGGACAAATTTGTTGGGCCCATTTCAATTGGCCTTGATTGAATTTCATGACATTGGTACTACAAAGTTCAGTCAATTTTTAAGTGTTTAGTTTTAAAAAAACATGTGGGTCACTAATTTAATTTTTTCCACACATGCATTGACCATACCTACAACAAAAAAAAAATTAGAACTTGTGGACAAATTTGTTGGGCCCATTTAAATTGGCCTTGATTGAATTTCATGACATCGGTACTACAAAGTACAGTCAATTTTTATTAAGAGTTTATGTTTAAAAAAACATGTGGGTCACTAATTTAATTTTTTCCACACATGCATTGACCAAACCCACAACCAAAAAAAAATTAGAACTTGTGGACAAATTTGTTGCGCCCATTTAAATTGGCCTTGATTGAATTTCATGACATCGGTACTACAAAGTACAGTCAATTTTTATTAAGAGTTTATGTTTAAAAAAACATGTGGGTCACTAATTTAATTTTTCCCACACATGCATTGACCAAACCCACAACCAAAAAAAAATTAGAACTTGTGGACAAATTTGTTGAACCCATTTAAATTGGCCTTGATTGAATTTCATGACATTGGTACTACAAAGTACAGTCAATTTTAAGAGATTAGTTTTTAAAAAACAGGTGGGTCACTAATTTAATTTTTTCCACACATGCATTGACCATACCTACAACAAAAAAAAAATTAGAACTTGTGGACAAATTTGTTGGGCCCATTTAAATTGGCCTTGATTGAATTTCATGACATCGGTACTACAAAGTACAGTCAATTTTTATTAAGAGTTTATGTTTAAAAAAACATGTGGGTCACTAATTTAATTTTTCCCACACATGCATTGACCAAACCCACAACCAAAAAAAAATTAGAACTTGTGGACAAATTTGTTGAACCCATTTAAATTGGCCTTGATTGAATTTCATGACATTGGTACTACAAAGTACAGTCAATTTTAAGAGTTTAGTTTTTAAAAAACAGGTGTGTCACTAATTTAATTTTTTCCACACATGCATTGACCAAACCCACAGAAAAAAAAAATTAGAACTTGTGGACAAATTTGTTGGGCCCATTTCAATTGGCCTTGATTGAATTTCATGACATCGGTACTACAAAGTACAGTCAATTTTAAGTGTTTAGTTTTAAAAAAACATGTGGGTCACTAATTTAATTTTTTCCACACATGCATTGACCAAACCCACAAAAAAAAAAAATTAGAACTTGTCGAGAAATCTGTTGGGCCCATTTAAATTGGCCTTGATTGAATTTCATGACATCGGTACTACAAAGTACAGTCAATTTTTATTAAGAGTTTATGTTTAAAAAAACAAGTGGGTCACTAATTTAATTTTTTCCACACATGCATTGACCAAACCCACAAAAAAAAAAAATTAGAACTTGTGGACAAATTTGTTGGGCCCATTTAAATTGGCCTTGATTGAATTTCATGACATTGGTACTACAAAGTACAGTCAATTTTAAGTGTTTAGTTTTAAAAAAACATGTGGGTCACTAATTTAATTTTTTCCACACATGCATTGACCAAATCCACAACCAAAAAAAAATTAGAACTTGTGGACAAATTTGTTGAGCCCATTTAAATTGGCCTTGATTGAATTTCATGACATTGGTACTACAAAGTACAGTCAATTTTAAGAGTTTAGTTTTTAAAAAACAGGTGTGTCACTAATTTAATTTTTTCCACACATGCATTGACCAAACCCACAGAAAAAAAAAATTAGAACTTGTGGACAAATTTGTTGGGCCCATTTCAATTGGCCTTGATTCAATTTCATGACATTGGTACTACAAAGTTCAGTCAATTTTTAAGTGTTTAGTTTTAAAAAAACATGTGGGTCACTAATTTAATTTTTTCCACACATGCATTGACCATACCTACAACAAAAAAAAAATTAGAACTTGTGGACAAATTTGTTGGGCCCATTTAAATTGGCCTTGATTGAATTTCATGACATTGGTACTACAAAGTATAGTCAATTTTTATTAAGAGTTTACATTTAAAAAAACATGTGGGTCACTAATTTTATTTTTTGCACACATGCATTGACCAAATCCACAACCAAAAAAAAATTAGAACTTGTGGACAAATTTGTTGGGCCCATTTAAATTGGCCTTGATTGAATTTCATGACATTGGTACTACAAAGTACAGTCAATTTTAAGTGTTTAGTTTTAAAAAAACATGTGGGTCACTAATTTAATTTTTTCCACACATGCATTGACCAAACCCACAACCAAGAAAAAATTAGAACATGTGGACAAATTTGTTGGGCCCATTTAAATTGGCCTTGATTGAATTTCATGACATCGGTACTACAAAGTACAGTCAATTTTTATTAAGAGTATATGTTTAAAAAAACATGTGGGTCACTAATTTAATTTTTTCCACACATGCATTGACCAAATCCACAACCAAAAAAAAATTAGAACTTGTGGACAAATTTGTTGGGCCCATTTAAATTGGCCTTGATTGAATTTCATGACATTGGTACTACAAAGTACAGTCAATTTTAAGTGTTTAGTTTTTAAAAAACAGGTGGGTCACTAATTTAATTTTTTCCACACATGCATTGACCAAATCCACAACCAAAAAAAAATTAGAACTTGTGGACAAATTTGTTGGGCCCATTTAAATTGGCCTTGATTGAATTTCATGACATTGGTACTACAAAGTACAGTCAATATTAAGAGTTTAGTTTTTAAAAAACATGTGGGTCACTAATTTAATTTTTTCCACACATGCATTGACCAAACCCACAGAAAAAAAAAATTAGAACTTGTGGACAAATTTGTTGGGCCCATTTAAATTGGCCTTGATTGAATTTCATGACATCGGTACTACAAAGTACAGTCAATTTTTATTAAGAGTTTATGTTTAAAAAAACATGTGGGTCACTAATTTAATTTTTTCCACACATGCATTGACCAAATCCACAACCAAAAAAAAATTAGAACTTGTGGACAAATTTGTTGCGCCCATTTAAATTGGCCTTGATTGAATTTCATGACATTGGTACTACAAAGTACAGTCAATTTTAAGAGTTTAGTTTTTAAAAAACAGGTGTGTCACTAATTTAATTTTTTCCACACATGCATTGACCAAACCCACAGAAAAAAAAAATTAGAACTTGTGGACAAATTTGTTGGGCCCATTTAAATTGGCCTTGATTGAATTTCATGACATTGGTACTACAAAGTACAGTCAATTTTAAGAGTTTAG
Organism: Climacium dendroides; assembly: GCA_950106755.1. Lineage (NCBI taxonomy): Eukaryota > Viridiplantae > Streptophyta > Bryopsida > Hypnales > Climaciaceae > Climacium > Climacium dendroides. The sequence continues at coordinate 12,403,471 of OX467092.1, forward strand.
TTTTTAAAAAACAGGTGTGTCACTAATTTAATTTTTTCCACACATGCATTGACCAAACCCACAGAAAAAAAAAATTAGAACTTGTGGACAAATTTGTTGGGCCCATTTAAATTGGCCTTGATTGAATTTCATGACATTGGTACTACAAAGTACAGTCAATTTTAAGTGTTTAGTTTTTAAAAAACAGGTGGGTCACTAATTTAATTTTTTCCACACATGCATTGACCAAATCCACAACCAAAAAAAAATTAGAACTTGTGGACAAATTTGTTGAGCCCATTTAAATTGGCCTTGATTGAATTTCATGACATTGGTACTACAAAGTACAGTCAATATTAAGAGTTTAGTTTTTAAAAAACATGTGGGTCACTAATTTAATTTTTTCCACACATGCATTGACCAAACCCACAGAAAAAAAAAATTAGAACTTGTGGACAAATTTGTTGGGCCCATTTAAATTGGCCTTGATTGAATTTCATGACATCGGTACTACAAAGTACAGTCAATTTTTATTAAGAGTTTATGTTTAAAAAAACATGTGGGTCACTAATTTAATTTTTTCCACACATGCATTGACCAAATCCACAACCAAAAAAAAATTAGAACTTGTGGACAAATTTGTTGCGCCCATTTAAATTGGCCTTGATTGAATTTCATGACATTGGTACTACAAAGTACAGTCAATTTTAAGAGTTTAGTTTTTAAAAAACAGGTGTGTCACTAATTTAATTTTTTCCACACATGCATTGACCAAACCCACAGAAAAAAAAAATTAGAACTTGTGGACAAATTTGTTGGGCCCATTTAAATTGGCCTTGATTGAATTTCATGACATTGGTACTACAAAGTACAGTCAATTTTTAAGTGTTTAGTTTTAAAAAAACATGTGGGTCACTAATTTAATTTTTTCCACACATGCATTGACCATACCTACAACCAAAATAAAATTAGAACTTGTGGACAAATTTGTTGGGCCCATTTAAATTGGCCTTGATTGAATTTCATGACATTGGTACTACAAATTACAGTCAATTTTAAGTGTTTAGTTTTAAAAAAACAAGTGGGTCACTAATTTAATTTTTTCCACACATGCATTGACCAAACCCACAAAAAAAGAAAATTAGAACTTGTGGACAAATTTGTTGGGCCCATTTAAATTGGCCTTGATTGAATTTCATGACATTGGTACTACAAAGTACAGTCAATTTTAAGTGTTTAGTTTTAAAAAAACATGTGGGTCACTAATTTAATTTTTTCCACACATGCATTGACCAAACCCACAACCGAAAAAAAATTAGAACTTGTGGACAAATTTGTTGGGCCCATTTAAATTGGCCTTGATTGAATTTCATGACATTGGTACTACAAAGTACAGTCAATTTTAAGTGTTTAGTTTTAGAAAAACATGTGGGTCACTAATTTAATTTTTTCCACACATGCATTGACCAAATCTACAACCAAAATAAAATTAGAACTTGTGGACAAATTTGTTGGGCCCATTTAAATTGGCCTTGATTGAATTTCATGACATTGGTACTACAAAGTACAGTCAATTTTAAGTGTTTAGTTTTAAAAAAACATGTGGGTCACTAATTTAATTTTTTCCACACATGCATTGACCAAATCCACAACCAAAATAAAATTAGAACTTGTGGACAAATTTGTTGGGCCCATTTAAATTGGCCTTGATTGAATTTCATGACATTGGTACTACAAAGTACAGTCAATTTTAAGTGTTTAGTTTTAAAAAAACATGTGGGTCACTAATTTAATTTTTTCCACACATGCATTGACCATACCTACAACAAAAAAAAAATTAGAACTTGTGGACAAATTTGTTGGGCCCATTTAAATTGGCCTTGATTGAATTTCATGACATTGGTACTACAAAGTACAGTCAATTTTAAGTGTTTAGTTTTAAAAAAACAAGTGGGTCACTAATTTAATTTTTTCCACACATGCATTGACCAAACCCACAACCGAAAAAAAATTAGAACTTGTGGACAAATTTGTTGGGCCCATTTAAATTGGCCTTGATTGAATTTCATGACATTGGTACTCCAAAGTACAGTCAATTTTAAGAGTTTACATTTAAAAAAACATGTGGGTCACTAATTTAATTTTTTCCACACATGCATTGACCAAACCCACAACCAAAATAAAATTAGAACTTGTGGACAAATTTGTTGGGCCCATTTAAATTGGCCTTGATTGAATTTCATGACATTGGTACTACAAAGTACAGTCAATATTAAGAGTTTACATTTAAAAAAACATGTGGGTCACTAATTTAATTTTTTCCACACATGCATTGACCAAACCCACAACCAAAATAAAATTAGAACTTGTGGACAAATTTGTTGGGCCCATTTAAATTGGCCTTGATTGAATTTCATGACATTGGTACTACAAAGTACAGTCAATATTAAGAGTTTACATTTAAAAAAACATGTGGGTCACTAATTTAATTTTTTCCACACATGCATTGACCAAACCCACAACCAAAATAAAATTAGAACTTGTGGACAAATTTGTTGGGCCCATTTAAATTGGCCTTGATTGAATTTCATGACATTGGTACTACAAAGTACAGTCAATATTAAGAGTTTACATTTAAAAAAACATGTGGGTCACTAATTTAATTTTTTGCACACATGCATTGACCAAATCCACAACCAAAAAAAAATTAGAACTTGTGGACAAATTTGTTGGGCCCATTTAAATTGGCCTTGATTGAATTTCATGACATTGGTACTACAAAGTACAGTCAATTGTAAGAGTTTAGTTTTTAAAAAACAGGTGGGTCACTAATTTAATTTTTTCCACACATGCATTGACCATACCTACAACAAAAAAAAAATTAGAACTTGTGGACAAATTTGTTGGGCCCATTTAAATTGGCCTTGATTGAATTTCATGACATCGGTACTACAAAGTACAGTCAATTTTTATTAAGAGTTTATGTTTAAAAAAACATGTGGGTCACTAATTTAATTTTTTCCACACATGCATTGACCAAACCCACAACCAAAAAAAAATTAGAACTTGTGGACAAATTTGTTGGGCCCATTTAAATTGGCCTTGATTGAATTTCATGACATTGGTACTACAAAGTATAGTCAATTTTTATTAAGAGTTTACATTTAAAAAAACATGTGGGTCACTAATTTTATTTTTTGCACACATGCATTGACCAAATCCACAACCAAAAAAAAATTAGAACTTGTGGACAAATTTGTTGGGCCCATTTAAATTGGCCTTGATTGAATTTCATGACATTGGTACTACAAAGTACAGTCAATTTTAAGTGTTTAGTTTTAAAAAAACATGTGGGTCACTAATTTAATTTTTTCCACACATGCATTGACCAAACCCACAACCGAAAAAAAATTAGAACATGTGGACAAATTTGTTGGGCCCATTTAAATTGGCCTTGATTGAATTTCATGACATCGGTACTACAAAGTACAGTCAATTTTTATTAAGAGTATATGTTTAAAAAAACATGTGGGTCACTAATTTAATTTTTTCCACACATGCATTGACCAAATCCACAACCAAAAAAAAATTAGAACTTGTGGACAAATTTGTTGGGCCCATTTAAATTGGCCTTGATTGAATTTCATGACATTGGTACTACAAAGTACAGTCAATTTTAAGTGTTTAGTTTTTAAAAAACAGGTGGGTCACTAATTTAATTTTTTCCACACATGCATTGACCAAATCCACAACCAAAAAAAAATTAGAACTTGTGGACAAATTTGTTGAGCCCATTTAAATTGGCCTTGATTGAATTTCATGACATTGGTACTACAAAGTACAGTCAATATTAAGAGTTTAGTTTTTAAAAAACATGTGGGTCACTAATTTAATTTTTTCCACACATGCATTGACCAAACCCACAGAAAAAAAAAATTAGAACTTGTGGACAAATTTGTTGGGCCCATTTAAATTGGCCTTGATTGAATTTCATGACATCGGTACTACAAAGTACAGTCAATTTTTATTAAGAGTTTATGTTTAAAAAAACATGTGGGTCACTAATTTAATTTTTTCCACACATGCATTGACCAAATCCACAACCAAAAAAAAATTAGAACATGTGGACAAATTTGTTGGGCCCATTTAAATTGGCCTTGATTGAATTTCATGACATTGGTACTACAAAGTACAGTCAATTTTAAGAGTTTAGTTTTTAAAAAACAGGTGTGTCACTAATTTAATTTTTTCCACACATGCATTGACCAAACCCACAGAAAAAAAAAATTAGAACTTGTGGACAAATTTGTTGGGCCCATTTAAATTGGCCTTGATTGAATTTCATGACATTGGTACTACAAAGTACAGTCAATTTTTAAGTGTTTAGTTTTAAAAAAACATGTGGGTCACTAATTTAATTTTTTCCACACATGCATTGACCATACCTACAACCAAAATAAAATTAGAACTTGTGGACAAATTTGTTGGGCCCATTTAAATTGGCCTTGATTGAATTTCATGACATTGGTACTACAAATTACAGTCAATTTTAAGTGTTTAGTTTTAAAAAAACAAGTGGGTCACTAATTTAATTTTTTCCACACATGCATTGACCAAACCCACAAAAAAAGAAAATTAGAACTTGTGGACAAATTTGTTGGGCCCATTTAAATTGGCCTTGATTGAATTTCATGACATTGGTACTACAAAGTACAGTCAATTTTAAGTGTTTAGTTTTAAAAAAACATGTGGGTCACTAATTTAATTTTTTCCACACATGCATTGACCAAACCCACAACCGAAAAAAAATTAGAACTTGTGGACAAATTTGTTGGGCCCATTTAAATTGGCCTTGATTGAATTTCATGACATTGGTACTACAAAGTACAGTCAATTTTAAGTGTTTAGTTTTAAAAAAACATGTGGGTCACTAATTTAATTTTTTCCACACATGCATTGACCATACCTACAACAAAAAAAAAATTAGAACTTGTGGACAAATTTGTTGGGCCCATTTAAATTGGCCTTGATTGAATTTCATGACATTGGTACTACAAAGTACAGTCAATTTTAAGTGTTTAGTTTTAAAAAAACAAGTGGGTCACTAATTTAATTTTTTCCACACATGCATTGACCAAACCCACAAAAAAAGAAAATTAGAACTTGTGGACAAATTTGTTGGGCCCATTTAAATTGGCCTTGATTGAATTTCATGACATTGGTACTCCAAAGTACAGTCAATTTTAAGAGTTTACATTTAAAAATACATGTGGGTCACTAATTTAATTTTTTCCACACATGCATTGACCAAACCCACAACCAAAATAAAATTAGAACTTGTGGACAAATTTGTTGGGCCCATTTAAATTGGCCTTGATTGAATTTCATGACATTGGTACTACAAAGTACAGTCAATTTTAAGTGTTTAGTTTTAAAAAAACATGTGGGTCACTAATTTAATTTTTTCCACACATGCATTGACCAAATCCACAACCAAAATAAAATTAGAACTTGTGGACAAATTTGTTGGGCCCATTTAAATTGGCCTTGATTGAATTTCATGACATTGGTACTACAAAGTACAGTCAATATTAAGAGTTTACATTTAAAAAAACATGTGGGTCACTAATTTAATTTTTTCCACACATGCATTGACCAAATCTACAACCAAAATAAAATTAGAACTTGTGGACAAATTTGTTGGGCCCATTTAAATTGGCCTTGATTGAATTTCATGACATTGGTACTACAAAGTACAGTCAATTTTAAGTGTTTAGTTTTAAAAAAACAAGTGGGTCACTAATTTAATTTTTTCCACACATGCATTGACCAAACCCACAAAAAAAGAAAATTAGAACTTGTGGACAAATTTGTTGGGCCCATTTAAATTGGCCTTGATTGAATTTCATGACATTGGTACTACAAAGTACAGTCAATTTTAAGAGTTTACATTTAAAAAAACATGTGGGTCACTAATTTAATTTTTTCCACACATGCATTGACCAAATCCACAACCAAAATAAAATTAGAACTTGTGGACAAATTTGTTGGGCCCATTTAAATTGGCCTTGATTGAATTTCATGACATTGGTACTACAAAGTACAGTCAATTTTAAGTGTTTAGTTTTAAAAAAACATGTGGGTCACTAATTTAATTTTTTCCACACATGCATTGACCATACCTACAACAAAAAAAAAATTAGAACTTGTGGACAAATTTGTTGGGCCCATTTAAATTGGCCTTGATTGAATTTCATGACATTGGTACTACAAAGTACAGTCAATTTTAAGTGTTTAGTTTTAAAAAAACATGTGGGTCACTAATTTAATTTTTTCCACACATGCATTGACCAAACCCACAAAAAAAGAAAATTAGAACTTGTGGACAAATTTGTTGGGCCCATTTAAATTGGCCTTGATTGAATTTCATGACATTGGTACTCCAAAGTACAGTCAATTTTAAGAGTTTACATTTAAAAAAACATGTGGGTCACTAATTTAATTTTTTCCACACATGCATTGACCATACCTACAACAAAAAAAAAATTAGAACTTGTGGACAAATTTGTTGGGCCCATTTAAATTGGCCTTGATTGAATTTCATGACATTGGTACTACAAAGTACAGTCAATTTTAAGTGTTTAGTTTTAAAAAAACATGTGGGTCACTAATTTAATTTTTTCCACACATGCATTGACCAAACCCACAAAAAAAGAAAATTAGAACTTGTGGACAAATTTGTTGGGCCCATTTAAATTGGCCTTGATTGAATTTCATGACATTGGTACTACAAAGTACAGTCAATTTTAAGTGTTTAGTTTTAAAAAAACATGTGGGTCACTAATTTAATTTTTTCCACACATGCATTGACCATACCTACAACAAAAAAAAAATTAGAACTTGTGGACAAATTTGTTGGGCCCATTTAAATTGGCCTTGATTGAATTTCATGACATTGGTACTACAAAGTACAGTCAATTTTAAGTGTTTAGTTTTAAAAAAACAAGTGGGTCACTAATTTAATTTTTTCCACACATGCATTGACCAAACCCACAAAAAAAGAAAATTAGAACTTGTGGACAAATTTGTTGGGCCCATTTAAATTGGCCTTGATTGAATTTCATGACATTGGTACTACAAAGTACAGTCAATTTTAAGTGTTTAGTTTTAAAAAAACAAGTGGGTCACTAATTTAATTTTTTCCACACATGCATTGACCAAACCCACAAAAAAAGAAAATTAGAACTTGTGGACAAATTTGTCGGGCCCATTTAAATTGGCCTTGATTGAATTTCATGACATTGGTACTCCAAAGTACAGTCAATTTTAAGAGTTTACATTTAAAAAAACATGTGGGTCACTAATTTAATTTTTTCCACACATGCATTGACCAAATCCACAACAAAAAAAAAATTAGAACTTGTGGACAAATTTGTTGGGCCCATTTAAATTGGCCTTGATTGAATTTCATGACATTGGTACTACAAAGTACAGTCAATTTTAAGAGTTTACATTTAAAAAAACATGTGGGTCACTAATTTAATTTTTTCCACACATGCATTGACCAAATGTACAACCAAAAAAAAATTAGAACTTGTGGACAAATTTGTTGGGCCCATTTAAATTGGCCTTGATTGAATTTCATGACATTGGTACTACAAAGTATAGTCAATTTTTATTAAGAGTTTACATTTAAAAAAACATGTGGGTCACTAATTTTATTTTTTGCACACATGCATTGACCAAATCCACAACCAAAAAAAAATTAGAACTTGTGGACAAATTTGTTGGGCCCATTTAAATTGGCCTTGATTGAATTTCATGACATTGGTACTACAAAGTACAGTCAATTTTAAGTGTTTAGTTTTTAAAAAACAGGTGGGTCACTAATTTAATTTTTTCCACACATGCATTGACCAAATCCACAACCAAAAAAAAATTAGAACTTGTGGACAAATTTGTTGGGCCCATTTAAATTGGCCTTGATTGAATTTCATGACATTGGTACTACAAAGTACAGTCAATTTTAAGTGTTTAGTTTTAAAAAAACATGTGGGTCACTAATTTAATTTTTTCCACACATGCATTCACCAAATCCACAACCAAAATAAAATTAGAACTTGTGGACAAATTTGTTGGGCCCATTTAAATTGGCCTTGATTGAATTTCATGACATTGGTACTACAAAGTACAGTCAATTTTAAGTGTTTAGTTTTAAAAAAACATGTGGGTCACTAATTTAATTTTTTCCACACATGCATTGACCAAACCCACAAAAAAAGAAAATTAGAACTTGTGGACAAATTTGTTGGGCCCATTTAAATTGGCCTTGATTGAATTTCATGACATTGGTACTACAAAGTACAGTCAATTTTAAGAGTTTACATTTAAAAAAACATGTGGGTCACTAATTTAATTTTTTCCACACATGCATTGACCAAATCCACAACCAAAAAAAAATTAGAACTTGTGGACAAATTTGTTGGGCCCATTTAAATTGGCCTTGATTGAATTTCATGACATTGGTACTACAAAGTACAGTCAATTTTAAGTGTTTAGTTTTAAAAAAACATGTGGGTCACTAATTTAATTTTTTCCACACATGCATTGACCATACCTACAACAAAAAAAAAATTAGAACTTGTGGACAAATTTGTTGGGCCCATTTAAATTGGCCTTGATTGAATTTCATGACATTGGTACTACAAAGTACAGTCAATTTTAAGTGTTTAGTTTTAAAAAAACATGTGGGTCACTAATTTAATTTTTTCCACACATGCATTGACCAAATCCACAACCAAAAAAAAATTAGAACTTGTGGACAAATTTGTTGGGCCCATTTAAATTGGCCTTGATTGAATTTCATGACATTGGTACTACAAAGTACAGTCAATTTTAAGTGTTTAGTTTTAAAAAAACATGTGGGTCACTAATTTAATTTTTTCCACACATGCATTCACCAAACCCACAACCGAAAAAAAAATTAGAACTTGTGGACAAATTTGTTGGGCCCATTTAAATTGGCCTTGATTGAATTTCATGACATTGGTACTACAAAGTACAGTCAATTTTAAGAGTTTACATTTAAAAAAACATGTGGGTCACTAATTTAATTTTTTCCACACATGCATTGACCAAATCCACAACCAAAAAAAAATTAGAACTTGTGGACAAATTTGTTGGGCCCATTTAAATTGGCCTTGATTGAATTTCATGACATTGGTACTACAAAGTACAGTCAATTTTAAGTGTTTAGTTTTAAAAAAACATGTGGGTCACTAATTTAATTTTTTCCACACATGCATTGACCATACCTACAACAAAAAAAAAATTAGAACTTGTGGACAAATTTGTTGGGCCCATTTAAATTGGCCTTGATTGAATTTCATGACATTGGTACTACAAAGTACAGTCAATTTTAAGTGTTTAGTTTTAAAAAAACATGTGGGTCACTAATTTAATTTTTTCCACACATGCATTCACCAAATCCACAACCAAAAAAAAATTAGAACTTGTGGACAAATTTGTTGGGCCCATTTAAATTGGCCTTGATTGAATTTCATGACATTGGTACTACAAAGTACAGTCAATTTTAAGTGTTTAGTTTTAAAAAACATGTGGGTCACTAATTTAATTTTTTCCACACATGCATTGACCAAACCCACAACCGAAAAAAAATTAGAACTTGTGGACAAATTTGTTGGGCCCATTTAAATTGGCCTTGATTGAATTTCATGACATTGGTACTACAAAGTACAGTCAATTTTAAGTGTTTAGTTTTAAAAAAACATGTGGGTCACTAATTTAATTTTTTCCACACATGCATTGACCAAATCCACAACCAAAAAAAAATTAGAACTTGTGGACAAATTTGTTGGGCCCATTTAAATTGGCCTTGATTGAATTTCATGACATTGGTACTACAAAGTACAGTCAATTTTAAGAGTTTAGTTTTAAAAAAACATGTGGGTCACTAATTTAATTTTTTCCACACATGCATTGACCAAACCCACAAAAAAAGAAAATTAGAACTTGTGAACAAATTTGTTGGGCCCATTTAAATTGGCCTTGATTGAATTTCATGACATTGGTACTACAAAGTACAGTCAATTTTAAGTGTTTAGTTTTAAAAAAACAAGTGGGTCACTAATTTAATTTTTTCCACACATGCATTGACCAAACCCACAAAAAAAGAAAATTAGAACTTGTGGACAAATTTGTTGGGCCCATTTAAATTGGCCTTGATTGAATTTCATGACATTGGTACTACAAAGTACAGTCAATTTTAAGTGTTTAGTTTTAAAAAAACATGTGGGTCACTAATTTAATTTTTTCCACACATGCATTGACCATACCTACAACAAAAAAAAAATTAGAACTTGTGGACAAATTTGTTGGGCCCATTTAAATTGGCCTTGATTGAATTTCATGACATTGGTACTACAAAGTACAGTCAATTTTAAGAGTTTACATTTAAAAAAACATGTGGGTCACTAATTTAATTTTTTCCACACATGCATTGACCAAACCCACAACCAAAAAAAAATTAGAACTTGTGGACAAATTTGTTGGGCCCATTTAAATTGGCCTTGATTGAATTTCATGACATTGGTACTACAAAGTACAGTCAATTTTAAGAGTTTACATTTAAAAAAACATGTGGGTCACTAATTTAATTTTTTCCACACATGCATTGACCAAATCCACAACCAAAAAAAAATTAGAACTTGTGGACAAATTTGTTGGGCCCATTTAAATTGGCCTTGATTGAATTTCATGACATTGGTACTACAAAGTACAGTCAATTTTAAGTGTTTAGTTTTAAAAAAACATGTGGGTCACTAATTTAATTTTTTCCACACATGCATTGACCAAACCCACAAAAAAAGAAAATTAGAACTTGTGGACAAATTTGTTGGGCCCATTTAAATTGGCCTTGATTGAATTTCATGACATTGGTACTACAAAGTACAGTCAATTTTAAGTGTTTAGTTTTAAAAAAACATGTGGGTCACTAATTTAATTTTTTCCACACATGCATTGACCAAACCCACAAAAAAAGAAAATTAGAACTTGTGGACAAATTTGTTGGGCCCATTTAAATTGGCCTTGATTGAATTTCATGACATTGGTACTACAAAGTACAGTCAATTTTAAGTGTTTAGTTTTAAAAAAACATGTGGGTCACTAATTTAATTTTTTCCACACATGCATTGACCATACCTACAACAAAAAAAAAATTAGAACTTGTGGACAAATTTGTTGGGCCCATTTAAATTGGCCTTGATTGAATTTCATGACATTGGTACTACAAAGTACAGTCAATTTTAAGAGTTTACATTTAAAAAAACATGTGGGTCACTAATTTAATTTTTTCCACACATGCATTGACCAAATCCACAACCAAAAAAAAATTAGAACTTGTGGACAAATTTGTTGGGCCCATTTAAATTGGCCTTGATTGAATTTCATGACATTGGTACTACAAAGTACAGTCAATTTTAAGAGTTTACATTTAAAAAAACATGTGGGTCACTAATTTAATTTTTTCCACACATGCATTGACCAAATCCACAACCAAAAAAAAATTAGAACTTGTGGACAAATTTGTTGGGCCCATTTAAATTGGCCTTGATTGAATTTCATGACATTGGTACTACAAAGTACAGTCAATTTTAAGAGTTTACATTTAAAAAAACATGTGGGTCACTAATTTAATTTTTTCCACACATGCATTGACCAAATCCACAACCAAAAAAAAATTAGAACTTGTGGACAAATTTGTTGGGCCCATTTAAATTGGCCTTGATTGAATTTCATGACATTGGTACTACAAAGTACAGTCAATTTTAAGTGTTTAGTTTTAAAAAAACATGTGGGTCACTAATTTAATTTTTTCCACACATGCATTGACCAAATCCACAACCAAAATAAAATTAGAACTTGTGGACAAATTTGTTGGGCCCATTTAAATTGGCCTTGATTGAATTTCATGACATTGGTACTACAAAGTACAGTCAATTTTAAGAGTTTAGTTTTAAAAAACAGGTGGGTCACTAATTTAATTTTTTCCACACATGCATTGACCAAACCCACAAAAAAAAAAAATTAGAACTTGTGGACAAATTTGTTGGGCCCATTTAAATTGGCCTTGATTGAATTTCATGACATTGGTACTACAAAGTACAGTCAATTTTAAGTGTTTAGTTTTAAAAAAACATGTCGGTCACTAATTTAATTTTTTCCACACATGCAATAACCAAACCCACAACCAAGAAAAAATTAGAACTTGTGGACAAATTTGTTGGGCCCATTTAAATTGGCCTTGATTGAATTTCATGACATTGGTACTACAAAGTACAGTCAATTTTAAGTGTTTAGTTTTAAAAAAACATGTGGGTCACTAATTTAATTTTTTCCACACATGCATTGACCAAATCCACAACCGAAAAAAAATTAGAACTTGTGGACAAATTTGTTGGGCCCATTTAAATTGGCCTTGATTGAATTTCATGACATTGGTACTACAAAGTACAGTCAATTTTAAGTGTTTAGTTTTAAAAAAACATGTGGGTCACTAATTTAATTTTTTCCACACATGCATTGACCAAATCCACAACCAAAATAAAATTAGAACTTGTGGACAAATTTGTTGGGCCCATTTAAATTGGCCTTGATTGAATTTCATGACATTGGTACTACAAAGTACAGTCAATTTTAAGTGTTTAGTTTTAAAAAAACAAGTGGGTCACTAATTTAATTTTTTCCACACATGCATTGACCAAACCCACAAAAAAAGAAAATTAGAACTTGTGGACAAATTTGTTGGGCCCATTTAAATTGGCCTTGATTGAATTTCATGACATTGGTACTACAAAGTACAGTCAATTTTAAGAGTTTACATTTAAAAAAACATGTGGGTCACTAATTTAATTTTTTCCACACATGCATTGACCAAATCCACAACCAAAATAAAATTAGAACTTGTGGACAAATTTGTTGGGCCCATTTAAATTGGCCTTGATTGAATTTCATGACATTGGTACTACAAAGTACAGTCAATTTTAAGTGTTTAGTTTTAAAAAAACATGTGGGTCACTAATTTAATTTTTTCCACACATGCATTGACCAAACCCACAACCGAAAAAAAATTAGAACTTGTGGAAAAATTTGTTGGGCCCATTTAAATTAGCCTTGATTGAATTTCATGACATTGGTACTACAAAGTACAGTCAATTTTAAGTGTTTAGTTTTAAAAAAACATGTGGGTCACTAATTTAATTTTTTCCACACATGCATTGACCAAATCCACAACCAAAAAAAAATTAGAACTTGTGGACAAATTTGTTGGGCCCATTTAAATTGGCCTTGATTGAATTTCATGACATTGGTACTACAAAGTACAGTCAATTTTAAGAGTTTACATTTAAAAAAACATGTGGGTCACTAATTTAATTTTTTCCACACATGCATTGACCAAACCCACAAAAAAAGAAAATTAGAACTTGTGAACAAATTTGTTGGGCCCATTTAAATTGGCCTTGATTGAATTTCATGACATTGGTACTACAAAGTACAGTCAATTTTAAGTGTTTAGTTTTAAAAAAACAAGTGGGTCACTAATTTAATTTTTTCCACACATGCATTGACCAAACCCACAAAAAAAGAAAATTAGAACTTGTGGACAAATTTGTTGGGCCCATTTAAATTGGCCTTGATTGAATTTCATGACATTGGTACTACAAAGTACAGTCAATTTTAAGTGTTTAGTTTTAAAAAAACATGTGGGTCACTAATTTAATTTTTTCCACACATGCATTGACCATACCTACAACAAAAAAAAAATTAGAACTTGTGGACAAATTTGTTGGGCCCATTTAAATTGGCCTTGATTGAATTTCATGACATTGGTACTACAAAGTACAGTCAATTTTAAGAGTTTACATTTAAAAAAACATGTGGGTCACTAATTTAATTTTTTCCACACATGCATTGACCAAATCCACAACCAAAAAAAAATTAGAACTTGTGGACAAATTTGTTGGGCCCATTTAAATTGGCCTTGATTGAATTTCATGACATTGGTACTACAAAGTACAGTCAATTTTAAGAGTTTACATTTAAAAAAACATGTGGGTCACTAATTTAATTTTTTCCACACATGCATTGACCAAATCCACAACCAAAAAAAAATTAGAACTTGTGGACAAATTTGTTGGGCCCATTTAAATTGGCCTTGATTGAATTTCATGACATTGGTACTACAAAGTATAGTCAATTTTTATTAAGAGTTTACATTTAAAAAAACATGTGGGTCACTAATTTTATTTTTTGCACACATGCATTGACCAAATCCACAACCAAAAAAAAATTAGAACTTGTGGACAAATTTGTTGGGCCCATTTAAATTGGCCTTGATTGAATTTCATGACATTGGTACTACAAAGTACAGTCAATTTTAAGAGTTTACATTTAAAAAAACATGTGGGTCACTAATTTAATTTTTTCCACACATGCATTGACCAAATCCACAACCAAAAAAAAATTAGAACTTGTGGACAAATTTGTTGGGCCCATTTAAATTGGCCTTGATTGAATTTCATGACATTGGTACTACAAAGTACAGTCAATTTTAAGAGTTTACATTTAAAAAAACATGTGGGTCACTAATTTAATTTTTTCCACACATGCATTGACCAAATCCACAACCAAAAAAAAATTAGAACTTGTGGACAAATTTGTTGGGCCCATTTAAATTGGCCTTGATTGAATTTCATGACATTGGTACTACAAAGTACAGTCAATTTTAAGTGTTTAGTTTTAAAAAAACATGTGGGTCACTAATTTAATTTTTTCCACACATGCATTGACCAAACCCACAAAAAAAGAAAATTAGAACTTGTGGACAAATTTGTTGGGCCCATTTAAATTGGCCTTGATTGAATTTCATGACATTGGTACTACAAAGTACAGTCAATTTTAAGTGTTTAGTTTTAAAAAAACATGTGGGTCACTAATTTAATTTTTTCCACACATGCATTGACCAAACCCACAAAAAAAGAAAATTAGAACTTGTGGACAAATTTGTTGGGCCCATTTAAATTGGCCTTGATTGAATTTCATGACATTGGTACTACAAAGTACAGTCAATTTTAAGTGTTTAGTTTTAAAAAAACATGTGGGTCACTAATTTAATTTTTTCCACACATGCATTGACCATACCTACAACAAAAAAAAAATTAGAACTTGTGGACAAATTTGTTGGGCCCATTTAAATTGGCCTTGATTGAATTTCATGACATTGGTACTACAAAGTACAGTCAATTTTAAGAGTTTACATTTAAAAAAACATGTGGGTCACTAATTTAATTTTTTCCACACATGCATTGACCAAATCCACAACCAAAAAAAAATTAGAACTTGTGGACAAATTTGTTGGGCCCATTTAAATTGGCCTTGATTGAATTTCATGACATTGGTACTACAAAGTACAGTCAATTTTAAGAGTTTACATTTAAAAAAACATGTGGGTCACTAATTTAATTTTTTCCACACATGCATTGACCAAATCCACAACCAAAAAAAAATTAGAACTTGTGGACAAATTTGTTGGGCCCATTTAAATTGGCCTTGATTGAATTTCATGACATTGGTACTACAAAGTACAGTCAATTTTAAGAGTTTACATTTAAAAAAACATGTGGGTCACTAATTTAATTTTTTCCACACATGCATTGACCAAATCCACAACCAAAAAAAAATTAGAACTTGTGGACAAATTTGTTGGGCCCATTTAAATTGGCCTTGATTGAATTTCATGACATTGGTACTACAAAGTACAGTCAATTTTAAGTGTTTAGTTTTAAAAAAACATGTGGGTCACTAATTTAATTTTTTCCACACATGCATTGACCAAATCCACAACCAAAATAAAATTAGAACTTGTGGACAAATTTGTTGGGCCCATTTAAATTGGCCTTGATTGAATTTCATGACATTGGTACTACAAAGTACAGTCAATTTTAAGAGTTTAGTTTTAAAAAACAGGTGGGTCACTAATTTAATTTTTTCCACACATGCATTGACCAAACCCACAAAAAAAAAAAATTAGAACTTGTGGACAAATTTGTTGGGCCCATTTAAATTGGCCTTGATTGAATTTCATGACATTGGTACTACAAAGTACAGTCAATTTTAAGTGTTTAGTTTTAAAAAAACATGTCGGTCACTAATTTAATTTTTTCCACACATGCAATAACCAAACCCACAACCAAGAAAAAATTAGAACTTGTGGACAAATTTGTTGGGCCCATTTAAATTGGCCTTGATTGAATTTCATGACATTGGTACTACAAAGTACAGTCAATTTTAAGTGTTTAGTTTTAAAAAAACATGTGGGTCACTAATTTAATTTTTTCCACACATGCATTGACCAAATCCACAACCGAAAAAAAATTAGAACTTGTGGACAAATTTGTTGGGCCCATTTAAATTGGCCTTGATTGAATTTCATGACATTGGTACTACAAAGTACAGTCAATTTTAAGTGTTTAGTTTTAAAAAAACATGTGGGTCACTAATTTAATTTTTTCCACACATGCATTGACCAAATCCACAACCAAAATAAAATTAGAACTTGTGGACAAATTTGTTGGGCCCATTTAAATTGGCCTTGATTGAATTTCATGACATTGGTACTACAAAGTACAGTCAATTTTAAGTGTTTAGTTTTAAAAAAACAAGTGGGTCACTAATTTAATTTTTTCCACACATGCATTGACCAAACCCACAAAAAAAGAAAATTAGAACTTGTGGACAAATTTGTTGGGCCCATTTAAATTGGCCTTGATTGAATTTCATGACATTGGTACTACAAAGTACAGTCAATTTTAAGAGTTTACATTTAAAAAAACATGTGGGTCACTAATTTAATTTTTTCCACACATGCATTGACCAAATCCACAACCAAAATAAAATTAGAACTTGTGGACAAATTTGTTGGGCCCATTTAAATTGGCCTTGATTGAATTTCATGACATTGGTACTACAAAGTACAGTCAATTTTAAGTGTTTAGTTTTAAAAAAACATGTGGGTCACTAATTTAATTTTTTCCACACATGCATTGACCAAACCCACAACCGAAAAAAAATTAGAACTTGTGGAAAAATTTGTTGGGCCCATTTAAATTAGCCTTGATTGAATTTCATGACATTGGTACTACAAAGTACAGTCAATTTTAAGTGTTTAGTTTTAAAAAAACATGTGGGTCACTAATTTAATTTTTTCCACACATGCATTGACCAAATCCACAACCAAAAAAAAATTAGAACTTGTGGACAAATTTGTTGGGCCCATTTAAATTGGCCTTGATTGAATTTCATGACATTGGTACTACAAAGTACAGTCAATTTTAAGAGTTTACATTTAAAAAAACATGTGGGTCACTAATTTAATTTTTTCCACACATGCATTGACCAAACCCACAAAAAAAGAAAATTAGAACTTGTGAACAAATTTGTTGGGACCATTTAAATTGGCCTTGATTGAATTTCATGACATTGGTACTACAAAGTACAGTCAATTTTAAGTGTTTAGTTTTAAAAAAACAAGTGGGTCACTAATTTAATTTTTTCCACACATGCATTGACCAAACCCACAAAAAAAGAAAATTAGAACTTGTGGACAAATTTGTTGGGCCCATTTAAATTGGCCTTGATTGAATTTCATGACATTGGTACTACAAAGTACAGTCAATTTTAAGTGTTTAGTTTTAAAAAAACATGTGGGTCACTAATTTAATTTTTTCCACACATGCATTGACCATACCTACAACAAAAAAAAAATTAGAACTTGTGGACAAATTTGTTGGGCCCATTTAAATTGGCCTTGATTGAATTTCATGACATTGGTACTACAAAGTACAGTCAATTTTAAGAGTTTACATTTAAAAAAACATGTGGGTCACTAATTTAATTTTTTCCACACATGCATTGACCAAATCCACAACCAAAAAAAAATTAGAACTTGTGGACAAATTTGTTGGGCCCATTTAAATTGGCCTTGATTGAATTTCATGACATTGGTACTACAAAGTACAGTCAATTTTAAGAGTTTACATTTAAAAAAACATGTGGGTCACTAATTTAATTTTTTCCACACATGCATTGACCAAATCCACAACCAAAAAAAAATTAGAACTTGTGGACAAATTTGTTGGGCCCATTTAAATTGGCCTTGATTGAATTTCATGACATTGGTACTACAAAGTACAGTCAATTTTAAGAGTTTAGTTTTAAAAAAACATGTGGGTCACTAATTTAATTTTTTCCACACATGCATTGACCAAACCCACAAAAAAGAAAATTAGAACTTGTGGACAAATTTGTTGGGCCCATTTAAATTGGCCTTGATTGAATTTCATGACATTGGTACTACAAAGTACAGTCAATTTTAAGTGTTTAGTTTTAAAAAAACATGTGGGTCACTAATTTAATTTTTTCCACACATGCATTGACCAAACCCACAAAAAAAGAAAATTAGAACTTGTGGACAAATTTGTTGGGCCCATTTAAATTGGCCTTGATTGAATTTCATGACATTGGTACTACAAAGTACAGTCAATTTTAAGAGTTTACATTTAAAAAAACATGTGGGTCACTAATTTAATTTTTTCCACACATGCATTGACCAAATCCACAACTGAAAAAAAATTAGAACTTGTGGACAAATTTGTTGGGCCCATTTAAATTGGCCTTGATTGAATTTCATGACATTGGTACTACAAAGTACAGTCAATTTTAAGTGTTTAGTTTTAAAAAAACATGTGGGTCACTAATTTAATTTTTTCCACACATGCATTGACCAAATCCACAACCGAAAAAAAATTAGAACTTGTGGACAAATTTGTTGGGCCCATTTAAATTGGCCTTGATTGAATTTCATGACATTGGTACTACAAAGTACAGTCAATTTTAAGTGTTTAGTTTTAAAAAAACATGTGGGTCACTAATTTAATTTTTTCCACACATGCATTGACCAAATCCACAACCAAAATAAAATTAGAACTTGTGGACAAATTTGTTGGGCCCATTTAAATTGGCCTTGATTGAATTTCATGACATTGGTACTACAAAGTACAGTCAATTTTAAGTGTTTAGTTTTAAAAAAACATGTGGGTCACTAATTTAATTTTTTCCACACATGCATTGACCAAATCCACAACCAAAAAAAAATTAGAACTTGTGGACAAATTTGTTGAGCCCATTTAAATTGGCCTTGATTGAATTTCATGACATTGGTACTACAAAGTACAGTCAATTTTAAGTGTTTAGTTTTTAAAAAACAGGTGGGTCACTAATTTAATTTTTTCCACACATGCATTGACCAAATCCACAACCAAAAAAAAATTAGAACTTGTGGACAAATTTGTTGGGCCCATTTAAATTGGCCTTGATTGAATTTCATGACATTGGTACTACAAAGTACAGTCAATTTTAAGTGTTTAGTTTTAAAAAAACATGTGGGTCACTAATTTAATTTTTTCCACACATGCATTGACCATACCTACAACAAAAAAAAAATTAGAACTTGTGGACAAATTTGTTGGGCCCATTTAAATTGGCCTTGATTGAATTTCATGACATTGGTACTACAAAGTACAGTCAATTTTAAGAGTTTACATTTAAAAAAACATGTGGGTCACTAATTTAATTTTTTCCACACATGCATTGACCAAATCCACAACCAAAAAAAAATTAGAACTTGTGGACAAATTTGTTGGGCCCATTTAAATTGGCCTTGATTGAATTTCATGACATTGGTACTACAAAGTACAGTCAATTTTAAGAGTTTACATTTAAAAAAACATGTGGGTCACTAATTTAATTTTTTCCACACATGCATTGACCAAATCCACAACCAAAAAAAAATTAGAACTTGTGGACAAATTTGTTGGGCCCATTTAAATTGGCCTTGATTGAATTTCATGACATTGGTACTACAAAGTACAGTCAATTTTAAGTGTTTAGTTTTAAAAAAACATGTGGGTCACTAATTTAATTTTTTCCACACATGCATTGACCAAATCCACAACCAAAATAAAATTAGAACTTGTGGACAAATTTGTTGGGCCCATTTAAATTGGCCTTGATTGAATTTCATGACATTGGTACTACAAAGTACAGTCAATTTTAAGTGTTTAGTTTTAAAAAAACATGTGGGTCACTAATTTAATTTTTTCCACACATGCATTGACCAAATCCACAACCAAAAAAAAATTAGAACTTGTGGACAAATTTGTTGAGCCCATTTAAATTGGCCTTGATTGAATTTCATGACATTGGTACTACAAAGTACAGTCAATTTTAAGTGTTTAGTTTTTAAAAAACAGGTGGGTCACTAATTTAATTTTTTCCACACATGCATTGACCAAATCCACAACCAAAAAAAAATTAGAACTTGTGGACAAATTTGTTGGGCCCATTTAAATTGGCCTTGATTGAATTTCATGACATTGGTACTACAAAGTACAGTCAATTTTAAGAGTTTAGTTTTAAAAAAACATGTGGGTCACTAATTTAATTTTTTCCACACATGCATTGACCAAACCCACAAAAAAAGAAAATTAGAACTTGTGAACAAATTTGTTGGGCCCATTTAAATTGGCCTTGATTGAATTTCATGACATTGGTACTACAAAGTACAGTCAATTTTAAGTGTTTAGTTTTAAAAAAACAAGTGGGTCACTAATTTAATTTTTTCCACACATGCATTGACCAAATCCACAACCAAAAAAAAATTAGAACTTGTGGACAAATTTGTTGGGCCCATTTAAATTGGCCTTGATTGAATTTCATGACATTGGTACTACAAAGTACAGTCAATTTTAAGTGTTTAGTTTTAAAAAAACATGTGGGTCACTAATTTAATTTTTTCCACACATGCATTGACCAAATCCACAACCAAAATAAAATTAGAACTTGTGGACAAATTTGTTGGGCCCATTTAAATTGGCCTTGATTGAATTTCATGACATTGGTACTACAAAGTACAGTCAATTTTAAGTGTTTAGTTTTAAAAAAACATGTGGGTCACTAATTTAATTTTTTCCACACATGCATTGACCAAACCCACAACCAAAAAAAAATTAGAACTTGTGGACAAATTTGTTGGGCCCATTTAAATTGGCCTTGATTGAATTTCATGACATTGGTACTACAAAGTACAGTCAATTTTAAGTGTTTACATTTAAAAAAACATGTGGGTCACTAATTTAATTTTTTCCACACATGCATTGACCAAATCCACAACCAAAATAAAATTAGAACTTGTGGACAAATTTGTTGGGCCCATTTAAATTGGCCTTGATTGAATTTCATGACATTGGTACTACAAAGTACAGTCAATTTTAAGTGTTTAGTTTTAAAAAAACATGTGGGTCACTAATTTAATTTTTTCCACACATGCATTGACCAAATCCACAACCAAAATAAAATTAGAACTTGTGGACAAATTTGTTGGGCCCATTTAAATTGGCCTTGATTGAATTTCATGACATTGGTACTACAAAGTACAGTCAATTTTAAGTGTTTAGTTTTAAAAAAACATGTGGGTCACTAATTTAATTTTTTCCACACATGCATTGACCAAACCCACAACCAAAAAAAAATTAGAACTTGTGGACAAATTTGTTGGGCCCATTTAAATTGGCCTTGATTGAATTTCATGACATTGGTACTACAAAGTACAGTCAATTTTAAGTGTTTACATTTAAAAAAACATGTGGGTCACTAATTTAATTTTTTCCACACATGCATTGACCAAATCCACAACCAAAATAAAATTAGAACTTGTGGACAAATTTGTTGGGCCCATTTAAATTGGCCTTGATTGAATTTCATGACATTGGTACTACAAAGTACAGTCAATTTTAAGTGTTTAGTTTTAAAAAAACATGTGGGTCACTAATTTAATTTTTTCCACACATGCATTGACCAAATCCACAACCAAAAAAAAATTAGAACTTGTGGACAAATTTGTTGGGCCCATTTAAATTGGCCTTGATTGAATTTCATGACATTGGTACTACAAAGTACAGTCAATTTTAAGTGTTTACATTTAAAAAAACATGTGGGTCACTAATTTAATTTTTTCCACACATGCATTGACCAAATCCACAACCAAAATAAAATTAGAACTTGTGGACAAATTTGTTGGGCCCATTTAAATTGGCCTTGATTGAATTTCATGACATTGGTACTACAAAGTACAGTCAATTTTAAGTGTTTAGTTTTAAAAAAACATGTGGGTCACTAATTTAATTTTTTCCACACATGCAATAACCAAACCCACAACCAAGAAAAAATTAGAACTTGTGGACAAATTTGTTGGGCCCATTTAAATTGGCCTTGATTGAATTTCATGACATTGGTACTACAAAGTACAGTCAATTTTAAGTGTTTAGTTTTAAAAAAACATGTGGGTCACTAATTTAATTTTTTCCACACATGCATTGACCAAATCCACAACCGAAAAAAAATTAGAACTTGTGGACAAATTTGTTGGGCCCATTTAAATTGGCCTTGATTGAATTTCATGACATTGGTACTACAAAGTACAGTCAATTTTAAGTGTTTAGTTTTAAAAAAACATGTGGGTCACTAATTTAATTTTTTCCACACATGCATTCACCAAATCCACAACCAAAATAAAATTAGAACTTGTGGACAAATTTGTTGGGCCCATTTAAATTGGCCTTGATTGAATTTCATGACATTGGTACTACAAAGTACAGTCAATTTTAAGAGTTTACATTTAAAAAAACATGTGGGTCACTAATTTAATTTTTTCCACACATGCATTGACCAAATCCACAACCAAAAAAAAATTAGAACTTGTGGACAAATTTGTTGGGCCCATTTAAATTGGCCTTGATTGAATTTCATGACATTGGTACTACAAAGTACAGTCAATTTTAAGTGTTTAGTTTTAAAAAAACATGTGGGTCACTAATTTAATTTTTTCCACACATGCATTGACCAAACCCACAACCGAAAAAAAATTAGAACTTGTGGACAAATTTGTTGGGCCCATTTAAATTGGCCTTGATTGAATTTCATGACATTGGTACTACAAAGTACAGTCAATTTTAAGTGTTTAGTTTTAAAAAAACATGTGGGTCACTAATTTAATTTTTTCCACACATGCATTCACCAAATCCACAACCAAAATAAAATTAGAACTTGTGGACAAATTTGTTGGGCCCATTTAAATTGGCCTTGATTGAATTTCATGACATTGGTACTACAAAGTACAGTCAATTTTAAGTGTTTAGTTTTAAAAAAACATGTGGGTCACTAATTTAATTTTTTCCACACATGCATTGACCAAATCCACAACCGAAAAAAAATTAGAACTTGTGGACAAATTTGTTGGGCCCATTTAAATTGGCCTTGATTGAATTTCATGACATTGGTACTACAAAGTACAGTCAATTTTAAGTGTTTAGTTTTAAAAAAACAAGTGGGTCACTAATTTAATTTTTTCCACACATGCATTGACCAAACCCACAAAAAAAGAAAATTAGAACTTGTGGACAAATTTGTTGGGCCCATTTAAATTGGCCTTGATTGAATTTCATGACATTGGTACTACAAAGTACAGTCAATTTTAAGAGTTTACATTTAAAAAAACATGTGGGTCACTAATTTAATTTTTTCCACACATGCATTGACCAAATCCACAACCAAAAAAAAATTAGAACTTGTGGACAAATTTGTTGGGCCCATTTAAATTGGCCTTGATTGAATTTCATGACATTGGTACTACAAAGTACAGTCAATTTTAAGTGTTTAGTTTTAAAAAAACATGTGGGTCACTAATTTAATTTTTTCCACACATGCATTGACCAAATCCACAACCAAAATAAAATTAGAACTTGTGGACAAATTTGTTGGGCCCATTTAAATTGGCCTTGATTGAATTTCATGACATTGGTACTACAAAGTACAGTCAATTTTAAGTGTTTAGTTTTAAAAAAACATGTGGGTCACTAATTTAATTTTTTCCACACATGCATTCACCAAATCCACAACCAAAATAAAATTAGAACTTGTGGACAAATTTGTTGGGCCCATTTAAATTGGCCTTGATTGAATTTCATGACATTGGTACTACAAAGTACAGTCAATTTTAAGAGTTTACATTTAAAAAAACATGTGGGTCACTAATTTAATTTTTTCCACACATGCATTGACCAAATCCACAACCGAAAAAAAATTAGAACTTGTGGACAAATTTGTTGGGCCCATTTAAATTGGCCTTGATTGAATTTCATGACATTGGTACTACAAAGTACAGTCAATTTTAAGTGTTTAGTTTTAAAAAAACATGTGGGTCACTAATTTAATTTTTTCCACACATGCATTGACCAAACCCACAACCAAAATAAAATTAGAACTTGTGGACAAATTTGTTGAGCCCATTTAAATTGGCCTTGATTGAATTTCATGACATTGGTACTACAAAGTACAGTCAATTTTAAGAGTTTACATTTAAAAAAACATGTGGGTCACTAATTTAATTTTTTCCACACATGCATTGACCAAATCCACAACCGAAAAAAAATTAGAACTTGTGGACAAATTTGTTGGGCCCATTTAAATTGGCCTTGATTGAATTTCATGACATTGGTACTACAAAGTACAGTCAATTTTAAGTGTTTAGTTTTAAAAAAACATGTGGGTCACTAATTTAATTTTTTCCACACATGCATTGACCAAACCCACAACCAAAAAAAAATTAGAACTTGTGGACAAATTTGTTGGGCCCATTTAAATTGGCCTTGATTGAATTTCATGACATTGGTACTACAAAGTACAGTCAATTTTAAGTGTTTACATTTAAAAAAACATGTGGGTCACTAATTTAATTTTTTCCACACATGCATTGACCAAATCCACAACCAAAAAAAAATTAGAACTTGTGGACAAATTTGTTGGGCCCATTTAAATTGGCCTTGATTGAATTTCATGACATTGGTACTACAAAGTACAGTCAATTTTAAGTGTTTAGTTTTAAAAAAACATGTGGGTCACTAATTTAATTTTTTCCACACATGCATTGACCAAATCCACAACCAAAAAAAAATTAGAACTTGTGGACAAATTTGTTGGGCCCATTTAAATTGGCCTTGATTGAATTTCATGACATTGGTACTACAAAGTACAGTCAATTTTAAGTGTTTACATTTAAAAAAACATGTGGGTCACTAATTTAATTTTTTCCACACATGCATTGACCAAATCCACAACCAAAATAAAATTAGAACTTGTGGACAAATTTGTTGGGCCCATTTAAATTGGCCTTGATTGAATTTCATGACATTGGTACTACAAAGTACAGTCAATTTTAAGTGTTTAGTTTTAAAAAAACATGTGGGTCACTAATTTAATTTTTTCCACACATGCAATAACCAAACCCACAACCAAGAAAAAATTAGAACTTGTGGACAAATTTGTTGGGCCCATTTAAATTGGCCTTGATTGAATTTCATGACATTGGTACTACAAAGTACAGTCAATTTTAAGTGTTTAGTTTTAAAAAAACATGTGGGTCACTAATTTAATTTTTTCCACACATGCATTGACCAAATCCACAACCGAAAAAAAATTAGAACTTGTGGACAAATTTGTTGGGCCCATTTAAATTGGCCTTGATTGAATTTCATGACATTGGTACTACAAAGTACAGTCAATTTTAAGTGTTTAGTTTTAAAAAAACATGTGGGTCACTAATTTAATTTTTTCCACACATGCATTCACCAAATCCACAACCAAAATAAAATTAGAACTTGTGGACAAATTTGTTGGGCCCATTTAAATTGGCCTTGATTGAATTTCATGACATTGGTACTACAAAGTACAGTCAATTTTAAGAGTTTACATTTAAAAAAACATGTGGGTCACTAATTTAATTTTTTCCACACATGCATTGACCAAATCCACAACCAAAAAAAAATTAGAACTTGTGGACAAATTTGTTGGGCCCATTTAAATTGGCCTTGATTGAATTTCATGACATTGGTACTACAAAGTACAGTCAATTTTAAGTGTTTAGTTTTAAAAAAACATGTGGGTCACTAATTTAATTTTTTCCACACATGCATTGACCAAACCCACAACCGAAAAAAAATTAGAACTTGTGGACAAATTTGTTGGGCCCATTTAAATTGGCCTTGATTGAATTTCATGACATTGGTACTACAAAGTACAGTCAATTTTAAGTGTTTAGTTTTAAAAAAACATGTGGGTCACTAATTTAATTTTTTCCACACATGCATTCACCAAATCCACAACCAAAATAAAATTAGAACTTGTGGACAAATTTGTTGGGCCCATTTAAATTGGCCTTGATTGAATTTCATGACATTGGTACTACAAAGTACAGTCAATTTTAAGTGTTTAGTTTTAAAAAAACATGTGGGTCACTAATTTAATTTTTTCCACACATGCATTCACCAAATCCACAACCAAAATAAAATTAGAACTTGTGGACAAATTTGTTGGGCCCATTTAAATTGGCCTTGATTGAATTTCATGACATTGGTACTACAAAGTACAGTCAATTTTAAGTGTTTAGTTTTAAAAAAACATGTGGGTCACTAATTTAATTTTTTCCACACATGCATTGACCAAATCCACAACCAAAATAAAATTAGAACTTGTGGACAAATTTGTTGGGCCCATTTAAATTGGCCTTGATTGAATTTCATGACATTGGTACTACAAAGTACAGTCAATTTTAAGAGTTTACATTTAAAAAAACATGTGGGTCACTAATTTAATTTTTTCCACACATGCATTGACCAAATCCACAACCAAAAAAAAATTAGAACTTGTGGACAAATTTGTTGGGCCCATTTAAATTGGCCTTGATTGAATTTCATGACATTGGTACTACAAAGTACAGTCAAT
The DNA here is from genome assembly GCA_950106755.1 of Climacium dendroides. Lineage (NCBI taxonomy): Eukaryota > Viridiplantae > Streptophyta > Bryopsida > Hypnales > Climaciaceae > Climacium > Climacium dendroides. The sequence continues at coordinate 12,430,423 of OX467092.1, forward strand.
TTTAAGTGTTTAGTTTTAAAAAAACAAGTGGGTCACTAATTTAATTTTTTCCACACATGCATTGACCAAACCCACAAAAAAAGAAAATTAGAACTTGTGGACAAATTTGTTGGGCCCATTTAAATTGGCCTTGATTGAATTTCATGACATTGGTACTACAAAGTACAGTCAATTTTAAGTGTTTAGTTTTAAAAAAACAAGTGGGTCACTAATTTAATTTTTTCCACACATGCATTGACCAAATCCACAAAAAAAGAAAATTAGAACTTGTGAACAAATTTGTTGGGCCCATTTAAATTGGCCTTGATTGAATTTCATGACATTGGTACTACAAAGTACAGTCAATTTTAAGTGTTTAGTTTTAAAAAAACAAGTGGGTCACTAATTTAATTTTTTCCACACATGCATTGACCAAACCCACAAAAAAATAAAATTAGAACTTGTGGACAAATTTGTTGGGCCCATTTAAATTGGCCTTGATTGAATTTCATGACATTGGTACTACAAAGTACAGTCAATTTTAAGTGTTTAGTTTTAAAAAAACATGTGGCTCACTAATTTAATTTTTTCCACACATGCATTGACCAAATCCACAACCAAAATAAAATTAGAACTTGTGGACAAATTTGTTGGGCCCATTTAAATTGGCCTTGATTGAATTTCATGACATTGGTACTACAAAGTACAGTCAATTTTAAGAGTTTACATTTAAAAAAACATGTGGGTCACTAATTTAATTTTTTCCACACATGCATTGACCAAATCCACAACCAAAAAAAAATTAGAACTTGTGGACAAATTTGTTGGGCCCATTTAAATTGGCCTTGATTGAATTTCATGACATTGGTACTACAAAGTACAGTCAATTTTAAGTGTTTAGTTTTAAAAAAACATGTGGGTCACTAATTTAATTTTTTCCACACATGCATTGACCAAACCCACAACCGAAAAAAAATTAGAACTTGTGGACAAATTTGTTGGGCCCATTTAAATTGGCCTTGATTGAATTTCATGACATTGGTACTACAAAGTACAGTCAATTTTAAGTGTTTAGTTTTAAAAAAACATGTGGGTCACTAATTTAATTTTTTCCACACATGCATTGACCAAACCCACAACCGAAAAAAAATTAGAACTTGTGGACAAATTTGTTGGGCCCATTTAAATTGGCCTTGATTGAATTTCATGACATTGGTACTACAAAGTACAGTCAATTTTAAGTGTTTAGTTTTAAAAAAACATGTGGGTCACTAATTTAATTTTTTCCACACATGCATTCACCAAATCCACAACCAAAATAAAATTAGAACTTGTGGACAAATTTGTTGGGCCCATTTAAATTGGCCTTGATTGAATTTCATGACATTGGTACTACAAAGTACAGTCAATTTTAAGTGTTTAGTTTTAAAAAAACATGTGGGTCACTAATTTAATTTTTTCCACACATGCATTGACCAAATCCACAACCAAAATAAAATTAGAACTTGTGGACAAATTTGTTGGGCCCATTTAAATTGGCCTTGATTGAATTTCATGACATTGGTACTACAAAGTACAGTCAATTTTAAGTGTTTAGTTTTAAAAAAACATGTGGGTCACTAATTTAATTTTTTCCACACATGCATTGACCAAATCCACAACCAAAATAAAATTAGAACTTGTGGACAAATTTGTTGGGCCCATTTAAATTGGCCTTGATTGAATTTCATGACATTGGTACTACAAAGTACAGTCAATTTTAAGAGTTTACATTTAAAAAAACATGTGGGTCACTAATTTAATTTTTTCCACACATGCATTGACCAAATCCACAACCAAAAAAAAATTAGAACTTGTGGACAAATTTGTTGGGCCCATTTAAATTGGCCTTGATTGAATTTCATGACATTGGTACTACAAAGTACAGTCAATTTTAAGTGTTTAGTTTTAAAAAAACAAGTGGGTCACTAATTTAATTTTTTCCACACATGCATTGACCAAACCCACAAAAAAAGAAAATTAGAACTTGTGGACAAATTTGTTGGGCCCATTTAAATTGGCCTTGATTGAATTTCATGACATTGGTACTACAAAGTACAGTCAATTTTAAGTGTTTAGTTTTAAAAAAACAAGTGGGTCACTAATTTAATTTTTTCCACACATGCATTGACCAAATCCACAAAAAAAGAAAATTAGAACTTGTGAACAAATTTGTTGGGCCCATTTAAATTGGCCTTGATTGAATTTCATGACATTGGTACTACAAAGTACAGTCAATTTTAAGTGTTTAGTTTTAAAAAAACAAGTGGGTCACTAATTTAATTTTTTCCACACATGCATTGACCAAACCCACAAAAAAATAAAATTAGAACTTGTGGACAAATTTGTTGGGCCCATTTAAATTGGCCTTGATTGAATTTCATGACATTGGTACTACAAAGTACAGTCAATTTTAAGTGTTTAGTTTTAAAAAAACATGTGGCTCACTAATTTAATTTTTTCCACACATGCATTGACCAAATCCACAACCAAAATAAAATTAGAACTTGTGGACAAATTTGTTGGGCCCATTTAAATTGGCCTTGATTGAATTTCATGACATTGGTACTACAAAGTACAGTCAATTTTAAGAGTTTACATTTAAAAAAACATGTGGGTCACTAATTTAATTTTTTCCACACATGCATTGACCAAATCCACAACCAAAAAAAAATTAGAACTTGTGGACAAATTTGTTGGGCCCATTTAAATTGGCCTTGATTGAATTTCATGACATTGGTACTACAAAGTACAGTCAATTTTAAGTGTTTAGTTTTAAAAAAACATGTGGGTCACTAATTTAATTTTTTCCACACATGCATTGACCAAACCCACAACCGAAAAAAAATTAGAACTTGTGGACAAATTTGTTGGGCCCATTTAAATTGGCCTTGATTGAATTTCATGACATTGGTACTACAAAGTACAGTCAATTTTAAGTGTTTAGTTTTAAAAAAACATGTGGGTCACTAATTTAATTTTTTCCACACATGCATTCACCAAATCCACAACCAAAATAAAATTAGAACTTGTGGACAAATTTGTTGGGCCCATTTAAATTGGCCTTGATTGAATTTCATGACATTGGTACTACAAAGTACAGTCAATTTTAAGTGTTTAGTTTTAAAAAAACATGTGGGTCACTAATTTAATTTTTTCCACACATGCATTGACCAAACCCACAACCGAAAAAAAATTAGAACTTGTGGACAAATTTGTTGGGCCCATTTAAATTGGCCTTGATTGAATTTCATGACATTGGTACTACAAAGTACAGTCAATTTTAAGTGTTTAGTTTTAAAAAAACATGTGGGTCACTAATTTAATTTTTTCCACACATGCATTCACCAAATCCACAACCAAAATAAAATTAGAACTTGTGGACAAATTTGTTGGGCCCATTTAAATTGGCCTTGATTGAATTTCATGACATTGGTACTACAAAGTACAGTCAATTTTAAGTGTTTAGTTTTAAAAAAACATGTGGGTCACTAATTTAATTTTTTCCACACATGCATTGACCAAACCCACAACCGAAAAAAAATTAGAACTTGTGGACAAATTTGTTGGGCCCATTTAAATTGGCCTTGATTGAATTTCATGACATTGGTACTACAAAGTACAGTCAATTTTAAGAGTTTACATTTAAAAAAACATGTGGGTCACTAATTTAATTTTTTCCACACATGCATTGACCAAATCCACAACCAAAATAAAATTAGAACTTGTGGAAAAATTTGTTGGGCCCATTTAAATTGGCCTTGATTGAATTTCATGACATTGGTACTACAAAGTACAGTCAATTTTAAGAGTTTAGTTTTAAAAAAACATGTGGGTCACTAATTTAATTTTTTCCACACATGCATTGACCAAACCCACAAAAAAAGAAAATTAGAACTTGTGAACAAATTTGTTGGGCCCATTTAAATTGGCCTTGATTGAATTTCATGACATTGGTACTACAAAGTACAGTCAATTTTAAGTGTTTAGTTTTAAAAAAACAAGTGGGTCACTAATTTAATTTTTTCCACACATGCATTGACCAAACCCACAAAAAAAGAAAATTAGAACTTGTGGACAAATTTGTTGGGCCCATTTAAATTGGCCTTGATTGAATTTCATGACATTGGTACTACAAAGTACAGTCAATTTTAAGTGTTTAGTTTTAAAAAAACATGTGGCTCACTAATTTAATTTTTTCCACACATGCATTCACCAAATCCACAACCAAAATAAAATTAGAACTTGTGGACAAATTTGTTGGGCCCATTTAAATTGGCCTTGATTGAATTTCATGACATTGGTACTACAAAGTACAGTCAATTTTAAGAGTTTACATTTAAAAAAACATGTGGGTCACTAATTTAATTTTTTCCACACATGCATTGACCAAATCCACAACCAAAAAAAAATTAGAACTTGTGGACAAATTTGTTGGGCCCATTTAAATTGGCCTTGATTGAATTTCATGACATTGGTACTACAAAGTACAGTCAATTTTAAGTGTTTAGTTTTAAAAAAACATGTGGGTCACTAATTTAATTTTTTCCACACATGCATTGACCAAATCCACAACCAAAATAAAATTAGAACTTGTGGACAAATTTGTTGGGCCCATTTAAATTGGCCTTGATTGAATTTCATGACATTGGTACTACAAAGTACAGTCAATTTTAAGTGTTTAGTTTTAAAAAAACATGTGGGTCACTAATTTAATTTTTTCCACACATGCATTGACCAAACCCACAACCGAAAAAAAATTAGAACTTGTGGACAAATTTGTTGGGCCCATTTAAATTGGCCTTGATTGAATTTCATGACATTGGTACTACAAAGTACAGTCAATTTTAAGTGTTTAGTTTTAAAAAAACATGTGGGTCACTAATTTAATTTTTTCCACACATGCATTCACCAAATCCACAACCAAAATAAAATTAGAACTTGTGGACAAATTTGTTGGGCCCATTTAAATTGGCCTTGATTGAATTTCATGACATTGGTACTACAAAGTACAGTCAATTTTAAGTGTTTAGTTTTAAAAAAACATGTGGGTCACTAATTTAATTTTTTCCACACATGCATTGACCAAATCCACAACCAAAATAAAATTAGAACTTGTGGACAAATTTGTTGGGCCCATTTAAATTGGCCTTGATTGAATTTCATGACATTGGTACTACAAAGTACAGTCAATTTTAAGAGTTTACATTTAAAAAAACATGTGGGTCACTAATTTAATTTTTTCCACACATGCATTGACCAAATCCACAACCAAAAAAAAATTAGAACTTGTGGACAAATTTGTTGGGCCCATTTAAATTGGCCTTGATTGAATTTCATGACATTGGTACTACAAAGTACAGTCAATTTTAAGTGTTTACATTTAAAAAAACATGTGGGTCACTAATTTAATTTTTTCCACACATGCATTGACCAAACCCACAACCAAAATAAAATTAGAACTTGTGGACAAATTTGTTGGGCCCATTTAAATTGGCCTTGATTGAATTTCATGACATTGGTACTACAAAGTACAGTCAATTTTAAGTGTTTAGTTTTAAAAAAACATGTGGGTCACTAATTTAATTTTTTCCACACATGCATTGACCAAACCCACAACCGAAAAAAAATTAGAACTTGTGGACAAATTTGTTGGGCCCATTTAAATTGGCCTTGATTGAATTTCATGACATTGGTACTACAAAGTACAGTCAATTTTAAGTGTTTAGTTTTAAAAAAACATGTGGGTCACTAATTTAATTTTTTCCACACATGCATTGACCAAACCCACAACCGAAAAAAAATTAGAACTTGTGGACAAATTTGTTGGGCCCATTTAAATTGGCCTTGATTGAATTTCATGACATTGGTACTACAAAGTACAGTCAATTTTAACTGTTTAGTTTTAAAAAAACATGTGGGTCACTAATTTAATTTTTTCCACACATGCATTGACCAAATCCACAACCAAAATAAAATTAGAACTTGTGGACAAATTTGTTGGGCCCATTTAAATTGGCCTTGATTGAATTTCATGACATTGGTACTACAAAGTACAGTCAATTTTAAGTGTTTAGTTTTAAAAAAACATGTGGGTCACTAATTTAATTTTTTCCACACATGCATTGACCAAACCCACAACCGAAAAAAAATTAGAACTTGTGGACAAATTTGTTGGGCCCATTTAAATTGGCCTTGATTGAATTTCATGACATTGGTACTACAAAGTACAGTCAATTTTAAGTGTTTAGTTTTAAAAAAACATGTGGGTCACTAATTTAATTTTTTCCACACATGCATTCACCAAATCCACAACCAAAATAAAATTAGAACTTGTGGACAAATTTGTTGGGCCCATTTAAATTGGCCTTGATTGAATTTCATGACATTGGTACTACAAAGTACAGTCAATTTTAAGTGTTTAGTTTTAAAAAAACATGTGGGTCACTAATTTAATTTTTTCCACACATGCATTCACCAAATCCACAACCAAAATAAAATTAGAACTTGTGGACAAATTTGTTGGGCCCATTTAAATTGGCCTTGATTGAATTTCATGACATTGGTACTACAAAGTACAGTCAATTTTAAGAGTTTACATTTAAAAAAACATGTGGGTCACTAATTTAATTTTTTCCACACATGCATTGACCAAATCCAGAACCAAAAAAAAATTAGAACTTGTGGACAAATTTGTTGGGCCCATTTAAATTGGCCTTGATTGAATTTCATGACATTGGTACTACAAAGTACAGTCAATTTTAAGTGTTTAGTTTTAAAAAAACATGTGGGTCACTAATTTAATTTTTTCCACACATGCATTGACCAAACCCACAACCAAAATAAAATTAGAACTTGTGGACAAATTTGTTGGGCCCATTTAAATTGGCCTTGATTGAATTTCATGACATTGGTACTACAAAGTACAGTCAATTTTAAGTGTTTAGTTTTAAAAAAACATGTGGGTCACTAATTTAATTTTTTCCACACATGCATTGACCAAATCCACAACCAAAATAAAATTAGAACTTGTGGAAAAATTTGTTGGGCCCATTTAAATTGGCCTTGATTGAATTTCATGACATTGGTACTACAAAGTACAGTCAATTTTAAGAGTTTAGTTTTAAAAAAACATGTGGGTCACTAATTTAATTTTTTCCACACATGCATTGACCAAACCCACAAAAAAAGAAAATTAGAACTTGTGAACAAATTTGTTGGGCCCATTTAAATTGGCCTTGATTGAATTTCATGACATTGGTACTACAAAGTACAGTCAATTTTAAGTGTTTAGTTTTAAAAAAACAAGTGGGTCACTAATTTAATTTTTTCCACACATGCATTGACCAAATCCACAACCAAAATAAAATTAGAACTTGTGGACAAATTTGTTGGGCCCATTTAAATTGGCCTTGATTGAATTTCATGACATTGGTACTACAAAGTACAGTCAATTTTAAGAGTTTACATTTAAAAAAACATGTGGGTCACTAATTTAATTTTTTCCACACATGCATTGACCAAATCCACAACCAAAAAAAAATTAGAACTTGTGGACAAATTTGTTGGGCCCATTTAAATTGGCCTTGATTGAATTTCATGACATTGGTACTACAAAGTACAGTCAATTTTAAGAGTTTACATTTAAAAAAACATGTGGGTCACTAATTTAATTTTTTCCACACATGCATTGACCAAATCCACAACCAAAAAAAAATTAGAACTTGTGGACAAATTTGTTGGGCCCATTTAAATTGGCCTTGATTGAATTTCATGACATTGGTACTACAAAGTACAGTCAATTTTAAGTGTTTAGTTTTAAAAAAACATGTGGGTCACTAATTTAATTTTTTCCACACATGCATTGACCAAACCCACAACCGAAAAAAAATTAGAACTTGTGGACAAATTTGTTGGGCCCATTTAAATTGGCCTTGATTGAATTTCATGACATTGGTACTACAAAGTACAGTCAATTTTAAGTGTTTAGTTTTAAAAAAACATGTGGGTCACTAATTTAATTTTTTCCACACATGCATTGACCAAATCCACAACCAAAAAAAAATTAGAACTTGTGGACAAATTTGTTGGGCCCATTTAAATTGGCCTTGATTGAATTTCATGACATTGGTACTACAAAGTACAGTCAATTTTAAGTGTTTAGTTTTAGAAAAACATGTGGGTCACTAATTTAATTTTTTCCACACATGCATTGACCAAACCCACAACCGAAAAAAAATTAGAACTTGTGGACAAATTTGTTGGGCCCATTTAAATTGGCCTTGATTGAATTTCATGACATTGGTACTACAAAGTACAGTCAATTTTAAGTGTTTAGTTTTAAAAAAACATGTGGGTCACTAATTTAATTTTTTCCACACATGCATTGACCAAATCCACAACCAAAATAAAATTAGAACTTGTGGACAAATTTGTTGGGCCCATTTAAATTGGCCTTGATTGAATTTCATGACATTGGTACTACAAAGTACAGTCAATTTTAAGTGTTTAGTTTTAAAAAAACATGTGGGTCACTAATTTAATTTTTTCCACACATGCATTGACCAAATCCACAACCAAAATAAAATTAGAACTTGTGGACAAATTTGTTGGGCCCATTTAAATTGGCCTTGATTGAATTTCATGACATTGGTACTACAAAGTACAGTCAATTTTAAGAGTTTACATTTAAAAAAACATGTGGGTCACTAATTTAATTTTTTCCACACATGCATTGACCAAATCCACAACCAAAAAAAAATTAGAACTTGTGGACAAATTTGTTGGGCCCATTTAAATTGGCCTTGATTGAATTTCATGACATTGGTACTACAAAGTACAGTCAATTTTAAGAGTTTACATTTAAAAAAACATGTGGGTCACTAATTTAATTTTTTCCACACATGCATTGACCAAATCCACAACCAAAAAAAAATTAGAACTTGTGGACAAATTTGTTGGGCCCATTTAAATTGGCCTTGATTGAATTTCATGACATTGGTACTACAAAGTACAGTCAATTTTAAGTGTTTAGTTTTAAAAAAACATGTGGGTCACTAATTTAATTTTTTCCACACATGCATTGACCAAACCCACAACCGAAAAAAAATTAGAACTTGTGGACAAATTTGTTGGGCCCATTTAAATTGGCCTTGATTGAATTTCATGACATTGGTACTACAAAGTACAGTCAATTTTAAGTGTTTAGTTTTAAAAAAACATGTGGGTCACTAATTTAATTTTTTCCACACATGCATTGACCAAATCCACAACCAAAATAAAATTAGAACTTGTGGACAAATTTGTTGGGCCCATTTAAATTGGCCTTGATTGAATTTCATGACATTGGTACTACAAAGTACAGTCAATTTTAAGTGTTTAGTTTTAAAAAAACATGTGGGTCACTAATTTAATTTTTTCCACACATGCATTGACCAAACCCACAACCGAAAAAAAATTAGAACTTGTGGACAAATTTGTTGGGCCCATTTAAATTGGCCTTGATTGAATTTCATGACATTGGTACTACAAAGTACAGTCAATTTTAAGTGTTTAGTTTTAAAAAAACATGTGGGTCACTAATTTAATTTTTTCCACACATGCATTCACCAAATCCACAACCAAAATAAAATTAGAACTTGTGGACAAATTTGTTGGGCCCATTTAAATTGGCCTTGATTGAATTTCATGACATTGGTACTACAAAGTACAGTCAATTTTAAGTGTTTAGTTTTAAAAAAACATGTGGGTCACTAATTTAATTTTTTCCACACATGCATTGACCAAATCCACAACCAAAATAAAATTAGAACTTGTGGACAAATTTGTTGGGCCCATTTAAATTGGCCTTGATTGAATTTCATGACATTGGTACTACAAAGTACAGTCAATTTTAAGTGTTTAGTTTTAAAAAAACATGTGGGTCACTAATTTAATTTTTTCCACACATGCATTCACCATACCTACAACAAAAAAAAAATTAGAACTTGTGGACAAATTTGTTGGGCCCATTTAAATTGGCCTTGATTGAATTTCATGACATTGGTACTACAAAGTACAGTCAATTTTAAGAATTTACATTTAAAAAAACATGTGGGTCACTAATTTAATTTTTTCCACACATGCATTGACCAAATCCACAACCAAAAAAAAATTAGAACTTGTGGACAAATTTGTTGGGCCCATTTAAATTGGCCTTGATTGAATTTCATGACATTGGTACTACAAAGTACAGTCAATTTTAAGAGTTTACATTTAAAAAAACATGTGGGTCACTAATTTAATTTTTTCCACACATGCATTGACCAAATCCACAACCGAAAAAAAATTAGAACTTGTGGACAAATTTGTTGGGCCCATTTAAATTGGCCTTGATTGAATTTCATGACATTGGTACTACAAAGTACAGTCAATTTTAAGTGTTTAGTTTTAAAAAAACATGTGGGTCACTAATTTAATTTTTTCCACACATGCATTCACCAAATCCACAACCAAAATAAAATTAGAACTTGTGGACAAATTTGTTGGGCCCATTTAAATTGGCCTTGATTGAATTTCATGACATTGGTACTACAAAGTACAGTCAATTTTAAGTGTTTAGTTTTAAAAAAACATGTGGGTCACTAATTTAATTTTTTCCACACATGCATTGACCAAACCCACAACCGAAAAAAAATTAGAACTTGTGGACAAATTTGTTGGGCCCATTTAAATTGGCCTTGATTGAATTTCATGACATTGGTACTACAAAGTACAGTCAATTTTAAGTGTTTAGTTTTAAAAAAACATGTGGGTCACTAATTTAATTTTTTCCACACATGCATTCACCAAATCCACAACCAAAAAAAAATTAGAACTTGTGGACAAATTTGTTGGGCCCATTTAAATTGGCCTTGATTGAATTTCATGACATTGGTACTACAAAGTACAGTCAATTTTAAGTGTTTAGTTTTAAAAAAACATGTGGGTCACTAATTTAATTTTTTCCACACATGCATTCACCAAATCCACAACCAAAATAAAATTAGAACTTGTGGACAAATTTGTTGGGCCCATTTAAATTGGCCTTGATTGAATTTCATGACATTGGTACTACAAAGTACAGTCAATTTTAAGTGTTTAGTTTTAAAAAAACATGTGGGTCACTAATTTAATTTTTTCCACACATGCATTGACCATACCTACAACAAAAAAAAAATTAGAACTTGTGGACAAATTTGTTGGGCCCATTTAAATTGGCCTTGATTGAATTTCATGACATTGGTACTACAAAGTACAGTCAATTTTAAGAGTTTACATTTAAAAAAACATGTGGGTCACTAATTTAATTTTTTCCACACATGCATTGACCAAATCCACAACCAAAAAAAAATTAGAACTTGTGGACAAATTTGTTGGGCCCATTTAAATTGGCCTTGATTGAATTTCATGACATTGGTACTACAAAGTACAGTCAATTTTAAGAGTTTACATTTAAAAAAACATGTGGGTCACTAATTTAATTTTTTCCACACATGCATTGACCAAATCCACAACCGAAAAAAAATTAGAACTTGTGGACAAATTTGTTGGGCCCATTTAAATTGGCCTTGATTGAATTTCATGACATTGGTACTACAAAGTACAGTCAATTTTAAGTGTTTAGTTTTAAAAAAACATGTGGGTCACTAATTTAATTTTTTCCACACATGCATTGACCAAATCCACAACCAAAAAAAAATTAGAACTTGTGGACAAATTTGTTGGGCCCATTTAAATTGGCCTTGATTGAATTTCATGACATTGGTACTACAAAGTACAGTCAATTTTAAGTGTTTAGTTTTAGAAAAACATGTGGGTCACTAATTTAATTTTTTCCACACATGCATTGACCAAACCCACAACCGAAAAAAAATTAGAACTTGTGGACAAATTTGTTGGGCCCATTTAAATTGGCCTTGATTGAATTTCATGACATTGGTACTACAAAGTACAGTCAATTTTAAGTGTTTAGTTTTAAAAAAACATGTGGGTCACTAATTTAATTTTTTCCACACATGCATTCACCAAATCCACAACCAAAATAAAATTAGAACTTGTGGACAAATTTGTTGGGCCCATTTAAATTGGCCTTGATTGAATTTCATGACATTGGTACTACAAAGTACAGTCAATTTTAAGAGTTTACATTTAAAAAAACATGTGGGTCACTAATTTAATTTTTTCCACACATGCATTGACCAAACCCACAACCGAAAAAAAATTAGAACTTGTGGACAAATTTGTTGGGCCCATTTAAATTGGCCTTGATTGAATTTCATGACATTGGTACTACAAAGTACAGTCAATTTTAAGTGTTTAGTTTTAAAAAAACAAGTGGGTCACTAATTTAATTTTTTCCACACATGCATTGACCAAACCCACAAAAAAAGAAAATTAGAACTTGTGGACAAATTTGTTGGGCCCATTTAAATTGGCCTTGATTGAATTTCATGACATTGGTACTACAAAGTACAGTCAATTTTAAGTGTTTAGTTTTAAAAAAACATGTGGGTCACTAATTTAATTTTTTCCACACATGCATTCACCAAATCCACAACCAAAATAAAATTAGAACTTGTGGACAAATTTGTTGGGCCCATTTAAATTGGCCTTGATTGAATTTCATGACATTGGTACTACAAAGTACAGTCAATTTTAAGAGTTTACATTTAAAAAAACATGTGGGTCACTAATTTAATTTTTTCCACACATGCATTGACCAAATCCACAACCAAAAAAAAATTAGAACTTGTGGACAAATTTGTTGGGCCCATTTAAATTGGCCTTGATTGAATTTCATGACATTGGTACTACAAAGTAGAGTCAATTTTAAGTGTTTAGTTTTAAAAAAACATGTGGGTCACTAATTTAATTTTTTCCACACATGCATTGACCAAATTCACAACCAAAATAAAATTAGAACTTGTGGACAAATTTGTTGGGCCCATTTAAATTGGCCTTGATTGAATTTCATGACATTGGTACTACAAAGTACAGTCAATTTTAAGTGTTTAGTTTTAGAAAAACATGTGGGTCACTAATTTAATTTTTTCCACACATGCATTGACCAAACCCACAACCGAAAAAAAATTAGAACTTGTGGACAAATTTGTTGGGCCCATTTAAATTGGCCTTGATTGAATTTCATGACATTGGTACTACAAAGTACAGTCAATTTTAAGTGTTTAGTTTTAAAAAAACATGTGGGTCACTAATTTAATTTTTTCCACACATGCATTGACCAAATCCACAACCAAAATAAAATTAGAACTTGTGGACAAATTTGTTGGGCCCATTTAAATTGGCCTTGATTGAATTTCATGACATTGGTACTACAAAGTACAGTCAATTTTAAGTGTTTAGTTTTAAAAAAACATGTGGGTCACTAATTTAATTTTTTCCACACATGCATTGACCAAACCCACAAAAAAAGAAAATTAGAACTTGTGAACAAATTTGTTGGGCCCATTTAAATTGGCCTTGATTGAATTTCATGACATTGGTACTACAAAGTACAGTCAATTTTAAGTGTTTAGTTTTAAAAAAACAAGTGGGTCACTAATTTAATTTTTTCCACACATGCATTGACCAAATCCACAACCAAAATAAAATTAGAACTTGTGGACAAATTTGTTGGGCCCATTTAAATTGGCCTTGATTGAATTTCATGACATTGGTACTACAAAGTACAGTCAATTTTAAGAGTTTAGTTTTAAAAAAACATGTGGGTCACTAATTTAATTTTTTCCACACATGCATTGACCAAACCCACAAAAAAAGAAAATTAGAACTTGTGAACAAATTTGTTGGGCCCATTTAAATTGGCCTTGATTGAATTTCATGACATTGGTACTACAAAGTACAGTCAATTTTAAGTGTTTAGTTTTAAAAAAACAAGTGGGTCACTAATTTAATTTTTTCCACACATGCATTGACCAAATCCACAAAAAAAGAAAAAATAGAACTTGTGGACAAATTTGTTGGGCCCATTTAAATTGGCCTTGATTGAATTTCATGACATTGGTACTACAAAGTACAGTCAATTTTAAGTGTTTAGTTTTAAAAAAACATGTGGGTCACTAATTTAATTTTTTCCACACATGCATTGACCAAACCTACAACAAAAAAAACATTAGAACTTGTGGACAAATTTGTTGGGCCCATTTAAATTGGCCTTGATTGAATTTCATGACATTGGTACTACAAAGTACAGTCAATTTTAAGAGTTTACATTTAAAAAAACATGTGGGTCACTAATTTAATTTTTTCCACACATGCATTGACCAAATCCACAACCGAAAAAAAATTAGAACTTGTGGACAAATTTGTTGGGCCCATTTAAATTGGCCTTGATTGAATTTCATGACATTGGTACTACAAAGTACAGTCAATTTTAAGAGTTTACATTTAAAAAAACATGTGAGTCACTAATTTAATTTTTTCCACACATGCATTCACCAAATCCACAACCAAAATAAAATTAGAACTTGTGGACAAATTTGTTGGGCCCATTTAAATTGGCCTTGATTGAATTTCATGACATTGGTACTACAAAGTACAGTCAATTTTAAGTGTTTAGTTTTAAAAAAACATGTGGGTCACTAATTTAATTTTTTCCACACATGCATTGACCAAACCCACAACCGAAAAAAAATTAGAACTTGTGGACAAATTTGTTGGGCCCATTTAAATTGGCCTTGATTGAATTTCATGACATTGGTACTACAAAGTACAGTCAATTTTAAGTGTTTAGTTTTAAAAAAACATGTGGGTCACTAATTTAATTTTTTCCACACATGCATTCACCAAATCCACAACCAAAATAAAATTAGAACTTGTGGACAAATTTGTTGGGCCCATTTAAATTGGCCTTGATTGAATTTCATGACATTGGTACTACAAAGTACAGTCAATTTTAAGTGTTTAGTTTTAAAAAAACATGTGGGTCACTAATTTAATTTTTTCCACACATGCATTGACCAAACCCACAACCGAAAAAAAATTAGAACTTGTGGACAAATTTGTTGGGCCCATTTAAATTGGCCTTGATTGAATTTCATGACATTGGTACTACAAAGTACAGTCAATTTTAAGAGTTTACATTTAAAAAAACATGTGGGTCACTAATTTAATTTTTTCCACACATGCATTGACCAAATCCACAACCAAAATAAAATTAGAACTTGTGGAAAAATTTGTTGGGCCCATTTAAATTGGCCTTGATTGAATTTCATGACATTGGTACTACAAAGTACAGTCAATTTTAAGAGTTTACATTTAAAAAAACATGTGGGTCACTAATTTAATTTTTTCCACACATGCATTCACCAAATCCACAACCAAAATAAAATTAGAACTTGTGGACAAATTTGTTGGGCCCATTTAAATTGGCCTTGATTGAATTTCATGACATTGGTACTACAAAGTACAGTCAATTTTAAGTGTTTAGTTTTAAAAAAACATGTGGGTCACTAATTTAATTTTTTCCACACATGCATTGACCAAACCCACAACCGAAAAAAAATTAGAACTTGTGGACAAATTTGTTGGGCCCATTTAAATTGGCCTTGATTGAATTTCATGACATTGGTACTACAAAGTACAGTCAATTTTAAGTGTTTAGTTTTAAAAAAACATGTGGGTCACTAATTTAATTTTTTCCACACATGCATTCACCAAATCCACAACCAAAATAAAATTAGAACTTGTGGACAAATTTGTTGGGCCCATTTAAATTGGCCTTGATTGAATTTCATGACATTGGTACTACAAAGTACAGTCAATTTTAAGTGTTTAGTTTTAAAAAAACATGTGGGTCACTAATTTAATTTTTTCCACACATGCATTGACCAAACCCACAACCGAAAAAAAATTAGAACTTGTGGACAAATTTGTTGGGCCCATTTAAATTGGCCTTGATTGAATTTCATGACATTGGTACTACAAAGTACAGTCAATTTTAAGAGTTTACATTTAAAAAAACATGTGGGTCACTAATTTAATTTTTTCCACACATGCATTGACCAAATCCACAACCAAAATAAAATTAGAACTTGTGGAAAAATTTGTTGGGCCCATTTAAATTGGCCTTGATTGAATTTCATGACATTGGTACTACAAAGTACAGTCAATTTTAAGAGTTTACATTTAAAAAAACATGTGGGTCACTAATTTAATTTTTTCCACACATGCATTCACCAAATCCACAACCAAAATAAAATTAGAACTTGTGGACAAATTTGTTGGGCCCATTTAAATTGGCCTTGATTGAATTTCATGACATTGGTACTACAAAGTACAGTCAATTTTAAGTGTTTAGTTTTAAAAAAACATGTGGGTCACTAATTTAATTTTTTCCACACATGCATTGACCAAACCCACAACCGAAAAAAAATTAGAACTTGTGGACAAATTTGTTGGGCCCATTTAAATTGGCCTTGATTGAATTTCATGACATTGGTACTACAAAGTACAGTCAATTTTAAGAGTTTAGTTTTAAAAAAACATGTGGGTCACTAATTTAATTTTTTCCACACATGCATTGACCAAACCCACAAAAAAAGAAAATTAGAATTTGTGAACAAATTTGTTGGGCCCATTTAAATTGGCCTTGATTGAATTTCATGACATTGGTACTACAAAGTACAGTCAATTTTAAGTGTTTAGTTTTAAAAAAACATGTGGGTCACTAATTTAATTTTTTCCACACATGCATTGACCAAACCCACAAAAAAAGAAAATTAGAATTTGTGAACAAATTTGTTGGGCCCATTTAAATTGGCCTTGATTGAATTTCATGACATTGGTACTACAAAGTACAGTCAATTTTAAGTGTTTAGTTTTAAAAAAACATGTGGGTCACTAATTTAATTTTTTCCACACATGCATTGACCAAACCCACAACCGAATGGTACTACAAAGTACAGTCAATTTTAAGTGTTTAGTTTTAAAAAAACATGTGGGTCACTAATTTAATTTTTTCCACACATGCATTGACCAAACCCACAACCGAAAAAAAATTAGAACTTGTGGACAAATTTGTTGGGCCCATTTAAATTGGCCTTGATTGAATTTCATGACATTGGTACTACAAAGTACAGTCAATTTTAAGTGTTTAGTTTTAAAAAAACATGTGGGTCACTAATTTAATTTTTTCCACACATGCATTGACCAAATCCACAACCAAAATAAAATTAGAACTTGTGGACAAATTTGTTGGGCCCATTTAAATTGGCCTTGATTGAATTTCATGACATTGGTACTACAAAGTACAGTCAATTTTAAGTGTTTAGTTTTAAAAAAACATGTGGGTCACTAATTTAATTTTTTCCACACATGCATTGACCAAATCCACAACCAAAATAAAATTAGAACTTGTGGACAAATTTGTTGGGCCCATTTAAATTGGCCTTGATTGAATTTCATGACATTGGTACTACAAAGTACAGTCAATTTTAAGTGTTTAGTTTTAAAAAAACATGTGGGTCACTAATTTAATTTTTTCCACACATGCATTCACCAAATCCACAACCAAAATAAAATTAGAACTTGTGGACAAATTTGTTGGGCCCATTTAAATTGGCCTTGATTGAATTTCATGACATTGGTACTACAAAGTACAGTCAATTTTAAGAGTTTACATTTAAAAAAACATGTGGGTCACTAATTTAATTTTTTCCACACATGCATTGACCAAATCCACAACCAAAATAAAATTAGAACTTGTGGAAAAATTTGTTGGGCCCATTTAAATTGGCCTTGATTGAATTTCATGACATTGGTACTACAAAGTACAGTCAATTTTAAGAGTTTACATTTAAAAAAACATGTGGGTCACTAATTTAATTTTTTCCACACATGCATTCACCAAATCCACAACCAAAATAAAATTAGAACTTGTGGACAAATTTGTTGGGCCCATTTAAATTGGCCTTGATTGAATTTCATGACATTGGTACTACAAAGTACAGTCAATTTTAAGTGTTTAGTTTTAAAAAAACATGTGGGTCACTAATTTAATTTTTTCCACACATGCATTGACCAAACCCACAACCGAAAAAAAATTAGAACTTGTGGACAAATTTGTTGGGCCCATTTAAATTGGCCTTGATTGAATTTCATGACATTGGTACTACAAAGTACAGTCAATTTTAAGAGTTTAGTTTTAAAAAAACATGTGGGTCACTAATTTAATTTTTTCCACACATGCATTGACCAAACCCACAAAAAAAGAAAATTAGAATTTGTGAACAAATTTGTTGGGCCCATTTAAATTGGCCTTGATTGAATTTCATGACATTGGTACTACAAAGTACAGTCAATTTTAAGTGTTTAGTTTTAAAAAAACATGTGGGTCACTAATTTAATTTTTTCCACACATGCATTGACCAAACCCACAAAAAAAGAAAATTAGAATTTGTGAACAAATTTGTTGGGCCCATTTAAATTGGCCTTGATTGAATTTCATGACATTGGTACTACAAAGTACAGTCAATTTTAAGTGTTTAGTTTTAAAAAAACATGTGGGTCACTAATTTAATTTTTTCCACACATGCATTGACCAAACCCACAACCGAAAAAAAATTAGAACTTGTGGACAAATTTGTTGGGCCCATTTAAATTGGCCTTGATTGAATTTCATGACATTGGTACTACAAAGTACAGTCAATTTTAAGTGTTTAGTTTTAAAAAAACATGTGGGTCACTAATTTAATTTTTTCCACACATGCATTCACCAAATCCACAACCAAAATAAAATTAGAACTTGTGGACAAATTTGTTGGGCCCATTTAAATTGGCCTTGATTGAATTTCATGACATTGGTACTACAAAGTACAGTCAATTTTAAGAGTTTAGTTTTAAAAAAACATGTGGGTCACTAATTTAATTTTTTCCACACATGCATTCACCAAATCCACAACCAAAATAAAATTAGAACTTGTGGACAAATTTGTTGGGCCCATTTAAATTGGCCTTGATTGAATTTCATGACATTGGTACTACAAAGTACAGTCAATTTTAAGTGTTTAGTTTTAAAAAAACATGTGGGTCACTAATTTAATTTTTTCCACACATGCATTGACCAAACCCACAACCGAAAAAAAATTAGAACTTGTGGACAAATTTGTTGGGCCCATTTAAATTGGCCTTGATTGAATTTCATGACATTGGTACTACAAAGTACAGTCAATTTTAAGAGTTTAGTTTTAAAAAAACATGTGGGTCACTAATTTAATTTTTTCCACACATGCATTGACCAAACCCACAAAAAAAGAAAATTAGAATTTGTGAACAAATTTGTTGGGCCCATTTAAATTGGCCTTGATTGAATTTCATGACATTGGTACTACAAAGTACAGTCAATTTTAAGTGTTTAGTTTTAAAAAAACATGTGGGTCACTAATTTAATTTTTTCCACACATGCATTGACCAAACCCACAAAAAAAGAAAATTAGAATTTGTGAACAAATTTGTTGGGCCCATTTAAATTGGCCTTGATTGAATTTCATGACATTGGTACTACAAAGTACAGTCAATTTTAAGTGTTTAGTTTTAAAAAAACATGTGGGTCACTAATTTAATTTTTTCCACACATGCATTGACCAAACCCACAACCGAATGGTACTACAAAGTACAGTCAATTTTAAGTGTTTAGTTTTAAAAAAACATGTGGGTCACTAATTTAATTTTTTCCACACATGCATTGACCAAACCCACAACCGAAAAAAAATTAGAACTTGTGGACAAATTTGTTGGGCCCATTTAAATTGGCCTTGATTGAATTTCATGACATTGGTACTACAAAGTACAGTCAATTTTAAGTGTTTAGTTTTAAAAAAACATGTGGGTCACTAATTTAATTTTTTCCACACATGCATTGACCAAATCCACAACCAAAATAAAATTAGAACTTGTGGACAAATTTGTTGGGCCCATTTAAATTGGCCTTGATTGAATTTCATGACATTGGTACTACAAAGTACAGTCAATTTTAAGTGTTTAGTTTTAAAAAAACATGTGGGTCACTAATTTAATTTTTTCCACACATGCATTGACCAAATCCACAACCAAAATAAAATTAGAACTTGTGGACAAATTTGTTGGGCCCATTTAAATTGGCCTTGATTGAATTTCATGACATTGGTACTACAAAGTACAGTCAATTTTAAGTGTTTAGTTTTAAAAAAACATGTGGGTCACTAATTTAATTTTTTCCACACATGCATTCACCAAATCCACAACCAAAATAAAATTAGAACTTGTGGACAAATTTGTTGGGCCCATTTAAATTGGCCTTGATTGAATTTCATGACATTGGTACTACAAAGTACAGTCAATTTTAAGAGTTTACATTTAAAAAAACATGTGGGTCACTAATTTAATTTTTTCCACACATGCATTGACCAAATCCACAACCAAAATAAAATTAGAACTTGTGGAAAAATTTGTTGGGCCCATTTAAATTGGCCTTGATTGAATTTCATGACATTGGTACTACAAAGTACAGTCAATTTTAAGAGTTTACATTTAAAAAAACATGTGGGTCACTAATTTAATTTTTTCCACACATGCATTCACCAAATCCACAACCAAAATAAAATTAGAACTTGTGGACAAATTTGTTGGGCCCATTTAAATTGGCCTTGATTGAATTTCATGACATTGGTACTACAAAGTACAGTCAATTTTAAGTGTTTAGTTTTAAAAAAACATGTGGGTCACTAATTTAATTTTTTCCACACATGCATTGACCAAACCCACAACCGAAAAAAAATTAGAACTTGTGGACAAATTTGTTGGGCCCATTTAAATTGGCCTTGATTGAATTTCATGACATTGGTACTACAAAGTACAGTCAATTTTAAGAGTTTAGTTTTAAAAAAACATGTGGGTCACTAATTTAATTTTTTCCACACATGCATTGACCAAACCCACAAAAAAAGAAAATTAGAATTTGTGAACAAATTTGTTGGGCCCATTTAAATTGGCCTTGATTGAATTTCATGACATTGGTACTACAAAGTACAGTCAATTTTAAGTGTTTAGTTTTAAAAAAACATGTGGGTCACTAATTTAATTTTTTCCACACATGCATTGACCAAACCCACAAAAAAAGAAAATTAGAATTTGTGAACAAATTTGTTGGGCCCATTTAAATTGGCCTTGATTGAATTTCATGACATTGGTACTACAAAGTACAGTCAATTTTAAGTGTTTAGTTTTAAAAAAACATGTGGGTCACTAATTTAATTTTTTCCACACATGCATTGACCAAACCCACAACCGAAAAAAAATTAGAACTTGTGGACAAATTTGTTGGGCCCATTTAAATTGGCCTTGATTGAATTTCATGACATTGGTACTACAAAGTACAGTCAATTTTAAGTGTTTAGTTTTAAAAAAACATGTGGGTCACTAATTTAATTTTTTCCACACATGCATTCACCAAATCCACAACCAAAATAAAATTAGAACTTGTGGACAAATTTGTTGGGCCCATTTAAATTGGCCTTGATTGAATTTCATGACATTGGTACTACAAAGTACAGTCAATTTTAAGAGTTTAGTTTTAAAAAAACATGTGGGTCACTAATTTAATTTTTTCCACACATGCATTCACCAAATCCACAACCAAAATAAAATTAGAACTTGTGGACAAATTTGTTGGGCCCATTTAAATTGGCCTTGATTGAATTTCATGACATTGGTACTACAAAGTACAGTCAATTTTAAGTGTTTAGTTTTAAAAAAACATGTGGGTCACTAATTTAATTTTTTCCACACATGCATTGACCAAACCCACAACCGAAAAAAAATTAGAACTTGTGGACAAATTTGTTGGGCCCATTTAAATTGGCCTTGATTGAATTTCATGACATTGGTACTACAAAGTACAGTCAATTTTAAGAGTTTACATTTAAAAAAACATGTGGGTCACTAATTTAATTTTTTCCACACATGCATTCACCAAATCCACAACCAAAATAAAATTAGAACTTGTGGACAAATTTGTTGGGCCCATTTAAATTGGCCTTGATTGAATTTCATGACATTGGTACTACAAAGTACAGTCAATTTTAAGTGTTTAGTTTTAAAAAAACATGTGGGTCACTAATTTAATTTTTTCCACACATGCATTGACCAAACCCACAACCGAAAAAAAATTAGAACTTGTGGACAAATTTGTTGGGCCCATTTAAATTGGCCTTGATTGAATTTCATGACATTGGTACTACAAAGTACAGTCAATTTTAAGAGTTTAGTTTTAAAAAAACATGTGGGTCACTAATTTAATTTTTTCCACACATGCATTGACCAAACCCACAAAAAAAGAAAATTAGAATTTGTGAACAAATTTGTTGGGCCCATTTAAATTGGCCTTGATTGAATTTCATGACATTGGTACTACAAAGTACAGTCAATTTTAAGTGTTTAGTTTTAAAAAAACATGTGGGTCACTAATTTAATTTTTTCCACACATGCATTGACCAAACCCACAAAAAAAGAAAATTAGAATTTGTGAACAAATTTGTTGGGCCCATTTAAATTGGCCTTGATTGAATTTCATGACATTGGTACTACAAAGTACAGTCAATTTTAAGTGTTTAGTTTTAAAAAAACATGTGGGTCACTAATTTAATTTTTTCCACACATGCATTGACCAAACCCACAACCGAAAAAAAATTAGAACTTGTGGACAAATTTGTTGGGCCCATTTAAATTGGCCTTGATTGAATTTCATGACATTGGTACTACAAAGTACAGTCAATTTTAAGTGTTTAGTTTTAAAAAAACATGTGGGTCACTAATTTAATTTTTTCCACACATGCATTCACCAAATCCACAACCAAAATAAAATTAGAACTTGTGGACAAATTTGTTGGGCCCATTTAAATTGGCCTTGATTGAATTTCATGACATTGGTACTACAAAGTACAGTCAATTTTAAGAGTTTAGTTTTAAAAAAACATGTGGGTCACTAATTTAATTTTTTCCACACATGCATTCACCAAATCCACAACCAAAATAAAATTAGAACTTGTGGACAAATTTGTTGGGCCCATTTAAATTGGCCTTGATTGAATTTCATGACATTGGTACTACAAAGTACAGTCAATTTTAAGTGTTTAGTTTTAAAAAAACATGTGGGTCACTAATTTAATTTTTTCCACACATGCATTGACCAAACCCACAACCGAAAAAAAATTAGAACTTGTGGACAAATTTGTTGGGCCCATTTAAATTGGCCTTGATTGAATTTCATGACATTGGTACTACAAAGTACAGTCAATTTTAAGAGTTTAGTTTTAAAAAAACATGTGGGTCACTAATTTAATTTTTTCCACACATGCATTGACCAAACCCACAAAAAAAGAAAATTAGAATTTGTGAACAAATTTGTTGGGCCCATTTAAATTGGCCTTGATTGAATTTCATGACATTGGTACTACAAAGTACAGTCAATTTTAAGTGTTTAGTTTTAAAAAAACAAGTGGGTCACTAATTTAATTTTTTCCACACATGCATTGACCAAATCCACAAAAAAAGAAAAAATAGAACTTGTGGACAAATTTGTTGGGCCCATTTAAATTGGCCTTGATTGAATTTCATGACATTGGTACTACAAAGTACAGTCAATTTTAAGTGTTTAGTTTTAAAAAAACATGTGGGTCACTAATTTAATTTTTTCCACACATGCATTGACCATACCTACAACAAAAAAAAAATTAGAACTTGTGGACAAATTTGTTGGGCCCATTTAAATTGGCCTTGATTGAATTTCATGACATTGGTACTACAAAGTACAGTCAATTTTAAGAGTTTACATTTAAAAAAACATGTGGGTCACTAATTTAATTTTTTCCACACATGCATTGACCAAATCCACAACCAAAATAAAATTAGAACTTGTGGAAAAATTTGTTGGGCCCATTTAAATTGGCCTTGATTGAATTTCATGACATTGGTACTACAAAGTACAGTCAATTTTAAGAGTTTACATTTAAAAAAACATGTGGGTCACTAATTTAATTTTTTCCACACATGCATTGACCAAATCCACAACCGAAAAAAAATTAGAACTTGTGGACAAATTTGTTGGGCCCATTTAAATTGGCCTTGATTGAATTTCATGACATTGGTACTACAAAGTACAGTCAATTTTAAGAGTTTAGTTTTAAAAAAACATGTGGGTCACTAATTTAATTTTTTCCACACATGCATTGACCAAACCCACAAAAAAAGAAAATTAGAACTTGTGAACAAATTTGTTGGGCCCATTTAAATTGGCCTTGATTGAATTTCATGACATTGGTACTACAAAGTACAGTCAATTTTAAGTGTTTAGTTTTAAAAAAACATGTGGGTCACTAATTTAATTTTTTCCACACATGCATTCACCAAATCCACAACCAAAATAAAATTAGAACTTGTGGACAAATTTGTTGGGCCCATTTAAATTGGCCTTGATTGAATTTCATGACATTGGTACTACAAAGTACAGTCAATTTTAAGTGTTTAGTTTTAAAAAAACATGTGGGTCACTAATTTAATTTTTTCCACACATGCATTCACCAAATCCACAACCAAAAAAAAATTAGAACTTGTGGACAAATTTGTTGGGCCCATTTAAATTGGCCTTGATTGAATTTCATGACATTGGTACTACAAAGTACAGTCAATTTTAAGAGTTTACATTTAAAAAAACATGTGGGTCACTAATTTAATTTTTTCCACACATGCATTGACCAAATCCACAACCAAAATAAAATTAGAACTTGTGGACAAATTTGTTGGGCCCATTTAAATTGGCCTTGATTGAATTTCATGACATTGGTACTACAAAGTACAGTCAATTTTAAGTGTTTAGTTTTAAAAAAACATGTGGGTCACTAATTTAATTTTTTCCACACATGCATTGACCAAATCCACAACCAAAATAAAATTAGAACTTGTGGACAAATTTGTTGGGCCCATTTAAATTGGCCTTGATTGAATTTCATGACATTGGTACTACAAAGTACAGTCAATTTTAAGTGTTTAGTTTTAAAAAAACATGTGGGTCACTAATTTAATTTTTTCCACACATGCATTCACCAAATCCACAACCAAAATAAAATTAGAACTTGTGGACAAATTTGTTGGGCCCATTTAAATTGGCCTTGATTGAATTTCATGACATTGGTACTACAAAGTACAGTCAATTTTAAGAGTTTACATTTAAAAAAACATGTGGGTCACTAATTTAATTTTTTCCACACATGCATTGACCAAATCCACAACCAAAATAAAATTAGAACTTGTGGAAAAATTTGTTGGGCCCATTTAAATTGGCCTTGATTGAATTTCATGACATTGGTACTACAAAGTACAGTCAATTTTAAGAGTTTACATTTAAAAAAACATGTGGGTCACTAATTTAATTTTTTCCACACATGCATTCACCAAATCCACAACCAAAAAAAAATTAGAACTTGTGGACAAATTTGTTGGGCCCATTTAAATTGGCCTTGATTGAATTTCATGACATTGGTACTACAAAGTACAGTCAATTTTAAGTGTTTAGTTTTAAAAAAACATGTGGGTCACTAATTTAATTTTTTCCACACATGCATTGACCAAACCCACAACCGAAAAAAAATTAGAACTTGTGGACAAATTTGTTGGGCCCATTTAAATTGGCCTTGATTGAATTTCATGACATTGGTACTACAAAGTACAGTCAATTTTAAGAGTTTAGTTTTAAAAAAACATGTGGGTCACTAATTTAATTTTTTCCACACATGCATTGACCAAACCCACAAAAAAAGAAAATTAGAATTTGTGAACAAATTTGTTGGGCCCATTTAAATTGGCCTTGATTGAATTTCATGACATTGGTACTACAAAGTACAGTCAATTTTAAGTGTTTAGTTTTAAAAAAACATGTGGGTCACTAATTTAATTTTTTCCACACATGCATTGACCAAACCCACAAAAAAAGAAAATTAGAATTTGTGAACAAATTTGTTGGGCCCATTTAAATTGGCCTTGATTGAATTTCATGACATTGGTACTACAAAGTACAGTCAATTTTAAGTGTTTAGTTTTAAAAAAACATGTGGGTCACTAATTTAATTTTTTCCACACATGCATTGACCAAACCCACAACCGAAAAAAAATTAGAACTTGTGGACAAATTTGTTGGGCCCATTTAAATTGGCCTTGATTGAATTTCATGACATTGGTACTACAAAGTACAGTCAATTTTAAGTGTTTAGTTTTAAAAAAACATGTGGGTCACTAATTTAATTTTTTCCACACATGCATTCACCAAATCCACAACCAAAATAAAATTAGAACTTGTGGACAAATTTGTTGGGCCCATTTAAATTGGCCTTGATTGAATTTCATGACATTGGTACTACAAAGTACAGTCAATTTTAAGTGTTTAGTTTTAAAAAAACATGTGGGTCACTAATTTAATTTTTTCCACACATGCATTCACCAAATCCACAACCAAAATAAAATTAGAACTTGTGGACAAATTTGTTGGGCCCATTTAAATTGGCCTTGATTGAATTTCATGACATTGGTACTACAAAGTACAGTCAATTTTAAGTGTTTAGTTTTAAAAAAACATGTGGGTCACTAATTTAATTTTTTCCACACATGCATTGACCAAACCCACAACCGAAAAAAAATTAGAACTTGTGGACAAATTTGTTGGGCCCATTTAAATTGGCCTTGATTGAATTTCATGACATTGGTACTACAAAGTACAGTCAATTTTAAGAGTTTAGTTTTAAAAAAACATGTGGGTCACTAATTTAATTTTTTCCACACATGCATTGACCAAACCCACAAAAAAAGAAAATTAGAATTTGTGAACAAATTTGTTGGGCCCATTTAAATTGGCCTTGATTGAATTTCATGACATTGGTACTACAAAGTACAGTCAATTTTAAGTGTTTAGTTTTAAAAAAACAAGTGGGTCACTAATTTAATTTTTTCCACACATGCATTGACCAAATCCACAAAAAAAGAAAAAATAGAACTTGTGGACAAATTTGTTGGGCCCATTTAAATTGGCCTTGATTGAATTTCATGACATTGGTACTACAAAGTACAGTCAATTTTAAGTGTTTAGTTTTAAAAAAACATGTGGGTCACTAATTTAATTTTTTCCACACATGCATTGACCATACCTACAACAAAAAAAAAATTAGAACTTGTGGACAAATTTGTTGGGCCCATTTAAATTGGCCTTGATTGAATTTCATGACATTGGTACTACAAAGTACAGTCAATTTTAAGAGTTTACATTTAAAAAAACATGTGGGTCACTAATTTAATTTTTTCCACACATGCATTGACCAAATCCACAACCAAAAAAAAATTAGAACTTGTGGACAAATTTGTTGGGCCCATTTAAATTGGCCTTGATTGAATTTCATGACATTGGTACTACAAAGTACAGTCAATTTTAAGAGTTTACATTTAAAAAAACATGTGGGTCACTAATTTAATTTTTTCCACACATGCATTGACCAAATCCACAACCGAAAAAAAATTAGAACTTGTGGACAAATTTGTTGGGCCCATTTAAATTGGCCTTGATTGAATTTCATGACATTGGTACTACAAAGTACAGTCAATTTTAAGTGTTTAGTTTTAAAAAAACATGTGGGTCACTAATTTAATTTTTTCCACACATGCATTGACCAAATCCACAACCAAAATAAAATTAGAACTTGTGGACAAATTTGTTGGGCCCATTTAAATTGGCCTTGATTGAATTTCATGACATTGGTACTACAAAGTACAGTCAATTTTAAGTGTTTAGTTTTAAAAAAACATGTGGGTCACTAATTTAATTTTTTCCACACATGCATTCACCAAATCCACAACCAAAATAAAATTAGAACTTGTGGACAAATTTGTTGGGCCCATTTAAATTGGCCTTGATTGAATTTCATGACATTGGTACTACAAAGTACAGTCAATTTTAAGAGTTTACATTTAAAAAAACATGTGGGTCACTAATTTAATTTTTTCCACACATGCATTGACCAAATCCACAACCAAAAAAAAATTAGAACTTGTGGACAAATTTGTTGGGCCCATTTAAATTGGCCTTGATTGAATTTCATGACATTGGTACTACAAAGTACAGTCAATTTTAAGAGTTTACATTTAAAAAAACATGTGGGTCACTAATTTAATTTTTTCCACACATGCATTGACCAAATCCACAACCGAAAAAAAATTAGAACTTGTGGACAAATTTGTTGGGCCCATTTAAATTGGCCTTGATTGAATTTCATGACATTGGTACTACAAAGTACAGTCAATTTTAAGTGTTTAGTTTTAAAAAAACATGTGGGTCACTAATTTAATTTTTTCCACACATGCATTGACCAAATCCACAACCAAAATAAAATTAGAACTTGTGGACAAATTTGTTGGGCCCATTTAAATTGGCCTTGATTGAATTTCATGACATTGGTACTACAAAGTACAGTCAATTTTAAGTGTTTAGTTTTAAAAAAACATGTGGGTCACTAATTTAATTTTTTCCACACATGCATTGACCAAACCCACAACCGAAAAAAAATTAGAACTTGTGGACAAATTTGTTGGGCCCATTTAAATTGGCCTTGATTGAATTTCATGACATTGGTACTACAAAGTACAGTCAATTTTAAGTGTTTAGTTTTAAAAAAACATGTGGCTCACTAATTTAATTTTTTCCACACATGCATTGACCAAATCCACAACCAAAAAAAAATTAGAACTTGTGGACAAATTTGTTGGGCCCATTTAAATTGGCCTTGATTGAATTTCATGACATTGGTACTACAAAGTACAGTCAATTTTAAGAGTTTAGTTTTAAAAAAACATGTGGGTCACTAATTTAATTTTTTCCACACATGCATTGACCAAACCCACGAAAAAAGAAAATTAGAACTTGTGAACAAATTTGTTGGGCCCATTTAAATTGGCCTTGATTGAATTTCATGACATTGGTACTACAAAGTACAGTCAATTTTAAGTGTTTAGTTTTAAAAAAACAAGTGGGTCACTAATTTAATTTTTTCCACACATGCATTGACCAAACCCACAAAAAAAGAAAATTAGAACTTGTGGACAAATTTGTTGGGCCCATTTAAATTGGCCTTGATTGAATTTCATGACATTGGTACTACAAAGTACAGTCAATTTTAAGTGTTTAGTTTTAAAAAAACATGTGGGTCACTAATTTAATTTTTTCCACACATGCATTGACCAAATCCACAACCAAAAAAAAATTAGAACTTGTGGACAAATTTGTTGGGCCCATTTAAATTGGCCTTGATTGAATTTCATGACATTGGTACTACAAAGTACAGTCAATTTTAAGTGTTTAGTTTTAAAAAAACATGTGGGTCACTAATTTAATTTTTTCCACACATGCATTGACCAAATCCACAACCAAAAAAAAATTAGAACTTGTGGACAAATTTGTTGGGCCCATTTAAATTGGCCTTGATTGAATTTCATGACATTGGTACTACAAAGTACAGTCAATTTTAAGAGTTTACATTTAAAAAAACATGTGGGTCACTAATTTAATTTTTTCCACACATGCATTCACCAAATCCACAACCAAAATAAAATTAGAACTTGTGGACAAATTTGTTGGGCCCATTTAAATTGGCCTTGATTGAATTTCATGACATTGGTACTACAAAGTACAGTCAATTTTAAGTGTTTAGTTTTAAAAAAACATCTGTGTCACTAATTTAATTTTTTCCACACATGCATTGACCAAATCCACAACCAAAAAAAAATTAGAACTTGTGGACAAATTTGTTGGGCCCATTTAAATTGGCCTTGATTGAATTTCATGACATTGGTACTACAAAGTACAGTCAATTTTAAGAGTTTACATTTAAAAAAACATGTGGGTCACTAATTTAATTTTTTCCACACATGCATTGACCAAATCCACAACCAAAAAAAAATTAGAACTTGTGGACAAATTTGTTGGGCCCATTTAAATTGGCCTTGATTGAATTTCATGACATTGGTACTACAAAG
The DNA here is from genome assembly GCA_950106755.1 of Climacium dendroides. Lineage (NCBI taxonomy): Eukaryota > Viridiplantae > Streptophyta > Bryopsida > Hypnales > Climaciaceae > Climacium > Climacium dendroides. The sequence goes on from OX467092.1 coordinate 12,460,522, forward strand.
TACAGTCAATTTTAAGTGTTTAGTTTTAAAAAAACATGTGGGTCACTAATTTAATTTTTTCCACACATGCATTGACCAAACCCACAACCGAAAAAAAATTAGAACTTGTGGACAAATTTGTTGGGCCCATTTAAATTGGCCTTGATTGAATTTCATGACATTGGTACTACAAAGTACAGTCAATTTTAAGTGTTTAGTTTTAAAAAAACATGTGGGTCACTAATTTAATTTTTTCCACACATGCATTGACCAAATCCACAACCAAAATAAAATTAGAACTTGTGGACAAATTTGTTGGGCCCATTTAAATTGGCCTTGATTGAATTTCATGACATTGGTACTACAAAGTACAGTCAATTTTAAGTGTTTAGTTTTAAAAAAACATGTGGGTCACTAATTTAATTTTTTCCACACATGCATTGACCATACCTACAACAAAAAAAAAATTAGAACTTGTGGACAAATTTGTTGGGCCCATTTAAATTGGCCTTGATTGAATTTCATGACATTGGTACTACAAAGTACAGTCAATTTTAAGAGTTTACATTTAAAAAAACATGTGGGTCACTAATTTAATTTTTTCCACACATGCATTGACCAAATCCACAACCAAAATAAAATTAGAACTTGTGGACAAATTTGTTGGGCCCATTTAAATTGGCCTTGATTGAATTTCATGACATTGGTACTACAAAGTACAGTCAATTTTAAGTGTTTAGTTTTAAAAAAACATGTGGGTCACTAATTTAATTTTTTCCACACATGCATTGACCAAACCCACAACCGAAAAAAAATTAGAACTTGTGGACAAATTTGTTGGGCCCATTTAAATTGGCCTTGATTGAATTTCATGACATTGGTACTACAAAGTACAGTCAATTTTAAGTGTTTAGTTTTAAAAAAACATGTGGGTCACTAATTTAATTTTTTCCACACATGCATTCACCAAATCCACAACCAAAATAAAATTAGAACTTGTGGACAAATTTGTTGGGCCCATTTAAATTGGCCTTGATTGAATTTCATGACATTGGTACTACAAAGTACAGTCAATTTTAAGTGTTTAGTTTTAAAAAAACATGTGGGTCACTAATTTAATTTTTTCCACACATGCATTGACCAAACCCACAACCGAAAAAAAATTAGAACTTGTGGACAAATTTGTTGGGCCCATTTAAATTGGCCTTGATTGAATTTCATGACATTGGTACTACAAAGTACAGTCAATTTTAAGTGTTTAGTTTTAAAAAAACATGTGGGTCACTAATTTAATTTTTTCCACACATGCATTGACCAAACCCACAACCGAAAAAAAATTAGAACTTGTGGACAAATTTGTTGGGCCCATTTAAATTGGCCTTGATTGAATTTCATGACATTGGTACTACAAAGTACAGTCAATTTTAAGAGTTTAGTTTTTAAAAAATAGGTGGGTCACTAATTTAATTTTTTCCACACATGCATTGACCAAATCCACAACCAAAATAAAATTAGAACTTGTGGACAAATTTGTTGGGCCCATTTAAATTGGCCTTGATTGAATTTCATGACATTGGTACTACAAAGTACAGTCAATTTTAAGAGTTTACATTTAAAAAAACATGTGGGTCACTAATTTAATTTTTTCCACACATGCATTGACCAAACCCACAACCGAAAAAAAATTAGAACTTGTGGACAAATTTGTTGGGCCCATTTAAATTGGCCTTGATTGAATTTCATGACATTGGTACTACAAAGTACAGTCAATTTTAAGTGTTTAGTTTTAAAAAAACATGTGGGTCACTAATTTAATTTTTTCCACACATGCATTGACCAAACCCACAACCGAAAAAAAATTAGAACTTGTGGACAAATTTGTTGGGCCCATTTAAATTGGCCTTGATTGAATTTCATGACATTGGTACTACAAAGTACAGTCAATTTTAAGTGTTTAGTTTTAAAAAAACATGTGGGTCACTAATTTAATTTTTTCCACACATGCATTGACCAAATCCACAACCAAAATAAAATTAGAACTTGTGGACAAATTTGTTGGGCCCATTTAAATTGGCCTTGATTGAATTTCATGACATTGGTACTACAAAGTACAGTCAATTTTAAGTGTTTAGTTTTAAAAAAACATGTGGGTCACTAATTTAATTTTTTCCACACATGCATTGACCATACCTACAACAAAAAAAAAATTAGAACTTGTGGACAAATTTGTTGGGCCCATTTAAATTGGCCTTGATTGAATTTCATGACATTGGTACTACAAAGTACAGTCAATTTTAAGAGTTTACATTTAAAAAAACATGTGGGTCACTAATTTAATTTTTTCCACACATGCATTGACCAAATCCACAACCAAAATAAAATTAGAACTTGTGGACAAATTTGTTGGGCCCATTTAAATTGGCCTTGATTGAATTTCATGACATTGGTACTACAAAGTACAGTCAATTTTAAGTGTTTAGTTTTAAAAAAACATGTGGGTCACTAATTTAATTTTTTCCACACATGCATTGACCAAACCCACAACCGAAAAAAAATTAGAACTTGTGGACAAATTTGTTGGGCCCATTTAAATTGGCCTTGATTGAATTTCATGACATTGGTACTACAAAGTACAGTCAATTTTAAGTGTTTAGTTTTAAAAAAACATGTGGGTCACTAATTTAATTTTTTCCACACATGCATTCACCAAATCCACAACCAAAATAAAATTAGAACTTGTGGACAAATTTGTTGGGCCCATTTAAATTGGCCTTGATTGAATTTCATGACATTGGTACTACAAAGTACAGTCAATTTTAAGTGTTTAGTTTTAAAAAAACATGTGGGTCACTAATTTAATTTTTTCCACACATGCATTGACCAAACCCACAACCGAAAAAAAATTAGAACTTGTGGACAAATTTGTTGGGCCCATTTAAATTGGCCTTGATTGAATTTCATGACATTGGTACTACAAAGTACAGTCAATTTTAAGTGTTTAGTTTTAAAAAAACATGTGGGTCACTAATTTAATTTTTTCCACACATGCATTGACCAAACCCACAACCGAAAAAAAATTAGAACTTGTGGACAAATTTGTTGGGCCCATTTAAATTGGCCTTGATTGAATTTCATGACATTGGTACTACAAAGTACAGTCAATTTTAAGAGTTTAGTTTTTAAAAAATAGGTGGGTCACTAATTTAATTTTTTCCACACATGCATTGACCAAATCCACAACCAAAATAAAATTAGAACTTGTGGACAAATTTGTTGGGCCCATTTAAATTGGCCTTGATTGAATTTCATGACATTGGTACTACAAAGTACAGTCAATTTTAAGAGTTTACATTTAAAAAAACATGTGGGTCACTAATTTAATTTTTTCCACACATGCATTGACCAAACCCACAACCGAAAAAAAATTAGAACTTGTGGACAAATTTGTTGGGCCCATTTAAATTGGCCTTGATTGAATTTCATGACATTGGTACTACAAAGTACAGTCAATTTTAAGTGTTTAGTTTTAAAAAAACATGTGGGTCACTAATTTAATTTTTTCCACACATGCATTGACCAAACCCACAACCGAAAAAAAATTAGAACTTGTGGACAAATTTGTTGGGCCCATTTAAATTGGCCTTGATTGAATTTCATGACATTGGTACTACAAAGTACAGTCAATTTTAAGTGTTTAGTTTTAAAAAAACATGTGGGTCACTAATTTAATTTTTTCCACACATGCATTCACCAAATCCACAACCAAAATAAAATTAGAACTTGTGGACAAATTTGTTGGGCCCATTTAAATTGGCCTTGATTGAATTTCATGACATTGGTACTACAAAGTACAGTCAATTTTAAGTGTTTAGTTTTAAAAAAACATGTGGGTCACTAATTTAATTTTTTCCACACATGCATTCACCAAATCCACAACCAAAATAAAATTAGAACTTGTGGACAAATTTGTTGGGCCCATTTAAATTGGCCTTGATTGAATTTCATGACATTGGTACTACAAAGTACAGTCAATTTTAAGTGTTTAGTTTTAAAAAAACATGTGGGTCACTAATTTAATTTTTTCCACACATGCATTGACCAAACCCACAACCGAAAAAAAATTAGAACTTGTGGACAAATTTGTTGGGCCCATTTAAATTGGCCTTGATTGAATTTCATGACATTGGTACTACAAAGTACAGTCAATTTTAAGAGTTTAGTTTTAAAAAAACATGTGGGTCACTAATTTAATTTTTTCCACACATGCATTGACCAAACCCACAAAAAAAGAAAATTAGAATTTGTGAACAAATTTGTTGGGCCCATTTAAATTGGCCTTGATTGAATTTCATGACATTGGTACTACAAAGTACAGTCAATTTTAAGTGTTTAGTTTTAAAAAAACAAGTGGGTCACTAATTTAATTTTTTCCACACATGCATTGACCAAATCCACAAAAAAAGAAAAAATAGAACTTGTGGACAAATTTGTTGGGCCCATTTAAATTGGCCTTGATTGAATTTCATGACATTGGTACTACAAAGTACAGTCAATTTTAAGTGTTTAGTTTTAAAAAAACATGTGGGTCACTAATTTAATTTTTTCCACACATGCATTGACCAAATCCACAACCAAAAAAAAATTAGAACTTGTGGACAAATTTGTTGGGCCCATTTAAATTGGCCTTGATTGAATTTCATGACATTGGTACTACAAAGTACAGTCAATTTTAAGAGTTTACATTTAAAAAAACATGTGGGTCACTAATTTAATTTTTTCCACACATGCATTGACCAAATCCACAACCGAAAAAAAATTAGAACTTGTGGACAAATTTGTTGGGCCCATTTAAATTGGCCTTGATTGAATTTCATGACATTGGTACTACAAAGTACAGTCAATTTTAAGTGTTTAGTTTTAAAAAAACATGTGGGTCACTAATTTAATTTTTTCCACACATGCATTGACCAAATCCACAACCAAAATAAAATTAGAACTTGTGGACAAATTTGTTGGGCCCATTTAAATTGGCCTTGATTGAATTTCATGACATTGGTACTACAAAGTACAGTCAATTTTAAGTGTTTAGTTTTAAAAAAACATGTGGGTCACTAATTTAATTTTTTCCACACATGCATTGACCAAACCCACAACCGAAAAAAAATTAGAACTTGTGGACAAATTTGTTGGGCCCATTTAAATTGGCCTTGATTGAATTTCATGACATTGGTACTACAAAGTACAGTCAATTTTAAGTGTTTAGTTTTAAAAAAACATGTGGCTCACTAATTTAATTTTTTCCACACATGCATTGACCAAATCCACAACCAAAAAAAAATTAGAACTTGTGGACAAATTTGTTGGGCCCATTTAAATTGGCCTTGATTGAATTTCATGACATTGGTACTACAAAGTACAGTCAATTTTAAGAGTTTAGTTTTAAAAAAACATGTGGGTCACTAATTTTATTTTTTCCACACATGCATTGACCAAACCCACGAAAAAAGAAAATTAGAACTTGTGAACAAATTTGTTGGGCCCATTTAAATTGGCCTTGATTGAATTTCATGACATTGGTACTACAAAGTACAGTCAATTTTAAGTGTTTAGTTTTAAAAAAACAAGTGGGTCACTAATTTAATTTTTTCCACACATGCATTGACCAAACCCACAAAAAAAGAAAATTAGAACTTGTGGACAAATTTGTTGGGCCCATTTAAATTGGCCTTGATTGAATTTCATGACATTGGTACTACAAAGTACAGTCAATTTTAAGTGTTTAGTTTTAAAAAAACATGTGGGTCACTAATTTAATTTTTTCCACACATGCATTCACCAAATCCACAACCAAAAAAAAATTAGAACTTGTGGACAAATTTGTTGGGCCCATTTAAATTGGCCTTGATTGAATTTCATGACATTGGTACTACAAAGTACAGTCAATTTTAAGTGTTTAGTTTTAAAAAAACATGTGGGTCACTAATTTAATTTTTTCCACACATGCATTGACCAAATCCACAACCAAAAAAAAATTAGAACTTGTGGACAAATTTGTTGGGCCCATTTAAATTGGCCTTGATTGAATTTCATGACATTGGTACTACAAAGTACAGTCAATTTTAAGTGTTTACATTTAAAAAAACATGTGGGTCACTAATTTAATTTTTTCCACACATGCATTCACCAAATCCACAACCAAAATAAAATTAGAACTTGTGGACAAATTTGTTGGGCCCATTTAAATTGGCCTTGATTGAATTTCATGACATTGGTACTACAAAGTACAGTCAATTTTAAGTGTTTAGTTTTAAAAAAACATCTGTGTCACTAATTTAATTTTTTCCACACATGCATTGACCAAATCCACAACCAAAAAAAAATTAGAACTTGTGGACAAATTTGTTGGGCCCATTTAAATTGGCCTTGATTGAATTTCATGACATTGGTACTACAAAGTACAGTCAATTTTAAGAGTTTACATTTAAAAAAACATGTGGGTCACTAATTTAATTTTTTCCACACATGCATTGACCAAATCCACAACCAAAAAAAAATTAGAACTTGTGGACAAATTTGTTGGGCCCATTTAAATTGGCCTTGATTGAATTTCATGACATTGGTACTACAAAGTACAGTCAATTTTAAGTGTTTAGTTTTAAAAAAACATGTGGGTCACTAATTTAATTTTTTCCACACATGCATTGACCAAACCCACAACCGAAAAAAAATTAGAACTTGTGGACAAATTTGTTGGGCCCATTTAAATTGGCCTTGATTGAATTTCATGACATTGGTACTACAAAGTACAGTCAATTTTAAGTGTTTAGTTTTAAAAAAACATGTGGGTCACTAATTTAATTTTTTCCACACATGCATTGACCAAATCCACAACCAAAATAAAATTAGAACTTGTGGACAAATTTGTTGGGCCCATTTAAATTGGCCTTGATTGAATTTCATGACATTGGTACTACAAAGTACAGTCAATTTTAAGTGTTTAGTTTTAAAAAAACATGTGGGTCACTAATTTAATTTTTTCCACACATGCATTGACCATACCTACAACAAAAAAAAAATTAGAACTTGTGGACAAATTTGTTGGGCCCATTTAAATTGGCCTTGATTGAATTTCATGACATTGGTACTACAAAGTACAGTCAATTTTAAGAGTTTACATTTAAAAAAACATGTGGGTCACTAATTTAATTTTTTCCACACATGCATTGACCAAATCCACAACCAAAAAAAAATTAGAACTTGTGGACAAATTTGTTGGGCCCATTTAAATTGGCCTTGATTGAATTTCATGACATTGGTACTACAAAGTACAGTCAATTTTAAGTGTTTAGTTTTAAAAAAACATGTGGGTCACTAATTTAATTTTTTCCACACATGCATTGACCAAACCCACAACCGAAAAAAAATTAGAACTTGTGGACAAATTTGTTGGGCCCATTTAAATTGGCCTTGATTGAATTTCATGACATTGGTACTACAAAGTACAGTCAATTTTAAGTGTTTAGTTTTAAAAAAACATGTGGGTCACTAATTTAATTTTTTCCACACATGCATTGACCATACCTACAACAAAAAAAAAATTAGAACTTGTGGACAAATTTGTTGGGCCCATTTAAATTGGCCTTGATTGAATTTCATGACATTGGTACTACAAAGTACAGTCAATTTTAAGAGTTTACATTTAAAAAAACATGTGGGTCACTAATTTAATTTTTTCCACACATGCATTGACCAAATCCACAACCAAAAAAAAATTAGAACTTGTGGACAAATTTGTTGGGCCCATTTAAATTGGCCTTGATTGAATTTCATGACATTGGTACTACAAAGTACAGTCAATTTTAAGTGTTTAGTTTTAAAAAAACATGTGGGTCACTAATTTAATTTTTTCCACACATGCATTGACCAAACCCACAACCGAAAAAAAATTAGAACTTGTGGACAAATTTGTTGGGCCCATTTAAATTGGCCTTGATTGAATTTCATGACATTGGTACTACAAAGTACAGTCAATTTTAAGTGTTTAGTTTTAAAAAAACATGTGGGTCACTAATTTAATTTTTTCCACACATGCATTCACCAAATCCACAACCAAAATAAAATTAGAACTTGTGGACAAATTTGTTGGGCCCATTTAAATTGGCCTTGATTGAATTTCATGACATTGGTACTACAAAGTACAGTCAATTTTAAGTGTTTAGTTTTAAAAAAACATGTGGGTCACTAATTTAATTTTTTCCACACATGCATTGACCAAACCCACAACCGAAAAAAAATTAGAACTTGTGGACAAATTTGTTGGGCCCATTTAAATTGGCCTTGATTGAATTTCATGACATTGGTACTACAAAGTACAGTCAATTTTAAGTGTTTAGTTTTAAAAAAACATGTGGGTCACTAATTTAATTTTTTCCACACATGCATTGACCAAACCCACAACCGAAAAAAAATTAGAACTTGTGGACAAATTTGTTGGGCCCATTTAAATTGGCCTTGATTGAATTTCATGACATTGGTACTACAAAGTACAGTCAATTTTAAGTGTTTAGTTTTAAAAAAACATGTGGGTCACTAATTTAATTTTTTCCACACATGCATTGACCAAACCCACAACCGAAAAAAAATTAGAACTTGTGGACAAATTTGTTGGGCCCATTTAAATTGGCCTTGATTGAATTTCATGACATTGGTACTACAAAGTACAGTCAATTTTAAGAGTTTAGTTTTTAAAAAATAGGTGGGTCACTAATTTAATTTTTTCCACACATGCATTGACCAAATCCACAACCAAAATAAAATTAGAACTTGTGGACAAATTTGTTGGGCCCATTTAAATTGGCCTTGATTGAATTTCATGACATTGGTACTACAAAGTACAGTCAATTTTAAGAGTTTACATTTAAAAAAACATGTGGGTCACTAATTTAATTTTTTCCACACATGCATTGACCAAACCCACAACCGAAAAAAAATTAGAACTTGTGGACAAATTTGTTGGGCCCATTTAAATTGGCCTTGATTGAATTTCATGACATTGGTACTACAAAGTACAGTCAATTTTAAGTGTTTAGTTTTAAAAAAACATGTGGGTCACTAATTTAATTTTTTCCACACATGCATTCACCAAATCCACAACCAAAATAAAATTAGAACTTGTGGACAAATTTGTTGGGCCCATTTAAATTGGCCTTGATTGAATTTCATGACATTGGTACTACAAAGTACAGTCAATTTTAAGTGTTTACATTTAAAAAAACATGTGGGTCACTAATTTAATTTTTTCCACACATGCATTGACCAAACCCACAACCAAAATAAAATTAGAACTTGTGGACAAATTTGTTGGGCCCATTTAAATTGGCCTTGATTGAATTTCATGACATTGGTACTACAAAGTACAGTCAATTTTAAGTGTTTAGTTTTAAAAAAACATGTGGGTCACTAATTTAATTTTTTCCACACATGCATTGACCAAACCCACAACCGAAAAAAAATTAGAACTTGTGGACAAATTTGTTGGGCCCATTTAAATTGGCCTTGATTGAATTTCATGACATTGGTACTACAAAGTACAGTCAATTTTAAGTGTTTAGTTTTAAAAAAACATGTGGGTCACTAATTTAATTTTTTCCACACATGCATTGACCAAACCCACAACCGAAAAAAAATTAGAACTTGTGGACAAATTTGTTGGGCCCATTTAAATTGGCCTTGATTGAATTTCATGACATTGGTACTACAAAGTACAGTCAATTTTAAGAGTTTAGTTTTTAAAAAATAGGTGGGTCACTAATTTAATTTTTTCCACACATGCATTGACCAAATCCACAACCAAAATAAAATTAGAACTTGTGGACAAATTTGTTGGGCCCATTTAAATTGGCCTTGATTGAATTTCATGACATTGGTACTACAAAGTACAGTCAATTTTAAGAGTTTACATTTAAAAAAACATGTGGGTCACTAATTTAATTTTTTCCACACATGCATTGACCAAACCCACAACCGAAAAAAAATTAGAACTTGTGGACAAATTTGTTGGGCCCATTTAAATTGGCCTTGATTGAATTTCATGACATTGGTACTACAAAGTACAGTCAATTTTAAGTGTTTAGTTTTAAAAAAACATGTGGGTCACTAATTTAATTTTTTCCACACATGCATTGACCAAATCCACAACCAAAAAAAAATTAGAACTTGTGGACAAATTTGTTGGGCCCATTTAAATTGGCCTTGATTGAATTTCATGACATTGGTACTACAAAGTACAGTCAATTTTAAGTGTTTAGTTTTAAAAAAACATGTGGGTCACTAATTTAATTTTTTCCACACATGCATTGACCAAACCCACAACCGAAAAAAAATTAGAACTTGTGGACAAATTTGTTGGGCCCATTTAAATTGGCCTTGATTGAATTTCATGACATTGGTACTACAAAGTACAGTCAATTTTAAGTGTTTAGTTTTAAAAAAACATGTGGGTCACTAATTTAATTTTTTCCACACATGCATTGACCAAACCCACAACCGAAAAAAAATTAGAACTTGTGGACAAATTTGTTGGGCCCATTTAAATTGGCCTTGATTGAATTTCATGACATTGGTACTACAAAGTACAGTCAATTTTAAGTGTTTAGTTTTAAAAAAACATGTGGGTCACTAATTTAATTTTTTCCACACATGCATTGACCAAACCCACAACCGAAAAAAAATTAGAACTTGTGGACAAATTTGTTGGGCCCATTTAAATTGGCCTTGATTGAATTTCATGACATTGGTACTACAAAGTACAGTCAATTTTAAGAGTTTAGTTTTTAAAAAATAGGTGGGTCACTAATTTAATTTTTTCCACACATGCATTGACCAAATCCACAACCAAAATAAAATTAGAACTTGTGGACAAATTTGTTGGGCCCATTTAAATTGGCCTTGATTGAATTTCATGACATTGGTACTACAAAGTACAGTCAATTTTAAGAGTTTACATTTAAAAAAACATGTGGGTCACTAATTTAATTTTTTCCACACATGCATTGACCAAACCCACAACCGAAAAAAAATTAGAACTTGTGGACAAATTTGTTGGGCCCATTTAAATTGGCCTTGATTGAATTTCATGACATTGGTACTACAAAGTACAGTCAATTTTAAGTGTTTAGTTTTAAAAAAACATGTGGGTCACTAATTTAATTTTTTCCACACATGCATTGACCAAATCCACAACCAAAAAAAAATTAGAACTTGTGGACAAATTTGTTGGGCCCATTTAAATTGGCCTTGATTGAATTTCATGACATTGGTACTACAAAGTACAGTCAATTTTAAGTGTTTAGTTTTAAAGAAACATGTGGGTCACTAATTTAATTTTTTCCACACATGCATTGACCAAACCCACAACCGAAAAAAAATTAGAACTTGTGGACAAATTTGTTGGGCCCATTTAAATTGGCCTTGATTGAATTTCATGACATTGGTACTACAAAGTACAGTCAATTTTAAGTGTTTAGTTTTAAAAAAACATGTGGGTCACTAATTTAATTTTTTCCACACATGCATTGACCAAACCCACAACCGAAAAAAAATTAGAACTTGTGGACAAATTTGTTGGGCCCATTTAAATTGGCCTTGATTGAATTTCATGACATTGGTACTACAAAGTACAGTCAATTTTAAGTGTTTAGTTTTAAAAAAACATGTGGGTCACTAATTTAATTTTTTCCACACATGCATTGACCAAATCCACAACCGAAAAAAAATTAGAACTTGTGGACAAATTTGTTGGGCCCATTTAAATTGGCCTTCATTCAATTTCATGACATTGGTACTACAAAGTACAGTCAATTTTAAGTGTTTAGTTTTAAAAAAACATGTGGGTCACTAATTTAATTTTTTCCACACATGCATTGACCAAACCCACAACCGAAAAAAAATTAGAACTTGTGGACAAATTTGTTGGGCCCATTTAAATTGGCCTTGATTGAATTTCATGACATTGGTACTACAAAGTACAGTCAATTTTAAGTGTTTAGTTTTAAAAAAACATGTGGGTCACTAATTTAATTTTTTCCACACATGCATTGACCAAACCCACAACCAAAATAAAATTAGAACTTGTGGACAAATTTGTTGGGCCCATTTAAATTGGCCTTGATTGAATTTCATGACATTGGTACTACAAAGTACAGTCAATTTTAAGAGTTTAGTTTTAAAAAAACATGTGGGTCACTAATTTAATTTTTTCCACACATGCATTGACCAAATCCACAACCAAAATAAAATTAGAACTTGTGGACAAATTTGTTGGGCCCATTTAAATTGGCCTTGATTGAATTTCATGACATTGGTACTACAAAGTACAGTCAATTTTAAGAGTTTACATTTAAAAAAACATGTGGGTCACTAATTTAATTTTTTCCACACATGCATTGACCAAATCCACAACCAAAAAAAAATTAGAACTTGTGGACAAATTTGTTGGGCCCATTTAAATTGGCCTTGATTGAATTTCATGACATTGGTACTACAAAGTACAGTCAATTTTAAGTGTTTAGTTTTAAAAAAACATGTGGGTCACTAATTTAATTTTTTCCACACATGCATTGACCAAACCCACAACCAAAGAAAAATTAGAACTTGTGGACAAATTTGTTGGGCCCATTTAAATTGGCCTTGATTGAATTTCATGACATTGGTACTACAAAGTACAGTCAATTTTAAGTGTTTAGTTTTAAAAAAACATGTGGGTCACTAATTTAATTTTTTCCACACATGCATTGACCAAATCCACAACCAAAAAAAAATTAGAACTTGTGGACAAATTTGTTGGGCCCATTTAAATTGGCCTTGATTGAATTTCATGACATTGGTACTACAAAGTACAGTCAATTTTAAGTGTTTAGTTTTAAAAAAACATGTGGGTCACTAATTTAATTTTTTCCACACATGCATTGACCAAACCCACAACCGAAAAAAAATTAGAACTTGTGGACAAATTTGTTGGGCCCATTTAAATTGGCCTTGATTGAATTTCATGACATTGGTACTACAAAGTACAGTCAATTTTAAGAGTTTAGTTTTTAAAAAACAGGTGGGTCACTAATTTAATTTTTTCCACACATGCATTGACCAAACCCACAAAAAAAAAAAATTAGAACTTGTGGACAAATTTGTTGGGCCCATTTAAATTGGCCTTGATTGAATTTCATGACATTGGTACTACAAAGTACAGTCAATTTTAAGTGTTTAGTTTTAAAAAAACATGTCGGTCACTAATTTAATTTTTTCCACACATGCAATAACCAAACCCACAACCAAGTAAAAATTAGAACTTGTGGACAAATTTGTTGGGCCCATTTAAATTGGCCTTGATTGAATTTCATGACATTGGTACTACAAAGTACAGTCAATTTTAAGTGTTTAGTTTTAAAAAAACATGTGGGTCACTAATTTAATTTTTTCCACACATGCATTGACCATACCTACAACAAAAAAAAAATTAGAACTTGTGGACAAATTTGTTGGGCCCATTTAAATTGGCCTTGATTGAATTTCATGACATTGGTACTACAAAGTACAGTCAATTTTAAGTGTTTAGTTTTAAAAAAACATGTGGGTCACTAATTTAATTTTTTCCACACATGCATTGACCAAACCCACAACCGAAGAAAAATTAGAACTTGTGGACAAATTTGTTGGGCCCATTTAAATTGGCCTTGATTGAATTTCATGACATTGGTACTACAAAGTACAGTCAATTTTAAGTGTTTAGTTTTAAAAAAACATGTGGGTCACTAATTTAATTTTTTCCACACATGCATTGACCATACCTACAACAAAAAAAAAATTAGAACTTGTGGACAAATTTGTTGGGCCCATTTAAATTGGCCTTGATTGAATTTCATGACATTGGTACTACAAAGTACAGTCAATTTTAAGTGTTTAGTTTTAAAAAAACATGTGGGTCACTAATTTAATTTTTTCCACACATGCATTGACCAAACCCACAACCGAAAAAAAATTAGAACTTGTGGACAAATTTGTTGGGCCCATTTAAATTGGCCTTGATTGAATTTCATGACATTGGTACTACAAAGTACAGTCAATTTTAAGAGTTTAGTTTTTAAAAAACAGGTGGGTCACTAATTTAATTTTTTCCACACATGCATTGACCAAACCCACAAAAAAAAAAAATTAGAACTTGTGGACAAATTTGTTGGGCCCATTTAAATTGGCCTTGATTGAATTTCATGACATTGGTACTACAAAGTACAGTCAATTTTAAGTGTTTAGTTTTAAAAAAACATGTCGGTCACTAATTTAATTTTTTCCACACATGCATTGACCAAATCCACAACCAAAAAAAAATTAGAACTTGTAGACAAATTTGTTGGGCCCATTTAAATTGGCCTTGATTGAATTTCATGACATTGGTACTACAAAGTACAGTCAATTTTAAGAGTTTAGTTTTTAAAAAACAGGTGGGTCACTAATTTAATTTTTTCCACACATGCATTGACCAAATCCACAACCAAAATAGAATTAGAACTTGTGGACAAATTTGTTGGGCCCATTTAAATTGGCCTTGATTGAATTTCATGACATTGGTACTACAAAGTACAGTCAATTTTAAGAGTTTAGTTTTAAAAAAACATGTGGGTCACTAATTTAATTTTTTCCACACATACATTGACCATACCTACCACAAAAAAAAAATTAGAACTTGTGGACAAATTTGTTGGGCCCATTTAAATTGGCCTTGATTGAATTTCATGACATTGGTACTACAAAGTACAGTCAATTTTAAGTGTTTAGTTTTAAAAAAACATGTGGGTCACTAATTTAATTTTTTCCACACATACATTGACCATACCTACCACAAAAAAAAAATTAGAACTTGTGGACAAATTTGTTGGGCCCATTTAAATTGGCCTTGATTGAATTTCATGACATTGGTACTACAAAGTACAGTCAATTTTAAGAGTTTAGTTTTTAAAAAACAGGTGGGTCACTAATTTAATTTTTTCCACACATGCATTGACCAAACCCACAAAAAAAAAAAATTAGAACTTGTGGACAAATTTGTTGGGCCCATTTAAATTGGCCTTGATTGAATTTCATGACATTGGTACTACAAAGTACAGTCAATTTTAAGTGTTTAGTTTTAAAAAAACATGTCGGTCACTAATTTAATTTTTTCCACACATGCAATAACCAAACCCACAACCAAGTAAAAATTAGAACTTGTGGACAAATTTGTTGGGCCCATTTAAATTGGCCTTGATTGAATTTCATGACATTGGTACTACAAAGTACAGTCAATTTTAAGTGTTTAGTTTTAAAAAAACATGTGGGTCACTAATTTAATTTTTTCCACACATGCAATAACCAAACCCACAACCAAGTAAAAATTAGAACTTGTGGACAAATTTGTTGGGCCCATTTAAATTGGCCTTGATTGAATTTCATGACATTGGTACTACAAAGTACAGTCAATTTTAAGAGTTTACATTTAAAAAAACATGTGGGTCACTAATTTAATTTTTTCCACACATGCATTGACCAAACCCACAACCGAAAAAAAATTAGAACTTGTGGACAAATTTGTTGGGCCCATTTAAATTGGCCTTGATTGAATTTCATGACATTGGTACTACAAAGTACAGTCAATTTTAAGTGTTTAGTTTTAAAAAAACATGTGGGTCACTAATTTAATTTTTTCCACACATGCATTGACCAAATCCACAACCAAAAAAAAATTAGAACTTGTAGACAAATTTGTTGGGCCCATTTAAATTGGCCTTGATTGAATTTCATGACATTGGTACTACAAAGTACAGTCAATTTTAAGAGTTTAGTTTTTAAAAAACAGGTGGGTCACTAATTTAATTTTTTCCACACATGCATTGACCAAATCCACAACCAAAATAGAATTAGAACTTGTGGACAAATTTGTTGGGCCCATTTAAATTGGCCTTGATTGAATTTCATGACATTGGTACTACAAAGTACAGTCAATTTTAAGTGTTTAGTTTTAAAAAAACATGTGGGTCACTAATTTAATTTTTTCCACACATACATTGACCATACCTACAACAAAAAAAAAATTAGAACTTGTGGACAAATTTGTTGGGCCCATTTAAATTGGCCTTGATTGAATTTCATGACATTGGTACTACAAAGTACAGTCAATTTTAAGAGTTTACATTTAAAAAAACATGTGGGTCACTAATTTAATTTTTTCCACACATGCATTGACCAAACCCACAACCGAAAAAAAATTAGAACTTGTGGACAAATTTGTTGGGCCCATTTAAATTGGCCTTGATTGAATTTCATGACATTGGTACTACAAAGTACAGTCAATTTTAAGAGTTTAGTTTTTAAAAAACAGGTGGGTCACTAATTTAATTTTTTCCACACATGCATTGACCAAACCCACAAAAAAAAAAAATTAGAACTTGTGGACAAATTTGTTGGGCCCATTTAAATTGGCCTTGATTGAATTTCATGACATTGGTACTACAAAGTACAGTCAATTTTAAGTGTTTAGTTTTAAAAAAACATGTCGGTCACTAATTTAATTTTTTCCACACATGCAATAACCAAACCCACAACCAAGTAAAAATTAGAACTTGTGGACAAATTTGTTGGGCCCATTTAAATTGGCCTTGATTGAATTTCATGACATTGGTACTACAAAGTACAGTCAATTTTAAGTGTTTAGTTTTAAAAAAACATGTGGGTCACTAATTTAATTTTTTCCACACATGCATTGACCAAACCCACAACCAAAATAAAATTAGAACTTGTGGACAAATTTGTTGGGCCCATTTAAATTGGCCTTGATTGAATTTCATGACATTGGTACTACAAAGTACAGTCAATTTTAAGAGTTTAGTTTTAAAAAAACATGTGGGTCACTAATTTAATTTTTTCCACACATGCATTGACCAAATCCACAACCAAAATAAAATTAGAACTTGTGGACAAATTTGTTGGGCCCATTTAAATTGGCCTTGATTGAATTTCATGACATTGGTACTACAAAGTACAGTCAATTTTAAGTGTTTAGTTTTAAAAAATAGGTGGGTCACTAATTTAATTTTTTCCACACATGCATTGACCATACCTACAACCAAAAAAAAATTAGAACTTGTGGACAAATTTGTTGGGCCCATTTAAATTGGCCTTGATTGAATTTCATGACATTGGTACTACAAAGTACAGTCAATTTTAAGAGTTTACATTTAAAAAAACATGTGGGTCACTAATTTAATTTTTTCCACACATGCATTGACCAAATCCACAACCAAAATAAAATTAGAACTTGTGGACAAATTTGTTGGGCCCATTTAAATTGGCCTTGATTGAATTTCATGACATTGGTACTACAAAGTACAGTCAATTTTAAGAGTTTAGTTTTAAAAAAACATGTGGGTCACTAATTTAATTTTTTCCACACATACATTGACCATACCTACAACAAAAAAAAAATTAGAACTTGTGGACAAATTTGTTGGGCCCATTTAAATTGGCCTTGATTGAATTTCATGACATTGGTACTACAAAGTACAGTCAATTTTAAGAGTTTACATTTAAAAAAACATGTGGGTCACTAATTTAATTTTTTCCACACATGCATTGACCAAATCCACAACCAAAAAAAAATTAGAACTTGTGGACAAATTTGTTGGGCCCATTTAAATTGGCCTTGATTGAATTTCATGACATTGGTACTACAAAGTACAGTCAATTTTAAGAGTTTACATTTAAAAAAACATGTGGGTCGCTAATTTAATTTTTTCCACACATGCATTGACCAAACCCACAACCAAAATAAAATTAGAACTTGTGGACAAATTTGTTGGGCCCATTTAAATTGGCCTTGATTGAATTTCATGACATTGGTACTACAAAGTACAGTCAATTTTAAGAGTTTAGTTTTAAAAAAACATGTGGGTCACTAATTTAATTTTTTCCACACATGCATTGACCAAATCCACAACCAAAATAAAATTAGAACTTGTGGACAAATTTGTTGGGCCCATTTAAATTGGCCTTGATTGAATTTCATGACATTGGTACTACAAAGTACAGTCAATTTTAAGTGTTTAGTTTTAAAAAATAGGTGGGTCACTAATTTAATTTTTTCCACACATGCATTGACCATACCTACAACCAAAAAAAAATTAGAACTTGTGGACAAATTTGTTGGGCCCATTTAAATTGGCCTTGATTGAATTTCATGACATTGGTACTACAAAGTACAGTCAATTTTAAGAGTTTACATTTAAAAAAACATGTGGGTCACTAATTTAATTTTTTCCACACATGCATTGACCAAATCCACAACCAAAAAAAAATTAGAACTTGTGGACAAATTTGTTGGGCCCATTTAAATTGGCCTTGATTGAATTTCATGACATTGGTACTACAAAGTACAGTCAATTTTAAGAGTTTAGTTTTTAAAAAACAGGTGGGTCACTAATTTAATTTTTTCCACACATGCATTGACCAAACCCACAAAAAAAAAAAATTAGAACTTGTGGACAAATTTGTTGGGCCCATTTAAATTGGCCTTGATTGAATTTCATGACATTGGTACTACAAAGTACAGTCAATTTTAAGTGTTTAGTTTTAAAAAAACATGTCGGTCACTAATTTAATTTTTTCCACACATGCATTGACCAAATCCACAACCAAAAAAAAATTAGAACTTGTGGACAAATTTGTTGGGCCCATTTAAATTGGCCTTGATTGAATTTCATGACATTGGTACTACAAAGTACAGTCAATTTTAAGTGTTTAGTTTTAAAAAATAGGTGGGTCACTAATTTAATTTTTTCCACACATGCATTGACCATACCTACAACCAAAAAAAAATTAGAACTTGTGGACAAATTTGTTGGGCCCATTTAAATTGGCCTTGATTGAATTTCATGACATTGGTACTACAAAGTACAGTCAATTTTAAGAGTTTACATTTAAAAAAACATGTGGGTCACTAATTTAATTTTTTCCACACATGCATTGACCAAATCCACAACCAAAAAAAAATTAGAACTTGTGGACAAATTTGTTGGGCCCATTTAAATTGGCCTTGATTGAATTTCATGACATTGGTACTACAAAGTACAGTCAATTTTAAGAGTTTAGTTTTTAAAAAACAGGTGGGTCACTAATTTAATTTTTTCCACACATGCATTGACCAAACCCACAAAAAAAAAAAATTAGAACTTGTGGACAAATTTGTTGGGCCCATTTAAATTGGCCTTGATTGAATTTCATGACATTGGTACTACAAAGTACAGTCAATTTTAAGTGTTTAGTTTTAAAAAAACATGTCGGTCACTAATTTAATTTTTTCCACACATGCATTGACCAAATCCACAACCAAAAAAAAATTAGAACTTGTAGACAAATTTGTTGGGCCCATTTAAATTGGCCTTGATTGAATTTCATGACATTGGTACTACAAAGTACAGTCAATTTTAAGTGTTTAGTTTTAAAAAAACATGTGGGTCACTAATTTAATTTTTTCCACACATGCATTGACCAAACCCACAACCGAAGAAAAATTAGAACTTGTGGACAAATTTGTTGGGCCCATTTAAATTGGCCTTGATTGAATTTCATGACATTGGTACTACAAAGTACAGTCAATTTTAAGTGTTTAGTTTTAAAAAAACATGTGGGTCACTAATTTAATTTTTTCCACACATGCATTGACCATACCTACAACAAAAAAAAAATTAGAACTTGTGGACAAATTTGTTGGGCCCATTTAAATTGGCCTTGATTGAATTTCATGACATTGGTACTACAAAGTACAGTCAATTTTAAGAGTTTACATTTAAAAAAACATGTGGGTCACTAATTTAATTTTTTCCACACATGCATTGACCAAACCCACAACCGAAAAAAAATTAGAACTTGTGGACAAATTTGTTGGGCCCATTTAAATTGGCCTTGATTGAATTTCATGACATTGGTACTACAAAGTACAGTCAATTTTAAGAGTTTAGTTTTTAAAAAACAGGTGGGTCACTAATTTAATTTTTTCCACACATGCATTGACCAAACCCACAAAAAAAAAAAATTAGAACTTGTGGACAAATTTGTTGGGCCCATTTAAATTGGCCTTGATTGAATTTCATGACATTGGTACTACAAAGTTTAGTCAATTTTAAGTGTTTAGTTTTAAAAAAACATGTCGGTCACTAATTTAATTTTTTCCACACATGCAATAACCAAACCCACAACCAAGTAAAAATTAGAACTTGTGGACAAATTTGTTGGGCCCATTTAAATTGGCCTTGATTGAATTTCATGACATTGGTACTACAAAGTACAGTCAATTTTAAGAGTTTAGTTTTAAAAAAACATGTGGGTCACTAATTTAATTTTTTCCACACATGCATTGACCAAATCCACAACCAAAATAAAATTAGAACTTGTGGACAAATTTGTTGGGCCCATTTAAATTGGCCTTGATTGAATTTCATGACATTGGTACTACAAAGTACAGTCAATTTTAAGTATTTAGTTTTAAAAAAACATGTGGGTCACTCATTTAATTTTTTCCACACATGCATTGACCAAACCCACAACCAAAAAAAAATTAGAACTTGTGGACAAATTTGTTGGGCCCATTTAAATTGGCCTTGATTGAATTTCATGACATTGGTACTACAAAGTACAGTCAATTTTAAGTGTTTAGTTTTAAAAAAACATGTGGGTCACTAATTTAATTTTTTCCACACATGCATTGACCAAATCCACAACCAAAAAAAAATTAGAACTTGTGGACAAATTTGTTGGGCCCATTTAAATTGGCCTTGATTGAATTTCATGACATTGGTACTACAAAGTACAGTCAATTTTAAGTGTTTAGTTTTAAAAAAACATGTGGGTCACTAATTTAATTTTTTCCACACATGCATTGACCAAACCCACAACCGAAAAAAAATTAGAACTTGTGGACAAATTTGTTGGGCCCATTTAAATTGGCCTTGATTGAATTTCATGACATTGGTACTACAAAGTACAGTCAATTTTAAGTGTTTAGTTTTAAAAAAACATGTGGGTCACTAATTTAATTTTTTCCACACATGCATTGACCATACCTACAACAAAAAAAAAATTAGAACTTGTGGACAAATTTGTTGGGCCCATTTAAATTGGCCTTGATTGAATTTCATGACATTGGTACTACAAAGTACAGTCAATTTTAAGTGTTTAGTTTTAAAAAAACATGTGGGTCACTAATTTAATTTTTTCCACACATGCATTGACCATACCTACAACAAAAAAAAAATTAGAACTTGTGGACAAATTTGTTGGGCCCATTTAAATTGGCCTTGATTGAATTTCATGACATTGGTACTACAAAGTACAGTCAATTTTAAGAGTTTAGTTTTTAAAAAACAGGTGGGTCACTAATTTAATTTTTTCCACACATGCATTGACCAAACCCACAAAAAAAAAAAATTAGAACTTGTGGACAAATTTGTTGGGCCCATTTAAATTGGCCTTGATTGAATTTCATGACATTGGTACTACAAAGTACAGTCAATTTTAAGTGTTTAGTTTTAAAAAAACATGTCGGTCACTAATTTAATTTTTTCCACACATGCAATAACCAAACCCACAACCAAGTAAAAATTAGAACTTGTGGACAAATTTGTTGGGCCCATTTAAATTGGCCTTGATTGAATTTCATGACATTGGTACTACAAAGTACAGTCAATTTTAAGAGTTTAGTTTTAAAAAAACATGTGGGTCACTAATTTAATTTTTTCCACACATGCATTGACCAAATCCACAACCAAAATAAAATTAGAACTTGTGGACAAATTTGTTGGGCCCATTTAAATTGGCCTTGATTGAATTTCATGACATTGGTACTACAAAGTACAGTCAATTTTAAGTATTTAGTTTTAAAAAAACATGTGGGTCACTAATTTAATTTTTTCCACACATGCATTGACCAAATCCACAACCAAAAAAAAATTAGAACTTGTGGACAAATTTGTTGGGCCCATTTAAATTGGCCTTGATTGAATTTCATGACATTGGTACTACAAAGTACAGTCAATTTTAAGTGTTTAGTTTTAAAAAAACATGTGGGTCACTAATTTAATTTTTTCCACACATGCATTGACCATACCTACAACAAAAAAAAAATTAGAACTTGTGGACAAATTTGTTGGGCCCATTTAAATTGGCCTTGATTGAATTTCATGACATTGGTACTACAAAGTACAGTCAATTTTAAGAGTTTACATTTAAAAAAACATGTGGGTCACTAATTTAATTTTTTCCACACATGCATTGACCAAATCCACAACCAAAAAAAAATTAGAACTTGTGGACAAATTTGTTGGGCCCATTTAAATTGGCCTTGATTGAATTTCATGACATTGGTACTACAAAGTACAGTCAATTTTAAGTGTTTAGTTTTAAAAAAACATGTGGGTCACTAATTTAATTTTTTCCACACATGCATTGATCAAACCCACAACCGAAAAAAAATTAGAACTTGTGGACAAATTTGTTGGGCCCATTTAAATTGGCCTTGATTGAATTTCATGACATTGGTACTACAAAGTACAGTCAATTTTAAGTGTTTAGTTTTAAAAAAACATGTGGGTCACTAATTTAATTTTTTCCACACATGCATTGACCAAATCCACAACCAAAATAAAATTAGAACTTGTGGACAAATTTGTTGGGCCCATTTAAATTGGCCTTGATTGAATTTCATGACATTGGTACTACAAAGTACAGTCAATTTTAAGTGTTTAGTTTTAAAAAAACATGTGGGTCACTAATTTAATTTTTTCCACACATGCATTGACCATACCTACAACAAAAAAAAAATTAGAACTTGTGGACAAATTTGTTGGGCCCATTTAAATTGGCCTTGATTGAATTTCATGACATTGGTACTACAAAGTACAGTCAATTTTAAGAGTTTACATTTAAAAAAACATGTGGGTCACTAATTTAATTTTTTCCACACATGCATTGACCAAATCCACAACCAAAAAAAAATTAGAACTTGTGGACAAATTTGTTGGGCCCATTTAAATTGGCCTTGATTGAATTTCATGACATTGGTACTACAAAGTACAGTCAATTTTAAGTGTTTAGTTTTAAAAAAACATGTGGGTCACTAATTTAATTTTTTCCACACATGCATTGACCAAACCCACAACCAAAGAAAAATTAGAACTTGTGGACAAATTTGTTGGGCCCATTTAAATTGGCCTTGATTGAATTTCATGACATTGGTACTACAAAGTACAGTCAATTTTAAGTGTTTAGTTTTAAAAAAACATGTGGGTCACTAATTTAATTTTTTCCACACATGCATTGACCAAATCCACAACCAAAAAAAAATTAGAACTTGTGGACAAATTTGTTGGGCCCATTTAAATTGGCCTTGATTGAATTTCATGACATTGGTACTACAAAGTACAGTCAATTTTAAGTGTTTAGTTTTAAAAAAACATGTGGGTCACTAATTTAATTTTTTCCACACATGCATTGACCAAACCCACAACCGAAAAAAAATTAGAACTTGTGGACAAATTTGTTGGGCCCATTTAAATTGGCCTTGATTGAATTTCATGACATTGGTACTACAAAGTACAGTCAATTTTAAGAGTTTAGTTTTTAAAAAACAGGTGGGTCACTAATTTAATTTTTTCCACACATGCATTGACCAAACCCACAAAAAAAAAAAATTAGAACTTGTGGACAAATTTGTTGGGCCCATTTAAATTGGCCTTGATTGAATTTCATGACATTGGTACTACAAAGTACAGTCAATTTTAAGTGTTTAGTTTTAAAAAAACATGTCGGTCACTAATTTAATTTTTTCCACACATGCAATAACCAAACCCACAACCAAGTAAAAATTAGAACTTGTGGACAAATTTGTTGGGCCCATTTAAATTGGCCTTGATTGAATTTCATGACATTGGTACTACAAAGTACAGTCAATTTTAAGAGTTTAGTTTTAAAAAAACATGTGGGTCACTAATTTAATTTTTTCCACACATGCATTGACCAAACCCACAACCGACAAAAAATTAGAACTTGTGGACAAATTTGTTGGGCCCATTTAAATTGGCCTTGATTGAATTTCATGACATTGGTACTACAAAGTACAGTCAATTTTAAGTGTTTAGTTTTAAAAAAACATGTGGGTCACTAATTTAATTTTTTCCACACATGCATTGACCAAACCCACAACCGAAAAAAAATTAGAACTTGTGGACAAATTTGTTGGGCCCATTTAAATTGGTCTTGATTGAATTTCATGACATTGGTACTACAAAGTACAGTCAATTTTAAGTGTTTAGTTTTAAAAAAACATGTGGGTCACTAATTTAATTTTTTCCACACATGCATTGACCAAATCCACAACCAAAATAAAATTAGAACTTGTGGACAAATTTGTTGGGCCCATTTAAATTGGCCTTGATTGAATTTCATGACATTGGTACTACAAAGTACAGTCAATTTTAAGTGTTTAGTTTTAAAAAAACATGTGGGTCACTAATTTAATTTTTTCCACACATGCATTGACCATACCTACAACAAAAAAAAAATTAGAACTTGTGGACAAATTTGTTGGGCCCATTTAAATTGGCCTTGATTGAATTTCATGACATTGGTACTACAAAGTACAGTCAATTTTAAGTGTTTAGTTTTAAAAAAACATGTGGGTCACTAATTTAATTTTTTCCACACATGCATTGACCATACCTACAACAAAAAAAAAATTAGAACTTGTGGACAAATTTGTTGGGCCCATTTAAATTGGCCTTGATTGAATTTCATGACATTGGTACTACAAAGTACAGTCAATTTTAAGAGTTTAGTTTTTAAAAAACAGGTGGGTCACTAATTTAATTTTTTCCACACATGCATTGACCAAACCCACAAAAAAAAAAAATTAGAACTTGTGGACAAATTTGTTGGGCCCATTTAAATTGGCCTTGATTGAATTTCATGACATTGGTACTACAAAGTACAGTCAATTTTAAGTGTTTAGTTTTAAAAAAACATGTCGGTCACTAATTTAATTTTTTCCACACATGCAATAACCAAACCCACAACCAAGTAAAAATTAGAACTTGTGGACAAATTTGTTGGGCCCATTTAAATTGGCCTTGATTGAATTTCATGACATTGGTACTACAAAGTACAGTCAATTTTAAGAGTTTAGTTTTAAAAAAACATGTGGGTCACTAATTTAATTTTTTCCACACATGCATTGACCAAATCCACAACAAAAAAAAAATTAGAACTTGTGGACAAATTTGTTGGGCCCATTTAAATTGGCCTTGATTGAATTTCATGACATTGGTACTACAAAGTACAGTCAATTTTAAGTATTTAGTTTTAAAAAAACATGTGGGTCACTAATTTAATTTTTTCCACACATGCATTGACCAAATCCACAACCAAAAAAAAATTAGAACTTGTGGACAAATTTGTTGGGCCCATTTAAATTGGCCTTGATTGAATTTCATGACATTGGTACTACAAAGTACAGTCAATTTTAAGTGTTTAGTTTTAAAAAAACATGTGGGTCACTAATTTAATTTTTTCCACACATGCATTGACCATACCTACAACAAAAAAAAAATTAGAACTTGTGGACAAATTTGTTGGGCCCATTTAAATTGGCCTTGATTGAATTTCATGACATTGGTACTACAAAGTACAGTCAATTTTAAGAGTTTACATTTAAAAAAACATGTGGGTCACTAATTTAATTTTTTCCACACATGCATTGACCAAATCCACAACCAAAAAAAAATTAGAACTTGTGGACAAATTTGTTGGGCCCATTTAAATTGGCCTTGATTGAATTTCATGACATTGGTACTACAAAGTACAGTCAATTTTAAGTGTTTAGTTTTAAAAAAACATGTGGGTCACTAATTTAATTTTTTCCACACATGCATTGACCAAACCCACAACCGAAAAAAAATTAGAACTTGTGGACAAATTTGTTGGGCCCATTTAAATTGGCCTTGATTGAATTTCATGACATTGGTACTACAAAGTACAGTCAATTTTAAGTGTTTAGTTTTAAAAAAACATGTGGGTCACTAATTTAATTTTTTCCACACATGCATTGACCAAATCCACAACCAAAATAAAATTAGAACTTGTGGACAAATTTGTTGGGCCCATTTAAATTGGCCTTGATTGAATTTCATGACATTGGTACTACAAAGTACAGTCAATTTTAAGTGTTTAGTTTTAAAAAAACATGTGGGTCACTAATTTAATTTTTTCCACACATGCATTGACCATACCTACAACAAAAAAAAAATTAGAACTTGTGGACAAATTTGTTGGGCCCATTTAAATTGGCCTTGATTGAATTTCATGACATTGGTACTACAAAGTACAGTCAATTTTAAGTGTTTAGTTTTAAAAAAACATGTGGGTCACTAATTTAATTTTTTCCACACATGCATTGACCAAATCCACAACCAAAAAAAAATTAGAACTTGTGGACAAATTTGTTGGGCCCATTTAAATTGGCCTTGATTGAATTTCATGACATTGGTACTACAAAGTACAGTCAATTTTAAGTGTTTAGTTTTAAAAAAACATGTGGGTCACTAATTTAATTTTTTCCACACATGCATTGACCAAACCCACAACCGAAAAAAAATTAGAACTTGTGGACAAATTTGTTGGGCCCATTTAAATTGGCCTTGATTGAATTTCATGACATTGGTACTACAAAGTACAGTCAATTTTAAGAGTTTAGTTTTTAAAAAACAGGTGGGTCACTAATTTAATTTTTTCCACACATGCATTGACCAAACCCACAAAAAAAAAAAATTAGAACTTGTGGACAAATTTGTTGGGCCCATTTAAATTGGCCTTGATTGAATTTCATGACATTGGTACTACAAAGTACAGTCAATTTTAAGTGTTTAGTTTTAAAAAAACATGTCGGTCACTAATTTAATTTTTTCCACACATGCAATAACCAAACCCACAACCAAGTAAAAATTAGAACTTGTGGACAAATTTGTTGGGCCCATTTAAATTGGCCTTGATTGAATTTCATGACATTGGTACTACAAAGTACAGTCAATTTTAAGAGTTTAGTTTTAAAAAAACATGTGGGTCACTAATTTAATTTTTTCCACACATGCATTGACCAAATCCACAACCAAAATAAAATTAGAACTTGTGGACAAATTTGTTGGGCCCATTTAAATTGGCCTTGATTGAATTTCATGACATTGGTACTACAAAGTACAGTCAATTTTAAGAGTTTACATTTAAAAAAACATGTGAGTCACTAATTTAATTTTTTCCACACATGCATTGACCAAACCCACAACCAAAAAAAAATTAGAACTTGTGGACAAATTTGTTGGGCCCATTTAAATTGGCCTTGATTGAATTTCATGACATTGGTACTACAAAGTACAGTCAATTTTAAGTGTTTAGTTTTAAAAAAAACATGTGGGTCACTAATTTAATTTTTTCCACACATGCATTGACCATACCTACAACAAAAAAAAAATTAGAACTTGTGGACAAATTTGTTGGGCCCATTTAAATTGGCCTTGATTGAATTTCATGACATTGGTACTACAAAGTACAGTCAATTTTAAGAGTTTACATTTAAAAAAACATGTGGGTCACTAATTTAATTTTTTCCACACATGCATTGACCAAATCCACAACCAAAAAAAAATTAGAACTTGTGGACAAATTTGTTGGGCCCATTTAAATTGGCCTTGATTGAATTTCATGACATTGGTACTACAAAGTACAGTCAATTTTAAGTGTTTAGTTTTAAAAAAACATGTGGGTCACTAATTTAATTTTTTCCACACATGCATTGACCAAACCCACAACCAAAGAAAAATTAGAACTTGTGGACAAATTTGTTGGGCCCATTTAAATTGGCCTTGATTGAATTTCATGACATTGGTACTACAAAGTACAGTCAATTTTAAGTGTTTAGTTTTAAAAAAACATGTGGGTCACTAATTTAATTTTTTCCACACATGCATTGACCAAATCCACAACCAAAAAAAAATTAGAACTTGTGGACAAATTTGTTGGGCCCATTTAAATTGGCCTTGATTGAATTTCATGACATTGGTACTACAAAGTACAGTCAATTTTAAGTGTTTAGTTTTAAAAAAACATGTGGGTCACTAATTTAATTTTTTCCACACATGCATTGACCAAACCCACAACCAAAAAAAAATTAGAACTTGTGGACAAATTTGTTGGGCCCATTTAAATTGGCCTTCATTCAATTTCATGACATTGGTACTACAAAGTACAGTCAATTTTAAGTGTTTAGTTTTAAAAAAACATGTGGGTCACTAATTTAATTTTTTCCACACATGCATTGACCAAACCCACAACCGAAAAAAAATTAGAACTTGTGGACAAATTTGTTGGGCCCATTTAAATTGGCCTTGATTGAATTTCATGACATTGGTACTACAAAGTACAGTCAATTTTAAGTGTTTAGTTTTAAAGAAACATGTGGGTCACTAATTTAATTTTTTCCACACATGCATTGACCAAACCCACAACCGAAAAAAAATTAGAACTTGTGGACAAATTTGTTGGGCCCATTTAAATTGGCCTTGATTGAATTTCATGACATTGGTACTACAAAGTACAGTCAATTTTAAGTGTTTAGTTTTAAAAAAACATGTCGGTCACTAATTTAATTTTTTCCACACATGCATTGACCAAACCCACAACCGAAAAAAAATTAGAACTTGTGGACAAATTTGTTGGGCCCATTTAAATTGGCCTTGATTGAATTTCATGACATTGGTACTACAAAGTACAGTCAATTTTAAGTGTTTAGTTTTAAAAAAACATGTGGGTCACTAATTTAATTTTTTCCACACATGCATTGACCAAACCCACAACCAAAATAAAATTAGAACTTGTGGACAAATTTGTTGGGCCCATTTAAATTGGCCTTGATTGAATTTCATGACATTGGTACTACAAAGTACAGTCAATTTTAAGAGTTTAGTTTTAAAAAAACATGTGGGTCACTAATTTAATTTTTTCCACACATGCATTGACCAAACCCACAAAAAAAGAAAATTAGAACTTGTGAACAAATTTGTTGGGCCCATTTAAATTGGCCTTGATTGAATTTCATGACATTGGTACTACAAAGTACAGTCAATTTTAAGTGTTTAGTTTTAAAAAAACATGTGGGTCACTAATTTAATTTTTTCCACACATGCATTGACCAAATCCACAACCAAAAAAAAATTAGAACTTGTGGACAAATTTGTTGGGCCCATTTAAATTGGCCTTGATTGAATTTCATGACATTGGTACTACAAAGTACAGTCAATTTTAAGTGTTTAGTTTTAAAAAAACATGTGGGTCACTAATTTAATTTTTTCCACACATGCATTGACCAAACCCACAACCGAAAAAAAATTAGAACTTGTGGACAAATTTGTTGGGCCCATTTAAATTGGCCTTGATTGAATTTCATGACATTGGTACTACAAAGTACAGTCAATTTTAAGTGTTTAGTTTTAAAAAAACATGTGGGTCACTAATTTAATTTTTTCCACACATGCATTGACCAAACCCACAACCGAAAAAAAATTAGAACTTGTGGACAAATTTGTTGGGCCCATTTAAATTGGCCTTGATTGAATTTCATGACATTGGTACTACAAAGTACAGTCAATTTTAAGTGTTTAGTTTTAAAAAAACATGTGGGTCACTAATTTAATTTTTTCCACACATGCATTGACCAAACCCACAACCGAAAAAAAATTAGAACTTGTGGACAAATTTGTTGGGCCCATTTAAATTGGCCTTCATTCAATTTCATGACATTGGTACTACAAAGTACAGTCAATTTTAAGTGTTTAGTTTTAAAAAAACATGTGGGTCACTAATTTAATTTTTTCCACACATGCATTGACCAAACCCACAACCGAAAAAAAATTAGAACTTGTGGACAAATTTGTTGGGCCCATTTAAATTGGCCTTGATTGAATTTCATGACATTGGTACTACAAAGTACAGTCAATTTTAAGTGTTTAGTTTTAAAAAAACATGTGGGTCACTAATTTAATTTTTTCCACACATGCATTGACCAAACCCACAACCAAAATAAAATTAGAACTTGTGGACAAATTTGTTGGGCCCATTTAAATTGGCCTTGATTGAATTTCATGACATTGGTACTACAAAGTACAGTCAATTTTAAGAGTTTAGTTTTAAAAAAACATGTGGGTCACTAATTTAATTTTTTCCACACATGCATTGACCAAACCCACAAAAAAAGAAAATTAGAACTTGTGAACAAATTTGTTGGGCCCATTTAAATTGGCCTTGATTGAATTTCATGACATTGGTACTACAAAGTACAGTCAATTTTAAGTGTTTAGTTTTAAAAAAACAAGTGGGTCACTAATTTAATTTTTTCCACACATGCATTGACCAAACCCACAAAAAAAGAAAATTAGAACTTGTGGACAAATTTGTTGGGCCCATTTAAATTGGCCTTCATTCAATTTCATGACATTGGTACTACAAAGTACAGTCAATTTTAAGTGTTTAGTTTTAAAAAAACATGTGGGTCACTAATTTAATTTTTTCCACACATGCATTGACCAAACCCACAACCGAAAAAAAATTAGAACTTGTGGACAAATTTGTTGGGCCCATTTAAATTGGCCTTGATTGAATTTCATGACATTGGTACTACAAAGTACAGTCAATTTTAAGTGTTTAGTTTTAAAAAAACATGTGGGTCACTAATTTAATTTTTTCCACACATGCATTGACCAAACCCACAACCAAAATAAAATTAGAACTTGTGGACAAATTTGTTGGGCCCATTTAAATTGGCCTTGATTGAATTTCATGACATTGGTACTACAAAGTACAGTCAATTTTAAGAGTTTAGTTTTAAAAAAACATGTGGGTCACTAATTTAATTTTTTCCACACATGCATTGACCAAACCCACAAAAAAAGAAAATTAGAACTTGTGAACAAATTTGTTGGGCCCATTTAAATTGGCCTTGATTGAATTTCATGACATTGGTACTACAAAGTACAGTCAATTTTAAGTGTTTAGTTTTAAAAAAACATGTGGGTCACTAATTTAATTTTTTCCACACATGCATTGACCAAATCCACAACCAAAAAAAAATTAGAACTTGTGGACAAATTTGTTGGGCCCATTTAAATTGGCCTTGATTGAATTTCATGACATTGGTACTACAAAGTACAGTCAATTTTAAGTGTTTAGTTTTAAAAAAACATGTGGGTCACTAATTTAATTTTTTCCACACATGCATTGACCAAACCCACAACCGAAAAAAAATTAGAACTTGTGGACAAATTTGTTGGGCCCATTTAAATTGGCCTTCATTCAATTTCATGACATTGGTACTACAAAGTACAGTCAATTTTAAGTGTTTAGTTTTAAAAAAACATGTGGGTCACTAATTTAATTTTTTCCACACATGCATTGACCAAACCCACAACCGAAAAAAAATTAGAACTTGTGGACAAATTTGTTGGGCCCATTTAAATTGGCCTTGATTGAATTTCATGACATTGGTACTACAAAGTACAGTCAATTTTAAGTGTTTAGTTTTAAAAAAACATGTGGGTCACTAATTTAATTTTTTCCACACATGCATTGACCAAACCCACAACCAAAATAAAATTAGAACTTGTGGACAAATTTGTTGGGCCCATTTAAATTGGCCTTGATTGAATTTCATGACATTGGTACTACAAAGTACAGTCAATTTTAAGAGTTTAGTTTTAAAAAAACATGTGGGTCACTAATTTAATTTTTTCCACACATGCATTGACCAAACCCACAAAAAAAGAAAATTAGAACTTGTGAACAAATTTGTTGGGCCCATTTAAATTGGCCTTGATTGAATTTCATGACATTGGTACTACAAAGTACAGTCAATTTTAAGTGTTTAGTTTTAAAAAAACAAGTGGGTCACTAATTTAATTTTTTCCACACATGCATTGACCAAACCCACAAAAAAAGAAAATTAGAACTTGTGGACAAATTTGTTGGGCCCATTTAAATTGGCCTTCATTCAATTTCATGACATTGGTACTACAAAGTACAGTCAATTTTAAGTGTTTAGTTTTAAAAAAACATGTGGGTCACTAATTTAATTTTTTCCACACATGCATTGACCAAACCCACAACCGAAAAAAAATTAGAACTTGTGGACAAATTTGTTGGGCCCATTTAAATTGGCCTTGATTGAATTTCATGACATTGGTACTACAAAGTACAGTCAATTTTAAGTGTTTAGTTTTAAAAAAACATGTGGGTCACTAATTTAATTTTTTCCACACATGCATTGACCAAACCCACAACCAAAATAAAATTAGAACTTGTGGACAAATTTGTTGGGCCCATTTAAATTGGCCTTGATTGAATTTCATGACATTGGTACTACAAAGTACAGTCAATTTTAAGAGTTTAGTTTTAAAAAAACATGTGGGTCACTAATTTAATTTTTTCCACACATGCATTGACCAAACCCACAAAAAAAGAAAATTAGAACTTGTGAACAAATTTGTTGGGCCCATTTAAATTGGCCTTGATTGAATTTCATGACATTGGTACTACAAAGTACAGTCAATTTTAAGTGTTTAGTTTTAAAAAAACATGTGGGTCACTAATTTAATTTTTTCCACACATGCATTGACCAAATCCACAACCAAAAAAAAATTAGAACTTGTGGACAAATTTGTTGGGCCCATTTAAATTGGCCTTGATTGAATTTCATGACATTGGTACTACAAAGTACAGTCAATTTTAAGTGTTTAGTTTTAAAAAAACATGTGGGTCACTAATTTAATTTTTTCCACACATGCATTGACCAAACCCACAACCGAAAAAAAATTAGAACTTGTGGACAAATTTGTTGGGCCCATTTAAATTGGCCTTGATTGAATTTCATGACATTGGTACTACAAAGTACAGTCAATTTTAAGTGTTTAGTTTTAAAAAAACATGTGGGTCACTAATTTAATTTTTTCCACACATGCATTGACCAAACCCACAACCGAAAAAAAATTAGAACTTGTGGACAAATTTGTTGGGCCCATTTAAATTGGCCTTGATTGAATTTCATGACATTGGTACTACAAAGTACAGTCAATTTTAAGTGTTTAGTTTTAAAAAAACATGTGGGTCACTAATTTAATTTTTTCCACACATGCATTGACCAAACCCACAACCAAAATAAAATTAGAACTTGTGGACAAATTTGTTGGGCCCATTTAAATTGGCCTTGATTGAATTTCATGACATTGGTACTACAAAGTACAGTCAATTTTAAGAGTTTAGTTTTAAAAAAACATGTGGGTCACTAATTTAATTTTTTCCACACATGCATTGACCAAACCCACAAAAAAAGAAAATTAGAACTTGTGAACAAATTTGTTGGGCCCATTTAAATTGGCCTTGATTGAATTTCATGACATTGGTACTACAAAGTACAGTCAATTTTAAGTGTTTAGTTTTAAAAAAACATGTGGGTCACTAATTTAATTTTTTCCACACATGCATTGACCAAATCCACAACCAAAAAAAAATTAGAACTTGTGGACAAATTTGTTGGGCCCATTTAAATTGGCCTTGATTGAATTTCATGACATTGGTACTACAAAGTACAGTCAATTTTAAGTGTTTAGTTTTAAAAAAACATGTGGGTCACTAATTTAATTTTTTCCACACATGCATTGACCAAACCCACAACCGAAAAAAAATTAGAACTTGTGGACAAATTTGTTGGGCCCATTTAAATTGGCCTTGATTGAATTTCATGACATTGGTACTACAAAGTACAGTCAATTTTAAGTGTTTAGTTTTAAAAAAACATGTGGGTCACTAATTTAATTTTTTCCACACATGCATTGACCAAACCCACAACCGAAAAAAAATTAGAACTTGTGGACAAATTTGTTGAGCCCATTTAAATTGGCCTTGATTGAATTTCATGACATTGGTACTACAAAGTACAGTCAATTTTAAGTGTTTAGTTTTAAAAAAACATGTGGGTCACTAATTTAATTTTTTCCACACATGCATTGACCAAACCCACAACCGAAAAAAAATTAGAACTTGTGGACAAATTTGTTGGGCCCATTTAAATTGGCCTTGATTGAATTTCATGACATTGGTACTACAAAGTACAGTCAATTTTAAGTGTTTAGTTTTAAAAAAACATGTGGGTCACTAATTTAATTTTTTCCACACATGCATTGACCAAACCCACAACCGAAAAAAAATTAGAACTTGTGGACAAATTTGTTGGGCCCATTTAAATTGGCCTTGATTGAATTTCATGACATTGGTACTACAAAGTACAGTCAATTTTAAGTGTTTAGTTTTAAAAAAACATGTGGGTCACTAATTTAATTTTTTCCACACATGCATTGACCAAACCCACAACCAAAATAAAATTAGAACTTGTGGACAAATTTGTTGGGCCCATTTAAATTGGCCTTGATTGAATTTCATGACATTGGTACTACAAAGTACAGTCAATTTTAAGAGTTTAGTTTTAAAAAAACATGTGGGTCACTAATTTAATTTTTTCCACACATGCATTGACCAAACCCACAAAAAAAGAAAATTAGAACTTGTGAACAAATTTGTTGGGCCCATTTAAATTGGCCTTGATTGAATTTCATGACATTGGTACTACAAAGTACAGTCAATTTTAAGTGTTTAGTTTTAAAAAAACAAGTGGGTCACTAATTTAATTTTTTCCACACATGCATTGACCAAACCCACAAAAAAAGAAAATTAGAACTTGTGGACAAATTTGTTGGGCCCATTTAAATTGGCCTTCATTCAATTTCATGACATTGGTACTACAAAGTACAGTCAATTTTAAGTGTTTAGTTTTAAAAAAACATGTGGGTCACTAATTTAATTTTTTCCACACATGCATTGACCAAACCCACAACCGAAAAAAAATTAGAACTTGTGGACAAATTTGTTGGGCCCATTTAAATTGGCCTTGATTGAATTTCATGACATTGGTACTACAAAGTACAGTCAATTTTAAGTGTTTAGTTTTAAAAAAACATGTGGGTCACTAATTTAATTTTTTCCACACATGCATTGACCAAACCCACAACCAAAATAAAATTAGAACTTGTGGACAAATTTGTTGGGCCCATTTAAATTGGCCTTGATTGAATTTCATGACATTGGTACTACAAAGTACAGTCAATTTTAAGAGTTTAGTTTTAAAAAAACATGTGGGTCACTAATTTAATTTTTTCCACACATGCATTGACCAAACCCACAAAAAAAGAAAATTAGAACTTGTGAACAAATTTGTTGGGCCCATTTAAATTGGCCTTGATTGAATTTCATGACATTGGTACTACAAAGTACAGTCAATTTTAAGTGTTTAGTTTTAAAAAAACATGTGGGTCACTAATTTAATTTTTTCCACACATGCATTGACCAAATCCACAACCAAAAAAAAATTAGAACTTGTGGACAAATTTGTTGGGCCCATTTAAATTGGCCTTGATTGAATTTCATGACATTGGTACTACAAAGTACAGTCAATTTTAAGTGTTTAGTTTTAAAAAAACATGTGGGTCACTAATTTAATTTTTTCCACACATGCATTGACCAAACCCACAACCGAAAAAAAATTAGAACTTGTGGACAAATTTGTTGGGCCCATTTAAATTGGCCTTCATTCAATTTCATGACATTGGTACTACAAAGTACAGTCAATTTTAAGTGTTTAGTTTTAAAAAAACATGTGGGTCACTAATTTAATTTTTTCCACACATGCATTGACCAAACCCACAACCGAAAAAAAATTAGAACTTGTGGACAAATTTGTTGGGCCCATTTAAATTGGCCTTGATTGAATTTCATGACATTGGTACTACAAAGTACAGTCAATTTTAAGTGTTTAGTTTTAAAAAAACATGTGGGTCACTAATTTAATTTTTTCCACACATGCATTGACCAAACCCACAACCAAAATAAAATTAGAACTTGTGGACAAATTTGTTGGGCCCATTTAAATTGGCCTTGATTGAATTTCATGACATTGGTACTACAAAGTACAGTCAATTTTAAGAGTTTAGTTTTAAAAAAACATGTGGGTCACTAATTTAATTTTTTCCACACATGCATTGACCAAACCCACAAAAAAAGAAAATTAGAACTTGTGAACAAATTTGTTGGGCCCATTTAAATTGGCCTTGATTGAATTTCATGACATTGGTACTACAAAGTACAGTCAATTTTAAGTGTTTAGTTTTAAAAAAACAAGTGGGTCACTAATTTAATTTTTTCCACACATGCATTGACCAAACCCACAAAAAAAGAAAATTAGAACTTGTGGACAAATTTGTTGGGCCCATTTAAATTGGCCTTCATTCAATTTCATGACATTGGTACTACAAAGTACAGTCAATTTTAAGTGTTTAGTTTTAAAAAAACATGTGGGTCACTAATTTAATTTTTTCCACACATGCATTGACCAAACCCACAACCGAAAAAAAATTAGAACTTGTGGACAAATTTGTTGGGCCCATTTAAATTGGCCTTGATTGAATTTCATGACATTGGTACTACAAAGTACAGTCAATTTTAAGTGTTTAGTTTTAAAAAAACATGTGGGTCACTAATTTAATTTTTTCCACACATGCATTGACCAAACCCACAACCGAAAAAAAATTAGAACTTGTGGACAAATTTGTTGGGCCCATTTAAATTGGCCTTCATTCAATTTCATGACATTGGTACTACAAAGTACAGTCAATTTTAAGTGTTTAGTTTTAAAAAAACATGTGGGTCACTAATTTAATTTTTTCCACACATGCATTGACCAAACCCACAACCGAAAAAAAATTAGAACTTGTGGACAAATTTGTTGCGCCCATTTAAATTGGCCTTGATTGAATTTCATGACATTGGTACTACAAAGTACAGTCAATTTTAAGTGTTTAGTTTTAAAAAAACATGTGGGTCACTAATTTAATTTTTTCCACACATGCATTGACCAAACCCACAACCAAAATAAAATTAGAACTTGTGGACAAATTTGTTGGGCCCATTTAAATTGGCCTTGATTGAATTTCATGACATTGGTACTACAAAGTACAGTCAATTTTAAGAGTTTAGTTTTAAAAAAACATGTGGGTCACTAATTTAATTTTTTCCACACATGCATTGACCAAACCCACAAAAAAAGAAAATTAGAACTTGTGAACAAATTTGTTGGGCCCATTTAAATTGGCCTTGATTGAATTTCATGACATTGGTACTACAAAGTACAGTCAATTTTAAGTGTTTAGTTTTAAAAAAACATGTGGGTCACTAATTTAATTTTTTCCACACATGCATTGACCAAATCCACAACCAAAAAAAAATTAGAACTTGTGGACAAATTTGTTGGGCCCATTTAAATTGGCCTTGATTGAATTTCATGACATTGGTACTACAAAGTACAGTCAATTTTAAGTGTTTAGTTTTAAAAAAACATGTGGGTCACTAATTTAATTTTTTCCACACATGCATTGACCAAACCCACAACCGAAAAAAAATTAGAACTTGTGGACAAATTTGTTGGGCCCATTTAAATTGGCCTTCATTCAATTTCATGACATTGGTACTACAAAGTACAGTCAATTTTAAGTGTTTAGTTTTAAAAAAACATGTGGGTCACTAATTTAATTTTTTCCACACATGCATTGACCAAACCCACAACCGAAAAAAAATTAGAACTTGTGGACAAATTTGTTGGGCCCATTTAAATTGGCCTTGATTGAATTTCATGACATTGGTACTACAAAGTACAGTCAATTTTAAGTGTTTAGTTTTAAAAAAACATGTGGGTCACTAATTTAATTTTTTCCACACATGCATTGACCAAACCCACAACCAAAATAAAATTAGAACTTGTGGACAAATTTGTTGGGCCCATTTAAATTGGCCTTGATTGAATTTCATGACATTGGTACTACAAAGTACAGTCAATTTTAAGAGTTTAGTTTTAAAAAAACATGTGGGTCACTAATTTAATTTTTTCCACACATGCATTGACCAAACCCACAAAAAAAGAAAATTAGAACTTGTGAACAAATTTGTTGGGCCCATTTAAATTGGCCTTGATTGAATTTCATGACATTGGTACTACAAAGTACAGTCAATTTTAAGTGTTTAGTTTTAAAAAAACAAGTGGGTCACTAATTTAATTTTTTCCACACATGCATTGACCAAACCCACAAAAAAAGAAAATTAGAACTTGTGGACAAATTTGTTGGGCCCATTTAAATTGGCCTTGATTGAATTTCATGACATTGGTACTACAAAGTACAGTCAATTTTAAGAGTTTAGTTTTAAAAAAACATGTGGGTCACTAATTTAATTTTTTCCACACATGCATTGACCAAATCCACAACCAAAAAAAAATTAGAACTTGTGGACAAATTTGTTGGGCCCATTTAAATTGGCCTTGATTGAATTTCATGACATTGGTACTACAAAGTACAGTCAATTTTAAGTGTTTAGTTTTAAAAAAACATGTGGGTCACTAATTTAATTTTTTCCACACATGCATTGACCAAACCCACAAAAAAAGAAAATTAGAACTTGTGAACAAATTTGTTGGGCCCATTTAAATTGGCCTTGATTGAATTTCATGACATTGGTACTACAAAGTACAGTCAATTTTAAGTGTTTAGTTTTAAAAAAACAAGTGGGTCACTAATTTAATTTTTTCCACACATGCATTGACCAAACCCACAAAAAAAGAAAATTAGAACTTGTGGACAAATTTGTTGGGCCCATTTAAATTGGCCTTGATTGAATTTCATGACATTGGTACTACAAAGTACAGTCAATTTTAAGAGTTTAGTTTTAAAAAAACATGTGGGTCACTAATTTAATTTTTTCCACACATGCATTGACCAAATCCACAACCAAAAAAAAATTAGAACTTGTGGACAAATTTGTTGGGCCCATTTAAATTGGCCTTGATTGAATTTCATGACATTGGTACTACAAAGTACAGTCAATTTTAAGTGTTTAGTTTTAAAAAAACATGTGGGTCACTAATTTAATTTTTTCCACACATGCATTGACCAAATCCACAACCAAAATAAAATTAGAACTTGTGGACAAATTTGTTGGGCCCATTTAAATTGGCCTTGATTGAATTTCATGACATTGGTACTACAAAGTACAGTCAATTTTAAGAGTTTACATTTAAAAAAACATGTGGGTCACTAATTTAATTTTTTCCACACATGCATTGACCAAATCCACAACCAAAATAAAATTAGAACTTGTGGACAAATTTGTTGGGCCCATTTAAATTGGCCTTGATTGAATTTCATGACATTGGTACTACAAAGTACAGTCAATTTTAAGAGTTTAGTTTTTAAAAAATAGGTGGGTCACTAATTTAATTTTTTCCACACATGCATTGACCATACCTACAACCGAAAAAAAATTAGAACTTGTGGACAAATTTGTTGGGCCCATTTAAATTGGCCTTGATTGAATTTCATGACATTGGTACTACAAAGTACAGTCAATTTTAAGAGTTTAGTTTTTAAAAAATAGGTGGGTCACTAATTTAATTTTTTCCACACATGCATTGACCATACCTACAACCAAAAAAAAATTAGAACTTGTGGACAAATTTGTTGGGCCCATTTAAATTGGCCTTGATTGAATTTCATGACATTGGTACTACAAAGTACAGTCAATTTTAAGAGTTTACATTTAAAAAAACATGTGGGTCACTAATTTAATTTTTTCCACACATGCATTGACCAAATCCACAACCAAAATAAAATTAGAACTTGTGGACAAATTTGTTGGGCCCATTTAAATTGGCCTTGATTGAATTTCATGACATTGGTACTACAAAGTACAGTCAATTTTAAGTGTTTAGTTTTAAAAAAACATGTGGGTCACTAATTTAATTTTTTCCACACATGCATTGACCAAACCCACAACCGAAAAAAAATTAGAACTTGTGGACAAATTTGTTGGGCCCATTTAAATTGGCCTTGATTGAATTTCATGACATTGGTACTACAAAGTACAGTCAATTTTAAGAGTTTAGTTTTAAAAAAACATGTGGGTCACTAATTTAATTTTTTCCACACATGCATTGACCAAATCCACAACCAAAATAAAATTAGAACTTGTGGACAAATTTGTTGGGCCCATTTAAATTGGCCTTGATTGAATTTCATGACATTGGTACTACAAAGTACAGTCAATTTTAAGAGTTTAGTTTTTAAAAAACAGGTGGGTCACTAATTTAATTTTTTCCACACATGCAATAACCAAACCCACAACCAAGTAAAAATTAGAACTTGTGGACAAATTTGTTGGGCCCATTTAAATTGGCCTTGATTGAATTTCATGACATTGGTACTACAAAGTACAGTCAATTTTAAGAGTTTACATTTAAAAAAACATGTGGGTCACTAATTTAATTTTTTCCACACATGCATTGACCAAATCCACAACCAAAATAAAATTAGAACTTGTGGACAAATTTGTTGGGCCCATTTAAATTGGCCTTGATTGAATTTCATGACATTGGTACTACAAAGTACAGTCAATTTTAAGTGTTTAGTTTTAAAAAAACATGTGGGTCACTAATTTAATTTTTTCCACACATGCATTGACCAAACCCACAACCGAAAAAAAATTAGAACTTGTGGACAAATTTGTTGGGCCCATTTAAATTGGCCTTGATTGAATTTCATGACATTGGTACTACAAAGTACAGTCAATTTTAAGAGTTTAGTTTTAAAAAAACATGTGGGTCACTAATTTAATTTTTTCCACACATGCATTGACCAAATCCACAACCAAAATAAAATTAGAACTTGTGGACAAATTTGTTGGGCCCATTTAAATTGGCCTTGATTGAATTTCATGACATTGGTACTACAAAGTACAGTCAATTTTAAGAGTTTAGTTTTTAAAAAACAGGTGGGTCACTAATTTAATTTTTTCCACACATGCAATAACCAAACCCACAACCAAGTAAAAATTAGAACTTGTGGACAAATTTGTTGGGCCCATTTAAATTGGCCTTGATTGAATTTCATGACATTGGTACTACAAAGTACAGTCAATTTTAAGAGTTTACATTTAAAAAAACATGTGGGTCACTAATTTAATTTTTTCCACACATGCATTGACCAAATCCACAACCAAAATAAAATTAGAACTTGTGGACAAATTTGTTGGGCCCATTTAAATTGGCCTTGATTGAATTTCATGACATTGGTACTACAAAGTACAGTCAATTTTAAGTGTTTAGTTTTAAAAAAACATGTGGGTCACTAATTTAATTTTTTCCACACATGCATTGACCAAACCCACAACCGAAAAAAAATTAGAACTTGTGGACAAATTTGTTGGGCCCATTTAAATTGGCCTTGATTGAATTTCATGACATTGGTACTACAAAGTACAGTCAATTTTAAGAGTTTAGTTTTAAAAAAACATGTGGGTCACTAATTTAATTTTTTCCACACATGCATTGACCAAATCCACAACCAAAATAAAATTAGAACTTGTGGACAAATTTGTTGGGCCCATTTAAATTGGCCTTGATTGAATTTCATGACATTGGTACTACAAAGTACAGTCAATTTTAAGAGTTTAGTTTTTAAAAAACAGGTGGGTCACTAATTTAATTTTTTCCACACATGCAATAACCAAACCCACAACCAAGTAAAAATTAGAACTTGTGGACAAATTTGTTGGGCCCATTTAAATTGGCCTTGATTGAATTTCATGACATTGGTACTACAAAGTACAGTCAATTTTAAGTGTTTAGTTTTAAAAAAACATGTCGGTCACTAATTTAATTTTTTCCACACATGCATTGACCAAATCCACAACCAAAAAAAAATTAGAACTTGTAGACAAATTTGTTGGGCCCATTTAAATTGGCCTTGATTGAATTTCATGACATTGGTACTACAAAGTACAGTCAATTTTAAGAGTTTACATTTAAAAAAACATGTGGGTCACTAATTTAATTTTTTCCACACATGCATTGACCAAATCCACAACCAAAAAAAAATTAGAACTTGTGGACAAATTTGTTGGGCCCATTTAAATTGGCCTTGATTGAATTTCATGACATTGGTACTACAAAGTACAGTCAATTTTAAGTGTTTAGTTTTAAAAAAACATGTCGGTCACTAATTTAATTTTTTCCACACATGCATTGACCAAACCCACAAAAAAAGAAAATTAGAACTTGTGAACAAATTTGTTGGGCCCATTTAAATTGGCCTTGATTGAATTTCATGACATTGGTACTACAAAGTACAGTCAATTTTAAGTGTTTAGTTTTAAAAAAACAAGTGGGTCACTAATTTAATTTTTTCCACACATGCATTGACCAAACCCAGAA
This sequence comes from Climacium dendroides, assembly GCA_950106755.1. Lineage (NCBI taxonomy): Eukaryota > Viridiplantae > Streptophyta > Bryopsida > Hypnales > Climaciaceae > Climacium > Climacium dendroides. The sequence continues at coordinate 12,503,030 of OX467092.1, forward strand.
AAAAAGAAAATTAGAACTTGTGGACAAATTTGTTGGGCCCATTTAAATTGGCCTTGATTGAATTTCATGACATTGGTACTACAAAGTACAGTCAATTTTAAGAGTTTAGTTTTAAAAAAACATGTGGGTCACTAATTTAATTTTTTCCACACATGCATTGACCAAATCCACAACCAAAAAAAAATTAGAACTTGTGGACAAATTTGTTGGGCCCATTTAAATTGGCCTTGATTGAATTTCATGACATTGGTACTACAAAGTACAGTCAATTTTAAGTGTTTAGTTTTAAAAAAACATGTGGGTCACTAATTTAATTTTTTCCACACATGCATTGACCAAATCCACAACCAAAATAAAATTAGAACTTGTGGACAAATTTGTTGGGCCCATTTAAATTGGCCTTGATTGAATTTCATGACATTGGTACTACAAAGTACAGTCAATTTTAAGAGTTTACATTTAAAAAAACATGTGGGTCACTAATTTAATTTTTTCCACACATGCATTGACCAAATCCACAACCAAAATAAAATTAGAACTTGTGGACAAATTTGTTGGGCCCATTTAAATTGGCCTTGATTGAATTTCATGACATTGGTACTACAAAGTACAGTCAATTTTAAGAGTTTAGTTTTTAAAAAATAGGTGGGTCACTAATTTAATTTTTTCCACACATGCATTGACCATACCTACAACCGAAAAAAAATTAGAACTTGTGGACAAATTTGTTGGGCCCATTTAAATTGGCCTTGATTGAATTTCATGACATTGGTACTACAAAGTACAGTCAATTTTAAGAGTTTAGTTTTTAAAAAATAGGTGGGTCACTAATTTAATTTTTTCCACACATGCATTGACCATACCTACAACCAAAAAAAAATTAGAACTTGTGGACAAATTTGTTGGGCCCATTTAAATTGGCCTTGATTGAATTTCATGACATTGGTACTACAAAGTACAGTCAATTTTAAGAGTTTACATTTAAAAAAACATGTGGGTCACTAATTTAATTTTTTCCACACATGCATTGACCAAATCCACAACCAAAATAAAATTAGAACTTGTGGACAAATTTGTTGGGCCCATTTAAATTGGCCTTGATTGAATTTCATGACATTGGTACTACAAAGTACAGTCAATTTTAAGTGTTTAGTTTTAAAAAAACATGTGGGTCACTAATTTAATTTTTTCCACACATGCATTGACCAAACCCACAACCGAAAAAAAATTAGAACTTGTGGACAAATTTGTTGGGCCCATTTAAATTGGCCTTGATTGAATTTCATGACATTGGTACTACAAAGTACAGTCAATTTTAAGAGTTTAGTTTTAAAAAAACATGTGGGTCACTAATTTAATTTTTTCCACACATGCATTGACCAAATCCACAACCAAAAAAAAATTAGAACTTGTGGACAAATTTGTTGGGCCCATTTAAATTGGCCTTGATTGAATTTCATGACATTGGTACTACAAAGTACAGTCAATTTTAAGTGTTTAGTTTTAAAAAAACATGTGGGTCACTAATTTAATTTTTTCCACACATGCATTGACCAAACCCACAACCGAAAAAAAATTAGAACTTGTGGACAAATTTGTTGGGCCCATTTAAATTGGCCTTGATTGAATTTCATGACATTGGTACTACAAAGTACAGTCAATTTTAAGAGTTTAGTTTTAAAAAAACATGTGGGTCACTAATTTAATTTTTTCCACACATGCATTGACCAAATCCACAACCAAAAAAAAATTAGAACTTGTGGACAAATTTGTTGGGCCCATTTAAATTGGCCTTGATTGAATTTCATGACATTGGTACTACAAAGTACAGTCAATTTTAAGAGTTTAGTTTTTAAAAAATAGGTGGGTCACTAATTTAATTTTTTCCACACATGCAATAACCAAACCCACAACCAAGTAAAAATTAGAACTTGTGGACAAATTTGTTGGGCCCATTTAAATTGGCCTTGATTGAATTTCATGACATTGGTACTACAAAGTACAGTCAATTTTAAGTGTTTAGTTTTAAAAAAACATGTCGGTCACTAATTTAATTTTTTCCACACATGCATTGACCAAATCCACAACCAAAAAAAAATTAGAACTTGTAGACAAATTTGTTGGGCCCATTTAAATTGGCCTTGATTGAATTTCATGACATTGGTACTACAAAGTACAGTCAATTTTAAGAGTTTACATTTAAAAAAACATGTGGGTCACTAATTTAATTTTTTCCACACATGCATTGACCAAATCCACAACCAAAAAAAAATTAGAACTTGTGGACAAATTTGTTGGGCCCATTTAAATTGGCCTTGATTGAATTTCATGACATTGGTACTACAAAGTACAGTCAATTTTAAGTGTTTAGTTTTAAAAAAACATGTGGGTCACTAATTTAATTTTTTCCACACATGCATTGACCAAACCCACAACCGAAAAAAAATTAGAACTTGTGGACAAATTTGTTGGGCCCATTTAAATTGGCCTTGATTGAATTTCATGACATTGGTACTACAAAGTACAGTCAATTTTAAGTGTTTAGTTTTAAAAAAACATGTGGGTCACTAATTTAATTTTTTCCACACATGCATTGACCATACCTACAACAAAAAAAAAATTAGAACTTGTGGACAAATTTGTTGGGCCCATTTAAATTGGCATTGATTGAATTTCATGACATTGGTACTACAAAGTACAGTCAATTTTAAGAGTTTACATTTAAAAAAACATGTGGGTCACTAATTTAATTTTTTCCACACATGCATTGACCAAATCCACAACCAAAATAAAATTAGAACTTGTGGACAAATTTGTTGGGCCCATTTAAATTGGCCTTGATTGAATTTCATGACATTGGTACTACAAAGTACAGTCAATTTTAAGAGTTTAGTTTTTAAAAAACAGGTGGGTCACTAATTTAATTTTTTCCACACATGCATTGACCAAACCCACAAAAAAAAAAAATTAGAACTTGTGGACAAATTTGTTGGGCCCATTTAAATTGGCCTTGATTGAATTTCATGACATTGGTACTACAAAGTACAGTCAATTTTAAGTGTTTAGTTTTAAAAAAACATGTCGGTCACTAATTTAATTTTTTCCACACATGCAATAACCAAACCCACAACCAAGTAAAAATTAGAACTTGTGGACAAATTTGTTGGGCCCATTTAAATTGGCCTTGATTGAATTTCATGACATTGGTACTACAAAGTACAGTCAATTTTAAGAGTTTAGTTTTAAAAAAACATGTGGGTCACTAATTTAATTTTTTCCACACATGCATTGACCAAATCCACAACCAAAATAAAATTACAACTTGTGGACAAATTTGTTGGGCCCATTTAAATTGGCCTTGATTGAATTTCATGACATTGGTACTACAAAGTACAGTCAATTTTAAGAGTTTAGTTTTAAAAAAACATGTGGGTCACTAATTTAATTTTTTCCACACATGCATTGACCAAATCCACAACCAAAAAAAAATTAGAACTTGTGGACAAATTTGTTGGGCCCATTTAAATTGGCCTTGATTGAATTTCATGACATTGGTACTACAAAGTACAGTCAATTTTAAGAGTTTAGTTTTTAAAAAACAGGTGGGTCACTAATTTAATTTTTTCCACACATGCATTGACCAAACCCACAAAAAAAAAAAATTAGAACTTGTGGACAAATTTGTTGGGCCCATTTAAATTGGCCTTGATTGAATTTCATGACATTGGTACTACAAAGTACAGTCAATTTTAAGTGTTTACATTTAAAAAAACATGTGGGTCACTAATTTAATTTTTTCCACACATGCATTGACCAAATCCACAACCAAAAAAAAATTAGAACTTGTGGACAAATTTGTTGGGCCCATTTAAATTGGCCTTGATTGAATTTCATGACATTGGTACTACAAAGTACAGTCAATTTTAAGTGTTTAGTTTTAAAAAAACATGTGGGTCACTAATTTAATTTTTTCCACACATGCATTGACCAAACCCACAACCGAAAAAAAATTAGAACTTGTGGACAAATTTGTTGGGCCCATTTAAATTGGCCTTGATTGAATTTCATGACATTGGTACTACAAAGTACAGTCAATTTTAAGTGTTTAGTTTTAAAAAAACATGTCGGTCACTAATTTAATTTTTTCCACACATGCATTGACCAAATCCACAACCAAAAAAAAATTAGAACTTGTAGACAAATTTGTTGGGCCCATTTAAATTGGCTTTGATTGAATTTCATGACATTGGTACTACAAAGTACAGTCAATTTTAAGAGTTTACATTTAAAAAAACATGTGGGTCACTAATTTAATTTTTTCCACACATGCATTGACCAAATCCACAACCAAAATAAAATTAGAACTTGTGGACAAATTTGTTGGGCCCATTTAAATTGGCCTTGATTGAATTTCATGACATTGGTACTACAAAGTACAGTCAATTTTAAGAGTTTAGTTTTTAAAAAATAGGTGGGTCACTAATTTAATTTTTTCCACACATGCATTGACCATACCTACAACCGAAAAAAAATTAGAACTTGTGGACAAATTTGTTGGGCCCATTTAAATTGGCCTTGATTGAATTTCATGACATTGGTACTACAAAGTACAGTCAATTTTAAGAGTTTAGTTTTTAAAAAATAGGTGGGTCACTAATTTAATTTTTTCCACACATGCATTGACCATACCTACAACCAAAAAAAAATTAGAACTTGTGGACAAATTTGTTGGGCCCATTTAAATTGGCCTTGATTGAATTTCATGACATTGGTACTACAAAGTACAGTCAATTTTAAGAGTTTACATTTAAAAAAACATGTGGGTCACTAATTTAATTTTTTCCACACATGCATTGACCAAATCCACAACCAAAATAAAATTAGAACTTGTGGACAAATTTGTTGGGCCCATTTAAATTGGCCTTGATTGAATTTCATGACATTGGTACTACAAAGTACAGTCAATTTTAAGTGTTTAGTTTTAAAAAAACATGTGGGTCACTAATTTAATTTTTTCCACACATGCATTGACCAAACCCACAACCGAAAAAAAATTAGAACTTGTGGACAAATTTGTTGGGCCCATTTAAATTGGCCTTGATTGAATTTCATGACATTGGTACTACAAAGTACAGTCAATTTTAAGAGTTTAGTTTTAAAAAAACATGTGGGTCACTAATTTAATTTTTTCCACACATGCATTGACCAAATCCACAACCAAAAAAAAATTAGAACTTGTGGACAAATTTGTTGGGCCCATTTAAATTGGCCTTGATTGAATTTCATGACATTGGTACTACAAAGTACAGTCAATTTTAAGTGTTTACATTTAAAAAAACATGTGGGTCACTAATTTAATTTTTTCCACACATGCATTGACCAAATCCACAACCGAAAAAAAATTAGAACTTGTGGACAAATTTGTTGGGTCCATTTAAATTGGCCTTGATTGAATTTCATGACATTGGTACTACAAAGTACAGTCAATTTTAAGAGTTTAGTTTTAAAAAAACATGTGGGTCACTAATTTAATTTTTTCCACACATGCATTGACCAAATCCACAACCAAAAAAAAATTAGAACTTGTGGACAAATTTGTTGGGCCCATTTAAATTGGCCTTGATTGAATTTCATGACATTGGTACTACAAAGTACAGTCAATTTTAAGAGTTTAGTTTTTAAAAAATAGGTGGGTCACTAATTTAATTTTTTCCACACATGCAATAACCAAACCCACAACCAAGTAAAAATTAGAACTTGTGGACAAATTTGTTGGGCCCATTTAAATTGGCCTTGATTGAATTTCATGACATTGGTACTACAAAGTACAGTCAATTTTAAGTGTTTAGTTTTAAAAAAACATGTCGGTCACTAATTTAATTTTTTCCACACATGCATTGACCAAATCCACAACCAAAAAAAAATTAGAACTTGTAGACAAATTTGTTGGGCCCATTTAAATTGGCCTTGATTGAATTTCATGACATTGGTACTACAAAGTACAGTCAATTTTAAGAGTTTACATTTAAAAAAACATGTGGGTCACTAATTTAATTTTTTCCACACATGCATTGACCAAATCCACAACCAAAAAAAAATTAGAACTTGTGGACAAATTTGTTGGGCCCATTTAAATTGGCCTTGATTGAATTTCATGACATTGGTACTACAAAGTACAGTCAATTTTAAGTGTTTAGTTTTAAAAAAACATGTGGGTCACTAATTTAATTTTTTCCACACATGCATTGACCAAACCCACAACCGAAAAAAAATTAGAACTTGTGGACAAATTTGTTGGGCCCATTTAAATTGGCCTTGATTGAATTTCATGACATTGGTACTACAAAGTACAGTCAATTTTAAGTGTTTAGTTTTAAAAAAACATGTGGGTCACTAATTTAATTTTTTCCACACATGCATTGACCATACCTACAACAAAAAAAAAATTAGAACTTGTGGACAAATTTGTTGGGCCCATTTAAATTGGCATTGATTGAATTTCATGACATTGGTACTACAAAGTACAGTCAATTTTAAGAGTTTACATTTAAAAAAACATGTGGGTCACTAATTTAATTTTTTCCACACATGCATTGACCAAATCCACAACCAAAATAAAATTAGAACTTGTGGACAAATTTGTTGGGCCCATTTAAATTGGCCTTGATTGAATTTCATGACATTGGTACTACAAAGTACAGTCAATTTTAAGTGTTTAGTTTTAAAAAAACATGTCGGTCACTAATTTAATTTTTTCCACACATGCAATAACCAAACCCACAACCAAGTAAAAATTAGAACTTGTGGACAAATTTGTTGGGCCCATTTAAATTGGCCTTGATTGAATTTCATGACATTGGTACTACAAAGTACAGTCAATTTTAAGAGTTTAGTTTTAAAAAAACATGTGGGTCACTAATTTAATTTTTTCCACACATGCATTGACCAAATCCACAACCAAAATAAAATTAGAACTTGTGGACAAATTTGTTGGGCCCATTTAAATTGGCCTTGATTGAATTTCATGACATTGGTACTACAAAGTACAGTCAATTTTAAGAGTTTAGTTTTAAAAAAACATGTGGGTCACTAATTTAATTTTTTCCACACATGCATTGACCAAATCCACAACCAAAAAAAAATTAGAACTTGTGGACAAATTTGTTGGGCCCATTTAAATTGGCCTTGATTGAATTTCATGACATTGGTACTACAAAGTACAGTCAATTTTAAGAGTTTAGTTTTTAAAAAACAGGTGGGTCACTAATTTAATTTTTTCCACACATGCATTGACCAAACCCACAAAAAAAAAAAATTAGAACTTGTGGACAAATTTGTTGGGCCCATTTAAATTGGCCTTGATTGAATTTCATGACATTGGTACTACAAAGTACAGTCAATTTTAAGTGTTTACATTTAAAAAAACATGTGGGTCACTAATTTAATTTTTTCCACACATGCATTGACCAAATCCACAACCAAAAAAAAATTAGAACTTGTGGACAAATTTGTTGGGCCCATTTAAATTGGCCTTGATTGAATTTCATGACATTGGTACTACAAAGTACAGTCAATTTTAAGTGTTTAGTTTTAAAAAAACATGTGGGTCACTAATTTAATTTTTTCCACACATGCATTGACCAAACCCACAACCGAAAAAAAATTAGAACTTGTGGACAAATTTGTTGGGCCCATTTAAATTGGCCTTGATTGAATTTCATGACATTGGTACTACAAAGTACAGTCAATTTTAAGTGTTTAGTTTTAAAAAAACATGTGGGTCACTAATTTAATTTTTTCCACACATGCATTGACCAAATCCACAACCAAAATAAAATTAGAACTTGTGGACAAATTTGTTGGGCCCATTTAAATTGGCCTTGATTGAATTTCATGACATTGGTACTACAAAGTACAGTCAATTTTAAGAGTTTAGTTTTTAAAAAACAGGTGGGTCACTAATTTAATTTTTTCCACACATGCATTGACCAAACCCACAAAAAAAAAAAATTAGAACTTGTGGACAAATTTGTTGGGCCCATTTAAATTGGCCTTGATTGAATTTCATGACATTGGTACTACAAAGTACAGTCAATTTTAAGTGTTTAGTTTTAAAAAAACATGTCGGTCACTAATTTAATTTTTTCCACACATGCATTGACCAAATCCACAACCAAAAAAAAATTAGAACTTGTAGACAAATTTGTTGGGCCCATTTAAATTGGCCTTGATTGAATTTCATGACATTGGTACTACAAAGTACAGTCAATTTTAAGTGTTTAGTTTTAAAAAAACATGTGGGTCACTAATTTAATTTTTTCCACACATGCATTGACCAAACCCACAACCGAAAAAAAATTAGAACTTGTGGACAAATTTGTTGGGCCCATTTAAATTGGCCTTGATTGAATTTCATGACATTGGTACTACAAAGTACAGTCAATTTTAAGTGTTTAGTTTTAAAAAAACATGTGGGTCACTAATTTAATTTTTTCCACACATGCATTGACCAAATCCACAACCAAAATAAAATTAGAACTTGTGGACAAATTTGTTGGGCCCATTTAAATTGGCCTTGATTGAATTTCATGACATTGGTACTACAAAGTACAGTCAATTTTAAGTGTTTAGTTTTAAAAAAACATGTGGGTCACTAATTTAATTTTTTCCACACATGCATTGACCATACCTACAACAAAAAAAAAATTAGAACTTGTGGACAAATTTGTTGGGCCCATTTAAATTGGCCTTGATTGAATTTCATGACATTGGTACTACAAAGTACAGTCAATTTTAAGAGTTTACATTTAAAAAAACATGTGGGTCACTAATTTAATTTTTCCACACATGCATTGACCAAATCCACAACCAAAATAAAATTAGAACTTGTGGACAAATTTGTTGGGCCCATTTAAATTGGCCTTGATTGAATTTCATGACATTGGTACTACAAAGTACAGTCAATTTTAAGAGTTTAGTTTTTAAAAAACAGGTGGGTCACTAATTTAATTTTTTCCACACATGCATTGACCAAACCCACAACCGAAAAAAAATTAGAACTTGTGGACAAATTTGTTGGGCCCATTTAAATTGGCCTTGATTGAATTTCATGACATTGGTACTACAAAGTACAGTCAATTTTAAGAGTTTAGTTTTAAAAAAACATGTGGGTCACTAATTTAATTTTTTCCACACATGCATTGACCAAATCCACAACCAAAATAAAATTAGAACTTGTGGACAAATTTGTTGGGCCCATTTAAATTGGCCTTGATTGAATTTCATGACATTGGTACTACAAAGTACAGTCAATTTTAAGAGTTTAGTTTTTAAAAAACAGGTGGGTCACTAATTTAATTTTTTCCACACATGCAATAACCAAACCCACAACCAAGTAAAAATTAGAACTTGTGGACAAATTTGTTGGGCCCATTTAAATTGGCCTTGATTGAATTTCATGACATTGGTACTACAAAGTACAGTCAATTTTAAGTGTTTAGTTTTAAAAAAACATGTCGGTCACTAATTTAATTTTTTCCACACATGCAATAACCAAACCCACAACCAAGTAAAAATTAGAACTTGTGGACAAATTTGTTGGGCCCATTTAAATTGGCCTTGATTGAATTTCATGACATTGGTACTACAAAGTACAGTCAATTTTAAGAGTTTACATTTAAAAAAACATGTGGGTCACTAATTTAATTTTTTCCACACATGCATTGACCAAACCCACAACCGAAAAAAAATTAGAACTTGTGGACAAATTTGTTGGGCCCATTTAAATTGGCCTTCATTCAATTTCATGACATTGGTACTACAAAGTACAGTCAATTTTAAGTGTTTAGTTTTAAAAAAACATGTGGGTCACTAATTTAATTTTTTCCACACATGCATTGACCAAACCCACAACCGAAAAAAAATTAGAACTTGTGGACAAATTTGTTGGGCCCATTTAAATTGGCCTTGATTGAATTTCATGACATTGGTACTACAAAGTACAGTCAATTTTAAGTGTTTAGTTTTAAAAAAACATGTGGGTCACTAATTTAATTTTTTCCACACATGCATTGACCAAATCCACAACCAAAGAAAAATTAGAACTTGTGGACAAATTTGTTGGGCCCATTTAAATTGGCCTTGATTGAATTTCATGACATTGGTACTACAAAGTACAGTCAATTTTAAGTGTTTAGTTTTAAAAAAACATGTGGGTCACTAATTTAATTTTTTCCACACATGCATTGACCATACCTACAACAAAAAAAAAATTAGAACTTGTGGACAAATTTGTTGGGCCCATTTAAATTGGCCTTGATTGAATTTCATGACATTGGTACTACAAAGTACAGTCAATTTTAAGAGTTTACATTTAAAAAAACATGTGGGTCACTAATTTAATTTTTTCCACACATGCATTGACCAAATCCACAACCAAAATAAAATTAGAACTTGTGGACAAATTTGTTGGGCCCATTTAAATTGGCCTTGATTGAATTTCATGACATTGGTACTACAAAGTACAGTCAATTTTAAGTGTTTAGTTTTAAAAAAACATGTGGGTCACTAATTTAATTTTTTCCACACATGCATTGACCATACCTACAACAAAAAAAAAATTAGAACTTGTGGACAAATTTGTTGGGCCCATTTAAATTGGCCTTGATTGAATTTCATGACATTGGTACTACAAAGTACAGTCAATTTTAAGAGTTTAGTTTTAAAAAAACATGTGGGTCACTAATTTAATTTTTTCCACACATGCATTGACCAAATCCACAACCAAAATAAAATTAGAACTTGTGGACAAATTTGTTGGGCCCATTTAAATTGGCCTTGATTGAATTTCATGACATTGGTACTACAAAGTACAGTCAATTTTAAGTGTTTAGTTTTAAAAAAACATGTGGGTCACTAATTTAATTTTTTCCACACATGCATTGACCATACCTACAACAAAAAAAAAATTAGAACTTGTGGACAAATTTGTTGGGCCCATTTAAATTGGCCTTGATTGAATTTCATGACATTGGTACTACAAAGTACAGTCAATTTTAAGAGTTTAGTTTTAAAAAAACATGTGGGTCACTAATTTAATTTTTTCCACACATGCATTGACCAAATCCACAACCAAAATAAAATTAGAACTTGTGGACAAATTTGTTGGGCCCATTTAAATTGGCCTTGATTGAATTTCATGACATTGGTACTACAAAGTACAGTCAATTTTAAGTGTTTAGTTTTAAAAAAACATGTGGGTCACTAATTTAATTTTTTCCACACATGCAATAACCAAACCCACAACCAAGTAAAAATTAGAACTTGTGGACAAATTTGTTGGGCCCATTTAAATTGGCCTTGATTGAATTTCATGACATTGGTACTACAAAGTACAGTCAATTTTAAGAGTTTAGTTTTTAAAAAACAGGTGGGTCACTAATTTAATTTTTTCCACACATGCATTGACCAAACCCACAACCAAAGAAAAATTAGAACTTGTGGACAAATTTGTTGGGCCCATTTAAATTGGCCTTGATTGAATTTCATGACATTGGTACTACAAAGTAGAGTCAATTTTAAGTGTTTAGTTTTAAAAAAACATGTGGGTCACTAATTTAATTTTTTCCACACATGCATTGACCATACCTACAACAAAAAAAAAATTAGAACTTGTGGACAAATTTGTTGGGCCCATTTAAATTGGCCTTGATTGAATTTCATGACATTGGTACTACAAAGTACAGTCAATTTTAAGAGTTTACATTTAAAAAAACATGTGGGTCACTAATTTAATTTTTTCCACACATGCATTGACCAAACCCACAACCGAAAAAAAATTAGAACTTGTGGACAAATTTGTTGGGCCCATTTAAATTGGCCTTCATTCAATTTCATGACATTGGTACTACAAAGTACAGTCAATTTTAAGTGTTTAGTTTTAAAAAAACATGTGGGTCACTAATTTAATTTTTTCCACACATGCATTGACCATACCTACAACAAAAAAAAAATTAGAACTTGTGGACAAATTTGTTGGGCCCATTTAAATTGGCCTTGATTGAATTTCATGACATTGGTACTACAAAGTACAGTCAATTTTAAGAGTTTACATTTAAAAAAACATGTGGGTCACTAATTTAATTTTTTCCACACATGCATTGACCAAATCCACAACCAAAATAAAATTAGAACTTGTGGACAAATTTGTTGGGCCCATTTAAATTGGCCTTGATTGAATTTCATGACATTGGTACTACAAAGTACAGTCAATTTTAAGAGTTTAGTTTTTAAAAAACAGGTGGGTCACTAATTTAATTTTTTCCACACATGCATTGACCAAACCCACAAAAAAAAAAAATTAGAACTTGTGGACAAATTTGTTGGGCCCATTTAAATTGGCCTTGATTGAATTTCATGACATTGGTACTACAAAGTACAGTCAATTTTAAGTGTTTAGTTTTAAAAAAACATGTCGGTCACTAATTTAATTTTTTCCACACATGCAATAACCAAACCCACAACCAAGTAAAAATTAGAACTTGTGGACAAATTTGTTGGGCCCATTTAAATTGGCCTTGATTGAATTTCATGACATTGGTACTACAAAGTACAGTCAATTTTAAGAGTTTAGTTTTAAAAAAACATGTGGGTCACTAATTTAATTTTTTCCACACATGCATTGACCAAATCCACAACCAAAATAAAATTAGAACTTGTGGACAAATTTGTTGGGCCCATTTAAATTGGCCTTGATTGAATTTCATGACATTGGTACTACAAAGTACAGTCAATTTTAAGTATTTAGTTTTAAAAAAACATTTGGGTCACTAATTTAATTTTTTCCACACATGCATTGACCAAACCCACAACCAAAATAAAATTAGAACTTGTGGACAAATTTGTTGGGCCCATTTAAATTGGCCTTGATTGAATTTCATGACATTGGTACTACAAAGTACAGTCAATTTTAAGTGTTTAGTTTTAAAAAAACATGTGGGTCACTAATTTAATTTTTTCCACACATGCATTGACCATACCTACAACAAAAAAAAAATTAGAACTTGTGGACAAATTTGTTGGGCCCATTTAAATTGGCCTTGATTGAATTTCATGACATTGGTACTACAAAGTACAGTCAATTTTAAGAGTTTACATTTAAAAAAACATGTGGGTCACTAATTTAATTTTTTCCACACATGCATTGACCAAACCCACAACCGAAAAAAAATTAGAACTTGTGGACAAATTTGTTGGGCCCATTTAAATTGGCCTTCATTCAATTTCATGACATTGGTACTACAAAGTACAGTCAATTTTAAGTGTTTAGTTTTAAAAAAACATGTGGGTCACTAATTTAATTTTTTCCACACATGCATTGACCAAACCCACAACCGAAAAAAAATTAGAACTTGTGGACAAATTTGTTGGGCCCATTTAAATTGGCCTTGATTGAATTTCATGACATTGGTACTACAAAGTACAGTCAATTTTAAGAGTTTAGTTTTAAAAAAACATGTGGGTCACTAATTTAATTTTTTCCACACATGCATTGACCAAATCCACAACCAAAATAAAATTAGAACTTGTGGACAAATTTGTTGGGCCCATTTAAATTGGCCTTGATTGAATTTCATGACATTGGTACTACAAAGTACAGTCAATTTTAAGTATTTAGTTTTAAAAAAACATGTGGGTCACTAATTTAATTTTTTCCACACATGCATTGACCAAACCCACAACCAAAGAAAAATTAGAACTTGTGGACAAATTTGTTGGGCCCATTTAAATTGGCCTTGATTGAATTTCATGACATTGGTACTACAAAGTACAGTCAATTTTAAGTGTTTAGTTTTAAAAAAACATGTGGGTCACTAATTTAATTTTTTCCACACATGCATTGACCATACCTACAACAAAAAAAAAATTAGAACTTGTGGACAAATTTGTTGGGCCCATTTAAATTGGCCTTGATTGAATTTCATGACATTGGTACTACAAAGTACAGTCAATTTTAAGAGTTTACATTTAAAAAAACATGTGGGTCACTAATTTAATTTTTTCCACACATGCATTGACCAAATCCACAACCAAAATAAAATTAGAACTTGTGGACAAATTTGTTGGGCCCATTTAAATTGGCCTTGATTGAATTTCATGACATTGGTACTACAAAGTACAGTCAATTTTAAGAGTTTAGTTTTTAAAAAACAGGTGGGTCACTAATTTAATTTTTTCCACACATGCATTGACCAAACCCACAAAAAAAAAAAATTAGAACTTGTGGACAAATTTGTTGGGCCCATTTAAATTGGCCTTGATTGAATTTCATGACATTGGTACTACAAAGTACAGTCAATTTTAAGTGTTTAGTTTTAAAAAAACATGTCGGTCACTAATTTAATTTTTTCCACACATGCAATAACCAAACCCACAACCAAGTAAAAATTAGAACTTGTGGACAAATTTGTTGGGCCCATTTAAATTGGCCTTGATTGAATTTCATGACATTGGTACTACAAAGTACAGTCAATTTTAAGAGTTTAGTTTTAAAAAAACATGTGGGTCACTAATTTAATTTTTTCCACACATGCATTGACCAAATCCACAACCAAAATAAAATTAGAACTTGTGGACAAATTTGTTGGGCCCATTTAAATTGGCCTTGATTGAATTTCATGACATTGGTACTACAAAGTACAGTCAATTTTAAGTATTTAGTTTTAAAAAAACATTTGGGTCACTAATTTAATTTTTTCCACACATGCATTGACCAAACCCACAACCAAAGAAAAATTAGAACTTGTGGACAAATTTGTTGGGCCCATTTAAATTGGCCTTGATTGAATTTCATGACATTGGTACTACAAAGTACAGTCAATTTTAAGTGTTTAGTTTTAAAAAAACATGTGGGTCACTAATTTAATTTTTTCCACACATGCATTGACCATACCTACAACAAAAAAAAAATTAGAACTTGTGGACAAATTTGTTGGGCCCATTTAAATTGGCCTTGATTGAATTTCATGACATTGGTACTACAAAGTACAGTCAATTTTAAGAGTTTACATTTAAAAAAACATGTGGGTCACTAATTTAATTTTTTCCACACATGCATTGACCAAACCCACAACCGAAAAAAAATTAGAACTTGTGGACAAATTTGTTGGGCCCATTTAAATTGGCCTTCATTCAATTTCATGACATTGGTACTACAAAGTACAGTCAATTTTAAGTGTTTAGTTTTAAAAAAACATGTGGGTCACTAATTTAATTTTTTCCACACATGCATTGACCAAATCCACAACCAAAATAAAATTAGAACTTGTGGACAAATTTGTTGGGCCCATTTAAATTGGCCTTGATTGAATTTCATGACATTGGTACTACAAAGTACAGTCAATTTTAAGTATTTAGTTTTAAAAAAACATGTGGGTCACTAATTTAATTTTTTCCACACATGCATTGACCAAACCCACAACCAAAGAAAAATTAGAACTTGTGGACAAATTTGTTGGGCCCATTTAAATTGGCCTTGATTGAATTTCATGACATTGGTACTACAAAGTACAGTCAATTTTAAGTGTTTAGTTTTAAAAAAACATGTGGGTCACTAATTTAATTTTTTCCACACATGCATTGACCATACCTACAACAAAAAAAAAATTAGAACTTGTGGACAAATTTGTTGGGCCCATTTAAATTGGCCTTGATTGAATTTCATGACATTGGTACTACAAAGTACAGTCAATTTTAAGAGTTTACATTTAAAAAAACATGTGGGTCACTAATTTAATTTTTTCCACACATGCATTGACCAAATCCACAACCAAAATAAAATTAGAACTTGTGGACAAATTTGTTGGGCCCATTTAAATTGGCCTTGATTGAATTTCATGACATTGGTACTACAAAGTACAGTCAATTTTAAGAGTTTAGTTTTTAAAAAACAGGTGGGTCACTAATTTAATTTTTTCCACACATGCATTGACCAAACCCACAAAAAAAAAAAATTAGAACTTGTGGACAAATTTGTTGGGCCCATTTAAATTGGCCTTGATTGAATTTCATGACATTGGTACTACAAAGTACAGTCAATTTTAAGTGTTTAGTTTTAAAAAAACATGTCGGTCACTAATTTAATTTTTTCCACACATGCAATAACCAAACCCACAACCAAGTAAAAATTAGAACTTGTGGACAAATTTGTTGGGCCCATTTAAATTGGCCTTGATTGAATTTCATGACATTGGTACTACAAAGTACAGTCAATTTTAAGAGTTTAGTTTTAAAAAAACATGTGGGTCACTAATTTAATTTTTTCCACACATGCATTGACCAAATCCACAACCAAAATAAAATTAGAACTTGTGGACAAATTTGTTGGGCCCATTTAAATTGGCCTTGATTGAATTTCATGACATTGGTACTACAAAGTACAGTCAATTTTAAGTATTTAGTTTTAAAAAAACATTTGGGTCACTAATTTAATTTTTTCCACACATGCATTGACCAAACCCACAACCAAAGAAAAATTAGAACTTGTGGACAAATTTGTTGGGCCCATTTAAATTGGCCTTGATTGAATTTCATGACATTGGTACTACAAAGTACAGTCAATTTTAAGTGTTTAGTTTTAAAAAAACATGTGGGTCACTACTTTAATTTTTTCCACACATGCATTGACCATACCTACAACAAAAAAAAAATTAGAACTTGTGGACAAATTTGTTGGGCCCATTTAAATTGGCCTTGATTGAATTTCATGACATTGGTACTACAAAGTACAGTCAATTTTAAGAGTTTACATTTAAAAAAACATGTGGGTCACTAATTTAATTTTTTCCACACATGCATTGACCAAACCCACAACCGAAAAAAAATTAGAACTTGTGGACAAATTTGTTGGGCCCATTTAAATTGGCCTTCATTCAATTTCATGACATTGGTACTACAAAGTACAGTCAATTTTAAGTGTTTAGTTTTAAAAAAACATGTGGGTCACTAATTTAATTTTTTCCACACATGCATTGACCAAACCCACAACCGAAAAAAAATTAGAACTTGTGGACAAATTTGTTGGGCCCATTTAAATTGGCCTTGATTGAATTTCATGACATTGGTACTACAAAGTACAGTCAATTTTAAGAGTTTAGTTTTAAAAAAACATGTGGGTCACTAATTTAATTTTTTCCACACATGCATTGACCAAATCCACAACCAAAATAAAATTAGAACTTGTGGACAAATTTGTTGGGCCCATTTAAATTGGCCTTGATTGAATTTCATGACATTGGTACTACAAAGTACAGTCAATTTTAAGTATTTAGTTTTAAAAAAACATGTGGGTCACTAATTTAATTTTTTCCACACATGCATTGACCAAACCCACAACCAAAGAAAAATTAGAACTTGTGGACAAATTTGTTGGGCCCATTTAAATTGGCCTTGATTGAATTTCATGACATTGGTACTACAAAGTACAGTCAATTTTAAGTGTTTAGTTTTAAAAAAAGAAGTGGGTCACTAATTTAATTTTTTCCACACATGCATTGACCATACCTACAACAAAAAAAAAATTAGAACTTGTGGACAAATTTGTTGGGCCCATTTAAATTGGCCTTGATTGAATTTCATGACATTGGTACTACAAAGTACAGTCAATTTTAAGTGTTTAGTTTTAAAAAAACATGTGGGTCACTAATTTAATTTTTTCCACACATGCATTGACCATACCTACAACAAAAAAAAAATTAGAACTTGTGGACAAATTTGTTGGGCCCATTTAAATTGGCCTTGATTGAATTTCATGACATTGGTACTACAAAGTACAGTCAATTTTAAGTGTTTAGTTTTAAAAAAACATGTGGGTCACTAATTTAATTTTTTCCACACATGCATTGACCAAATCCACAACCAAAATAAAATTAGAACTTGTGGACAAATTTGTTGGGCCCATTTAAATTGGCCTTGATTGAATTTCATGACATTGGTACTACAAAGTACAGTCAATTTTAAGTGTTTAGTTTTAAAAAAACATGTGGGTCACTAATTTAATTTTTTCCACACATGCATTGACCATACCTACAACAAAAAAAAAATTAGAACTTGTGGACAAATTTGTTGGGCCCATTTAAATTGGCCTTGATTGAATTTCATGACATTGGTACTACAAAGTACAGTCAATTTTAAGAGTTTACATTTAAAAAAACATGTCGGTCACTAATTTAATTTTTTCCACACATGCATTGACCAAATCCACAACCAAAATAAAATTAGAACTTGTGGACAAATTTGTTGGGCCCATTTAAATTGGCCTTGATTGAATTTCATGACATTGGTACTACAAAGTACAGTCAATTTTAAGAGTTTAGTTTTTTAAAAACAGGTGGGTCACTAATTTAATTTTTTCCACACATGCATTGACCAAACCCACAAAAAAAAAAAATTAGAACTTGTGGACAAATTTGTTGGGCCCATTTAAATTGGCCTTGATTGAATTTCATGACATTGGTACTACAAAGTACAGTCAATTTTAAGTGTTTAGTTTTAAAAAAACATGTCGGTCACTAATTTAATTTTTTCCACACATGCAATAACCAAACCCACAACCAAGTAAAAATTAGAACTTGTGGACAAATTTGTTGGGCCCATTTAAATTGGCCTTGATTGAATTTCATGACATTGGTACTACAAAGTACAGTCAATTTTAAGAGTTTAGTTTTCAAAAAACATGTGGGTCACTAATTTAATTTTTTCCACACATGCATTGACCAAATCCACAACCAAAATAAAATTAGAACTTGTGGACAAATTTGTTGGGCCCATTTAAATTGGCCTTGATTGAATTTCATGACATTGGTACTACAAAGTACAGTCAATTTTAAGTGTTTAGTTTTAAAAAAACATGTGGGTCACTAATTTAATTTTTTCCACACATGCATTGACCAAACCCACAACCGAAAAAAAATTAGAACTTGTGGACAAATTTGTTGGGCCCATTTAAATTGGCCTTGATTGAATTTCATGACATTGGTACTACAAAGTACAGTCAATTTTAAGAGTTTACATTTAAAAAAACATGTGGGTCACTAATTTAATTTTTTCCACACATGCATTGACCAAATCCACAACCAAAAAAAAATTAGAACTTGTGGACAAATTTGTTGGGCCCATTTAAATTGGCCTTGATTGAATTTCATGACATTGGTACTACAAAGTACAGTCAATTTTAAGTGTTTAGTTTTAAAAAAACATGTCGGTCACTAATTTAATTTTTTCCACACATGCAATAACCAAACCCACAACCAAGTAAAAATTAGAACTTGTGGACAAATTTGTTGGGCCCATTTAAATTGGCCTTGATTGAATTTCATGACATTGGTACTACAAAGTACAGTCAATTTTAAGTGTTTAGTTTTAAAAAAACATGTGGGTCACTAATTTAATTTTTTCCACACATGCATTGACCAAACCCACAACCAAAAAAAAATTAGAACTTGTGGACAAATTTGTTGGGCCCATTTAAATTGGCCTTGATTGAATTTCATGACATTGGTACTACAAAGTACAGTCAATTTTAAGAGTTTAGTTTTTAAAAAATAGGTGGGTCACTAATTTAATTTTTTCCACACATGCATTGACCATACCTACAACCAAAAAAAAATTAGAACTTGTGGACAAATTTGTTGGGCCCATTTAAATTGGCCTTGATTGAATTTCATGACATTGGTACTACAAAGTACAGTCAATTTTAAGAGTTTACATTTAAAAAAACATGTGGGTCACTAATTTAATTTTTTCCACACATGCATTGACCAAATCCACAACCAAAATAAAATTAGAACTTGTGGACAAATTTGTTGGGCCCATTTAAATTGGCCTTGATTGAATTTCATGACATTGGTACTACAAAGTACAGTCAATTTTAAGAGTTTAGTTTTTAAAAAACAGGTGGGTCACTAATTTAATTTTTTCCACACATGCATTGACCAAACCCACAACCAAAAAAAAATTAGAACTTGTGGACAAATTTGTTGGGCCCATTTAAATTGGCCTTGATTGAATTTCATGACATTGGTACTACAAAGTACAGTCAATTTTAAGAGTTTAGTTTTAAAAAAACATGTGGGTCACTAATTTAATTTTTTCCACACATGCATTGACCAAACCCACAACCGAAAAAAAATTAGAACTTGTGGACAAATTTGTTGGGCCCATTTAAATTGGCCTTGATTGAATTTCATGACATTGGTACTACAAAGTACAGTCAATTTTAAGAGTTTACATTTAAAAAAACATGTGGGTCACTAATTTAATTTTTTCCACACATGCATTGACCAAATCCACAACCAAAAAAAAATTAGAACTTGTGGACAAATTTGTTGGGCCCATTTAAATTGGCCTTGATTGAATTTCATGACATTGGTACTACAAAGTACAGTCAATTTTAAGTGTTTAGTTTTAAAAAAACATGTGGGTCACTAATTTAATTTTTTCCACACATGCATTGACCATACCTACAACAAAAAAAAAATTAGAACTTGTGGACAAATTTGTTGGGCCCATTTAAATTGGCCTTGATTGAATTTCATGACATTGGTACTACAAAGTACAGTCAATTTTAAGTGTTTAGTTTTAAAAAAACAAGTGGGTCACTAATTTAATTTTTTCCACACATGCATTGACCAAACCCACAACCGAAAAAAAATTAGAACTTGTGGACAAATTTGTTGGGCCCATTTAAATTGGCCTTGATTGAATTTCATGACATTGGTACTACAAAGTACAGTCAATTTTAAGAGTTTAGTTTTAAAAAAACATGTGGGTCACTAATTTAATTTTTTCCACACATGCATTGACCAAATCCACAACCAAAAAAAAATTAGAACTTGTGGACAAATTTGTTGGGCCCATTTAAATTGGCCTTGATTGAATTTCATGACATTGGTACTACAAAGTACAGTCAATTTTAAGTGTTTAGTTTTGAAAAAACATGTGGGTCACTAATTTAATTTTTTCCACACATGCATTGACCAAATCCACAACCGAAAAAAAATTAGAACTTGTGGACAAATTTGTTGGGCCCATTTAAATTGGCCTTGATTGAATTTCATGACATTGGTACTACAAAGTACAGTCAATTTTAAGTGTTTAGTTTTAAAAAAACATGTGGGTCACTAATTTAATTTTTTCCACACATGCATTGACCAAACCCACAACCGAAAAAAAATTAGAACTTGTGGACAAATTTGTTGGGCCCATTTAAATTGGCCTTGATTGAATTTCATGACATTGGTACTACAAAGTACAGTCAATTTTAAGAGTTTAGTTTTTAAAAAATAGGTGGGTCACTAATTTAATTTTTTCCACACATGCATTGACCATACCTACAACAAAAAAAAAATTAGAACTTGTGGACAAATTTGTTGGGCCCATTTAAATTGGCCTTGATTGAATTTCATGACATTGGTACTACAAAGTACAGTCAATTTTAAGAGTTTACATTTAAAAAAACATGTGGGTCACTAATTTAATTTTTTCCACACATGCATTGACCAAATCCACAACCAAAATAAAATTAGAACTTGTGGACAAATTTGTTGGGCCCATTTAAATTGGCCTTGATTGAATTTCATGACATTGGTACTACAAAGTACAGTCAATTTTAAGAGTTTAGTTTTTAAAAAACAGGTGGGTCACTAATTTAATTTTTTCCACACATGCATTGACCAAACCCACAACCAAAAAAAAATTAGAACTTGTGGACAAATTTGTTGGGCCCATTTAAATTGGCCTTGATTGAATTTCATGACATTGGTACTACAAAGTACAGTCAATTTTAAGAGTTTAGTTTTAAAAAAACATGTGGGTCACTAATTTAATTTTTTCCACACATGCATTGACCAAACCCACAAAAAAAGAAAATTAGAACTTGTGAACAAATTTGTTGGGCCCATTTAAATTGGCCTTGATTGAATTTCATGACATTGGTACTACAAAGTACAGTCAATTTTAAGTGTTTAGTTTTAAAAAAACAAGTGGGTCACTAATTTAATTTTTTCCACACATGCATTGACCAAGCCCACAAAAAAAGAAAATTAGAACTTGTGGACAAATTTGTTGGGCCCATTTAAATTGGCCTTGATTGAATTTCATGACATTGGTACTACAAAGTACAGTCAATTTTAAGAGTTTAGTTTTAAAAAAACATGTGGGTCACTAATTTAATTTTTTCCACACATGCATTGACCAAATCCACAACCAAAAAAAAATTAGAACTTGTGGACAAATTTGTTGGGCCCATTTAAATTGGCCTTGATTGAATTTCATGACATTGGTACTACAAAGTACAGTCAATTTTAAGTGTTTAGTTTTAAAAAAACATGTGGGTCACTAATTTAATTTTTTCCACACATGCATTGACCAAACCCGCAACCAAAAAAAAATTAGAACTTGTGGACAAATTTGTTGGGCCCATTTAAATTGGCCTTGATTGAATTTCATGACATTGGTACTACAAAGTACAGTCAATTTTAAGTGTTTAGGTTTAAAAAAACATGTGGGTCACTAATTTAATTTTTTCCACACATGCATTGACCAAATCCACAACCAAAAAAAAATTAGAACTTGTGGACAAATTTGTTGGGCCCATTTAAATTGGCCTTGATTGAATTTCATGACATTGGTACTACAAAGTACAGTCAATTTTAAGTGTTTAGTTTTAAAAAAACATGTGGGTCACTAATTTAATTTTTTCCACACATGCATTGACCATACCTACAACAAAAAAAAAATTAGAACTTGTAGACAAATTTGTTGGGCCCATTTAAATTGGCCTTGATTGAATTTCATGACATTGGTACTACAAAGTACAGTCAATTTTAAGAGTTTACATTTAAAAAAACATGTGGGTCACTAATTTAATTTTTTCCACACATGCATTGACCAAATCCACAACCAAAAAAAAATTAGAACTTGTGGACAAATTTGTTGGGCCCATTTAAATTGGCCTTGATTGAATTTCATGACATTGGTACTACAAAGTACAGTCAATTTTAAGTGTTTAGTTTTAAAAAAACATGTGGGTCACTAATTTAATTTTTTCCACACATGCATTGACCAAACCCACAACCGAAAAAAAATTAGAACTTGTGGACAAATTTGTTGGGCCCATTTAAATTGGCCTTGATTGAATTTCATGACATTGGTACTACAAAGTACAGTCAATTTTAAGAGTTTACATTTAAAAAAACATGTGGGTCACTAATTTAATTTTTTCCACACATGCATTGACCAAATCCACAACCAAAAAAAAATTAGAACTTGTGGACAAATTTGTTGGGCCCATTTAAATTGGCCTTGATTGAATTTCATGACATTGGTACTACAAAGTACAGTCAATTTTAAGAGTTTAGTTTTAAAAAAACATGTGGGTCACTAATTTAATTTTTTCCACACATGCAATAACCAAACCCACAACCAAGTAAAAATTAGAACTTGTGGACAAATTTGTTGGGCCCATTTAAATTGGCCTTGATTGAATTTCATGACATTGGTACTACAAAGTACAGTCAATTTTAAGTGTTTAGTTTTAAAAAAACATGTGGGTCACTAATTTAATTTTTTCCACACATGCATTGACCAAACCCACAACCGAAAAAAAATTAGAACTTGTGGACAAATTTGTTGGGCCCATTTAAATTGGCCTTGATTGAATTTCATGACATTGGTACTACAAAGTACAGTCAATTTTAAGAGTTTAGTTTTTAAAAAATAGGTGGGTCACTAATTTAATTTTTTCCACACATGCATTGACCATACCTACAACCAAAAAAAAATTAGAACTTGTGGACAAATTTGTTGGGCCCATTTAAATTGGCCTTGATTGAATTTCATGACATTGGTACTACAAAGTACAGTCAATTTTAAGTGTTTAGTTTTAAAAAAACATGTGGGTCACTAATTTAATTTTTTCCACACATGCATTGACCATACCTACAACCGAAAAAAAATTAGAACTTGTGGACAAATTTGTTGGGCCCATTTAAATTGGCCTTGATTGAATTTCATGACATTGGTACTACAAAGTACAGTCAATTTTAAGTGTTTAGTTTTAAAAAAACATGTGGGTCACTAATTTAATTTTTTCCACGCATGCATTGACCAAACCCACAACCGAAAAAAAATTAGAACTTGTGGACAAATTTGTTGGGCCCATTTAAATTGGCCTTGATTGAATTTCATGACATTGGTACTACAAAGTACAGTCAATTTTAAGAGTTTAGTTTTAAAAAAACATGTGGGTCACTAATTTAATTTTTTCCACACATGCATTGACCAAATCCACAACCAAAAAAAAATTAGAACTTGTGGACAAATTTGTTGGGCCCATTTAAATTGGCCTTGATTGAATTTCATGACATTGGTACTACAAAGTACAGTCAATTTTAAGTGTTTAGTTTTAAAAAAACATGTGGGTCACTAATTTAATTTTTTCCACACATGCATTGACCAAATCCACAACCGAAAAAAAATTAGAACTTGTGGACAAATTTGTTGGGCCCATTTAAATTGGCCTTGATTGAATTTCATGACATTGGTACTACAAAGTACAGTCAATTTTAAGTGTTTAGTTTTAAAAAAACATGTGGGTCACTAATTTAATTTTTTCCACACATGCATTGACCAAACCCACAACCGAAAAAAAATTAGAACTTGTGGACAAATTTGTTGGGCCCATTTAAATTGGCCTTGATTGAATTTCATGACATTGGTACTACAAAGTACAGTCAATTTTAAGAGTTTAGTTTTTAAAAAATAGGTGGGTCACTAATTTAATTTTATCCACACATGCATTGACCATACCTACAACAAAAAAAAAATTAGAACTTGTGGACAAATTTGTTGGGCCCATTTAAATTGGCCTTGATTGAATTTCATGACATTGGTACTACAAAGTACAGTCAATTTTAAGAGTTTACATTTAAAAAAACATGTGGGTCACTAATTTAATTTTTTCCACACATGCATTGACCAAATCCACAACCAAAATAAAATTAGAACTTGTGGACAAATTTGTTGGGCCCATTTAAATTGGCCTTGATTGAATTTCATGACATTGGTACTACAAAGTACAGTCAATTTTAAGAGTTTAGTTTTTAAAAAACAGGTGGGTCACTAATTTAATTTTTTCCACACATGCATTGACCAAACCCACAACCAAAAAAAAATTAGAACTTGTGGACAAATTTGTTGGGCCCATTTAAATTGGCCTTGATTGAATTTCATGACATTGGTACTACAAAGTACAGTCAATTTTAAGAGTTTAGTTTTAAAAAAACATGTGGGTCACTAATTTAATTTTTTCCACACATGCATTGACCAAACCCACAAAAAAAGAAAATTAGAACTTGTGAACAAATTTGTTGGGCCCATTTAAATTGGCCTTGATTGAATTTCATGACATTGGTACTACAAAGTACAGTCAATTTTAAGTGTTTAGTTTTAAAAAAACAAGTGGGTCACTAATTTAATTTTTTCCACACATGCATTGACCAAGCCCACAAAAAAAGAAAATTAGAACTTGTGGACAAATTTGTTGGGCCCATTTAAATTGGCCTTGATTGAATTTCATGACATTGGTACTACAAAGTACAGTCAATTTTAAGAGTTTAGTTTTAAAAAAACATGTGGGTCACTAATTTAATTTTTTCCACACATGCATTGACCAAATCCACAACCAAAAAAAAATTAGAACTTGTGGACAAATTTGTTGGGCCCATTTAAATTGGCCTTGATTGAATTTCATGACATTGGTACTACAAAGTACAGTCAATTTTAAGTGTTTAGTTTTAAAAAAACATGTGGGTCACTAATTTAATTTTTTCCACACATGCATTGACCAAACCCGCAACCAAAAAAAAATTAGAACTTGTGGACAAATTTGTTGGGCCCATTTAAATTGGCCTTGATTGAATTTCATGACATTGGTACTACAAAGTACAGTCAGTTTTAAGTGTTTAGTTTTAAAAAAACATGTGGGTCACTAATTTAATTTTTTCCACACATGCATTGACCAAATCCACAACCAAAAAAAAATTAGAACTTGTGGACAAATTTGTTGGGCCCATTTAAATTGGCCTTGATTGAATTTCATGACATTGGTACTACAAAGTACAGTCAATTTTAAGTGTTTAGTTTTAAAAAAACATGTGGGTCACTAATTTAATTTTTTCCACACATGCATTGACCATACCTACAACAAAAAAAAAATTAGAACTTGTAGACAAATTTGTTGGGCCCATTTAAATTGGCCTTGATTGAATTTCATGACATTGGTACTACAAAGTACAGTCAATTTTAAGAGTTTACATTTAAAAAAACATGTGGGTCACTAATTTAATTTTTTCCACACATGCATTGACCAAATCCACAACCAAAAAAAAATTAGAACTTGTGGACAAATTTGTTGGGCCCATTTAAATTGGCCTTGATTGAATTTCATGACATTGGTACTACAAAGTACAGTCAATTTTAAGAGTTTAGTTTTTGAAAAATAGGTGGGTCACTAATTTAATTTTTTCCACACATGCATTGACCATACCTACAACCGAAAAAAAATTAGAACTTGTGGACAAATTTGTTGGGCCCATTTAAATTGGCCTTGATTGAATTTCATGACATTGGTACTACAAAGTACAGTCAATTTTAAGAGTTTAGTTTTTAAAAAATAGGTGGGTCACTAATTTAATTTTTTCCACACATGCATTGACCATACCTACAACAAAAAAAAAATTAGAACTTGTGGACAAATTTGTTGGGCCCATTTAAATTGGCCTTGATTGAATTTCATGACATTGGTACTACAAAGTACAGTCAATTTTAAGAGTTTACATTTAAAAAAACATGTGGGTCACTAATTTAATTTTTTCCACACATGCATTGACCAAACCCACAAAAAAAGAAAATTAGAACTTGTGGACAAATTTGTTGGGCCCATTTAAATTGGCCTTGATTGAATTTCATGACATTGGTACTACAAAGTACAGTCAATTTTAAGTGTTTAGTTTTAAAAAAACAAGTGGGTCACTAATTTAATTTTTTCCACACATGCATTGACCAAGCCCACAAAAAAAGAAAATTAGAACTTGTGGACAAATTTGTTGGGCCCATTTAAATTGGCCTTGATTGAATTTCATGACATTGGTACTACAAAGTACAGTCAATTTTAAGAGTTTAGTTTTAAAAAAACATGTGGGTCACTAATTTAATTTTTTCCACAC
This sequence comes from Climacium dendroides, assembly GCA_950106755.1. NCBI lineage: Eukaryota > Viridiplantae > Streptophyta > Bryopsida > Hypnales > Climaciaceae > Climacium > Climacium dendroides. The sequence goes on from OX467092.1 coordinate 12,530,311, forward strand.
ATGCATTGACCAAACCCACAACCGAAAAAAAATTAGAACTTGTGGACAAATTTGTTGGGCCCATTTAAATTGGCCTTGATTGAATTTCATGACATTGGTACTACAAAGTACAGTCAATTTTAAGTGTTTAGTTTTAAAAAAACATGTGGGTCACTAATTTAATTTTTTCCACACATGCATTGACCATACCTACAACCGAAAAAAAATTAGAACTTGTGGACAAATTTGTTGGGCCCATTTAAATTGGCCTTGATTGAATTTCATGACATTGGTACTACAAAGTACAGTCAATTTTAAGAGTTTAGTTTTTAAAAAACAGGTGGGTCACTAATTTAATTTTTTCCACACATGCATTGACCAAACCCACAACCAAAAAAAAATTAGAACTTGTGGACAAATTTGTTGGGCCCATTTAAATTGGCCTTGATTGAATTTCATGACATTGGTACTACAAAGTACAGTCAATTTTAAGAGTTTAGTTTTAAAAAAACATGTGGGTCACTAATTTAATTTTTTCCACACATGCATTGACCAAACCCACAAAAAAAGAAAATTAGAACTTGTGAACAAATTTGTTGGGCCCATTTAAATTGGCCTTGATTGAATTTCATGACATTGGTACTACAAAGTACAGTCAATTTTAAGTGTTTAGTTTTAAAAAAACAAGTGGGTCACTAATTTAATTTTTTCCACACATGCATTGACCAAGCCCACAAAAAAAGAAAATTAGAACTTGTGGACAAATTTGTTGGGCCCATTTAAATTGGCCTTGATTGAATTTCATGACATTGGTACTACAAAGTACAGTCAATTTTAAGAGTTTAGTTTTAAAAAAACATGTGGGTCACTAATTTAATTTTTTCCACACATGCATTGACCAAATCCACAACCAAAAAAAAATTAGAACTTGTGGACAAATTTGTTGGGCCCATTTAAATTGGCCTTGATTGAATTTCATGACATTGGTACTACAAAGTACAGTCAATTTTAAGTGTTTAGTTTTAAAAAAACATGTGGGTCACTAATTTAATTTTTTCCACACATGCATTGACCAAACCCGCAACCAAAAAAAAATTAGAACTTGTGGACAAATTTGTTGGGCCCATTTAAATTGGCCTTGATTGAATTTCATGACATTGGTACTACAAAGTACAGTCAATTTTAAGTGTTTAGTTTTAAAAAAACATGTGGGTCACTAATTTAATTTTTTCCACACATGCATTGACCAAATCCACAACCAAAAAAAAATTAGAACTTGTGGACAAATTTGTTGGGCCCATTTAAATTGGCCTTGATTGAATTTCATGACATTGGTACTACAAAGTACAGTCAATTTTAAGTGTTTAGTTTTAAAAAAACATGTGGGTCACTAATTTAATTTTTTCCACACATGCATTGACCATACCTACAACAAAAAAAAAATTAGAACTTGTAGACAAATTTGTTGGGCCCATTTAAATTGGCCTTGATTGAATTTCATGACATTGGTACTACAAAGTACAGTCAATTTTAAGAGTTTACATTTAAAAAAACATGTGGGTCACTAATTTAATTTTTTCCACACATGCATTGACCAAATCCACAACCAAAAAAAAATTAGAACTTGTGGACAAATTTGTTGGGCCCATTTAAATTGGCCTTGATTGAATTTCATGACATTGGTACTACAAAGTACAGTCAATTTTAAGAGTTTAGTTTTTGAAAAATAGGTGGGTCACTAATTTAATTTTTTCCACACATGCATTGACCATACCTACAACCGAAAAAAAATTAGAACTTGTGGACAAATTTGTTGGGCCCATTTAAATTGGCCTTGATTGAATTTCATGACATTGGTACTACAAAGTACAGTCAATTTTAAGAGTTTAGTTTTTAAAAAATAGGTGGGTCACTAATTTAATTTTTTCCACACATGCATTGACCATACCTACAACAAAAAAAAAATTAGAACTTGTGGACAAATTTGTTGGGCCCATTTAAATTGGCCTTGATTGAATTTCATGACATTGGTACTACAAAGTACAGTCAATTTTAAGAGTTTACATTTAAAAAAACATGTGGGTCACTAATTTAATTTTTTCCACACATGCATTGACCAAACCCACAAAAAAAGAAAATTAGAACTTGTGGACAAATTTGTTGGGCCCATTTAAATTGGCCTTGATTGAATTTCATGACATTGGTACTACAAAGTACAGTCAATTTTAAGTGTTTAGTTTTAAAAAAACAAGTGGGTCACTAATTTAATTTTTTCCACACATGCATTGACCAAGCCCACAAAAAAAGAAAATTAGAACTTGTGGACAAATTTGTTGGGCCCATTTAAATTGGCCTTGATTGAATTTCATGACATTGGTACTACAAAGTACAGTCAATTTTAAGAGTTTAGTTTTAAAAAAACATGTGGGTCACTAATTTAATTTTTTCCACACATGCATTGACCAAACCCACAACCGAAAAAAAATTAGAACTTGTGGACAAATTTGTTGGGCCCATTTAAATTGGCCTTGATTGAATTTCATGACATTGGTACTACAAAGTACAGTCAATTTTAAGTGTTTAGTTTTAAAAAAACATGTGGGTCACTAATTTAATTTTTTCCACACATGCATTGACCATACCTACAACCGAAAAAAAATTAGAACTTGTGGACAAATTTGTTGGGCCCATTTAAATTGGCCTTGATTGAATTTCATGACATTGGTACTACAAAGTACAGTCAATTTTAAGTGTTTAGTTTTAAAAAAACATGTGGGTCACTAATTTAATTTTTTCCACACATGCATTGACCAAACCCACAACCGAAAAAAAATTAGAACTTGTGGACAAATTTGTTGGGCCCATTTAAATTGGCCTTGATTGAATTTCATGACATTGGTACTACAAAGTACAGTCAATTTTAAGAGTTTAGTTTTAAAAAAACATGTGGGTCACTAATTTAATTTTTTCCACACATGCATTGACCAAATCCACAACCAAAAAAAAATTAGAACTTGTGGACAAATTTGTTGGGCCCATTTAAATTGGCCTTGATTGAATTTCATGACATTGGTACTACAAAGTACAGTCAATTTTAAGTGTTTAGTTTTAAAAAAACATGTGGGTCACTAATTTAATTTTTTCCACACATGCATTGACCAAATCCACAACCGAAAAAAAATTAGAACTTGTGGACAAATTTGTTGGGCCCATTTAAATTGGCCTTGATTGAATTTCATGACATTGGTACTACAAAGTACAGTCAATTTTAAGTGTTTAGTTTTAAAAAAACATGTGGGTCACTAATTTAATTTTTTCCACACATGCATTGACCAAACCCACAACCGAAAAAAAATTAGAACTTGTGGACAAATTTGTTGGGCCCATTTAAATTGGCCTTGATTGAATTTCATGACATTGGTACTACAAAGTACAGTCAATTTTAAGAGTTTAGTTTTTAAAAAATAGGTGGGTCACTAATTTAATTTTTTCCACACATGCATTGACCATACCTACAACAAAAAAAAAATTAGAACTTGTGGACAAATTTGTTGGGCCCATTTAAATTGGCCTTGATTGAATTTCATGACATTGGTACTACAAAGTACAGTCAATTTTAAGAGTTTACATTTAAAAAAACATGTGGGTCACTAATTTAATTTTTTCCACACATGCATTGACCAAATCCACAACCAAAATAAAATTAGAACTTGTGGACAAATTTGTTGGGCCCATTTAAATTGGCCTTGATTGAATTTCATGACATTGGTACTACAAAGTACAGTCAATTTTAAGAGTTTAGTTTTTAAAAAACAGGTGGGTCACTAATTTAATTTTTTCCACACATGCATTGACCAAACCCACAACCAAAAAAAAATTAGAACTTGTGGACAAATTTGTTGGGCCCATTTAAATTGGCCTTGATTGAATTTCATGACATTGGTACTACAAAGTACAGTCAATTTTAAGAGTTTAGTTTTAAAAAAAGATGTGGGTCACTAATTTAATTTTTTCCACACATGCATTGACCAAACCCACAAAAAAAGAAAATTAGAACTTGTGAACAAATTTGTTGGGCCCATTTAAATTGGCCTTGATTGAATTTCATGACATTGGTACTACAAAGTACAGTCAATTTTAAGTGTTTAGTTTTAAAAAAACAAGTGGGTCACTAATTTAATTTTTTCCACACATGCATTGACCAAGCCCACAAAAAAAGAAAATTAGAACTTGTGGACAAATTTGTTGGGCCCATTTAAATTGGCCTTGATTGAATTTCATGACATTGGTACTACAAAGTACAGTCAATTTTAAGAGTTTAGTTTTAAAAAAACATGTGGGTCACTAATTTAATTTTTTCCACACATGCATTGACCAAATCCACAACCAAAAAAAAATTAGAACTTGTGGACAAATTTGTTGGGCCCATTTAAATTGGCCTTGATTGAATTTCATGACATTGGTACTACAAAGTACAGTCAATTTTAAGTGTTTAGTTTTAAAAAAACATGTGGGTCACTAATTTAATTTTTTCCACACATGCATTGACCAAACCCGCAACCAAAAAAAAATTAGAACTTGTGGACAAATTTGTTGGGCCCATTTAAATTGGCCTTGATTGAATTTCATGACATTGGTACTACAAAGTACAGTCAATTTTAAGTGTTTAGTTTTAAAAAAACATGTGGGTCACTAATTTAATTTTTTCCACACATGCATTGACCAAATCCACAACAAAAAAAAAATTAGAACTTGTGGACAAATTTGTTGGGCCCATTTAAATTGGCCTTGATTGAATTTCATGACATTGGTACTACAAAGTACAGTCAATTTTAAGTGTTTAGTTTTAAAAAAACATGTGGGTCACTAATTTAATTTTTTCCACACATGCATTGACCATACCTACAACAAAAAAAAAATTAGAACTTGTAGACAAATTTGTTGGGCCCATTTAAATTGGCCTTGATTGAATTTCATGACATTGGTACTACAAAGTACAGTCAATTTTAAGAGTTTACATTTAAAAAAACATGTGGGTCACTAATTTAATTTTTTCCACACATGCATTGACCAAATCCACAACCAAAAAAAAATTAGAACTTGTGGACAAATTTGTTGGGCCCATTTAAATTGGCCTTGATTGAATTTCATGACATTGGTACTACAAAGTACAGTCAATTTTAAGAGTTTAGTTTTTGAAAAATAGGTGGGTCACTAATTTAATTTTTTCCACACATGCATTGACCATACCTACAACCGAAAAAAAATTAGAACTTGTGGACAAATTTGTTGGGCCCATTTAAATTGGCCTTGATTGAATTTCATGACATTGGTACTACAAAGTACAGTCAATTTTAAGAGTTTAGTTTTTAAAAAATAGGTGGGTCACTAATTTAATTTTTTCCACACATGCATTGACCATACCTACAACAAAAAAAAAATTAGAACTTGTGGACAAATTTGTTGGGCCCATTTAAATTGGCCTTGATTGAATTTCATGACATTGGTACTACAAAGTACAGTCAATTTTAAGAGTTTACATTTAAAAAAACATGTGGGTCACTAATTTAATTTTTTCCACACATGCATTGACCAAACCCACAAAAAAAGAAAATTAGAACTTGTGGACAAATTTGTTGGGCCCATTTAAATTGGCCTTGATTGAATTTCATGACATTGGTACTACAAAGTACAGTCAATTTTAAGTGTTTAGTTTTAAAAAAACAAGTGGGTCACTAATTTAATTTTTTCCACACATGCATTGACCAAGCCCACAAAAAAAGAAAATTAGAACTTGTGGACAAATTTGTTGGGCCCATTTAAATTGGCCTTGATTGAATTTCATGACATTGGTACTACAAAGTACAGTCAATTTTAAGTATTTAGTTTTAAAAAAACAAGTGGGTCACTAATTTAATTTTTTCCACACATGCATTGACCAAATCCACAACCAAAGAAAAATTAGAACTTGTGGACAAATTTGTTGGGCCCATTTAAATTGGCCTTGATTGAATTTCATGACATTGGTACTACAAAGTACAGTCAATTTTAAGTGTTTAGTTTTAAAAAAACATGTGGGTCACTAATTTAATTTTTTCCACACATGCATTGACCAAACCCACAACCGAAAAAAAATTAGAACTTGTGGACAAATTTGTTGGGCCCATTTAAATTGGCCTTCATTCAATTTCATGACATTGGTACTACAAAGTACAGTCAATTTTAAGAGTTTACATTTAAAAAAACATGTGGGTCACTAATTTAATTTTTTCCACACATGCATTGACCAAACCCACAACCAAAAAAAAATTAGAACTTGTGGACAAATTTGTTGGGCCCATTTAAATTGGCCTTGATTGAATTTCATGACATTGGTACTACAAAGTACAGTCAATTTTAAGTGTTTAGTTTTAAAAAAACATGTGGGTCACTAATTTAATTTTTTCCACACATGCATTGACCATACCTACAACAAAAAAAAAATTAGAACTTGTAGACAAATTTGTTGGGCCCATTTAAATTGGCCTTGATTGAATTTCATGACATTGGTACTACAAAGTACAGTCAATTTTAAGAGTTTACATTTAAAAAAACATGTGGGTCACTAATTTAATTTTTTCCACACATGCATTGACCAAATCCACAACCAAAAAAAAATTAGAACTTGTGGACAAATTTGTTGGGCCCATTTAAATTGGCCTTGATTGAATTTCATGACATTGGTACTACAAAGTACAGTCAATTTTAAGAGTTTAGTTTTTAAAAAATAGGTGGGTCACTAATTTAATTTTTTCCACACATGCATTGACCATACCTACAACCGAAAAAAAATTAGAACTTGTGGACAAATTTGTTGGGCCCATTTAAATTGGCCTTGATTGAATTTCATGACATTGGTACTACAAAGTACAGTCAATTTTAAGAGTTTAGTTTTTAAAAAATAGGTGGGTCACTAATTTAATTTTTTCCACACATGCATTGACCATACCTACAACAAAAAAAAAATTAGAACTTGTGGACAAATTTGTTGGGCCCATTTAAATTGGCCTTGATTGAATTTCATGACATTGGTACTACAAAGTACAGTCAATTTTAAGAGTTTACATTTAAAAAAACATGTGGGTCACTAATTTAATTTTTTCCACACATGCATTGACCAAATCCACAACCAAAATAAAATTAGAACTTGTGGACAAATTTGTTGGGCCCATTTAAATTGGCCTTGATTGAATTTCATGACATTGGTACTACAAAGTACAGTCAATTTTAAGTGTTTAGTTTTAAAAAAACATGTGGGTCACTAATTTAATTTTTTCCACACATGCATTGACCAAACCCATAACCGAAAAAAAATTAGAACTTGTGGACAAATTTGTTGGGCCCATTTAAATTGGCCTTGATTGAATTTCATGACATTGGTACTACAAAGTACAGTCAATTTTAAGTGTTTAGTTTTAAAAAATAGGTGGGTCACTAATTTAATTTTTTCCACACATGCATTGACCATACCTACAACCAAAAAAAAATTAGAACTTGTGGACAAATTTGTTGGGCCCATTTAAATTGGCCTTGATTGAATTTCATGACATTGGTACTACAAAGTACAGTCAATTTTAAGAGTTTAGTTTTTAAAAAATAGGTGGGTCACTAATTTAATTTTTTCCACACATGCATTGACCAAACCCACAAAAAAAAAAAATTAGAACTTGTGGACAAATTTGTTGGGCCCATTTAAATTGGCCTTGATTGAATTTCATGACATTGGTACTACAAAGTACAGTCAATTTTAAGTGTTTAGTTTTAAAAAAACATGTGGGTCACTAATTTAATTTTTTCCACACATGCATTGACCAAACCCACAAAAAAAGAAAATTAGAACTTGTGGACAAATTTGTTGGGCCCATTTAAATTGGCCTTGATTGAATTTCATGACATTGGTACTACAAAGTACAGTCAATTTTAAGAGTTTAGTTTTAAAAAAACATGTGGGTCACTAATTTAATTTTTTCCACACATGCATTGACCAAATCCACAACCAAAAAAAAATTAGAACTTGTGGACAAATTTGTTGGGCCCATTTAAATTGGCCTTGATTGAATTTCATGACATTGGTACTACAAAGTACAGTCAATTTTAAGTGTTTAGTTTTAAAAAAACATGTGGGTCACTAATTTAATTTTTTCCACACATGCATTGACCAAACCCACAACCGAAAAAAAATTAGAACTTGTGGACAAATTTGTTGGGCCCATTTAAATTGGCCTTGATTGAATTTCATGACATTGGTACTACAAAGTACAGTCAATTTTAAGAGTTTAGTTTTTAAAAAATAGGTGGGTCACTAATTTAATTTTTTCCACACATGCATTGACCATACCTACAACCAAGTAAAAATTAGAACTTGTGGACAAATTTGTTGGGCCCATTTAAATTGGCCTTGATTGAATTTCATGACATTGGTACTACAAAGTACAGTCAATTTTAAGAGTTTACATTTAAAAAAACATGTGGGTCACTAATTTAATTTTTTCCACACATGCATTGACCAAATCCACAACCAAAAAAAAATTAGAACTTGTGGACAAATTTGTTGGGCCCATTTAAATTGGCCTTGATTGAATTTCATGACATTGGTACTACAAAGTACAGTCAATTTTAAGAGTTTAGTTTTTAAAAAACAGGTGGGTCACTAATTTAATTTTTTCCACACATGCATTGACCAAACCCACAAAAAAAAAAAATTAGAACTTGTGGACAAATTTGTTGGGCCCATTTAAATTGGCCTTGATTGAATTTCATGACATTGGTACTACAAAGTACAGTCAATTTTAAGTGTTTAGTTTTAAAAAAACATGTGGGTCACTAATTTAATTTTTTCCACACATGCATTGACCAAACCCATAACCGAAAAAAAATTAGAACTTGTGGACAAATTTGTTGGGCCCATTTAAATTGGCCTTGATTGAATTTCATGACATTGGTACTACAAAGTACAGTCAATTTTAAGTGTTTAGTTTTAAAAAATAGGTGGGTCACTAATTTAATTTTTTCCACACATGCATTGACCATACCTACAACCAAAAAAAAATTAGAACTTGTGGACAAATTTGTTGGGCCCATTTAAATTGGCCTTGATTGAATTTCATGACATTGGTACTACAAAGTACAGTCAATTTTAAGAGTTTAGTTTTTAAAAAATAGGTGGGTCACTAATTTAATTTTTTCCACACATGCATTGACCAAACCCACAAAAAAAAAAAATTAGAACTTGTGGACAAATTTGTTGGGCCCATTTAAATTGGCCTTGATTGAATTTCATGACATTGGTACTACAAAGTACAGTCAATTTTAAGTGTTTAGTTTTAAAAAAACATGTGGGTCACTAATTTAATTTTTTCCACACATGCATTGACCAAACCCACAAAAAAAAAAAATTAGAACTTGTGGACAAATTTGTTGGGCCCATTTAAATTGGCCTTGATTGAATTTCATGACATTGGTACTACAAAGTACAGTCAATTTTAAGAGTTTAGTTTTAAAAAAACATGTGGGTCACTAATTTAATTTTTTCCACACATGCATTGACCAAATCCACAACCAAAAAAAAATTAGAACTTGTGGACAAATTTGTTGGGCCCATTTAAATTGGCCTTGATTGAATTTCATGACATTGGTACTACAAAGTACAGTCAATTTTAAGTGTTTAGTTTTAAAAAAACATGTGGGTCACTAATTTAATTTTTTCCACACATGCATTGACCAAACCCACAACCGAAAAAAAATTAGAACTTGTGGACAAATTTGTTGGGCCCATTTAAATTGGCCTTGATTGAATTTCATGACATTGGTACTACAAAGTACAGTCAATTTTAAGAGTTTAGTTTTTAAAAAATAGGTGGGTCACTAATTTAATTTTTTCCACACATGCATTGACCATACCTACAACCAAGTAAAAATTAGAACTTGTGGACAAATTTGTTGGGCCCATTTAAATTGGCCTTGATTGAATTTCATGACATTGGTACTACAAAGTACAGTCAATTTTAAGAGTTTACATTTAAAAAAACATGTGGGTCACTAATTTAATTTTTTCCACACATGCATTGACCAAATCCACAACCAAAAAAAAATTAGAACTTGTGGACAAATTTGTTGGGCCCATTTAAATTGGCCTTGATTGAATTTCATGACATTGGTACTACAAAGTACAGTCAATTTTAAGAGTTTAGTTTTTAAAAAACAGGTGGGTCACTAATTTAATTTTTTCCACACATGCATTGACCAAACCCACAAAAAAAAAAAATTAGAACTTGTGGACAAATTTGTTGGGCCCATTTAAATTGGCCTTGATTGAATTTCATGACATTGGTACTACAAAGTACAGTCAATTTTAAGTGTTTAGTTTTAAAAAAACATGTCGGTCACTAATTTAATTTTTTCCACACATGCATTGACCAAATCCACAACCAAAAAAAAATTAGAACTTGTAGACAAATTTGTTGGGCCCATTTAAATTGGCCTTGATTGAATTTCATGACATTGGTACTACAAAGTACAGTCAATTTTAAGAGTTTACATTTAAAAAAACATGTGGGTCACTAATTTAATTTTTTCCACACATGCATTGACCAAATCCACAACCAAAAAAAAATTAGAACTTGTGGACAAATTTGTTGGGCCCATTTAAATTGGCCTTGATTGAATTTCATGACATTGGTACTACAAAGTACAGTCAATTTTAAGTGTTTAGTTTTAAAAAAACATGTCGGTCACTAATTTAATTTTCTCCACACATGCATTGACCAAACCCACAACCGAAAAAAAATTAGAACTTGTGGACAAATTTGTTGGGCCCATTTAAATTGGCCTTGATTGAATTTCATGACATTGGTACTACAAAGTACAGTCAATTTTAAGTGTTTAGTTTTAAAAAAACATGTGGGTCACTAATTTAATTTTTTCCACACATGCATTGACCAAACCCACAACCAAAATAAAATTAGAACTTGTGGACAAATTTGTTGGGCCCATTTAAATTGGCCTTGATTGAATTTCATGACATTGGTACTACAAAGTACAGTCAATTTTAAGTGTTTAGTTTTAAAAAAACATGTGGGTCACTAATTTAATTTTTTCCACACATGCATTGACCATACCTACAACAAAAAAGAATTAGAACTTGTGGACAAATTTGTTGGGCCCATTTAAATTGGCCTTGATTGAATTTCATGACATTGGTACTACAAAGTACAGTCAATTTTAGGAGTTTACATTTAAAAAAACATGTGGGTCACTAATTTAATTTTTTCCACACATGCATTGACCAAATCCACAACCAAAATAAAATTAGAACTTGTGGACAAATTTGTTGGGCCCATTTAAATTGGCCTTGATTGAATTTCATGACATTGGTACTACAAAGTACAGTCAATTTTAAGAGTTTAGTTTTTAAAAAACAGGTGGGTCACTAATTTAATTTTTTCCACACATGCATTGACCAAACCCACAAAAAAAAAAAATTAGAACTTGTGGACAAATTTGTTGGGCCCATTTAAATTGGCCTTGATTGAATTTCATGACATTGGTACTACAAAGTACAGTCAATTTTAAGTGTTTAGTTTTAAAAAAACATGTCGGTCACTAATTTAATTTTTTCCACACAGGCAATAACCAAACCCACAACCAAGTAAAAATTAGAACTTGTGGACAAATTTGCTGGGCCCATTTAAATTGGCCTTGATTGAATTTCATGACATTGGTACTACAAAGTACAGTCAATTTTAAGAGTTTAGTTTTAAAAAAACATGTGGGTCACTAATTTAATTTTTTCCACACATGCATTGACCAAATCCACTACCAAAATAAAATTAGAACTTGTGGACAAATTTGTTGGGCCCATTTAAATTGGCCTTGATTGAATTTCATGACATTGGTACTACAAAGTACAGTCAATTTTAAGTATTTAGTTTTAAAAAAACATGTGGGTCACTAATTTAATTTTTTCCACACATGCATTGACCAAACCCACAACCAAAAAAAAATTAGAACTTGTGGACAAATTTGTTGGGCCCATTTAAATTGGCCTTGATTGAATTTCATGACATTGGTACTACAAAGTACAGTCAATTTTAAGTGTTTAGTTTTAAAAAAACATGTGGGTCACTAATTTAATTTTTTCCACACATGCATTGACCATACCTACAACAAAAAAAAAATTAGAACTTGTGGACAAATTTGTTGGGCCCATTTAAATTGGCCTTGATTGAATTTCATGACATTGGTACTACAAAGTACAGTCAATTTTAAGAGTTTACATTTAAAAAAACATGTGGGTCACTAATTTAATTTTTTCCACACATGCATTGACCAAATCCACAACCAAAAAAAAATTAGAACTTGTGGACAAATTTGTTGGGCCCATTTAAATTGGCCTTGATTGAATTTCATGACATTGGTACTACAAAGTACAGTCAATTTTAAGAGTTTAGTTTTTAAAAAATAGGTGGGTCACTAATTTAATTTTTTCCACACATGCATTGACCATACCTACAACCAAAAAAAAATTAGAACTTGTGGACAAATTTGTTGGGCCCATTTAAATTGGCCTTGATTGAATTTCATGACATTGGTACTACAAAGTACAGTCAATTTTAAGAGTTTAGTTTTTAAAAAATAGGTGGGTCACTAATTTAATTTTTTCCACACATGCATTGACCATACCTACAACCAAAAAAAAATTAGAACTTGTGGACAAATTTGTTGGGCCCATTTAAATTGGCCTTGATTGAATTTCATGACATTGGTACTACAAAGTACAGTCAATTTTAAGTGTTTAGTTTTAAAAAAACATGTCGGTCACTAATTTAATTTTTTCCACACATGCAATAACCAAACCCACAACCAAGTAAAAATTAGAACTTGTGGACAAATTTGTTGGGCCCATTTAAATTGGCCTTGATTGAATTTCATGACATTGGTACTACAAAGTACAGTCAATTTTAAGAGTTTAGTTTTAAAAAAACATGTGGGTCACTAATTTAATTTTTTCCACACATGCATTGACCAAATCCACAACCAAAAAAAAATTAGAACTTGTGGACAAATTTGTTGGGCCCATTTAAATTGGCCTTGATTGAATTTCATGACATTGGTACTACAAAGTACAGTCAATTTTAAGTATTTAGTTTTAAAAAAACAAGTGGGTCACTAATTTAATTTTTTCCACACATGCATTGACCAAATCCACAACCAAAAAAAAATTAGAACTTGTGGACAAATTTGTTGGGCCCATTTAAATTGGCCTTGATTGAATTTCATGACATTGGTACTACAAAGTACAGTCAATTTTAAGTGTTTAGTTTTAAAAAAACATGTGGGTCACTAATTTAATTTTTTCCACACATGCATTGACCAAATCCACAACCAAAAAAAAATTAGAACTTGTGGACAAATTTGTTGGGCCCATTTAAATTGGCCTTGATTGAATTTCATGACATTGGTACTACAAAGTACAGTCAATTTTAAGTGTTTAGTTTTAAAAAAAGAAGTGGGTCACTAATTTAATTTTTTCCACACATGCATTGACCATACCTACAACAAAAAAAAAATTAGAACTTGTGGACAAATTTGTTGGGCCCATTTAAATTGGCCTTGATTGAATTTCATGACATTGGTACTACAAAGTACAGTCAATTTTAAGTGTTTAGTTTTAAAAAAACATGTGGGTCACTAATTTAATTTTTTCCACACATGCATTGACCAAATCCACAACCAAAAAAAAATTAGAACTTGTGGACAAATTTGTTGGGCCCATTTAAATTGGCCTTGATTGAATTTCATGACATTGGTACTACAAAGTACAGTCAATTTTAAGTGTTTAGTTTTAAAAAAACATGTGGGTCACTAATTTAATTTTTTCCACACATGCATTGACCAAATCCACAACCAAAAAAAAATTAGAACTTGTGGACAAATTTGTTGGGCCCATTTAAATTGGCCTTGATTGAATTTCATGACATTGGTACTACAAAGTACAGTCAATTTTAAGTGTTTAGTTTTAAAAAAAGAAGTGGGTCACTAATTTAATTTTTTCCACACATGCATTGACCATACCTACAACAAAAAAAAAATTAGAACTTGTGGACAAATTTGTTGGGCCCATTTAAATTGGCCTTGATTGAATTTCATGACATTGGTACTACAAAGTACAGTCAATTTTAAGTGTTTAGTTTTAAAAAAACATGTGGGTCACTAATTTAATTTTTTCCACACATGCATTGACCAAATCCACAACCAAAATAAAATTAGAACTTGTGGACAAATTTGTTGGGCCCATTTAAATTGGCCTTGATTGAATTTCATGACATTGGTACTACAAAGTACAGTCAATTTTCAGTGTTTAGTTTTAAAAAAACATGTGGGTCACTAATTTAATTTTTTCCACACATGCATTGACCAAACCCACAACCGAAAAAAAATTAGAACTTGTGGACAAATTTGTTGGGCCCATTTAAATTGGCCTTGATTGAATTTCATGACATTGGTACTACAAAGTACAGTCAATTTTAAGTGTTTAGTTTTAAAAAAACATGTGGGTCACTAATTTAATTTTTTCCACACATGCATTGACCAAATCCACAACCAAAATAAAATTAGAACTTGTGGACAAATTTGTTGGGCCCATTTAAATTGGCCTTGATTGAATTTCATGACATTGGTACTACAAAGTACAGTCAATTTTAAGAGTTTAGTTTTTAAAAAATAGGTGGGTCACTAATTTAATTTTTTCCACACATGCATTGACCATACCTACAACAAAAAAAAAATTAGAACTTGTGGACAAATTTGTTGGGCCCATTTAAATTGGCCTTGATTGAATTTCATGACATTGGTACTACAAAGTACAGTCAATTTTAAGTGTTTAGTTTTAAAAAAACATGTGGGTCACTAATTTAATTTTTTCCACACATGCATTGACCAAATCCACAACCAAAATAAAATTAGAACTTGTGGACAAATTTGTTGGGCCCATTTAAATTGGCCTTGATTGAATTTCATGACATTGGTACTACAAAGTACAGTCAATTTTCAGTGTTTAGTTTTAAAAAAACATGTGGGTCACTAATTTAATTTTTTCCACACATGCATTGACCAAACCCACAACCGAAAAAAAATTAGAACTTGTGGACAAATTTGTTGGGCCCATTTAAATTGGCCTTGATTGAATTTCATGACATTGGTACTACAAAGTACAGTCAATTTTAAGTGTTTAGTTTTAAAAAAACATGTGGGTCACTAATTTAATTTTTTCCACACATGCATTGACCAAATCCACAACCAAAATAAAATTAGAACTTGTGGACAAATTTGTTGGGCCCATTTAAATTGGCCTTGATTGAATTTCATGACATTGGTACTACAAAGTACAGTCAATTTTAAGTGTTTAGTTTTAAAAAAACATGTGGGTCACTAATTTAATTTTTTCCACACATGCATTGACCAAATCCACAACCAAAAAAAAATTAGAACTTGTGGACAAATTTGTTGGGCCCATTTAAATTGGCCTTGATTGAATTTCATGACATTGGTACTACAAAGTACAGTCAATTTTAAGTGTTTAGTTTTAAAAAAACATGTGGGTCACTAATTTAATTTTTTCCACACATGCATTGACCAAATCCACAACCAAAAAAAAATTAGAACTTGTGGACAAATTTGTTGGGCCCATTTAAATTGGCCTTGATTGAATTTCATGACATTGGTACTACAAAGTACAGTCAATTTTAAGTGTTTAGTTTTAAAAAAAGAAGTGGGTCACTAATTTAATTTTTTCCACACATGCATTGACCATACCTACAACAAAAAAAAAATTAGAACTTGTGGACAAATTTGTTGGGCCCATTTAAATTGGCCTTGATTGAATTTCATGACATTGGTACTACAAAGTACAGTCAATTTTAAGTGTTTAGTTTTAAAAAAACATGTGGGTCACTAATTTAATTTTTTCCACACATGCATTGACCAAATCCACAACCAAAATAAAATTAGAACTTGTGGACAAATTTGTTGGGCCCATTTAAATTGGCCTTGATTGAATTTCATGACATTGGTACTACAAAGTACAGTCAATTTTAAGTGTTTAGTTTTAAAAAAACATGTGGGTCACTAATTTAATTTTTTCCACACATGCATTGACCAAACCCACAACCGAAAAAAAATTAGAACTTGTGGACAAATTTGTTGGGCCCATTTAAATTGGCCTTGATTGAATTTCATGACATTGGTACTACAAAGTACAGTCAATTTGAAGAGTTTAGGTTTAAAAAAACATGTGGGTCACTAATTTAATTTGTTTTCACACATGCATTGACCAAACCCACAAAAAAAAAAAATTAGAACTTGTGGACAAATTTGTTGGGCCCATTTAAATTGGCCTTGATTGAATTTCATGACATTGGTACTACAAAGTACAGTCAATTTTAAGTGTTTAGTTTTAAAAAAACATGTCGGTCACTAATTTAATTTTTTCCACACATGCAATAACCGAACCCACAACCAAGAAAAAATTAGAACTTGTGGACAAATTTGTTGGGCCCATTTAAATTGGCCTTGATTGAATTTCATGACATTGGTACTACAAAGTACAGTCAATTTTAAGTATTTAGTTTTTAAAAAATAGGTGGGTCACTAATTTAATTTTTTCCACACATGCATTGACCATACCTACAACCAAAAAAAAATTAGAACTTGTGGACAAATTTGTTGGGCCCATTTAAATTGGCCTTGATTGAATTTCATGACATTGGTACTACAAAGTACAGTCAATTTTAAGAGTTTAGTTTTTAAAAAATAGGTGGGTCACTAATTTAATTTTTTCCACACATGCATTGACCATACCTACAACCGAAAAAAAATTAGAACTTGTGGACAAATTTGTTGGGCCCATTTAAATTGGCCTTGATTGAATTTCATGACATTGGTACTACAAAGTACAGTCAATTTTAAGTGTTTAGTTTTTAAAAAATAGGTGGGTCACTAATTTAATTTTTTCCACACATGCATTGACCATACCTACAACCAAAAAAAAATTAGAACTTGTGGACAAATTTGTTGGGCCCATTTAAATTGGCCTTGATTGAATTTCATGACATTGGTACTACAAAGTACAGTCAATTTTAAGTGTTTAGTTTTAAAAAAACATGTCGGTCACTAATTTAATTTTTTCCACACATGCAATAACCGAACCCACAACCAAGAAAAAATTAGAACTTGTGGACAAATTTGTTGGGCCCATTTAAATTGGCCTTGATTGAATTTCATGACATTGGTACTACAAAGTACAGTCAATTTTAAGAGTTTAGTTTTTAAAAAATAGGTGGGTCACTAATTTAATTTTTTCCACACATGCATTGACCATACCTACAACCAAAAAAAAATTAGAACTTGTGGACAAATTTGTTGGGCCCATTTAAATTGGCCTTGATTGAATTTCATGACATTGGTACTACAAAGTACAGTCAATTTTAAGAGTTTAGTTTTTAAAAAATAGGTGGGTCACTAATTTAATTTTTTCCACACATGCATTGACCATACCTACAACCGAAAAAAAATTAGAACTTGTGGACAAATTTGTTGGGCCCATTTAAATTGGCCTTGATTGAATTTCATGACATTGGTACTACAAAGTACAGTCAATTTTAAGTGTTTAGTTTTTAAAAAATAGGTGGGTCACTAATTTAATTTTTTCCACACATGCATTGACCATACCTACAACCAAAAAAAAATTAGAACTTGTGGACAAATTTGTTGGGCCCATTTAAATTGGCCTTGATTGAATTTCATGACATTGGTACTACAAAGTACAGTCAATTTTAAGAGTTTAGTTTTTAAAAAATAGGTGGGTCACTAATTTAATTTTTTCCACACATGCATTGGCCATACCTACAACCGAAAAAAAATTAGAACTTGTGGACAAATTTGTTGGGCCCATTTAAATTGGCCTTGATTGAATTTCATGACATTGGTACTACAAAGTACAGTCAATTTTAAGAGTTTAGTTTTTAAAAAACAGGTGGGTCACTAATTTAATTTTTTCCACACATGCATTGACCAAACCCACAAAAAAAAAGAATTAGAACTTGTGGACAAATTTGTTGGGCCCATTTAAATTGGCCTTGATTGAATTTCATGACATTGGTACTACAAAGTACAGTCAATTTTAAGTGTTTAGTTTTAAAAAAACATGTCGGTCACTAATTTAATTTTTTCCACACATGCAATAACCAAACCCACAACCAAGTAAAAATTAGAACTTGTGGACAAATTTGTTGGGCCCATTTAAATTGGCCTTGATTGAATTTCATGACATTGGTACTACAAAGTACAGTCAATTTTAAGAGTTTAGTTTTAAAAAAACATGTGGGTCACTAATTTAATTTTTTCCACACATGCATTGACCAAATCCACAACCAAAAAAAAATTAGAACTTGTGGACAAATTTGTTGGGCCCATTTAAATTGGCCTTGATTGAATTTCATGACATTGGTACTACAAAGTACAGTCAATTTTAAGTATTTAGTTTTAAAAAAACAAGTGGGTCACTAATTTAATTTTTTCCACACATGCATTGACCAAATCCACAACCAAAAAAAAATTAGAACTTGTGGACAAATTTGTTGGGCCCATTTAAATTGGCCTTGATTGAATTTCATGACATTGGTACTACAAAGTACAGTCAATTTTAAGTGTTTAGTTTTAAAAAAACATGTGGGTCACTAATTTAATTTTTTCCACACATGCATTGACCAAATCCACAACCAAAAAAAAATTAGAACTTGTGGACAAATTTGTTGGGCCCATTTAAATTGGCCTTGATTGAATTTCATGACATTGGTACTACAAAGTACAGTCAATTTTAAGAGTTTAGTTTTTAAAAAATAGGTGGGTCACTAATTTAATTTTTTCCACACATGCATTGGCCATACCTACAACCGAAAAAAAATTAGAACTTGTGGACAAATTTGTTGGGCCCATTTAAATTGGCCTTGATTGAATTTCATGACATTGGTACTACAAAGTACAGTCAATTTTAAGAGTTTAGTTTTTAAAAAACAGGTGGGTCACTAATTTAATTTTTTCCACACATGCATTGACCAAACCCACAAAAAAAAAGAATTAGAACTTGTGGACAAATTTGTTGGGCCCATTTAAATTGGCCTTGATTGAATTTCATGACATTGGTACTACAAAGTACAGTCAATTTTAAGTGTTTAGTTTTAAAAAAACATGTCGGTCACTAATTTAATTTTTTCCACACATGCAATAACCAAACCCACAACCAAGTAAAAATTAGAACTTGTGGACAAATTTGTTGGGCCCATTTAAATTGGCCTTGATTGAATTTCATGACATTGGTACTACAAAGTACAGTCAATTTTAAGAGTTTAGTTTTAAAAAAACATGTGGGTCACTAATTTAATTTTTTCCACACATGCATTGACCAAATCCACAACCAAAAAAAAATTAGAACTTGTGGACAAATTTGTTGGGCCCATTTAAATTGGCCTTGATTGAATTTCATGACATTGGTACTACAAAGTACAGTCAATTTTAAGTATTTAGTTTTAAAAAAACAAGTGGGTCACTAATTTAATTTTTTCCACACATGCATTGACCAAATCCACAACCAAAAAAAAATTAGAACTTGTGGACAAATTTGTTGGGCCCATTTAAATTGGCCTTGATTGAATTTCATGACATTGGTACTACAAAGTACAGTCAATTTTAAGTGTTTAGTTTTAAAAAAACATGTGGGTCACTAATTTAATTTTTTCCACACATGCATTGACCAAATCCACAACCAAAAAAAAATTAGAACTTGTGGACAAATTTGTTGGGCCCATTTAAATTGGCCTTGATTGAATTTCATGACATTGGTACTACAAAGTACAGTCAATTTTAAGTGTTTAGTTTTAAAAAAACAAGTGGGTCACTAATTTAATTTTTTCCACACATGCATTGACCATACCTACAACAAAAAAAAAATTAGAACTTGTGGACAAATTTGTTGGGCCCATTTAAATTGGCCTTGATTGAATTTCATGACATTGGTACTACAAAGTACAGTCAATTTTAAGTGTTTAGTTTTAAAAAAACATGTGGGTCACTAATTTAATTTTTTCCACTCATGCATTGACCAAACCCACAACCAAAAAAAAATTAGAACTTGTGGACAAATTTGTTGGGCCCATTTAAATTGGCCTTGATTGAATTTCATGACATTGGTACTACAAAGTACAGTCAATTTTAAGTGTTTAGTTTTAAAAAAACATGTGGGTCACTAATTTAATTTTTTCCACACATGCATTGACCAAATCCACAACCAAAAAAAAATTAGAACTTGTGGACAAATTTGTTGGGCCCATTTAAATTGGCCTTGATTGAATTTCATGACATTGGTACTACAAAGTACAGTCAATTTTAAGTGTTTAGTTTTAAAAAAACATGTCGGTCACTAATTTAATTTTTTCCACACATGCAATAACCGAACCCACAACCAAGAAAAAATTAGAACTTGTGGACAAATTTGTTGGGCCCATTTAAATTGGCCTTGATTGAATTTCATGACATTGGTACTACAAAGTACAGTCAATTTTAAGAGTTTAGTTTTTAAAAAATAGGTGGGTCACTAATTTAATTTTTTCCACACATGCATTGACCATACCTACAACCAAAAAAAAATTAGAACTTGTGGACAAATTTGTTGGGCCCATTTAAATTGGCCTTGATTGAATTTCATGACATTGGTACTACAAAGTACAGTCAATTTTAAGAGTTTAGTTTTTAAAAAATAGGTGGGTCACTAATTTAATTTTTTCCACACATGCATTGACCATACCTACAACCGAAAAAAAATTAGAACTTGTGGACAAATTTGTTGGGCCCATTTAAATTGGCCTTGATTGAATTTCATGACATTGGTACTACAAAGTACAGTCAATTTTAAGTGTTTAGTTTTTAAAAAATAGGTGGGTCACTAATTTAATTTTTTCCACACATGCATTGACCATACCTACAACCAAAAAAAAATTAGAACTTGTGGACAAATTTGTTGGGCCCATTTAAATTGGCCTTGATTGAATTTCATGACATTGGTACTACAAAGTACAGTCAATTTTAAGTGTTTAGTTTTAAAAAAACATGTCGGTCACTAATTTAATTTTTTCCACACATGCAATAACCGAACCCACAACCAAGAAAAAATTAGAACTTGTGGACAAATTTGTTGGGCCCATTTAAATTGGCCTTGATTGAATTTCATGACATTGGTACTACAAAGTACAGTCAATTTTAAGAGTTTAGTTTTTAAAAAATAGGTGGGTCACTAATTTAATTTTTTCCACACATGCATTGACCATACCTACAACCAAAAAAAAATTAGAACTTGTGGACAAATTTGTTGGGCCCATTTAAATTGGCCTTGATTGAATTTCATGACATTGGTACTACAAAGTACAGTCAATTTTAAGAGTTTAGTTTTTAAAAAATAGGTGGGTCACTAATTTAATTTTTTCCACACATGCATTGACCATACCTACAACCGAAAAAAAATTAGAACTTGTGGACAAATTTGTTGGGCCCATTTAAATTGGCCTTGATTGAATTTCATGACATTGGTACTACAAAGTACAGTCAATTTTAAGTGTTTAGTTTTTAAAAAATAGGTGGGTCACTAATTTAATTTTTTCCACACATGCATTGACCATACCTACAACCAAAAAAAAATTAGAACTTGTGGACAAATTTGTTGGGCCCATTTAAATTGGCCTTGATTGAATTTCATGACATTGGTACTACAAAGTACAGTCAATTTTAAGAGTTTAGTTTTTAAAAAATAGGTGGGTCACTAATTTAATTTTTTCCACACATGCATTGGCCATACCTACAACCGAAAAAAAATTAGAACTTGTGGACAAATTTGTTGGGCCCATTTAAATTGGCCTTGATTGAATTTCATGACATTGGTACTACAAAGTACAGTCAATTTTAAGAGTTTAGTTTTTAAAAAACAGGTGGGTCACTAATTTAATTTTTTCCACACATGCATTGACCAAACCCACAAAAAAAAAGAATTAGAACTTGTGGACAAATTTGTTGGGCCCATTTAAATTGGCCTTGATTGAATTTCATGACATTGGTACTACAAAGTACAGTCAATTTTAAGTGTTTAGTTTTAAAAAAACATGTCGGTCACTAATTTAATTTTTTCCACACATGCAATAACCAAACCCACAACCAAGTAAAAATTAGAACTTGTGGACAAATTTGTTGGGCCCATTTAAATTGGCCTTGATTGAATTTCATGACATTGGTACTACAAAGTACAGTCAATTTTAAGAGTTTAGTTTTAAAAAAACATGTGGGTCACTAATTTAATTTTTTCCACACATGCATTGACCAAATCCACAACCAAAAAAAAATTAGAACTTGTGGACAAATTTGTTGGGCCCATTTAAATTGGCCTTGATTGAATTTCATGACATTGGTACTACAAAGTACAGTCAATTTTAAGTATTTAGTTTTAAAAAAACAAGTGGGTCACTAATTTAATTTTTTCCACACATGCATTGACCAAATCCACAACCAAAAAAAAATTAGAACTTGTGGACAAATTTGTTGGGCCCATTTAAATTGGCCTTGATTGAATTTCATGACATTGGTACTACAAAGTACAGTCAATTTTAAGTGTTTAGTTTTAAAAAAACATGTGGGTCACTAATTTAATTTTTTCCACACATGCATTGACCAAATCCACAACCAAAAAAAAATTAGAACTTGTGGACAAATTTGTTGGGCCCATTTAAATTGGCCTTGATTGAATTTCATGACATTGGTACTACAAAGTACAGTCAATTTTAAGTGTTTAGTTTTAAAAAAACAAGTGGGTCACTAATTTAATTTTTTCCACACATGCATTGACCATACCTACAACAAAAAAAAAATTAGAACTTGTGGACAAATTTGTTGGGCCCATTTAAATTGGCCTTGATTGAATTTCATGACATTGGTACTACAAAGTACAGTCAATTTTAAGTGTTTAGTTTTAAAAAAACATGTGGGTCACTAATTTAATTTTTTCCACACATGCATTGACCAAATCCACAACCAAAAAAAAATTAGAACTTGTGGACAAATTTGTTGGGCCCATTTAAATTGGCCTTGATTGAATTTCATGACATTGGTACTACAAAGTACAGTCAATTTTAAGTGTTTAGTTTTAAAAAAACATGTGGGTCACTAATTTAATTTTTTCCACACATGCATTGACCAAATCCACAACCAAAATAAAATTAGAACTTGTGGACAAATTTGTTGGGCCCATTTAAATTGGCCTTGATTGAATTTCATGACATTGGTACTACAAAGTACAGTCAATTTTAAGTGTTTAGTTTTAAAAAAACATGTGGGTCACTAATTTAATTTTTTCCACACATGCATTGACCATACCTACAACAAAAAAAAAATTAGAATTTGTGGACAAATTTGTTGGGCCCATTTAAATTGGCCTTGATTGAATTTCATGACATTGGTACTACAAAGTACAGTCAATTTTAAGAGTTTACATTTAAAAAAACATGTGGGTCACTAATTTAATTTTTTCCACACATGCATTGACCAAATCCACAACCAAAAAAAAATTAGAACTTGTGGACAAATTTGTTGGGCCCATTTAAATTGGCCTTGATTGAATTTCATGAAATTGGTACTACAAAGTACAGTCAATTTTAAGTGTTTAGTTTTTAAAAAATAGGTGGGTCACTAATTTAATTTTTTCCACACATGCATTGACCAAACCCACAAAAAAGAAAAATTAGAACTTGTGGACAAATTTGTTGGGCCCATTTAAATTGGCCTTGATTGAATTTCATGACATTGGTACTACAAAGTACAGTCAATTTTAAGAGTTTAGTTTTTAAAAAATAGGTGGGTCACTAATTTAATTTTTTCCACACATGCATTGACCAAACCCACAACCGAAAAAAAATTAGAACTTGTGGACAAATTTGTTGGGCCCATTTAAATTGGCCTTGATTGAATTTCATGACATCGGTACTACAAAGTACAGTCAATTTTTATTAAGAGTTTATGTTTAAAAAAACATGTCGGTCACTAATTTAATTTTTTCCACACATGCATTGACCAAACCCACAACCAAAAAAAAATTAGAACTTGTGGACAAATTTGTTGGGCCCATTTAAATTGGCCTTGATTGAATTTCATGACATTGGTACTACAAAGTACAGTCAATTTTAAGTGTTTAGTTTTAAAAAAACATGTGGGTCACTAATTTAATTTTTTCCACAC
Organism: Climacium dendroides; assembly: GCA_950106755.1. Classification (NCBI taxonomy): domain Eukaryota; kingdom Viridiplantae; phylum Streptophyta; class Bryopsida; order Hypnales; family Climaciaceae; genus Climacium; species Climacium dendroides. The sequence continues at coordinate 12,554,653 of OX467092.1, forward strand.
ATGCATTGACCAAATCCACAACCAAAATAAAATTAGAACTTGTGGACAAATTTGTTGGGCCCATTTAAATTGGCCTTGATTGAATTTCATGACATTGGTACTACAAAGTACAGTCAATTTTAAGTGTTTAGTTTTAAAAAAACATGTGGGTCACTAATTTAATTTTTTCCACACATGCATTGACCATACCTACAACAAAAAGAAAATTAGAACTTGTGGACAAATTTGTTGGGCCCATTTAAATTGGCCTTGATTGAATTTCATGACATTGGTACTACAAAGTACAGTCAATTTTAAGTGTTTAGTTTTTAAAAAATAGGTGGGTCACTAATTTAATTTTTTCCACACATGCATTGACCATACCTACAACCAAAAAAAAATTAGAACTTGTGGACAAATTTGTTGGGCCCATTTAAATTGGCCTTGATTGAATTTCATGACATCGGTACTACAAAGTACAGTCAATTTTTATTAAGAGTTTATGTTTAAAAAAACATGTCGGTCACTAATTTAATTTTTTCCACACATGCATTGACCAAACCCACAACCAAAAAAAAATTAGAACTTGTGGACAAATTTGTTGGGCCCATTTAAATTGGCCTTGATTGAATTTCATGACATTGGTACTACAAAGTACAGTCAATTTTAAGTGTTTAGTTTTAAAAAAACATGTGGGTCACTAATTTAATTTTTTCCACACATGCATTGACCAAATCCACAACCAAAATAAAATTAGAACTTGTGGACAAATTTGTTGGGCCCATTTAAATTGGCCTTGATTGAATTTCATGACATTGGTACTACAAAGTACAGTCAATTTTAAGTGTTTAGTTTTAAAAAAACATGTGGGTCACTAATTTAATTTTTTCCACACATGCATTGACCATACCTACAACAAAAAGAAAATTAGAACTTGTGGACAAATTTGTTGGGCCCATTTAAATTGGCCTTGATTGAATTTCATGACATTGGTACTACAAAGTACAGTCAATTTTAAGTGTTTAGTTTTTAAAAAATAGGTGGGTCACTAATTTAATTTTTTCCACACATGCATTGACCATACCTACAACCAAAAAAAAATTAGAACTTGTGGACAAATTTGTTGGGCCCATTTAAATTGGCCTTGATTGAATTTCATGACATTGGTACTACAAAGTACAGTCAATTTTAAGTGTTTAGTTTTAAAAAAAGAAGTGGGTCACTAATTTAATTTTTTCCACACATGCATTGACCAAACCCACAAAAAAAGAAAATTAGAACTTGTCGAGAAATCTGTTGGGCCCATTTAAATTGGCCTTGATTGAATTTCATGACATTGGTACTACAAAGTACAGTCAATTTTAAGTATTTAGTTTTAAAAAAACATGTGGGTCACTAATTTAATTTTTTCCACACATGCATTGACCAAACCCACAACCGAAAAAAAATTAGAACTTGTGGACAAATTTGTTGGGCCCATTTAAATTGGCCTTGATTGAATTTCATGACATTGGTACTACAAAGTACAGTCAATTTTAAGTATTTAGTTTTAAAAAAACATGTGGGTCACTAATTTAATTTTTTCCACACATGCATTGACCAAACCCACAACCGAAAAAAAATTAGAACTTGTGGACAAATTTGTTGGGCCCATTTAAATTGGCCTTGATTGAATTTCATGACATCGGTACTACAAAGTACAGTCAATTTTTATTAAGAGTTTATGTTTAAAAAAACATGTCGGTCACTAATTTAATTTTTTCCACACATGCATTGACCAAACCCACAACCAAAAAAAAATTAGAACTTGTGGACAAATTTGTTGGGCCCATTTAAATTGGCCTTGATTGAATTTCATGACATTGGTACTACAAAGTACAGTCAATTTTAAGTGTTTAGTTTTAAAAAAACATGTGGGTCACTAATTTAATTTTTTCCACACATGCATTGACCAAATCCACAACCAAAATAAAATTAGAACTTGTGGACAAATTTGTTGGGCCCATTTAAATTGGCCTTGATTGAATTTCATGACATTGGTACTACAAAGTACAGTCAATTTTAAGTGTTTAGTTTTAAAAAAACATGTGGGTCACTAATTTAATTTTTTCCACACATGCATTGACCATACCTACAACAAAAAGAAAATTAGAACTTGTGGACAAATTTGTTGGGCCCATTTAAATTGGCCTTGATTGAATTTCATGACATTGGTACTACAAAGTACAGTCAATTTTAAGTGTTTAGTTTTTAAAAAATAGGTGGGTCACTAATTTAATTTTTTCCACACATGCATTGACCATACCTACAACCAAAAAAAAATTAGAACTTGTGGACAAATTTGTTGGGCCCATTTAAATTGGCCTTGATTGAATTTCATGACATTGGTACTACAAAGTACAGTCAATTTTAAGTGTTTAGTTTTAAAAAAAGAAGTGGGTCACTAATTTAATTTTTTCCACACATGCATTGACCAAACCCACAAAAAAAGAAAATTAGAACTTGTCGAGAAATCTGTTGGGCCCATTTAAATTGGCCTTGATTGAATTTCATGACATTGGTACTACAAAGTACAGTCAATTTTAAGTATTTAGTTTTAAAAAAACATGTGGGTCACTAATTTAATTTTTTCCACACATGCATTGACCAAATCCACAACCAAAATAAAATTAGAACTTGTGGACAAATTTGTTGGGCCCATTTAAATTGGCCTTGATTGAATTTCATGACATTGGTACTACAAAGTACAGTCAATTTTAAGTGTTTAGTTTTAAAAAAACATGTGGGTCACTAATTTAATTTTTTCCACACATGCATTGACCATACCTACAACAAAAAAAAAATTAGAACTTGTGGACAAATTTGTTGGGCCCATTTAAATTGGCCTTGATTGAATTTCATGACATTGGTACTACAAAGTACAGTCAATTTTAAGAGTTTACATTTAAAAAAACATGTGGGTCACTAATTTAATTTTTTCCACACATGCATTGACCAAATCCACAACCAAAAAAAAATTAGAACTTGTGGACAAATTTGTTGGGCCCATTTAAATTGGCCTTGATTGAATTTCATGACATTGGTACTACAAAGTACAGTCAATTTTAAGTGTTTAGTTTTTAAAAAATAGGTGGGTCACTAATTTAATTTTTTCCACACATGCATTGACCAAACCCACAAAAAAAAAAAATTAGAACTTGTGGACAAATTTGTTGGGCCCATTTAAATTGGCCTTGATTGAATTTCATGACATTGGTACTACAAAGTACAGTCAATTTTAAGAGTTTAGTTTTTAAAAAATAGGTGGGTCACTAATTTAATTTTTTCCACACATGCATTGACCAAACCACGAAAAAAGAAAATTAGAACTTGTCGAGAAATCTGTTGGGCCCATTTAAATTGGCCTTGATTGAATTTCATGACATTGGTACTACAAAGTACAGTCAATTTTAAGTGTTTAGTTTTAAAAAAACATGTCGGTCACTAATTTAATTTTTTCCACACATGCAATAACCGAACCCACAACCAAGAAAAAATTAGAACTTGTGGACAAATTTGTTGGGCCCATTTAAATTGGCCTTGATTGAATTTCATGACATTGGTACTACAAAGTACAGTCAATTTTAAGAGTTTAGTTTTTAAAAAATAGGTGGGTCACTAATTTAATTTTTTCCACACATGCATTGACCATACCTACAACCAAAAAAAAATTAGAACTTGTGGACAAATTTGTTGGGCCCATTTAAATTGGCCTTGATTGAATTTCATGACATTGGTACTACAAAGTACAGTCAATTTTAAGAGTTTAGTTTTTAAAAAATAGGTGGGTCACTAATTTAATTTTTTCCACACATGCATTGACCAAACCCACGAAAAAAGATAATTAGAACTTGTCGAGAAATCTGTTGGGCCCATTTAAATTGGCCTTGATTGAATTTCATGACATTGGTACTACAAAGTACAGTCAATTTTAAGTATTTAGTTTTAAAAAAACATGTGGGTCACTAATTTAATTTTTTCCACACATGCATTGACCAAACCCACAACCGAAAAAAAATTAGAACTTGTGGACAAATTTGTTGGGCCCATTTAAATTGGCCTTGATTGAATTTCATGACATTGGTACTACAAAGTACAGTCAATTTTAAGTATTTAGTTTTAAAAAAACATGTGGGTCACTAATTTAATTTTTTCCACACATGCATTGACCAAACCCACAACCGAAAAAAAATTAGAACTTGTGGACAAATTTGTTGGGCCCATTTAAATTGGCCTTGATTGAATTTCATGACATTGGTACTACAAAGTACAGTCAATTTTAAGTGTTTAGTTTTAAAAAAACATGTCGGTCACTAATTTAATTTTTTCCACACATGCAATAACCGAACCCACAACCAAGAAAAAATTAGAACTTGTGGACAAATTTGTTGGGCCCATTTAAATTGGCCTTGATTGAATTTCATGACATTGGTACTACAAAGTACAGTCAATTTTAAGAGTTTAGTTTTTAAAAAATAGGTGGGTCACTAATTTAATTTTTTCCACACATGCATTGACCATACCTACAACCGAAAAAAAATTAGAACTTGTGGACAAATTTGTTGGGCCCATTTAAATTGGCCTTGATTGAATTTCATGACATTGGTACTACAAAGTACAGTCAATTTCTAAGAGTTTACGTTTTAAAAAAAGAAGTGGGTCACTAATTTAATTTTTTCCACACATGCATTGACCAAACCCACAAAAAAAGAAAATTAGAACTTGTCGAGAAATCTGTTGGGCCCATTTAAATTGGCCTTGATTGAATTTCATGACATTGGTACTACAAAGTACAGTCAATTTTAAGTGTTTAGTTTTAAAAAAACATGTCGGTCACTAATTTAATTTTTTCCACACATGCAATAACCGAACCCACAACCAAGAAAAAATTAGAACTTGTGGACAAATTTGTTGGGCCCATTTAAATTGGCCTTGATTGAATTTCATGACATTGGTACTACAAAGTACAGTCAATTTTAAGTATTTAGTTTTAAAAAAACATGTGGGTCACTAATTTAATTTTTTCCACACATGCATTGACCAAACCCACAACCGAAAAAAAATTAGAACTTGTGGACAAATTTGTTGGGCCCATTTAAATTGGCCTTGATTGAATTTCATGACATTGGTACTACAAAGTACAGTCAATTTTAAGTATTTAGTTTTAAAAAAACATGTGGGTCACTAATTTAATTTTTTCCACACATGCATTGACCAAACCCACAACCGAAAAAAAATTAGAACTTGTGGACAAATTTGTTGGGCCCATTTAAATTGGCCTTGATTGAATTTCATGACATCGGTACTACAAAGTACAGTCAATTTTTATTAAGAGTTTATGTTTAAAAAAACATGTCGGTCACTAATTTAATTTTTTCCACACATGCATTGACCAAACCCACAACCAAAAAAAAATTAGAACTTGTGGACAAATTTGTTGGGCCCATTTAAATTGGCCTTGATTGAATTTCATGACATTGGTACTACAAAGTACAGTCAATTTTAAGTGTTTAGTTTTAAAAAAACATGTGGGTCACTAATTTAATTTTTTCCACACATGCATTGACCAAATCCACAACCAAAATAAAATTAGAACTTGTGGACAAATTTGTTGGGCCCATTTAAATTGGCCTTGATTGAATTTCATGACATTGGTACTACAAAGTACAGTCAATTTTAAGTGTTTAGTTTTAAAAAAACATGTGGGTCACTAATTTAATTTTTTCCACACATGCATTGACCAAACCCACAACCGAAAAAAAATTAGAACTTGTGGACAAATTTGTTGGGCCCATTTAAATTGGCCTTGATTGAATTTCATGACATTGGTACTACAAAGTACAGTCAATTTTAAGTATTTAGTTTTAAAAAAACATGTGGGTCACTAATTTAATTTTTTCCACACATGCATTGACCAAACCCACAACCGAAAAAAAATTAGAACTTGTGGACAAATTTGTTGGGCCCATTTAAATTGGCCTTGATTGAATTTCATGACATCGGTACTACAAAGTACAGTCAATTTTTATTAAGAGTTTATGTTTAAAAAAACATGTCGGTCACTAATTTAATTTTTTCCACACATGCATTGACCAAACCCACAACCAAAAAAAAATTAGAACTTGTGGACAAATTTGTTGGGCCCATTTAAATTGGCCTTGATTGAATTTCATGACATTGGTACTACAAAGTACAGTCAATTTTAAGTGTTTAGTTTTAAAAAAACATGTGGGTCACTAATTTAATTTTTTCCACACATGCATTGACCATACCTACAACAAAAAAAAAATTAGAACTTGTGGACAAATTTGTTGGGCCCATTTAAATTGGCCTTGATTGAATTTCATGACATTGGTACTACAAAGTACAGTCAATTTTAAGAGTTTACATTTAAAAAAACATGTGGGTCACTAATTTAATTTTTTCCACACATGCATTGACCAAATCCACAACCAAAAAAAAATTAGAACTTGTGGACAAATTTGTTGGGCCCATTTAAATTGGCCTTGATTGAATTTCATGACATTGGTACTACAAAGTACAGTCAATTTTAAGTGTTTAGTTTTTAAAAAATAGGTGGGTCACTAATTTAATTTTTTCCACACATGCATTGACCAAACCCACAAAAAAAAAAAATTAGAACTTGTGGACAAATTTGTTGGGCCCATTTAAATTGGCCTTGATTGAATTTCATGACATTGGTACTACAAAGTACAGTCAATTTTAAGAGTTTAGTTTTTAAAAAATAGGTGGGTCACTAATTTAATTTTTTCCACACATGCATTGACCAAACCCACGAAAAAAGAAAATTAGAACTTGTCGAGAAATCTGTTGGGACCATTTAAATTGGCCTTGATTGAATTTCATGACATTGGTACTACAAAGTACAGTCAATTTTAAGTGTTTAGTTTTAAAAAAACATGTCGGTCACTAATTTAATTTTTTCCACACATGCAATAACCGAACCCACAACCAAGAAAAAATTAGAACTTGTGGACAAATTTGTTGGGCCCATTTAAATTGGCCTTGATTGAATTTCATGACATTGGTACTACAAAGTACAGTCAATTTTAAGAGTTTACATTTAAAAAAACATGTGGGTCACTAATTTAATTTTTTCCACACATGCATTGACCAAATCCACAACCAAAAAAAAATTAGAACTTGTGGACAAATTTGTTGGGCCCATTTAAATTGGCCTTGATTGAATTTCATGACATTGGTACTACAAAGTACAGTCAATTTTAAGAGTTTAGTTTTTAAAAAATAGGTGGGTCACTAATTTAATTTTTTCCACACATGCATTGACCATACCTACAACCGAAAAAAAATTAGAACTTGTGGACAAATTTGTTGGGCCCATTTAAATTGGCCTTGATTGAATTTCATGACATTGGTACTACAAAGTACAGTCAATTTTAAGTGTTTAGTTTTTAAAAAATAGGTGGGTCACTAATTTAATTTTTTCCACACATGCATTGACCATACCTACAACCGAAAAAAAATTAGAACTTGTGGACAAATTTGTTGGGCCCATTTAAATTGGCCTTGATTGAATTTCATGACATTGGTACTACAAAGTACAGTCAATTTTAAGTGTTTAGTTTTAAAAAAAGAAGTGGGTCACTAATTTAATTTTTTCCACACATGCATTGACCAAACCCACAAAAAAAGAAAATTAGAACTTGTCGAGAAATCTGTTGGGCCCATTTAAATTGGCCTTGATTGAATTTCATGACATTGGTACTACAAAGTACAGTCAATTTTAAGTATTTAGTTTTAAAAAAACATGTGGGTCACTAATTTAATTTTTTCCACACATGCATTGACCAAACCCACAACCGAAAAAAAATTAGAACTTGTGGACAAATTTGTTGGGCCCATTTAAATTGGCCTTGATTGAATTTCATGACATTGGTACTACAAAGTACAGTCAATTTTAAGTATTTAGTTTTAAAAAAACATGTGGGTCACTAATTTAATTTTTTCCACACATGCATTGACCAAACCCACAACCGAAAAAAAATTAGAACTTGTGGACAAATTTGTTGGGCCCATTTAAATTGGCCTTGATTGAATTTCATGACATTGGTACTACAAAGTACAGTCAATTTTAAGTGTTTAGTTTTTAAAAAACAGGTGGGTCACTAATTTAATTTTTTCCACACATGCATTGACCAAATCCACAACCAAAAAAAAATTAGAACTTGTGGACAAATTTGTTGGGCCCATTTAAATTGGCCTTGATTGAATTTCATGACATTGGTACTACAAAGTACAGTCAATTTTAAGTATTTAGTTTTTAAAAAACAAGTGGGTCACTAATTTAATTTTTTCCACACATGCATTGACCAAATCCACAACCAAAAAAAAATTAGAACTTGTGGACAAATTTGTTGGGCCCATTTAAATTGGCCTTGATTGAATTTCATGACATTGGTACTACAAAGTACAGTCAATTTTAAGTGTTTAGTTTTAAAAAAACAAGTGGGTCACTAATTTAATTTTTTCCACACATGCAGTGACCAAACCCACAAAAAAAGAAAATTAGAACTTGTCGAGAAATCTGTTGGGCCCATTTAAATTGGCCTTGATTGAATTTCATGACATTGGTACTACAAAGTACAGTCAATTTTAAGTATTTAGTTTTAAAAAAACATGTGGGTCACTAATTTAATTTTTTCCACACATGCATTGACCAAACCCACAACCGAAAAAAAATTAGAACTTGTGGACAAATTTGTTGGGCCCATTTAAATTGGCCTTGATTGAATTTCATGACATTGGTACTACAAAGTACAGTCAATTTTAAGTGTTTAGTTTTAAAAAAACATGTCGGTCACTAATTTAATTTTTCCCACACATGCAATAACCGAACCCACAACCAAGAAAAAATTAGAACTTGTGGACAAATTTGTTGGGCCCATTTAAATTGGCCTTGATTGAATTTCATGACATTGGTACTACAAAGTACAGTCAATTTTAAGTGTTTAGTTTTAAAAAAACATGTGGGTCACTAATTTAATTTTTTCCACACATGCATTGACCATACCTACAACAAAAAAAAAATTAGAACTTGTGGACAAATTTGTTGGGCCCATTTAAATTGGCCTTGATTGAATTTCATGACATTGGTACTACAAAGTACAGTCAATTTTAAGAGTTTACATTTAAAAAAACATGTGGGTCACTAATTTAATTTTTTCCACACATGCATTGACCAAATCCACAACCAAAAAAAAATTAGAACTTGTGGACAAATTTGTTGGGCCCATTTAAATTGGCCTTGATTGAATTTCATGACATTGGTACTACAAAGTACAGTCAATTTTAAGTGTTTAGTTTTTAAAAAATAGGTGGGTCACTAATTTAATTTTTTCCACACATGCATTGACCATACCTACAACCAAAAAAAAATTAGAACTTGTGGACAAATTTGTTGGGCCCATTTAAATTGGCCTTGATTGAATTTCATGACATTGGTACTACAAAGTACAGTCAATTTTAAGTGTTTAGTTTTAAAAAAAGAAGTGGGTCACTAATTTAATTTTTTCCACACATGCATTGACCAAACCCACAAAAAAAGAAAATTAGAACTTGTCGAGAAATCAGTTGGGCCCATTTAAATTGGCCTTGATTGAATTTCATGACATTAGTACTACAAAGTACAGTCAATTTTAAGAGTTTACATTTAAAAAAACATGTGGGTCACTAATTTAATTTTTTCCACACATGCATTGACCAAATCCACAACCAAAATAAAATTAGAACTTGTGGACAAATTTGTTGGGCCCATTTAAATTGGCCTTGATTGAATTTCATGACATTGGTACTACAAAGTACAGTCAATTTTAAGTGTTTAGTTTTAAAAAAACAAGTGGGTCACTAATTTAATTTTTTCCACACATGCAGTGACCAAACCCACAAAAAAAGAAAATTAGAACTTGTCGAGAAATCTGTTGGGCCCATTTAAATTGGCCTTGATTGAATTTCATGACATTGGTACTACAAAGTACAGTCAATTTTAAGTATTTAGTTTTAAAAAAACATGTGGGTCACTAATTTAATTTTTTCCACACATGCATTGACCAAACCCACAACCGAAAAAAAATTAGAACTTGTGGACAAATTTGTTGGGCCCATTTAAATTGGCCTTGATTGAATTTCATGACATTGGTACTACAAAGTACAGTCAATTTTAAGAGTTTAGTTTTTAAAAAACAGGTGGGTCACTAATTTAATTTTTTCCACACATGCATTGACCAAATCCACAACCAAAAAAAATTAGAACTTGTGGACAAATTTGTTGGGCCCATTTAAATTGGCCTTGATTGAATTTCATGACATTGGTACTACAAAGTACAGTCAATTTTAAGTGTTTAGTTTTAAAAAAACATGTCGGTCACTAATTTAATTTTTTCCACACATGCAATAACCGAACCCACAACCAAGAAAAAATTAGAACTTGTGGACAAATTTGTTGGGCCCATTTAAATTGGCCTTGATTGAATTTCATGACATTGGTACTACAAAGTACAGTCAATTTTAAGAGTTTAGTTTTTAAAAAATAGGTGGGTCACTAATTTAATTTTTTCCACACATGCATTGACCATACCTACAACCAAAAAAAAATTAGAACTTGTGGACAAATTTGTTGGGCCCATTTAAATTGGCCTTGATTGAATTTCATGACATTGGTACTACAAAGTACAGTCAATTTTAAGTGTTTAGTTTTAAAAAAAGAAGTGGGTCACTAATTTAATTTTTTCCACACATGCATTGACCAAACCCACAAAAAAAGAAAATTAGAACTTGTGGACAAATTTGTTGGGCCCATTTAAATTGGCCTTGATTGAATTTCATGACATTGGTACTACAAAGTACAGTCAATTTTAAGTATTTAGTTTTAAAAAAACATGTGGGTCACTAATTTAATTTTTTCCACACATGCATTGACCAAACCCACAACCGAAAAAAAATTAGAACTTGTGGACAAATTTGTTGGGCCCATTTAAATTGGCCTTGATTGAATTTCATGACATTGGTACTACAAAGTACAGTCAATTTTAAGTATTTAGTTTTAAAAAAACATGTGGGTCACTAATTTAATTTTTTCCACACATGCATTGACCAAACCCACAACCGAAAAAAAATTAGAACTTGTGGACAAATTTGTTGGGCCCATTTAAATTGGCCTTGATTGAATTTCATGACATCGGTACTACAAAGTACAGTCAATTTTTATTAAGAGTTTATGTTTAAAAAAACATGTGGGTCACTAATTTAATTTTTTCCACACATGCATTGACCAAACCCACAACCAAAAAAAAATTAGAACTTGTGGACAAATTTGTTGGGCCCATTTAAATTGGCCTTGATTGAATTTCATGACATTGGTACTACAAAGTACAGTCAATTTTAAGTGTTTACATTTAAAAAAACATGTGGGTCACTAATTTAATTTTTTCCACACATGCATTGACCAAATCCACAACCAAAAAAAAATTAGAACTTGTGGACAAATTTGTTGAGCCCATTTAAATTGGCCTTGATTGAATTTCATGACATTGGTACTACAAAGTACAGTCAATTTTAAGTGTTTAGTTTTTAAAAAACAAGTGGGTCACTAATTTAATTTTTTCCACACATGCATTGACCATACCTACAACCAAAAAAAAATTAGAACTTGTGGACAAATTTGTTGGGCCCATTTAAATTGGCCTTGATTGAATTTCATGACATTGGTACTACAAAGTACAGTCAATTTTAAGTGTTTAGTTTTAAAAAAATAGGTGGGTCACTAATTTAATTTTTTCCACACATGCAGTGACCAAACCCACAAAAAAAGAAAATTAGAACTTGTCGAGAAATCTGTTGGGCCCATTTAAATTGGCCTTGATTGAATTTCATGACATTGGTACTACAAAGTACAGTCAATTTTAAGTGTTTAGTTTTAAAAAAACATGTGGGTCACTAATTTAATTTTTTCCACACATGCATTGACCAAATCCACAACCAAAAAAAAATTAGAACTTGTGGACAAATTTGTTGGGCCCATTTAAATTGGCCTTGATTGAATTTCATGACATTGGTACTACAAAGTACAGTCAATTTTAAGTGTTTAGTTTTAAAAAAACATGTGGGTCACTAATTTAATTTTTTCCACACATGCATTGACCATACCTACAACAAAAAAAAAATTAGAACTTGTGGACAAATTTGTTGGGCCCATTTAAATTGGCCTTGATTGAATTTCATGACATTGGTACTACAAAGTACAGTCAATTTTAAGAGTTTACATTTAAAAAATCATGTGGGTCACTAATTTAATTTTTTCCACACATGCATTGACCAAATCCACAACCAAAAAAAAATTAGAACTTGTGGACAAATTTGTTGGGCCCATTTAAATTGGCCTTGATTGAATTTCATGACATCGGTACTACAAAGTACAGTCAATTTTTATTAAGAGTTTATGTTTAAAAAAACATGTGTGTCACTAATTAAATTTTTTCCACACATGCATTGACCAAATCCACAACCAAAAAAAAATTAGAACTTGTGGACAAATTTGTTGGGCCCATTTAAATTGGCCTTGATTGAATTTCATGACATTGGTACTACAAAGTACAGTCAATTTTAAGTATTTAGTTTTAAAAAAACATGTCGGTCACTAATTTAATTTTTTCGACACATGCAATAACCGAACCCACAACCAAGAAAAAATTAGAACTTGTGGACAAATTTGTTGGGCCCATTTAAATTGGCCTTGATTGAATTTCATGACATTGGTACTACAAAGTACAGTCAATTTTAAGTGTTTAGTTTTAAAAAAACATGTGGGTCACTAATTTAATTTTTTCCACACATGCATTGACCATACCTACAACAAAAAAAAAATTAGAACTTGTGGACAAATTTGTTGGGCCCATTTAAATTGGCCTTGATTGAATTTCATGACATTGGTACTACAAAGTACAGTCAATTTTAAGTGTTTAGTTTTAAAAAAACATGTGGGTCACTAATTTAATTTTTTCCACACATGCATTGACCAAATCCACAACCAAAAAAAAATTAGAACTTGTGGACAAATTTGTTGGGCCCATTTAAATTGGCCTTGATTGAATTTCATGACATTGGTACTACAAAGTACAGTCAATTTTTATTAACAATTTACGTTTAAAAAAACATGTGTGTCACTAATTTAATTTTTTCCACACATGCATTGACCAGACCCACAACGGAAAAAAAATTAGAACTTGTGGACAAATTTGTTGGGCCCATTTAAATTGGCCTTCATTCAATTTCATGACATTGGTACTACAAAGTACAGTCAATTTTAAGTGTTTAGTTTTAAAAAAAACATGTGAGTCACTAATTTAATTTTTTCCACACATGCATTGACGAAATCCACAACCAAAAAAAAATTAGAACTTGTGGACAAATTTGTTGGGCCCATTTAAATTGGCCTTGATTGAATTTCATGACATTGGTACTACAAAGTACAGTCAATTTTAAGAGTTTAGTTTTAAAAAAACATGTGGGTCACTAATTTAATTTTTTCCACACATGCATTGACCAAATCCACAACCAAAAAAAAATTAGAACTTGTGGACAAATTTGTTGGGCCCATTTAAATTGGCCTTGATTGAATTTCATGACATCGGTACTACAAAGTACAGTCAATTTTTATTAAGAGTTTATGTTTAAAAAAACATGTGTGTCACTAATTAAATTTTTTCCACACATGCATTGACCAAATCCACAACCAAAAAAAAATTAGAACTTGTGGACAAATTTGTTGGGCCCATTTAAATTGGCCTTGATTGAATTTCATGACATTGGTACTACAAAGTACAGTCAATTTTAAGTATTTAGTTTTAAAAAAACATGTCGGTCACTAATTTAATTTTTTCGACACATGCAATAACCGAACCCACAACCAAGAAAAAATTAGAACTTGTGGACAAATTTGTTGGGCCCATTTAAATTGGCCTTGATTGAATTTCATGACATTGGTACTACAAAGTACAGTCAATTTTAAGTGTTTAGTTTTAAAAAAACATGTGGGTCACTAATTTAATTTTTTCCACACATGCATTGACCATACCTACAACAAAAAAAAAATTAGAACTTGTGGACAAATTTGTTGGGCCCATTTAAATTGGCCTTGATTGAATTTCATGACATTGGTACTACAAAGTACAGTCAATTTTAAGTGTTTAGTTTTAAAAAAACATGTGGGTCACTAATTTAATTTTTTCCACACATGCATTGACCAAATCCACAACCAAAAAAAAATTAGAACTTGTGGACAAATTTGTTGGGCCCATTTAAATTGGCCTTGATTGAATTTCATGACATTGGTACTACAAAGTACAGTCAATTTTTATTAACAATTTACGTTTAAAAAAACATGTGTGTCACTAATTTAATTTTTTCCACACATGCATTGACCAGACCCACAACGGAAAAAAAATTAGAACTTGTGGACAAATTTGTTGGGCCCATTTAAATTGGCCTTCATTCAATTTCATGACATTGGTACTACAAAGTACAGTCAATTTTAAGTGTTTAGTTTTAAAAAAAACATGTGAGTCACTAATTTAATTTTTTCCACACATGCATTGACGAAATCCACAACCAAAAAAAAATTAGAACTTGTGGACAAATTTGTTGGGCCCATTTAAATTGGCCTTGATTGAATTTCATGACATTGGTACTACAAAAAACAGTCAATTTTAAGTGTTTAGTTTTAAAAAAACATGTGGGTCACTAATTTAATTTTTTCCACACATGCATTGACCATACCTACAACAAAAAAAAAATTAGAACTTGTGGACAAATTTGTTGGGCCCATTTAAATTGGCCTTGATTGAATTTCATGACATTGGTACTACAAAGTACAGTCAATTTTAAGTGTTTAGTTTTAAAAAAACATGTGGGTCACTAATTTAATTTTTTCCACACATGCATTGACCAAATCCACAACCAAAAAAAAATTAGAACTTGTGGACAAATTTGTTGGGCCCATTTAAATTGGCCTTGATTGAATTTCATGACATTGGTACTACAAAGTACAGTCAATTTTAAGTGTTTAGTTTTAAAAAAACATGTGGGTCACTAATTTAATTTTTTCCACACATGCATTGACCATACCTACAACAAAAAAAAAATTAGAACTTGTGGACAAATTTGTTGGGCCCATTTAAATTGGCCTTGATTGAATTTCATGACATTGGTACTACAAAGTACAGTCAATTTTAAGTGTTTAGTTTTAAAAAAACATGTGGGTCACTAATTTAATTTTTTCCACACATGCATTGACCAAATCCACAACCAAAAAAAAATTAGAACTTGTGGACAAATTTGTTGGGCCCATTTAAATTGGCCTTGATTGAATTTCATGACATTGGTACTACAAAGTACAGTCAATTTTAAGTGTTTAGTTTTAAAAAAACATGTGGGTCACTAATTTAATTTTTTCCACACATGCATTGACCAAACCCACAACCAAAAAAAAATTAGAACTTGTGGACAAATTTGTTGAGCCCATTTAAATTGGCCTTGATTGAATTTCATGACATTGGTACTACAAAGTACAGTCAATTTTAAGAGTTTAGTTTTTAGAAAACAGGTGGGTCACTAATTTAATTTTTTCCACACATGCATTGACCAAATCCACAACCAAAAAGAAATTAGAACTTGTGGACAAATTTGTTGGGCCCATTTAAATTGGCCTTGATTGAATTTCATGACATTGGTACTACAAAGTACAGTCAATTTTTATTAAGAGTTTAATTTTAAAAAAACATGTGGGTCACTAATTTAATTTTTTCCACACATGCATTGACCAAACCCACAACCGAAAAAAAATTAGAACTTGTGGACAAATTTGTTGGGCCCATTTAAATTGGCCTTGATTGAATTTCATGACATTGGTACTACAAAGTACAGTCAATTTTAAGTGTTTAGGTCTAAAAAAACATGTGGGTCACTAATTTAATTTTTTCCACACATGCATTGACCATACCTACAACAAAAAGAAAATTAGAGCTTGTGGACAAATTTGTTGGGCCCATTTAAATTGGCCTTGATTGAATTTCATGACATTGGTACTACAAAGTACAGTCAATTTTAAGTGTTTAGTCTTAAAAAAACATGTGGGTCACTAATTTAATTTTTTCCACACATGCATTGACCAAACCCGCAACCAAAAAAAAATTAGAACTTGTGGACAAATTTGTTGGGCCCATTTAAATTGGCCTTGATTGAATTTCATGACATTGGTACTACAAAGTACAGTCAATTTTTATTAAGAGTTTAATATTCAAAAAAACATGTGGGTCACTAATTTAATTTTTTCCACACATGCATTGACCAAACCCACAACCGAAAAAAAATTAGAACTTGTAGACAAATTTGTTGGGCCCATTTAAATTGGCCTTGATTGAATTTCATGACATTGGTACTACAAAGTACAGTCAATTTTAAGTGTTTAGGTCTAAAAAAACATGTGGGTCACTAATTTAATTTTTTCCACACATGCATTGACCATACCTACAACAAAAAGAAAATTAGAGCTTGTGGACAAATTTGTTGGGCCCATTTAAATTGGCCTTGATTGAATTTCATGACATTGGTACTACAAAGTACAGTCAATTTTAAGTGTTTAGTTTTAAAAAAACATGTGGGTCACTAATTTAATTTTTTCCACACATGCATTGACCATACCTACAACAAAAAAAAAATTAGAACTTGTGGACAAATTTGTTGGGCCCATTTAAATTGGCCTTGATTGAATTTCATGACATTGGTACTACAAAGTACAGTCAATTTTAAGAGTGTACATTTAAAAAAACATGTGGGTCACTAATTTAATTTTTTCCACACATGCATTGACCAAATCCACAACCAAAAAAAAATTAGAACTTGTGGACAAATTTGTTGGGCCCATTTAAATTGGCCTTGATTGAATTTCATGACATCGGTACTACAAAGTACAGTCAATTTTTATTAAGAGTTTATGTTTAAAAAAACATGTGTGTCACTAATTAAATTTTTTCCACACATGCATTGACCAAATCCACAACCAAAAAAAAATTAGAACTTGTGGACAAATTTGTTGGGCCCATTTAAATTGGCCTTGATTGAATTTCATGACATTGGTACTACAAAGTACAGTCAATTTTAAGTATTTAGTTTTAAAAAAACATGTCGGTCACTAATTTAATTTTTTCGACACATGCATTGACCAAATCCACAACCAAAAAAAAATTAGAACTTGTGGACAAATTTGTTGGGCCCATTTAAATTGGCCTTGATTGAATTTCATGACATTGGTACTACAAAGTACAGTCAATTTTAAGTGTTTAGTTTTAAAAAAACATGTGGGTCACTAATTTAATTTTTTCCACACATGCATTGACCATACCTACAACAAAAAAAAAATTAGAACTTGTGGACAAATTTGTTGGGCCCATTTAAATTGGCCTTGATTGAATTTCATGACATTGGTACTACAAAGTACAGTCAATTTTAAGTGTTTAGTTTTAAAAAAACATGTGGGTCACTAATTTAATTTTTTCCACACATGCATTGACCAAATCCACAACCAAGAAAAAATTAGAACTTGTGGACAAATTTGTTGGGCCCATTTAAATTGGCCTTGATTGAATTTCATGACATTGGTACTACAAAGTACAGTCAATTTTTATTAACAATTTACGTTTAAAAAAACATGTGTGTCACTAATTTAATTTTTTCCACACATGCATTGACCAGACCCACAACGGAAAAAAAATTAGAACTTGTGGACAAATTTGTTGGGCCCATTTAAATTGGCCTTGATTGAATTTCATGACATTGGTACTACAAAGTACAGTCAATTTTAAGTATTTAGTTTTAAAAAAACATGTCGGTCACTAATTTAATTTTTTCGACACATGCATTGACCAAATCCACAACCAAAAAAAAATTAGAACTTGTGGACAAATTTGTTGGGCCCATTTAAATTGGCCTTGATTGAATTTCATGACATTGGTACTACAAAGTACAGTCAATTTTAAGTGTTTAGTTTTAAAAAAACATGTGGGTCACTAATTTAATTTTTTCCACACATGCATTGACCATACCTACAACAAAAAAAAAATTAGAACTTGTGGACAAATTTGTTGGGCCCATTTAAATTGGCCTTGATTGAATTTCATGACATTGGTACTACAAAGTACAGTCAATTTTAAGTGTTTAGTTTTAAAAAAACATGTGGGTCACTAATTTAATTTTTTCCACACATGCATTGACCAAATCCACAACCAAGAAAAAATTAGAACTTGTGGACAAATTTGTTGGGCCCATTTAAATTGGCCTTGATTGAATTTCATGACATTGGTACTACAAAGTACAGTCAATTTTTATTAACAATTTACGTTTAAAAAAACATGTGTGTCACTAATTTAATTTTTTCCACACATGCATTGACCAGACCCACAACGGAAAAAAAATTAGAACTTGTGGACAAATTTGTTGGGCCCATTTAAATTGGCCTTCATTCAATTTCATGACATTGGTACTACAAAGTACAGTCAATTTTAAGTGTTTAGTCTTAAAAAAACATGTGGGTCACTAATTTAATTTTTTCCACACATGCATTGACCAAACCCGCAACCAAAAAAAAATTAGAACTTGTGGACAAATTTGTTGGGCCCATTTAAATTGGCCTTGATTGAATTTCATGACATTGGTACTACAAAGTACAGTCAATTTTAAGTGTTTAGTTTTAAAAAAACATGTGGGTCACTAATTTAATTTTTTCCACACATGCATTGACCAAATCCACAACCAAAAAAAAATTAGAACTTGAGGACAAATTTGTTGGGCCCATTTAAATTGGCCTTGATTGAATTTCATAACATTGGTACTACAAAGTACAGTCAATTTTTATTAAGAGTTTACGTTTAAAAAAACATGTGGGTCACTAATTTAATTTTTTTCCACACATGCATTGACCAAACCCACAACCAAAAAAAAATTAGAACTTGTGGACAAATTTGTTGGGCCCATTTAAATTGGCCTTCATTGAATTTCATGACATTGGTACTACAAAGTACAGTCAATTTTAAGTGTTTAGTTTTAAAAAAACATGTGGGTCACTAATTTAATTTTTTCCACACATGCATTGACCAAATCCACAACCAAAAAAAAATTAGAACTTGTGGACAAATTTGTTGGGCCCATTTAAATTGCCCTTGATTGAATTTCATAACATCGGTCCTACAAAGTACAGTCAATTTCTAAGAGTTTACGTTTAAAAAAACATGAGGTTCACTAATTTAATTTTTTCCACACATGCATTGACCAAACCCGCAACCAAAAAAAAATTAGAACTTGTGGACAAATTTGTTGGGCCCATTTAAATTGGCCTTGATTGAATTTCATGACATTGGTACTACAAAGTACAGTCAATTTTAAGTGTTTAGTTTTAAAAAAACATGTGGGTCACTAATTTAATTTTTTCCACACATGCATTGACCAAATCCACAACCAAAAAAAAATTAGAACTTGAGGACAAATTTGTTGGGCCCATTTAAATTGGCCTTGATTGAATTTCATAACATTGGTACTACAAAGTACAGTCAATTTTTATTAAGAGTTTACGTTTAAAAAAACATGTGGGTCACTAATTTAATTTTTTTCCACACATGCATTGACCAAACCCACAACCAAAAAAAAATTAGAACTTGTGGACAAATTTGTTGGGCCCATTTAAATTGGCCTTGATTGAATTTCATGACATTGGTACTACAAAGTACAGTCAATTTTAAGTGTTTAGTTTTAAAAAAACATGTGTGTCACTAATTTAATTTTTTCCACACATGCATTGACCAAACCCACAACCAAAAAAAAATTAGAACTTGTGGACAAATTTGTTGGGCCCATTTAAATTGGCCTTGATTGAATTTCATGACATTGGTACTACAAAGTACAGTCAATTTTTATTAACAGTTTACGTTTAAAAAAACATGTGTGTCACTAATTTAATTTTTTCCACACATGCATTGACCAGACCCACAACGGAAAAAAAATTAGAACTTGTGGACAAATTTGTTGGGCCCATTTAAATTGGCCTTCATTCAATTTCATGACATTGGTACTACAAAGTACAGTCAATTTTAAGTGTTTAGTTTTAAAAAAAAATGTGGGTCACTAATTTAATTTTTTCCACACATGCAATGACCAAAACCCACAACCAAGAAAAAATTAGAACTTGTGGACAAATTTGTTGGGCCCATTTAAATTGGCCTTGATTGAATTTCATAACATTGGTACTACAAAGTACAGTCAATTTTTATTAAGAGTTTACGATTAAAAAAACATGTGGGTCACTAATTTAATTTTTTCCACACATGCATTGACAAAACCCACAACCAAAAAAAAATTAGAACTTGTGGACAAATTTATTGGGCCCATTTAAATTGGCCTTGATTGAATTTCATGACATCGGTACTACAAAGTACAGTCAATTTTTATTAAGAGTTTACGTTTAAAAAAACATGTGGGTCACTAATTTAATTTTTTCCACACATGCATTGACCAAATCCACAACCAAAAAAAATTAGAACTTGTGGACAAATTTGTTGGGCCCATTTAAATTGGCCTTGATTGAATTTCATGACATTGGTACTACAAAGTACAGTCAATTTTTATTAAGAGTTTACGTTTAAAAAAACATGTGAGTCACTAATTTAATTTTTTCCACACATGCATTGACCAAATCCACAACCAAAAAAAAATTAGAACTTGTGGACAAATTTGTTGGGCCCATTTAAATTGGCCTTGATTGAATTTCATGACATTGGTACTACAAAGTACAGTCAATTTTTATTAAGAGTTTACGTTTAAAAAAATATGTAGGTCACTAATTAAATTTTTTCCACACATGCATTGACCATACCTACAACAAAAAAGAAATTAGAACTTGTGGACAAATTTGTTGGGCCCATTTAAATTGGCCTTGATTGAATTTCATGACATTGGTACTACAAAGTACAGTCAATTTTTATTAAGAATTTACGTTTAAAAACATATGTGGGTCACTAATATAATTTTTTCCACACATGCATTGACCATACCTACAACAAAAAAAAAATTAGAACTTGTGGACAAATTTGTTGGGCCCATTTAAATTGGCCTTGATTGAATTTCATGACATCGGTACTACAAAGTACAGTCAATTTCTAAGAGTTTACGTTTAAAAAAACATGTGGGTCACTAATTTAATTTTTTCCACACATGCATTGACCAAACCCACAACCGAAAAAAAATTAGAACTTGTGGACAAATTTGTTGGGCCCATTTAAATTGGCCTTGGTTGAATTTCATGACATTGGTACTACAAAGTACAGTCAATTTTTATTAAGAGTTTACGTTTAAAAAAATATGTGGGTCACTAATTTAATTTTTTCCACACATGCATTGACCATACCTACAACAAAAAAAAAATTAGAACTTGTGGACAAATTTGTTGGGCCCATTTAAATTGGCCTTGATTGAATTCCATGACATTGGTACTACAAAGTACAGTCAAATTTAAGAGTTTAGTTTTTAAAAAACATGTGGGTCACTAATATAATTTTTTCCACACATGCATTGACCATACCTACAACAAAAAAAAAATTAGAACTTGTGGACAAATTTGTTGGGCCCATTTAAATTGGCCTTGATTGAATTTCATGACATCGGTACTACAAAGTACAGTCAATTTTAAGTGTTTAGGTCTAAAAAAACATGTGGGTCACTAATTTAATTTTTTCCACACATGCATTGACCATACCTACAACAAAAAGAAAATTAGAACTTGTGGACAAATTTGTTGGGCCCATTTAAATTGGCCTTGATTGAATTTCATGACATTGGTACTACAAAGTACAGTCAATTTTAAGTGTTTAGTCTTAAAAAAACATGTGGGTCACTAATTTAATTTTTTCCACACATGCATTGACCAAACCCGCAACCAAAAAAAAATTAGAACTTGTGGACAAATTTGTTGGGCCCATTTAAATTGGCCTTGATTGAATTTCATGACATTGGTACTACAAAGTACAGTCAATTTTAAGTGTTTAGTTTTAAAAAAACATGTGGGTCACTAATTTAATTTTTTCCACACATGCATTGACCAAATCCACAACCAAAAAAAAATTAGAACTTGAGGACAAATTTGTTGGGCCCATTTAAATTGGCCTTGATTGAATTTCATAACATTGGTACTACAAAGTACAGTCAATTTTTATTAAGAGTTTACGTTTAAAAAAACATGTGGGTCACTAATTTAATTTTTTTCCACACATGCATTGACCAAACCCACAACCAAAAAAAAATTAGAACTTGTGGACAAATTTATTGGGCCCATTTAAATTGGCCTTCATTGAATTTCATGACATTGGTACTACAAAGTACAGTCAATTTTAAGTGTTTAGTTTTAAAAAAACATGTGGGTCACTAATTTAATTTTTTCCACACATGCATTGACCAAATCCACAACCAAAAAAAAATTAGAACTTGTGGACAAATTTGTTGGGCCCATTTAAATTGCCCTTGATTGAATTTCATAACATCGGTCCTACAAAGTACAGTCAATTTCTAAGAGTTTACGTTTAAAAAAATATGAGGGTCACTAATTTAATTTTTTCCACACATGCATTGACCAAATCCACAAACAAAAAAAAATTAGAACTTGTGGACAAATTTGTTGGGCCCATTTAAATTGGCCTTGATTGAATTTCATGACATTGGTACTACAAAGTACAGTCAATTTTAAGTGTTTAGGTCTAAAAAAACATGTGGGTCACTAATTTAATTTTTTCCACACATGCATTGACCATACCTACAACAAAAAGAAAATTAGAACTTGTGGACAAATTTGTTGGGCCCATTTAAATTGGCCTTGATTGAATTTCATGATATCGGTACTACAAAGTACAGTCAAATTTTATTAAGAGTTTACGTTTAAAAATATATGTGGGTCACTAATTAAATTTTTTCCACACATGCATTGACCATACCTACAACAAAAAAAAAATTAGAACTTGTGGACAAATTTGTTGGGCCCATTTAAATTGGCCTTGATTGAATTCCATGACATTGGTACTACAAAGTACAGTCAAATTTAAGAGTTTAGTTTTTAAAAAACATGTGGGTCACTAATATAATTTTTTCCACACATGCATTGACCATACCTACAACAAAAAAAAAATTAGAACTTGTGGACAAATTTGTTGGGCCCATTTAAATTGGCCTTGATTGAATTTCATGACATCGGTACTACAAAGTACAGTCAATTTTAAGTGTTTAGGTCTAAAAAAACATGTGGGTCACTAATTTAATTTTTTCCACACATGCATTGACCATACCTACAACAAAAAGAAAATTAGAACTTGTGGACAAATTTGTTGGGCCCATTTAAATTGGCCTTGATTGAATTTCATGACATTGGTACTACAAAGTACAGTCAATTTTAAGTGTTTAGTCTTAAAAAAACATGTGGGTCACTAATTTAATTTTTTCCACACATGCATTGACCAAACCCGCAACCAAAAAAAAATTAGAACTTGTGGACAAATTTGTTGGGCCCATTTAAATTGGCCTTGATTGAATTTCATGACATTGGTACTACAAAGTACAGTCAATTTTAAGTGTTTAGTTTTAAAAAAACATGTGGGTCACTAATTTAATTTTTTCCACACATGCATTGACCAAATCCACAACCAAAAAAAAATTAGAACTTGAGGACAAATTTGTTGGGCCCATTTAAATTGGCCTTGATTGAATTTCATAACATTGGTACTACAAAGTACAGTCAATTTTTATTAAGAGTTTACGTTTAAAAAAACATGTGGGTCACTAATTTAATTTTTTTCCACACATGCATTGACCAAACCCACAACCAAAAAAAAATTAGAACTTGTGGACAAATTTGTTGGGCCCATTTAAATTGGCCTTCATTGAATTTCATGACATTGGTACTACAAAGTACAGTCAATTTTAAGTGTTTAGTTTTAAAAAAACATGTGGGTCACTAATTTAATTTTTTCCACACATGCATTGACCAAATCCACAACCAAAAAAAAATTAGAACTTGTGGACAAATTTGTTGGGCCCATTTAAATTGCCCTTGATTGAATTTCATAACATCGGTCCTACAAAGTACAGTCAATTTCTAAGAGTTTACGTTTAAAAAAACATGAGGGTCACTAATTTAATTTTTTCCACACATGCATTGACCAAATCCACAAACAAAAAAAAATTAGAACTTGTGGACAAATTTGTTGGGCCCATTTAAATTGGCCTTGATTCAATTTCATGACATTGGTACTATAAAGTACAGTCAATTTTTATTAAGAGTTTACGTTTAAAAAAACATGTGGGTCACTAATTTAATTTTTTTCCACACATGCATTGACCAAACCCACAACCAAAAAAAAATTAGAACTTGTGGACAAATTTATTGGGCCCATTTAAATTGGCCTTCATTGAATTTCATGACATTGGTACTACAAAGTACAGTCAATTTTAAGTGTTTAGTTTTAAAAAAACATGTGGGTCACTAATTTAATTTTTTCCACACATGCATTGACCAAATCCACAACCAAAAAAAAATTAGAACTTGTGGACAAATTTGTTGGGCCCATTTAAATTGCCCTTGATTGAATTTCATAACATCGGTCCTACAAAGTACAGTCAATTTCTAAGAGTTTACGTTTAAAAAAATATGAGGGTCACTAATTTAATTTTTTCCACACATGCATTGACCAAATCCACAAACAAAAAAAAATTAGAACTTGTGGACAAATTTGTTGGGCCCATTTAAATTGGCCTTGATTGAATTTCATGACATTGGTACTACAAAGTACAGTCAATTTTAAGTGTTTAGGTCTAAAAAAACATGTGGGTCACTAATTTAATTTTTTCCACACATGCATTGACCATACCTACAACAAAAAGAAAATTAGAACTTGTGGACAAATTTGTTGGGCCCATTTAAATTGGCCTTGATTGAATTTCATGATATCGGTACTACAAAGTACAGTCAAATTTTATTAAGAGTTTACGTTTAAAAATATATGTGGGTCACTAATTAAATTTTTTCCACACATGCATTGACCATACCTACAACAAAAAAAAAATTAGAACTTGTGGACAAATTTGTTGGGCCCATTTAAATTGGCCTTGATTGAATTCCATGACATTGGTACTACAAAGTACAGTCAAATTTAAGAGTTTAGTTTTTAAAAAACATGTGGGTCACTAATATAATTTTTTCCACACATGCATTGACCATACCTACAACAAAAAAAAAATTAGAACTTGTGGACAAATTTGTTGGGCCCATTTAAATTGGCCTTGATTGAATTTCATGACATCGGTACTACAAAGTACAGTCAATTTTAAGTGTTTAGGTCTAAAAAAACATGTGGGTCACTAATTTAATTTTTTCCACACATGCATTGACCATACCTACAACAAAAAGAAAATTAGAACTTGTGGACAAATTTGTTGGGCCCATTTAAATTGGCCTTGATTGAATTTCATGACATTGGTACTACAAAGTACAGTCAATTTTAAGTGTTTAGTCTTAAAAAAACATGTGGGTCACTAATTTAATTTTTTCCACACATGCATTGACCAAACCCGCAACCAAAAAAAAATTAGAACTTGTGGACAAATTTGTTGGGCCCATTTAAATTGGCCTTGATTGAATTTCATGACATTGGTACTACAAAGTACAGTCAATTTTAAGTGTTTAGTTTTAAAAAAACATGTGGGTCACTAATTTAATTTTTTCCACACATGCATTGACCAAATCCACAACCAAAAAAAAATTAGAACTTGAGGACAAATTTGTTGGGCCCATTTAAATTGGCCTTGATTGAATTTCATAACATTGGTACTACAAAGTACAGTCAATTTTTATTAAGAGTTTACGTTTAAAAAAACATGTGGGTCACTAATTTAATTTTTTTCCACACATGCATTGACCAAACCCACAACCAAAAAAAAATTAGAACTTGTGGACAAATTTGTTGGGCCCATTTAAATTGGCCTTCATTGAATTTCATGACATTGGTACTACAAAGTACAGTCAATTTTAAGTGTTTAGTTTTAAAAAAACATGTGGGTCACTAATTTAATTTTTTCCACACATGCATTGACCAAATCCACAACCAAAAAAAAATTAGAACTTGTGGACAAATTTGTTGGGCCCATTTAAATTGCCCTTGATTGAATTTCATAACATCGGTCCTACAAAGTACAGTCAATTTCTAAGAGTTTACGTTTAAAAAAACATGAGGGTCACTAATTTAATTTTTTCCACACATGCATTGACCAAATCCACAAACAAAAAAAAATTAGAACTTGTGGACAAATTTGTTGGGCCCATTTAAATTGGCCTTGATTGAATTTCATGACATTGGTACTACAAGGTACAGTCAATTTTAAGTGTTTAGTTTTAAAAAAACATGTGTGTCACTAATTTAATTTTTTCCACACATGCATTGACCAAACCCACAACCAAAAAAAAATTAGAACTTGTGGACAAATTTGTTGGGCCCATTTAAATTGGCCTTGATTGAATTTCATGACATTGGTACTACAAAGTACAGTCAATTTTTATTAACAGTTTACGTTTAAAAAAACATGTGTGTCACTAATTTAATTTTTTCCACACATGCATTGACCAGACCCACAACGGAAAAAAAATTAGAACTTGTGGACAAATTTGTTGGGCCCATTTAAATTGGCCTTCATTCAATTTCATGACATTGGTACTACAAAGTACAGTCAATTTTAAGTGTTTAGTTTTAAAAAAAAATGTGGGTCACTAATTTAATTTTTTCCACACATGCAATGACCAAAACCCACAACCAAGAAAAAATTAGAACTTGTGGACAAATTTGTTGGGCCCATTTAAATTGGCCTTGATTGAATTTCATAACATTGGTACTACAAAGTACAGTCAATTTTTATTAAGAGTTTACGATTAAAAAAACATGTGGGTCACTAATTTAATTTTTTCCACACATGCATTGACAAAACCCACAACCAAAAAAAAATTAGAACTTGTGGACAAATTTATTGGGCCCATTTAAATTGGCCTTGATTGAATTTCATGACATCGGTACTACAAAGTACAGTCAATTTTTATTAAGAGTTTACGTTTAAAAAAACATGTGGGTCACTAATTTAATTTTTTCCACACATGCATTGACCAAATCCACAACCAAAAAAAATTAGAACTTGTGGACAAATTTGTTGGGCCCATTTAAATTGGCCTTGATTGAATTTCATGACATTGGTACTACAAAGTACAGTCAATTTTTATTAAGAATTTACGTTTAAAAAAATATGTGGGTCACTAATTTAATTTTTTCCACACATGCATTGACCATACCTACAACAAAAAAAAAATTAGAACTTGTGGACAAATTTGTTGGGCCCATTTAAATTGGCCTTGATTGAATTTCATGACATCGGTACTACAAAGTACAGTCAATTTCTAAGAGTTTACGTTTAAAAAAACATGTGGGTCACTAATTTAATTTTTTCCACACATGCATTGACCAAACCCACAACCGAAAAAAAATTAGAACTTGTGGACAAATTTGTTGGGCCCATTTAAATTGGCCTTGGTTGAATTTCATAACATTGGTACTACAAAGTACAGTCAATTTTTATTAAGAGTTTACGTTTAAAAAAATATGTGGGTCACTAATTTAATTTTTTCCACACATGCATTGACCATACCTACAACAAAAAAAAAATTAGAAGTTGTGGACAAATTTGTTGGGCCCATTTAAATTGGCCTTGATTGAATTTCATGATATCGGTACTACAAAGTACAGTCAAATTTTATTAAGAGTTTACGTTTAAAAATATATGTGGGTCACTAATTAAATTTTTTCCACACATGCATTGACCATACCTACAACAAAAAAAAAATTAGAACTTGTGGACAAATTTGTTGGGCCCATTTAAATTGGCCTTGATTGAATTCCATGACATTGGTACTACAAAGTACAGTCAAATTTAAGAGTTTAGTTTTTAAAAAACATGTGGGTCACTAATATAATTTTTTCCACACATGCATTGACCATACCTACAACAAAAAAAAAATTAGAACTTGTGGACAAATTTGTTGGGCCCATTTAAATTGGCCTTGATTGAATTTCATGACATCGGTACTACAAAGTACAGTCAATTTTAAGTGTTTAGGTCTAAAAAAACATGTGGGTCACTAATTTAATTTTTTCCACACATGCATTGACCATACCTACAACAAAAAGAAAATTAGAACTTGTGGACAAATTTGTTGGGCCCATTTAAATTGGCCTTGATTGAATTTCATGACATTGGTACTACAAAGTACAGTCAATTTTAAGTGTTTAGTCTTAAAAAAACATGTGGGTCACTAATTTAATTTTTTCCACACATGCATTGACCAAACCCGCAACCAAAAAAAAATTAGAACTTGTGGACAAATTTGTTGGGCCCATTTAAATTGGCCTTGATTGAATTTCATGACATTGGTACTACAAAGTACAGTCAATTTTAAGTGTTTAGTTTTAAAAAAACATGTGGGTCACTAATTTAATTTTTTCCACACATGCATTGACCAAATCCACAACCAAAAAAAAATTAGAACTTGAGGACAAATTTGTTGGGCCCATTTAAATTGGCCTTGATTGAATTTCATAACATTGGTACTACAAAGTACAGTCAATTTTTATTAAGAGTTTACGTTTAAAAAAACATGTGGGTCACTAATTTAATTTTTTTCCACACATGCATTGACCAAACCCACAACCAAAAAAAAATTAGAACTTGTGGACAAATTTGTTGGGCCCATTTAAATTGGCCTTGATTGAATTTCATGACATTGGTACTACAAAGTACAGTCAATTTTAAGTGTTTAGTTTTAAAAAAACATGTGGGTCACTAATTTAATTTTTTCCACACATGCATTGACCAAATCCACAACCAAAAAAAAATTAGAACTTGTGGACAAATTTGTTGGGCCCATTTAAATTGCCCTTGATTGAATTTCATAACATCGGTCCTACAAAGTACAGTCAATTTCTAAGAGTTTACGTTTAAAAAAACATGAGGGTCACTAATTTAATTTTTTCCACACATGCATTGACCAAATCCACAAACAAAAAAAAATTAGAACTTGTGGACAAATTTGTTGGGCCCATTTAAATTGGCCTTGATTGAATTTCATGACATTGGTACTACAAAGTACAGTCAATTTTAAGTGTTTAGGTCTAAAAAAACATGTGGGTCACTAATTTAATTTTTTCCACACATGCATTGACCATACCTACAACAAAAAAAAAATTAGAACTTGTGGACAAATTTGTTGGGCCCATTTAAATTGGCCTTGATTGAATTTCATGATATCGGTACTACAAAGTACAGTCAAATTTTATTAAGAGTTTACGTTTAAAAATATATGTGGGTCACTAATTAAATTTTTTCCACACATGCATTGACCATACCTACAACAAAAAAAAAATTAGAACTTGTGGACAAATTTGTTGGGCCCATTTAAATTGGCCTTGATTGAATTTCATGACATTGGTACTACAAAGTACAGTCAATTTTAAGTGTTTAGTCTTAAAAAAACATGTGGGTCACTAATTTAATTTTTTCCACACATGCATTGACCAAATCCACAACCAAAAAAAAATTAGAACTTGAGGACAAATTTGTTGGGCCCATTTAAATTGGCCTTGATTGAATTTCATAACATTGGTACTACAAAGTACAGTCAATTTTTATTAAGAGTTTACGTTTAAAAAAACATGTGGGTCACTAATTTAATTTTTTTCCACACATGCATTGACCAAACCCACAACCAAAAAAAAATTAGAACTTGTGGACAAATTTGTTGGGCCCATTTAAATTGGCCTTGATTGAATTCCATGACATTGGTACTACAAAGTACAGTCAAATTTAAGAGTTTAGTTTTTAAAAAACATGTGGGTCACTAATATAATTTTTTCCACACATGCATTGACCATACCTACAACAAAAAAAAAATTAGAACTTGTGGACAAATTTGTTGGGCCCATTTAAATTGGCCTTGATTGAATTTCATGACATTGGTACTACAAAGTACAGTCAATTTTTATTAAGAGTTTACGTTTAAAAAAACATGTGGGTCACTAATTTAATTTTTTCCACACATGCATTGACCAAATCCACAACCAAAAAAAAATTAGAACTTGTGGACAAATTTGTTGGGCCCATTTAAATTGGCCTTGATTGAATTTCATGACATAGGTACTACAAAGTACAGTCAATTTTTATTAAGAGTTTACGTTTAAAAAAACATGTGGGTCACTAATTTAATTTTTTCCACACATGCATTGACCATACCTACAACAAAAAAAAAATTAGAACTTGTGGACAAATTTGTTGGGCCCATTTAAATTGGCCTTGATTGAATTTCATGACATCGGTACTACAAAGTACAGTCAATTTCTACGAGTTTACGTTTAAAAAAGCATGTGGGTCACTAATTTAATTTTTTCCACACATGCATTGACCAAATCCACAACCGAAAAAAAATTAGAACTTGTGGACAAATTTGTTGGGCCCATTTAAATTGGCCTTGGTTGAATTTCATGACATTGGTACTACAAAGTACAGTCAATTTTTATTAAGAGTTTACGTTTAAAAAAAATTGTGGGTCACTAATTTAATTTTTTCAACACATGCATTGACCATACCTACAACAACAAAAAAATTAGAACTTGTGGACAAATTTGTTGGGCCCATTTAAATTGGCCTTGATTGAATTTCATGACATCGGTACTACAAAGTACAGTCAAATTTTATTAAGAGTTTACGTTTAAAAACATATGTGGGTCACTAATTAAATTTTTTCCACACATGCATTGACCATACCTACAACAAAAAAAAAATTAGAACTTGTGGACAAATTTGTTGGGCCCATTTAAATTGGCCTTGATTGAATTTCATGACATTGGTACTACAAAGTACAGTCAATTTCTAAGAGTTAACGTTTAAAAAAGCATGTGGGTCACTAATTTAATTTTTTCCACACATGCATTGACCAAATCCACAACCGAAAAAAAATTAGAACTTGTGGACAAATTTGTTGGGCCCATTTAAATTGGCCTTGGTTGAATTTCATGAATTTGGTACTACAAAGTACAGTCAATTTTTATTAAGAGTTTACGTTTAAAAAAAATTGTGGGTCACTAATTTAATTTTTTCAACACATGCATTGACCATACCTACAACAAAAAAAAAAATTAGAAGTTGTGGACAAATTTGTTGGGCCCATTTAAATTGGCCTTCATTGAATTTCATGATATCGGTACTACAAAGTATAGTCAAATTTTATTAAGAGTTTACGTTTAAAAACATATGTGGGTCACTAATTAAATTTTTTCCACACATGCATTGACCATACCTACAACAAAAAAAAAATTAGAACTTGTGGACAAATTTGTTGGGCCCATTTAAATTGGCCTTGATTGAATTTCATGACATTGGTACTACAAAGTACAGTCATATTTTATTAAGAGTTTACGTTTAAAAAAATATGTGGGTCACTAATTTAATTCTTTCAACACATGCATTGACCATACCTACAACAAAAAAAAAATTAGAACTTGTGGACAAATTTGTTGGGCCCATTTAAATTGGCCTTGATTGAATTCCATGACATTGGTACTACAAAGTACAGTCAAATTTAAGAGTTTAGTTTTTAAAAAACATGTGGGTCACTAATATAATTTTTCCCACACATGCATTGACCATACCTACAACAAAAAAAAAAATAGAACTTGTGGACAAATTTGTTGGGCCCATTTACATTGGCCTTGATTGAATTTCATGACATTGGTACTACAAAGTACAGTCAATTTTTATTAAGAGTTTACGTTTAAAAAAACATGTGGGTCACTAATTTAATTTTTTCCACACATGCATTGACCAAATCCACAACCAAAAAAAAATTAGAACTTGTAGACAAATTTGTTGGGCCCATTTAAATTGGCCTTGATTGAATTTCATGACATAGGTACTACAAAGTACAGTCAATTTTTATTAAGAGTTTACGTTTAAAAAAACATGTGGGTCACTAATTTAATTTTTTCCACACATGCATTGACCATACCTACAACAAAAAAAAAATTAGAACTTGTGGACAAATTTGTTGGGCCCATTTAAATTGGCCTTGATTGAATTTCATGACATCGGTACTACAAAGTACAGTCAATTTCTACGAGTTTACGTTTAAAAAAGCATGTGGGTCACTAATTTAATTTTTTCCACACATGCATTGACCAAATCCACAACCGAAAAAAAATTAGAACTTGTGGACAAATTTGTTGGGCCCATTTAAATTGGCCTTGGTTGAATTTCATGACATTGGTACTACAAAGTACAGTCAATTTCAAGTGTTTAGTTTTAAAAAAACATGTGGGTCACTAATTTAATTTTTTCAACACATGCATTGACCATACCTACAACAAAAAAAAAATTAGAACTTGTGGACAAATTTGTTGGGCCCATTTAAATTGGCGTTGATTGAATTTCATGACATCGGTACTACAAAGTACAGTCAAATTTTATTAAGAGTTTACGTTTAAAAACATATGTGGGTCACTAATTAAATTTTTTCCACACATGCATTGACCATACCTACAACAAAAAAAAAATTAGAACTTGTGGACAAATTTGTTGGGCCCATTTAAATTGGCCTTGATTGAATTTCATGACATTGGTACTACAAAGTACAGTCAATTTCTAAGAGTTAACGTTTAAAAAAGCATGTGGGTCACTAATTTAATTTTTTCCACACATGCATTGACCAAATCCACAACCGAAAAAAAATTAGAACTTGTGGACAAATTTGTTGGGCCCATTTAAATTGGCCTTGGTTGAATTTCATGAATTTGGTACTACAAAGTACAGTCAATTTTTATTAAGAGTTTACGTTTAAAAAAAATTGTGGGTCACTAATTTAATTTTTTCAACACATGCATTGACCATACCTACAACAAAAAAAAAAATTAGAAGTTGTGGACAAATTTGTTGGGCCCATTTAAATTGGCCTTCATTGAATTTCATGATATCGGTACTACAAAGTATAGTCAAATTTTATTAAGAGTTTACGTTTAAAAACATATGTGGGTCACTAATTAAATTTTTTCCACACATGCATTGACCATACCTACAACAAAAAAAAAATTAGAACTTGTGGACAAATTTGTTGGGCCCATTTAAATTGGCCTTGATTGAATTTCATGACATTGGTACTACAAAGTACAGTCATATTTTATTAAGAGTTTACGTTTAAAAAAATATGTGGGTCACTAATTTAATTCTTTCAACACATGCATTGACCATACCTACAACAAAAAAAAAATTAGAACTTGTGGACAAATTTGTTGGGCCCATTTAAATTGGCCTTGATTGAATTCCATGACATTGGTACTACAAAGTACAGTCAAATTTAAGAGTTTAGTTTTTAAAAAACATGTGGGTCACTAATATAATTTTTCCCACACATGCATTGACCATACCTACAACAAAAAAAAAAATAGAACTTGTGGACAAATTTGTTGGGCCCATTTACATTGGCCTTGATTGAATTTCATGACATTGGTACTACAAAGTACAGTCAATTTTTATTAAGAGTTTACGTTTAGAAAAACATGTGGGTCACTAATTTAATTTTTTCCACACATGCATTGACCAAATCCACAACCAAAAAAAAATTAGAACTTGTGGACAAATTTGTTGGGCCCATTTAAATTGGCCTTTATTGAATTTCATGACATTGATACTACAAAGTACAGTCAATTTTTATTAAGAGTTTACGTTTAAAAAAACATGTGGGTCACTAATTTAATTTTTTCCACACATGCATTGACCATACCTACAACAAAAAAAAAATTAGAACTTGTGGACAAATTTGTTGGGCCCATTTAAATTGGCCTTGATTGAATTTCATGACATCGGTACTACAAAGTACAGTCAATTTCTAAGAGTTTACGTTTAAAAAAGCATGTGGGTCACTAATTTAATTTTTTCCACACATGCATTGACCAAATCCACAACCGAAAAAAAATTAGAACTTGTGGACAAATTTGTTGGGCCCATTTAAATTGGCCTTGGTTGAATTTCATGACATTGGTACTACAAAGTACAGTCAATTTTTATTAAGAGTTTACGTTTAAAAAAATATGTGGGTCACTAATTTAATTTTTTCAACACATGCATTGACCATACCTACAACAAAAAAGAAATTAGAAGTTGTGGACAAATTTGTTGGGCCCATTTAAATTGGCCTTGATTGAATTTCATGACATTGGTACTACAAAGTACAGTCAATTTTTATTAAGAGTTTACGTTTTAAAAAACAGGTGGGTCACTAATTTAATTTTTTCCACACATGCATTGACCATACCTACAACAAAAAAAAAATTAGAACTTGTGGACAAATTTGTTGGACCCATTTAAATTGGCCTTGATTGAATTTCATGACATTGGTACTACAAAGTACAGTCAATTTTTATTAAGAGTTTACGTTTAAAAACATATGTGGGTCACTAATTTAATTTTTTCCACACATGCATTGACCATACCTACAACAAAAAAAAAATTAGAACTTGTGGACAAATTTGTTGGGCCCATTTAAATTGGCCTTGATTGAATTTCATGACATCGGTACTACAAAGTACAGTCAATTTTTATTAAGAGTTTACGTTTAAAAAAACATGTGGGTCACTAATTTAATTTTTTCCACACATGCATTGACCATATCTACAACAAAAAAAAAATTAGAACTTGTGGACAAATTTGTTGGGCCCATTTAAATTGGCCTTGATTGAATTTCATGACATCGGTACTACAAAGTACAGTCAATTTCTAAGAGTTTACGTTTAAAAAAACATGTGGGTCACTAATTTAATTTTTTCCACACATGCATTGACCAAATCCACAACCGATAAAAAATTAGAACTTGTGGACAAATTTGTTGGGCCCATTTAAATTGGCCTTGGTTGAATTTCATGACATTGGTACTACAAAGTACAGTCAATTTTTATTAAGAGTTTACGTTTAAAAAAATATGTGGGTCACTAATTAAATTTTTTCCACACATGCATTGACCATACCTACAACAAAAAAAAAATTAGAAGTTGTGGACAAATTTGTTGGGCCCATTTAAATTGGCCTTGATTGAATTTCATGACATTGGTACTACAAAGTACAGTCAATTTTTATTAAGAGTTTACGTTTTAAAAAACAGGTGGGTCACTAATTTAATTTTTTCCACACATGCATTGACCATACCTACAACAAAAAAAAAATTAGAACTTGTGGACAAATTTGTTGGACCCATTTAAATTGGCCTTGATTGAATTTCATGACATTGGTACTACAAAGTACAGTCAATTTTTATTAAGAGTTTACGTTTAAAAACATATGTGGGTCACTAATTTAATTTTTTCCACACATGCATTGACCATACCTACAACAAAAAAAAAATTAGAACTTGTGGACAAATTTGTTGGGCCCATTTAAATTGGCCTTGATTGAATTTCATGACATCGGTACTACAAAGTACAGTCAATTTCTAAGAGTTTACGTTTAAAAAAACATGTGGGTCACTAATTTTATTTTTTCCACACATGCATTGACCAAATCCACAACCGAAAAAAAATTAGAACTTGTGGACAAATTTGTTGGGCCCATTTAAATTGGCTTTGGTTGAATTTCATGACATTGGTACTACAAAGTACAGTCAATTTTTATTAAGAGTTTACGTTTAAAAAAATATGTGGGTCACTAATTTAATTTTTTCAACACATGCATTGACCATACCTACAACAAAAAAAAAATTAGAACTTGTGGACAAATTTGTTGGGCCCATTTAAATTGGCCTTGATTGAATTCCATGACATTGGTACTACAAAATACAGTCAATTTTTATTAAGAGTTTACGTTTAAAAAAACATGTGGGTCACTAATTTAATTTTTTCCACACATGCATTGACCATACCTACAACAAAAAAAAAATTAGAACTTGTGGACAAATTTGTTGGGCCCATTTAAATTGGCCTTGATTGAATTTCATGACATCGGTACTACAAAGTACAGTCAATTTCTAAGAGTTTACGTTTAAAAAAGCATGTGGGTCACTAATTTAATTTTTTCCACACATGCATTGACCAAATCCACAACCGAAAAAAAATTAGAACTTGTGGACAAATTTGTTGGGCCCATTTAAATTGGCCTTGGTTGAATTTCATGACATTGGTACTACAAAGTACAGTCAATTTTTATTAAGAGTTTACGTTTAAAAAAATATGTGGGTCACTAATTTAATTTTTTCAACACATGCATTGACCATACCTACAACAAAAAAGAAATTAGAAGTTGTGGACAAATTTGTTGGGCCCATTTAAATTGGCCTTGATTGAATTTCATGACATTGGTACTACAAAGTACAGTCAATTTTTATTAAGAGTTTACGTTTTAAAAAACAGGTGGGTCACTAATTTAATTTTTTCCACACATGCATTGACCATACCTACAACAAAAAAAAAATTAGAACTTGTGGACAAATTTGTTGGACCCATTTAAATTGGCCTTGATTGAATTTCATGACATTGGTACTACAAAGTACAGTCAATTTTTATTAAGAGTTTACGTTTAAAAACATATGTGGGTCACTAATTTAATTTTTTCCACACATGCATTGACCATACCTACAACAAAAAAAAAATTAGAACTTGTGGACAAATTTGTTGGGCCCATTTAAATTGGCCTTGATTGAATTTCATGACATCGGTACTACAAAGTACAGTCAATTTTTATTAAGAGTTTACGTTTAAAAAAACATGTGGGTCACTAATTTAATTTTTTCCACACATGCATTGACCATATCTACAACAAAAAAAAAATTAGAACTTGTGGACAAATTTGTTGGGCCCATTTAAATTGGCCTTGATTGAATTTCATGACATCGGTACTACAAAGTACAGTCAATTTCTAAGAGTTTACGTTTAAAAAAACATGTGGGTCACTAATTTAATTTTTTCCACACATGCATTGACCAAATCCACAACCGATAAAAAATTAGAACTTGTGGACAAATTTGTTGGGCCCATTTAAATTGGCCTTGGTTGAATTTCATGACATTGGTACTACAAAGTACAGTCAATTTTTATTAAGAGTTTACGTTTAAAAAAATATGTGGGTCACTAATTAAATTTTTTCCACACATGCATTGACCATACCTACAACAAAAAAAAAATTAGAAGTTGTGGACAAATTTGTTGGGCCCATTTAAATTGGCCTTGATTGAATTTCATGACATTGGTACTACAAAGTACAGTCAATTTTTATTAAGAGTTTACGTTTTAAAAAACAGGTGGGTCACTAATTTAATTTTTTCCACACATGCATTGACCATACCTACAACAAAAAAAAAATTAGAACTTGTGGACAAATTTGTTGGACCCATTTAAATTGGCCTTGATTGAATTTCATGACATTGGTACTACAAAGTACAGTCAATTTTTATTAAGAGTTTACGTTTAAAAACATATGTGGGTCACTAATTTAATTTTTTCCACACATGCATTGACCATACCTACAACAAAAAAAAAATTAGAACTTGTGGACAAATTTGTTGGGCCCATTTAAATTGGCCTTGATTGAATTTCATGACATCGGTACTACAAAGTACAGTCAATTTCTAAGAGTTTACGTTTAAAAAAACATGTGGGTCACTAATTTTATTTTTTCCACACATGCATTGACCAAATCCACAACCGAAAAAAAATTAGAACTTGTGGACAAATTTGTTGGGCCCATTTAAATTGGCTTTGGTTGAATTTCATGACATTGGTACTACAAAGTACAGTCAATTTTTATTAAGAGTTTACGTTTAAAAAAATATGTGGGTCACTAATTTAATTTTTTCAACACATGCATTGACCATACCTACAACAAAAAAAAAATTAGAACTTGTGGACAAATTTGTTGGGCCCATTTAAATTGGCCTTGATTGAATTCCATGACATTGGTACTACAAAATACAGTCAATTTTTATTAAGAGTTTACGTTTAAAAAAACATGTGGGTCACTAATTTAATTTTTTCCACACATGCATTGACCATACCTACAACAAAAAAAAAATTAGAACTTGTGGACAAATTTGTTGGGCCCATTTAAATTGGCCTTGATTGAATTTCATGACATCGGTACTACAAAGTACAGTCAATTTCTAAGAGTTTACGTTTAAAAAAGCATGTGGGTCACTAATTTAATTTTTTCCACACATGCATTGACCAAATCCACAACCGAAAAAAAATTAGAACTTGTGGACAAATTTGTTGGGCCCATTTAAATTGGCCTTGGTTGAATTTCATGACATTGGTACTACAAAGTACAGTCAATTTTTATTAAGAGTTTACGTTTAAAAAAATATGTGGGTCACTAATTTAATTTTTTCAACACATGCATTGACCATACCTACAACAAAAAAGAAATTAGAAGTTGTGGACAAATTTGTTGGGCCCATTTAAATTGGCCTTGATTGAATTTCATGACATTGGTACTACAAAGTACAGTCAATTTTTATTAAGAGTTTACGTTTTAAAAAACAGGTGGGTCACTAATTTAATTTTTTCCACACATGCATTGACCATACCTACAACAAAAAAAAAATTAGAACTTGTGGACAAATTTGTTGGACCCATTTAAATTGGCCTTGATTGAATTTCATGACATTGGTACTACAAAGTACAGTCAATTTTTATTAAGAGTTTACGTTTAAAAACATATGTGGGTCACTAATTTAATTTTTTCCACACATGCATTGACCATACCTACAACAAAAAAAAAATTAGAACTTGTGGACAAATTTGTTGGGCCCATTTAAATTGGCCTTGATTGAATTTCATGACATCGGTACTACAAAGTACAGTCAATTTTTATTAAGAGTTTACGTTTAAAAAAACATGTGGGTCACTAATTTAATTTTTTCCACACATGCATTGACCATATCTACAACAAAAAAAAAATTAGAACTTGTGGACAAATTTGTTGGGCCCATTTAAATTGGCCTTGATTGAATTTCATGACATCGGTACTACAAAGTACAGTCAATTTCTAAGAGTTTACGTTTAAAAAAACATGTGGGTCACTAATTTAATTTTTTCCACACATGCATTGACCAAATCCACAACCGATAAAAAATTAGAACTTGTGGACAAATTTGTTGGGCCCATTTAAATTGGCCTTGGTTGAATTTCATGACATTGGTACTACAAAGTACAGTCAATTTTTATTAAGAGTTTACGTTTAAAAAAATATGTGGGTCACTAATTAAATTTTTTCCACACATGCATTGACCATACCTACAACAAAAAAAAAATTAGAAGTTGTGGACAAATTTGTTGGGCCCATTTAAATTGGCCTTGATTGAATTTCATGACATTGGTACTACAAAGTACAGTCAATTTTTATTAAGAGTTTACGTTTTAAAAAACAGGTGGGTCACTAATTTAATTTTTTCCACACATGCATTGACCATACCTACAACAAAAAAAAAATTAGAACTTGTGGACAAATTTGTTGGACCCATTTAAATTGGCCTTGATTGAATTTCATGACATTGGTACTACAAAGTACAGTCAATTTTTATTAAGAGTTTACGTTTAAAAACATATGTGGGTCACTAATTTAATTTTTTCCACACATGCATTGACCATACCTACAACAAAAAAAAAATTAGAACTTGTGGACAAATTTGTTGGGCCCATTTAAATTGGCCTTGATTGAATTTCATGACATCGGTACTACAAAGTACAGTCAATTTCTAAGAGTTTACGTTTAAAAAAACATGTGGGTCACTAATTTTATTTTTTCCACACATGCATTGACCAAATCCACAACCGAAAAAAAATTAGAACTTGTGGACAAATTTGTTGGGCCCATTTAAATTGGCTTTGGTTGAATTTCATGACATTGGTACTACAAAGTACAGTCAATTTTTATTAAGAGTTTACGTTTAAAAAAATATGTGGGTCACTAATTTAATTTTTTCAACACATGCATTGACCATACCTACAACAAAAAAAAAATTAGAACTTGTGGACAAATTTGTTGGGCCCATTTAAATTGGCCTTGATTGAATTCCATGACATTGGTACTACAAAATACAGTCAATTTTTATTAAGAGTTTACGTTTAAAAAAACATGTGGGTCACTAATTTAATTTTTTCCACACATGCATTGACCAAATCCACAACCAAAAAAAAATTAGAACTTGTGGACAAATTTGTTGGGCCCATTTAAATTGGCCTTGGTTGAATTTCATGACATTGGTACTACAAAGTACAGTCAATTTCTAAGAGTTTACGTTTAAAAAAACATGTGGGTCACTAATTTAATTTTTTCCACACAGGCATTGACCAAACCCACAACCAAAAAAAAATTAGAACTTGTGGACAAATTTGTTGGGCCCATTTAAATTGGCCTTGGTTGAATTTCATGACATTGGTACTACAAAGTACAGTCAATTTTTATTAAGAGTTTACGTTTAAAAAAATATGTGGGTCACTAATTTAATTTTTTCAACACATGCATTGACCATACCTACAACAAAAAAAAAATTAGAACTTGTGGACAAATTTGTTGGGCCCATTTAAATTGGCCTTGATTGAATTTCATGACATCGGTACTACAAAGTACAGTCAATTTCTAAGAGTTTACGTTTAAAAAAACATGTGGGTCACTAATTTAATTTTTTCCACACATGCATTGACCAAACCCACAACCAAAAAGAAATTAGAACTTGTGGACAAATTTGTTGGGCCCATTTAAATTGGCCTTGATTGAATTTCATGACATCGGTACTACAAAGTACAGTCAATTTCTAAGAGTTTACGTTTAAAAAAACATGTGGGTCACTAATTTAATTTTTTCCACACAGGCATTGACCAAACCCACAACCAAAAAAAAATTAGAACTTGTGGACAAATTTGTTGGGCCCATTTAAATTGGCCTTGATTGAATTTCATGACATCGGTACTACAAAGTACAGTCAATTTTTATTAAGAGTTTACGTTTAAAAAAACATGTGGGTCACTAATTTAATTTTTTCCACACATGCATTGACCATATCTACAACAAAAAAAAAATTAGAACTTGTGGACAAATTTGTTGGGCCCATTTAAATTGGCCTTGATTGAATTTCATGACATCGGTACTACAAAGTACAGTCAATTTCTAAGAGTTTACGTTTAAAAAAACATGTGGGTCACTAATTTAATTTTTTCCACACATGCATTGACCAAATCCACAACCGATAAAAAATTAGAACTTGTGGACAAATTTGTTGGGCCCATTTAAATTGGCCTTGGTTGAATTTCATGACATTGGTACTACAAAGTACAGTCAATTTTTATTAAGAGTTTACGTTTAAAAAAATATGTGGGTCACTAATTAAATTTTTTCCACACATGCATTGACCATACCTACAACAAAAAAAAAATTAGAAGTTGTGGACAAATTTGTTGGGCCCATTTAAATTGGCCTTGATTGAATTTCATGACATTGGTACTACAAAGTACAGTCAATTTTTATTAAGAGTTTACGTTTTAAAAAACAGGTGGGTCACTAATTTAATTTTTTCCACACATGCATTGACCATACCTACAACAAAAAAAAAATTAGAACTTGTGGACAAATTTGTTGGACCCATTTAAATTGGCCTTGATTGAATTTCATGACATTGGTACTACAAAGTACAGTCAATTTTTATTAAGAGTTTACGTTTAAAAACATATGTGGGTCACTAATTTAATTTTTTCCACACATGCATTGACCATACCTACAACAAAAAAAAAATTAGAACTTGTGGACAAATTTGTTGGGCCCATTTAAATTGGCCTTGATTGAATTTCATGACATCGGTACTACAAAGTACAGTCAATTTCTAAGAGTTTACGTTTAAAAAAACATGTGGGTCACTAATTTTATTTTTTCCACACATGCATTGACCAAATCCACAACCGAAAAAAAATTAGAACTTGTGGACAAATTTGTTGGGCC
This sequence comes from Climacium dendroides, assembly GCA_950106755.1. Classification (NCBI taxonomy): domain Eukaryota; kingdom Viridiplantae; phylum Streptophyta; class Bryopsida; order Hypnales; family Climaciaceae; genus Climacium; species Climacium dendroides. Next base: position 12,596,839 of record OX467092.1, read on the forward strand.
CATTTAAATTGGCTTTGGTTGAATTTCATGACATTGGTACTACAAAGTACAGTCAATTTTTATTAAGAGTTTACGTTTAAAAAAATATGTGGGTCACTAATTTAATTTTTTCAACACATGCATTGACCATACCTACAACAAAAAAAAAATTAGAACTTGTGGACAAATTTGTTGGGCCCATTTAAATTGGCCTTGATTGAATTCCATGACATTGGTACTACAAAATACAGTCAATTTTTATTAAGAGTTTACGTTTAAAAAAACATGTGGGTCACTAATTTAATTTTTTCCACACATGCATTGACCAAATCCACAACCAAAAAAAAATTAGAACTTGTGGACAAATTTGTTGGGCCCATTTAAATTGGCCTTGGTTGAATTTCATGACATTGGTACTACAAAGTACAGTCAATTTCTAAGAGTTTACGTTTAAAAAAACATGTGGGTCACTAATTTAATTTTTTCCACACAGGCATTGACCAAACCCACAACCAAAAAAAAATTAGAACTTGTGGACAAATTTGTTGGGCCCATTTAAATTGGCCTTGGTTGAATTTCATGACATTGGTACTACAAAGTACAGTCAATTTTTATTAAGAGTTTACGTTTAAAAAAATATGTGGGTCACTAATTTAATTTTTTCAACACATGCATTGACCATACCTACAACAAAAAAAAAATTAGAACTTGTGGACAAATTTGTTGGGCCCATTTAAATTGGCCTTGATTGAATTTCATGACATCGGTACTACAAAGTACAGTCAATTTCTAAGAGTTTACGTTTAAAAAAACATGTGGGTCACTAATTTAATTTTTTCCACACATGCATTGACCAAACCCACAACCAAAAAGAAATTAGAACTTGTGGACAAATTTGTTGGGCCCATTTAAATTGGCCTTGATTGAATTTCATGACATCGGTACTACAAAGTACAGTCAATTTCTAAGAGTTTACGTTTAAAAAAACATGTGGGTCACTAATTTAATTTTTTCCACACAGGCATTGACCAAACCCACAACCAAAAAAAAATTAGAACTTGTGGACAAATTTGTTGGGCCCATTTAAATTGGCCTTCATTCAATTTCATGACATTGGTACTACAAAGTACAGTCAATTTTAAGTGTTTAGTTTTAAAAAAACATGTGGGTCACTAATTTAATTTTTTCCACACATGCATTGACCAAACCCACAACCAAAAAGAAATTAGAACTTGTGGACAAATTTGTTGGGCCCATTTAAATTGGCCTTCATTGAATTTCATGACATCGGTACTACAAAGTACAGTCAATTTCAAGTGTTTAGTTTTAAAAAAACATGTGGGTCACTAATTTAATTTTTTCCACACATGCATTGACCATACCTACAACCAAAAAAAAATTAGAACTTGTCGAGAAATTTGTTGGGCCCATTTAAATTGGCCTTCATTCAATTTCATGACATTGGTACTACAAAGTACAGTCAATTTTTATTAAGAGTTTACGTTTAAAAAAACATGTGGGTCACTAATTTAATTTTTTCCACACATGCATTGACGAAATCCACAACCAAAAAAAAATTAGAACTTGTGGACAAATTTGTTGGGCCCATTTAAATTAGCCTTGATTGAATTTCATGACATTGGTACTACAAAGTACAGTCAATTTCTAAAAGTTTACGTTTAAAAAAACATGTGGGTCACTAATTTAATTTTTTCCACACATGCATTGACGAAATCCACAACCAAAAAAAAATTAGAACTTGTGGACAAATTTGTTGGGCCCATTTAAATTAGCCTTGATTGAATTTCATGACATTGGTACTACAAAGTACAGTCAATTTCTAAGAGTTTACGTTTAAAAAAACATGTGGGTCACTAATTTAATTTTTTCCACAGATGCATTGACCAAACCCGCAACCAAAAAAAAATTAGAACTTGTGGACAAATTTGTTGGGCCCATTTAAATTGGCCTTGATTGAATTTCATGACATTGGTATTACAAAGTACAGTCAATTTTAAGAGTTTAGTTTTTAAAAAACATGTGGGTCACTAATTTAATTTTTTCCACACATGCATTGACCATACCTACAACAAAAAAAAAATTAGAACTTGTGAACAAATTTGTTGGGCCCATTTAAATTGGCCTTGATTGAATTTCATGACATTGGTACTACAAAGTACAGTCAATTTTTATTAAGAGTTTACGTTTAAAAAAACATGTGGGTCACTAATTTAATTTTTTCCACACATGCATTGACCAAATCCACATCCAATGAAAAATTAGAACTTGTGGAGAAATTTGTTGGGCCCATTTAAATTGGCCTTCATTCAATTTCATGACATTGGTACTACAAAGTACAGTCAATTTTTATTAAGAGTTTACGTTTAAAAAAACATATGGGTCACTAATTTAATTTTTTCCACACATGCATTGACCAAACCCACAACCGAAAAAAAATTAGAACTTGTGGACAAATTTGTTGAACCCATTTAAATTGGCCTTGATTGAATTTCATGACATTGGTACTACAAAGTACAGTCAATTTTAAGAGTTTAGTTTTTAAAAAACATGTGGGTCACTAATTTAATTTTTTCCACACATGCATTGACCATACCTACAACAAAAAAAAAATTAGAACTTGTGGACAAATTTGTTGGGCCCATTTAAATTGGCCTTGATTGAATTTCATGACATTGGTACTACAAAGTACAGTCAATTTTTATTAAGAGTTTACGTTTAAAAAAACATGTGGGTCACTAATTTAATTTTTTCCACACATGCATTGACCAAATCCACAACCAATGAAAAATTAGAACTTGTGGAGAAATTTGTTGGGCCCATTTAAATTGGCCTTCATTCAATTTCATGACATTGGTACTACAAAGTACAGTCAATTTTTATTAAGAGTTTACGTTTAAAAAAACATGTGGGTCACTAATTTAATTTTTTCCACACATGCATTGACCAAACCCACAACCAAAAAAAAATTAGAACTTGTGGACAAATTTGTTGAACCCATTTAAATTGGCCTTGATTGAATTTCATGACATCGGTACTACAAAGTACAGTCAATTTCTAAGAGTTTACGTTTAAAAAAACATGTGGGTCACTAATTTAATTTTTTCCACACATGCATTGACCAAATCCACAACCGAAAAAAAATTAGAACTTGTGGACAAATTTGTTGGGCCCATTTAAATTGGCCTTGGTTGAATTTCATGACATTGGTACTACAAAGTACAGTCAATTTTTATTAAGAGTTTACGTTTAAAAAAATATGTGGGTCACTAATTTAATTTTTTCAACACATGCATTGACCATACCTACAACAAAAAAAAATTAGAACTTGTGGACAAATTTGTTGGGCCCATTTAAATTGGCCTTGATTGAATTTCATGACATTGATACTACAAAGTACAGTCAATTTTTATTAAGAGTTTACGTTTTAAAAAACAGGTGGGTCACTAATTTAATTTTTTCCACACATGCATTGACCATACCTACAACAAAAAAAAAATTAGAACTTGTGGACAAATTTGTTGGGCCCATTTAAATTGGCCTTGATTGAATTTCATGACATTGGTACTACAAAGTACAGTCAATTTTAAGAGTTTACATTTAAAAAAACATGTGGGTCACTAATTTAATTTTTTCCACACATGCATTGACCATACCTACAACAAAAAAAAAATTAGAACTTGTGGACAAATTTGTTGGGCCCATTTAAATTGGCCTTGATTGAATTTCATGACATCGGTACTACAAAGTACAGTCAATTTCTAAGAGTTTACGTTTAAAAAAACATGTGGGTCACTAATTTAATTTTTTCCACACATGCATTGACCAAATCCACAACCGAAAAAAAATTAGAACTTGTGGACAAATTTGTTGGGCCCATTTAAATTGGCTTTGGTTGAATTTCATGACATTGGTACTACAAAGTACAGTCAATTTTTATTAAGAGTTTACGTTTAAAAAAATATGTGGGTCACTAATTTAATTTTTTCAACACATGCATTGACCATACCTACAACAAAAAAAAAATTAGAACTTGTGGACAAATTTGTTGGGCCCATTTAAATTGGCCTTGATTGAATTCCATGACATTGGTACTACAAAATACAGTCAATTTTTATTAAGAGTTTACGTTTAAAAAAACATGTGGGTCACTAATTTAATTTTTTCCACACATGCATTGACCAAATCCACAACCAAAAAAAAATTAGAACTTGTGGACAAATTTGTTGGGCCCATTTAAATTGGCCTTGGTTGAATTTCATGACATTGGTACTACAAAGTACAGTCAATTTTTATTAAGAGTTTACGTTTAAAAAAATATGTGGGTCACTAATTTAATTTTTTCAACACATGCATTGACCATACCTACAACAAAAAAAAAATTAGAACTTGTGGACAAATTTGTTGGGCCCATTTAAATTGACCTTGATTGAATTTGATGACATTGGTAGTACAAAGTACAGTCAATTTCAAATGTTTAGTTTTAAAAAAACATGTGGGTCACTAATTTAATTTTTTCCACACATGCATTGACCAAACCCACAACCAAAAAGAAATTAGAACTTGTGGACAAATTTGTTGGGCCCATTTAAATTGGCCTTGATTGAATTTCATGACATCGGTACTACAAAGTACAGTCAATTTCTAAGAGTTTACGTTTAAAAAAACATGTGGGTCACTAATTTAATTTTTTCCACACAGGCATTGACCAAACCCACAACCAAAAAAAAATTAGAACTTGTGGACAAATTTGTTGGGCCCATTTAAATTGGCCTTGGTTGAATTTCATGACATTGGTACTACAAAGTACAGTCAATTTTTATTAAGAGTTTACGTTTAAAAAAATATGTGGGTCACTAATTTAATTTTTTCAACACATGCATTGACCATACCTACAACAAAAAAAAAATTAGAACTTGTGGACAAATTTGTTGGGCCCATTTAAATTGGCCTTGATTGAATTTGATGACATTGGTAGTACAAAGTACAGTCAATTTCAAATGTTTAGTTTTAAAAAAACATGTGGGTCACTAATTTAATTTTCTCCACACATGCATTGACCAAACCCACAACCAAAAAGAAATTAGAACTTGTGGACAAATTTGTTGGGCCCATTTAAATTGGCCTTGATTGAATTTCATGACATCGGTACTACAAAGTACAGTCAATTTCTAAGAGTTTACGTTTAAAAAAACATGTGGGTCACTAATTTAATTTTTTCCACACAGGCATTGACCAAACCCACAACCAAAAAAAAATTAGAACTTGTGGACAAATTTGTTGGGCCCATTTAAATTGGCCTTGGTTGAATTTCATGACATTGGTACTACAAAGTACAGTCAATTTTTATTAAGAGTTTACGTTTAAAAAAATATGTGGGTCACTAATTTAATTTTTTCAACACATGCATTGACCATACCTACAACAAAAAAAAAATTAGAACTTGTGGACAAATTTGTTGGGCCCATTTAAATTGGCCTTGATTGAATTTGATGACATTGGTAGTACAAAGTACAGTCAATTTCAAATGTTTAGTTTTAAAAAAACATGTGGGTCACTAATTTAATTTTTTCCACACATGCATTGACCAAACCCACAACCAAAAAGAAATTAGAACTTGTGGACAAATTTGTTGGGCCCATTTAAATTGGCCTTGATTGAATTTCATGACATCGGTACTACAAAGTACAGTCAATTTCTAAGAGTTTACGTTTAAAAAAACATGTGGGTCACTAATTTAATTTTTTCCACACAGGCATTGACCAAACCCACAACCAAAAAAAAATTAGAACTTGTGGACAAATTTGTTGGGCCCATTTAAATTGGCCTTCATTCAATTTCATGACATTGGTACTACAAAGTACAGTCAATTTTAAGTGTTTAGTTTTAAAAAAACATGTGGGTCACTAATTTAATTTTTTCCACACATGCATTGACCAAACCCACAACCAAAAAGAAATTAGAACTTGTGGACAAATTTGTTGGGCCCATTTAAATTGGCCTTCATTGAATTTCATGACATCGGTACTACAAAGTACAGTCAATTTCAAGTGTTTAGTTTTAAAAAAACATGTGGGTCACTAATTTAATTTTTTCCACACATGCATTGACCATACCTACAACAAAAAAAAAATTAGAACTTGTGGACAAATTTGTTGGGCCCATTTAAATTGGCCTTGATTGAATTTCATAACATTGGTACTACAAAGTACAGTCAATTTCTATTAAGAGTTTACGTTTAAAAAAACATGTGGATCACTAATTTAATTTTTTCCACACATGCATTGACCAAATCCACAACCAAAAAAAAATTAGAACTTGTGGACAAATTTGTTGGGCCCATTTAAATTAGCCTTGATTGAATTTCATGACATTGGTACTACAAAGTACAGTCAATTTCTAAGAGTTTACGTTTAAAAAAACATGTGGGTCACTAATTTAATTTTTTCCACAGATGCATTGACCAAACCCGCAACCAAAAAAAAATTAGAACTTGTGGACAAATTTGTTGGGCCCATTTAAATTGGCCTTGATTGAATTTCATGACATTGGTATTACAAAGTACAGTCAATTTTAAGAGTTTAGTTTTTAAAAAACATGTGGGTCACTAATTTAATTTTTTCCACACATGCATTGACCATACCTACAACAAAAAAAAAATTAGAACTTGTGGACAAATTTGTTGGGCCCATTTAAATTGGCCTTCATTGAATTTCATGACATCGGTACTACAAAGTACAGTCAATTTCAAGTGTTTAGTTTTAAAAAAACATGTGGGTCACTAATTTAATTTTTTCCACACATGCATTGACCATACCTACAACAAAAAAAAAATTAGAACTTGTGGACAAATTTGTTGGGCCCATTTAAATTGGCCTTGATTGAATTTCATAACATTGGTACTACAAAGTACAGTCGATTTCTATTAAGAGTTTACGTTTAAAAAAACATGTGGATCACTAATTTAATTTTTTCCACACATGCATTGTCCAAATCCACAACCAAAAAAAAATTAGAACTTGTGGACAAATTTGTTGAACCCATTTAAATTGGCCTTGATTGAATTTCATGACATTGGTACTACAAAGTACAGTCAATTTCTAAGCGTTTACGTTTAAAAAAACATGTGGGTCACTAATTTAATTTTTTCCACACATGCATTGACCAAACCCACAACCAAAAAAAAATTAGAACTTGTCGAGAAATTTGTTGGGCCCATTTAAATTGGCCTTCATTCAATTTCATGACATTGGTACTACAAAGTACAGTCAATTTCTAAGAGTTTACGTTTAAAAAAACATGTGGGTCACTAATTTAATTTTTTCCACACATGCATTGACGAAATCCACAACCAAAAAAAAATTAGAACTTGTGGACAAATTTGTTGGGCCCATTTAAATTAGCCTTGATTGAATTTCATGACATTGGTACTACAAAGTACAGTCAATTTCTAAGAGTTTACGTTTAAAAAAACATGTGGGTCACTAATTTAATTTTTTCCACAGATGCATTGACCAAACCCGCAACCAAAAAAAAATTAGAACTTGTGGACAAATTTGTTGGGCCCATTTAAATTGGCCTTGATTGAATTTCATGACATTGGTATTACAAAGTACAGTCAATTTTAAGAGTTTAGTTTTTAAAAAACATGTGGGTCACTAATTTAATTTTTTCCACACATGCATTGACCATACCTACAACAAAAAAAAAATTAGAACTTGTGGACAAATTTGTTGGGCCCATTTAAATTGGCCTTGATTGAATTTCATGACATTGGTACTACAAAGTACAGTCAATTTTTATTAAGAGTTTACGTTTAAAAAAACATGTGGGTCACTAATTTAATTTTTTCCACACATGCATTGACCAAATCCACAACCAATGAAAAATTAGAACTTGTGGAGAAATTTGTTGGGCCCATTTAAATTGGCCTTCATTCAATTTCATGACATTGGTACTACAAAGTACAGTCAATTTTTATTAAGAGTTTACGTTTAAAAAAACATGTGGGTCACTAATTTAATTTTTTCCACACATGCATTGACCAAACCCACAACCAAAAAAAAATTAGAACTTGTCGAGAAATTTGTTGGGCCCATTTAAATTGGCCTTCATTCAATTTCATGACATTGGTACTACAAAGTACAGTCAATTTCTAAGAGTTTACGTTTAAAAAAACATGTGGGTCACTAATTTAATTTTTTCCACACATGCATTGACGAAATCCACAACCAAAAAAAAATTAGAACTTGTGGACAAATTTGTTGGGCCCATTTAAATTAGCCTTGATTGAATTTCATGACATTGGTACTACAAAGTACAGTCAATTTCTAAGAGTTTACGTTTAAAAAAACATGTGGGTCACTAATTTAATTTTTTCCACAGATGCATTGACCAAACCCGCAACCAAAAAAAAATTAGAACTTGTGGACAAATTTGTTGGGCCCATTTAAATTGGCCTTGATTGAATTTCATGACATTGGTATTACAAAGTACAGTCAATTTTAAGAGTTTAGTTTTTAAAAAACATGTGGGTCACTAATTTAATTTTTTCCACACATGCATTGACCATACCTACAACAAAAAAAAAATTAGAACTTGTGGACAAATTTGTTGGGCCCATTTAAATTGGCCTTGATTGAATTTCATGACATTGGTACTACAAAGTACAGTCAATTTTTATTAAGAGTTTACGTTTAAAAAAACATGTGGGTCACTAATTTAATTTTTTCCACACATGCATTGACCAAATCCACAACCAATGAAAAATTAGAACTTGTGGAGAAATTTGTTGGGCCCATTTAAATTGGCCTTCATTCAATTTCATGACATTGGTACTACAAAGTACAGTCAATTTTTATTAAGAGTTTACGTTTAAAAAAACATGTGGGTCACTAATTTAATTTTTTCCACACATGCATTGACCAAACCCACAACCAAAAAAAAATTAGAACTTGTCGAGAAATTTGTTGGGCCCATTTAAATTGGCCTTCATTCAATTTCATGACATTGGTACTACAAAGTACAGTCAATTTCTAAGAGTTTACGTTTAAAAAAACATGTGGGTCACTAATTTAATTTTTTCCACACATGCATTGACGAAATCCACAACCAAAAAAAAATTAGAACTTGTGGACAAATTTGTTGGGCCCATTTAAATTAGCCTTGATTGAATTTCATGACATTGGTACTACAAAGTACAGTCAATTTCTAAGAGTTTACGTTTAAAAAAACATGTGGGTCACTAATTTAATTTTTTCCACAGATGCATTGACCAAACCCGCAACCAAAAAAAAATTAGAACTTGTGGACAAATTTGTTGGGCCCATTTAAATTGGCCTTGATTGAATTTCATGACATTGGTATTACAAAGTACAGTCAATTTTAAGAGTTTAGTTTTTAAAAAACATGTGGGTCACTAATTTAATTTTTTCCACACATGCATTGACCATACCTACAACAAAAAAAAAATTAGAACTTGTGGACAAATTTGTTGGGCCCATTTAAATTGGCCTTGATTGAATTTCATGACATTGGTACTACAAAGTACAGTCAATTTTTATTAAGAGTTTACGTTTAAAAAAACATGTGGGTCACTAATTTAATTTTTTCCACACATGCATTGACCAAATCCACAACCAATGAAAAATTAGAACTTGTGGAGAAATTTGTTGGGCCCATTTAAATTGGCCTTCATTCAATTTCATGACATTGGTACTACAAAGTACAGTCAATTTTTATTAAGAGTTTACGTTTAAAAAAACATGTGGGTCACTAATTTAATTTTTTCCACACATGCATTGACCAAACCCACAACCAAAAAAAAATTAGAACTTGTGGACAAATTTGTTGAACCCATTTAAATTGGCCTTGATTGAATTTCATGACATCGGTACTACAAAGTACAGTCAATTTCTAAGAGTTTACGTTTAAAAAAACATGTGGGTCACTAATTTAATTTTTTCCACACATGCATTGACCAAATCCACAACCGAAAAAAAATTAGAACTTGTGGACAAATTTGTTGGGCCCATTTAAATTGGCCTTGGTTGAATTTCATGACATTGGTACTACAAAGTACAGTCAATTTTTATTAAGAGTTTACGTTTAAAAAAATATGTGGGTCACTAATTTAATTTTTTCAACACATGCATTGACCATACCTACAACAAAAAAAAATTAGAACTTGTGGACAAATTTGTTGGGCCCATTTAAATTGGCCTTGATTGAATTTCATGACATTGATACTACAAAGTACAGTCAATTTTTATTAAGAGTTTACGTTTTAAAAAACAGGTGGGTCACTAATTTAATTTTTTCCACACATGCATTGACCATACCTACAACAAAAAAAAAATTAGAACTTGTGGACAAATTTGTTGGGCCCATTTAAATTGGCCTTGATTGAATTTCATGACATTGGTACTACAAAGTACAGTCAATTTTAAGAGTTTACATTTAAAAAAACATGTGGGTCACTAATTTAATTTTTTCCACACATGCATTGACCATACCTACAACAAAAAAAAAATTAGAACTTGTGGACAAATTTGTTGGGCCCATTTAAATTGGCCTTGATTGAATTTCATGACATCGGTACTACAAAGTACAGTCAATTTCTAAGAGTTTACGTTTAAAAAAACATGTGGGTCACTAATTTAATTTTTTCCACACATGCATTGACCAAATCCACAACCGAAAAAAAATTAGAACTTGTGGACAAATTTGTTGGGCCCATTTAAATTGGCCTTGATTGAATTCCATGACATTGGTACTACAAAATACAGTCAATTTTTATTAAGAGTTTACGTTTAAAAAAACATGTGGGTCACTAATTTAATTTTTTCCACACATGCATTGACCAAATCCACAACCAAAAAAAAATTAGAACTTGTGGACAAATTTGTTGGGCCCATTTAAATTGGCCTTGGTTGAATTTCATGACATTGGTACTACAAAGTACAGTCAATTTTTATTAAGAGTTTACGTTTAAAAAAATATGTGGGTCACTAATTTAATTTTTTCAACACATGCATTGACCATACCTACAACAAAAAAAAAATTAGAACTTGTGGACAAATTTGTTGGGCCCATTTAAATTGGCCTTGATTGAATTCCATGACATTGGTACTACAAAATACAGTCAATTTTTATTAAGAGTTTACGTTTAAAAAAACATGTGGGTCACTAATTTAATTTTTTCAACACATGCATTGACCATACCTACAACAAAAAAAAAATTAGAACTTGTGGACAAATTTGTTGGGCCCATTTAAATTGGCCTTGATTGAATTTGATGACATTGGTAGTACAAAGTACAGTCAATTTCAAATGTTTAGTTTTAAAAAAACATGTGGGTCACTAATTTAATTTTTTCCACACATGCATTGACCAAACCCACAACCAAAAAGAAATTAGAACTTGTGGACAAATTTGTTGGGCCCATTTAAATTGGCCTTGATTGAATTTCATGACATTGGTACTACAAAGTACAGTCAATTTCTAAGAGTTTACGTTTAAAAAAACATGTGGGTCACTAATTTAATTTTTTCCACACAGGCATTGACCAAACCCACAACCAAAAAAAAATTAGAACTTGTGGACAAATTTGTTGGGCCCATTTAAATTGGCCTTCATTCAATTTCATGACATTGGTACTACAAAGTACAGTCAATTTTAAGTGTTTAGTTTTAAAAAAACATGTGGGTCACTAATTTAATTTTTTCCACACATGCATTGACCAAACCCACAACCAAAAAGAAATTAGAACTTGTGGACAAATTTGTTGGGCCCATTTAAATTGGCCTTCATTGAATTTCATGACATCGGTACTACAAAGTACAGTCAATTTCAAGTGTTTAGTTTTAAAAAAACATGTGGGTCACTAATTTAATTTTTTCCACACATGCATTGACCATACCTACAACAAAAAAAAAATTAGAACTTGTGGACAAATTTGTTGGGCCCATTTAAATTGGCCTTGATTGAATTTCATAACATTGGTACTACAAAGTACAGTCAATTTCTATTAAGAGTTTACGTTTAAAAAAACATGTGGATCACTAATTTAATTTTTTCCACACATGCATTGACCAAATCCACAACCAAAAAAAAATTAGAACTTGTGGACAAATTTGTTGAACCCATTTAAATTGGCCTTGATTGAATTTCATGACATTGGTACTACAAAGTACAGTCAATTTCTAAGCGTTTACGTTTAAAAAAACATGTGGGTCACTAATTTAATTTTTTCCACACATGCATTGACCAAACCCACAACCAAAAAAAAATTAGAACTTGTCGAGAAATTTGTTGGGCCCATTTAAATTGGCGTTCATTCAATTTCATGACATTGGTACTACAAAGTACAGTCAATTTCTAAGAGTTTACGTTTAAAAAAACATGTGGGTCACTAATTTAATTTTTTCCACACATGCATTGACGAAATCCACAACCAAAAAAAAATTAGAACTTGTGGACAAATTTGTTGGGCCCATTTAAATTAGCCTTGATTGAATTTCATGACATTGGTACTACAAAGTACAGTCAATTTCTAAGAGTTTACGTTTAAAAAAACATGTGGGTCACTAATTTAATTTTTTCCACAGATGCATTGACCAAACCCGCAACCAAAAAAAAATTAGAACTTGTGGACAAATTTGTTGGGCCCATTTAAATTGGCCTTGATTGAATTTCATGACATTGGTATTACAAAGTACAGTCAATTTTAAGAGTTTAGTTTTTAAAAAACATGTGGGTCACTAATTTAATTTTTTCCACACATGCATTGACCATACCTACAACAAAAAAAAAATTAGAACTTGTGGACAAATTTGTTGGGCCCATTTAAATTGGCCTTGATTGAATTTCATGACATTGGTACTACAAAGTACAGTCAATTTTTATTAAGAGTTTACGTTTAAAAAAACATGTGGGTCACTAATTTAATTTTTTCCACACATGCATTGACCAAATCCACAACCAATGAAAAATTAGAACTTGTGGAGAAATTTGTTGGGCCCATTTAAATTGGCCTTCATTCAATTTCATGACATTGGTACTACAAAGTACAGTCAATTTTTATTAAGAGTTTACGTTTAAAAAAACATGTGGGTCACTAATTTAATTTTTTCCACACATGCATTGACCAAACCCACAACCAAAAAAAAATTAGAACTTGTCGAGAAATTTGTTGGGCCCATTTAAATTGGCCTTCATTCAATTTCATGACATTGGTACTACAAAGTACAGTCAATTTCTAAGAGTTTACGTTTAAAAAAACATGTGGGTCACTAATTTAATTTTTTCCACACATGCATTGACGAAATCCACAACCAAAAAAAAATTAGAACTTGTGGACAAATTTGTTGGGCCCATTTAAATTAGCCTTGATTGAATTTCATGACATTGGTACTACAAAGTACAGTCAATTTCTAAGAGTTTACGTTTAAAAAAACATGTGGGTCACTAATTTAATTTTTTCCACAGATGCATTGACCAAACCCGCAACCAAAAAAAAATTAGAACTTGTGGACAAATTTGTTGGGCCCATTTAAATTGGCCTTGATTGAATTTCATGACATTGGTATTACAAAGTACAGTCAATTTTAAGAGTTTAGTTTTTAAAAAACATGTGGGTCACTAATTTAATTTTTTCCACACATGCATTGACCATACCTACAACAAAAAAAAAATTAGAACTTGTGGACAAATTTGTTGGGCCCATTTAAATTGGCCTTGATTGAATTTCATGACATTGGTACTACAAAGTACAGTCAATTTTTATTAAGAGTTTACGTTTAAAAAAACATGTGGGTCACTAATTTAATTTTTTCCACACATGCATTGACCAAATCCACAACCAATGAAAAATTAGAACTTGTGGAGAAATTTGTTGGGCCCATTTATATTGGCCTTCATTCAATTTCATGACATTGGTACTACAAAGTACAGTCAATTTTTATTAAGAGTTTACGTTTAAAAAAACACGTGGGTCACTAATTTAATTTTTTCCACACATGCATTGACCAAACCCACAACCAAAAAAAAATTAGAACTTGTGGACAAATTTGTTGAACCCAATTAAATTGGCCTTGATTGAATTTCATGACATTGGTACTACAAAGTACAGTCAATTTCTAAGCGTTTACGTTTAAAAAAACATGTGGGTCACTAATTTAATTTTTTCCACACATGCATTGACCAAACCCACAACCAAAAAAAAATTAGAACTTGTCGAGAAATTTGTTGGGCCCATTTAAATTGGCCTTCATTCAATTTCATGACATTGGTACTACAAAGTACAGTCAATTTTTATTAAGAGTTTACGTTTAAAAAAACATGTGGGTCACTAATTTAATTTTTTCCACACATGCATTGACGAAATCCACAACCAAAAAAAAATTAGAACTTGTCGAGAAATTTGTTGGGCCCATTTAAATTGGCCTTCATTCAATTTCATGACATTGGTACTACAAAGTACAGTCAATTTCTAAGAGTTTACGTTTAAAAAAACATGTGGGTCACTAATTTAATTTTTTCCACACATGCATTGACGAAATCCACAACCAAAAAAAAATTAGAACTTGTGGACAAATTTGTTGGGCCCATTTAAATTAGCCTTGATTGAATTTCATGACATTGGTACTACAAAGTACAGTCAATTTCTAAGAGTTTACGTTTAAAAAAACATGTGGGTCACTAATTTAATTTTTTCCACAGATGCATTGACCAAACCCGCAACCAAAAAAAAATTAGAACTTGTGGACAAATTTGTTGGGCCCATTTAAATTGGCCTTGATTGAATTTCATGACATTGGTATTACAAAGTACAGTCAATTTTAAGAGTTTAGTTTTTAAAAAACATGTGGGTCACTAATTTAATTTTTTCCACACATGCATTGACCATACCTACAACAAAAAAAAAATTAGAACTTGTGGACAAATTTGTTGGGCCCATTTAAATTGGCCTTGATTGAATTTCATGACATTGGTACTACAAAGTACAGTCAATTTTTATTAAGAGTTTACGTTTAAAAAAACATGTGGGTCACTAATTTAATTTTTTCCACACATGCATTGACCAAATCCACAACCAATGAAAAATTAGAACTTGTGGAGAAATTTGTTGGGCCCATTTAAATTGGCCTTCATTCAATTTCATGACATTGGTACTACAAAGTACAGTCAATTTTTATTAAGAGTTTACGTTTAAAAAAACATGTGGGTCACTAATTTAATTTTTTCCACACATGCATTGACCAAACCCACAACCAAAAAAAAATTAGAACTTGTGGACAAATTTGTTGAACCCATTTAAATTGGCCTTGATTGAATTTCATGACATTGGTACTACAAAGTACAGTCAATTTCTAAGCGTTTACGTTTAAAAAAACATGTGGGTCACTAATTTAATTTTTTCCACATATGCATTGACGAAATCCACAACCAAAAAAAAATTAGAACTTGTGGACAAATTTGTTGGGCCCTTTTAAATTGGCCTTGATTGAATTTCATGACATTGGTATTACAAAGTACAGTCAATTTCTAAGAGTTTACGTTTAAAAAAACATGTGGGTCACTAATTTAATTTTTTCCACAGATGCATTGACCAAACCCGCAACCAAAAAAAAATTAGAACTTATGGACAATTTGTTGAACCCATTTAAATTGGCCTTGATTGAATTTCATGACATTGGTACTACAAAGTACAGTCAATTTTAAGAGTTTAGTTTTTAAAAAACATGTGGGTTACTAATTTAATTTTTTCCACACATGCATTGACCATACCTACAACAAAAAAAAAATTAGAACTTGTGGACAAATTTGTTGGGCCCATTTAAATTGGCCTTGATTGAATTTCATGACATTGGTACTACAAAGTACAGTCAATTTTTATTAAGAGTTTACGTTTAAAAAAACATGTGGGTCACTAATTTAATTTTTTCCACACATGCATTGACCAAATCCACAACCAATGAAAAATTAGAACTTGTCGAGAAATTTGTTGGGCCCATTTAAATTGGCCTTCATTCAATTTCATGACATTGGTACTACAAAGTACAGTCAATTTTTATTAAGAGTTTACGTTTAAAAAAACATGTGGGTCACTAATTTAATTTTTTCCACACATGCATTGACCAAACCCACAACCAAAAAAAAATTAGAACTTGTGGACAAATTTGTTGGGCCCATTTAAATTGGCCTTGATTGAATTTCATGACATTGGTACTACAAAGTACAGTCAATTTTAAGAGTTTAGTTTTTAAAAAACAGGTGGGTCACTAATTTAATTTTTTCCACACATGCATTGACCATACCTACAACAAAAAAAAAAATTAGAAGTTGTGGACAAATTTGTTGGGCCCATTTAAATTGGCCTTGATTGAATTTCATGAGATCGGTACTACAAAGTACAGTCAATTTTTATTAAGAGTTTACGTTTAAAAAAACATGTGGGTCACTAATTTTATTTTTTCCACACATGCATTGACCAAATCCACAACCAATGAAAAATTAGAACTTGTGGAGAAATTTGTTGGGCCCATTTAAATTGGCCTTGATTGAATTTCATGACATTGGTACTACAAAGTACAGTCAATTTTTATTAAGAGTTTACGTTTAAAAAAACATGTGGGTCACTAATTTAATTTTTTCCACACATGCATTGACCAAACCCACAACCAAAAAAAAATTAGAACTTGTGGACAAATTTGTTGGGCCCATTTAAATTGGCCTTGATTGAATTTCATGACATTGGTACTACAAAGTACAGTCAATTTTAAGAGTTTAGTTTTTAAAAAACAGGTGGGTCACTAATTTAATTTTTTCCACACATGCATTGACCATACCTACAACAAAAAAAAAATTAGAACTTGTGGACAAATTTGTTGGGCCCATTTAAATTGGCCTTGATTGAATTTCATAACATTGGTACTACAAAGTACAGTCAATTTCTATTAAGAGTTTACGTTTAAAAAAACATGTGGATCACTAATTTAATTTTTTCCACACATGCATTGACCAAATCCACAACCAAAAAAAAATTAGAACTTGTGGACAAATTTGTTGGGCCCATTTAAATTGGCCTTGATTCAATTTCATGACATTGGTACTATAAAGTACAGTCAATTTTTATTAAGAGTTTACGTTTAAAAAAACATGTGGGTCACTAATTTAATTTTTTCCACACATGCATTGACCAAACCCAGAAGCAAAAAAGAATTAGAACTTGTGGACAAATTTGTTGGGCCCATTTAAATTGGCCTTGATTGAATTTCATGACATTGGTACTACAAAGTACAGTCAATTTTAAGAGTTTAGTTTTAAAAAAACAGGTGGGTCACTAATTTAATGTTTTCCACACATGCATTAACCAAATCCACAACCAAAAAAAAATTAGAACTTGTGGACAAATTTGTTGAACCCATTTAAATTGGCCTTCATTGAATTCCATGACATTGTACGTACCAAAAAGTGAAGTCAATTCTAAGAGTTTTGTTTTAATATAACATGCAGGTTACCAATTTATGTTAGTAATGTGTGTAAATGCTCTAGGCACTAGAATGTGGTGTTTGCAGGATTTTGAAGTGAAGCAAAACTTAACGAAGTTGCTATTTTAAGTAGTTTAATATTTCCAAAAAAACTTTGTAAAGTCTAGTTTTAGCATCAAACATCTATAGAGTACATTTCAAACAACTATAGAGTAGATTTTAAGAAGCCATATGTTCATTGGGGTTATACATGTTAGGCTTTGTAACCTCAAATCTTTTTGGTCACCAATTTTTTAGATTTGACTTCTGAAAAGAGGGTTGAAATTTTTTTGCAGTTTGAAGACCTTCATGGTCAAACATTATAATCTTTCACTGTATAAGTGATATTGTTGTCTTTTCTTTTCTTATAAGATCTCTAATATGTGAAGTTTGAATTAGTATGGTTAAAATTTAACAAAAATTGAAACAACTTATGGAAATGTTGGCATTTTGTTCAATTTCAAAAAAATTCCAAGTTATTCAAAATAGGCCTTAGCCTTTGTATCTCTGTTGATTCTAATTGATATTGATATCCATCTATGCGCACACCATATCCACTTATCTTCCATTCAGAGATCCTTGTGAGACGCCCTTTCAATCTCGGTTCCGAGTATAGGCCCTGGGTATACGTTGTGCAAGTATCATTTGTGAGACCCCCTCTCAAACTCGGATCTGAGTATAGGCCCAGGGTATCAAACAGATCAGGGGCAGGTATCAATTTCATCAGGGGCCACAATTCAATGAACAACGGAGTGACGATGGACGGAGTTCAACCGTCGGTCGTCGGGTTTCCATCCCAGTCGTCGTCTCTTTTGTCCGAAGAGGGTCGTCTGCTGGCTGGTCGCCCAGAGGTGGCTTGCTTTTCTTCTCTACTGCCGTAATTTTCTGCTGTGCTGTCGGAGGTGGCTTCCTTTTCTTCTGTGCTGTTGGAGGTGGCTTGTTTTTTCTCTGTACTGTCGGACACACACGAGTTCTTCAATGGCACTTTTTGTTTGTGAGAGTTTGGGTTGCGATTCAGGGTGGAGCACATTCTGAGGGTTTAGGATTGTCATTCAGTTCCGAGGCTTCTCTTCACGGAGGTGGCTTGCTTTTCTTCTGTATTGTCGGACACACGAGTTCTTTAGTGGCGCTTTTTGTTTGTGAGAGTTTGGGTTGTGATTCAGGGCGGAGCATGTTATGAGGGTTTAGGGTTGTCATTCAGTTCCAAGGCTTGTTCTTCACAGAGGTGGCTTGCTTTTCTTCTGTATTGTCGGACACACGAGTTTTTTAGTGGCGATTTTTGTTTGTGAAAGTTTGGGTTGTGATTCAGGGCGGAGCATGTTCTGAGGGTTTAGGGTTGTCATTCAGTTCCAAGGCTTGTTCTTCACGGAGGTGGCTTGCTTTTCTTCTGTATTGTCGGACACACGAGTTCTTTAGTGGCGATTTTTGTTTGTGAGAGTGTGGGTTGTAATTCAGGGTGGAGCACGTTCTAGGGGTTTAGGGTTGTCATTTAGTTCCGAGGCTTGTTCTTCACGGAGGTGGCTGCTTTTCTTCTGTACTGTCGGACACACACGAGGACCTGTGTTTTGAAGCAATTTCCCGGCCTGATTGCTTCAATCAGTTACGGTGGAGGAGCTGTGTTTTGAAGGAGCTCACAGTCGGGGTTGCAGCTGCTGAAGAAGACGTCCGAGTTCAAATCTGCAAGGTCTTCTAATCGTGGTAGGTGAGCACTTCGGGTTTTCTTTTTTGATGATTAGGTCAACATGCGCAACTTCTCTCGCAGAGCTCGTGCAATTCGTAGTCCATGACTGACGAGGGAATTTCATTGTACGCCAAGGTTTCGTAATGCATCTGTCGCTACGTTGCTGAGGCAATTTTTCGGTTGCCCCCCAGGCCATGCAGGCATTTTCATTGATGCTAGTGCTTTGCCTGTGCACCGAATCCCCGATGCTCTTGCCATCTCCTGATGGAATGTGTGAGGTTCTAGACTGAGTTTCCATAGAACGTGCCAAACAGTCGCAGAGTGAACCCGTGCATAAGATGAAAGAGATTGGATTGCAGCGTGAATGAATTCAGTGTGCGAGCTTTGTAGAGGTCGATGTCTTTTGCTTTGAGGGACTCGGCTACGTGCAGTGCATGTTTTTTCCCGAAAGAAATGAAGCCAGCATCCTGTTTTTTGAGTTGTCTTGGAGCGGAGAGGAGCGGAGCGTGTGATGTTGCACTGTTTTTGGCTATAGTGTCAAAGCTAAAGGCACTGGACGTTTGTTGTTCCAAGTTTCATGTTTCATTTCTGTATTTCATTGCTTTTCAAACTTGTTGTGTAAGCTGCCATTTTGAAGGATGGATTATATTCATTGGCAGAGCATTGACGTCTCAAAGACTATGTTTGTTATTTTATTCAGGAATCAATTAATGAGGAGGTGAATTGCAGTTTCAGCATTCAGCTAGCTTCGGAATTTGATTTTTTCTTGTTTTCAGTCCAAATTCCATTCCTGCCTTCCCTTGATTTTAATCATAGGTATATCCTTAACCAATTCACTTCCAGGTCTATCTGAGCTTAGGTTTGCTTAGGGTCTGTATGTGTTTTGGAATTTGTGTGAGAAATCCTGGAGAAGTTCAGAAGCAGACTTGCCCTTAAAACCCTAAAATATGACAGAATGCAAATCAGCGCGAGCCGCGCTGATTTGACAATATACTATCCTGGAAGCCAGAAAAATTTGACAAGCTAGGTAGACTACAGGATAAGTAGCTCAAGGATCACAGTGATTAGCTGGAGTCTGTCACCTGAAACAAAGAACTGCATATCAGCGCGAGCCGCGCTGATCTGCAATGTCGCCCTCAAAACATAAACTGACAAATTTCATATAATTGAAATACAATCTAGGAATTCCGCTACGTTAATATCTCCCGACAAGCGAATCAGAGCAACCCACTCTCAATTGTAGAAGCACAACTCCATAGTATTTAAGAACCCTGCACCGCTGATCAGCGTGAGACGCGCTGATCCGCAACGTCTTTCTTGTAAAAACAGACAACCTAAGAGAAAATGAAATGAACCCAAATACATGAATTCCACAACGCAAATATATAACAACTATACACATCAGCGCGACCCGCGCTGATTCGTTAAGTCTTGTCGTAAAAGATAAGAAAGCCAGATAACTGAGGTCATCGGAATAGAGAACCAAACCCAATAGAAACTAACCTCACCTTCATAAGTAGGAAATACCTCAACATCTACAATAGACAAGCAATGTAACAAGGCCGAAAACAACAATCTACGAACCAAACGCAGATCAGCGCGACTCGCGCTGATCCGACAAGTGCATTCATACCAAGCCACTTGACATATTATTATTCTCCTCGCAGAATGGATCAACACAGAGAAGCACTGGAAATGTACTTTGACAGATGTGATATTCAGTACCCTGAAGACCCCAACGAGACAGATGGATCCCTCATCGAAGGCGAGTACTGGGAGTTCAAACATCCGGATAGGGTTGAAGCGTGGGGATTCCACATGATCCCCTTCAGAAACAATTTCTGCTTTGCGTACAAGTTCAAGAACGCGCAGGTGTTTCTAAACCTCTCCTACGAGGAGATGGTAAAAGATCTAGAAACAGACACCCTCCCCATGGTTAGAGTGAAGTGTGTGACAACGTTTCCCAACGTTTCCCCTCAAGACCAGTACCACTTCACAATCTGCCTAAACTCCATCTTCATTCCGTATGTGATGACACCCCTCCTCGCAAGCCTAGAATCCACGCCGTTCCGGGACGAAATAAAGGAGTTGGAGAAAAAAATTGATAACAATGAGTGGCAGAATTCAGATGGCACGCCCCTGAACCACAAGAAGCTCTGCAGCAAGATTCGTGCCTTGTTCAAGGACTTCGATCAACTCAAAGGGAAGCTGGCAATGCAGACCAAGTTAAGCAGGCCGAGATCTGTCTCAGTGGACACCTCCAGACAGGGTGTGAGTCAGGGCTCCAGACTCAACAGCACGCAGGAATCCGGAGGCGCTCGGGGAACCAGAAATTCGAGAAAGCCGGTAGAGAAAACCCCGGAAAATAAGAAAGGGAAGAAAAGTAAGGCATCCCCGTCCGTGCAGGCACCTCTGGCAAGGTCCTCTGAGGTATCTGAAGTTGCGGAGGCAAGTTACGTCGACGAGATGGCACATGTCCCTCATTCTCGAGCAACGGAAAGAAAGCCAGACTATGAAGAAGTAAGCAAAGTGTACAAGAAGTTCTGGACCACTTGTGAGGACGCCTACATCTTCAAGACTGATGACAAGAAAGAGATTGACATCTCTCAACTAGTCCCACCTCCGGCAACATTCAACATCCGCTCGAAGGAGGACCGAATTGTCGAGGATTTAATGAACTGGCTACTAAATATGCCCGACAAGAGCACGAGACAAACGCTCTGCGTCATGCCGGTTGGATACAATGAAAAACCGAAGGAGTGGGCAGAGATTGAAAAAGGCGATTTCTACATCATCAATGGGCAGCACAGCGTCGCCGCCAGTAAGTGGATGATGGATGACGCCAACAAGGTAGACCGCACGGAGAGGGAACACTTCCGGAAATGGAAGTGCTTCGTGGTCTGGTCAAATGACGCAGAGAAGCTCAGGCTCATTTCCGCGTTCTACAATAGGACAAACCATTTCCAGGTTACGCAGCCATCATGGGCAACGAATATCCTTAGAGCGCGGTCAGTGTGGGAGGCTATGGGGAAGCCAAGAAATCCTACGCAGGCAGCGTCCGTTGGGACCAGCACGGCTACAAGACGCACGGTTGAAGCAAGAAGAAACAGAGAGTCCTTTCAGGTATGTATGCATTTCAGCGCGGTTCGCGCTGATGTGTCAAGTTTGGCTCAAGTCAACTAGCAATGCCAATTCAAATATCATTAAACCACCTTGTCTAATGAAAGTGTTGTGCACGATCCTCAGGACTTCGAGAAAGCCGTCTTCTTGCGGTTCTCCATGATTGATGTGAACAAGAACCTCCGAATCGCAAAGACAAAGTCCAAAGAGGAGAAGCTGAAGCTCACGAATGAGCTCAAGCTAATCACAGCCCCAGAGGAAGTGTACAAGCTCTGGAGCGAGGTTATCACTACGGCCGCATTCGGAGAGCTCATCAACCCAGACACGTGGAGAACGTTCAATGCAAGAGAAGGATGGAACCCAGATAACTGCCTTCTCAACCGAGAATTCTTCAAGCATCTGGGAAACTTGAGCTATGACGAATTGGCGACACTCGCCAAGCATATGCTGAACCAGACAGGAGAGAAACGCACCTTGCCTTATCCGAAGGTGACGGTGAAGGCCGTGTCGTCTGTGCTGCAGAGTTGCTATACCACCAGGGAGTGGTCGGAGAGGCGGAAGCGCAAGCACTTGGTGAAGAAAGAGCTTCACCAAATCGATCCTGAGCTTGGACTTATGAATGCCAAGAACGAAATCATCAAGGACAATTGGAAAGCATTCAAGACGTCGCGAATGTTTTCCAGAGCCACGATGGACGTGCTCCTCGACCGACCTGGAGAGGCCTACTTCGGGAGAGCAAAATCTGTCAGCCAAAAGAATAAGACTTGTGCGGAGCTCTCCCCACAAGCATTCGAATTTTTCAACGTATTTCTTCATCACAAGAATAAATTCGAGAAACCTACGGCCAAGGGTTATTACCGCCCATACGTTGAAAGCACTAATAGTTTTATGGAGTGGCCAGCGAGAGCATGGGATCCAAACACGTCGAAGAGAATGGCGTTGGGCGTGATCGATTTCAGGACATTACCTGGAGTCGAGAATAAAGGGAGCTCCACTGTGGACAGCCCTTACTTCAAGGAAGTAATGATGTCACTCTGCAAGATGCACGACCCGGTACTTCAGAATGTTCCCTCCTGGCTCTTTATTTGCGGCGATGAGAAGGAACAGCCACAGGTCCTGCACTTCGTGGAGTCTGACCAGATTCTATCTTCCTTCTTATTGGACTACTCCACGTACAATGCGGGAAAGAATGACCGCCTCGGAGATATTTCGGCGTCGAATAAGCCGCCGAAGGTGTTTCTGGTGTTTCTTCAGCATCCCAGCAACGCAATTGGAGTGGGTATTCCAGAGCAGTACGAATGTCCGGACTCCAATCCGTACGTAAAGGCACGTGCCTACAGCGAGCTCGAATACCGGCTCCACAGCTTGGAGTTGCGCATGGAGTTCTATTTGTGGCTCGTGAAGAGTTTCTGTGCTCCAGGGGGTTGCATCTTCTCCTGTTTTGCGGGAGGCAAACTTACATGCGCTGCAGTGGTATGTCCCTTAACTGCCGATCAACGTGACTAGCGCTGATTCGTTTCCTTCCTCTTCAATTTCATGGTTTGACGCACTCGTCAATTCAGCGCGAGTTGCGCTGAATTGTCACTGTCTACAATTGTATTCTAACCCTCTGCTTCTCTCCCTTGCAGATGTCATCTGTAGATGTGTACGCTGTTGGATTCGCAGTGGAATCCCCTGACTGGGAGAAAATCTGTTCGAAGGCCTACACATTAGATAAGGCAGATTTTCTCGACACTGGGTATCCCATCCAGAGTGGTGAAGGTCCCAGTTCCTCCTCCAAGCGGAAATTGAGATCAAGTCAGGAGTCTCCAGCCAGAAAGAAGGCGGCTCCAGTCTATGATGATGTAGAAGACATTTCCACCGATGAGGAGGAAGACGACATTATGGAGATGGATGATTATAATGTAGGCATTGAAGAGATGCCCACACCAACGAGACGACATACCGATGTACCGGGGTCGTCTGCTTCATCCATGCTTCCGCCCTTATCGCAAACGCTGCGGACGCCCACTCCTTCTGGACGGCCACAGAAGAAGAGGAAGGCAGATCCCATCACCAGTGTCGTCCAGCAACTGGCTGAAATTCAAAAGTCGACCGCAGAATCTCTGGCGGCTCTGCAGAAGCAGACGGAGGATTCATAAAAGCAGACGGAGCTAGCGTTGGCTCAAATGAGAGCGGACAATGCAAACGAGCGGCTATTGAACATGGAGATGCACCAGCGCAACACGGACTGGATGAAGGAGGAGTCCCGGAGGAACAGGGAGATCATACAGTTGTTAATGTCGAGGGTCGGAATCCAACTTCTTGTTGAGCTACAGCCCGCGACGCAGTCGCCTCCGCTGATGCTGCAAGGCCAACCCTCTAGTTCCAACATCAGCAATGCCTCAAGCCCGGTGCACTCGGACAATGCGCCTCCACCTCTTCCTGGTGCGGATCCTGTCTCGATGCCACTCCCGCCGGTAGAGGAAGCTCCAGAGGCCATTGAACGGAGTCGTGTCGACGTCGGCGAGGGAGACACCGCAATGGAGGGCGTTGGCATTGCACGCATCCTGCCAGTGGATGATTCCGGGCCTACGTAAGCAAGTTCTGACCAATCCACCGAGGAACCACCTGCAGGTTGTGCCCAATGACCATTCAGTGTCATGTGTGTAGTCTCAACGCGACTCGCGTTGAATTGTATTGTAGTCTTGGGGCTACAGATTCAATTGTAGATACAACATGCCGACTAGAAGCAATTCAGGTGGTACAGAAAATATAGGACTAGTTTTGTAAATTAAAACTCATTTCATGAAATTGTAATAAATGGATTTCTCACGAAAACTATTTTTCCTGATTCATGAATCGCAGGCCACCTGAATGTCGATTGCTTGCCTAAGAAAGGCCCTTCTGTTGTCGCACATTCTCTTCCACCAATGCCTTCACCACACCCGAACGTAGATGAGGCACAACCAATAGATGAGCAATCGGTACTTCCTAGTCCTGCACTATTGGCAATGGAAAACCAAGATGAACCTTCAAGTTCTACACGGAGGAAGGTAAAATGTGCCCTCTTGTTCTAATGGACTCATTACTCTTCTACCTTCATTTTGAGCAATGATGCCTCCTACAATTCGTGTCATTTGGCGTGACTGGACACGATTGCTGCCGTTTGTTACCAAGGGTCCGATCTACAGGGCTCTGATAAGGGATCCTCGGAGGGAGTCCATAGGTCATTGAGATCCGGGATGGAAGGGAAGTGGTTGAACGTCATCCTGGACCTCAATGGCATTCTATGTGTCACAGAAGATTGG
The DNA here is from genome assembly GCA_950106755.1 of Climacium dendroides. Classification (NCBI taxonomy): domain Eukaryota; kingdom Viridiplantae; phylum Streptophyta; class Bryopsida; order Hypnales; family Climaciaceae; genus Climacium; species Climacium dendroides. The sequence goes on from OX467092.1 coordinate 12,622,458, forward strand.
AAGTCCAAGGGGTCAGGGAATGCGTACAACCAGAAGTCGGAGCCACACTCGGCCACAATCGGGGCCATTGTAGGACCCAAGGCTGTCTACGTCAGGCCCAACTGCTCCGCGTTCTTGAAGGAGTTAGGCAGGATAGCATTCGTCTTAGTGTGGAGTTCCATGAAGAAGTCCACCACTGATGAGATCTACGCTTATCTGTTCCGAGATGGAGGGTTGCCCTTCCAAGTTCTCGGGCAGGACGCATGCAAAATGTTGAAGCGCTGGGATGGAGCCGGCACGTGGATCCCCTATAAGGAACCGGGAACCGACAAAGCATTGTTCCTCAAGAACCTAGACGTGCTTTTCGCCGACTCCCGAACCAACTTCACTCCTGACAATACAGTCGTAGTCGACGACAGCCGCCGGAAGCACATCATGAACAAACCGGAAAATGTTGTAGTCTCGGAGTCCTGGAGTAACAAGGGCAATGGAGACAAGGACACGTTCTTGCTCGGGGTTCTACTTCCTTGGTTTCAACAGTTGCACCGAAGCCAGGACATGGGACTCAAAGCGTTCATGAAAGCGAAGAAGTGGAAAATCGGGCAAAAAATGTTGTGCGAGGAAAGGAATCGTCGAGAGTACGACGAGCTCATGAAGGTGGTTCGGGGGTCGCCTAGTGGCACTAGATAGCTGACCCACTAGAGGTATGCGATTCAGCGCGAGTGGAGCTGATGTGTAGTGTTTTGAAGCCTCGTTCAGTACTTTTGGAGTCTCGTACATTTCAGCTCGAGTCGCGCTGATTTGCAACTTCGCGGGCAATCACGGTTGTGGACTCTCTTGCCAATCTTGACTACGAAGACTCCAAAATGATGTCTAATGTTGAAATTCCCTCGATTGCTATTCTAATTCAAGGTACGTTTGTTGCAGATGGACAGCACATCGAAGTACCCTGCAACGGATGGACTCCCCTGTCAGGCATCTGTGGACTCCATCTTCGATTATGGACAGTACGTTATACTCAGTACTGGGAACTTCCTCTGCTCAGCTCCGACCGTCAATTCCACTATGGACTTCTCAAGGAAACCAATCGATGAGGGAGTGGTGGACAGTCCGCCGGAGAAGAAACCGCACTTATCAGTTTCATGCTCGCCGTCTCCTCTGCGCTCCAAAGATCTTTGGGCGTCACCAATGTCACCAACTGCCTCGGACAAGGGGACTCAGAGGAAGCTTTACGGGGATTCCAATTATCCAACCTCCGTAGCACAAGAGAAGTCCAAGGCCTCAATTCATCCACTTTCGGAAACGCTTCCGATCCCTGCTATTGGACCATCCATACCACGGCCACACATTCCGTCTGAACGGAGGAGATTGAAGAAACCAAAACGTAGTGGATCATTCTGTACTGATGTCTCAACTCCAAGTTGGGACGCATGGGAAAGAAGGTCGTTGCAAGCACAAAGGGGGCAATACATTCGAGACTTTGGACATATCAACAAGGGGGGATACAGTCGGGGACCGGAAATTCGAAGGGCTCGGGAAAAGATGAAGAGTGCATCGTATAGCTGAATGAAGAAATTGAATGAATTCATCGACCTAGGGTGGACCTCCAATCCTGAAGATTGTTCAATAGTAGTGTTATTTCCGTATTGTAGATATCTTTGTGTATGTAGGATAACTAAGTAGCATTCCACATGGGAAACGAACTAGGAAATGCTTCTGAAGACTGCATCTTGTACCTCATGTACAATTGTATGTAGAAGAGGTCCTAATTATGTACAAAAAGGCTCAACAATCCCTAAGTTTGCATAGAGAGTACAAAAATAATGAACCCTAAACCTTAGTAAGGCCTTGAGCCCGATTTTATCAATAGCAGAGAATAATGTAGGGGTTGTCGAAACTCGGAAGTTGTAGAGTCGTATATCAACTGTTCCCTTAGCAAATAATCGTTTGCATTGCACATGGAACGGAATGAGTGCACAACTGAGCTTGAAAGTGGAAATGGACAAAGCAAAAATTATATAGCTCAACTCACGCCATGCTCATCAAGTACACTCATACACTACTCTTTAGACATTGTGGTGTGTGAGAGTACTTGATGAGTAGGGGTGTGAGTCGGGTTATATGATGTTTGCTTTCTCCCTTTCCACTTTTAAGATGTCTTAGACCCGACTATGTGCATAGTTGAGCCAATTCGTGGTAGAAGAGAAAGGAAACATTATATAACCTTTACTCGCAGCTATTCTTTGAATGTACACTCATACACTACTTTTTGAACATTGTGGTGTGTGAGAGTACATTCTAAGAGTAGCTGCGAGTTAAGGTTTTATAATGTTTGCTTTCTTCTACCACGAATAGGCTCAACTAGGGGAACAGCTAGTATTTGATTCTACAATTTTCGGGGCTCTGACAATCCTGGACCTCATAGTCATTATGGACAGTACATTGTCTTACCTCGGAAGTTGTAGACTTGAATACCAACTGTTCCCTCACCAAATAATCTTTTGCATTGCACTTTCTCCGGTGCAATGTCTGAGAATATTGGTGGGGGAACAGTTGGTATTCGATTCTCCAATATTCGGGCTTTGCTAATCCCTACGTTTGTCTCTGCTTTTGATAAAGGCAAGCTCATAGCCTTCTGGTCATGAAGCCTTCATTTTGTGGACGCAATTGTCAATTTCACAAAAGTCCTAGTGCTCAGTCGTAGTGCTTCCTGAACCCTACGTTTTACATCATATGTATCTTATACAAGTGTAGTCTACGATGGAAGTAGTAGTTTAGTACATGGATTGCTCTATGTGTATAGTGCATACATACAATACATGTATATTTGATGACTTCCTATAAATTATGAAGAAGTCACAATTTTGACCTTCGATTTTGGAATTTGTACCTTCCGTATGTGCTTTCTGTGTCATTGCAATGCTTTCTTGGTAGTCATTGATCTACAAGTATATTAAATTCATGGTTGAAAGTCTCTTCCGCAACTCCCATTTCACTGGAAAACTCTCATTTTAATGAATATTATGTTTGTGTATGTGTATACAATGTAACTATTGGATTTAAGGTATAATTTGATTGACTAACAAAACCAATGTATAAAAATTATTGAATAATTGGCAAATTCCACAAAGGCCAAATGGTGCATAGAGAAGCATTGGAAGGAAGTCTTGACTACTTAATTGCAGACCTTCAAGCTGAAATAGGTCATTAATTCCATTCTTTCCATTTAAATTTGTCTTAATTAGTAAGTATCAGTTGGGGCCAAGGCTTAGGAGTAAGTCATATATCCAAGGTAGGAAGTCAAGTCAAGTTTAGCTCTAGGATCACTATTTCAACATGGAGAATTTTGGGTGGATTTTGAAGTCAGACTTAAAAAAATCCACAGGTTCATGTTTGAAGTTTGAAGTGCCTTCAAAAACATCCAAAATCCAATCAAAAGAGGCTCTATTATTTTACAACCATAGAGCACCACATGTAAAATTACATTGTAGACATTCCACAAAGACAATTTGCAACAAGCATCTAGTTGATAGAATCGGAAGGGCAAATAGAATAAGGAGTTGCTTTCTTATAACATCAAATCTTCTTCAATGCTAAAACCAAGTGTCACCTAGCTCTTGATTTGAAATTCACCTATAAGAACAAGATCTTTGAATTTGATGGCAAAACTAATGAAACAAAGAAAATCAAGTATAGTTTCTACTCCAATTTGAAATCTTTAAAAAAATTTACAATTTGATATTTTATTGTAATTTGATTTGTGGACTTGATAAATGTGAATTTAGTGTATGGTTTGATGTTCTTTTCTATTAGAGCATTTCCAATAAGCACTAATAATGACATTTCTTACATATTGCCTACAAAAATATTCATCAACTTAATAAGAACTTACAACATTTTAAAATCAATTTGTGTAGGAAATACTAACTATCATTATAATTAGTGCATTTATTTACAAAAGTTCATCTCAACAAACTACAAGGTCACTATTTTATTGCAAAAATTTAGTGTTTGTCCCACCTGCGCAATTTACTATTTGGACTTCCAATAAATCACAATTAGACTTCTAGTCCATAAAAGTAAAAAATATATCCATCATTGCTAATCCAATGAACTATTGGTGAAAGAAAAGTGGTTTTGGATAGAATTGTTGACCTTGGCAAAATTATTGGTACAACAATAAATGAAAATGTAGAGTGCTATTAGTACAAATTTCCTTTCTTAAGCATGAATTGCCATGTGTTGTGTATATTTCTTGTCTTTTAGCTTCCAACTAATATGATATATTTTAGTTTTCCAAAGTCTAAATCTAAATATTTTTGTATTTATTTCAATAGTTTTTAAAATGTATTTTTCATGATAATAACCTCAAATTCTAATTCCAAAACAATCAAAAGTAAGTATTAGTGTCTTTGGAAGACATTCCATGCACATTGAAAATGCTCTTATTGTTCAAAAAAAAGTCATTGGAAAAACAATTTTGATATTCTTTGTGCTCATAGTCAATGTTTGGAAAAAAGCAATAACTAGTTCAAAATTAGCTGGCCAAGGTGAACTGGCCCCCTCACTTGTCCTCTCGAAGTCCTTGGTTTTTCTTTTAGGGTGCATGTTAACCTCTAAGGGACCAACCAGCTATATTTGGCAATATAGTATTTTTGGACAAATACGTGTGATTAGAGATTTTAATGTTTTTCGCCCAAATTTTAATAGAAAATGTAGACAAGGGATATCATTCATGTGCACTAAAATTCATGACATTTGAAAATATGAGTTAAAAGTTATGGCCTAATATGATATTTTTTTTTGTAACAAGGTAATTTGGTACTTAAAAAAATCACTTTTTTCATTAAAAAAATTTTGAAATTGATTTTTTGTATTTGTATATTTATGTGGAAAGCTTTGAATCATTCCATTTTGATCAATGAGTCAAAAGTTATGAAAAGTTTTAGTTTGTGAGCAGTTATGAATTCTTCTACTCTAAAATAAACTTTGAAGTCTTTTATTTAAATCAATTTTTAATATTTTTAGAAATAAAATAAAATCATTAGGTGTAGATTGTTTATTACAACCATTGGAATTGGCATTTTTCAATTCCATTACTTGAAATTCTTAATAATTTTGTAATTTGAATCATTATCTACTTCTTTCTGTATACTATTTTCTCCTATATGTTGGACAATTCCAAATGATCTAAAATTTTTTCAAGCATGTAGCCAACTTGCCTTAAAGAATGAATCCAAAGAAGCACAACTATTTTGTACATTTTCTCATATCAATATTACCTTGTGAAGTGCAACTACCTATTTTTTTTGTAGGGCCAAAAAAACTGATTTTCATCACTTCAAACGCTAGTATCTTGCAATCCACTCAATGGAAGTTTCTAAAATTTTTTCCACATGTCTTCAAGTTAGTATACTACAATACCCTATGGTTATATGTGTCCAAAAATGACTTTTTTCAAAATGTGGTACTTGTATTAGAAATGGTAATTTTGGAGCATTTTTGGTGAAAACATAATCAAGGAACTTGAGGGGTTAAAAAAAGATTCCCTATTTTGTACTTGACTAATATATTTTCTACACCAATCTTAGCTCATTTGGAGCCTCTAATTCAAAATATGAATTCAAAATTTATGAAGTGTGGCAAATAAATAGTTCTTGTATTTTTCCCTATAGATAAAACTAAGGACAAGCAAGGAGGTTGATTCACCCCATCCTTCTACTAGCTAGTTCAAAGTTAGCCAATAGAATGGGTAAAAAAATAGTTGCAATTTGAAAGCATAAAAAAAATCTAGTGAAAAAATCTATAAATTTTTTATATAGACTAAAAAAACAAAAAAGATAATTGGACTCAAATCTTATCAAATTGATTCAACATCCATACTATAAATTATAGGTTGTTTGTTTGCTTGCTTGCTTATTTGGTACAATGAGATTTTCCAAACTATGTGTCCCTTGGTGGTGCGCTTGGTGTCGTCAAAAAGCTCTTGATGAGGAAGGGTGCACGGGCTTTGTTTTGTGACGTTTGAACCTATAGTGTGAAAGTTATTAAATTTCAATGTTTTTATGAGTTAGAAAATTAGAAAATTATTTTTATTTATATTGTGGCTGTGGCAACAACATAGGGCACACTTGTCTATACCTTAAGTTAGGTTGTTTAATTTGTTTGTTTCATTGAGATCTCCTAGATTGTACATCCCCTAGTTGCATTCTTGGTATCATTAGAGAGCCCTCAACAAGAAGGGATGCACATGCTTTGTTTTATGGCATTTTGACTTACAGAAGGAAGAATATTCAATTCCAAAGTTTTCATGAATTTAAAATTTTAAAATTTATTTTTATTTTTGAGAAACTGTCATTCCACATGTATGGTTTTAGGCTATTGATCTTTTGCTCATAATAAAGTCTTGAATTTGGTAAGGCCTACAAAATGGATTTGAAATATCAAAAAAAATTGTAAAAAACATGTCTAAGGCTGAACCTCCTTCTACTAAAACAATTGTTAGTCTCTCATAAATTCTTGAATTGATATGAAATTTTAGCCACACAAACTAGACTAGTATGTGCAAATTTTTCAATAAAATTTATTGAAAAAGGACACTATATGAACAAGAAACAAGCTACCAAAGTTCACTATAATCCAAAAATGTCAGGATTTTGAACTTTGAATTGATCCCGAACATTTGAAACAACTTGGATTGATATGAAATTTTTATCATAATAACTAGAGTAAAAGGGGAAGATAATCCAATAAATTTTATTGAAAATAAACATTTGATGAAGGAGATACAAGCCCGTGAAGTTGCAGCCATCAAATGTAATTTGGTATACTCAAATTGAACCTATGAACTTTGATTGGCTTCCAAAAAATAAGTACATCTTGTATTGATCTGAAAATTTTACTAAATAAACTAGAAAAGAGATTGCAAATTTCTCAACAAGTTTTATTGAATTTAGACATTGGATGCAAAAGTTATAGCACTTTGAATTGGACTTGAAACTGTGTGAGGACATTGGGGTGTTTAGGAGTTGCAATATATTTTGATTTATAATGGGGAGTGAATTGAATGGAAACATATAGTGGATCATTTTTAGACTCGCTAACTCCATTCAAAGGTATGTTTGGGATCATTCTTAAACTCACTGATTCCATTCAAAGGCATGTTTTAATTCATTACAATTGTACCTATGAGCATTAATAGGGATTTAGGCACTTTTGACTTTGGAAAATCATATCTTATTCATTCTAAGTCAAAAAAATTAAAATTAAAATGTGCATTGTTGTATTCCTCATTTCTCTTTCTCCCACAAAAATAAAAAGTCTTTAATTTCAACTATTTTTGCACAGGGGTCTTTCTTCCTTTAGAGCATCCCCTTCTGTCTTGCAAAACGGATGACTTCTTAAGGAGGGCTTGCAAGCTGAGGGGGGCTTGCATATTGGAGCCATTTTGCAAGCCATCCTTTAGCTTACAAAACAACAAAGGACAAGAAGTGGTCCCTCCTGAAACCTCTCACCCAATCATAAAAACTTTTAATATTATCAAAACTGAAAATGAGCGCTACAAAAATAATTTAACAACATAGAACCTCACTGGTTGGCCTCCAAACCTGCAACCAGTGTCACTGCTCCCCCCAACCTACAAAATGGAAGGCCTCACATTTTGCCAACCACATTTTTGTAAGACGGATGGGCATGCTCTTAGATGCACACTTTCTGAGCTGTTACCTCAGTTGGTAAAACTCAAAAAAATATCCCAAATACTACTCAGGGTCTTAAGGTAGGTACACCCAAATGTGCCACTGACCTTAAATCACCATCTATACTATATGTACATCTCCAAAATCAGTTATGTACCTATGGGGAAGAAACACTTTTAGAACCAAACTTTGTTCCTTAATAACTTTTGCATATAGTATCCAAATGCCATGTTCTCTGATGCATCGAAACCTCCTTTCACTTGCCTGCACCAACTTGGTTTTGTGGCATTTGGATGTACAATGTGGAAGTTATGCATTTTGAGTTATTTTTGGTTTAAAAAAATTAGAAAATTACTTTTATTTTTATTTTGACTATGGTAACGGCACAAGGCACACTACACTAATGATGGTAAATAGTGTTATGTTGCAAATAGTGTCAATTAGTTGGCATTTAGAGTTGCCAACATTTTAGGATTTTTCGCTTGTCTTTTGAAAATATAGAATGCTAATTTGCAAAAGATTTTTAATTTCTATTTAATAAAGTATTCATTTGAATAAGCAATCAAATATTTAAATTAAAATTTTTTTCATTGCAATTTGATGATTTAATAGGTAACACTAAATGTAAACTTGTAAGAAATTGGTACCCAATAGTTGACAAATAGTGTCTATGTTGACATTTAATGTTGGTAACATTAATAAGATTGTTCACATTTAGTGTTGTGCTTTGTATTTAGTGTTGCCAACACTATTTTACCATCATTAGTGTAGTGGGAACTGAAGAAAAGTAGTTACTAAAACTGAAAAAAAAATCCCCGAACACTTGCTCATGGTCTTATCAGGCAGGCAGTTTTGCAGCAACTTGCCGCACCGATGGATATGACATGTGCAAATCCTTACTTTAGCCAATTGTCGTACCAACTAGCAAACAGTCTTTACCGATTTCAGTATACTGTATACCGGGATCGGTAAACTGTACACCGGTATACAGTTGATTCAGAAGCGACCCGCCCAGTACACTACCTCCCAAAGGACGGAGCCCATGACTGTGTGGTCAAACTTGAAATTCCTTCATTCTGTAGCCTCCATTTCTTCTCTATGGATAGTTCTCGGATAGTAGGTTCAGCTTAAATTAATTTATAAATAAGTGTCAATTTTTATTTTTACTAATTCGGAAAGACAGCCAAATCTACAAATAAATGTAAGCATGGTTGGCTAGAAATCTAAATAATCCAATAATGAACCCATTAAATACCAAATATCATCTATCCTTTGACTGTCTACTACCAAGAAAACTTTCAGTGGTGAAACAATGGAGTTAATTCACTAAAGTTTAGTGAGAGTGAAGGGTGAAGAGGTCATTTTGATAATGAAATCCATTGTGCATCATGAATCCTCAAAGGGTATGTGACAATTTGAAGATAAGAGCGTGAGTGCTCATTGTCAAATTGTAAGAATTGTGTTCAATGTAGAACTTCATACCTCATTTTGGCATAGTAGAATAACTTTTTTCAAAAAGAATTGAATTCAGTAAATTGGAAAATCAAACTAAATTTTATCTCCAAAAACTTGTTTGTAATTTTGAGCATCCCAAAAAAATTTGTAGATAATTTATAGAAAAAAAAAATTTTACATGCCAAAATGAGGTTTGAAGTTCTACATTGAATACAATTTTTGCTTTTGACTTAACTATGAGTAGTTGAGCTCCCACTAAACTTAATTTACATGTCCCACATCAGTTGTTTTACCTTCAACAATCCTACCACCTCCACTTGTATAAACAACTTGTCTTCTAATCTCAAAATGTTCATAGATAGTGGCTTTTGAATTGTTGTGAGGTTGTTGTCAAATTGTCAAATAATTTTAAAGATTTTAATGCCAAATTTCTCAAAAAATGATGTTTATGAAAGTTTACAAATTTTAGAAGTTTTAGAAGGAAAAATGGAAAAAATTCATATCAAATACAAATATGCTTAAAAATTCTGAAAATTCTAAATTATAATTAAATTATAATGTAGAGTGTTTTGGTATAAGGAACTTTTTGTGTTACTCTATATTTCAAAACTAGGTTATAGATGCTCAGCTTCAAACTTCAATGAAATGCTTATTTTTTTAAAAATTCAAAATTTTGAAGTAGAGTAGAAAATAAACTTCTAAAGCTTCATTTTGTTAATTTTGTTCAATTGGAAAAGAAATTGTTTTGTTGGTTGAAATCAAGTTTTTAAGTGGAAAAAGCTCAAAGTTTTGAAAAACACTATATAGTGTATCATTCTTTTGATAAACTATCCTATAATTTAAAAAAAAAAAAAAAACTAAATTGGTTTGAACTTAAGTCAATGATGAAGATATAGCATCAAAAAATTGCACACAAAAAATTGGATGAAAATCATCCATCCTTCTAGGGTTAAGAATTTGAAAAAATAGAACTTTGCAAGGCCAAGAATATTGGGGTTTAGTACATTCAATTATATTTCAACAACATAGAAAAGTTGAAAATGGAAATATGACCCTGAAATGATGCCAAGGATAATTTTTAGTGTCTTTAGATGATATCAATTTTCACTATTTCCTAAGTTCCACCAAATTTTTAAAATTTGATTAAAGAGTTGAAAATGTAAACTTGGAGCTTCACACTGTCCCAAAGCCCAATGCATTAAAAAATGCTTACATTGTAGCACTTTTTGAAGGTTTAGGCATCAAGGAAGCCAAACTTGGAGTTTGGATTTTGAGTTGAGTCTTGACTTGGGTTTAACAAAAATGAAGATCCAACTCATTCTATAAGTCCCATTTATTATTTTGTACATTATGAAAAGAAAAGTGCTAAATCAAACATCCTTGTGGATTGATTTAGAAAACCATTCAATGCAAATTATATACAAAGTGCCTCCAAAATGTGTGTTTTCTTACTTTTTGATTTGTTTTTGGATATATATTTGCCTTAAAATATTTTACATGAGAAAAATTGGGAGTTAGAGTTGGGACTTTGGTCTTCACATTATGAAGCTCCAATTCTCACATATAATATTTTAATTCATCTTCTACAGCTCAACAAAGAATTGGAATTTGACCTTGAAGTGAGACTTGGAAAAAGGGGACTTTGAACATATTGAAAAACAATCCTAAGATCATGAAAGTAAAGTTTTGCGTGTCTTCTATTTTAAGTCCAGAAAAACAAAAATAGAAATTTCAATTATATATTTGTCTTATTTAGATTTGAAGGAGATCTGAAATTTATATTAAAATAATTTACAATGTGAAATAACTAAAAGTTAGACAAAAAATGCATACTTATTTAGCCTCAATCATATCTACATAAAGAACTTTTTTTTTTCATACATAGCATTTTTAACCAAGACCTTTTGATCCCACCCCACCCCAATGGATTACCTATAGAAATGAGATAGTTCTTTATGGGATACTTGGAGGGATTTAGTCTCTAAAGTCCCCAAAGTGCCCTCAAAGACTTTTTAAGGTTTGGGCCAAAACTATAATCTCAAGTTTTGGCAAGATTATTTGAATTTTTTTTTCATTGTAGGAAAATTTATTAGCTTTCTAGGAATGTAATTTTATTTCAATAAATGCAAGGAGGCAAAAGTTATGCCACAATAAACCCCAAACAAGCAAGTATGGGCAATAAAAAACACTACCAAAATTTGAAATATTTATTTTTTTAAATCATTTCTTACAAATTATATTTTTATCTATGTAGAAAGATTTGATTCATTCCATTTGGATAAGTGATGTGAAAGCTACAAAGCTTCTTGTTTTGCTAGCAATCTTAGATAGCAAAATTATAGGGTGTTTAAAAAAAATTCCAAACTTTTACCTAAGTTTTCAACGTAAGAAAATTTAAATTTACAATTTGTATTACAAATTTTTTTAATAAAGGGGATCAAAGACTTATAATCTAGTTAGGCTAGAAACAAAAAAAATTCATTTTCTTCACAATTATATCTTGAGTGATTAATATAGTCAAAGTTTATGAAATTTCTTCCAAACATTTTCATACTAGTCTAGTGTAAGATCAAGTGGCTAGATATAAAAAGAAACAAATGTTTAAAAAAAATTCCTGCATACATTGAAAATGGTAGTTTTGAGTGTTTTTTTACCCAAAAATGAGCTTAGGACATCAAAGGATTAAAATGAAGATGAACCTCATTTGAACCATACAATCGAAGATTCAATGACTAAATAATTTCACATGCCAAAGAAAGCAATGGATTGTCCTCTATCATGAAGATTACATGGCACCACTCATACACACATCTCATTTTGAAATTGTGAAGACAAGTGAATTTGAGTTTACTATAGCTTGCGATACAATGATGCTAGCATGTGAGCTTAGAAATGTGAGCCTACAAGTCTTAAGCCTAGGTGTAAGTAGGTATTCTACAACTATTAAAGGTGTCTATAACCTACGTACTTATAATATAATTATTTTATAAATATGGAAGGTGCTTATAACACAAATATCTATAACATAAACATTTATAATATAAATGTCCTACTACTATGAAAGATGCCAATAATATAGATACCTATACTATAAGATACTAGGCTCTTAGGTTCACATGCTAACAACTATGACTTGTAACATCTTAGTTACTAAAAAACTTGTGTGTGGTATACCTTTGGCATACCAAACAAAAATTGAGAAGACTATAAATAATGAAACATTAGAGTTGTGTGTGCTGCCCAATGATTTTCAACCAATGTTGGTAGTTGATGGAACTACATTATACTATACATTTAGAGGAGGTTTGGCACAAATTAATTTAAAAATTTAAATCATAATTATATTGTGAAAATTATTTTTATTATTTTTTAAATTACAAAATAAATTACTCTAGGATGGAACCACAAAAATGACATTTTATATTTGGGCTTGGTCAAGCTGCATTAAATTTCTACATAAAAATTTGTATTTTAAAATTAATTATTTTTTGCATGTAGTAATATATGTTTAAAAGTTAATCTCATTAGTTTTCATAGTTAAAAATATCAAGTTGAATTTTATATGATTTTTTAAAGAAATTTCTTTGTAAAAATTATATTATTTACAAAATTGCTTAATATAGTGTGAGATTTTTTTTGAATGGAAATAATAGTGGCAACGTCATGGTATAACTAATGTAATCATTGAACTTACTTTATCGTGTTGCAAATGTAGACATTATGTAAAAATATGTATACTTACATTATTTAAATGGGTTTTGATATTTATAAAGTAGTAAAGGAGATGATATCATTTGAAGTGACTTCAAGATGACACCTTCTCACTACCCTCATAGGCAACTATAAAGAGAATGGTTTACTTGAAAGCTTCATTGTATTTGATGTTTTTTTTTTTTTTTCATTTAAGTTATACTATGTCAAATTAGAGGGGGGGTGTGAGTCTCAAATGAAGAATCTCAACTGGAGCATGAGTTTGAGTTGTCTTTATCACAACTACTGGATCAACCTCAACTACTATTAAGTCTTTCATTGCAGCATGGATGATCACAAGATGAAGCTGGGCCATCTTGACTACCAAAACAACTTCACGTGGAGCAATGATGGCACGGGAATCATCAGTGTGACGCTCAAACTTTGTTGATCTTGTTGCAGGTTGGATGCATTGAATTTGACAACTGTGAAGGATGTTTTGAAGGATTAAATGACAATTAATATTATTGTATAATCATACCTATCAAGGGGAATCGCGGTCACCAATGATGGTTAAAAGGGCTAGTCAATCCTTTAACTAAAGCAGATATTGTTGATTATATCGTTGTTACTATCAAATGCATCCTCAAGTTCTTATAGATAGAATGATATTTCAATTGGAACTCTATTTTTTTAACTTCTATTAAACATATGTTAATTTTCTAGTTCTTTATTTCATATATGAAGTATTTTTCTAAATTAATTTTGTTTGTATGAAGTTGTACAAGGAAAATATTCAAATAGTTTGCCTTCTAATAACTTTGGAGTAATTTATCTTTTAGCTAAGAGTATGAATTTAATCTTATGGTCAAAATTCATGACCAATGGATGTTAGGGGAGTCACATGGTTAAGATATGGGTTGAAGTCTACTTGACTTGTGTGGTTTAGGTAAAAGATAAGGGAATACTATTCATTGTCTCTCTTGCTGCTGTTTATAAAGCCCGAATGTTTGAGAGGCTATAGTGTATTGTTTTTGAGAAATTTTGAAATAAAAATTGAAAAAATTGTGTATCATGGTGTGGTGTTTCTAATTTGATCCCATTTGCTTGATTTGAAGTTGTCAATCAAAAGTTGATTTAGTTTAAGTGGAGGAAGGTCTGTTGTTTTTTATGAAAAAAGACAGAGACTTTGATCAACTATAAAAGACAGACAAGTTTTTTGTTTGCAATGAAATTTGGTGAGAGTGTGAAAAATTTTGTTGGTTTTTCATAAAGCTATCATTTATTCTATTTGAAAATTGTATGAATGAGTTGTGAGTGATGAAGTAAAAAAAGGTCTGCTGCCTTTTTTTCAAGGTCAAAACTTTAGATGGCCATAGAAGTTGGATAGAGTGTTAAAATAATTTGAAAATTAATGAAGTAGAAAATTATACTAGCTTTTCAAAAAGCTATTATTCAACTCATTTAGACTCTAAATAAAACAACAACACTAAATCAAAATTCAATAAAGGAGTAGAAGTTGAATTTTGGAGTTTGGAAGTTGGAGGAGATTTTTGAAGACTTGTATGTTGTAGCTTGTGGCTTGTCTCTTCTTGTAAACTTTGTTGTTGCGGGCGGTGTGGATGAAACCATTGCTTACCCTTTTTTGTGTTATAAAGACAACAAAGTGGAGTTCTTGGCTCATATGGACAACCTATTTAGAGCCATTACATGATAAGCTAACTTGGAGCAGTTTCTTGACGGTATAGAAGATTTAACAATCAAATTTGAAAATTCTACACAATATGACTTCTTTAGTTTTAAGCCATTATTTGTTTGTAATCAATATCCATGTAATTTCCCAAGGCAAACCACATTTGGTGCTTCCATTGAGAGAACCTTGGAGCAACTAGTTTTGGCTGAGAATGATGGGAGACACTGGAGAGGCTCCTTCGAGAGCCCAAGCCAATATAGAGGCCATACTTGGTGTATTCGAGATTCATGAAGAGTAGAAGAAATTCAAAGAGATGCTATAAATGTAATCTCTTGGTTTGCATTTGAAGTGAGATTATGGGATGAGTGTGACATATATGTTTTATAGCAAAAAAAAATTATCATTGTTAATATGATAAAAAAAATATGTCAATTTTAGGAAGCTTAGAGTAATTTTTGGCAATTTTCAACTTTTTGACCATATTGACAATGATAAATTCTTTTTATTTATTGGATCAATTGTGTACATAATGAACTCCAATCTTTGGACAAACAAATTGAACCTAAAAATGCATTAAATGGTTTTGAAATATAAATTAAATACATTATTCAATTCAACAAATATTTCAAATGTAAGGGCATTAAGATGTAACAATGGTTCATATTGCAACTTGTACTCTCTCTACAATGGCTAGTGCTATCCCATGTTGTCAATTTCCCTCAAAAATTCAAATATTGTGAGAACCAAGTCAACCAACATCATTTATGTATTTGTCAAACTGTTGATATTTTAAATTTTATAAATGCTAATTTTCTTCAATTTTTGTGTACAACAATCTAATCTGATGTATACCAACATGCCAAGGTACAAAAAGTTTTTTTTAGAGTTCTAAGAAAAAATTGGAAAAAGATAAAGTAATTTCAAGTCAAGTTGAACAAAACTGAGTTTTAGACATAACTAACTTCAAAATTGGTTTTCTTCCAAACTAATTTTTTTCAAACTTCCATAGTAATGTGGAGTATATTGCACACTACAACTTTCATATATTTACTTTTAGACTTTGTCCATTGATGTTTATGATATGGTTGCTTGAATGAAAACATTTCAATTTTGTACTCAGTTTTGTCAGTCATTGTATACTAAATCTTGGAGGAAAAATCACATTAGAAATTCATTTAAAAAGATCATAGAGTAGATTTTGATAAGTCGTAAATTGATTGGAGTAATGCATGTTATGCCCTTAAACTTTATACTTGATCCCTACCTCAAAATAAATATGTGGTTTTCTATAAAAGGCTAAATTAACATTTAAGGTGCTCCTATTTGCATGAGAATGTGTAGTTCTTCAAGCTTCTTCTCACCTATAGTAAGAGTGAAAGTTTTGAAGTTAAAAGTCAAGCAAAATATGTTGAAAGTAGGTGGTAAAGTTCTCAATTTTCTCATACTTTGCAACTAGCTCCAGTGCAATGAATTCCAATCAACTTGCTACCAATTCTAGTGTAATGGATTTCAACTTGTGCATTCAACTTTGAGGGGTTCTTGTGATTCAATTTTAGAAATCTAGTGATAGTTGACTTTGATCAATTGTTGTCAGTGAACTTTGTTAAGCTCCTATTTTGAAACTACTATCTGAACTTGTGATTTGATTGCAATCAACTTTTGCATTTCAATTGTTATCCATTTCAATGATTCAACTTCAATTAACTTTGTTGATCCAAGTTAGATCATGGACTCCATCAAGCTGGTCCAATGTTTCATTTTTTAGACCATTGAAGTATCAAATTGAATTTTAAACAAGGAATATTTAGAAACCATAGATTTATTTTGGAACATAGTTAGTATTTCTTTGGTGATCAATTTTAAAGATTTGACATGTGTAGTGAGGATTGAAAGACTTCAAATCACTTTCATAGTTTAATTCCTAAAAAATTTTGATTATGTTTTCACCAAAAATGCTCAAAAATTTCCATTTCTACTACAAGTACCAAATTTTGGAAAAAAAACATTTTTGGACACATCTAATCACAGGATCTTATATTACTTTGGGTTGAGAAGATGTGGAAAAAATTTCAGAAACTTTCATAGTGTCAATTGCAAGATATTAGTGTTTGAAGTAACAAAAAACTTTTTTTTGTCCTTCCTAAAAATCGGGTAACCACACTTCATAAGGTTAGATCATTATGAAAAATTGAAAAAATGTCCAAAATGGTGGTTACTCTTTGGATTAATTCTTCAAGGCAATTTAGTTACATGCTTGAAAATTTCAAATCATTTGGAATTGTACAACATATAGGAAAAAAATAGAAAGTTGAAAGAAATAGAAAATGATTCAAAATACCTAATTGCTAGTAAATTATTTATGAAATTGAAAAATGCCAATCCCAATGGTTGTAATGTTGTAATAAACCACCTATACCTAATTTTTTTACTTTTTTTTCAAAATATTGAAAATTGAGTTAAATAAAGGACTTTAAAGTTTATTTTAGGATATAGATTCTATAACTACTCACAACTAAAACTCCTCATAACTTTCATCTCATTAATCAAAATGGAATGATTAAAAGATTTACATATATATGTCAATCTAGATAACTAATTTCAAATTATTATTTTTTTAAAAGTAATTTTTAAAGAAGTTTTTTGGGCTGCCTGGACTACCCACCAAATGTTGAAAATTACATATTAGACAATAGCTTTTTAACCATGTAGTCAAAAGTTATGAAAATTGTTTCACCTTACAGCTACTCCTTAGGCACATGTTGTGTGAAAATTTCAATGAAAAAAGCAACTCACATCTCTCATTCTAAAACCTTTCTAAAACACAAAAATACATTTTTTGCTTACCCTTTGAGTCTTTGACAATAGTCTCATTATTTTTCCTTGAGCACAAACAATGAGACACAAATGATTTCACATACAAGAAACCGACAAGTATAAAACAATTTACAATTACACAATGACCTCAATTAATCTATATTTGAGTTCCATTTTTGTTTACACGATTCACTTTCAAGGGCCTTCATACCTTCAAAACTATCCTAGTGATGAAGATGAAAAAAAAATTAGTCCAAGCCCATGCAAAAAGACATGAGTGGTAAACCTTGTCATCTAACATTAAAGCATCTCTACAACCCCCACAACAAATAGGGATGCTAAGTGGGGACTTGGAGGGTGCATATTGGGCCCTTAGTCTATGTCTTCCGCTTATGTCCCACGGCAATGCGGGACAAGGACTCAATACCACAGGAAATACCGCAACTTCATTTAATCTCCCTCCATGTACACTTCCATGCCTTCCAATGTTCAACATTCAAACCTTACCTTTAATAACTGCCTTCAACAAATAAAAAAAATCCATACCAACAAAGCCACTCTCAAGATTTCATTTGGCTGTCCACTCATCAAATTTGGTTGTGGCCAGTTACTTTTTTCTTCACTTTTTGAGCTGCAATATGGACTTTTAGGGAAAATTTGGGGCCTCTATAGCCATTGGACCATTAGTCATATGAGGTTGAATTGCTTTTTATTTTAAATTTTTTTTGAATAAAATATTAAAATTACATTTTGTATTCAACATCATTTGATTGCTGATTGAGGCCATATTTGTTATATTGAGACTTTTCGCAATCTCATTTTCATCTTCAACTCAAAGATAAACCACTTTATATACTTATTAGTATTTTTTTATAAATAGATAACAACACCAACTTTTAGAATTTCATATTAAAATCGCTATTTGAGCATTATTTATTCTTAGTTTCAATTATTATTTTTGTAAATAAATTTATATTATCTAGCATTCTTATCTTAAAATCTGCAAAAAGTCTCAATATAACAAATATGGCCTTTGATTTAGAGTCAAACAACCCATGAGAGGCTTCCAATTTTTTTTCATGAAAGTTTACTGAAAACAGATTACAATAAAGCTTACCCATTGTAGGAAAGCTTGCCCATTGTAGGAAAGCTTATCCATTGTAGTTCCGATGGTAATCATTAAGTAGAATACATGATATTTTAAACAACTTAATATTTCCGAACAGCGCACTCTTGCAGAGTCAGGGTTACCGATTACTTACCGATTATTCACTTGCTCACTTCCAGGTTGTGCATTGGGCTGAGACAATGGGGATCAAGCAAAGGAAACAAAAAATTCTGACCGTTGTTGCTCTTCAAATTATTGTGCAAAGTCAGTTGAGTTTTGAAGAACTATCATCCTGTGGCTTGGATAGGCAATTCATCATGTCCGTCCCCTCCCTTCTAATGCACATGCCATCTTACTCCAAGATCAAATGATTCATCTATATTAAGGTAGTTTGCCTCACATATTGCTTTAAAAAAACATTGTTGTCAATGATGAGTTAGGCTTAAATGGTTGTTTCAAGGATAGACTACCTAAAATCGATGAAAGGGCAATTATATGTGTCTCTTCTTTGTCTCTTTTGCTTACACCAGAATCCTTTGATCTCCGCTTCTTGTCTTTGTACAAATTGCTTGGTTTGGAAAGAGAATTTAGGCAATATTAAACTTATAGTTTGGATGCATTGAGAAGGATTGGGGGGCCTTGTTTGGCAATGATTTTGAAGTGGTGATTCAATTTTATGTTCTTGGGGCATCCATGGTGCCATTGTAGAACTTAGGGTTACATGGACGTTCGGACGTTTGGATGTCCGGACGGACATCCAGCGTCTACGTCCGCCGGTTCCCGAACGTCCGCCGACATAGGACGTTCTGACCGTCCAGCGGACAGGGTGGACGGGGAGGCGGACGGGGTGGACGGTGTCGAGTAATAAGAGTTTGCTTAGGGGAAACACAGAGTTTTTTGCTGCAACTAGAAGTGATTAGGTTTGGGAGCAAGTGAAAACAAAGTTAGGTCTTTGATTTATAACACCAAATTAAGAGAATACAATAGAAGATAATACTTCAAGTGGAGGGAACTAAAGCTGTCCGTAAATAAATGGATGAACCATCAAGGTAAAAGAATAACTTGAATACGCAAGAGTATGTATACAAGTATAGGTAGAAATACTTGTATTCAAATACAAACGTCTTTATACCAAATATACAATATGTATAAAAGTCGTGTACGTATAGTCGTACAATACAAGTATAAAATATGTATAAAATTCGTGTACGTATATACGTATAAATATGTGTATATAAATATATAGAATACGTATGTAATATACCGTATATACACCGTATAAATACTAATACAAGTGTTTGTATGGTTCTAAATGAAGTAGGAATCAAAACCGCAAGCCTTGAAACCTCTTGAAGAAAACAGCAACACTAAAATGGATGCTCCAAACACATCATAATCTCAAATGAAGTGTGTTATAAGTTTTTGAAAAGCTAACAACACCATCTACTCTTCCTCCAAATTTCAACAGAATCGAACTTACAAGTCATAAGTTATAGTCTTTCAAAGTTGGTGCTCCAAAATCCCTTGGCAACCGAACATGCATACACCTTATAAGACATAAAATGCTCAAAAACGCTCCAAATTACTTGATATTTGAGTCTTTGAAAAGCTTAAAGTATCATAAATATCTCCTCCAAAATTAAACTCAAAATTCCAAATACTCCTCCTTCTATAGCACCCTAAACTTAGGCACTTCAAATTTGCTTGGCAGCTGAATGTGCATGTGCTAATTTCGGCCACAAAATGTTCAATAATACTCTAAAACTCTTGAAACTTGAAAGGTTGGGAATCCTAACTTGCCTTAAAACTCTACACCAAATTTGCAATTCCAAATTCCACCCTACCTAAGTTCTATGACACTCCAAATTCAAAGCTAAAGTTTGTAGAAGCGATCTCTAACTTCATCTCCTTCTTCCTATCACTCCTTCACATTTCCGTCTATAACATTTGTTTCACAAACTCAATTTACAAGTGCAATATCTTTTTGAAAAGCTAACAATAAGACCTACACTTCCTCTAAATTTCACTTGAATATAAGAAATATTGAGTTTACAGGAGAGGCTCGAAGTCTCCACTTCTCTAATCGGATAGCAGCAGACCTTCCCTCACTCTTTTACTCATAACTTTCTCATAACAACTCCAAATCAAGTGAAACTAGTGCCAAAAGAAGCGCAAGAACAATATGTGCAACTTTGCCAAATCTCAAATCAAAATTCGTCTCCCACACAAAGCCATAGTCGCTCGAAATCACAGTATGCAAAAAAACTTTTTTCTTTCACCAAAACACCACACAAAAAAAGAAGAGGCCGAGGAGGAAGCTCCCTCCTTCCTTATCTCCTCTCCTAAGGACCACATCAGCCCATGACTTGACCCATAAGGCATCTAGAAGCCCATTGGTTGAGATACTACTCCCTCTTATCTCCACTACATCTTCTACTCATTTACTAAAATCTTAGAAATTCAACTAGAAGGGAAAAACCAAGTAGGAAAAAAAACCCTTCTCACAACTTATTGTAGGAACTTTAGAACAAGTTGAAGTTCCTCTAAACTCAACATAAAAAAAAACACTGGAATACAAATCAACCGCTCTTAAAGGTATTTTAAGAAGAAATAAATGACTAAACATGTAAAAACTCAAGGATTTGAAGAACTACTTCGGAAATGAAACTAGCCCTCCGTTGACTACTCAAATGACTGAATTGCCCTTGAAGCCAAAGGCGATGCCCAACTTCACTTGAAATGCGACTAACCATCTGCCTTTCAACGTTATTCTCAAAACGTCCTTCAAATATCATTTGATGATCTCCAGAAAGCGTAGATTCAGCCTCCAAAACAATAACCAAGGCCCTAGTATCAAGTTGAATACTTGCAGCTGCAAATTGAAAATTACTTGGGTCTGGATCTATTCGCGGTTGAACACAACGCTCAGAAGGCTCAACTTCATCGCATACACGACGTCTTGAAGTAGAAGGCAAATCAGGATCAAACAACGGTTGAGATAATGGTAGCTCCCAATCCTCAAGATTCTGCGAATCCATCACTACAAATAACTAAATCCAAAATCAAAGCCTAAACAGGTTCTTCTAAACTAAGGAATGTAACCCATTCCCTTTATACAAAACTAATAGCTTCATTGAGAAGCTAATTCCAACTAACCAATCCCAAGTCAAATATTTATAGGTATATGTTTTTGTCTCAAAAGAAAACCTACGTAGAAATGGATCAAGGTACACTGCTTCGTTCATCTGATACCACACGATGCAACCATCAACGGTATAAAACCGTTGTGGGGTTAACAATTAACACCAAGTTGCGAACTTGGCTGGTTGTTGAAGTCCCCGTTAGTTGTCGACTGGTTCTGGGTTCGAATACCATCGGGCCCGTTGAATCAATCTGAGTAGCGGCAACTTGGCACCGCTAGTGAAGGCAGGAAATAACCAGCCAGCCAGCCTCCTACTTCCCCTGAGCTAAGCGACAAGATGTAGTACAAAACCCAAACCGTGGATTTCTCCACGACCCCACCTTTTCTAACTCAATCCTTATACTCCATTGACGTTCTAAAGAGTTCTTTTCGTAGTTTTTAAACACCACACCTATTTACAACACGACATTCACCCCTTCTAAACTTGCACATCCTCTGATATGTGCCAAGGTTATCTATGATCATTCCCAAGATAAACATCATCGTCATCTCCAATATCTTCTTGTGCCATTTGTGGATTGAAAATCAAATGCAAGTCATTTGAATCAAATCTCCCATCTCTCCTTCGAAATGCTTTGATTTGTTTAACTGCCACTAGAATTCTCAACATAGTACCATCTAATTCACGGAGTGTATAAGTAGCGTTTCCATTCTTCTTCATAACAACATAAGGCCCAAACCATCTTCGTGAAAACTTCTTCACCGTACTATGTTGATTCTCCAATGTACTATCGAACATCAATACCCAATCTCCTTCTTCAATCTCCTTTATTCTTAAACGATGAGTTTTATCAAATCTTTCCTTATTCCCAAGCCTAGCTACTTTAAGTCTCTCAAGTGCAATCTCCATATCCTCTGGCAATCTTCCAAGTTGTTGAATACGGATCTCCAATAACCTCTCTCTTGTAATATTATCCTCCCAAGATAGAAACACCTAAGTTGGAATAGACTCTTCTCTAGGCATCATAGGCTTGTGTCCATGCATAAGTTCAATGGGCATATAACCTGTAACTGTACTATGAGTGGTTCTATCAGCCCACAAAGAAAACGGAAGTAGTTTAGGCCATATATTGGCCTTCCCTTTACAAGCCTTAACCAATGTATGAATAATAGGGGGATGACCCCTTTCACTCTTGCCATTGGCCTCGGGATTGTAAGCAGTTGTTAATCTCAACTTCACTCCATATCTCTCAAAGAAATTTCGCGCTTCAACAACATCCAATTCTCCTCTATCAGCTCTCATCTGACCAATACTCCCATATCGATTGAAAATATCTTCAAGTATAAACTGGCAAACTGCTTCAGTGGTTTTGGTTCTCAACGCTCTTTCCTCAACAAAATTTGAAAGTTTTTCTCTTGCCAAAACAAGATATCTCATACCCCAAATTCCAGGTGGCATTATAACCAAATCAATCACCCACTGAAAATGAATAGAAGGAGGATAAGTAGGATGTAACTCATCTCTATATCGAATCTTTGATTGAAGTTGACATGTAACATATGAAGCAACAAACTCCTCCACATCTTTATATAAACCCTTCCACCAATACCGCTCTTTGATCTTGGTATAAGTGACCCAAATTCCTCTATGACCAGCCCAAAGAGCATCATGAAACTCTCGAAGCACTTGGTTTTTAGTTTCAAAATCATCAATCACTCTTAATGGCAACCCATCAGTTCTCTTTGCCTTCTTCCATAAAAAACTATCTTGCAAAAGATACCCATAAGATTGATGTCTGATGTCTTTGAAAGCTTTGTCCGTCCATTCTTCTTGCCTCTCCAAAGTACTTATATAGAATCCAATATCCCTTAATCTTCCGTTGTAAAGCTCTTCTCTGAATGGCAATGCTTCATTAACCCCACTCTGTATGTCTGTAGCCAATACATAACCTTTATCTTCAATATCTTCATCTTTTTCGTAGCTCATTATTTCTTCTTCATCAAAGTATTTGGCTCTTGACAACATATTCGCCACAGGGTTCATCTTGCCCGTAATGTGCTTTAAAATTGGATTCAATGACTTGATGTACGCTATCCATCGAAGCATTGCAATATCTGGTGAATTGCAATTAGAAATCATACCCAAAAGAGGTAAACAGTCCATCTCCAATACAACATCAACACCAATGATATAATTTCTTTCTGCTTTCAAAGCTATAAGCACATCCCAAAGCTCCCTCTTAACTTGTGGATAAGCTCTTTGACGCTCAGTAAGTATCCTTGCTCCAAACCGGATAGCAAATCGATTTCCTTCTGCATCATCTTGGCCAACAGTCCACCCTATGGCTATTGGACTTGTGTCAACTGTTACAATCACCGGTCTTCCACTTTCATATTCAACCTGCTTCAAAATTGGCGGCGACTACAAGATGTTCTTCAATTCTTTCATTGCCAAATCTTGCTCATGTTTCCAAACAAACTTGTTCTTTTTTCTCAATAGCTTATAAAGGGCTTCTGATATATGAGCAAAATGTGGAATCCAAATCTGATAAAAGACACATGCTCCTAGAAACCTCCTTACTTCAGTAGTATTGCTAAAAGCCTTCATCTTGCCAATAGCATCTACTTTCTCAGGATTAGGTTTCCTCCCATACCATCCACATTGGTGTCCAACAACCAAAATCTCATTAGTTCCAAATCTAGATTTTTCAATAGAAAGAGTTAGATTCACCTCTTCTATTCTGCTCAAGATGTTGTCTACATCTCTAATGTGCTCACTCACAAATGTTCTACACCCATCATTTTGAATACTACAATCTCTGTTTGCCTCTTCACATCCTTTAATAGGAATGTCATCTATAAACGGTATAGTTTTGTGTGGTACAAACTCCTTCAAAATTTGATTCATAGCATTCTGCATATGTGCTACCGAATTGGTAGCACCTTGAGGCAATGTACACATTCTAACCAACCCAAGTGGAGTTTTCATAGTTGTCAAATCCCTACTCTCAAATGCAAGTTGGAATTGATCATAACCCGAATACAAATCTCCAATAGAGTAAATAGCATGCCCCGCAAACGCTTCTGCTACTTCATCAACAATAGGCCCCGATCCTTTGTTTCGTATGGTTACCTTGTTAGCTGGCTGCATATCTTGCATAAATCGCAATGCTCCAGACTTTTTAGGCACAGTAAACCATCGATTAGAATATGGAGCCATCGAAGGCTCCAGTATCCCCATGCGCACCTTCTCTTTCAATAATTCAATCAACTTGGGGAGCAAAGCTCGTGGAACCGGTATAGGTTTCAAATCCCATGGCACATGCGGAACTGTGAATATAACCATTGGTGCTACCACATTTGGATGCACACATCCGATCTCATCTGATGAAGAAGCAAATGCCTTTCCATGAGTAGAAAACATGTCTCGAAATTTCTTTCTCTCCAACTCCAATAAAAATCCATCTCCTCCAATCTTGAGACTTGCTAATGTTTCTTCTGTAAATACATGACCAATCTTCTTCAAACCTCTAAGACTTGGCTCCTTCTCCGCTTGTCTAATATGCTTATCAATATCCGATGGTAATTGTATCGCTACTGGCTTCACCTTCTTCGCCACTGTTTTGTACTTTGTATATACAGCAACTTCCTTTCTCAATCCATAGCTCCCACATTCATCAAATAATGACATCGCCTTGAAGATTTCATCATATAATGTTTGCGAATGTATGCTGATCACAATGTCAATAGTATCATCCTCCATTCCATACATTTTCAACGTCTTCAAAAATTGCATTACATTATCCGTCATACCTTTCTCTTCATAGACTCCATGAATGCTTTCTTCGTCCAAAAGTAAGTTCATACTCCTCAAATTATTCTCCATTTTTCTCACAACCTTTTTATATACACGGTCTAAATCTCCAACACACACAAACCGCACAAACCCACACTCTGTCATACCCAAAATTCCACTCTCAATAGTATGTACACCGGGGAATTTTAGACTTCTAGATTCATGTGCACCCGCGAACCCCCATACTCCGCGCGTGCTCTCTAGAAATCCTCAAAGTCATGAGAGCAAAATTTCAGTGGCCCTTCTCTGAGTTGAAGTCGATGCCTTTCATTCTCAGGCTTCACTGTCAAGAATTGAACAGACTTTTTATCATCAAGACTTCGAATTCGTGCATAATGAGAACCATCATCCAATACTTTGGTTTCCATTCTTGAGGCGGTAATATATGGTTGGCCTAGTATAACTGGATATGCTCCTTGATTTGATACAAAGAAATTCTGCTCCACTTCCACATCTCCAATCTTAGCACAAATTGACGGACAAGCTCCGATGAGAAAAAGGCACGTGTGCTGGTCCATGTGGACTACGAATCCGACAACAGCGAGCATGAAGTTTACAGAAGCCAGTCCACTCGGGTACGTGTTGCACTTGGCATTCGGAATCACTTGTACTTGGTCCTTCGGTGTTTATGATATCGAAGTGCTATGGTTTTGGAAACTTTGGACCGGAATTGGCTCGTGCATCGTCTGCTGGAGGCTGAGGACTCTGTAAAATTCATGGTTTTCTCTTTTGTCGTCGTGGGCGTCGGTTTCAGCCATGCGGCAGCCGAATGAGTTAAATTACATGATTTTTATTTAATCTAACCTCTGTGTGTTGATTTGGTTGGTTGG
The DNA here is from genome assembly GCA_950106755.1 of Climacium dendroides. Taxonomy (NCBI): domain Eukaryota; kingdom Viridiplantae; phylum Streptophyta; class Bryopsida; order Hypnales; family Climaciaceae; genus Climacium; species Climacium dendroides. Next base: position 12,648,722 of record OX467092.1, read on the forward strand.
CAGGTGTCGAAGCATAGATATACTTCCCACACTGCCAAGATAGAACCCAGCCCAGAGGAAGAGGGAAGCCCGGAGCCCGCAGAGACGAAAAACACGGATGCTGTGGCGGCTCCGAGGAGAGAGGGATTGAGGCCGCGGCAGGGAATAAGGCCTCCGAGGCTAGAGCTTTCGTCTCAGGACTATGAAGATGACGATCAGAACTCATCGGACAGGGAAATGGGGATGAAAGGTAACACAGATCCAGTTACCGCGAAACACACTAGGCACATGTCTGATTTTATTGGGAATGCTCCTAAGCTGAAATGGGACTGGAGATTGTAGCATAGACGCTGATTGTGTGGACGGGCTCCGTGTGCAACTTAGAATAATGCAACGGAGTCGTTCATTTTACGTGATTCGATATTCGAGGAAAGGATACTTGGCGTGTTAAATATCCGCCGTTTCTAAATGCTAGCCACCTCCATCCCTCAGTGCGGGCTGGTTGAAGAGTTGGGAAAACGCAATGGTATGCGTTTAGTTAGACATCCGCTCGACTGGGTTCTGTTAAATGTGACTCTAAGATTCTAAGTGGGTCTGGCGATTGAATTGTTCGTATACTGTACAGGAAATATAGCTTGTGAGAAGTTTGAGGGGTGGCTTTGCGGTTGGGATGGAATTTTAGGTTTACAATGTTGCGGTCGGGTCCTCAGTCCATTCCACAGCCGCAACCTGTTCTAGTTCATGGAACTCCGATATTGATCCTGAGTTCATAATGCTACACTTCAGGTGACGTGGTTGAAACGGGTTTTGCTTGAGTGTTTCGTCTTGGTATATGCAGGTGGCGAGGAGGAAGAGGAAGAGGAAGAAGAGGAGGAAGAAGAGGAAGAGGAGGAGGAAGAGGAAGAGGAGGGGGAAGAGGGAGAGGAGCGGGATGGTCGCCGTCGCTATGCCCTGCGAAACCGCACCGGAGTTCAGCGGTTTTCTCCGCGAAAGGAAGAGAGGACGACGGCAAGAGCTCGATCCCCTCGAAAGATGTTTCACGGAGGTTTGTTCGATCTGGAACTTTAGGCAAGCGTATGAACGGGGCAGTAGTCACATTGGTTGTGGTCATGGATTCGTTGTCCGAGTGGGTGGCGCATTGTCACTAGTCTTGAGTTTAAGAATGTTTGCACAGCTAAGAATTCCCGGATTGCAATAGCTGTGGAGGTGCAGATTACTACTTTCGCGATGTGCCTGCTTTCAACTAATTCGGTTTGGTCAAACTCAAGACTGAGCATTGCTTGGTTTCTGGGACTTGGACTGGTAGGTATTGAACTATGCACTGAGTTGTAGGGGATCTCCAAGCAGGATGGGCTTGCAATCGGGCCCAAGGCATGCGGGCCTGGGCGTACTTTTGGGGGGCTCTGGACTTGTATAGGAACAGGCTTAGTCTTGCTGTGAATATTACTGTGCCTTGTGATCATGATTAGGCACAGCGTGTCGAAGGTTAGCTGGGTCGTTTGGAAGGCTTTGTTTTTAGACATGCGGGTGGCAAGAAGTGGATATATAGTTTGAGCCTTGCGAGGTCTTCCTGACGGTTGGAATTGGTGGTTCAGGGAGTAGCGCAAAGCGTGGTCGGGAAGGTCGTCGGTCAGGAAGCAGGTCATACAAAAGACATCGTTCGGCGAGAGCCGACGATTCGGACGACTCTCTGCTTGTGGACGAGCAGGACCAAGGTGCGGCTCCGTGGTTGCGGATGGGTCGGGGTTCCAGTCATCCGTGGTTACCTCCGGGTCTGGAGGCGCCTGGTATGAGCAATTTGGGCATGGCCGCGAGCGGTTGGGGTCAACCCGGGAACCATTGGGCTTCCAGCACGCCTGGTATTGAGCTGATCTGAAATCTGTTACTTTGTGATGAGATTCAGGGTGCATTGTAAGATGACGATGACTTGTTTCGCGATTAGAACTGTCTTCGTCCGCAAGACAGTTGGGACGCGTGAGCCGGATACGGTACACCGCTGCTCAGCAGATTCCGAAGTTAACAGCAGCCATTTTCCGTTTCCTAGATTCCACGTGTTCGTGTTCGTGATTTTCTGGTTCATTCGTTTGCTTGAATTTCTTTGGGTTGCCGTCAGTTGGGATTGCTAACGAACAGAATGCGTATTTGTGGCGATGAACGTGGGAGAAGGTGGTGCGCAAACAGCCGGCCCGAGCTCGAAAGGAGGTGCTGATATTCAGCCCGTGCAGGTGGATGACACGGTTGGCTTCGATCAGATCGGGGGTTTGGCCCACTACATCGATCAGCTGAAGGAGATGGTGTTCTTTCCGTTGCTGTATCCGGATTTCTTTGCCAAGTATCATATCACCCCCCCTCGAGGGGTTCTCCTTTCCGGTCCCCCGGGCACGGGCAAGACCTTGATTGCTCGTGCCATGGCCAGTGCAGCATCGAGGGCGGGTCAGAAAGTGAACTTCTACATGCGGAAGGGAGCGGACGTGCTTTCCAAGTAAATTTGCTTGCCGCGGTCTCCTGGTTAGGGGTGTGGATGTTTTTGGTCGTGTGGCACAGGTGGTAGAGAACTTTGGTGTGCATTTGTGTACGGGTATTTGATCGTCGTGGTTGCCTATTGTTATTTGCAGGTGGGTGTGAGAGGCTGAGAGGCAGCTTCGTATGCTTTTCGAGGAAGCGCAGCGATGCCAGCCTTCGATCATTTTTTTCGACGAAATCGATGGTTTGGCTCCTGTGCGTTCCAGCAAGCAAGAGCAAATCCACAATTCAATCGTGTCGACTCTTCTGGCGCTGATGGATGGTCTGGATTCCCGCGGTCAAGTGGTGGTGATCGGTGCCACGAACAGGATCGACGCCATCGACGGAGCCCTGCGTCGACCTGGGCGTTTTGACCGAGAGCTGATATTGAACCACCCGACATTCGAGGCTCGAGTGGAGATCCTGGACATCCACACTCGAAAATGGCAGAAGCCTCCGTCTGAGGAGTTGCGTCGCGAGCTTGCAGCGTCGTGTGTGGGCTACTGTGGAGCCGATTTGAAGGCTCTTTGTACGGAGGCGGCTATTCGAGCTTTCCGGAGAAAGTTTCCTCAAGTTTACAGGTTGGTACCGTTTCGAGGACAAAGCTTCGTTTTGGGTCAGTTTGCAGGCGTCCTGCGTCCGTTGCACATGATCTCTACTGTCAGGTGTTGCCAGTTTGCACCGTTTGTCTGTCGTGAATGTCAGTTGGCAGGGTCTTTGGAGGTGTTTGACTATGTTGGAGGCGTTAGGGTAGGTCTTTTTGTGGCCTTGGAAGTTGGTTATGGTGGGGATGTGATTGGTTTTATGTAATGAGTGTTGAAGCATGCCGACTTGAGTGGGTCGATGATCTGTTCAGGAGCGACGAACAGTTCGTGATTGATGTGGAGTCTGTGGATGTGGAGAGACGGCACTTTTTGGAAGCAGTATCTGCCATTACACCCGCATCTCATCGCGGGGCCGTGACTTATGCGAGGCCTTTCTCTTCTGTGATCGCTCCGTGTCTGGAAGGGCATCTTCAAGCGATCATGAAGAAACTGTCTGACATCTTTCCAGTGACGAACCGGGATATTTCCAGCAGTGCCCAGTCCGACAGCGAGGAGGACGAAAGTCCGGAGCAGCTGGCCCGGCTATTTGGGTTGGGATCCGGTGCCCCTTTGGTTTACAGACCCAAGTTCCTTCTGTGCGGGACAGAAGGAGCTGGCTTGGTACGTTAGACAATAACCTGATTTGTTCATTTCGTTAGGAACCTGGTCTGGTTGTTTGTATACTTGTCAGAAAGATGTCGTATGTGTAGTTTTTAGTAGGCTCCTGCTGAGACTGGTGCTGTTTAAAGACATCATTGATTTCCATTGGTTCTCTATGGCTTTGGTGTGTCTATCATCTTGTAGTTCGCGGGTCTGATGATTGTGGTATTCTTGGATTCCGTTTAGTCTGGCGTACTATTGAATTCAGGAAATGGAGGTGCCAGGTCGAACGTATTGAGATTGGTTTTGGGAACAGGACCACGTTGGACCGGCGGTGCTGCACGAGTTGGAGCGGTTCCCGGTTCATTCGTTAGGTCTGCCGTCGCTTTTGTCGGACCCCAGCGCGAAGAGCCCCGAAGAAGCCTTGGTTCATATCTTTGGAGAGGCCCGTAGAAACACACCCTCGATACTTTACTTGCCTCAGCTTCATCTTTGGTGGGACACGGTACGTGTGGCGTTTTTTTGTTGTCCGTTGGAATGGTGATGTTGTTAGTCGTCGATGTTGTATTTCGGTACGTGCTGCTTACGGATGGATGCATCTGAGGTTGTGTCTCTGGAGGTGGTGTTTACCCTATTAATGAAGTGCGTGAGTCGGTGGCATTCCATTTTTCTGGGTCTCGCGTTTATTTGTTACTTGGGAAATAATCTTTCGAGTGCCTTGTTTGCTTGCAATTTAGGATCTCAAGTTGTCCACTTTGGTTACTGTGGGGAGGTTCGGTAGAATTGGTGGCAGGGATGGTTGCAGTAGAGTTGGTTTTGGTGCAGGGTTTTACACAGGTTTGATTGATTGGAGAGTTTGTGGATTTTCGGTTGCATTCGTTGACCTTCCTTCCTGGAATTTAACAGGCTCATATCCAGCTGCGAGCTGTACTGAAGATGCTGTTGGGTGACCTGCCTTCCGACCTTCCCGTTCTATTTCTTGGAACTGCTTGTGTGAGTGCCAAGGACCTGGATGAGGACATACTTTCGTTATTCGGCCACAACTGGTGAGTATACGAGAACGTTGCTTAATTTGGAGTCTGCAGTACAACATTCTTTACCTGGGCGTCTATTTATTCGGATGTAATTGACATGGCTAATGTCGAATGTTTTGATGCTCTTTAAGCGAGCGCTGGTTGTGCTTAGTTGTTGTTCTCCTGGCTCAACCCCGCCTGGCGATTCTGCAAATTTGAGAACTGTCCTACCAACGCTTGTTTTGGTGGTTTGACGCAGTTACGAAGTGCGGTTACCGAGCACAGATGTGCGGTCGAAATTCTTTTCGCAGCTGGTGGATGCGGCAGTTTCTGTTCCTCGGCGGCGGGCCGTGAGTCGGAATAAGCAGAAGGAGGTTCTTCCTGAGCTCCCGAAGGCACCTAAGGTGGTGAAAGGACCCAGCGAGGCCGAATTACGAGAGCGGGCGGAAGTGGAGGAAAACCAGCTGAGGCGCTTGCGGATGTGCTTCCGCGATATCTGCAATAGGTAGAGTCCACATTCCTGTACCCTTGTAGGTCCCTGTGCTGAGTGGTGTTAGTGGTAGGGAAGGGCACTTGCATTGAGAGAACTCTCCTTTCACAGCGCTACTCTTTCATGAGTATATGGTTCCTTTTACTACATTAGTTATTAGACAGCTTAGTACTAGGCTGTGTGTATTTGTGGCCTTCTGACGGTTTGGGAGTTGCGTTTGTTGCTGGGTGGAATTGTGGACACAGGCTTTTATGCGAGAGACGGTTCAGCATCTTCCACTATCCAGTCCTGGATGACGAGGCTCCTGACTATCGGAATGTAGTGCACAATCCGATGGATGTGGCGACGTTGCTGCAACGTGTGGATAGTGGACATTACTTGACGAAAAAGTCTTTCCTGGCAGACGTGGACTTAATCCCTGCTAATGCCCAGGTAGGTTCTTTTTTGGCGACAGCGTTGTGGTATGACATGTTGAGCATGTTGATTTGGAAGTGTGGGGTTTCCTTCCCGGTGATTTTTGACATGTTGGGACATTGCAAGGCACGAAGGATAACTATGGCGATTGATTGAGGGTTTTGGTATGCTTTGTGGCTTTCAATGTTGAGGAGAAGTTGTGCCGTTTTACAGGAGTATAATGGGGATGATTACCAAGGAGGTCGAATTGTCAGCAAAGCATGTGCACTGCGCGACGCGGTACGTGGGATGTTTGAACTCTCGTCTGTTCGTTGATTGTTCTAGAGTGCTTTGTTGGGAAGTGATCAAACTTGTAAGCGGTTGAGCGACGGTGCCGTTTTTGGAATGAGTATTGGCTTGTTGATATTCCGACACTACCTTGCGGAGATCTTCGAAGAGTTTTATCTGGGTTGTGGAGTCTTGTTCGCGCAATGTAGGTAGGAGTTTTCGGCAGGGTTTCGAAATTTCCATTGTAGGGTTATTTTCTGCTGCAATGTGTGAGTTGTCGAAATCTCGGCTATTATGGTTTTCGGTTCCGCAGTTTGGCTGTCAGTGTGTTAGTCCCCTTGTGGTTCTGTGCTTGTGGATTCGCATTTGTTCTTTGGAGGTTTTGACTAATTTCTTGACATTATGAAGTGCTGTTGACGTCCAATGTAGTCGTCGCGTAGTGATGGCAATTGCAGAACTGACGCTGGTAATGTTTGTATCGAACAGGTGCTTGGCATGGCATCCACAATAGACCCCGCATTAGTAAAGATTTGTGATGAGATAGCTGTGCGTGGTGGCCCAACGCGGCTCGCTGGAGTTCCCAGCGGCGTGTTAGTTCCGGTGGCTGCTCCTCCAGTTGTTCGAGCCAGCGCCAGGCTGCGTGGATTTCAGCCAGAAGTTGATGCTTTGAAGACTTTTGTTCGGCGCACCCGGAGGAGCAGCGAGGGGCTCCTTCCTGGTACGAAGGGTTTGGGTAATGTTTAATGCGGAAGATGTGGTTGGTTTGCATAGGAGTGTCGTTTTTGGATTGGTGGATTAGAGGGAAGTTTGTTTGAACGGTGAAGTCGTTTATGCTTCAGGAGTTTGTGACTGGGTTTTGGAAATGCCGACCTGCGATAGTGTGTGGGATGTTTCCCGTTAACTGGCGAGTCTTTGGCGTGGTTCAATGTTGTTTGTTAGGACCGTGTTTGTTGCGCGCGCTTATACCTTTGGTTGTGTCTGTGCTTGGCCGACAGGTGAAGGAACAAATGGGAACTGCTCGGATGAGGCCGTTGATCGTGATGCATCAGAGGAGCTGCAAACGGAAGGTGCGGAGATGGTTGTTGACAGGCAGTCTTTACCAGATCCAGGAGCATGCGATGATGTACGACCCGATACCATAGACGAGCAGAATGGTAACGGTGGCTTAGTGACAGTGGAGAGAAACAATGATAGTGGAGAACCTTCCAAAGATCAACAGAATATGTCCCGTGAACCCTCGAACGAACGGGAAGATGGTCGTGACGATTCGTTGGATAAGGAAGCAGAAGTTTTAAAATCCCTGAAGCCGAGAATCGATGCTGTGAAACAGAAGCTTGTCCAGTGTACAGATAGATTTGGAGTGTACCAACTGGAGATGCTGCATGCTAACATTTGCAGGCTACTCCAGCACGTTCATGGCGATTCCTGCACATCAAGGTTGGCTTCGCTAGAGGAATTCATTGCCGAAGAATCAAACTTGGCATGCTAGCATTTCAACAGGGAATGGGACGACCATGCTGATCTATCCAGAGCGTTTTCATGTCTATATTATGGAGAGAGCAATATGGGGCCACGGGTCGTGAAATGTCTAATCAGGCAGGACCTGCAGTTCTGATCTGATAGTGAGTGTGGGAACTCCTGAACCGTATCGCAGAACGCCTGAGGTTTATCCGGCAGGTGGTGAGATATTAACCAAAACTGGACCATCGCCAAATAGGAATTCGATGGCGGTGGGTATTTTTTTTGCATGGGGCAAATTCGGAAACCACTTGGAACCAGTAATTTCAGATCGACAAATTCATGCAGTGGGGTTTGTTGAGTTTTGGAGCAGAGACGATATGCTGGGAGGTGGTGTGGCGAGGTATTCAGGGGAAATTAGTGCTAGTGTAAGCAAAACAAGCATTCACTTGGTGGCATGGAGTAGAAGTTCACCAAGTATGCTGCAGTGATAGAAGGTTATCTGAATCTGGAAAATGTGAAATGTTCCTTCTGATGATCTGCAGAATTTTGAGTTACTGGTAAAATTTCCGTGTCTTGGTCTTGTTGACGTTGACCCCGTCTGTGGCAGTGGGCCCTTCGGGCAGAGTTGCTAATTTAAGGGGTGAATTGCATCTTGTTTATTTGCACAGGCGTACTTTCCCTTCAATGTGGCTTGAAATGCCAAGTTTTTTTTTTTGTTTAGTGAGTGTTTTGCTATGGGAACAGAGTGTTTAATGTTTCTAGGCTTGTGTGATGGTTTTGGATTCATATGGTTGCAAGGAGTTTGAATTGCTGAAAATCACTGCAATGTGCAATATGAACTTCAGAGACTTTATTTGGTTTATTTTTGTGATGCCACTTGCTGTACAGTCAAGTCCAGCTGGATTACGAATTTTTTTAGTCAGTTTTCACTAGAAAATTCAGCAGCACTATCGTGCTCAAAAATAAACTGATTTTGTAGCGTGCTAAAAAATGAACTGATTTTCAAACTGCAAATTGTGTTGGGATTGCAATGAGGTGCACTTCAACTTCATCGTAAGTGGAAAATGAACAATTTAAAATTATACAACAATTTGGATTCCTTTTATATACTATCTACCCTTTCATAGAGAAATTTTGGAGGATAGTCAAAGATTTTTAGCATTTGGGTGAAGAACAAGCAAGAAATTATACAAGAAATTCAAGTGGTATGGGAATAAGTATCTCTAAAGCATGTGTGAAGGTTCATTTCTTATATGTACCATTGAATACAAGTTGTAATTTTCACAAATGTTGGCAACACTAGATAGTACATAGTATATAGAAAACATTAAACTTTTTGTATGATTTTCAATTACATATGTGTTTTTGTAATAGTGATAAAATAGACTTTAGTGCAATTCCAATGCAATTCCAATTTTGAAATTTTGTTCATTTTTTAGTACACATGGCGTCCCAAAGTTCTCCTAATCTCTAAAAGATCCAAAAATTTATAATTCAGTTTGATTTGACTATACAATACCCTTGCATTCCAAAGTTCTTCTAATCTCAACAGGATCCAAAAATTTGTAATTCAATTTGATCTAACTATACAATACCTTTGCATAATGACACGGAAATCCACTCTAACTTGCAATTCAAAAGAACTTTGCATCTTATACAAAATAATTGGTATTCTTTTAACTAACTTGCAATTCAAAAGAACTTTGCATCTTATACAAAATAATTGGTATTTTTTTAATATAACGATTATTCATTTCTTGTGCAATTCCAATCAAGTATACCAAATTTGTTTCAAAAAGCAAAACTACATTTTTGGTGAATTGTTTCATTTAAAATTCATGATTTTACATTGTAATTGATTGAAAAACATTGGTGAATTTTTTTTTAATTTGATTGCATAAATGTGTAGGAATCTTTTACACGCACATCTTTCATATGAAAAAACACCCCATAAGTAATAAAAATATGATCTTTGAAGAATTTAATGTGAGGTTTTATATGAGTAAACTTTGTAAAATAGATATCTCTATCATTCAACTAGATTTTGCTATTTCACTTGCATTTTACAACTACTTGTGTACATTTAAGCATGATGGTACAATTATTTTACCAAAATCTTATTAACTTATGGAGATATTTAATTTACAAAATTTATTCATATGAAACCTCACATTAAACTTTTCATAAATCATATTTTTATTACTTACTAGTGTTTTTTCATTTGAAAAAAGATTCATGTAGAAGATTCCTACATATCTATGCAAGTGAATTAAAAAAAATTCATTGATGTTTTTCAATCAACTATCTTGTAAAACCAAGAATTTTAAATGAAAAAAGTGCACCCAAAATGGAGTTTTGCTTGTTTGAAACTGATTTGGTATGCTTGATTGGAGTTGTGCAGGAATTGAATAATGGTTCAATGTAAAAAGAAAAACAACAATTACTTCTTATAATAAGCAAAGTTCTTTTGGAATGACAATAGGGGCAGTGATCCCAGAATGAGTTCAGGGTAATCAGCCAAATGTACATTTTTTGAAGATTTTTTTTGAATTTACACTGAGGGCATGAAAAAAATTAAGTAGAAACTGAGCGAAATTTAGCCTAGAAGAAGTTTTGGGATTGCTGAAGTGGATTTCGGTATCATTATGGAAGGGTACTGTACAGCATGTGGCATCACAGAAATAAACCAAACAAAATTCTTTGAAGGTAAAATTGCACATTCAGTTGCAGTGATCTTCACTCAGCAATTCAAACTCCATGCATTCCAACCTGATATGAATCCAAAACCATCACAAGCCTGGAAACATTGAACACTCCATTCCCATAGCAAAACACACACAAAACACATCCCAAAATGGAGTTTTGCTTTCTTGAACATTTGGTATGCTTGATTGGAATTGCACATGAATTGATTATTCATTATGCCAAAAGAAAAAATACCAATTATGTAGTATATTTTATAGTATGCCAAATTCTTCTGAATGGCAAGTGTGGATTTCAATCTGTGTCATGCAACAGTACTGCACAGTACCCTCCAATAATGTTACGTGATTTCTGGAAACTGAGTCAACAAACAGAAGAAGTTCTCCACAGAAGGAGCTACGAACACAAAGTTTCTTGAGGAGGTACATTTGCAAGTGCATTTTATGCTTGCAAGAAAATGAAACATTTTTATTGAAGAAAACGAGTTCCCAACATACATCCTTGTCCACCCTTTGTTGCAAGAACAACCTTGATTCTCTCCAGCATGGATGAAGCTACACTGAATAGAGAAATTAGGTTGCCCCACACTAATTTCTCGACATTCTACACTATACAAATATGTAAAAAGATGCAGTAACTTAGGCACTATGTGTGTTCCATCCGTTGGTGTACTGGTTCATGGCTCGGGTATAGAGATTGACAGATGTGGCCATCTGCACATGCAATGGGTCATAAAGTAACTTGCCCGGGTAAGGCAACCTAATTGAAGAGGCAACCCAATTTCACTATTTAGTGTAGGCAAGTGCCTCAAGCTTGTTTGTCTTGGAATAGCACAACATTCCGTTTCCACCATGGTTTCTTTTTCATTTTTTATGAAATGCCAAAGTGGTGATATCAAATGTTATGATGGTACTCTAAATTTCAGGATTCATTTACATATTGGATAGAGAATATCACATGTCTCTAATTTTATTTTCATCCACAATCTGACAATTTCATCTCAGTTTTATTTATTTTGTTTTATTCTATTTTATTTTATATTTATTTTTTAATTTGAAGTTTTCTAGCAAAAATCTTCATGATTTTTGCCATTTTCTAGCCAAGTTATTTTTTATGGTACAATGTCCCACTACAAAACCACAAAAAACTTTAGTCTCCACAATCCATGTCAACATTTATTTTGTGTTTATAGGCTTTTGTTCTTAGGTCCATACTTATTTTGTATGGTGTCTTTTCAAGATCTTCCCAAGTTTTTTGATTGGATTGAGATCTAGTGAGTTTGCTAGTCACACCAATTTTTTTAGTTGTCACCACGTGGAAGCGAGAAACACTTGTTCTTTTGTTGCATTTTAGAAAAATGTGATGCTAGTATATTGAGTATTATAAGTATTTTGATTATTTGTAGGTATAATTCTTCTTTCTCATTGTTACCTTCTTCGAAGCTTCTTAAATGATTTATTTCAACTCTTATAGATATGGAAGTATCCACTTATCAATTCTTACTTACTTAAGGATTATATAATAAGGAGACAAGAAACCACTTTGTCTTTAGTAGCCAAATTTAGGCGAGGATTCAAGAAGGGGAGTTACTGATATAATTTCAAACATGTGATTTAAAAGAGGTTGTAATCACCAGTATATTTGGAAGTTGTAGATTTTTCCATTAACCAAGTGCATTTCAGAATATAATTGTTAGATTTGTTTGTTAGCAACAGACAAGACACTAAGAAACACTAGCCTCCCTATTTTGTCCTGTAAATTGTTAAAGAAAACATCTAATTTTGACCCCCAAAATATCCAAATCCATTCAAAATTGTGACAAAATCAAGGCATTAATGTCAATAAGGGTTCTTGTTAATATTTTATTGGTGGATATATAAGTGCTAATAGATATAGAGTTCAAGGAAAGGCAATTATGGGTTGTGAAAAGGGATTCCACTCTATGGGTTGTTTTATAACTTCAACGCAAACAAAAGAAGTATGGCCCTTTTAAGGGCTGATTTGCCTTTTTCACACGTTTCCATGGACAAAATGATTTTTAGCTCATTTTTCAGAGAAAGAAAAATAGATGTAGAATACAACACAAGTAGTTTCGTATTTTTCCAAGCATTTTTGAATTACATATGAATTTTCAAAGACTCAAGACATAGGCACCTGTTTGTGATCATAGGTGTCCTCAAATCCGTCCTCTTGTGACTTATAGAGAAATGTAAAGACAACGATTGGCTCTTGCAATAAAAAAAACAATTTTTCTTGAATTCATTAAAGGATCAAAGAGGACCATTCAAGGATCACCTCACATTTGCATCCACTCTACAGCTACCTATAGGACGGTGTGAAGAAGAGGGGCACCTTAAGCCCATACCACCTTTCTTCAAAAACATGCATAAATTACAATTTTATTCAAAAAATCACAACTCCACATGCATTTGATATCTGAAACAAACACAGGCCTCTAACAAATATCTGCCGTCCTTGGAGTTGGCCCCAAAGTATCTAGATTCCAAATCAGGGTGGTAATAGGCTTGTCTACCTTAAGTCGGTTGTACCCTGAAGTTACCAACGAAGTTACTTCTCAGGCAACATTATTCTAAGCCGCAAGTCCGCCACTACTGGTGCCTTTACTGCCCCTCCTGACCATCGTGGCAGCTCCCGATTGGCCCCTCCTCTGACGACGCCCATCGTCTCCCCCAAACCCCAGCCTCTCCAACTCTTCCCCAGGAAGTCTTTCTTCGCCCCTCTGCGTCTGTTTTGCACTCGTTTGCTGGCGGTTCTCGAGCTACGCCGTCTCGGAAGTGATGTCCCCTAGGGAGGAGAAGAAGACGAGGCAGTGCTCTCATGCGTGGAACGTTGTTCTTGCCTGTGGAGTACTACTTCGGTGCTGTGTCATTTCGTCGCTGGAGAGTGTCTTACAAGCGAGAGAGACGACCCGAGGTGCTGTTGGTAGTCAGGTATGCGCACTGAAAATGTGTTCAAGTGCGAGTCTGAGCGTGGTTCCCTGTGATAGACTGCTTAGGTTTTATTGGGGTTTTGGTAGCAGTGGAATAAGCATTGGTTTAGTTTTTTATGTGTCTAAGCGTCCGTGGATGGAAGAGATTAAGAAAATCGAACGCACACTGATAGAGCAGGCGGTGTCTCATTCGTAAGTCCCGTTGAACATGTCTTGCTAGCTTTGCAACAAGCATTTTGAAGTTCAGGAGTTTGGATGGATCCTTAGCAGCTCAGAAAGATGATCAAAATTATGAGTGAGAGTGTGTTGAACAAGTATGGGCTTGGTAACTCCATGAGAGATAAGTCTTGGACAATTCTACTGTAATCCTTTCTCATCTTTAGCATGTTGAATTGTTGGTCTTCTGATGTGTTATTAAGAGCATACATGCATCAGAACAAAAATCCCGACATCTTGGAATCAGAATCACCATTATGATCTAGATAAGCTTGGAGAGCTAAAAGCCTTGAGAAGGTTATGGGGCACACTATCATTAGGTCATTTCTTTGTGAATCTTGAAACTTTTGGTTGATCAGTTGCTTGGTAACATGATGCTTGCGCACATGAGGTCTGGCGAGGGCTCGAACGTTCATAGGCGAGTCCCACCTTCGAACCTCTTGTCGCAGCGTTTGTTCCGCCACAGTGCTTGTCCTTCCACCTACCCTCCTGCCTCCTATGTGCCCTGCCCTCCTTGCAAGCTACGCAGGGTAAACCCCTACGGTGGACGGTGGAGTGTGTGAAGTGCACACAGACTTCAGAGCACTAAGTTTAGAAATAGATTTTTTATCTTCCAGTTCAAAAAATAGTGAGCGGGTGAACTGGCGAAGTAACAATTCCATGAGGGCACGACGTCGTAGATTTTGTTAGCCTTGCATCGTGAGGGTTGGGTTGAGCTAACCTGCATTTTTGCATCTTCATTTGTAACGTCGCAAGCTACTCGTTGGCCTCATGGACGTGGGGCTATCATCTTGGCATTGTGAATGAGAGTCGTTGTGCGTTGAGAAAACAAGAGATTGTGAATGAGAAATGGGTCTCGAACAATTCAACAATAGTTATCGTATTGGTAGTCAACTATAGTCAATTCTAGTCAATCATAGTTAACAATAGTTAACCAATAGTCAACTCTAGTCGATATAGTCAATTGTATTCAATCATAGTCAACTCTAATCAACTCTAAATAGTCATAGTCAACTCTTGTCAATTTTAGTCAACCATAGTTAATAATAGTTAACTTGTAATCAACCATAGTCAACTATAGTTATCCATAGTCTTGCCAACAAGAACAATAGTTAACAGTAGATATCCATTCTTTTACACACATTACAAATTTGTTTTTTTCCTAAATATGATAGTTAGGGTTGTATTCTATCATCTGCATTGTTGAAGAATGTTTGGATGATCTTGATGGCAATTCCCCAATACGTTGATTTGAGTTCCATGTCTAAGAATCTATACTTTATGTTTCACTTTGCAAATTGGGTCCTAAATTTTGCAACAACTTGTTACAAATGAGGGAAGCTTATTCATTACGCATCTAGGTTGAACCTTTAGGACATCTTCAATGTTTACTTTGGCTTTGAATTTTTCCATTTCCTTGGAATGGTAAGTGAATAATGCAGATTTTAAATGTTCCGTTAACATTTTCAACCACTAATATTTGGTTAGGTTTGGATTTGTGTTGGAAAGATGGATATGATAACATAGTGGATGCACAGGCAACCGTCATGTGTTTGAGTGATGTATACTCTTCCAATTCGATTCTAGGTAGCATACCTCTCTCACTTGTTTTGATTATTCATTTATGGTGATTGTGCATGTGTGTAGTATGAAGGACAGAGGACAAATGCTTTCTTTTATCTTGGTAGCTCTGCGGAAGGCAAAGTAAGAGAACATGTACCATCGGCTTCATTAACATTCAATTTCATATCTTACAAAGATGTGAGAAGGCATTCCCATTGTTTATCAAATGAAAAGATGCATCTTGAATTTTGTACGAACTCATTGAAAAGGAGTTTTTGCTTAGTGATGAAAATGGGATATTTGACAAGTTCTCCTTTGTAGTGGATAAATCTATTGAAAAATTCTCTAAACTTGATATCACTAGATTGGATTGGGGTAGCACTTAAATAAATATGTTTTCAGCAAGACTTAGGGTGTTCTATTGGGATATCGAGTGATTGAATTTTGCATCTTTTCATTTTCGAGTGATTGAAGTGTTGGTTTAGGTATTCCTAATCTTTACAGGCTCATATGTTAGGTTCATGTGTTGTAAGTAGGTTTAGTAGCCAACAATAGGCTCTATCTAGAGTTGTACTTCATTACTTTGGTGTTGTTCTACATAAGCTTTTCAATTGAAGGTTGGTGTTTTTGCATGGAGGACTTGTTGAAGTAGACATTGAGTCCTACAATATGTGAAGATTAGTTGCTAATTATTGGAAGAATTTTGCTTAGCAAATGAATGGTTGCAATACTACAGGGATGAACAAACTTGTAAATGACCATGGTGACGGAGGGTTTAGACCTCTTACAAGAAAAGCAGGTGAGTAATGTATACATTGATGAAATGTAAATTGAAATAGTTTTTTCATCCACAAGCATTCATTCATTGAAGGAGTGATATTGTTTGAGAATTTGTTGCACTTCAAGTGATTTCTTGCATTGAAAAATGGGGGTCTATGGTGGAATAGTCCTCTGACTTTTTTGTATCTTTTTCTAGCATATTATTGGTTGAAATGAATTTTTTGGGTGGAAGAGGCAGGTTTTCGAAATTGAATCTATTACAAGGAAGGAGCTATGTACTAAGTGATGTTTGACTTGGCTTGAGATTGAAAGTCTTATTACTTGCAAGGTAAGATAAGTCCTAAAATTCTCTTTGTCAAACATTGCATTTATAGTTTTCTCAAAATATATGGCATTGTATATTATTGAGTGTATGTTTCAGAGATTAAGGATAGTGAGTAGTGTACATGGTGGATAACATAGAATGATACAACCAATTGCAACAATTATTTGAATCTTCCACTTGAAATTTTTTTGGGATGTTGTTCAGATAGGTTGATGTTAGCTACAAATAAATTTTGAATTCTATTGTACAAATTCTACAAATATTGCATTTGGGGTCATCAATTTTTACTTAAAGGGCATCATTATTTTGTTTATAATAATATTTTCTAGTATTATTTTTTGGTGTGTAGATTCTAGTAAAAAAAAAGATGATAGTAGTGGTGCAATGGTAGTCATTGACAATTTTAATTAGTATACACAAGGTGGAGGGATAGACTTGAATTCTTGTCAAGATATTGTGTTTGAGAATTGTGGTAGGCAGTTAATTGTCGCTTTTAAGTGCATAGTGACACTTTTATCAAATGCACTCAAAATTTTAATTAATTAATTAAAAAAAATTTAAATTCCTCCCATCTTGGTTTTAAATTTTATTTATTAATTAAAATGAATTTCTTAATTTTTCATCTTCCTTCCCCCTACTTGTAATTTTTTGAATGCGGTTAACATAACAAACAATATGGGACAATGGAAATCCCGTATCTCGTATCTATATATCATATCCATATTTGCATTTGTATTTGTATTTGTACTATATTCTAATATCAAGTATCTGTATCCATATTTTGGTACCATATCTGTAACCTTATTCTGATTTTGGATTTGGATTTGGATGGATGACTCAGATTAAATCTCAAAAATCAATGACTTGAGAAATTTTGAAAAATCGATGGTATTTTGGAGGGGGAAGCATTTCTAAAAAAAAATCAACGGCCTTTAAATTTTTTGGGAGAAGGGGGGGCCAACTAATACAAACTAGGGTGGGTAACCTCTTTTCACTGGATAGTGTTTCAGTTTGCAACCATTTTGAGATTTAGGACTTTTTTTTTGAAATGCATATGTATGTTGAATTACAAATTATTATATGAGTGAAAATTTTGTGTTTATGTTGAATTAATTAATCACAACCATGCATCCAATGAAACAATATCTACTTTAGGGAGTGATATAGGTTTGGTCTTTCATTGGTAGATATTACTTTTAAGCATTGATTGTAGTTATGAACTTCTTTAGTTTTGTTTGTTTGTTCTAGAAATTTTAATCATTAAATATAAGAAGATACTTTTTTCAATTTGGGATGGAAAGTCATTGACATTTTATTACATGGTATATAATTCTTCCACTTGTTTGTTGAAAGTTATATTGCCTTTCTTAATTGATAGTAATTTTACCCCACATTTGTCTATAAGTTATTTGAGGTCTAAAGGTAGGTTGTTTAGCTTTTGTAGGAAATCAAAATCAACTATTATGATTTGGTGTGGTCATTAATGTGAGGTATGATTAATTTTTAGACAATTATCTTGTTGTTTATGTTTTAATTTTGTAAGATGATATTCAGAAGTAAAGTACGTAGAATGGCCTTAGAGAAAATACATCCCATTAAATCAGTCTTGTTGATATTTAGTGCAAATTTGTATAAAAGAATGGTGAATTTTTTTTTTGCAATATTTACAATATGTATTTTAGTTACTTGATATCCTCTTGGGACCTTGTTATATTTGTAGTTTCATATGCCATTTTCTAACTATTTCTTTAAAATTTGTTTGAAGTTCTTGTAGAATTTTGATATGTCACTTCACCCATCGATTGCAATGGCACTATTTTTGATGGTGTTGGCTAGCTTCTTTGCAATGGTGATCTTTTGGAAATACATGGGTATTGCATGGTCTACTCGGTGAGTATAAATGTTATTAAGTATTGACAATTGAAAATTGCATGTTTGAATACAATGTTGTTTAAATATCTAATTCTAAATGATAGGCATTTTTATCACTTCACTAAAATTGGTAAATAGTGTTGGGTGATAATTAGTGTTGTTCCCTGTTTTTTATCTCAACACTATTTTTCAACTTATGTGTAAATAGTGTTGGGGCACTTAATTGCTATCATAAAAATTTGTCCCTTTCCTGCAAAACTGTAATTATTGTCCCCCATCGTAAAAATCTGTCTCTTCCCTATAAAATTGTAATTATTGCCTCCCGTTGTGAAAATCTATCTTTTTCCAAGAAAACTGTAATTTTTGCCTCCCATTGCGAAAATCTGTCCCTTCCTTGCAAAACTGTAATTTTAGCTTCTCGTCATGAAAATTTATCCTTTCTTTGCAAAATTGTAATCTTTGCCTTCCGCCGTGAAAATTTGTCCCTTTCCTAGAAAACTATAATTTACTATAGAGTTAAAATAGTGTTAGAATGGGATAATTTTCATCTAACACTAACCTTGCAAATCACAATTAGTGTTAGTGTTGCCAATTAGTGTTGCCAACACTATTTACCAATTTTAGTGTAATGTTCTATGAAGTTTCATTTGTAGAACATGCTTGATTCAACTATTCAATATTATTGGGTATTGGCTCTTTGTGCAAGCAAGGCATCTCATTAATACTACAATTTCAATTTTTTGCAGGGAAGACAAGAATTTTTTACAAGTGCAAAGTAATTATTGTGAAAGACTAAGCAATGATATACCAAGACTTGAGAAATGCTTGAAGAATATGGAAGCATCTCCCAAGATGAAAGTCTTGAATAAAAATCAATGTGTACATCTTTTTGGCAAGCTCATCCAAGCCATGAAGGAGATGAAGAAAATGTTGTCATGTGCTACTAAGGATCTCCAATTCCAATCTATTTTTGAAGAATTGTGCTATCTTCAAAAGAAAGTGGAGATTGTGAGAAAAAATTGCATTGAACAAGATCGATGGTGTCAATTGGCTATATTTCAACTCCAAAACAAAGAAACTTTTCGTGAGTTGCTTTTAGATTTGAAATGTTGTCATGATACAACACGTGATATGTACTTATTTCACCATCCAAATCATTCAATCCATACTTTACCTATTCAATTTGATGCACCTACCTATAGTCAAGTCCTTGAAGATGAGCAATCACTAAAGAAGAAGCTTGAATTTGCACTCGAGGGAGGAAAATCAGAGGACTATGAAATAGTAAAACATCTATTGTTGAGACTTCGAAATTTGGATCGAGTTGATGGTGGGGACTTGGATGCACTTGAAGTTCCAAATGACTTTAAGACACCGCAATTAATTAATCCCATAGGTGTAGGAGTGCATACATCAAATTGGTTGGGCCTTGCGTGTGCCACCAAAGTATTAAGAGTTGATTCTAAATCCATGATTTCTTCTAATAAAAAGGAGATTGGCATCTTGGCAGGCTTAAGCCATCCCAATCTTGTGCAATTTATTGGCTGTGGGACTAATGAGAAGATGAAAGATGAGATCGTTGAGGAAGATGAAATGGTTGAGATGTATTTGGTGATGGAGGTTATGGAATCAAGCTTGTCTACCATATTGAAGAATGAAAAGAGACCTTTACCCTATCATCTTGCAATTGATATGATGCACCAAATTGCAAAGGGTGTGAATTACCTTCATGACATGCAAGTTGCCCATCTTGACTTGAAACCTGCTAATGTGTTAGCAAGTTCACTCTCTATGGAGGATATTTCTCCTCGTTGCATATTGAAGTTGACGGATTATGGAGAGTCTCAATTGGAAGTTTGTAGCAATCCCAAGCCTCTAAAGCCCCCACAACCATTAAAGTCTCCAATTGGATCACCAGGATACATGTCCCCCGAAATGATCAGGGGAAGTAATACTTCATTGTATCGGTTTCAAGCTGATGTGTGGTCATTTGCCATGATATGTTCAGAGATTCTATCAGGAAAGGTTCCATATTCTAGTTTTACAAATAAAGATTTTTATAATGAAATATCAAGTGCACATGGTATAGATAGTAAAAGCTCACGACCAGACCTACCCAACAATTTTGAAGAACTCACTGACTTGATCCAAGAATGTTGGTCTCAAGACCCTCTTCGACGGCCAACATTTTTTGAAATTTGTGCAAGGCTCACAAGTTTAAAGAAGTCTTTTTTGAATGGAAGGTATTCATGCAAGATGGTTCCAGAGTATGGTTCACCTGGCACCATAAAAGATTGCAAGTCGAGTGCAAACTATATTTCAAAGGTATGAAATTATTGAAAGTACAAAAGTGATTGAGTGATGTTTTGTTTTTATAAATGTTTTAGAGCTTTGTATTCATGGTTTGAAGTTGAGTGTTTTATTTTCATATGAAAATGATTTTGTGAATACGACTCTTGTACATGTGTAGGTGGATAAACCTATTGCACTTTCAAAGGAAATTTTCATTGACACGGGATATCAATTATCTAAAGCCAAAAGGCTTTTGAAGATGAATTATGTAGGCATTGTGGGCATGGGTGGAATTGGCAAGACCACATTAGCAAAGGCTCTATTTGATGATGCGATAGTGAATTCTTCATACCATGCATCATGTTTTGTTGGACAATCCAAAAACTATCAAAGTTCGTATGAGATATTGTGCGAGATATTATCCAAACTTGGGAATGATGAAAAACCAAAGAATCTTGGAGATGCCCAAGAGATGATGAGAAAACTCTTGGTTGAAAAGAAGGTTCTTTTAATATTGGATGATGTCAAGGATGAAACTCAAGTGCATGATATTGTACCTTTTGACTTGATACAAGCTAGTAAGGGTACTACAATCATTCTTACAACACGCAAATGGAGTACTATTAAATCATTTGTGGGTGTTGATGGAAAGTTGGATGTTGAATTGTTGGATGAAAAGGCATCCACAAAGCTTTTTACCGCTCACCTTTCTTGGAATGAAGCTCTTTTTTCACCTGACTTTGAAGAGTTACGCAAGCGTGTTGTAAAAGCTTGCAATGGCTTGCCATTGAGCTTGAAAGTGATAGGTGCATTTCTTTGTCGTAAAGAGAGGTTGCGAAGTTGGGAGCGAGCATTACAAAGGATGGCAAGAGGAAGGAATTTGGATGGTGATGAAGAAATTTGGAACACTTTGAAAATTAGCTATGATGAATTGAACGATGGTATTGAAAAGAATATGTTTTTGGATGTAGCTTGTTTCTTTTGTCGAGATGTATATCCATCTGGCATATCAAAAGAGACAATCTTGTCGCTATGGTCCAAAGATGGTATTCTTCCTGTGAATGAATTGAAAAGATTGCTTGACATGTCATTGTTGAAGTTGAATGAAGATGGTGACATTTTAGAAATGCATGACCAACTTCGTGATATGGGACGAATGATTGCCGGAGGTACAAGAGTTTGGAAAACATCCATGATACCAGAGGGTGGATTCACAAAGGAGGTAATATTTCAATAGTGCAAGTGTGCAAATGTGTTTGAATAATCCACTTTGCTATATACATCAAATGTAGTAAATGAAAAATGAAACCCATATTATTTTATAGAGCTTGAGTTTTGAAAACTATGTGAAAAATGAATTATCATTTCCATTTATGATATCAAGATGTAATTCATTCTAATTTAAATTCTTTGAATGCAGGATGTTGAGGTCTTTGAAGGCATTTGTTGGCAAGAGACTGAGTCCCATAATTTCCCTTTGGTTAAATATGACCAAAGTTTTAAATTTGGGAAACTTCGTCTATTGATTTTGGTGAGTGCTTTGGACAATCCTATAGCTCATGTTGACAACTTTGGCTTACTACTAAAAGTCGCTTTACAATGTTCTCAATTGGAGGCAATTATAATAGGCAACTTTCAAAGTAAGATTAGATTGTCACGTACGCTTCCATCAAGTACTTCAATTATTCTACAAAAGAAGATATTTGATCTTTGTAGTACATGTACATCCCTAAAGATTCTAGATCTAGTAGGGCTTGGATTCCTTACTCAATTTCCAAATGAATTTGCATCAAGCAATATCCTATTGCAACTAAATTTGAGTGGGTGTTCCAACTTGGCGGCCTTGCCAAAGGAAGTTGGGAACTTGTCTTCCTTGACCACTCTAAATTTAAGAAGGTGTTGTGGCTTGGTGGCCTTGCCAATGGAAGTGGGAAACTTATCTTCCTTGACCACTCTAAATTTGAGTGAGTGTTCCAGCTTGGTAGCCTTACCAAAGGAAGTAGGGAACTTGTCTTCTTTGGCCTTTCTAAATTTAAATATGTGTTCTAGCTTGGCGGCCTTGCCAAAGGAAGTGGGAAACTTGTTTTCATTGACCACTCTAAATTTAAGAAGGTGTTCCAACTTGGTAGCCTTGCCAAATGAAATGGGGAACTTGTCTTCCTTGACCACTCTAAAGTTGAGTATGTGTTTTGGCTTGGTAGCTTTGCCAAATGAAGTGGGGAACTTGTCTTCCTTGACTATTCTAAGATTGTTTATGTGTTCGAGTCTGGTGGCCTTGCCAAAAGAAGTGGGCAACTTGTCTTCTTTAACCACTCTAATTTTGAGTGGGTGTTCAAGATTGGCGGCCTTGCCGAAGGAAGTGGGGAACTTGTCTTCCTTGACCACTCTAGATTTGAGTGAGTGTTCAAGCTTGGTGGCCTTGCCAAGGGAAGTAAGGAACTTATCTTCTTTGATCACGCTAAAATTGAATGAATGTTCAAGCTTGGTAGCCTTGCCAAGAGAAGTGGGGAACTTATCTTCTTTGACTACCTTAAATTTAAGAAGGTGTTCCGCCTCGGCGGCCTTGGTAAAGGAAGTGGGGAACTTGTCTTCCTTGACCACTTTAGATTTGAGTGAGTGTTCAAGCTTGGTAGCCTTGCCAAAAGAAGTAGGGAACTTGTCTTCTTTAACCACTTTAAAATTGAATGAGTGTTCAAGCTTGATGGCCTTGCCAAAGGAAGTGGGGAACTTATCTTCTTTGACTACTCTAAATTTAAGAAGGTGTGCTACTTTGGCAGCCTTGCCAAAGGAAGTGGGAAACTTGTCTTCTTTGATGACTTTAAATTTAAGAAGGTGTTCTAGCTTGGCAGCTTTACCAAAGGAAGTGGAGAACTTATCTTCCTTGACCACTCTAAATTTAAGAACGTGTTTGACTTTGGAGGCCTTGCCAAAGGAAGTGGGGAACTTGTCTTTTTTGACTACTCTAAAGTTGAGTGAGTGTTCAAGCTTCATAGCCTTGCCAAAGGAAGTGGGAAACTTGTCTTCCTTGACCACTCTAAAATTAAGAAGGTGTTCCAAATTGGCAGTCTTGCCAAAGGAAGTGGAGAACTTGTCTTCCTTGACCACTCTAAATTTGAGTATGTGTTCCAACTTGACGGCCTTGCCAAAGGAAGTGGGGAACTTGTCTTCTTTGACCACTCTAAATTTGAGTATGTGTTCCAGTTTAACGGCCTTGCCAAAGGAAATGGGGAACTTGTCTTCCTTGACCACTCTAAATTTGAGTGAGTGTTCCAACTTGGTGGCCTTGCCAAAGGAAGTGGGGAACTTGTCTTCCTTGACCATCCTAAGTTTAAAGAAGTGTTCCAAATTGGTGGCCTTGCCAAAAGAAGTGGGGAACTTGTCTTCTTTGACTACTCTAAATTTGAATGAGTGTTCAAACTTGGTGGCTTTGCCAAAGGAAGTGGGGAACTTGTCTTCCTTGATTACTCTAAATTTGACTGAGTGTTCAAACTTGGTAACCTTGCCAAAGGAAGTGGGGAACTTCTGTTTCTTGACCATTCTAAACTTAAGGAAGTGTTCCAAATTGGCGGCCTTGCCAAAAGAAGTAGAGAACTTGTCTTTCTTGACCGATCTAAATTTGAGTATGTGTTCTAGCTTAATGACTTTGCCAAAGGAAGTGGGGAACTTATCTTCTTTGACCACTCTAAATTTGAGTGAGTACTCAAGCTTGGAAGCCTTACCAAAAGAAGTGGGGAACTTGTCTTCCTTGACCACTCTAAATATGAGTGAGTGTTCAAACTTGGTGGCCTTGCCAAAGGAAGTGGGGAACTTATTTTCGTTGACCACTCTAAATTTAAGAAGGTGTTCTAGCTTGGTGGCCTTGCCAAAAGAAGTGGGAAACTTGTCTTCCTTATCCACTTTAGATTTGACTAAGTGTTCAAGGTTGGCGGCTTTGCCAAAGGAAGTAGGTAACTTGCCTTCTTTGACCATTCTAAATTTAAGGAAGTGTTCCAAATTGGTGGCCTTGCCAAAGGAAGTGGGGAACTTGTCTTCCTTGACCACTTTAAATTTGAGTATGTGTTCCAGCTTGACGGCCTTGCCAAAGGAAGTGTGGAACTTGTCTTGTTTGACTACTCTAGATTTGAGTGAGTATTCAAGCTTGGTGGTCTTGCCAAAAGAAGTAGGGAACTTCTGTTTTTTGACCACTTTAAATTTGAGTATGTGTTCCAATTTGGCAGCCTTGTCAAAGGAAGTGGGAAACTTGTCTTCCTTGACCATTCTAAATTTAAGGAAGTGTTCCAAATTGGTGGCCTTGCCAAAAGAAGTGGGGAACTTGTCTTCCTTGACCACTCTAAATTTGAGTATGTGTTCCAACTTGACGGCCTTGCCAAAGGAAGTGTGGAACTTGTCTTGTTTGACTACTCTAGATTTGAGTGAGTATTCAAGCTTGGTGGTCTTGCCAAAAGAAGTAGGGAACTTCTGTTTTTTGACCACTTTAAATTTGAGTATGTGTTCCAATTTGGCAGCCTTGTCAAAGGAAGTGGGAAACTTGTCTTCCTTGACCATTCTAAATTTAAGGAAGTGTTCCAAATTGGTGGCCTTGCCAAAAGAAGTGGGGAACTTGTCTTCCTTGACTACTCTAAATTTGAGTATGTGTTCCAACTTGATGGCCTTGCCAAAAGAAGTGTGGAATTTGTCTTCTTTGACCACTCTAAATTTGAGTGAGTACTCAAACTTGGAAGCCTTACCAAAGGAAGTGGGGAACTTGTCTTCCTTGACCACTCTAAATTTGAGTGAGTGTTCAAACTTGGCGGCCTTACCAAAGGAAGTAGGGAATTTATCTTCCTTGATCATTCTAAATTTAAGAAGGTGTTCTAGCTTGGTGGCCTTGCCAAAGGAAGTGGGAAACTTGTCTTCCTTGTCCACTTTAGATTTGACTAAGTGTTCAGGGTTGGCGGCCTTGCCAAAGGAAGTGGGGAATTTGTCTTCCTTGACCACTCTAAAATTAAGGAGGTGTTCCAAATTGGCGATCTTGCCAAAGGAAGTGTGGAACTTGTCTTCTTTGACCACTCTAGATTTGAGTGAGTATTCAAGCTTGGAAGCCTTGCCAAAGGAAGTGGGAAACTTGTCTTCCTTGTCCACTTTAGATTTGACTAAGTGTTCAGGGTTGGCGGCCTTGCCAAAGGAAGTGGGGAATTTGTCTTCCTTGACCACTCTAAAATTAAGGAGGTGTTCCAAATTGGCGATCTTGCCAAAGGAAGTGTGGAACTTGTCTTCTTTGACCACTCTAGATTTGAGTGAGTATTCAAGCTTGGAAGCCTTGCCAAAGGAAGTGGGAAACTTGTCTTCCTTGTCCACTTTAAATTTGACTAAGTGTTCAAGGTTGGCGGCCTTGCCAAAGGAAGTGGGCAACTTGTCTTCTTTGACCATTCTAAATTTAAGAAGGTGTTCCAAATTGGCAACCTTGCCAAAGGAAGTGGGAAATTTGTCTTCTTTGACCACTCTAAATTTAAGTGACTGTTCGAGTTTGGTGGCTTTGCCAAAGGAAGTAGAGAACTTGTTTTCTTTAACCACTTTAGATTTGAGTGGGTGTTCAAGCTTGGAAGCCTTGTCAAAAGAAGTGCACAACTTGTCTTCTTGACCACTCTAATTCTTAGAGGGTGTTCAAGCTTGGTAGCCTTGGCAAAGAAAGTGGGGAATTTGTCTTCCTTGACCATACTAAATTTGAGTGGGTGTTGAAGCTTGGTGGCCTTGCTAGAGGAAATAGGGAACTTCTCTTCCTTAACCACTTTAGATTTAAGTGATTGTTCAAGTTTGGCAGCTTTGCCAAAGGAAGCAAAGAATTTATCTTCTTTCACCACTTTGAATTTATGATGGTATTCAAGCTTGGTGGCTTTGCTTAAAAAAGTAGGGAACTTATCCTCTTTGACCAACCTAGATTTGATTGGGTGTTCAAGCTTGGTGGTCTTGCCAAAGGAAGTAGGGAACTTGTCTTTGTTGACTACTCTAGATTTGATTATGTAGTCAAGCTTGGCATTCTTGCTAGGCCAAACAACCAGAGGAAGTAGGGAACTTGCCTTTTTTGACCACTCTAGATTTAAGTGATTGTTCAAGCTTGTAGCCTTGTCAAAGGAAGTGGGGAATTTTCTTCCTTGACCACTCTAAATTTAGTTATGTATTCAAGCTTGGCATCCTTGCCAAAGAAAGTGGAGAACTTGTCATCTTTGACTATTTTAGATTTGTTTAGATGTTCAAGCTTGGGGGCCTTGCCAAAGGAAATGAGGAATTTGTTTCTTTTGACCACTTTTAATTTGAGAAATTACTCAAGGTTGGTGGCCTTGCTATAGGAATTGGAGACTTTGTCTACTTCGACTACTTTATAATGAGTTGGGTGTTCAAGCTTGACAGTTTTGTCAAAAGAAATGAGGACTTGTCTTCTTTAACAACTCTAAATTTGAAAAATCGTTTAAGCTTGTTGGCTACTTGACCTTGCCAAAGGAAGTGGAGAACTTTACTTCCTTAGCTATTCTAGATTTGAGTGGGTGCTCAAGCTTGGTAGCCTAGCCAAAGGAGGTGGAGACTTTGTCTTCCTTAACCAAACTCAATTTGGGTGGGTGCTTCAACTTGGTGGCCCTACTAAAGGAAGTGGAGAACTTAATTTTTGTAGAAAATCAATTATCATTTGCATTTATGATAGAAAGAAGTAATACATTATAATCTAAACTTTTTGAATGTAGGATGTCAAGGTCTTTGAAGGCATTTGTTGGCAAGAGACTACACACCATCCTTTCCCTTTGATTAAAGACAATCAAAATTTTTTGATTTTGGAAAACTTTGTGTATTGATTTTGGTGAGTACTTTGAACAATCTTGAAGTGCATGTTGAAAACCTTGGTTTACAACTACAATTTGCTTTAAAATGTTCTCAATTGGAGGCAATTATGTTTGAAAACTTTCAAACTAAAACTAGATTGCCACATATACTTCCATCAAATACTTCAGTTACACTACATAAAAGAATATTAGATCTTTGTAATACTTGTGCATTACCAAAGATTCTAGATCTAGTAGAGCTTGGATTCTCTATGCAATTTCTAAACAAATTTGTATCAAGCAATATCCTATTGCAACTAAATCTTAGTTACTGTTCTAGTTTGGCGGTCTTGTCAAAGGAAGTGGGAACTTGTCTTCCTTGACCACTCTAGATTTGAGTGGGTGTTCAAACTTGGCGGCCTTGCTAAAGGAAGTGGGGAATTTGTCTTCCTTAACTATTCTAAATTTGAGTGAGTGTTCAAACTTGGTAGCCTTGCCAAAGGAAGTGGGGAACTTGTCTTCTTTGACCACTTTAGATTTGAGTGAGTATTCAAGCTTGGTGGCCTTGCCAAAGAAAATGGAGAAATTGTCTTCCTTGACCACTTTAAATTTAAGTGAATGTTCACACTTGGTGACCTTGCCAAAGAAAGTAGGGAACTTATCTTCTAGATTTGTTTATGTGTTTAAGCTTGGCGGTCTTGTCAAAGGAAGTAGAGAGCTTGTCTTCTTTAACCACTCTAAATTTAAGTGGGTGTTCAAACTTGGCGTCCTTGCCAAAGAAAGTGGGGAACTTGTCTTCCTTAACCACTCTAAATTTAGTAAGGTATTCAAGCTTGGTGGGCTTGCCAAAAGAAGTGGAGAACTTGTCTTCATTGACTACTTTAGATTTGTTTATGTATTCAAGCTTGGTGGCCTTGTCAAAGGAAGTGGAGAGCTTATCATCTTTGACCTTCTTTAATTTGAGGGATTGTTCAAGCTTGGCAATTTGCCAAAGGAAGTGGGAAACTTGTCTTCTTTGATGACTCTAAATTTGAATGGGTGTTCAAGCTTGGTAGCTTTGCCAAAGAAAGTAGGGAACTTGTCTTTCTTAACCACTCTAAATTTGAATGGGTGTTCAAACTTGGAGGCCTTGCCAAAGGAAGTAGGGAACTTGTCTTCCTTGAGCATTCTAAATTCAATAAGGTGTTCAAACTTGGTAGCCTTACCAAAGGAAGTAGGGAACTTGTCTTCCTTAAGCACTCTAATTTAATAAGGTGTTCAAACTTGGCAGCCTTGCCAAGGGAAGAGGGGAACTTGTCTTCCTTGACTACTCTAAGTTTGAGTAGGTGATCAAGCTTGGTGGCCTTGCAAAAAGAAGTGGAAACTTGTCTTCTTTGACCACTCTAAATTTGAGTGATTGTTCAAGCTTGGCGGCCTTGTCGGAAGAAGTGGGGAATTTGTCTTCCTTGACTACTTTAAAATCGAGTGATTGTTCAAACTTGATGGCTGTGACAAAAGAAGTGGAGAACTTATCTTCCTTGACCACTTCCCCGAGGGGTGACTACAAAAGAAGTTCATGGGTGAGGAGTGACCAAATTTTGGAACCCCTATATTATATCCTAAATTTTATTTATTTTTCTAAAAAACATATGAATAAAGTTTCCTACTTTGAAAGTTTATGTTTTGAATTATTGGTATTTTTTATGTTAATAATAATTAGTTACAAATTTTAGAAGAAAAAATATACACTATAAAGCTAAAAATAACTTTCACACCCCTATATTACATAAGAAAAAAAAATTGAAAAATGAAAAAAAATTCTATAAAATAGCTTTCTACTGAAAGTTTATTTTGGTTGAATATTGATACAATAGTCATTTTTATGTAATCTCTATAAATATTTTAGTTGAAAAACATGCCATTTTAGTTTATTTTTCAATCATTTCCGGACAATATATCACATGTTATTTAGGATTGAAATTTTTGGCAATAGAAACCTATAAACATTGTTAAACAAAACTCAAAATTGTAGGTTGAAATTATAGTTTATTAGAAAGTAATTAGGAAAAGTAGAAATGGGTAGTTAGGGTTTGGTTGCTCCTCACCCATGAACTTCCTTTGTAGTGCACCCCCTGGGCGACTATCTAAGTTTGAGTTGATGTTCAAGTTTGGTAGCTTCGCCAAAGAAAGTGAGGAACTTGTTTCTTTTGACTACTTTTAATTTGAGAATTTGCTCAAGGTTGGCAGCTTTGTCAAAAAAATTGGAGAACTTGTATATTTTGAACACTTTTGATTGAGATGGGTATTCAAGCCTGACAATTTAGTCAAAGAAAATGAGGACTTGTCTATTTAACCACTCTAAATTTGAAAAATTGTTTAAGCTTGTTAACTATTTTTTTGTTGCCAAAGGAAATGGGAAACTTTACTTCCTTAACTATTCTAGATTTAAGTGAATACTCAAACTTGGCAGCCTTGCCAAAGGAAGTAGAGACCTTGTCTTCCTTGACCCAACTCAATTTAGATGGGTGCTCCAACTAGCTTGGCGACTCTACTATAGGAAGTGGGGAACTTATCTTCTTTAATCACTTTAAATTTAGAATATTATTCAAGCTTAGTGGCCTGACCTAAAGAAGCAAGGAACTTGTTCTCTTTGACCACTCTACATTTCATTGGATGTTTAGAAGGGATGTAAAGAACTTGCATGAGAAGCATTCTTTTTCAATCTACAAATAAACAAAATAATGAACAATGCTTCATTTGGGATTGTAAATATATATAGTGAAGTTTAGTTTTTCAATGTAGGAGCTATTATTGTACTATATCTAAAACCCTAAATTCTAAAACAACTCTATTTCCTAGCATAATTTCACTACAAAAAAATGGCCACTTTTGTGATTGTGAAATGTGACTTTTCCATGACTATCCCGCAATCATTCCAGACACCCATGACTGTGCCATGACTATAGTAGTTACTAGTTATAGTGGACAAGTCATGTTTTAGAATATAAATTTTTTTATTATCACTAACAAAAGTGGTCTTGGATGTAGAATTGGATGACAAACTGAGAGGGTTTGGGGGATAAAAGAAAGGAAATGATCTAAAGGAAATGTCACTGGATGTTGACACGTGAAAAGTGATTCTAGATCTGAGGGCTCAACGAATGAGCTAGTGACATGCGTATTTACATGCTACAGTCATATTAAAGTCACGTCGAATCCATTTAAAATTTGATGTGGCGGGACATGTGGACAGGAATGTTTAGGTTGTGCTAGACCTTGTTTAAATTTGACATGGACAATGTACGAGGAATTCGTTGTGGAGTTGCATTGAAGTAATGTGGGGTACTTGAAATGTATATTTTGCAGACATGAAGAAGTTGTTCTCCAGTCATGTTTGAAGTCACGTCTAGTATTATTGAAGTCATTAGAGAGTCACGTGACTAGTTATCGTATGCGGTTGAATTCACTGTTTAAGTTTAGGGAGGTGTCATGTGTGAAACCTTCCAATTTAGGAATATAGTCGTCAAAATAGTATGGTATGGCCAAGTCATACATGAGTTACATTGAAGTCACGATTGTAATTGTCGAAGATCAAAGGTAAACCACCACTGCAAATAAAATTGAATCAAGCATTGACAAACTAGTATGCATTTTCACTTGGACTTCTATAGGGGCTTTTCAAACTGAATAATGATTTTCCAAGCGCTACACATTAACAGTACCCCAAAACAATAAAACATAGAGAGAATTTGCTATTACGAGTCCATACAAAGGAATATAAATGCAAATAAAGGTGCCAATTTGAAATTCATTGAAGGAATAGGATGTAAATGTATCAAATCAAAATACAAGAATATAGTTTGCAACTGCAATCTATGTAGTTTAGGGTGTCTACTCTATACTATTTTTTTTGAGAGGGATGAAGGCTAGATCACGTTTATAGTCGTATATACTTATGGTCCCAGATTGTTGTTAAAACTTTCTCATCCTCAATGTGGTTCATGTCCACATCTTCTCTAGGATACATCAATTGCACACCACCTTATAAGATTTCGTAGACGGAAACCCTAAACTACGACTCAAGAATATCTTGAGTTCTTGACAATAGAACTTGTGTTCTCTTGGCACCCTGGAAATGCTCCCAAGCGCTACTTTTTGCCTAGTGGATCTAGGGTTTATGAGGACCACTTCGTCTCTAATGTTGAATTGCAACATTCCAACCAATAAAATTCAGGTTATCAAAATTATGAAGACAGGATCCATGACTACACTACAACTGTATGACTAGAAAGACACTGTTTCGTGACTCCCACACGACATGTCCATGACTACCATTAGGAAAGGAATGAGGTCTCAAAAAGGCCCCCTCCCTTTGAGAACTGAATCCGCAACTTTGGAACTCATAATCTGTACTGACTTCACGGCTGACCTTTTTTTTAGCAAATTTTGTTTTAAAAACAGAATTCGTCTATAGATTTGAGCTCGCAGACCACATGCCATAACAAACGAGTACAAATACGCTATTCTCATTTTCATTCATATTAATTTATATTAATTTATTTTAATTCATTTTAAATTATATAAATTTATTTTTTAATCCGTAGTTTGACATGGCCGACTTTCGGCCACCTAAGATATTATGAATTATTAATTTTATTTAAAAAAAAGCTTATTTGTACTTGTTTGTTATGGCATGTGGCCTAGGTTGTTACATCAGGCGGGTTGGGGTCATCGGACGTCCCGGATGGATGGACAAACCGAACGGATGGTCCAGATCCCATTTCGGAATTTGGGTAGGAAATTCTGCCCCAAATCCAAATTTTTCTTAAACTTGACCGTAGGTACCTGAAGTGGCCATTCATGTTTCAAGGAGGGCATGGACGTTGGGCATGGACGGGTAGGCCATGCTGAAACATAGTTGCATGGGCGAGGATAATTTTGGACGGAGACGTACAACGCATGGGCGTGGACGTATATATGCAGGCGGGGACAATGTTGACTGGGCACGAACGTACTTGAGCGAAGATGTTCTGGGACTAGGGCGTGGATGCTAATGCGTAGATGTCATTTGGCGGAGACGTTCCCTTCCTAGGTGTGGGCGTCTCCAAAGGGGCAAGAACGTTGGGGCGGACGCGTCAATGTATTGGGTGGAGACGTAGAGGGACAGTGGCTGTTCCCTTTAGCGCCAACTGTGAAATGCTTTTAGTTTCAAAAAGACTAGAAGTGGACGATGAAGAAAGTAAACTTGGGACTTGTTTTTCATTGTAATTGGGATGAAGCTAATTTTATTTGCAGAGAAACTTTATCGCATTTAATCTTTATGCAATGGGTGAATTTGCTCCTATTAGAATACATATTTTCCTAGAATTTAATATGGACAAGTTGAAATTATGCTTCTTGCAAACTTGTTCATGAGCATGACAAATTATAAATTACGAAGTTCCAAAATTTAGGATAGAAACCACAAACAATTTTCCATTTCATACTTTGATATAAACCCAGAATAATACAATGGAGCATTGTTTCCCAAGCCCTACCACTTCAGCACTGGTTTCCTACCACAATTTTCTATACTACTCACTCATTCTTGAAGAACTAGAATCTTCTTCATTTTCTTCTGCTGCTTCTGGTATATTACTCAATTGACTAGATCTATGGACACGTCCTGTAGAAGGTTCAACTACATGAGCTTGTGGAATGTGTACATCTTCATCAACAGGCGCCTCATCGTCGACTTCTTCATCTTCCATGTCTTCGCTTCCACCCTCTTCTTCTTCCATTCCGTGGCCCTCAAATTCAGAGTTTTCATTTCAAAGCTCAATGACTCTTCTTCCATCTCTATGAGTCTTTCTCAATCTTTTATGTCGCCTCGCTGCGGGGTCTTCTGCATCTAAATTGATAATAGGACCTCTTCGACTTCCGTGAACCACATGTGTTGGAGTTTGTAAAAATAGAAGTACTTCCTCTGTTGGTCTTCTTGCTCCAATTCCTTGTGGACGAGCACGATTGGGGGGCCTTGAAGATGAAGCTCTACCAGTGTTCCTCCCTCCTCGACCACCTCGAATGGTTCATCGCGCATGTCTGTAGTCACCTACAATAGGTTCATTGTGGGGTTGTGGGGTTCTACCATTGATAGGAACATTGGATGCGTTAACGTTTATGACCTCAACATTCCCCACTGAGCCTAACCCTTCTTGGCAAGTCTACTTGTTGCATTCAAACTCACACCTACGGTGTGGTTCAGTGTACGTTCTCTTGGCATGCTTCGGCCCTGTCCTACAATAGGGGCCACTGTTGCAGTGGAGTGTGCTGCAGGAACCCAAGCACCAAGGACATCATCATCTTCAATTTCCTGAGCACGAACATGTCTCTCGCCATCTACAATGGCTTCATTTCTTACTATAGTATTTGAAATTTGAATATTTTTGACATTCGTACCATAGTATTCTCGTTGAAATCTACTATTTTTCAAAGGCGTAGCTGCCCCATAATGAATCCTATTTGCAACACCGCCACGACCAGACCCTTCATTGTTTGGAGCTGCATGGTTCACTACATTTCCCCCGCTTCCAACATTTTGCACATTGACATTTTCGCCTCCATTTCTTGGTCACCAACTGTCGTCATTGTTGTCATCATCTCAGGGAATATCATTGTCATCAGGATTTCCAAATATGTCTTCTTCATCGTGTAGAGGAAAAGCAAAAGGGTTGAGATGAACTATGCTTTTGATTGGATGGTTTCACTATAAGAAAATTGTGTCTGCCGCGACATCGCAATTTGGACACCCGGACATCACGTGTGACGCGTTCTATGTTTGCACTAATGTCCAATCACTTTGTGCTGCCATGGACATGCCAAAAACATGGTACGTTGCATCAGATTTGCAGGCCCAACATCATGATGTCCAAAAAGACATCGGTCAACGGGTAACTTCAGGAGTTGACATGTGGTTGCCACCTAGGCGTGGGAAAGCCAGAGTGTCATTTTTTTCATCCATTGCCCATCTATGATGTGGCATCTGATGTGTAATTGACGTGGCATGCCACATCGATGCTCATAGAATTGGCTGACATGGCATGCTACGTTGGTGCTGACGGGATTGGCTAACGTGGCATCCACAGATGCTGACATGGCGTTTTGGGGGGCCACTTGCTTGGTTTGCCTAGCATTTTAGGATGTCTTCTAAGACATCACTGTGGACATCCAGGTGTCTTAAATGACGTCAGGTGAAATAGTTGTATACTGATTGAAATGTCCATCCGAGCGTGTGGAATTTGCACATGCGTGCTTTTCAAAGCATACCCTGTCATAGGAGATGTCTGTTTGCACAAGCTAGCACAAGTACATGTTGGGGTAGCAGATGTCTTCTTGCATTGTAGAATGTCAACGGCGACGTCTACTTATTTTTTGGGACATCTCTTGGAACGCATGTATGCATTGTATCAGCACAATTACATGCTGGGGTAGCAGATGGCTTCTTGCATTGTAGGATGTCAGCGGCGACATCCACTTATTTTTTGGGACATCTCCTAGAACGCATGTATGCATTGTATTGGACGTTCTAATGTTGTCAATGTAGTAATATGTTGTACACAATATAAAATATGCAATATATGGTATATCATATACAATACAACATATACAATATGCCATACAAAATACACCATACAATATATATACAATATGCCATACAAAATACACCATACAAAATATATACAACATGCCATACAAAATACACCATACAAAATACAATATATATACAACATGCCATAGAAAATACACCATACAGTATGCCATACACTATATTTATCAAGTATATTGAATGGCTCAAAAATCTACTTATTAATTGATGAAAAGACAAGCCTTTTATACTAGTGGGGTGTAGGAGGCACAACAAACAATATGGGATATACAAAACTAAAATATGAGCAAAAACATAAATACAATGATGTTTGAAATGATGTCTGAAATGATGTCTTAAAAAACATTTACATGTCTTAGTTATGTTTTTTTCGACGTCATTGTAAACATTCAAAAGAACATCTGTAGTATGAAATTCGACATTTACATCAATGTTGTTTTAAACATTTGCTTCAACAATTTCTAAATTTTCTACAAATCTTCTTTGTTGTTTATGATGTTATGATGAACATTTGCATGTCATTTTCAACATATATGGGGATGTCTCCTTGAACATTTAATTGATAAAGTCATATTTATTAAATCTAGGTTGTTTGCAACATCAACTTCAATATAGTATGACACAACAATACATCCAACATGGAATTTCAATTGTAGATTATATTTTTGTCTATCTAGAATGCTCTGATTCATTTCATTTGGATTTATTATGAGAAAGTTATGGACATTTTTGTTTTTTAGGCAATTAGAGTATCTTCTTGAAAAAAATAACTTGTTGGATGCATTTTTGAATGCAATTTTTAATTTTTTACAATTTTTTCAAAATAAAAATTTCACGTGGTTTAGTTTACTTGCTAGAACTATCTCACCATTGGGATTAGTGCATTTTAATTCCATCTAAAATTTATTAATAATTTAGATTTTCCTTCTATCTCATACCTACTTCTACTTAACAATTTTCTTAAGAATGAAATTTAAATTTTTTTATTTTTTATTTATTTGCCTGAGCTTTCAACTCAATTCTCTACTATAAATATTTAAATCTCAAAACTCTGTAGTGCAAAAATTTTACAAAGTCAAAAAATCTAATCCCTCAATGCGCTAAAAAACTTGTTTTTTCCACTTTAAATCTATGCGGTCAAAAATTCTGAATTTTTTTCTACAATTTTTTCTACTTGTTAGGTGTAAGATCCTATAGTTAGATGTGGAAAAAATTAAAATTTCTTTTACTTTTTGCTACAGAAATGGCAATTTTCAATGTTTTCTGGCAAAAAAAAGGCCTTGGTCCTTTAAAGGTTAAGATGTCAAATATCTCAAAGTCCAAGAACACTAGAAAATCACCCCACATTAGATATTGATGCAAAATTTATGATTTTAAACTAATAAAATTTAGAATTTAAATCATAAGTTAAAAATAATTTTTTTTATATAATATAATATTGATATGATTTTGTAAACCTTTTTTCATAACAAATCCATTCATCTAATTTATATAAAATTGTTATATAAATTAAATCTATATAGCTTATAACATTTTGAAAAATTTTCTGGACATTTTTGAAAACATTTGATGTCCACAACAATGTCTTAGATTGCATCATTGTTTTTCATAGTACTAATATGCTGTGACTGAAATTTAGCAATGCTTTCTATAACATCAAACCAAAATCTCTGCTTTTTCAGCGTCCGTCGACGTGACATCCCAATGTTTTCTCAAACGTATGATGTCATTCTGGATGTACAACGTTTTTGGCCGGACATCAGAAAAAACACAGTTTTCTTATATGGTGCAGTTGGTGAATGATAGGGACTTCGATGGCCTACAACCACTACAACAAGTCGTGGACCCGGTGCGCCAACCAGCAGACAATGGTGGAGAGTATGTTGCCGTAGTTAGCAATGACATTGCATTTGAGGAGGAAACATAGGGTGTTCACATCACTGACATGTGTTTGCTGTGCTAGCATTTTGACGTCACATAGGACGTCTGAGAAATACAAAGCCATCAGCATGTTCATATCTTCCAAGTAAACCCGTTGCATCTTGAACGTGCATTTTGTGGTAGAATTTGTCTTGCTTGGTGCTGCAAATGACATTATATGAATAGGGTGGAATTTTATCCTAATGAAGTTTGTTGAACATGCGCAAATTATAAGACTTCAATAGCCCAAAAATGAATTTAAACCAAGTAAACACATAAGTCATTTTGTACTACAAAGGAAGGACGTGCATCATGTACAAATTCAACCTTGGGCATAAAGTCATGTCATACATCTATAGTCATTTTGACATCAAAGAAGACGCCTACAATTGCTTCCACAACATCCACACGTCTAGTCAGACGTAATGAAATACACAGTGGATAGCATGTGGTTTGAAGTTACATTTGCAGTAA
Organism: Climacium dendroides; assembly: GCA_950106755.1. Classification (NCBI taxonomy): domain Eukaryota; kingdom Viridiplantae; phylum Streptophyta; class Bryopsida; order Hypnales; family Climaciaceae; genus Climacium; species Climacium dendroides. The sequence continues at coordinate 12,685,542 of OX467092.1, forward strand.
GTACAAAATGTTGACGCCAGAAGTGACATCAATGTAGACGTCAGTACGTCACTTGTGACGTCCACGGAGACATCCAAGATTGGAACATAGATAGGCCAAGTATGCTGACGTGGCATGCCACGTCATCACCCATGTCCACATCACCCAATTTCCATGTCAACTTGCCACATCACACAATTTCCACCTCATCACACCATGTCAGATGCCACATAAGCTTTTAGGAGTCACCACCTGCCCGTTGTCCTCTTTTTAACCTTGGGCAGTCACTTTACCTCTGACCGCACTAAAATTCTAAATCAACTTCTGAGCTAAGTTTGACCAAAGATGGTGACGTGGTTGAACATGTTATTGTGGACATCCTTGTAAACATCTAATGTCCACCTGGATGTCTTACATTGCATCAGTGTTTTTCGTAGCATTAGTATGTTGTGACTAAAATCTAGCAATGTTGTCGAAGACATAAAAGCAAAATCTTCACTTTTTCGGCCTAACACCCCAATGTCTTCTGCGACGTATCGTATTGTCGCGGACATACGTCGTTTTTGGCTAGATGTCCAAGCAGACACAGTTTTCTTATAGTATTTGGAGGGGGCGAAAAACTACGACGAACACGACGATTAGCATCTATGCCATCTTCCAGACCATCTTCATCTTTGTAGTAGTTTTGTGCTTCTTGGAGGTGGTCGGCACCTGTAGATTAACCCGGGACCTTATAGGATTTATCCGGATAATAGTTAAGTTCATTCCTAGGGAGGCTTTTCTAATAGGATTGTCACTAAATAAATCGAAATTAATTTCTAATGAGTCATTGCAACATGGTATTTTAAGAAAAATAAAGTTCCTTAAACCAACTATATCTATGTTTTTCTTACGTGGTAAACTAATTACACAATTTGTCACTCCACTCTTAATGGCCACAAGGGTAAGAAATGCTCCCAATTTATCTATTATTATCTTTATATTTGATCTTTAATCTTAAATTTCTTTAACTCCAATTAGGATTCTTTATTCCTTAATAGCTTAATTCTTTAACTCTTCAATTCTTCCAAATCAACTTTCTGTCTTCCAATTCGGTACAGCAACTGAATACAGCAACTCCAAATCGGCTTGAACTCCATACAGGTTCCAAATCAAACCATCATTCCATCATGTTTTCTCAACATTATTACTTAAATACACATTGAAATTACACTCCTACTCGGCAACTTCAAATATGCTCGTAGACACAATTTGGTTCTATTACAAATCCAATCCCATTCAATAAATCATCATTCACAAACCATGCACCAAATTGGATTTCTCAAGATCAACAGTCAAGCTTTGATCACATTCCTATTTAAACTGATATAAATTTATTCTTAACATCCGACTTGAATTCAATCACACTTTTGTTAACACATAGACAATACTCAATCAACCAACTTGAACACAACTTGGCTAATTTTCAATTTAAAAACTCCACAATCTTACTACAACGACATAGAATAACACAGGAACAAATTCCAGAATTCAAAAAATGTTATTTTATTACTTCCGGTTTGGTGATTAAAATCACCGTTACAATTTGGAATCTAAATAGTCTTGCTCATAAAAATTTCACTTTTGCACAATGAATCTACATAGCTGTTCTACCCACTTACTAGATATCTACAATTAGGTTCAAAATCTCCATTAAGATATTACAATTTGATTCTCTCTCTTCTACAACTTCATGTACTGCACTAGCTTGCCTGATCAATCTTGACAATACACCGCTCTTCCGAATAGGATTTCATCATTTCAACCCAACTATTAATCCAAGTTTGAAAACTGAATCTAACAATCTGCACCAACTTGGGTCATCACACATTCACTGCATCTCATGTCTTTAATCACAGACTCTCGTAAATTCTCCATTTCACACACAGACACCAAACCAACTCCCGATTTGGAAACATTCCAACTCCTCATCTGCACGTCAGACCATTGCCATACACTGGCACACCAACATACTCCGACTCGGACATTCCTCAAACACTCCACACTCAAGACATTAGGACTGACTTCGACACATCTTCCAACTAGCAAATCACACACACAACACAAACACACACGAACACAATAAAACGAAAATTACACAACCTTCTCCGACTGGGACTCACACTGGGTTACGCTCAACAGTGGGTAAAGAAGAATGACACCCAAATTGGACTTAAGAAATCACACACGACAAACAGTTACTAAGTCGGTAGAGAAGGCCAACTGACTACGGCCACCGATTTGGATCACATCCCATGGACAGTATTTCTTACTTGCTTTCATCCAACTTGGCTGACACACCTAACAATCCACCAACCAAACCATTCACCTAATTGGAATTGCGAACTAAGTTTAAAACACTCACTGACTTGACTTTCAACTTGGTTAAACAGAACACATTCAATTGACTCAACCACATCCAATTTGGATTCACACCTACCATTAGCCAAATACAAGATACATACAACCGAATACAAATTGGGCAAAGCAAACACACCAAAACACCCAAATTGGTTCCCAAACTCAACATTCACATCAAAAAGACCCTCTCTTTTTACTCAAAAATAACACCAAAAATTGGCAGCTTTAACACCCAACTGGCCTATCTACAGCACCCTCCCTCCAAAAATTTCAGAATGCTTCATACACTAGAGGTGCACGATTTTCTTCTTCCTCGTGTTCTGCAGCATCTTCTGCTTGCATTGTGTCAAATTCGCGATTGGCTTTATGGACCGGAATAGGACCTAGTGCATCTGAGTCAGAATCCTCTGACAAGTTGTTCAAATTATACCAACAAACCGGATCTGCACCTTGTCTTTGTTAAAGGACGCAACTATTGGTATATATATATACCAAAGACTCCGCCTTGTCCATTGCTAAGCGGTTCCTGGTCTTATTGTGGACAAAAGAAAACATGTTCCAATTTTGTTCACAAGACGATGTCGAATATGTGAGGGAAAGAACACGCTTCGCAATTTTCAATAGGGCTCAATCTCCTATCCTATTCCACCATTGGTGGAGAAGTATCCCGGTGTCTCGAATGTTTGGGGTTTCAGTTGGACTGTAAGGTCTTATGCACTCTTCATACTGTGTTAGTTCGAGCATAACATCATCATATTGTACCTCAACCACGCCTTCTAATTTATGAATAACCCTATACAATGCACGAAGGGCTATTCCGTTAGCCTTCAATTGTAGATAATTTGCCAAAAATAGATTCAATAATGCACCGACATAGTGAAGATCAGTGAATACCATATCCCATTTGTCCTCAAAAGAAGACTCGATGCTTGCCACCAAGGCATTGGAGAGGAAAAAAGGTGCGTTCGTCCAACTATGCACATGTCATCGTAGGTTCATCATTGTCAACCACGCTTTGCCCATGGCTAGTTTTTGTCCATAAAAAACGTGCAACGCTTTCACTGCATCTGTTGCAATGTGTACATAATTTGAACATCGCTGCCAAAATTCCACGTTTGCAATGGTATCCATGGCTTCTTTAGCAAGCTCTGCGTACAGTCTACGTAGCATTGCAACATAGTTTAGTACACGTGGATGCCTTATCAATTGGACCAATACGTGCTTCAATGACAACAACCGCTGCATCATGAGGAAATGAGTCCCAAATCTTGTATCATTGGGGACTAACAATTGCAACTTTGGACTCAACTCATGGAAAGTAGCCATTGTTGTATGGTGGTTTTTGATGTATTGGCAAGCCCTCTTTGCCCTCGCCAATAACTCTGCAAAACATGGCAATTTAGACCAATCTTCTAGCAACAAATCCAATGCATGCGCCGCACAACCCTGTTTAAAGATGTATGGGTATGTCTTGATAATGTCCTCGATTGCTCCAAACATGTTCTTTGCATTGTCCATACAAATCTAGATTATGTTGTTTGGGCCCACCCTCTCAATGAAGACTTTCAACTGGTCTGCTATGTATACTATAGTTTTATTTTCACCCGTAGTGTCAATGCACTAGTAGAAAACGCAAGGATTTCAACAGAATTCAGTTGAAATTAATAGATTTCTGTTAATTTCAACAGAATTCTGTTGTTCAGTGACCGAAACAACAGAATTCTATTGAATTCCTTGCGTTTTCTACTAGTGATGGATCCAAGGAAGACATCTCTTGTTGGACAGGACATCATCACATTCATCAACGGCTGTCGATTGACATCGTCTCAACCATCAGTGCATATTGTGACTTTGTAATTTTGCACTGCAAAGGCTGTTTTTTCTTTAATCTCATTTTCAATCTGCATCTTCTTAGGTTCAATCATTTGAGTCCTGAGCTGATGGTACGAGGGTGGAAAATATTCAAATCGTGCCAACGAGGTTGCCCTCACTACTTCAATGAAGGCCGGATGTCTCACCACATTGAACGGCATATTTGCCTCATAGAAAAAACTAGCCCATTCACTACTAGAAAATTTCGTATTTCTGTTGTTTTGGTCGCGTTGATCCGGTCAAAATCTAACAGAAATCTGTTAGTTTCAACAGATTTCTGTTAGATTTTGACCGGATCAACACGACCAAAACAACAGAAAAATGAAATTTTCTAGTAGTGATTTTTCATCTAGTACCTTCATCTTTGCAATGTTTAGTGCATCTGCCATTTGCTACTGATGTAGTGGCCCTGATATAGTGGAATTTGATGTTGCAATGCCACTAGGACCTGGTGGAACATTCAGTGCTTCATGTCTAATCGTCTATAGCCTACACCTACGAGTCCCTCCCGTGCTACTTCATTCTGGGCTGATTGGTTGGAACCTCCGTCTCCAACAGTTGGGGCTGATATAGATGGCTCACTCGGACCCGATTCTGTATCCGGAGGGTTTTCTATATTCATCCATTGTGGTACAAAGTTTGCACAATTGGCAAATTTGTGTCTTACCGCTCGAGGCAGTTCTGAGCACACTGCTCGCTCCGACTTTGTCCGGTAACCGTAGTGGGCAAAAGCACGCTCACGTTTGTAGCTAAATGTCCTGCCACAATATACACAAGTCACCTTACTTCCATCATTAGAAAAATTGAACCATAGTTCCGATTCTTTTGTTTGTGTTTGCCCTGAAGTCATCGTGATAGGCAACAACTTTCAATAACCCTACCCTCGGCAATTTGATGTTCTCCACGACAAAGTCTCAGATACCAAAATCAAAATAGCACTCGTCCACTACTGAAAGTGGCTTTAATATCACTTCAATAGTGAACCAATGCCGTTTTCAGCCAATGAACCCAAGTAAGGAGTTCAAAAGAAGTCCAAGATCATGAGGCTAGGTTAAAAATGTAGCCTCATAATGGCAGCCTACTCTTTATATACCCGGACGAGGTAGGAGTGGGGACGTGTGGAGTAGGGGCGGGGACACTGTGGATAGGCGGCAACAGCGGAGGATCAAACGGGGACGCAAGAAGGCTAGGCGAGGACGCTGATCCCAGACTAGGCGAGGATGTATTGGGTTGGAACATAAGGAGCATGGATGTTGTCGAAATGTCTTGCTTTTTTATGTGTAGGCGGGGACGCTGTCGTCTGTGCTCAACGTCCGTGCCTTGACCCTTTGCGCCCCAGCCTAACCGTCTACGCCCCAACCTCACCATCTGCATTCCTGTCGGGGGTATAAGTACCACCCCTGACAGTTCTGCTGTGCCACCCTTATGTTCTTGGACTTCACATTTGAGCTCCAAGTTGGGGTGGGGTACATAGGCTTCACAATTCAAGGTTCACGACTTCTTTTATTCTCTCATTCATTATTTTGGGTAAGAGGAAAATAGGATTACTTCTTTACATACTATTTGGGACACTAATTTGCAAAAAATGTTGCAACCCAGTGTTGAAACCAATGTAGTTGCGCGGAAACAAAAAGCTCAAGATAAAGGTAGGCCTCAGAACTGTAAAAATTCAAAGAAGTGCTTGCATATTCTATTTGATCCTGAACAACTTGCCTTCCTCGGTTGGAAAAATGAAGCGCAACCTTGGACAAAACGAATGTGTGAGAAATATATTGCTTAGTGCCACATTGATAAAGTGTTCCTACAAAACGTGCATGAAAAACACTATAAGTTTCAAGTAGCCAACCTTCACCACTGCAAGGACCCTGACTTCCTTGAAAGATGCATCCAAGTACATCAACACTTGTACAACACCATATATGTAAAAAGAAATGAAAATAGCCTTGCAATCTTGCGTATGGTGTATGCAGAGGAGAAACTCCATCGACAAGTAGATTGGCGGATTATAAGAGTATCTTCTCAACAAGTTCTCCAAATTCTAGAGGGCATTGATATTCCTAGAGAACGCAAATTCAAAGGAATTGGAGGGTTGTCAAAGGCAAAGTCTGAAGACCAATTCATTTCTGATGCAAGTGTATAGTGGACTGCTAACTCTGATGTTGATGAAAAATCGGGGTGTACAAAAGAAAAAAGGGACAAACGAATGAGTACTTTAAGGAAAAATCAACTTTATCAACATCTTGTTGATGAGCTTTTTCCAAAAGGCACCCTTCAAGGATCTGAAGTCGACGTGACAAGGACATGGCAAGGTACCACAATGGCTGGACCATCAACATATACCTCTGAACCTATGGATGAACAAGCTTCCAAACTGCCAAATTTGAACGCAATGGAGGCTATATGGGTAGGAAACAACTTAGAGGGCCAAAGTCATATGCCAAATTCAAAGGTGTTGCCTGCAATGTACCAAGACCCAGAGATGTCAAATGAAAAGACATCCTCCCTCCTAAAAAGGATCGTTGAGTTGGAAAGAGAAAATGAAGAACTTCATAAAGAGCGGGAAGTTTCCAGGTGGGAGATACAAAACTTAAAAGAAACCTATAAAAAGAAGGTTCAAGACCTTGAGTATACTTTGAGCCAGTTTAATGTGGACTAATATCACTAACATGATCAATTGCTCATAGTTGTCTCGATCATAGCAAGGAAGATTTTGAAGACATATATGTAGAAGTCCGATTTGTTGTATTACACTTTGTATATTTGGATTACATAGTTGCAAAAATTCTCATTCATATCATTGTAAATACACTTTTATGTTCTCTATGAAGTGACCATAATGTTGTGATGCCCAAATAGCTTTTACATGTATTTTTGCCCTTTACTTAAAAGGGATTGCATGTTTGTAATTAGGTGGCCCTCTGTTTATGCACCCTTAAAATAAAATTAGAAATTTTGGAGTGCATGATTCGGTGGCCCTTTGCTCTTGTACCTTTAAGAAACAATAAAAAAATAGTGGAATGCATGAATGGGTGGCCTTTTGCTCATGTACACTTAAAATGACATAAAAAATTGTGGGATGCATGATTCGATGGCCCTCTATTCTAACACCCTTCAAATTTTAAAGAAATAGGGAGGTCATCACAAAGCATACTTTCATCTCATACAAATGAATATTCGGAAATCCATACATATAAAGGTTAGGAAGGGCAATAAACAAACTCATTGGGAATTGGACATTCATACTTAGAATTACTAGTTTAGGGGCTGTCCTTGAAGGATTAATGATAGAAGTTGTGGGAGCACGGGAATCCAGTCTTTAAGTTTAGAAGGGAAATAAGGGGAATAGAGCTTTTTACTCCCTATTTTTTTTGTTTTTCGTTAGAAAAGTAGACCGTAAGTAGTTAGGAACCGAATACCGGAATAGAGTTACTTTATAATAGATAATAGTGTTAAAAGAAGTAACCGGAAACCAGAAACCGAAAGTCCGGAAACGGCATAGATAGGTCAGGAGTAGGTCAGAGTGAGTTTTATTAGAAACCGGAAACCAGAAGAGAGCGGGAGCAGGGACCGGAAACGGAACCGGAACTCGCACCAGCACCCCTTCCGGTCATCGAAGAAGAAGTACAAGCGAAGGATAAGGTGGAGGACGTGCCAAGCTCTTCCATCTGGTCGGAGCCTAAAGGAGAAATGACTTCCCTACTGGGGGAAGTAACTGACGTTGCTCTTAATGCAGCGCAAGCAGTAGAGGCTACTGAGGAAGAGAAGACCGGAGAAGTGGAGATAGCAAGCAAGGCGAAGGAGACATCGGAGGAGGTGAAGGCCGCAGCTGAAGAAAAGACGAGATCTGGACCGGAACCGTCCGAGAAGAAGAACGTGACCAAACCAAGGCTGAGCAACAAGTTTATCGACCTAAGTGAGTTATCTCCAGTTTCTCCAACTCCTCCTGCAAAGACACAAAAGGTATTTCCTTCCACCCCACTCAACTTAGCTTTGGGAAGTGAAACTGGGTCAATGGAGGAAAGGAAGACCGGATCATAGGGACAAGGATCTGGGAAGGGTAGAACGATTGAGGAAACCACTCCTTAGAGTGCTAGGGCCAATGTTCCGCCCACACCAACCACGCAGAAGAAGAAGCCTCCAATTATGTCAACACAGAAGAAGAGGACGATTCTAGAGGACAATGACGAGGAGGAAGAAGAAGAAGAAAAGGACGAGGATAAAGAATCCGGTACTAAGGAGGATTCAGAGCCGTATTCTGACCCGAATCAAGCACTAGCAGAGACTCGGGCGACTAAGGCTATAGTATCCAAGAAGAAAAAGCTTGCTGCTCGGGGTAAGGTACGCCAGGGACAGAAGACCGGAACCAAAAAGAAGCCGGCCGCGAAGAAGTTAAAAACTTAGAAAGTTACTTAGGGTAAATTTCTGAGGATAGGGTAGTGAAAATCTAAAGTTTTGGGATAGTTGTATATAATTAGGAAGTTTACTTTTTGAGTGACACGGCCACTAGCAGTTGGAAAGTGACCGGGTCCATAATTATAGGATCTGAGATCTACTTTTAGCGGAAGTAGTGGGAGTTTAAGTGAAAGTCAACAGGGCTAGAAAATAGTAAGGGAATGAAACGTGTTTGGCCTTGATTGGTTGGAGCGTTACTTTTAGGTTAGGATTTTGAGGAAGTAGTTTAGTATTTAAATCCGGTACTTCTTTGGTCTCGGTATGCATCTTTATCTTATTTTCTTATATTCATGAGTACTTGGGAGTTTGCTCTTGGCGTGTGATTGAAACAAATCATAGTTGTGTGTACTTAACACTTGTCCGTGTTTTGGAAGTCCAGGTTGGAAAGTGAGTGTAAGTGGATACAAGGTGTACCCGGATGCTAAGTTTATCCGGTCCAGGGGGAATGCTGGTATGCGAGCGGGGGTCTGTGAGCGGCGAGCTGGAAGCGGGCATTAGTGAGCAAGGAGTGGTAATATTGGAAGAAAAAAGAATGGGTTTAAGAAAAAAATAGGATTAAAAAAATGAGATAGTGGATGAAAGAAGGAATGAAAGCGGATTTGAAAAATGGATGAAAAAGTAGATGACAATGGATGAATGTAGTTGGGTTTAGGGTTGAAAGTGGATGAAAGTGGATGAAAGTGGATGAATGTAGTTGGATTTTGGATGAACATGGATGAGAAATGGGTGAAAGTTATTGGGATTTTGGATGAATGTGGATGAAAAAGTGGGTGAGTGTGATTGAAAATTTGGATGAGAAGAATATCTTTTTTCAAAAAAGAATTGAACTAAGAGAAGTTGGAGAACCAAGTTAAATTAAATTTTCAAAAATTTGTTTGTAATTTTAATTCTTTAATCAAAAGTTATGAAAAAATTATAGAGAGAGGTGTTTAAAAATGTCAAGGAAAATATCCCTTCCAACCCCTCTCTGAAATTTGTTCATAACTTTGACTAGAGGCTTTAAATATCAAATAGATTTTTGTCGATGAATGTTAATTTGATTTCCCAACTTTTCTTAGTTCAAAAGTTTTTGAAAAAAAATCATTCTTCTATGCTTAAATGAGGTTTGAAATTCTACTTCAAACACAATTCCTATATTTGACTTAATTATGAGCAATTGAGCTCATATTAATTTTCATTTACATATCCCACCTAGATTGTTTTACTTACTACCACCCCTCTTGTATATTAAGAGCTTGTTTTTTCTAGAACAACCCAAAGGTGTGAGTAGCCCATAAAAATCCGCCATCAGTACCTCATAATGGGTAGTAGTTGTTCTTAGTTAATCCCTAAACATTAGAGGTCTAACCAAGCTTAAAAACTGCCTTCCTTTGCAAGTCCGAAAAATCAAAATTAGAGTAAGGTATGAAGATCTTAACCGTACAATATTGTAGTGTGCATGTTGTAGATGGTGTGGAACAAAGTTGGGGTCATTTGACCATATAAATTGAAAGATTATAATGTTTTAGTGATGAAAAAAGGTGCTGAAATTTTCTTAAAAACACATTTGGAGGTGAAATTCGATTTCTAAACCTACTCAAATGAAAAAACTTTAAACTACAAAGTGAGTCAAAACTAGAATACATACAATTTGGTGAAAAAAAATATCATTCAAAATGAATCATTGTGTCTGCAAAATGGATTTGAAATCTTAGAAAACAGTGAAAAAAGTAACAAAAAATCACATCTATGACTGAACCTCCTTCTATTAAAATGCTTCTCAGTCAGTCATAACTTCTTGGATTGCTATGAAATTTTAACCACTCAAACTAGACTAGTATGCTCAACTTCTCCAATAAGTTTTATTGGATTTGGACATTACATGAAGAAGTTATAAGCCGCCGAAGTTCATTGGAATTCACCAACGTTTGGATTTTGAACTTTGAATAGCTCCCAATCATTCGAAACAACTCGGATTGACATGAAAACTTTACCACAATAATTAGACTTCAGTGGAAACAAAACCCAACAAATTTGATTGAAAACAAACATTAGATTACAAAGATACAAGCCCCCAAAGTTGCAGCCATCAAATGCAATTTGGTGAGCTCAAATTGAACCTGTGAACTTCGACTGGCTCCCAAAACTATTATACATCTTGTATTGATCTAAAAATTTTATCACAGAAACTAGACTAGTATGCGCAACTTTTCCAATAAGTTTTATTGAATTTGGACATTGGATGCAAAAGTTATAGCCCTTTGAATTTGACTTTTAGACTGTGAGGACGTTTTTCGTCCCCTATGACTAATTGCTCATCTGGAGCTCAATTAACTAACATCGCTCTTCACAATCTAGAATCTACGTTTTCTACTGATTGAGGTGCTATGTAACATTTCTTGGGATTCACGAAACTGAATGAACAGTGTCTTCATTCATTGACTTGACCATCGTTCTTTTCTGTTGCCAACTCAACGTCCACCTAGGATCGGCATTTGCTAAAGAGCGAAAGTGCGAACACACACAATTCTCTTTCTAACAACCCCTAAAAGACTCTAGCTTAACGCCAAGTGCAAAAGCGCCTTTATCCAAAAATGTAAACCATGTGTCCACACTAACAGTCCTAACACGCGGGAAATTAAAGAACCATAGGTTTTTGAACTTTCCAAAGTTGTGCTGGCACAAGTAGTGCCAACTCGGACATACATAGGCAATCAATAGGTTGGCATTGTAAATCATTCCACACACACCCAAGTTAGCAACCTTCCCGTGGCCTCATTTTTTTTCTAATGTGTATTGTTCTAGTTTTTACAAATCACAAGTTTATATGGATACTAATTTTATAAGTCACATTTTTGCACTCTTATGCTAGGATAAATTCTATATAAGGGGTACTTGAAAAGTCATGGTATATTTGATTTGATTTTTTTTATTTTGAATTTTTTAACCCTTAAATTCCATTCCAAAGCTACCATTTTCAATGCAAAAATATTGCATTGATTTTGCATTAAACTTGCATGAGAATATGTCAAGAAAAAATTCATAACTTCAACCAAGCAGATTGTAAGATTAGTATTCAAAGTGAAAAGAAAAAATTTGCACCTTGCTATTTTAGGTTTTTTAGACTTCAAATCCTTTTAATTGAAATTTATGAGCCAGAGAGTTTGGAGTTTAAATCATTGTGGTGGAGAATTGAGTTGAGAATCTAGTTTTAAAACTTTGAAAATCAAAAAGTGGCTAGCTGGCTTCTCACCTATAAGGTGTTGCTCTCTGGAAATGATATTCTGCTTTTATATGAGTCTATTTTGGTGATGTTTACGTAGTGTTTTGAGACCTTAAAGTATGCTGTTAATGGGCGTGCTAATTTCCAAGGTTTTGATTATTTATCATTAATGTGACTGTAATGGAACGAACTTATTCATGATTATTGAGACGTGCGTTTTGGGTACCTGGTTTTTGCTTACATCCTGGGTACTTATATGATTTGCTGCTCTAAGTGCCGTAGACCGTGCAGGTGTGGTGAATGTATTGAAGGTGAGTATCAGTTCTTTCTCTAACCTCAATGTTCTACTGTCATTTGACTTCCCTCTTTTGGTTTAGGCTGTTTTCATCTGGTCCAAGTTACTGAAATCAAAAGTATAAGAATATCTATAAATTTTCAACTTGTTTCTTTGACCTCAGACCTTTGATTTCTGGAATTATATTACCATTTTTGTATTATGGTGGCAATTCGGTTCTGAGTGGTGGAATTTCATGACAAGCTGCAGTCGCTAGCGGGACAAGCATCTGGCTATTTAGATTCGCTTCCCAAGAAAGTGAAGCGACGTATGGCAGTTCTCTAGGAGCTCCAGGTCGGTCTCTTCGGGACTCAGGAGGTCACATTGGAGAGTTCATTTGTTTAGGGTTTAGGAAGCACAACTTATGTTTTGGCCTGCTCAATGTGGATAAAAATATTCTTCTGGATTGTATTACCATCTCAAGGAGTTTTCCCATTTGTGGCATACAGGTTGATCACGATGAGCTCGAAGCGAAGTTCAATGAGGAGAGAGCGGCGCTTGAAGCCAAGTATGCGAAATTATATGAACCTCTTTATGTAAAGGTATGTAAATTTATCTTAATTGAGGAATAGTAGAGTACACTGGGCAGCTTCCGGTCTCACATACTGGTTTGGGGCTTGTCTACCTGATTCTTTCCAAACTTGAATTCGGAGGGTAATTTTATAAATATCTGTTGTTGTTGCAGAGAGCGGATATTGTTAGTGGTGCTGTTGAGGTTGAAGCTGCCAAGGATGAAGCTCCTAAACCTGAAGATTCCACGGAAGAGGGCAAGGAGGAAGGTGCATATCTCTTTGTACCAGTAGTATTTTTTAGGGTAAACGGTATAGCTCAGGCTTGAATGCCATTTTCTTTCTATTGTGCAAAGATTGAGGTCTTGCACGTGTTCTTATGGTTCTACTTTTCACTCTATTGTTCTTATGAATGTTAGAATGCTCTTATGCATTATGGTGGTAGCAGTCCTATTGTCCAGATTCATTACTGATGTTGTATGTACTTAAACCTTGTTTTGCAGTCAAGGGAGTGCCAGAGTTTTGGCTGACAGCAATGAAGACCCATGAGATTTTGAGCATGCAGGTATACTTGTTCGTTTGAGACTTTGGATTTACACTAACACCTAATTTCTTAGAGATCATATCAAGAATAAATACTTCGTTCATTATTGGATTCAATTTTGTACCGACCTCCCTTGGTGTTCGCAGATTACTGAGCGCGATGCAGGTATTCATAAAAAATTCTGAAGTGAAAGTAGGGCAGGCACTCAAAATTTCCTTTCTATTAGGATGCACCGACTCATACCCGAATCTACAGTAAGTTATACAGACTTCACCTTATTTGAAATCTGCGTCAAGGGAAGGCTTCCTGTCCATTAGTATCTGGAGTAGTACAGATGCTGCAACAAGCTTCGTAAAATTTAAGCGTTACAAACATGCAAAGATATGGAACACAGCTGACACGCGAAGATTTGACAACGTACTAGTAAGCTGGAAAAAAAAATGAAAAAGAATACTCCAGATTTGGAATGTTAGTCCACTTATATCAACCTCAATATAAGGCAGCTTTCTGTGTGACCTAAGTTCTAGAATCCAAGTGCAGGAACTGACACAAAATCTTTTGCCAAATCTTTTGTGTGAAGCCAGAGATCGTCTACTACTGAGACTCGATAGCTTAGGCAATAGAGTAACTCATCCTACTAATAGACTGTACGCACCTGTAAATGACACCCGAATAGAAGTCAACATTCAGGTATAATTTCTTCTTTACAAAATATTCATCCTCAAGAGCAGCCTTCTCCAAAGCAACCGCCACCTGCACGCAAAAACAAGAACATAAACGTGACTCTCTGGTTAGTCACAACATTGGGCATCCTCTAGTCAGAAGGTAAAGAATACAAAAGCAATCAAAAAATGGAACCACACCAATTTGTCCCAGATCGATCTGACCTTTCCAAGAATGCGCACAATCTGCTTGTCCCTCACAGCTTTGTTTGCGTACAAATCTTGACCCTGATAGTACACCAAAATTTCCAAACAACATATATCAGCCTTGTTGACCAGTTGAAATACCCAGATGATTTGAATCAATGAGATCTACATCAACAATCCCCACTCGGTAAAATCTCAAGAACTCGCATCTCATGTGCAAGAATCGTCCATCCAACCAAACTGTAAGATCGCATGAACTTCAGAGTCAATGAGAAAAAACTATGTCTCTTGCAACAATCCCGCATGACTATAAAGAGGGTATTGTACAGTCTGTACATGCTTCGCACAGAATAAAACACGGAACTAAACTAAACTATTCTTTACATCAAGACAAATCACGAAAGTTAAGAAGTTTAATATCTGATAAATAATTTGTACCTGAAGAGCAGGGTTGGCATCTGGGTGAAAAGACGATAGAGCACAGATGGATCCAACTAGCATTCCCATGGGATGAGCGTCATGTGGTAGTGCAGCTAAAACATTTTGCTCCCACATGAGCAGATGCAGAACCCATCACATGTTACCATAGTGCAGTTTCACAGGTTAAGTCTGGAAGTCTTAAATGCAAATTCGTGAACAAAATCTCAAGAAGAGACAATCAATTAACACTGAAGTGTAATTATTTTTTTAAAAGCTTGACGACTCTGTATTACAATCTAGATAACAGAATGATTTGAAGAGGAAAACAAGATACACTAGTACTCCTTCTGGAACAACAGAGTGCTGGGAAATAGAAGCCTCCTAGTCAGACAACTGATCTTTTGTTGGTAAATTGCCGTACACTGCAGATACCAAACTTCGTCAAAACATCACATTATATAAAAGATCCCTAATGTGATCAGCATCTAATATTCAGATTGACTGGCCTCACAAAAAATGTAAAATGAGGGATTCTGATCTCAGAATTTACTAATACTCATTGAAGCAAAACCCAAAACCGCGTTTTCCAATGACACTCAGACATATAGAAGTATAACCCAAATAATGAATAACAATGAGGTCGTCAAGGCCCCGTCAATCACAGCTATATCCATCACCAGTGTGTGTTCAGAAAAACAGACGTGAAAGACACTTACTCAAAAGGAAAGCAACCTCAAGAAAGGTGCTCTTTTCAGCAAGCTCCTCAATGGGATAACCTCGGTATCGCAAAATACCCTTGTCTCCATCAATGTATGATATTGTTGAGCGCACGGGTGCAGTATTCAAATATCCTGGATCGAACAGTCTAAGTCCATTTCCATCTCCACCAGCAGTAATCTACAGGAAATCACACCACCACTCGTTAAACAGCCATGTGACAAGTTATGGGAGCTGTCAGATGTCTTAAGACTTTCCTAGTACGTCATCAAATATCCAACAAACGTATCTTCGAGTCTCTCACCACGTACAAAACAAAACAAATCACTGCAACAATTAAAAATTTAACTCAACCTCTTACCTTCTGGAAATCTGTAGCTTTTACTGTTCCTCCTTCACTGATTCCAATTTCATACTTCTTCCCAGTCCGATTGTCCACGATTGTCAAAGTCCCTGCTCCACCTGAAAATTTTGGTGCGGTTTGAGCTGATACAGTGAATGCTTCAAGCATTGGAGAACAAGATGAGCTCCCTGATTCTAAATGACCTTGCAAGATCGATAGTCTCTTCGAGGCAGACATCTCTGAGGCGCTATGAGCTTGCTCCATATCTGCAAAACAGAATAGATCAGACACCAGGAGTCTCGTGTGAAAAACAGTTTTGATAAGAAAAGCTGAATAGGTCCTCTTCACTAATTGTGACGCCAGCAAACAGACAAGAGAAACAGAAGGCTACATCATAAACAACTTTTTCATAAGCAGAGACAAACCAATGAGAGACCTGCCATCCAACACATTAAGTGAATCCATCACTATAGTCCTCCAATCTAAACTCAGTGAAGATCTCACTGTCTTCAACGTCCAAGCATATTCTCATAATAATGATCTTTTCAAAACCATTTTCAGGTTTCCGTTGTTATACTTCCCAAGGAAAGTGTCCAAGTATTCTCGCAGAGGACATTAGGACGTTTCGCACATTTCCTAAAGATCAAAAGTACATACTAACTCCCTGAGATTTATGTTCCCTATCCAACCTTCAAGCTTATTTACATTCTCATATGCTTAATTATCTGAGTCCTTCAATCATCATTTTCCCTCCCTACCCCGTTCAGTCCTGTCTATTTTGTTCGCAGAAATTTAGCATCCATCAATCCTCCACGGCCAACAACTAATGTCAGTCAAAAACTTCATACCGCTCAAGCTGAAACAACAACAAAGACAGTAATAGATAAAGGTCAATCACTCGTGAACATCTGCCTAATCACACTACGAATGAAGTATTTCCGACTAAAGCTGGAACCAGAACCAAAAATCTACAGGAATACACACTAATCATCAAACTCCGCCGATAAAAAACTTCTATTGCATTGGAGAATTCAACAATGACTTACATCATCCGTACACCAATGATCAAAAAGCAGAGGTAGCAATCAGTGAAAAAGAACTCCCGGCTTTCCAGAAATATAAACTAAAATTGCGCAACAAGATTTCACTCACGATTATGCCAATTGGGAAAACTATAAGCAAACTCGTTACACTCACCTGCCATGACCTGAAATAGTAAAATTCGTTCACTACAAAGAGAAGGCAATCGCATACTTCCAAATTCCCAACCTAAAAGAAATGAACCTTAGCAGCATTAAAAATTCAACTAAACTCGGGCTGAAACTCCGATCAATACAACTCCGTCGGAATTAAAGCAAACCGCCATTCTCGCACCTAATTGAAATAACAAATTCTAAATTCAAGAGCTCACAGAGTTTCCAGTAGATAGTATAAAATTGCGAAGCAAAACCAACACGATTACACTCACAATTACGTAAACTACGAACAAATTAGTTACACACACCTACCAAACCCTGACGTCATTAAATTAGTTTTCTAAGAAAAGAAGGCGATCAAGCTACCAATTCCGATATCACACATCCCAACCTAAAAACAAGAAAAACACAGTAGCAATAAAACTATTCTGCAACTCAGGTTGAAACTCCGATCAATAAAACTTCGCCACCGAAGAAAACTAAACAGTCATCCTCGCGCCAAATCGAAAAAAATAAAAATAAAAAAATCCACAGCTCACGGAGTGCAAAACAATCATACACACAAGACAATCATACCAAAAGCGCATCAATCCTCTGCATAATCGAACTCCTGCTTCACAAAACTAAACCGCCATTCTTGCACCTAATTTTTAAGAAATAAGAAAATTCAGAGCTCACGGAGCGATCAAATACACAAGACGATTATAACACCATACCAAAAGTACCTCAATCCTGTTCACGATCGTGCTCCTGCTTCACTGGAAATTTTTCGAAAAAATGAAATAAGAAAGTCGGCTCAGATATCGCACTTGTTAATAAGCCTGAAGGCACCGTGGCAATCTGTGTTTGGCAGCAATACACGCAATTGAAATCAGATGCAGAGCAAAACGTCAACAAGATGACAGAAGATGCGGAAACAGAAGCGGGCAGGGAAATTCTTCACTTGTTGATAAGACATGCTGCTAAACACGAAACAAGGCTCCGCCATCGCAGGAGCTTGCTTTCCTCGAAAATGAAAGCTCCACTTCCGTGTGAGCTGATTCTGCTCCACTATCCCAACCAGACCGCGGCCCAACCTTCCGCCATTTTGGACTTCACCTAAATCCAAAATGCAGCAACCAACACCACAAATCGTGCTCCACAATGTGGATTGAACTCAAGCTGTAGGAATTGTAAGATACCGCAATAAGACGTGGGACAGACTTCATCCATTTTCAGGTAACCCTAACCTCATGCGACGATGACGGCCTGACTTACACTTGCTCTGCCACCCTTCCCCACCTCCTTCTTCTTCTCTTGCACCGACTCTACTTCGGCCATCGAAATTCAACTGCGGACTGCTGTGTACATGCTCCAAATTTCTCGAATAGGACTAGTGGTGGATATTTTGCTGAAGATGGCGGAGAGGGTCCTGAGGTCGAGGAGCACGCAACGAGGAGAAACTTATGGCAGTGAAGCGGAGAAGACTGTTCCCAGCATGCTATCAGAGGTAAGTGGGATCGATGATGCGCAAAGTCTACTGCCCTGAGGTTACCGTCTCGGGACCGAGAGGGCTCTCTCGGAGAGTTGGGCACGGACAACCATGTCTTCTAAAAAGTATGTGGGTTCATGATTGCGCGAAGTCCGTTGCCCTGAGGATACCGTCTCGGGACCGAGAGGGCTCTCTCGGGGAGTCGGTTACGGACAACCATGTCTCGTAAAAAGTATTTGGGTTCATTATTGCGCAAAGTCTGCTGCCTTGAGGTTACCGTCTCAGGACCGAGAGGGCTCTCTCGGGGAGTCAAGCACGGACAACCCTATCTCGTGAAATGTCCTTCTCAAAATATAAAGAACCTTCGATAGAGCTACATGATTGGTTTCGGTGCATTGGGATATAGTAACAAATTCTTTTTAAGCTTCTAGTTGCGAAATGCTCGAAGGTAGGAGACAGTAAAGTATCCTCTCGGTCCAGAGAAGGCTCTCTCTAGGGGTCTGCCTCAACGCACACTCTCTTCTGCATTTGTCTATGAGATGTGAGGTCTTAGATGAGAGCCTTGTCATAGCATCAAATGCAGCACAATATTGATGATCGGAGCTTCATATACAACATCATAAAAATTAATTCTCAATCTGATTTCAGTCCATGCGTAAACACTAATGACCATCCAATATTGTCTCGGGACCGAGAGGCCTTTCTCGGGAGGCCTAGTTTCAGAGAATGTGTCTTGTTTGATTAATTTCGAAGATTCTAGCTAAGGTGGAGCTTTGAAGGTGCTGAATGCTTGGGTTGTGAACGTCATTGGAGCTTCACTAGATGTTTATAGATTTATTTGGATCATTATCTTGAGCTTGAAAAGTGATTATTGTTAGTTTGAAGCCTTGATATGTGCAAAAGGTAGTGTCCTTTGAAAACCCTCTCGGGCCCGAGAGGCCTCTTTCGGAGAAGACTATTTGAAACACCTGATATTTGCATTTGTCCAAGATAATCACAAATAGGCCAATGATTTGTTTTGGATTGTGTTGTAGGTTGAAGCTCTAGTGGCCGAGGAACATCCAGTAGTACTTATTGATGTGGTACCTGAAGCAATGGTGCATGATGGACGCCCTGAAGACTCAGAAGTAATGCCAATTTCTCACCAAGTGTCTGGATCTATATTGCAAGAGGGTAGTCTCCAACTGGAGATTATTTCCGATGATGAGTTAGAGGACTATGAGATTCAAGGAGTGCCCAAGGATGCAATGGAAGATGACATCAGGCGGTCCCAAAAGCAATGGTGCATGATGGACGCCCCGAAGACTCAGAAGTAATGCCAATTTCTCACCAAGTGTCTGGATCTATATTGCAAGAGGGTAGTCTCCAACTGGAGATTATTTCCGATGATGAGTTAGAGGACTATGAGATTCAAGGAGTGCCCAAGGATGCAATGGAAGATGACATCAGGCGGTCCCAAAAGCTTGACACTGTGTCCATCCTTCATGGATTGAGATTGACGTCTAATGATACTTCTCGGATGAAAATTCCTTTATGTAGATTGGTTCCGATGCCAATGGTGCGACCTACTCTTGCTTGTGACTTGACTTTGCTAGAAAATCAATTCAGTGGAGGTTATGAGGAAGGAGCTAGAGTCTTTTATGTTTCTATATCAAACGAAGATGGCCAGAGTGGTGTTTTCACACCTGCCGAGAAGGACGAGTGGGGACCAATTTGGAATGAAATCAACCATGATTTCAACACTTACCTCATGTCACAGGCAGCATTGCGACATTTGGTGGATCACAAGTTTTACGTATGCGATGGAAATCATAGAAGAATTGCATGGATGAATCACATTATGCGATTGCATGCAACAGAGAAAATATGGCACATCTCTGTGGATTCAATCGTTTTAGACACACGGAATTGAATTGGTTTGACGATGCAGGCTATGCATGATATTAATATGTGAGTGTTCCATTCTCCACTATGCTTTCATTTTTATGATGTACTCAAATTCTATGAATTGTAATATGATATAATATGATTTTATCCCATGGTGTGACAGGCAAACAGAGAGTTATCATGTGAAGACCAATCTCGTACACACGTTATATCGAGTTCAGAAGTATGGTGTCATGGACATTGAGAAGTTTAAAGAACTTCTATCACCGGAAGATGTGAACACCTGTTTGATGGTTACCCGGTCTAAGTGGTACTCTATGTCCCTCGAAGTCTTCACATCATTCATTTTCAAGGTATTACTTCCACCATGTTTTTGTATTGATTTCAAGTGTTTTTATATGAATTTTTATATGTCGATATAAAAATGTTTATGTTTATGTTCTTTTCGTGTCTATTTGCAATTTTGTAGCAAGACATATCTGCAGCAGCCGATATTGCTGTTCGTAAATACAAAGAGGACACTCCTTGTGAAGAGGTGACGTCAGATGGTGTTGCAGCTGCAATGAGGAGCTCTATCAAGGATTCCACCAAGAAGTTTTATAAAAAAATGTCAAAGATGGTGGCTGTTGCTAATCCGGCTCTGGGAAAAGACTGGCTTCTTGAGGTATGCCTAAACCATCATTGATCAAATCTGCTCATATCTTCATACATGATGTATATTGAGTTCTAATTCTCATGCATTGCATTCTTGCAGATCCAAAGGCATTGGAACCTTTTTGCAACTCCGGAATTAACCTTAGAAAAATTACAAATGATAGCCACAGCCTCTACAAGTGCGGAAAACAAGATTAAGTGGCTCAAGTGGATGAATGCATCCGGTCCTATTAGAGAGGCCCGACGCTTTCCTTCTCGTCCTGTCAATGAAGAGAAATTACTGATTTTTTTGGCAAAGGCCTCTTGGTATGCTGGGGTAAGTTTTCTTTTGATAAATGTTTAATTATATTTTATTTCAATATCCTTCAATTATATTAGTATGATTGTGTATAACGTACAGGAATGACCTAAAATTGATGTCTAACTTTGTATTTAGATGGAAGAGGCATCATGCGAAATGTTCGACAACATTGTTCAATCTGACAATATTCCAATCAACATGTCCGTTCCTGCCGAGCCAGAATCATTGATGGAGTATATTGAAGGTTGGAGAATGAAACTTTGGGAGACAGCTTATACAGGTGTTTTCAAGGGAGGAGATACTTTTAAAAAATCCGATAATTTCAAAGAGTTCAAAGGGGCTATGCTCGCTGTCAAGCGCTTGATATATAGGTTTGAAAACTTGCCATTTTACTTACTTATGTTTTGAGGCTGATGTTATGGATTACAGGCACATCTAGATGAACTAGCTAGTAGGATGTCAAATTGTAGCTTAACCAATGTAACTTTCATTGTTTAATGTAGTTCTTGTCTTTCATATTCTTGGAATAATTATGTTGGAATCTCTATGGACTTTATATACTATTTTATTTAGGTAATTGATTTTGAATTTAATATGAATAGGTATTTCAAGTTTGAGTTGTACGCCAAGAAAGCTATCGAGAAGAAGGATTTGCCACCTTTTCTTACAACATGGTTAGATAGATCATCATTGGATTGTATGTTCTCGGCTTATCAGCTACGAAATTGGACGACTCCACATCTCCAAGCTTGCCCATGGTACTTGGAATGCAATATAGGATGTACTCCTGCTGAAGAAGAAGCTCTCTTCAAGACATTGACAGAGAATGCTATTACGAAGCCGGAGTTCGATGAATTTGTTGGATTGGACCCGGAGGCCAAAGCCAAAGCTATAATCAGACGAGAAGTAGCTGACAAGAAAAAAGTGGATCGATTGGAGGAGACAAAGAAGCGGATGGAAGAGAACAAGAAGAAGCGCTTGGCCAAGAAGGTTGATAGAGAAGAGGAGAAGTCCAAGAAAAAAGGCACAAAACGAAAGGCAGAGGAGTCGGTGCATGAACTAGCAACAAGTGGCATTGGAATGAAAGATACTTCATCCGGATTTTCCCTCACACAGGATCTTTTAGTACATAGTCTGACAACAACCATTCAAAATTTTGGCCCTATACCTGATATTGACGAGTGCATTCTCAACTTATCAGTGGAGAGTCTCCCGAGTGATAATAAGGCCTTTGATGCTGTCTTGACATTCTTAGACATGGTAAGTTTCTATTTTGTATACTTTTAATATTGTGTTCCAATTTGTTGTTAAGTAGTTTTCAAATTCAATTAGAATTCAAATGTGCTTTATTACATATTATTTTAGTTTCTTATTCATTTGGAACTAACAATATTTAAACATTAATGTCTTCTACAGCATTCTAGCGATAAGGATAGATATTTTGATGGTATGTTAAACACGAA
This sequence comes from Climacium dendroides, assembly GCA_950106755.1. Classification (NCBI taxonomy): domain Eukaryota; kingdom Viridiplantae; phylum Streptophyta; class Bryopsida; order Hypnales; family Climaciaceae; genus Climacium; species Climacium dendroides. Next base: position 12,708,155 of record OX467092.1, read on the forward strand.
GCAGGCGGTGGACCTCATCATCGTGGATGTCCCCGAAGGCCTTCATGTTCCAACCGTTTCAGCTCCGCCGAGCCCTATTCCAGAATGGAATGAGTTCAAAAAAGATTCATTGGTTCCTATTTTTGACTTTGCTCAGGAATATCTCCATGACAAGGGGGGCCTTCTTATCATGTATCCAGCAGCTTCTGTTCGTCACAGAAGCTTTCTTCTTGGTTGTTGTGAAACCTACGGATTTAGAATAATCAAGACATGGTTAGGGATGAATCATCTGCATTTGACATCGCCAGCCGATCCAAAGAAGACGGTATGATTAATCATAACCTCATATTTTATTTCCTTTGATTTACAATTGATTTGCATTTGTGCTACTTTCTAACTTCTGAATTTTTGCAGACGATGCAATTTTCTATCTCTCTTCTTGTGAGGGAATCTGGGCCAAAGACTGATATTGATTTTCCATTCCAACATGTTCCTTCCCATGAAGAGGTAGGTGTCAATATTGCTCGTGATGACATCTTGCAAAACTTTTGCAACCGCGATGATGTAACCATGAATGGAGACATTCCGTGGCGAGGTCCTCGGGAAAAATCTCGACACTTCATGCAAATGCTTATAGAAGGGCTATCACAACCAGGCGACATTGTTGTTGATTGCGCAACAGCTACAGGTAATTCCTTCTTTGAATTTAGTAATTGTGGGACTCTTATGTAATTTGAAATGTGTTCATACTATATTTTTCTTATCTGTGTTTGGTTCATTTCAGGTTCCACTATTCAAGCATGTCGTGCAACTCGACGACATATACTAGCCTTTGAGGAGGATAAATTGATATTTGATGCCCTCATTGCACTTGTCATGTGCAAAACTATGGTACCTCCCGAACCAGCCAAATCAACTCCTTCAACATTTGACGTGGATGAAGAAGTGGTTGTTCCTGATCGTATCGTGAAGACAGCCCGATTCAGTAAGTAAGTCTATCTTGCTATTGATGCATTTTTTGTTATATAATCAATTTGGGAATTTTTATCTAATTTCCTGTTTCTTTGGATTTAAAGGCAAGCCCAAAAAGTGAGGAACTTCCAGCATGTGCCTTTTTTTGGAAGACCAGGATTTTTTCCAAGTCCTCCCAAATCTTTTCACCTACTTGTGTATGCTGAGGCGTTGTCACGAGACTTTGTGGCAATGGATCCAAATCCAACTTCACGAGCACGTTCAGTGCAACCTCGAGCTTTAGAATTTATAGATGATTATGCAATAGAGACAGATTTGGATTCATCGACTACAGAGGATAGTTCAACGTCGAATAGCTCTATTTGATGTATTGTATACACTACATCACTGTTATTGGGTGCTTAGCATTGACCTCATGATGTTGTCTTCATTTTTTTGGTCATTGATGCTTTGATTACTTTCAATGTCGAACTCGGATTCTACATTTTTGAAATGGAGGCATTATTTATACATATAATTGCACTAGTATAGAGAATTTTGTTCAACTCTATATCATATATAAGGCCTATTAGTACTCTGTGTTCATATGAAATAATTGTATTACTCAGAATTCTCAATTTGTCATGGGGCTTCTCGTGTCTAATGATATTTCAATGATGTATTATTCGAACTTAATGACCTACAATTAGATTGGTCTGAAAGGTTTTCTCCATTGCATTCAATTTGTAAACACCTAATGAAACCAAGTTAATTATTGGGGATAGGGCGTATGCCCCCTTCCCCTCCCAGATGCCTCTCGGCACCGAGAGGCTCCTCGGGGCACCCCCAGTATGCGACACGAGCGGGACCATGACGAGCACCAGTCAGGGTTCCCGAACTCAAATAAAAAAAAATTGGGGACAGGGCGTATGCCCCCATCCCCTCCTAGATGCCTCTCGGCACCGAGAGGTTCCTCGGGGCACCCGCAGTATGCGACTCGACCAAGACCACGACGAATACCAACATAGGGTTCACAAGAATGATATAAAAATTCATGTTTGGACATTACCTGGGAGTTTCGGATTGAAGGTGTACGATTGGATCTCTTTGTTTGGGTCTCTTAGTTTGGGGTCGCACGATTAGGTCTTGTAGTTGGAAGGGTTGGATTTCTAGTTCGGAACAAACTTCTGTGGTGTTCTAGATTGGACATGTGGAGGTTTATTATATATTATTTTACATTTTCAGAATTATCGTGTTCTTGAATTAAATTGGTGAATCTCAGTTGTACTTCAAGGCTTATGTGAATTGTAAAATTGAATTCGGTATTTGGAATTATTGTTGGAATAGAATACATCTAACTATAATCATTAGGCAGGAACTACTGCTTCATTGTTAGTGTATGATCCCCTATAACGTTGGTATAGTTCTTAGTCTTCATGTATTTTGGAATTTTCCTGTTGCAACTGGAAGACATGTTATATGTTTCCTATTAATAAGTGCTTTGTGATTTCTGGTCGTCTTACTCTCCATATTCTTTCTGAAGTGGATTTATGATTTTAATACCATTGCCCTATTAGCTTTAAAGTGGAGGTGTTTGTGGGCATTTAATAAACTTCTTCTCCAAGTTTGTTAACACTTGTGCTCAATATAAATTCCCATTGCCACATGGTGAGCAAGTTATCAATAACAAAAAATTGTGCTAGGTAATATTTTCGTACAGGACATTATCAATTCAAACGTCTAGCATCCATCACTGGACATTGCGATCTACTGGACACTACAATCTAACTGACACTGTATACTTCCTGACACAATCTGCCGTGATGATTAAAACCCTGATCTCGTTGAATGTATGAGCACCACATTACCAAACTCCTTAACTGAGCTCCCTGACTCATATTGCACCGGCTTCTTCATCGTACCTGTTCTCATAATCATTGGTGGTTCTTTTCCTTCTTTTCGTCAGTCATTAAAGCCAATGACCGTCATGATTGTTGCTGTTGATATACAAATCTAGTCTAAAATATTAAATGGTTGATTCTCATTGAAATGAAATATTGTACTTTTAATGTTAGTTATTGCTGAGAGCGCCAAGTGAACATCTCTTAATCTTGCATTCTATTTTTGTATATTTGCACGGATTTCATTTATTACAACTCTAGCGGTCCTCCCTACATTCTCAGCGGATTTACGTGTTCTAGAGGGTGTTTCGGTTAATACCAAAGCAACTGAAGCAGTGACACTCAAGTTCACTGAGTTCCTTGTCGTATGATTATTGTAGCTCGTGCGGTATGCGATTGATGCAATTTTGTGCTTCAGAAGTAGAGTGCATGAAGCATCTAAATGGAATACAATCAAATGGCAACTGTTAGGGCAAATGGTCAAGGGGTTCCAATTTCTTTTCCGATTGGTGATTTGGGATACGCTGTTGTGAGTTCCTCTCGACTAAGTGCTCGCTTTCTTCTTACTGAAAACTCGTTAGATATTAATGAGGAAGTTTTTGATAGTTCAAGTGATGAACTCACGCATACTATAGGTCAAGAGCCGATTGTCTCTTCCCCACTGAGGCAGTGGCATCTGCATCCAGGTAGGTATTTAGCATATGGCTTATCCAAATCCATGGTTGGAGCACCAACTCCAGAAGGTACCACTAGAATATCTAGCACTAGTACTTTTGAGACAGCGTTGCTTAACACTGTAAAGATCGAGCCAAGTGTTGAGGTCATTGCCATTGATAGTGATGATTCTAATGGTTCGTCGCCACCCTATAAAGTTCTACGACCAACTCTGTCTTTAGGAGTTCATAGGGCATCCTCATCTATCTTGCCTACTCCAGTCTTAAGGACACCATCCTCAACTTCTCGTGGATCCTCTATTATTTCATGTCTACAGAAGTTGTGCTACGCCAAAGGTTCTAGGAATCCGTTTAAGAAGGTCGATTGGAACTCAATTAGAGTCTGTGTAGTCCAATTTGTTCCACCTTTGTTCAATGGTGATGTGATATTTGAATTACCACCCGTCGGAGATGTTTCGGGAATTAACAGTCAGGCTAAGCTTCTCACCGGAATGGAGAAACGCTACGATGGTCACGTTTGGACAAATCTTCATACGACAAATATAAAGAATGCAGACGGTCTGACATTTCGGTTGGCATCTTGCGTGGGCCACCTACGATGCGACAACCCGAGTTGTGACTACCTAACTCGAAAGCACCGTGTAGCTCTTATCAACGAGACTGAATGGGATGGTTGTTCTCCTGCTCCATTTGAGGTTTGTGCCATTCCTCCTATTGGTTCCACTATCACATGCAAGATTTGTGCGACTGCTCCATCGTGTATTGGTAGTTGTCTTGCGAAAATATATTATGTAGTTGGGTCACAGGACATGACTCGGGCTTGTGTTCATTTCGGTATTCACAACCACCCTGTGAAAGATGGAGACTGCCGGGACTCCAAAGAGAGAACTCGGTCCTTGATATCAGACCAAGTTGAGCGGAACCCCTCTGGAACAAATTCCGCTATTGTCCTGGAGGCTAGTAAGGAGTTCCTTGGAGAGATGCTACTTCGAGCCGAAGGAGCTACGCCTACCCCATTCGAATTACAAGAATTAATGCCTATTTTGGAGAAATGCAAATTCATGAGTTCCCCAAGTATTCGCAATGAAGTTAGTACATTCAAGTACTTCCGCCACTTTGGAGTCATGGACAGCATCACAAAGCTTCGTGGCTGCAGCAATTGGGCTTTTGTACAAGAGAACAAATTCCCTGGACAGGGATCTGACTCTGACAAAGTCTTCGTGTTCAAAATGTCGGAGGTTGGCCCTAAAAATGGCGTAGACTTGGTATCACGTATGCAACCTGGTGGTGACCTTGAGAACACGTGGATCATGTTTGATCATGTTAGGTGAGTGAAGCTCTGGACTACAATTGCGTGTCATGTTTATGACACGACCTATTGCCGAGTTATGACTATTGCGGTTTGCGATATGCAATCAGAAGATGTAGTTGCCCAATGCGACTTCTGGAAAAACTTAAACGTCGTGATGGGTAGACATGGAAACACCTTGCCCTATTTTAAAGGCTTCATGGCTGATTCGGCACAAGCAAACTGGAATGCAGTGCGCATTGTTTACAGAAGTGGTGACCCAACAGAGCCCATGCCCAATCGAGAACGTACATGTTTATTTCATTGGACTCAGTCAATGGAGAAACACACGAAAGCAGACATTCGCAGTGACCTTCAAAACCAACATCGAAAGTTGTGCAAACAATATAAGGATGCAAATTCCTTAGCACAGGCAGAGATTAGGTTTCATGCAATTCGAACGTGGTGGCATTCATCTGGAGCCACAACCGAAGAGGGGCTTCGCCGTTTGGAGTTGTGGTTAGCGTTTTGGCACTTCCGGTATAGACAATGGGGAGCATTCATGGACACTGTAAGATTCTTAATCATCCTATCCTTCATTTGTTTGTTTTGCCAAGCTAAGATTCAGATTTTTAAGTTATCTTACATCATTGCTATTCGTTTCTTCCATGAATGCTTCCTGTCTTCAATTATTGAAGTACTTCATGTAACAACCCTGCCCTGTAGACATTCAATCAAGGAAAGAGTGGTACTCTTTATTTGTAATAGCTTTAATCCATGCTCCACAAAACAGGGACTCACTGAAGATGAACTCGGGCTTGTTCCTACTTGCAACCTCGCGGAGACCGTACATAACAAATGGTTGCAACAATCTGGAAAACGTGGCTCTGATTTGTATGTTGCCACTGTGGATGACTATGTTCGAGCATTCATGCAAATGGTTAGATATTACCAGTTTCTAAAAGGTGAGAAGCCGGGAACTGGTTCAGAAAAAGAAGAGCTCTTGCTTCGTGTAGCACAGAGATATGCCCAACGTACCGGTAATCCGAAAGGATTGAATGATGCCATGGCATCTGTACCAGGTGTTCAAGAGTACTGCACTAGGAAGCCCCATTTGGAAGGCGAGGAAGTTTTTGGATCTGAGAAGCGAATGCCCAATCTTCCACCTGGTTCTGAATATGATTCACATCGTCCCGACAAAGTGAATTTCTCTCGACCCCGTGTTGGAACAAGGGTCACCCCTGCACCCACATCGGTCATTTCCTTGGATCGGATTTCTGAAGAATCATGGCCTGTGACGCATGAAGATTATCCGGATTTGTTGGAATCACCTAAGACAAGGTCAATTCCTTCAACTGAGGTGGCCTCCCATGTGAGGACTGTTCAAGAAACAGTTTGTGATGAGTCTGAATGGCATATTGCCCGCTTGCCTAAGACGTCTTCAAAGGCATGTTTTGCATTGCAGGCCATTACGTGAAAAAAGTGTGTTGCAAAGATAGTGCAAGGCAATAGGAGAACAGCTGCACCTACATATACCGGCAGCATGGACAACTATAAGAAAAATAGGATTGAGAGAATGCAATTCTTTTTCTGCAATGATGATATATCGCGGTGCGTCAAAGGTTCTCGACGGAAATGGGTTTTATCAAAACCGGAAGTACCAGACATATGGCCGGTGCAAGTTGGAACCAATCTTACGCCCAAAGAGATCCTAGATCTTCAAAATGCAGGGTTCTGTCTTCCACAGCGTCTTGAAATTTCCCCTCGTAGGCTATTTGGAAATCATGATCTGCCACCTGATGTTTTGGGACTTCAAGTTCCAGAGTCACCTGCAGAGCACCCTAGCACACGGTCAGGAAAGAAGATTTGGAGGAATCCAAAAGCACCTACAACAAAGCAAGCAAACAATTGCGCCTTCGCACTTACAATGAAAGCAGTGGTTCGTGAAGTTACTATGGTACCGCATCCAGGCTTCGGATGCATCATTGCCTTGGACTCAGGTACACTGCCTGCCATTGAACGTTACATGATCATTGTAAGTGCATTCCCTGAATGCACTTGCCTTTATTTCAAGGAGATGGCAACAAAGGCTCTAGGAAAAAGAGGGAAATGGGCTAATTGCAAGCACTTGTACTTTTTGTTCACTGGAGTTTGCCAATTGGATGCAGAAATAGATCTTTTTATTCATGCTCCAAGCTTTAGCTTTAACGAAGTGAAATGCATACTTCAGAGTGGTATCTTGAAGCTTAAATCCAATTAGTATACATTTCTACTTCTTGCCGGTTGGTGCTAGCATATTGTAGTGTAGCTTTGGATGATGTGCTCCAAACTTGTTTCATGTAAGAACTGTAGTGAGACTAAAAGGGCCACTACTTCATTTCAATTGTCATTTGTCCATTGCACCTTGCACTATCATGCATTCGTGCATGATTGCCCATCCACGCTCTCTAGTATGATTTGTATATATATCTGGATATAAAATATTCATAGAGGGTTGTTTAGATTGTTATTGATAATTGCAACAAAATAAAATGGCCTTCCCTCGTCCCAATCCACTAAAAATGACCTTGCTTGAATTCCCTTTTCACAATGAATGGAGTAGGACAACTGCAAACTTCTAAATGCATAAGGTGACCACCTCTAAGGTTCCTCTCGGTACTGAGAGGTAATCTAGAGGTGGTCACCTTATGCATTCAAAATTCTGCAACATTTATCTAAACTTGCTATGGTTGTAAACCCATTTTTTATTAGCACTATCTCATGCTAGCATTGGTAGAAGTTATCTTCCCTTGCAATACATATGAGTACTAATTATTGATGACATGATTGCAAACATAATTGAAATGCATTATTATCAATAGGAAGTTTGGCAACATGATAATGCCTTTTATATGATAAATTGGTAAAGTGGTCGCGCATGGATGAACTTAATTAATCACCCTAAACCCTATCACATGGAAATGATAGCCTAATTCCAAGCCTTCTAACTACGGTTGTTCAATAGTTTAAGTAAAATTGTTCACCTAACCATACATTTAACAATACAATAAGCAGATGTCCATCTAGCAAAAGAAAGTTACCCTAAACCCTAAATATAATCCTCCTAAAAAATTTAACAGATATTCTATAAACAGGCCATGAAGGCAATCATAAATACCCTAAACCTTGAACCCTCACCCTAGAAGTATGCCTTTCTTTCACCTTTAAAGGAGCAATTCTACTAGTTCACAGTCTGAGGTCCACAATTACATTGAGATCTTAAAACCACAGCTATAGGGGCACACCTAAACCCTAAAACCGTGGTGAAAGGTTATATTATGTGGCTTGATACCACGGTTATAGGTTCACATCCAAATAATCTTTTTGGTGTAGATTTCGGGTCTCCTGTCTTGGATCCACGGTGATAGGTCCATTTTCACGGTCATGGGGGCATGAATATAAAGTCATCATGTTCTACTTTGTAAAACTTTGGAAGGCCAATCCTTGAAGAAAACAAACTCCTTTCTCCCTCCCATGTTGTTGATCTGGATATGGGTAGGGATACTATACACAGACAAATACGATATAATATAGACCCGATCCGGATACGAGAATCAAGATATAGTTCAAATACAATACAAATATAGTATGGTATAGATATGAGATACGATATATAGTTCAAATGCAATATAAATACAATACAATGTAGATACAAAATATGAGGTACGGATATGGATATATCCCATATCAAATGTTATCCCTAGCCCCACCTGAAAATTAGAGAAGGGGGGGAGAGGGGGAAACGAGAAATTTAATATACCAAAAATTTGAGCTTATTGCCTTATTGGTGGGAGGTAGAAAAAATCAATTTCATTTTTTTTTGGGAGTGGATAGGGAGACATTCTCACTATCCACTCAAAAGATAGGCCACTAAGCTTTGGCACATGAACCAATAAATTGATATAGCATTAAAAGACCGATCCCCTACACAAATTGGTTTGTCATAATCCCACCGTAGAGGTGTCCAATGTCATTGTTGAAGTTACTCACCAACAATAACAAATAATTCTTCTAAGTTCAATGAATATAACCCTTCCCTTCATGTGGTCAATGGTCATAAAATATTTTCACACATATTCAAATATTAGTCCACCCTAAACTTTTGAGGGTAGACTTTTTAAATCCCCAAATTTTTAGATTGGATTTTTTATTACCCCCAAAGTATGTTGATTTATGGAAAAAAGGCCCAAAACTTATAGTCAACTTTTGAAAGTAAACACCCAAATTTAAAAAAATAAATAAATAAATACCCTAAAACCGCACCAAATTACAGAAAAAGGCCCTAAATCCATGCTTCATGCTCCAATTCCACGCTCTACGCTCTACGCTCTTGCTCTACGCTCGTATACTAGCTTCGTTGATCTTTTTAGTATTCAATTTTTTTAGATTTGACATGTGAAAAGAAGATTTCAAGATTTCAAGCATTTTTATCTTAGTTTCACTCTGTAAGTAATATTGTTGTGTTTCTTTTCCCATGTACTCTTTAATATGTCAAGTTTGAATTTGTGTAGTTACAATTCAAAAAAACTAATTAAACTAATTAAAAGGTTGGTGTTTTTATTCAATTTAGAATAAATTTCAAAGAGCTCAAAAACACCTTGGGCAATTAGTAATAACAAATTAAAATATATAGGACAAAATATTGACAAATGCATTTGATAAAAATAGAATTAAGAAATATTGACAAAAGTGTGGTATCACTTTGTTATTGTCATATTATATTAAATCACCTACAATCCAAACAAATGCATTATATATAACCTTTACAAATTAATAAGTTGGATTCAAAAAAATTGCTAAATACAAATTTAAATGATTTGTATTAATTGTGTATTAGGGCAAATATCTTCAAATCTATTCAGTAGATTCAACAATGGTTCAAATTGCAATCTATAGATCATTTATGGTTATAAAAAATCTCAATTCTTTGATTTATTAAAAATCTTCAAATTCCATTCAAATTAATATTATCTACATTTTTCTTTCTATATAATTTTTTTAAAGCACAAGTTGTCAAATTTTTACAATACCAAGGGGGTGGTTTTTAAATGGCATACAATAACATGCAATAAACTACTCAAGTTATCAAGGCTAAGAAAAGAAGTATAGGCAAGTTTTTAAAATGATCATAAAACTTACTAACTTCAACAATTAAGTCTATTGGGTGGTTAGCTTTTGATTCATTTACTTTCAACATGTAATTACTTTTTTGCTTCAAGTTTTTTAAGATTGTAGTGCACAAAGTATAATACAACATTCATGTTTGCTCATGTGGATTATGTCTGCTCATTTTCAATATATAATGCACAGATTGAAATTAAATGCAACATAGACTCAATTTTTGAAGTAATTGTATTTATCTATCCAATTTATTTATTTTTGAACTAGTATATGTAATGTCGTTTACGAAGTTTAAGTATAGGGATATAAATTTTGTCCTCATTTAATTGTTACTTCATAAATTCCCGAGACCTTTCTCCCATCAAAAAACACTCAAAACTACGAATTTTATAGCAAAGAGCAAAATATTTTTAAAACTTCTTTTTTCCATATCTAACCTTGAGATCTGAGCTTAAGACCTTACACTAAATTATTATAAGAATGTATGGAAAAGATTCAAAAACTTTGACTACATAGATAAGAAGATATTTGTGTGTAAAGTAAAGAAAATAGGATTTTTTTGCACTTTACACTTATAGATTATTGTACGTTAGGATTAGATTTGACAACATATAGCCAAAACACTTTAATACTTTTTACATTGAATAATATCACATTTTAGTATTTCAACATTAGGTCTATTAATTTTTTGTTTTTTGTCTACTAAAACTCTTTTTATTTTGGTTGGTGCAACTTTTTTTATTTTCTTGTTATGCCTTCTCGTGTGTCTTTTCTTAATTGATGACTTTTTTATTACCACATCTTGGTTGTTTTGTCTTTTCAAATTCATAATGATCATTAAATGTAGTGGAGTTCTATACTTAAATATTATTTTTTTAATTTTTTAAAAATATTACAAATATTAGGCAATATAAAAGATTTTAATTGCAACTTTTGGTACATTTCACATTTTTACTTATAATATTATAAGACTTCAAATATTTCAAAAAGTACTTCATTTATGTGTAATTTTAATCCTACTTAGAGTTAGAATATATAAGACTTAATTGGTATGTCCTTAACTTAAAATTTCTGCATTGCAAAATTTGAATCTAAATTTTTGTATGCTAAAGAATTGAGGTGAAAATCAAGGGAAAAAAAATTCAAAAAACTCTTTTGGTTTTCATTCTTAAAAAATTATTAATCCTTAAAAGTCTAAAGAGTTTGAACAAAACACAAATGTATTATATAATATAAGTTCTATAACTTTTTTGGAATTTGCATCAATGAAGATAATGTGAAGCATGAAAAATAGAAAGTATCCATACAGTCAAAAAATTATAAAAACTATTTTTTGTTTCTCTTCAAATTAATTTTGAAGATATAACTTCAAAAATTCACCAAAAATACAATTTCTATCTTTACCATATGAATTTTTTTTATTGTTCAAAATTGCAATTACTATTGATTTGTAAAAAAGTGCATAAGATTTAGTAATGAGAATAGCAACACTTTTCTAAAATAGTAAGTTTTTCAACACTAGGTCTATTCTAAATACTATGTGCTATTTCTCTTATAATTTTTGTTTAATAGTAGCAATCTTAGTTTTGAATAAAGATATTGAAAGACACTCCAATATTTAAATATGGAATTGAAACTCATTAATCCAAATGATAAAATTGCTTTAGTAAGAAAACTAAACCTTATAATGGAACTTTTGCTTATTTTAAATTATAAAATTGAGTTAAAAAAATGAATCTAATATGTTATTTTTTGAAGACAATGCAACAATTACCACAAAATTAAACAAATTTATAAATTTTACATCACTAATCCAAATGGAATTAATATATGAAATATACAAAAATATAATCTATTAGTATTAAAAATTAATTAAAAAATTAATTTCAAGTTTTTGAGGAATTTTGTTGCTACCCTACAAATAATTTATTGAAATTAGAGTGGCTTAACCCCTAAAGTAAGTCCCAAGGCCTTTTTTTCATCAAAACCTACTCAAAACTGCCATTTCTATTGCAAAGAGCAAAAAAGATTTTTAAAAAGATTTTTTTACATACCTAACTGCAAGATCTTGTACTACACTATTATGTAAATGCATGGAAAAAATTTCATAAATTTTGACCATGTAGATTGCAAGATATTTGCATTCAAAGTGAAGAATACAAGTTTTTTTGCACTTTGATCAACTAGATTTTGGCTTTGAATCTTCTTAACTTAAAAGTTTTGCACTATTGATTTTGATTTTTTAATTTTTTATGTTGAATAATTGAATTGAGAATCTAAGGAAAACAATTCAACAAAAAAACTTTTAATTTTTAGTCATTAAATTTTCTTTTAAGTTGAAGTAGGTTCAAGATTGAAGGGGTAACTAAACCGTTAATAGCTTTAAGATGGAATTGAAACATAGTAAATCCAATAGTGAGATTGTTTCAACAAGCAAATTCAACCTTGCCTAACAATTTTTTTTGAAAAATTCTTAAAATTGCATTAAAAAATGAAGTCTATAAGTTATTTTCAGGAACATACTTAAATTGCCCCCAAAACAAAATTGTCCATAACTTTCTCATCACTAGTCCAAATAGAATGAATCAAAGCTTTAGATGTAGACAAAAATATAATCTTTAAGAAAAAAATTAAAAATTAAAAAAGTGAAATTTTTTGTGATTTTTTTTGGACTACCCCTTGAGTTGTTTTTTAGACTCATGGTAGCATAATTTATGTTGCACCAATTGAAATAAAATTATATACCCAGAAAGCTAATTTGATTTCCTATCTTCAAAAAAAATCCCAAGAAACCATGTCAAAAATTGAGATCACATGAGCCTATCTAAAATCCCAAGAATCCCTTGTAGGGACTTTGAGACTTTAGAGGGTAACTTCTTCTAGATATCCATTGAAATAAAAAATATATTCTTAAAAAAATTATATATTTTTCTATCTTAACAGAAAAAACTACCAGAAATTGAGATCATAGAAACTTGCTTGAATAATAATAGGTTTATATTGGGAAAAAGACATGGCCAATGAAAGGTCATCCCAAGAAAAGTAACCCATCAATAGTACATATGGATAAAATCTAGTTAGAATAGGAGACAAAAAAATCCATTATTCATTGAGACATACTCAACACTTTATTAAATTTAGTATTTCACAACTAACTACATATTCTAAAATTTGTAAAAGAAAGACAGAAGTATTAAAGTTTGAAGTATATCTCAATTTCAATTTTGAAAAACGGCACTTTAATTTATTTTGGAAGGAGAATTCTTTTGGATCTTTGTAGATAAATACAATTGATGTACTTGCCAAACAAAACATCCTATCTCAATTTCAATCTTTCTCAGTAGTTAAACTTCGTAAATCTAATCTAACATTATTTTGTAATTATCATTTTTCAACAAATGCATGATTTCCATTTGTAATTTTGATTTTTTTTTCAAATCTACACTCAACCACCTGAATTCTAGTGAGTCAAATTTTAACCCCAAAACATTAAGCTAGTCGCCATAGAAATCATCCATTTTAGTACCATGTGAATCATTTACTTGATAAAATCCAAGAGCAAGAGCAGTTATTGTACAAGACCTCCCCTTTTTACACAATTCCAAAGATGAACATCTGCACTTCCTTAGCTTATATAGAAGGATTCCCTGTCATCCATTGAACGCTTAGTGTTCACAACGATGTTACAGGGTTAAATAATATGTACATTAATATCACACTAGCTCAAACATTCCTTATCAAATCGTAAAAACAGTAAATACAGGCAGTAATTGAAACCATTGGTGTATATTTTGTTGGTTCAAGGAGAAAAGGACTGACCTTAGAAGTTGTAAGCCTCTCCTTCTAAACCCTCAACCATTTAATTCAGTCCACTTCACTTTTTGAATTGTTTCTCCTCGTCTTCACTATGTTGGGTTTCATTTCGAGTCATTATCAAGTTGAGCAGCCATCATCATCTGGTTTGGAATTCAAATAATGTTTCAAGGCAACAGGCATTACATTCATTAGCCCATATGACACACCTTCAAATGTTGGACCAATTCCAATCCTATTCTGACTCTCTTCAGTACAATCATAATAATATTACCCATACCTTCAAAATGTTGGACAAATGTTAATCTCCAAAATTCTACAAACGCATTTCACTAAAGAGTATTTCTTGTACAATCATCCAAAAATTAAAAGCATCCTAAATACGGGGCTGTAAGGTAGGAAGGTAGCCGTAAATGTGAAATTTCCATTCAAAGCTTGACAGCTTTAGCTGAAGAATGTTAAGAATCATAAGCCACACGTCAATATGCCAGATAATTTATGGACTTTGAAAGCTTCACATGTTGCTCTGTAACAGAGCATGGAGCACCAGATTTGGCCCTGCTCAGAAGAACCACGGTCCAGTGTTCACTCATAGTGCCTCAGAACGCTATTTCCACTGCAGTAGTGTATGCAAACACTTCCACAGATTCATTCCAAAGTTTCAACAAACAATTCGGATGCACAAAATCCAAGTAATGGGAACAACATAAAGTATTCTCTTAACAACCACAACCGATTACAGGTAAAGAAAAACGCTTGAAGAAAAAAATTCCAGACAAATTCTCACGAACTTTACTGATTGCGAACTTCAAGTAAGGAAGCTCAAGTCTACAAAATTCCTACACCTGTATCTTTACAAATGTGAAAAAGAATCAGAATCAAACCTCAGCCAATTTACTATAGTGATTCAATTGCAATTAGCTTTTGCGATTCACCTATAATCCATTTTAGTGATTCAACTTCAATCAACTTTGTTGATCCAAATTAGATCATGCACCCCATAAAACAGGTCCAATGTTTCATTTTCGTAGACCATAAAACATCAAATTGAATTTGGAATAAGGAATTTTTGGAAGCGACATGTTTATTTTGGGACATAGGTAGTATTTTTTTGGTGCCCAATTTTTTTTAGATTTGACATGTGTAAAGAAGATTGAAAGACTTCAAATTACTTTCACAATTTTAGCATCCTCATGATCAAACATTATAATCTTTCAATCCATAAGTAATATTGTTGTGTTTTCTTTTTCCATGTGATCTTTGACTTGTCTAGTTTGAATTTGTACGGTTACAATTCCAAAAAATTAAACTTAACCAAATATTTCATTTAAAGCATATTCTAAGAAGCTAAAAAAAGGCCATGGACATCTAGGGATTAAATTGCAATGTCTCTTATATAGTTGAATTACCTACCTTTCTCCTAGTTAAATTGATTACAACAAATTGCTCCAATTTACTCATCATGTTGTGTGGTCTGCTTCCAATTGAGAATTTAGCATATAGAAAGTTAATTCTTCTAGCAGAGCCTTTGTACACTAAACTTTCTAAAATTTAATGTCTCTACCACATCTCACACTAAAACCTTTCTAAAGCACATAAAAGCACATTTTTTTGCTTTCCCTTTGACAATGATTTTGTCATCTTTCCTTGAGCACACACAAAGAGACACAAATGGTTTCACATACAAGAAATGGTGAATATAAAGCAAACAATGACTTGGATTGATTTATATTTGAATTCCATTTTTGTGCACACGAGCTTCACTTGCATGGGCCTTCATTCCTTCAAAACTGTCCTACTGAAGGCAATGAATAAAAAAAATCAGGCCATTCAAGCACATGCAAAAAAAGAGATAAATGGTAAACCTTGTCCATGTAACATTAGAGAAAATTTGGGGTCTCTACAAGACCGTTTGACTTTAGACTAGTTACAAGAGGCTGGATTATTTATTTATTTATACTTTGAATCAAATATTTTTCTTTTGAAATATTTTTAATTCACCCTTGTATGAAGTAGTGTTTTTTTTGGGCGATAAACAGACTAATTGCACCAAATTTTTTTGGTTGCACCAGGGTATATAGAAAAAAAAAGAGAAAAAAAGGGCGCAGAGGCCAGATCTGCCCCTCAGATCGGATGTTTAGGGCCATGTCTGTGACTTGGACAGGTCGGGGTGGAGGGCCTGTCGCCACCTTCGTACTCACTTCAAGTTTGCGACATTGTTTCAAATTCTTTGTGCCAGTAGACCAATGGCTGAGTTTGAGTCAAAATTCAACCTTTATTTGCTAGAAACTTCTAACTGT
Organism: Climacium dendroides; assembly: GCA_950106755.1. Classification (NCBI taxonomy): domain Eukaryota; kingdom Viridiplantae; phylum Streptophyta; class Bryopsida; order Hypnales; family Climaciaceae; genus Climacium; species Climacium dendroides. Next base: position 12,724,221 of record OX467092.1, read on the forward strand.
CCTACTATGTATTGGAGTGCCACTGCTAGGTGAGTTATGGCGGAGCATTTGTGCAGGAGAGAATGAAGGCCATGATAAAATCTGCAAAATACATTGCCTTGTCGTGTGACGAAACTGCAGGGATTGACAATTGCTCATACATTGCTATACACATATACGTCATGCAAGATTGGGTACGTGTGCCACTTCTCATTAGCTTACAGAAATTGGAATCCAATGGAGCAACAGCAGACAATTTGACAACCCTTCTCATGGGCGTAGTCGGAATTCGGAGAGATTTGGAACCGCTCGAAGTAGCGACGAAGCTGGTCTGCTTCGGAGCAGATGGGGTCTCCGCATTCCATGGTTGCCGCACTGGAGTGACGGTGCAACTATAAGTTTGCGCCACACGTCATTGGTGTCCATTGCATGGGACACCGAGTTAACTTAGCAGTTAAAACTTTGAGTCAACTTGATCTCTCCCATGCAGTTGAAGATCTCTGCAAGTTCTGTCATGCGTACTTTGCTCACTCCTCGAAACGGCAGGCAGAGTTCTGTGCTTTGGTGCAATTGATGGACAGTAAAGGTTTGAAGTTGTTGAAGAACGTTACAACTCGCTGGATTTCTCTGATTTCTCCACTACGGCATCTTCTTAGTGAATACCGCAGTGTTACTTCTAAGCTGTGACTTGATTTCGTAAACATGTTTCCGTTTTTAGTTTTGGTGTTTCAGTTTTGATTTGAGGTGATAGGGATGACAGCAGTTCCACTCATGATGTTGTTCTTTTCTTGTAGCGGAGTCTACGGGCTAAGGCTACAGACTTGCTTAAGAAGATGTTGGATCCCTATCACATCGTAGGTATGATTTGCCTACTGCCCTTTTTGGAAGTCGTTGACGTCTTGATTCAATTTGCGCAGCAATGCGATGTGTACATTTGTGACTTTGTGGGTGCACTTCAAAAATGTTTGGGGAAGCTCTTTGAGATGTATAAAGGTCACGGCTCAACATTTTCTGGTCCTGAGTTCGTGCACTTCACGAACTTGCTTGAGCTCCACCATGATCCAATAATATTTTCTTGGAGCTCCATGGACTTGAACGATGTCCAGCACCTTCAATTTGTTCTGAATGGGGAGGAGCTTCCTATGAGGCATGAGGGAGCGATCATCACTCGGGAATCTTGGAGTTCCTTCATCGATGGTGTGAAGACGGAATGTAGTAGTAAGTGTGTCATTTGAAGTTGTCCAATTTTTTTTTACTTACGGGTTTGTTCTTTTTGGCAGCATATCATTGCGTGGACTCTCACGTCTCCTGTGGTTGCAAGTAGGTGCCGCCCAGTAGCTCATTGATGAGCTTAATAGCCGCTTTCATACTCATGGTTTATTGGATGTTCTTGGTATTGTATATCCTCAGTACTGAAGGCAATCAAATGCTGAACAAAGCTTTCGGAAGCACCTGGATGTAATTAAGAAGTTCTATCGAGAACCAAAGTGGATTGGGGAAGATGATAACAAGTGCTTAGTTCCAGCACTCCTTGACTATTTCCGGTTAGAATTGCAGCAGCACTTGTTCAAACTGTCCATGCTTTCAAATAGCATGGCTGCCTTGGAAAATCCCCACTTGGCTGTGAATCCTTTGACTTGACTATGGTGGGTTACAGATGCCTACAAGTCCTTGTCAAATGAGATTCCAGAGTATGTCAAGTTGGCTAAAATAGCCATGATACATGTTCTTGGCAATGTTGAAGACGAACAATGTTTCTCGTCACTTGCATTCTTGAAAGATAAGCTCTGCAATTGGTTCCAAAATGACCACCTTAGCATAGTTGTTGGCATGCACGAGCAAAAGGTTCTCATTGGAAGATTTCCCTTATGAGAAGTGTTTCATACAGTGGGTCAATCAAGCTGATAACTACCGATATGGAGTCATGGAGTAGCGACAGTGGGTCAATCAAGCTGATAACTACCGATATGGAGTCATGGAGTAGCGTTGGGGTAGGTGCTGTCTTTACAGGGTTCAGGTCTTATCTTACCCAGGTTTCATGACTTCAGTTTAGTAGATGTAGTCTTTGTAGTTGTAGTTTTTGTGGTTTTTGTGTTGTAAAGTCTGCTAAGCTTTTCCTAGAAAATGCAGTCATTTAGCTTGCAACTTGCAGGTTCTATAATTTGCAACCGCAGCAGTGTTGTGTTCCTACCTCTGTATAATCCAACAGAGGGGATTGCACTTGTGACTTGCACTTTTGGAACTTGTGTATTCCTTGTGTATTCACTTTTTTCATATCTTATGTGCAACATATCTTATATTCTTATGTGCAGGTTCACTTGCTCATGTGGTCTCATGTGGTATTCTCATTTTTTTTAACTTGCGTTGGAGTCGTCATGTGTGTATGCAGGTGTTTTTTCAAAGTTAAGTTCTTTCAAAATTTCAATTCTGTTGTGTTCTGACTTGGGTGTCGAAGTGTTTGTGTGTGTATGCAGGTCTTGTTCCACAATTATAGTATTTCAAAGTTTTAATTGTATTGTTTTTTTACTTGGGCATCGGAGTGTGTTTGTGTGTAGGTCTTCTCCTTGCCTTCCCAACATAGAAGAGTAGTTTAGTTCAATGTAGGTAGCTACCATTAAGTAGATTTCAATCACCCTTGTTCATGTCGATTGAAGTTCTTTTCATAAACATGGTCAATACAGCCACCATTCACATTCTCTTGTATTTAGTTGTAGCCCATTTTACGCCATCTCGTATTGAATTGTAGCCCATTTTACACCATCTTGTTTTGAATTGTAGCCCGCTTTGCAGCATTGTTAAAAATTGTCGCCTAATTATGCACCAATCTGTAAATGGAAATTGCCAAACATGTTTTTCTAGGTTTTCCTTTGGTGCCACAGAATTCACACTAAACTCCTACTTGGAGCCAAATTTTGCACCAAAAAAAGAAGGTTGTGCGCCTAACCTTTGCCACTTCCTAAAAATAAAAATAAAAAACACTGGTATGAAGGGTAAAATGGCCTTTCAGAGGCCCCAAATTTTCTTCAATGAAAGTTTACTGAAAACAGATTGTAATAAAGCTTACCCATTGTCAGTCCAGAATATCATCACTGTATCATACTTTCAAATTAGAAACACGGGAACAGTTTGGGAGGCCACTCGAGGGTGGAGAGCATGGTCTGTTGTACAGTTTTAGGATCACCTAAGGTAGGTACACCCCAAACCGCCATTTTTTGCTACTGAGCCTATTTTCTATTATTAGACAGATTAAATTTCATATGTTCTTGTTGGCGAGTGAAAGGAGGTTCCAACACACCAGAGAACGTGGCATTTGGATACTGTATGCAAAAGTTATTAAGGAACAAAGTTTGGTTCTGAAAGCATTTCTTCCACATAGGTACAGAACTGATTTTGAAGATGTACATATAGTATAGATGATGGTTTAAGGTCAGTGGCACATTTGGGTGTACCTACCTTACCATACTCTCTCTTGCCTGTGAGTTCACAACCATAAATTTAGTGAGACTCTGCAGTCCAGTACAATCTAGTTCTGATGGTAATCATTCAATAGAATACATGATATTTAAACAACTTAATATTGCCAAACAGCACACTCTTGCACAGTCAGGGTTACCAATTACCGATTATTCACTTCTTCCACACAGCCTTTTTTCTTTTTTTTCTTTTTTTGGCATCACGGGGTCAAATTGCACCATTCTTGTCTATTTTTTGCCAGAAATTTCCCATTTCTATTAAAAATGTGGATGAAGTCATTAAGTTTGCATGAAAAGGTGCATGAAGTCATTAAGTTTGCATGAAAAGGTGCATGAATAGGATTGAAAAGTGTTTTTTCTCCAAAAGATGGATGAATGTAGAAACACAATGCTTTACCCAATTTTAAGTGATTGCCATCATGGCACTCTTTCAAAAAGTGGAAAAAAGGGTTGCTTCTAGGTTGTGCATTGGACCAAAACAATAGCAAGACAATAATTAAAACCCATCTCACGAAGTGAGACCAACAAGGTGAAAATGCAAGAATTTTATACCAAGGGAAAATGCAAGAATTATTACTTTAATTTTTCACAAATGAAAAAATTTGAAATTTTGAATTCATATTTGCAAGTCAAAGAATCCAAATTCTTTAGCCAAAGTCAAGAACATACCCTGAATACAACACAAAATAGGGGGTATGATTTTACTTTTATCCCCAAGCATTTTTCACCGTGCTAGTTCTACTTTGTGGGATGGATTTAGTGTCTTACAAGACAATGGGCTGGGGTGAATGAACTAACCCCCTTCATTGTCCCCAAATTTTTCCTTGGAAAAAATGCTAAAATTCTTTATTTTTCAAACATAATAAAGTTTGCAAATTTTGAATTCATATTTGGAATTAGAGCCCCCAAATTAGCTAGAAGAGGTGTAGAAGATAAGACAATCAAACACAAAATAGAGGTTCTTTTTTTTACTTGCACCCTTGGCATGCTTTAGGGAGGATGAGTAAAGGGGTCGGTTCACCCTGTTCAAATAATAGGGGTCAAGTAGAGGAACAATTTTTTTGACCATTGTCACTCTTCAAATTTTTCATATCAATTGAATTTTGAATTTTGAAGTACTATCATCTAGCAGTTTAGATGGACAATTCATAGGTTCCCACTATGTCTCTCCTAATGCACTCATTGTCTTTCTCCAAGATAAAATAATTCATCTATATTAAGGTAGTTTGCTTTGGAAGTGACCATGTTCTAAATGCGACCCCTATCCAAAAATGAGTCACATATTGCTTGAAATATCTATTACTATCAATGGAGGGTTGTAAGAAAGACCTAACATTTTTGGTAGTGTTTTGTTGAAATTGCAATTTTTGCACTCACTATTATGAGTACTTTGTGATTGCAAGGAAGACTAAATGATTTTGATAATGTTTTCCTAAACTACAGTTTCTATGCTTTATACTACGAATACTATGAAATAGAACAATTTCAATTGTTGATTTGAAAAATTGATGGCTACTAGTACCATTGGCTATATGCAAGTATTAAAAAAGTATTATATAAAAAAAGATGATTTGTTCCAGAAAATAGACATAATTAGGCATAAATTAATAATAATTAGAAAATCATGAACAAAAAAATCTCCAAAATTGACCATTTGTAAAGACTTGATAGTGATCACATTTCATCAAAAAATGAATGTGAAAACCATCTTTGATGTTCAAAAGTGTGCATGCAATGTAGCCGTATTTGTACAAATATGGAGGCTATAAAATAATATATTTTAGATTTACTTTGGTAGGCACATGTCCCCCTATTGTCATATTAGATCATAGAAATTTCACCTCTAGATCATTAATTTTCGTATACTTCCTAGTATTAAAAACCTCTCAACTTCAAAGTGTGATAAATTAGAAAAAATGACTTTTAAATATGAAAGATTCTCTTAAATTTGTAAAAAAACAAGGGATATGATTATAGCCAAGTTAACCATCTCTAATAAAGACTTAGTTCATTAGGTTCTACTGTCAAAAATTTTAGTAAGAAACAACTTTGTCACTCTGAATGTCATGCAAATTAGGATTGATCTTTCTTGCAATCACCTCAATGATGAATTGGGTAGGCTTAAATGGTTACTTCAAGAATAGACTACCTTAAACCAGTCATAGGACAATTATATGTGACTCTTCTTTTGCCTCCTTCGCATACAACAAATCCTTGATCTCCACTGTCTTCTTGTGTCCAAATTGAGTTGATCTAAAAAGAGAATTTAAGGAATATTAAACCTCATAGTTTGGGTGCATTGAGAAGATGAGGGATTTTGAGTGTGGTGTGTTTGGCAATGATTTTGAAGTGGTGACTCAATTTTTTTGTTTTGGGGCATCCATGGTGTCAAATTGTGGGACTTGCCTTGAAGCCTGGGCCCTCAAAAAGCAGTTGCAACCCAAATTAAAGAACGGTGCAGATGCTCTAATTATGCACTCCTAAAGAACCTAAATCTTTTATAACTTAAAGAAGGCATGTGATTTCAACTCTGACAAACACGTAACTATACAAAATTTCATTCGTAAACAATCACAAAACGGGAGAAGACGGAGTGAAGGGTTCTGATTTCTGAAGTCCAATTCAGTATAGTTGGCTCCGTCCTTTAGGGTTTAAATCTGAAAACAGAGCAAATGACTTTAACTCACTAAAGTACATGAATTTCATCCATCCTCAATCATCCTCTGCTTTCGACTGTCATCCACGCGGACAAATATTAGGTTATCCGCACAAATATAAATTGACATCGTGTGCACTTCGGTATTCAGTGTCACAAGATTGCTTAGCTCCGCATGCAAGTGTTTCATATTGGGTCGTCAATTTGGTGGAGTTTCGTTATGATCGAAGGCGATTGAATTGAAGCTCATGCTCCCTTTGACTTCAATGTGGTCGACCTGCAAGCTGTGCGTGAGAGTTGTCTCTTAATCACGTCGATCGATCAGTTCGACCTCACTAGAGGTGCATTATTTCATATCTTGCTCTTGTTGTGAAGTCTTCTTTAATTGCTTTGTCGGTACAAGTTGCGAGTCTTACACATGCATGTTCAGCTTAACTGGTCTGTTTGTTTTCTAGCTAGAATTTAAAGTTGATTTGGTCATGCCGGTAGCAAACTGATTGAAACATCGATCCCTGCGTCGATCAATTTTGGGACTTTGGCATGCTCATTTTCAGGATTCACGGCTTGAAACGTAATCCATTCCTGTCCTAAGCTAGATTTTGGAGCTTTACAGTGTTAGAACGTGTGTGGTACACACCCGGGGATTGTGAGTACATTAGTCTTGCAAGTTCCTCTTACGGGAAAACTCATCAGAAGTTTCTCAGTTGGTTTCGCACTAGATAAGCTAGAAGTCTAGAACGGGGAGAATCAGAGACAACCGACAAACAGGTCGGAAAAAACAGTGGAACCACTGAAAAGAAATCTTCCTTAAGACAGCTAAATAAGGAAAATAGGTTGGAAAAGAGTACTTATTTCGGTGTATGCATCATCAGTGACGCTGGCTGCATTGTAAGGTCATTCTGTATACAGCTAGCCTGTAGCAGCACAATGATCGAATGATGTAGGGTGTTGCAATTGGCTGTGTTGTATGAATACCTGTAGGGTAGGCACTAGCTGCAGGCTCCACATTCGTTAATTGAAATGGAATCGTTTCCATAGCTAGATTGGCACCAGTGTGGACCCTCGATCGAAATTAAACCGGAAGGGTCCTAATCTTAAAGTCCTTAGTGCGTTCTGTGAGTATCACTCAGAGTCACGCGCCGCTCCGAAACATGTTACATGTTACTCTTAGATGTAGGAAGTTGGTTGTGTTGTCCAGGAGAAACTCTGTGCAGGACTACAGGACTACAAAGGTGGCAAAATATATTGGTCGATCTGCTAATTCTGACGATCGAATGTTGATTTTGTGAAGGGCGTGCAGGCACGTTTATTGTTGAGAGCGGATCGATCGAAATGTAAACCACTTGCATTTAGGCTTCCGGCCGTGGTGGACAAGCAGTTTCTGATCGATCCGCTCAACAATATCTGACTATCCTTCCCCAATTGATGGATCAGGCACGGTCCGCGATGGAGGAAGTCCAGCTCACCGGAGGACAGAGCCTCAATATTCTCCTCCTAGGGCCAAGCGGGGTTGGCAAGTCGACGTTCATCAATGCTCTCGCGAACTACCTCGCCTTCAACTCTCTTGAAGAGGCCCTTGAATACGATTTAGTCAGCCTCATCCACTCCGAGTTCATCATGACTGAGACCAAGAACGGACGACGCGTGGAGACCAAAATCTCTGTTGGAGTCCCAGACAAGGACGAAACGAGCCAGAATGTCGGTGAATCCTGCACCCAGAAGTCCAAAGCTTATCGGTTTCGCATCGATGAGACCCGTTCGATCCGTCTGATCGACACTCCCGGGATTGGAGACACTCGAGGCCCCGATCAGGATCGAAAGAATATGGAAAATACTCTTTCCTACCTCTCCCAGTTCGAGGTGTTGCATGCTGTGTGCATTCTTCTCAAGCCCAATGAGACGAGGCTCACGGATTCCCTCCGGTACTGTATCGTTCAGTTGCTGGAGAAGCTCCACAAAGATGCCTCCAAAAACATCCTCTTTTGCTTCACCAACACGAGGAGCACCTTCTATCGGGTGGAAAGCACTTACGGTCTCATCGACACTATGCTGAAACCGAGGTCCCGAGAAGATAACATCTTGCTGGATATCCAGCTGGAGGATGAGAACACCATGTACTGCTTCGACAGCGAGGCCTTCAAATTCTGCGGAGCTGTGAAGGAGGGCATGCATTTCGATGACAGCTGCAGAGACACCTTCAAGAGGAGTTGGGAGATGTCCACCAATGAGGCCTTCCGGCTCATACAGCACATTGCGTCTCTGGAACCTCACGTAGTCGAGAGTACATTGTCGCTGAACCGTGTGCGAAATCTGCTGGAGACAATCGAAAGGCCATTGGAAACAATTACGGCTGCTATGCACACCAACATGGAGGCTTCCAAGAAGGCTCAATGGGAGATCGAACAAAGTCTTGAGAGTTTTGTGGACAATTACAAGCTCTTGTTTGTGGAACAAACAACCACGGAGACGGTTGCTCTTCTTTAACCAAGGACAGTGTGTGTTGATCCCGAGTGTCGTGCTGCGAATAAAGTCTGTCACGACAATTGCGACCCTTCCGAGACGCAAGTTGGGACTGTAGAGGACCGGGTAAGTGTGGTTGCAGATGCCATTCAGATGGCTGTAGGGTTGGTTTCAGTGGGAGTTTTGAATTTCGATGTGTTGTCATTCGTTCCCGGCCTCGCTTCAACCGGGGCTACAACCCGAATCGTGCGAAGAGTACTCGGGAAAGACGATGATTTCGTCTTCTGCCAAAAATTATCTTCAAGGTCGGGGAAATGCACCGTCTGCGGCCACCTCAATGAGAAGCACATTCGTGAGAGTTCCGAGATAAGAGAAAGGACACGTGAGGTCAAGGATCCCGCCATTGAGAAGATCCTCCAGGAAACGAAAGACAAAGCGGAGCAGAAAAGAAAGATGCTGAAGGTATACCGGGACAAAGAGGCGGCGATCGAGGAAGAGATCGGCGTCGTGCTCAAAGCGGCGGCTTTGTTTGCGGGGTTCTTGGAGCAGAACTGCATCGTCACGTACCACAGCGCCACGGCGACGTACTTCCAAAATCAGATCTTGCAGAAAAAGTCGGCCGGCATCCAGAGCACCGCCGACGGAGCCAAACAGATTGAACAATTGGAAAAGCTTCTGAAGACGTACGAGGAGAGGGTGAGCAACTTTAGAAAGTTGAATCGAGACAGAGACTCGAACGAACTGATTACCGAAGGCGAGATCAACATGGAGATCCAGAACCTCTATGCACTGAAGGAGTATGGTCCGACCTTGAAAGAGTGGATGAACAGGGTGGAGAGCCAGTTTGCTCTCTCGAGAGCAGTAGCCCTGGCACGCACAGAGGTGGCATGCACCATCCCAGTCTATCCTGTCAACCTCCAGCAATGGCAAGCAGGGGCGATTACGACTGCTGGAGGTGCTGCGCAATCGGGAAACCTTCAATCAAGGATTGCGGGGAAACTCAAAATCCAAGGACGCGGTGAGAAGCTGAAATCCAGCTCGACTCCACAAAATGGATCTGGGGCATGCGTACGTGTGCTTCCTCTGAATTCATAAATATTGGTTGAATTGGGTCCTTTAATTTATAGTCTACATGTCGATCGGAAAACAATTCCTCACTATTTAAGAAAGTACCTACATGATTAGAGCTAATCATGGTTCTGTTAAGACACTGATTAAATGGTTCTTGTTACAATGTTACCACGTACACTACTTTATTTGATTGATTCCTAGTTAGGATACGAACTTATATACCAACCCTATGAAAAAGATACTGCTATAGGATTGGTTCAAAGTTCTTTTGATAGACTAGATTTAAGACTAATACTGTACCAACACAAGTTCCGAGGTCAAGGAGTACTTAAGTGTCATGTATAATCTATATGTACATTGTATATTTAACTATTCAAGATTTTAGGGAGAGGGTGTCGTAATTTACCTGTCTAAAGTATATTCCGCACGCATTCACACTATGGGCAATTAACGAAATATCCGTTATGTAGGTCATTAACTATTTGAAAGTCCACATCTATGAAGTTCTCCTATAGCATTTGTTGCTAATAAGTTTTTGTCGCGTGCAAAATTCATGTACAGATGGGATGGGCATTTACTGATGAATTGCAGAAAGTTTGCATAAACGAATGGAGAAAAGCAGCTAGCGAATGAACAAAAGAAATTCGTCAAGTAGCTAGCATGTCTAGAAAGTTTGAGATATCATTAGTATCACCAACGTGTGTGTTTAGGGTTTAGGGTTTTAGCAGCATGCATGTAACTCTTTGGTCTGGACTTGGCTGAGTTGTTCTTCAATGTCGGTAATCATGCCGTGTGCTCAGTGCTGACGTATTCATTTATTTTAGTTAATTAGATTTTCTATTCTCAAACGTCAATTTTGTTAAATTGGCGATATTCGATTGCTTTCGCGCTATCAGGCCGTGCGGCCTGAAACCAAATTATATAGCAGGTCTAGCTTTGGGCTCTGTGTGAAGATACCAATTTTTTGTTTGTGGATTATCTCCAGTTTAAGAAATTGACATTCTTAGCATGTATATCCAGTGTCTGTATATATGTCCAGCATTATTTGTGGGATGAGCGCGGAGTGGTGCGGAACTTTTCCTAACTAGGGTTTCTCTAATAATATTCCTCCGTCAACTTCAGCTGCTATAGCTAGCTAGAACACAATATTCCGACACTCGCTCGTACGCTCATGAGTATTTAGCTAGTTCCGCTGTAAGTTGCTAGCTAAATGCTAAATATTGTGCTCGGACACAAAGCCCTTCATTCGATGTAGAGACAGATATATCTCGGATTTAGAATCCAGTCCCTCATTCGTCCACTAACTAGTTGGCCCGCATTTCCAAGATTTGTAACCGAAATTTTCAATTCTCTTTCAACTCTGAGCAAGATTTTTCAACAACATTGAAGACGATGAACGACAGCGGATGGTTAGTGAAATCAGGGAGATATGAAATGCACAAATGTGCGACTTAGATAGTTGTTAGACTACCGACATTTTTTTATCCCAATATTACAAGTATTAGACGTCAATCGCAAAATGCTCGGAATGACCTCAGTACTGCATGTTCACGTGCTATATATCGATCGACCTCTGAAGTCTGAATTAGTGTGATAGGGTAGGCATTGATTTTAGGAAAGGATGGCAGGCATAAAGGAAGACCAAATTAATACACCACCGGTCTCCTCGTACGCCCTGTAACCTTACCGCACCCGGTATTGCTGGGTCTGGTGCACTGCATACCATGATCTAGATTGTCTTCCAAACAATGGATTTCTAATGTATTTTTCACTATAAGAAAATTGCATCCGCCGAGACATCGCAATTTTGACATCCGGACATCGTGATTGACATGTCTACGTCAGGATGGACGTCCAATTAGACCACGTTGCCGTGGACATGCATTTTGCATGCTACGTCCACGCAGATTTTCAGGCTGGACATCGTGATGTCCAAAAAAACTTCGGTCAACGGGGGGCTTAGGAAGTTGACATGTGGTTGCCACATAGGCGCGGGAAAGCCAGAGTGTCATTTTTTTCATCCATTGCCCGTCTATGACGTGACAACGACGTGGCAGTGACGTGACGTGGCATGTTACGTTAGTGATGACAAAATTGGCTGACGTGGCATCCGTGGATGTTGACGTGGCATTTCTTAGAGATTCCTAAACTGTCTTTTTAAAATTTAATGATGTTATTTGAGACATCAATGTGGACATCTGAGTATCTTGAATAACATCAGGTGAAACAACTGTATGCTTCTCATGACGTCTCGTCTGACATCAACAATGACATGAAGTATATTTTATTATATCATGTGATATGTTATAAAAGACTATAATAATATGTTGTACACAATATAAAATATGCAATATATGGTATATTATATGCAATATAACAACACAGCATACAAAATATGTCATTTAAAATATAATATATAAAATATGCCATACAAAATACAATATGCCATACAAAATATAATATGCCATACAAAATATAATATACCATACAAAATATAATATGCCATACAAAATACAATATGCCATACAAAATACAATATGCCATACAAAATATCCACTTGTTAATCGATGAGAAGACAAGCCTTTTATACTAGTGGGGTGTAGACAGCATGACAAATCATATGGGATATACAGAACTAGAATATGAGTAGGAATATGAATACAATAATGTCTGAAATGATGTTTTAAAAAACATCTGCATGTCTTAATTATGTTTTTTTGGACGTCATTGTAAACATTCAAAAGAACATCTATATGTCTTAGTTATATTTTCTTTGACGTCATTGTAAACATTCAAATGAACATTTGGAGTCATTTTTGACATCAAAGTGGACGCTTACAGTTGCTTTCACAATGCCCACACGTCCAATCAGACGTAATGAAACGCACCATGGATAGCATGTGGTTTGAAGTTATAGTCGCAGGAAGTATAAAATGTTAATGCTAAAAGTGATGTCAATGTGGACGTCAGCACGTCAGGTGTGATGTCCACGGAGACATCCTAGGTCGGAACATGGACTGGTCGTGGATGCTGACGTGGCATGCCACGTCATCACCCCTGTCCACGTCATACAATATCCACGTCATCATGCCACGTCACCCAACAGCCACGTCATCTTGCCACCTCGTCAGTCCACGTCACACAATAACCACCTCATCTCGCCACATCAAATGCCACATAAGCTTTTAAGAGTCACCACCTGCCCGTTGTCCTCTTTTTAGCCTTGGGCAGTCACTTCACCTCTGACCGCACCAAAATTCTATCTAAACTTGTGAGGTATGTTTGACCAAAGATGATGACGTGGCTAAACATGTTATTGTGGACATCCTGGGAAACATCTAATGTCCACCTGGATGCCTTACATTGCATGCACGTTTTTTGTAGCATCAGTATGCTGTGACTGCAATCTAGCAATGCTAACGCAGACATCATCGCAAAATCTCCACTTTCTCGACCTGACACCCTGACGTCTCGTGCAACGTATCATGTCTACGCGGATATACGTCGTTTTTGGCTGGATGTCCAGACGGACACCGTTTTCTTATAGTGTTTTGGTAAATTTTTAATTAAACAGTCGTAAGTGAAAAGAAGTGAAAAGAAGACAGTACCCCCAAATCATCCACTTAGACACCCCAAAGTTCTCAAATCATCTCAATACATGTTTTAGAAAGGTAGGGTAACCTCCTAAACCAAAACCTCCATAAAAATGCCTATTTTGGATCCTAAATGAGCTAAATTGCACCCTAAAAAATATTCATAGCACATACCAACACTTACAAGCAACCATACAATGACCCATGCACCATGGTTGTCATACTGAACAAGTTACTATTCATTTCTTGTCCTGTAGGACGAGTTACTATTCATCAAATGTACCTTTCAAGTACATTTGATGAATACTAACTCGCCCTATAGGACGAAAAATGAATAGTAACTCGTCCAATATGACAACCATGCACCTCACTAAAGTCCCTAAATTCAATGTTAAACATTCAACCATTCATTTTAGGCAATTGAGTTTTTACTCCTAAGTGATCATTCCAACAACCTAAATCTAATTCTAATTGAATTTGGTAGCACTTCTCATGTGCCCTAAAAACCATAAGAAGTGAAACTCGCTAATTATGCATTCTTTTTATATATCCAAATCATATGAGCTCATGGAGAATACACTCAAACTTGCAAGACCAAGTATGGATTGTAATTATCATTACATTTAAATCATTTAGAATTACAAGAACATTAAAAGTCACAACCCAATTCTCTACTGATAGCATAGTTCACCTCCCTTCTCAAAAATGGTTGCCTTTGTTTCATCCTTACTCCAAATTAGGCAAGTCTTAGCTTTTTGAAAATCCATCTTTAAGGTACACCTTTCCATCAATTTTCAATTGAATCCTCATTGCCATGTTCTCGCTATTGCTCTTCAAAGTTTCAACTCCAAAAGTCTTGCGGCAACAAACCTTCCTCTATAAAAATGACCACTACCACACCTCGTCTATGTTCCAATTGGTTTGAGCCTAAGATTTTTAGAAAGCCAACTTCAAGGGGCACCTTTCTATCAGTTTTCAACTCAATCTGCATTGTCATATTCCTACTCTCTTTCTTTAAAATTTTAGCTTCAAAAATCTTGCAATAGTAGGCCTTCCTCCATAAAAATGACCACCACCACCTTATCCATGTTTCAATTGGCTTGAGCCTAAGCCTTTTGGAATGCTAGCTTCAAGACACACCTTTCCAACAATTTTCAACTCAATCTACATTGCCATGCTCCCTTCATTGCTTACCAAAGTTAGCTGTCTAAATCTCCATCAACTTTCTCCATCACCTTTAAGCAATTTTCCATTTGACCTAGAAAAACTCCACTTTCCATCCATTTTCTTCCATAAAATGTTGAACCTACTTGACAAATTGTTCCTAATATTTTTCTATCCTAATCTCGAAATTCATCCTTAAAACTACAAAATTGCTCTAAAAAAACACACACACATTAAAAATATTCAAGAAAATGGGAGAAAGAGGGCTTTAAACCCTAATTTTGCCTATATCCAATTTTCTAACAAACTAATTTTTCTAACCATCTTCATCCAACACTAATTTACTATAAAATCTCTAATTTATTGAAAAATATGTCGAATTAGTGAAAGGCCATATTTGTTATATTGAAACTTTTCACAGATTTTGAGACAAAATAGTAAATATTATAAATTCATTTACAAAAATAATAATTGAAACCAAGAATAAATAATGCTCAAATAGTGATTCTAAAATGAAATTATAAAAATTGGTGTTGTTACCTATTTATAAAAAAATACTAATAAAAAAATAAAGCGGTTTATCTTCTAGTCAAAGATAAAAATGAGTCTATAAAAAGTTTCAATATAACAAATATGGCTTTGTGAATATTGTACTAGTTTATTGCAAAACCCTTTAAATTACTGCTTTCTCTCATTTTAGTGTTTCTATCACTGCTCTAGTATCATAGTAGTAGTTTAAAGCTTACTAATTTTTTGTAATCACAATCCTGTACAAGTCTTTGGAGTTTGTCCTCGAATTTTTCCATGGCCTGAAGGACAAAGATGCAAGTACAGCTACTGCAATCTTGTAGAAGTTAGGGCAATTCAAGTTCATTTATATCTTATATTTCCTTGCTAATATCTTGCATTGCTTGGCTATGTTTTCAAAGGTGTTTTAGTGAAAATTTGTGGATGTGACCATTGTAAATAGCATTGTACGTCTTGAGATAGCCCAGATTTGTATGCTGTTCATTCTGGAAAATATAGATCTGAATGTAGACACATTTAACAAAGATTCAAGCTACCATGGGCTTCCTGAGTATGGCTCTTTGGGGGGTTTGCTCAAAAAGCTTCCATCTGAGATTAGGGGGAACATGTATCACGGTTGCAAAATTTAGCATTCTAGGCTAGGAATAAACCTAGAAAAAGCTATACAGTTCTAGCGTTTGTATTGGTTTGGAGGTTAGATTTTGTGACAATGATTTGGTTTCTTGCTTTAAAATACTGAATCCTTCTAATATGCTATCTAAGCAAATTGGATTGCAAAATTGGGGTATCATCAAGTTGGGCAATTTGCTTCAGCTCTATGGAATTGATCGGTCTCATTCAGGTTTTTCCTTCCCTCCCTTTCGGATGTGCAAGCTTGTAAATGGGAGTTTCTTTCCTTGAAATTATAGTGTACAATTGAATGGAGGGACAAAACCTTCCGAGATTTGTAGGGTATGATTACTTGGAATCATGCCCTTCAAATATGGTACCCAAATTTGTTTATTCTTGTTGAAATTGTTAAAGTGCAGTGCGTTTCCACTACTACTTGTGAGAGAGCTTTTAGTATTCAGAATTTGATTAAAACTCATGTGAGGAATAGATTGGGAAGCAAAAACCTGGATGCTTTGCTTAGAGTTGCATTAAAGGGACCGGAAGAGGAGTATGATGCTATTTTAATGGATGCCATATCTATGTGGAAGCATGAAACAAAATACAAGTTTCTTTATGCTAACCCGACTACCTATTTGTCTAGTTCAGCCACAACCATAGGTCCTATTACTAGCACTTCAACTTCTTTATTTGGCCTTGAATTGTCTTGACAGCTTGTGCTTGGTTGAATCCTACTTTCCCCATTTTTTTCCAACATGTTTTGATGTTGATCATACTTAGTTGAATCCTACTCTCCCCATTTTTTTTCAACATGTTTTGATGTTCATCATGGTAGCTTGTATCCTATTCTATCCATTCTTTTACCACATGTTTTGATTCTTATAAGTGGTAGATTGTACGTGGTAGATTTTCGGAATCCCTATTCCAAACGCTACCAAGTTCGAACACCAGGGAATGATCTATGTAAGGTTAGTGTAGCGTGTTCAAATGTCACTATGTACTTAAGTTTTGAAGATAGGATAAAAATTCATTCTTATTCCCACTAAATACCCCAAGAAACACTCAACAGTCCATTATAAGATAAAAGACTTAGTATGCACGTCTCCGTCCTATTTAGTGTTCTAGGGCTTGGGACAATAGGTCTTGACAATAGTTCAGGGTGGACTGACTTGTGTATGGATGCAATGCAGGACTTAGACTTTAGTACAGCCCACTATAGTACTTTGAAAATAGTACAAATATATGTATTTAATATTTCCAAAAGATTTAGAGTTTTAAGAGTTTAGGATATACTTACAGAAAGTCACCCCCAAAGCTCTAGGACAATATGGCCAATATCAAGAATTAGCAACCACCTACAATCCCAAATCAATACAACATATAGAATTAAAACATTTACTAACAATCTAATAAGTACTAATAACTCTACTTAAACTAGTGGTACGGCCCTTTGGGCCGCTCGAAAAATTTGGGCCTTATTTTAAATTTGTTTTATCCGTCACTACCCTATGGCCGTGCGATACCCGGTTGATACCCTGACCGTCCCAATACCTGTATCCCGAGCCACCAAGACCCTTACCCGGCCGATACCCGCACTGGCTTCCTCACGGGTCTCAACCGTCTGCCCGTTGGGTTTCAGCCGACTAGACCAGTCCGTCCCCTAGCTGCTGCGCCTCGCCGACCTGCTCCCGCCTGGCTTCGGCGTCGCAGCTCCTTCGGCGCCTCAAAATTTTGGTAATTCCCTCAAATTCTCACCGAATTGTATGATTCCCTGGCATTCCCTAATCTCATGATCATACGAATTTCCAATTCTGTTTCAATCACAGATTTTTAAACAACATTCGCAATTCTAAATCCCTAATTTGATCGCAACTGACTGCGCTTTAAATTCTGTGGTTACTTCCAAAATCACACCGAATTCTCAATTCTCACTCAATTGTTAATCCAATTGTTAATCACAGGGATTCCATTTATGTCTTAGTTACAATTGTTGGTCATCATCCTCCCATTTTGATCTCTCGTACCGCCTTTTTACCCCTTCTCCGTCACAACGCCCTCGCAGCATTAAAGTGCAAATTCAATTTGTCAAACGATTGCAGCCTGCCAATTCTCCAACCCAACCTCTCTGGCTCAGGAAAACACGACAGCACGCAAGAAGCGCACGAGGAAAGAATACACAGGAGCTCCAAAATGCCAATTCGGCAAAATTGACTTTGCCGTCGTGCTCAGCGCCTACTTTGTCCAGTGCTCCCACCTCTGCAGCACTAAGTTCACTCAACCAGAATTGATCACCGAACTCAAACTCAAACACAATCAATCAACGCTCCTCGCAGCGCTGACGTGATCTTTGGAAACGAAACTGCCCAATTCGCCCAGCACCCGTGCCATCTCACCGAGATCTCTCCGACCTGCAATTGGAGTACGAATATCCCCAAACTGATTGCCGTAACTCACCCACAACCAAATTAACACGGACAAGCAATCGATCCGAACTTCGCAATCAGTCCCTTCAAACTCCAAACAAATCCACGAGTGCACCGATTGATCCCGGCCTCCCTTTCCGCTTCTCCAATTTGAAAGAGAAAAGAAAACACGATTCCAGAAACAAATTTCTCAAACCGAATTCAGAAGACACTCAAACCTCAAAACCAGATTCAGCATTGAGACACAAATTTTTACACGATTGCACAGGGACACAAATCTAATATATATATATATTGCAAGTACTAAAATTACACGCACAAGAAAAACGCACAGGTAACGCACTATTGAGACGAAAAATATGAACAGTATGGAGAGAGAGAGAGAATGAGAGAAGGAGAGGAATAAAAGGAGAAATTCGAAGGGTGATCAGAGGTGGTGCGAGGCGCATCTCGACCTGTGGAATCTCCTCGCACGCCTCTGAATCCCTATTTTCCCATCTTTTCTTTATTTGTGCCAATCTCTTTATCTTTTTCCTTTTCTTTTTATCTTTTTCTTTCTGGAACTTTTACTTTAACTTTTATTTTGCCTTTTTGCCCTTTTCTATTAATTTGTGGCTACTTACTAAAGTATCTTTGTACTTTTTGGAACTTTTAGTGTACTTTGGACTACTTTAACATTAAATACTCAAAATATATATAAATAATATAGTAAATGTCATAGAAAATCGAAAAAGGTCTATAAAAACTAAAAAGCTAGACTACAGTGTTACAAAACTCATGGCAAAGCCTTGATTCCCTCTATTGTAGAAGTTGGTAGAAATTAGGTGCTAGTAGGAAAGACGGTAAAGTCTTGGTTTAAGAGTGTCTAAGAGTTTAGTATTTCCATCTAAAAAACTTCCAAAATAATTATTTAGTTTTGTGTCAAAAACTAGCATTTAGTCCTCAAAAGTTTTCATGTGTTAGTGTAGACATCTAGCACCCAAAAAAACAATTCTTGGTGTTCAAAAACTCTAAGAAAAATGATTGGAAAGGGTTAAAAGAGCCATTTGTCAACCCAAAGGAACCATTTGTTGGCCCAAAAGGGCCATCGAAACAATATTGAACCAGTTCAAGGGAGAGGTGAGCCCAATCGGAGTGCACTACCTCAACATGGTCATGTCACCAATACATAGTCAATCCAAGGCAGGTTCAGCTAATTAGGGGATAATAGATAGTAGGACTAGCCAGGGAGTGTTGAATCGATTAAGCGGGGTTTGGTCTAGGCTTAATGCCTAGCGAGGTCTGGTCTATAATTGAATGACCTAATTGGTTCAATAAGGCTTTAGCTGGATACTTGACACATTTTTACGAATTTTTGGTTCCGAATTTGGTGATCTAAAACCAAAAATTTAGACAAAACTGTGTGGTTATTCACTAAAAACATAGAAGTAGGATAAGAATAGATATAAATTAGCATAGAAATAGAGTAGAAAGGGAAGTTCGAAATAAAATTAAATATTGCAAAACTCTTCAAAATTGCAAAACTCAAACTAGAAGGTAGAAATAATCAAAGCCACACTTGAGCTTGCAACCTATCACATTCAAATTCAAATTGCAAGAGACTAGAACTAAATCATAGATTGAAACTTGAAGTACAATTTGGATTGTAAAGAAGTAATTTGAAGGTTTAAGATCCATTAGCAAAGTAGTGAAGATTAGGTGGAAATCTTGGAGATCCATTTCAAACCATCAAACCTTTGGATAGAATAATAATTGATTTGGATAGAAGATAGGTCAATTATTATAAAACAATGATTCAATCTGGTCAAAGTCAAAGAAGATTTGAATAATTGAAGGAGAATAGTGTTAGAAGAAAAGGAAGGAGTAGAAAAAAAATGGAAAAGAAAGTAGTTGGAAATCCAAACTTCCCAAACTTGTATTAACTCATACTTTCAAGTGATGAGCAAAAATACAAAACAAAATCAACCATGGCAAATGATGGAGAATTTGAGGACATATTCAACCACCTCATAGATGAGATCCAATTCAAGGTAAGTTACTAATTACTCCATTTTCTCTTTAATTTTTTTTAATTAGTCATTTTAAACTCTTAGCCAATTTATAAGTCCAAGTGAGTGTTAAGACTAGATTTCTTCCAAAGTTTGTATTTGAAAGCTAATAGAGTAGGCCTAGAGGTTTTTAAAAACATAAGATACGTAGGATTTGGAGTTAAATTGAAAAATAGGTAGATATAGGTTGATGAAGTTTAGAAGGTGGAATGGATGAAACTTAGTAAATTTCATCTAAGAAGAATGAGGATGAAAATTTAAAAAGGAATAAAGATTTAGAAAGTAAAAGTAAAAGTGAAAGTTAGTTTTGAATTGTAGATTAATAGTAATTAGTGGATGAAGACATGAAGTTTAAAGCACTGATTAGAAATCAAACTTCATTCATCCGTAACTTTTGATAGGAAGGTTGGATCACTTTGAGTTATATATTTTTGAAAGTGGAATGAAAGCCTATATTACTTAAAATTGCTAAATTTATATTGTCACCACTTTGACTCAAAAACCACAATGGCCTAGTTAGTTTAAATCACTTAGGATAAATTTTGTAACTTAGCTTAGTTTTCTTGGTTCTCTTATATGTTTTTGCATGTTTTTGCATTAAAGAAGATCCATTGTTTGGAAGGCATAATGGAATGACATTAGGCGCCCAATAAACAAAATTCACACATGAAATAAAGAACCTAGTTGTGCGCAAATATTTACCAAAGGTGGATAAATAAATGTTTATACGGATTTGCCAGGAGAAAATACAAGATGAATTGATTTGGAATATATAACTAGAAGTAGATCTACGCATATTTGGATCACATGCCCAATCTGCATCACTCCAACCACAAAGCTTGTGAAGAAAACCAGACCCAAAAGTAGCACCAATATAAATTAGTCCTTACATGGAAGTTCTTTAGAGATAATGGAAGAAGCAATTGACGTTGAGCCAATGAATTGGCATGAGTTGTTGCATGAATTGAGCCAAATGATTAACAACAAAAGCTAAGTCCCATTGAGTGCATGTGACAAGATATTGAAGGCTTCCAATTACTTATTTATAAGAAACTTGATCCATGAGTTGTTCTGGAGTTGTTCGTCACTTGTTAGAGTATCGGCCTTATGCCTTGAATAGTATATGCCTACTTTAAGAGGTGTGGAAATTACATTTGAGTTTACCATATTAAATTTAAGTAAAAGATCTATAATATATTTTTCTTGCATTAACTTTAATATCTTATTGCAACAATCTTGTTAGATTTGAACACCAAGAATATTTTCAATTTCTTGATTATTTGTTATGGAAAAACATTGAAAGAAGAGTGCTTTTGTGGCAGACAAAAATTGTAAGTTGTCTGAGATAAGAATGAGGTCATCAATGTATAAGCCCAAGATTAATAATGAAGAATGTAAGCATTTAAGATAAACGTTGTTATCTGATTTACATTTCATGAAGCCTTGGCTCAAAAAAAAAGTGTCAAAGGTTTCATACTTGACATGAGGTGCTTGCTTTAGACTGTATAGAGATTTTAACAACCTACAAACTTGATGTTCATTGCAAGGCTTAATATGTCCTTTGGGCTGCAAAATATAGATTTCTTTACGTAAAATACCATGTAAAAAAGTTGTAATCACATCCATTTGGTGGATGTAATAGTCATATAGTGAGACTAGAGCTAAAAAAATTTGCAATGAAGTCATTTTAATAACTAAAGAAAAAGTGTTGGAATAATCAATGCCTTCATGCTAGGTAAAACTACAAGCAACAAGCTTGGCCTTGAAGTGTGTTAAAGTACTATCAAATTGAAATTTCACGTGAAACAACCATTTGGTGCTTATTATAGATCGATTAGGTGGAGGATCAACAAGATGCCACGTATGATTATCATCAAAGACTAGTATTCATAGTCCATTGCATGTTTAGATTCTTTAGAGTGGTTGCTAGAGAGAGCTTTGGTGACTATGAAAGGTTTAGCAAATTGCGCCCATAAGACAAAACTATATAAATTAGTATCATGGAATTGTAGAGTTGTCCGTTATCCTTTATTGGGACATTAGAAGCTCCATTGTAGAGGAGATTGATCGGACTAATTTTGTCACTTATATGACTATTGATGTGCAAAAATAGAAGGTGGAGAATCTAGTGGTGAGTCTAGATGATTAGGAGGAGGTAGGGGCTCTAGTGGAACTTGCTTCAAGTTGTTTACTTGTTGAACTATTGCAAGTTGTTATTAAGTGTTAGTTGTTGTGGAGATATTTCAAGAATAGTATACAAGTTTTGATCATCAAACCAAGTGGGTAAATTGTTTGTGTCAAGAGAAATTGAACCACCACCAGATAATAAAGAATCTTCAAAAAAATAACATCACAACTAATAAAAGCAAATTGAGTGTCTAGATTGTAGAAGCGATAGCCCTTGATTCCACTAATTGTTGCATAGCCAATAAAAATACATTTCATAACTTTAGAGTTTAATTTGTTATGGTGTTCTTTTATAATATGAGAATAGGCCGGACAACCAAAAATGCGTAAATCAGTAAGATCAGGTCTTAAACTAGTCCAAAGTTTATAGGATGTTGTATTGGTTAAAGAAGTAGTGTAAGAATAATTTTGCAGATATAGGCACTGGCAACAACTTCTACCTAGAAATTATTGTTAAAATAAGCAACTTAAAACATACTTCAAACAGTTTCAACCAAGGTACGATTCTTCCATTCATAGACTGCGTTTTGAACAGAATGATAGGGATTTGTAAGGTGATGTTGAATTCCATGTTCTTGACAAAATTTCTTAAAATTATTGGATGTAAATTCTCTAACATTATATGAATTCACAATAAGTATCTTGTGTTCATCATGTTGATTTTCTACTAAAGTTTTGTAAGTTTGAAAGTAAGACAAAGTAGAGGATTTCATATATAAAAAATATACATGAGCAAAATGGGAGTAATCATCAATAAATAAGAAGAAATAGAGAGCACCACCTAAAGATGGTGTATCATAGGTCCACACAAATCCATATGGGTCAAAGCCAATCTCTAGGAGGAGGAGCTATTGGATAAGAACTTTAGGTTTATTTGCCAAATACATGGCCTTCACACAAAGATAGAGTAGCTTTTAATGGAGGAAGTCCATTAACCACAATATGATGTCGTATAAGATTGATTGAATGTACATTAAAGTAGTCTAGTCAATAGTGCCACTTAAGTGTTTCAAAGTCAGATTTGGGTAAAGATTTAGATAAATAATTGGATTCTGAAGATGGTATATTGGTGCCTAATGAAAATAAGTTGCCTTCGTTTGAAATTCAAAATTTCATTTGCTTGGTTGAATTTGGTGACTTGGTGTTAATAATACACTACATTTGAATAAACATGATAATTGTGTTTTCTATATTTGTGAGTTGACTAATGGAAAGTAAATTTTTGGTGAGGCCACAAACATATAAGACATTGAGAATAAATAGACTTTGCCCAATTAGTACTCATAAAAGTATGGAACCATATCCAAGAGTACTATGCAAGCAATTGTCGCCCAAAAGAATAATTTTTATAGTATCAAGAACTTGATAATCTAGAAATAGTTCTTTTTATAGGGACATGTACTGACTAGCACCCAAGTTGAGGTACCATGATGAGGAAATGTTTGAGTGATCAAATATGGCAAAAAAGAGGTAAGCTAGTGTATCAACAAGAAGGGCATTATTAGATTACTACCCATTCTTAGCTTGATTATGTTTTTTTTATGGCAATCAAGTGCTTTATGTTCTGAAATTCCACAATAGTGGCAAATGATAGCCACTCGAGCAAATAAAGCAAGGTTTAGTTGAGTGAATTTTTGTCTTGGCCAACTTTTTTCCAACCATAAGTGGAAGCTCTGTTATTGTTTTTGGAAAATCAACCAAATAAGAAGGATTTATTTGTAGATGGATTAATAAACTTTTCCTTAACATAAAAGGCAATGGATTTGGTTATTTCAAGTTTGAATACATTAATTTAATTTTGTTGCAGTATATTAGAAAGAAAGCCAACAAATGTAAGATCAGTCAATCTCCTTTGTGTGGTAACAAATACATTCTACGATTTAGGCAAAGATTCAAGAAAGAGATTAATTTGTTGAACATCAATGAAAGTGTAGCTAGAAATAGCAACTCCTTGAAGTAAAGCTTGCCAAGATCCTAAGAACACAACATTGTTGTTATCAAACATTGTCATACAACACAATTGTCTGTGCAATTGAACTTGTGAAGCCTCATTAGACTTCTCATAAATTTGCTTAAGATGATCCCAAACTAGTTTTAAAGTTGCTAGTGGTTGCAAAACAATTAACAATTTTTTCCCATAGTGGAGGAGAATATGTATTAGATAAGTGATGAACTATGCTAGCAGCAAATAGGTTATCATACATAACTGGTTGTACATTTTTCAATCATAACCTTTGATCTTCACAATCCAAGGGTGTAGGAAGCAAGTTGAAAGGAAAGAAGGTCATGAGTTGCAACTTATAATAACAATGGTGATGGTTTGCCAATGGGACGGTGCCACATTAGCATTGAAAAGTCAACAACCGGTTATGAATATTTGAATAGGCTTTTGAGTCTTTCAATCGCTAGGCTGTGAGGCCTACCTTGTTGGAAGAAGTAGGAACAACTTCCGTACCATCAATACCATCAATGATAAACCAAAGTTCCAACTAGATTAAAAGCATTTCAATTTTATGCTCTAGAATGCATAATTCGAAGCAATTAGAGGTGGAATGTTGTAAGCTCAATTTGTTGAACTCATTGTAGATGAAGCCATGATGCTTGATTTCAACAAATTGGGGATTTGAGCCTATCAAGCTTAGATTTCCCCCGAATAGTGTTATGTTAAACTTATGAGTTGTCAGCCACTATCAAGATTTAGGGTGTACTTTCTGAATATGCTTCAAAGCTTAAGATGGAGTTTGGAGGGAATTGTAAATGGATTCTTTCACTTTTTTTTTAACAAACTAAGCCTAAACTTAAGACAAATAGCTAAGTTTCCAATTCATTGTTAACTTAATAATGAAGTAGTAAACAATAGCAATAATATAATCTTATTCAAAGTTCTTGATAATTGAAAGAAAGCTCGACAAAGAAATCTTCTTGAGCAAAAAATTGAGGATTGAGTTTGTCAAACTCTGCTATGGCATTAGTAAAACTTGCAGATGCATATTGCATCCTTTATGTAGAGTTCTCCAATTCTACTTATTCATTTGACTAATTCACGCTCAATTTGTTCAAAAAGAAGCTGAAAGAATCCATTTACAATTTGTAAGTAGTTCTCAACTTCAATTCACTCTTCATTGATTATAAACAAGAACACATCTTCGCTAGAGCATTCAGCTTTGGAAGTTGGTGGAAAACATATGATTGTGATTTTACATCTTATAGATGCTCTGATATCATGTGGTGAATAGCGTGCAAGAACACAAGAAGTGGAACAAAGTATATTATATTAATAATAATGAAATACACGTACATAGCCTTTTTTTTATAGAAGGATAGAGACACCATTTGAACTAATAGAACAATGTGTATGTGTATACAATGTAACTATTGGATTTAAGGTATAATTTGATTGACTAACAAAACCAATGTATAAAAATTATTGAATAATTGGCAAATTCCACAAAGGCCAAATGGTGCATAGAGAAGCATTGGAAGGAAGTCTTGACTACTTAATTGCAGACCTTCAAGCTGAAATAGGTCATTAATTCCATTCTTTCCATTTAAATTTGTCTTAATTAGTAAGTATCAGTTGGGGCCAAGGCTTAGGAGTAAGTCATATATCCAAGGTAGGAAGTCAAGTCAAGTTTAGCTCTAGGATCACTATTTCAACATGGAGAATTTTGGGTGGATTTTGAAGTCAGACTTAAAAAAATCCACAGGTTCATGTTTGAAGTTTGAAGTGCCTTCAAAAACATCCAAAATCCAATCAAAAGAGGCTCTATTATTTTACAACCATAGAGCACCACATGTAAAATTACATTGTAGACATTCCACAAAGACAATTTGCAACAAGCATCTAGTTGATAGAATCGGAAGGGCAAATAGAATAAGGAGTTGCTTTCTTATAACATCAAATCTTCTTCAATGCTAAAACCAAGTGTCACCTAGCTCTTGGTTTGAAATTCACCTATAAGAACAAGATCTTTGAATTTGATGGCAAAACTAATGAAACAAAGAAAATCAAGTATAGTTTCTACTCCAATTTGAAATCTTTAAAAAAATTTACAATTTGATATTTTATTGCAATTTGATTTGTGGACTTGATAAATGTGAATTTAGTGTATGGTTTGATGTTCTTTTCTATTAGAGCATTTCCAATAAGCACTAATAATGACATTTCTTACATATTGCCTACAAAAATATTCATCAACTTAATAAGAACTTACAACATTTTAAAATCAATTTGTGTAGGAATTACTAACTATCATTATAATTAGTGCATTTATTTACAAAAGTTCATCTCAACAAACTACAAGGTCACTATTTTATTGCAAAAATTTAGTGTTTGTCCCACCTGCGCAATTTACTATTTGGACTTCCAATAAATCACAATTAGACTTCTAGTCCATAAAAGTAAAAAATATATCCATCATTGCTAATCCAATGAACTATTGGTGAAAGAAAAGTGGTTTTGGATAGAATTGTTGACCTTGGCAAAATTATTGGTACAACAATAAATGAAAATGTAGAATGCTATTAGTACAAATTTCCTTTCTTAAGCATGAATTGCCATGTGTTGTGTATATTTCTTGTCTTTTAGCTTCCAACTAATATGATATATTTTAGTTTTCCAAAGTCTAAATCTAAATATTTTTGTATTTATTTCAATAGTTTTTAAAATGTATTTTTCATGATAATAACCTCAAATTCTAATTCCAAAACAATCAAAAGTAAGTATTAGTGTCTTTGGAAGACATTCCATGCACATTGAAAATGCTCTTATTGTTCAAAAAAAAGTCATTGGAAAAACAATTTTGATATTCTTTGTGCTCATAGTCAATGTTTGGAAAAAAGCAATAACTAGTTCAAAATTAGCTAGCCAAGGTGAGCTGGCCCCCTCACTTGTCCTCTCGAAGTCCTTGGTTTTTCTTTTAGGGTGCATGTTAACCACTAAGGGACCAACCAGCTATATTTGGCAATATAGTATTTTTGGACAAATACGTGTGATTAGAGATTTTAATGTTTTTCGCCCAAATTTTAATAGAAAATGTAGACAAGGGATATCATTCATGTGCACTAAAATTCATGACATTTGAAAATATGAGTTAAAAGTTATGGCCTAATATGATATTTTTTTTTGTAACAAGGTAATTTGGTACTTAAAAAAATCACTTTTTTCATTAAAAAAATTTTGAAATTGATTTTTTGGATTTGTATATTTATGTGGAAAGCTTTGAATCATTCCATTTTGATCAATGAGTCAAAAGTTATGAAAAGTTTTAGTTTGTGAGCACTTATGAATTCTTCTACTCTAAAATAAACTTTGAAGTCTTTTATTTAAATCAATTTTTAATATTTTTAGAAAAAAAATAAAATCATTAGGTGTAGATTGTTTATTACAACCATTGGAATTGGCATTTTTCAATTCCATCACTTGAAATTCTTAATAATTTTGTAATTTGAATCATTATCTACTTCTTTCTATTTACTATTTTTCTCCTATATGTTGGACAATTCCAAATGATCTAAAATTTTTTCAAGCATGTAGCCAACTTGCCTTAAAGAATGAATCCAAAGAAGCACAACTATTTTGTACATTTTCTCATATCAATATTACCTTGTGAAGTGCAACTACCTATTTTTTTTGTAGGGCCAAAAAAACTGATTTTCATCACTTCAAACGCTAGTATCTTGCAATCCACTCAATGGAAGTTTCTAAAATTTTTTCCACATGTCTTCAAGTTAGTATACTACAATACCCTATGGTTATATGTGTCCAAAAATGACTTTTTTCAAAATGTGGTACTTGTATTAGAAATGGTAATTTTGGAGCATTTTTGGTGAAAACATAATCAAGGAACTTGAAGGGTTAAAAAAAGATTCCCTATTTTGTACTTGACTAATATATTTTCTACACCAATCTTAGCTCATTTGGAGCCTCTAATTCAAAATATGAATTCAAAATTTATGAAGTGTGGCAAATAAATAGTTCTTGTATTTTTCCCTATAGATAAAACTAAGGACAAGCAAGGAGGTTGATTCACCCCATCCTTCTACTAGCTAGTTCAAAGTTAGCCAATAGAATGGGTAAAAAAATAGTTGCAATTTGAAAGCATAAAAAAAATCTAGTGAAAAAATCTATAAATTTTTTATATAGACTAAAAAAACAAAAAAGATAATTGGACTCAAATCTTATAAAATTGATTCAACATCCATACTATAAATTATAGGTTGTTTGTTTGCTTGCTTGCTTATTTGGTACAATGAGATTTTCCAAACTATGTGTCCCTTGGTGGTGCGCTTGGTGTCGTCAAAAAGCTCTTGATGAAGAAGGGTGCACGGGCTTTGTTTTGTGACGTTTGAACCTATAGTGTGAAAGTTATTAAATTTCAATGTTTTTATGAGTTAGAAAATTAGAAAATTATTTTTATTTATATTGTGGCTGTGGCAACAACATAGGGCACACTTGTCTATACCTTAAGTTAGGTTGTTTAATTTGTTTGTTTCATTGAGATCTCCTAGATTGTACATCCCCTAGTTGCATTCTTGGTATCATTAGAGAGCCCTCAACAAGAAGGGATGCACATGCTTTGTTTTATGGCATTTTGACTTACAGAAGGAAGAATATTCAATTCCAAAGTTTTCATGAATTTAAAATTTTAAAATTTATTTTTATTTTTGAGAAACTGTCATTCCACATGTATGGTTTTAGGCTATTGATCTTTTGCTCATAATAAAGTCTTGAATTTGGTGAGGCCTACAAAATGGATTTGAAATATCAAAAAAAATTGTAAAAAACATGTCTAAGGCTGAACCTCCTTCTACTAAAACAATTGTTAGTCTCTCATAAATTCTTGAATTGATATGAAATTTTAGCCACACAAACTAGACTAGTATGTGCAAATTTTTCAATAAAATTTATTGAAAAAGGACACTATATGAACAAGAAACAAGCTACCAAAGTTCACTATAATCCAAAAATGTCAGGATTTTGAACTTTGAATTGATCCCGAACATTTGAAACAACTTGGATTGATATGAAATTTTTATCATAATAACTAGAGTAAAAGGGGAAGATAATCCAATAAATTTTATTGAAAATAAACATTTGATGAAGGAGATACAAGCCCGTGAAGTTGCAGCCATCAAATGTAATTTGGTATACTCAAATTGAACCTATGAACTTTGATTGGCTTCCAAAAAATAAGTACATCTTGTATTGATCTGAAAATTTTACTAAATAAACTAGAAAAGAGATTGCAAATTTCTCAACAAGTTTTATTGAATTTAGACATTGGATGCAAAAGTTATAGCACTTTGAATTGGACTTGAAACTGTGTGAGGACATTGGGGTGTTTAGGAGTTGCAATATATTTTGATTTATAATGGGGAGTGAATTGAATGGAAACATATAGTGGATCATTTTTAGACTCGCTAACTCCATTCAAAGGTATGTTTGGGATCATTCTTAAACTCACTGATTCCATTCAAAGGCATGTTTTAATTCATTACAATTGTACCTATGAGCATTAATAGGGATTTAGGCACTTTTGACTTTGGAAAATCATATCTTATTCATTCTAAGTCAAAAAAATTAAAATTAAAATGTGCATTGTTGTATTCCTCATTTCTCTTTCTCCCACAAAAATAAAAAGTCTTTAATTTCAACTATTTTTGCACAGGGGTCTTTCTTCCTTTAGAGCATCCCCTTCTGTCTTGCAAAACGGATGACTTCTTAAGGAGGGCTTGCAAGCTGAGGGGGGCTTGCATATTGGAGCCATTTTGCAAGCCATCCTTTAGCTTACAAAACAACAAAGGACAAGAAGTGGTCCCTCCTGAAACCTCTCACCCAATCATAAAAACTTTTAATATTATCAAAACTGAAAATGAGCGCTACAAAAATAATTTAACGACATAGAACCTCACTGGTTGGCCTCCAAACCTGCAACCAGTGTCACTGCTCCCCCCAACCTACAAAATGGAAGGCCTCACATTTTGCCAACCACATTTTTGTAAGACGGATGGGCATGCTCTTAGATGCACACTTTCTGAGCTATTACCTCAGTTGGTAAAACTCAAAAAAATATCCCAAATACTACTCAGGGTCTTAAGGTAGGTACACCCAAATGTGCCACTGACCTTAAATCACCATCTATACTATATGTACATCTCCAAAATCAGTTATGTACCTATGGGGAAGAAACGCTTTTAGAACCAAACTTTGTTCCTTAATAACTTTTGCATATAGTATCCAAATGCCATGTTCTCTGATGCATCGAAACCTCCTTTCACTTGCCTGCACCAACTTGGTTTTGTGGCATTTGGATGTACAATGTGGAAGTTATGCATTTTGAGTTATTTTTGGTTTAAAAAAATTAGAAAATTACTTTTATTTTTATTTTGACTATGGTAACGGCACAAGGCACACTACACTAATGATGGTAAATAGTGTTATGTTGCAAATAGTGTCAATTAGTTGGCATTTAGAGTTGCCAACATTTTAGGATTTTTCGCTTGTCTTTTGAAAATATAGAATGCTAATTTGCAAAAGATTTTTAATTTCTATTTAATAAAGTATTCATTTGAATAAGCAATCAAATATTTAAATTAAAAAATTTTTCATTGCAATTTGATGATTTAATAGGTAACACTAAATGTAAACTTGTAAGAAATTGGTACCCAATAGTTGACAAATAGTGTCTATGTTGACATTTAATGTTGGTAACATTAATAAGATTGTTCACATTTAGTGTTGTGCTTTGTATTTAGTGTTGCCAACACTATTTTACCATCATTAGTGTAGTGGGAATTGAAGAAAAGTAGTTACTAAAACTGAAAAAAAAATCCCCGAACACTTGCTCATGGTCTTATCAGGCAGGCAGTTTTGCAGCAACTTGCCGCACCGATGGATATGCAAATCCTTAACTTAGCCAATTGTCGTACCAACTAGCAAACAGTCTTTACCGTTTTTATTATACTGTATACCGGGATCGGTAAACTGTACACCGGTATACAGTTGATTCAGAAGCGACCCGCCCAGTACACTACCTCCCAAAGGACGGAGCCCATGACTGTGTGGTCAAACTTGAAATTCCTTCATTCTGTAGCCTCCATTTCTTCTCTATGGATAGTAGGTTCAGCTTAAATTAATTTATAAAAAAGTGTCAATTTTTATTTTTACTAATTCGGAAAGACAGCCAAATCTACAAATAAATGTAAGCATGGTTGGCTAGAAATCTAAATAATCCAATAATGAACCCATTAAATACCAAATATCATCTATCCTTTGACTGTCTACTACCAAGAAAACTTTCAGTGGTGAAACAATGGAGTTAATTCACTAAAGTTTAGTGAGAGTGAAGGGTGAAGAGGTCATTTTGATAATGAAATACATTGTGCATCATGAATCCTCAAAGGGTATGTGACAATTTGAAGATAAGAGCGTGAGTGCTCATTGTCAAATTGTAAGAATTGTGTTCAATGTAGAACTTCATACCTCATTTTGGCATAGTAGAATAAATTTTTTCAAAAAGCATTGAATTCAGTAAATTGGAAAATCAAACTAAATTTTATCTCCAAAAACTTGTTTGTAATTTTGAGCATCCCCAAAAAATTTATAGATAATTTATAGAAAAAAGATTTTTTACATGCCAAAATGAGGTTTGAAGTTCTACATTGAATACAATTTTTGCTTTTGACTTAACTATGAGTAGTTGAGCTCCCACTAAACTTAATTTACATGTCCCACATCAGTTGTTTTACCTTCAACAATCCTACCACCCCCACTTGTATAAACAACTTGTCTTCTAATCTCAAAATGTTCATAGATAGTGGCTTTTGAATTGTTGTGAGGTTGTTGTCAAATTGTCAAATAATTTTTAAGATTTTAATGCCAAATTTCTTAAAAAATGATGTTTATGAAAGTTTACAAATTTTAGAAGTTTTAGAAGGAAAAATGGAAAAAAATTCATATCAAATACAAATATGCTTAAAAATTCTGAAAATTCTAAAATATAATTAAATCATAGTGTAGAATGTTGTGGTATAAGGAACTTTATTGTGTTACTCTATATTTCAAAACTAGGTTATAGATGCTCAGCTTCAAACTTCAATGAAATGCTTGTTTTTTAAAAAATTCAAAATTTTGAAGTAGAGTAGAAAATAAACTTCTAAAGCTTCATTTTGTTAATTTTGTTCAATTGGAAAAGAAATTGTTTTGTTGGTTGAAATCAAGTTTTTAAGTGGAAAAAGCTCAAAGTTTTGAAAAACACTATATAGTGTATCATTCTTTTGATAAACTATCCTATAATTTTTTTTTAAAAGAAACTAAATTGGTTTGAACTTAAGTCAATGATGAAGATATAGCATCAAAAAATTGCACACAAAAAATTGGATGAAAATCATCCATTCTTCAATATGCACAATTCTTATTTGACCATCCAAAACATCCTCAACAACCTTCTAGGGTTAAGAATTTGAAAAAATAGAACTTTGCAAGGCCAAGAACATTGGGGTTTAGTACATTCAATTATATTTCAACAACATAGAAAAGTTGAAAATGGAAATATGACCCTGAAATGATGCCAAGGATAATTTTTAGTGTCTTTAGATGATATCAATTTTCACTATTTCCTAAGTTCCACCAAATTTTTAAAATTTGATTAAAGAGTTGAAAATGTAAACTTGGAGCTTCACACTGTCCCAAAGCCCAATGCATTAAAAAATGCTTACATTGTAGCACTTTTTGAAGGTTTAGGCATCAAGGAAGCCAAACTTGGAGTTTGGATTTTGAGTTGAGTCTTGAGTTGGGTTTAACAAAAATGAAGATCCAACTCATTCTATAAGTCCCATTTATTGTTTTGTACATTATGAAAAGAAAAGTGCTAAATCAAACATCCTTGTGGATTGATTTAGAAAACCATTCAATGAAAGTTATATACAAAGTGCCTCCAAAATGTGTGTTCTCTTACTTTTTGATTTGTTTTTGGATATATATTTGCCTTAAAATATTTTACATGAGAAAAATTGGGAGTTAGAGTTGGGACTTTGGTCTTCACATTATGAAGCTCCAATTCTCACATATAATATTTTAATTCATCTTCTACAGCTCAACAAAGAATTGGAATTTGACCTTGAAGTGACACTTGGAAAAATGGGACTTTGAACATATTGAAAAAGAGTCCTAAGATCATGAAAGTAAAGTTTTGCGTGTCTTCTATTTTAAGTCCAAAAAAACAAAAATAGAAATTTCAATTATATATTTGTCTTATCTAGATTTGAAGGAGATCTGAAATTTATATTAAAATAATTTACAATGTGAAATAACTAAAAGTTAGACAAAAAATGCATACTTATTTAGCCTCAATCATGTCCTACATAAAGAACTTTTTTTTTTCATACATAGCATTTTCAACCAAGACCTTTTGATCCCACCCCACTCCAATGGATTACCTATAGAAATGAGATAGTTCCTTATGGGATACTTGGAGGGATTTAGTCTCTAAAGTCCCCAAAGTGCCCTCAAGGACTTTTTAAGGTTTGGGCCAAAACTATAATCTCAAGTTTTGGCAAGATTATTTGAATTTTTTTTTTCATTGTAGGAAAATTTATTAGCTTTCTAGGAATGTAATTTTATTTCAATAAATGCAAGGAGGCAAAAGTTATGCCACAATAAACCCCAAATAAGCAAGTATGGGCAATAAAAAACACTACCAAAATTTGAAATATTTATTTTTTAAAATCATTTCTTACAAATTATATTTTTATCTATGTAGAAAGATTTGATTCATTCCATTTGGATAAGTGATGTGAAAGCTACAAAGCTTCTTGTTTTGCTAGCAATCTTAGATAGCAAAATTATAGGGTGTTTAAAAAAAATTCCAAACTTTTAACTGAGTTTTCAACGTAAGAAAATTTAAATTTACAACTTGTATTACAAAATTTTTTAATAAAGGGGATCAAAGACTTATAATCTAGTTAGGCTAGAAACAAAAAAAATTCATTTTCTTCACAATTATATCTTGAGTGATTAATATAGTCAAAGTTTTTGAAATTTCTTCCAAACATTTTCATACTAGTCTAGTGTAAGATCAAGTGGCTAGATATAAAAAGAAACAAATGTTTAAAAAAATTTCTTGCATACATTGAAAATAGTAGTTTTGAGTGTTTTTTTACCCAAAAATGAGCTTAGGACATCAAGGGATTAAAATGAAGATGAACCTCATTTGAACCATACAATCGAAGATTCAATGACTAGATAATTTCACATGCCAAAGAAAGCAATGGATTGTCCTCTATCATGAAGATTACATGGCACCACTCATACACACATCTCATTTTGAAATTGTGAAGACAAGTGAATTTGAGTTTACTATAGCTTGCGATACAATGATGCTAGCATGTGAGCTTAGAAATGTGAGCCTACAAGTCTTAAGCCTAGGTGTAAGTAGGTATTCTACAACTATTAAAGGTGTCTATAACCTACGTACTTATAATATAATTATTTTATAAATATGGAAGGTGCTTATAACACAAATATCTATAACATAAACATTTATAATATAAATGTCCTACTACTATGAAAGATGCCAATAATATAGATACCTATACTATAAGATACTAGGCTCTTAGGTTCACATGCTAACAACTATGACTTGTAACATCTTAGTTACTAAAAAACTTGTGTGTGGTATGCCTTTGGCATACCAAACAAAAATTGAGAAGACTATAAATAATGAAACATTAGAGTTGTGTGTGCTGCCCAATGATTTTCAACCAATGTTGGTAGTTGATGGAACTACATTATACTATACATTTAGAGGAGGTTTGGCACAAATTAATTTAAAAATTTAAATCATAATTATATTGTGAAAATTATTTTTATTATTTTTTAAATTACAAAATAAATTACTCTAGGATGGAACCATGAAAAGGACATTTTATATTTGGGCTTGGTCAAGCTGCATTAAATTTCTACATAAAATTTATATTTTAAAATTAATTATTTTTCGCATGTAGTAATATATGTTTAAAAGTTAATCTCATTAGTTTTTATAGTTAAAAATATCAAGTTGAATTTTATATGATTTTTTAAAGAAATTTCTTTGTAAAAATTATATTATTTACAAAATTGCTTAATATAGTGTGAGATTTTTTTTTAATGGAAATAATAGTGGCAATGTCATGGTATAACTAATGTATTCATTGAACTTACTTTATCATGTTGCAAATGTAGACATTATGTAAAAATATATATACTTACATTATTTAAATGGATTTTGATATTTATAAAGTAGTAAAGGAGATGATATCATTTGAAGTGACTTCAAGATGACACCTTCTCACTACCCTCATAGGCAACTATAAAGAGAATGGTTTACTTGAAAGCTTCATTGTATTTGATGTTGTTTTTTTTTTTTTTCATTTAAGTTATACTATGTCAAATTAGAGGGGGGGGGGGGTGAATCTCAAATGAAGAATCTCAACTGGAGCATGAGTTTGAGTTGTCTTTATCACAACTACTGGATCAACCTCAACTACTATTAAGTCTTTCATTGCGGCATGGATGATCACAAGATGAAACTGAGCCATCTTGACTACCAAAACAACTTCACGTGGAGCAATGATGGCACGGGAATCATCAGTGTGACGCTCAAACTTTGTTGATCTTGTTGCAGGTTGGATGCATTGAATTTGACAACTGTGAAGAATGTTTTGAAGGATTAAATGACAATTAATATTATTGTATAATCATACCTATCAAGGGGAATCGCGGTCACCAATGATGGTTAAAAGGGCTAGTCAATCCTTTAACTAAAGCAGATATTGTTGATTATATCGTTGTTACTATCAAATGCATCCTCAAGTTCTTATAGATAGAATGCTATTTCAATTAGAACTCTATTTTTTTAACTTCTATTAAACATATGTTAATTTTCTAGTTCTTTATTTCATATATGGAGTATTTTTCTAAATTAATTTTGTTTGTATGAAGTTGTACGAGGAAAATATTCAAATAGTTTGCCTTCTAATAACTTTGGAGTAATTTATCTTTTAGCTAAGAGTATGAATTTAATTTTATGGTCAAAATTCATGACCAATGGATGTTAGGGGAGTCACATGATTAAGATATGGGTTGAAGTCTACTTGACTTGTGTGGTTTAGGTAAAAGATAAGGGAACACTATTCATTGTCTCTCTTGCTGCTGTTTATAAAGCCCGAATGTTTGAGAGGCTATAGTGTATTGTTTTTGAGAAATTTTGAAATAAAAATTGAAAAAATTGTGTATCATAGTGTGGTGTTTCTAATTTGATCCCATTTGCTTGATTTGAAGTTGTCAATCAAAAGTTGAGTTAGTTTAAGTGGAGGAAGGTCTGTTGCTTTTTATGAAAAAAGACAGAGACTTTGATCAACTATAAAAGACAGACAAGTTTTTTGTTTGCAATGAAATTTGATGAGACTGTGAAAATTTTTGTTGGTTTTTCATAAAGCTATCATTTATTCTATTTGAAAATTGTATGAATGAGTTGTGAGTGATGAAGTAAAAAAAGGTCTGCTGCCTTTTTTTCAAGGTCAAAACTTTAGATGGCTATAGAAGTTGGATAGAGTGTTGAAATAATTTGAAAATTAATGAAGTAGAAAATTATACTAGCTTTTCAAAAAGCTATTATTCAACTCATTTAGACTCTAAATAAAACAACAACACTAAATCAAAATTCAATAAAGGAGTAGAAGTTGAATTTTGGAGTTTGGAAGTTGGAGGAGATTTTTGAAGACTTGTATGTTGTAGCTTGTGGCTTGTCTCTTCTTGTAAACTTTGTTGTTGCGGGCGGTGTGGATGAAACCATTGCTTACCCTTTTTTTATGTTGTAAAGACGACAAAGTGGAGTTCTTGGCTCATATGGTCAACCTATTTAGAGCCATTACATGATAGGCCAACTTGGAGTAGTTTCTTGACGGTATAGAAGATTTAACAATCAAATTTGAAAATTCTACACAATATGACTTCTTTAGTTTTAAGCCATTATTGGTTTGTAGTCAATATCCCCATAATTTCCCGAGGCAAACTGCATTTGGTGCTTCCATTGAGAGAACTTCGGGGCAACTAGTTTTGGCTAAGAATGATGGGAGACACTGGAGAGGCTCCTTCGGGAGCCCAAGCCAATATAGAGGCCATACTTGGTGTATTCGAGATTCATGAAGAGTAGAAGAAATTCAAAGAGATGCTATAAATGTAATCTCTTGGTTTGCATTTGAAGTGAGATTATGGAATGAGTGTAATATATATGTTTTATAGCAAAAAAAAATTATCATTGTTAATATGATAAAAAAATATGTCAATTTTAGGAAGCTTAGAGTAATTTTTGGCAATTTTCAACTTTTTGACCATATTGACAATGATAATTTTTTTTTATTTATTGGATCAATTGTGTACATAATGAACTCCAATCTTTGGACAAACAAATTGAACCTAAAAATGCATTAAATGGTTTTGAAATATAAATTAAATACATTATTCAATTCAACAAATATTTCAAATGTAAGGGCATTAAGATGTAACAATGGTTCATATTGCAACTTGTACTCTCTCTACAATGGCTAGTGCTATCCCATGTTGTCAATTTCCCTCAAAAATTCAAATATTGTGAGAACCAAGTCAACCAACATCATTTATGTATTTGTCAAACTATTGATATTTTAAATTTTATAAATGTTAATTTTCTTCAATTTTTGTGTACAACAATCTAATCTGATGTATACCAACATGCCAAGGTACAAAAAGTTTTTTTTGGAGTTCTAAGAAAAAATTGGAAAAAGATAAAGTAATTTCAAGTCAGGTTGAACAAAACTGAGTTTTAGACATAGCTAACTTCAAAATTGGTTTTCTTCCAAACTAATTTTTTTTTCAAACTTCCATAGTAATGTGGAGTATATTGCACACTATAACTTTCATATATTTACTTTTAGACTTTGCCCATTGATGTTTATGATATGGTTGCTTGAATGAAAACATTTCAACTTTGTACTCAGTTTTGTCAGTCACTGTATACTAAATCTTGGAGGAAAAATCACATTAGAAATTCATTTAAAAAGATCATAGAGTAGATTTTGATAAGTCGTAAATTAATTGGAGTAATGCATGTTATGCCCTTAAACTTTATACTTGATCCCTACCTCAAAATAAATATGTGGTTTTCTATAAAAGGCTAAATTAACATTTAAGGTGCTCCTATTTGCATGGGAATGTGTAGTTCTTCAAGCTTCTTCTCACCTATAGTAGGAGTGAAAGTTTTGAAGTTAAAAGTCAAGCAAAATATGTTGAAAGTAGGTGGTAAAGTTCTCAATTTTCTCATACTTTGCAACTAGCTCCAGTGCAATGAATTCCAATCAACTTGCTACCAATTCTAGTGTAATGGATTTCAACTTGTGCATTCAACTTTGAGGGGTTCTTGTAATTCAATTTTAGAAATCTAGTGATAGTTGACTTTGATCAATTGTTGTTAGTGAACTTTGTTAAGCTCCTATTTTGAAACTACTATCTGAACTTGTGATTTGACTGCAATCAACTTTTGCAATTCAATTGTGATCCATTTCAATGATTCAACTTCAATTAACTTTGTTGATCCAAGTTAGATCATGGACTCCATCAAGCCGGTCCAATGTTTCATTTTTGTAGACCATTGAAGCATAAATTGAATTTTAAATAAGGAATATTTAGAAATGATAGATTTATTTTGGAACATAGTTAGTATTTCTTTGGTGATCAATATTTTAGATTTGACATGTGTAGTGAGGATTGAAAGACTTCAAATCACTTTCATAGTTTAATCCCTAAAAGATTTTGATTATGTTTTCACCAAAAATGCTCAAAAATTGCCATTTCTACTACAAGTACCAAATTTTGAAAAAAAAACATTTTTGGACACATCTAATCATAGGATCTTATATTACTTTGGGTTGAGAAGATGTGGAAAAAATTTCAGAAACTTTCATAGTGTCAATTGCAAGATATTAGTGTTTGAAGTAACAAAAAACTTTTTTTTGTCCTTCCAAAAAATCGGGTAACCACACTTCATAAGGTTAGATCATTATGAAAAATTGAAAAAATGTCCAAAATGGTGGTTACTCTTTGGATTAATTCTTCAAGGCAATTTAGTTACATGTTTGAAAATTTCAAATCATTTGGAATTGTACAACATATAGGAAAAAATAGAAAGTTGAAAGAAATAGAAAATGATTCAAAATACCTAATTGCTAGTAAATTATTTATGAAATTGAAAAATGCCAATCCCAATGGTTGTAATGTTGTAATAAACCACCTATATCTAATTTTTTTACTTTTTTTCCAAAATATTGAAAATTGAGTTAAATAAAGGACTTTAAAGTTTATTTTAGGATATAGATTCCATAACTACTCACAACTAAAACTCCTCATAACTTTCATCTCATTAATCAAAATGGAATGATTAAAAGATTTACATATATATATGTCAATCTAGATAACTAATTTCAAATTATTATTTTTTTAAAAGTAATTTTTAAAGAAGTTTTTTGGGCTGCCTGGACTGCCCACCAAATGTTGAAAATTACATATCAGACAATAGCTTTTTAACCATGTAGTCAAAAGTTATGAAAATTGTTTCACCTTACAGCTACTCCTTAGGCACATGTTGTGTGAAAATTTCAATGAAAAAAGCAACTCACATCTCTCATTCTAAAACCTTTCTAAAACACAAAAATACATTTTTTTGCTTACCTTTTGAGTCTTTGACAATAGTCTCATTATTTTTCCTTGAGCACAAACAATGAGACACAAATGATTTCACATACAAGAAACCGACAAGTATAAAACAATTTACAATTACACAATGACCTCAATCAATCTATATTTGAGTTCCATTTTTGTGCACACGATTCACTTTCAAGGGCCTTCATACCTTCAAAACTATCCTAGTGATGAAGATGAAAAAAAAAATTAGTCCAAGCCCATGCAAAAAGACATGAGTGGTAAACCTTGTCATCTAACATTAAAGCATCTCTACAACCCCCACAACAAGTAGGGATGCCAAGTGGGGACTTGGAGGGTGCATATTGGGCCCTTAGTCTATGTCTTCCGCTTATGTCCCACGGCAATGCGGGACAAGGACTCAATACCACAGGAAATACCGCAACTTCATTTAATCTCCCTCCATGTACACTTCCATGCCTTCCAATGTTCAACATTCAAACCTTACCTTTAATAACTGCCTTCAACAAATAAAAAGAATCCATACCAACAAAGCCACTCTCAAGATTTCATTTGGCTGTCCACTCATCAAATTTGGTTGTGGCCAGTTACTTTTTTCTTCACTTTTTGAGCTGCAATATGGACTTTTAGGGAAAATTTGGGGCCTCTATAGGGCCATTGGACCATTAGTCATATGAGGTTGAATTGCTTTTTATTAAATTTTTTTTTTTAATAAAATATTAAAATTACATTTTGTATTCAACATCATTTGACTGCTGATTGAGGCCATATTTGTTATATTGAGACTTTTCACAATCTCATTTTCATCTTCAACTCAAAGATAAACCACTTTATATACTTATTAGTATTTTTTTATAAATAGATAACAACACCAACTTTTAGAATTTCATATTAAAATCGCTATTTGAGCATTATTTATTCTTAGTTTCAATTATTATTTTTGTAAATAAATTTATATTATCTAGCATTCTTATCTTAAAATCTGCAAAAAGTCTCAATATAACAAATATGGCCTTTGATTTAGAGTCAAACAACCCATGAGAGGCTTCCAATTTTTTTTCACGAAAGTTTACTGAAAACAGATTACAATAAAGCTTACCCATTGTAGGAAAGCTTGCCCATTGTAGGAAAGCTTACCCATTGTAATAAAGCTTACCCTTTTGTCAGTCCAAAACATCATCACTGTAACATACTTTCAAATTAGAAACACAGCTAGAGTGTTGAAGGTCACTGTAGAGCATGGTCTGTTTTTTTTAGTTTTTAATTTTATTTTTGACACAACATGGTCTGTTTACAACATGGTCTGTTTTACAGTTTTAGGATCGCCTACCATACACTCGCTGCAGGTATCAACTAAGCTTACAATTCAGAACTGTAAATTTAGTCAGACTCCACAATCACAATCAACCACAATTCAACTCTCTACTGACAGTCGAGTTCTGATGCTAATCATTCAGTAGAATACATGATATTTTAAACAACTTAATATTTCCGAACAGCGCACCCTTGCACAGTCAGGGTTACCGATTACTTACCGATTATTCACTTGCTCACTTCCAGGTTGTGCATTGGGCTGAGACAATGGGGATCAAGCAAAGGAAACAAAAAATTCTGACCGTTGTTGCTTTTCAAATTATTGTGCAAAGTCAGTTGAGTTTTGAAGAATTATCATCCTGTGGCTTGGATAGGCAATTCATCATGTCCATCCCCTCCCTTCTAATGC
Source organism: Climacium dendroides (assembly GCA_950106755.1). Classification (NCBI taxonomy): domain Eukaryota; kingdom Viridiplantae; phylum Streptophyta; class Bryopsida; order Hypnales; family Climaciaceae; genus Climacium; species Climacium dendroides. Next base: position 12,765,869 of record OX467092.1, read on the forward strand.
ACATGCCATCTTACTCCAAGATCAAATGATTCATCTATATTAAGGTAGTTTGCCTCACATATTGCTTGAAAAAAACATTGTTGTCAATGATGAGTTAGGCTTAAATGGTTGCTTCAAGGATAGACTACCTAAAATTGATGAAAGGGCAATTATATGTGTCTCTACTTTGTCTCTTTTGCTTACACGAGAAACCTTTGATCTCCGCTTCTTGTCTTGGTACAAATTGCTTGGTTTGGAAAGAGAATCTAGGCAATATTAAACTTATAGTTTGGATGCATTGAGAAAGATTGGGGGGCCTTGTTTGGCAATGATTTTGAAGTGGTGACTCAATTTTATGTTCTTGGGGCATCTATGGTGCCATTGTGGAACTTGCCAAAGTAAGGTATGGCTGTTACAACCACTTTTGGGTGCATTGTGACAACTGACAAACTGTTGTCACAATGCACCCAAAATCCAATTTTTTTAATTAATTCTCCAGCACCCCCCTGAATTAATTTTCAGAAAGTAATTGACAAACAATATGGGATAAACATGTCACATAAAACACAATGCTCTAAATAAATGGTCTGATGCATTGATCTTCTCTGCTACAGAAATGTCCTCCGTTGATTTCCTTTGCTGAGTTGCTTTGCTGAGTTGCTGTGGGCTGCTCGTACCAAATACTACTGATGGGTTGGAATATTCCACACCATTCCGTGCAAGGGATGGGCATCGGTATGCCAACTAGTCAATAGTCGGTACAGAGTTACCGAATTACCGAAGCACAGTATACTGTACACCGGTATATATTTGATTCCAAAGCGACCAGGCCGGTGCCCTAAAAGTCGGAGCTCATGATTGGGTACAGCAGTCGAACCTGAAAGTCCTATGCCTAAATGAGGTTTAAAATTTCACTTCAAACACAATTTTTCCTTTTGATTTAACTATGAATGGTTCAAGAGCCCTTACTAGTTCTAATTTACATATCCCACATGATTGGGTTGTTTCACCTTCTACCACCTGGTATGTAAGTAATGAACTTGATTTACAAGTTCTAGATACAAATCATGAATTTATGGCTTAGTAAGCGAAGTGAAGTAATTCCGTTATTCTAATTTTTTTTTTTTTTTTTTTTCTTTGGGAGTGGAATGTATCTTTGAAATTTTATGAAAAAGTTTATAAGCTATTTTTCATTTTTTTGCTATTGACCTAGCCATGTATAATTGCCACCCGTTCACTTTACACAACATGGCCATTGCAAGTTGGCAATTTGCGACATCTATCCATGCAAGGGATGGGCACTCCTTCTCACATGGTAAGTAGATAGATGTCGCAAGGGATGGGCACTCCTTCTTACATAAAATATTCCACATCATTCCATGCAAGGGATGGATAGATGTCTCAAGAGATGGGCACTCCACTCTCACACGGAATATTCCACACCATTCCGTGCAAGGGATGGGCACTCCTCGCACGGTATGCCAACTAGTCAATAGTCGGTACAGAGTTACTGGATTACCGATTCACAGTATACTGTACACCGGTATATATTTGATTCCAAAGCGACCCCTAAAAGTCGGAGCTCATGATTGTGTACAGCAGTCGAACCTAAAAGTCCTTCCTCCATTTCTTCGCTACGGACCGTTTCCGGAAACGCTTCAGCTTCAATAAATTTAAAAAAAGAAAGTTTTTTACATTTTAGGCAAACCGTCTTTACGTTTGTTTGGATTCACTGAATATAGAAGTGAGCTTCAACGTAGTGTTTTGAATATAGAAGTGAGCTTCAACGTAGTGTTTTGGGTCGTCAATTTGGTGGAGATCGAAGGCGATTGAAGCTCATGCTCCTTTTAGCTTCAACTTAGTCGATCTGCAAGCTGTGCGTGCGAGTGTCTCTTATTCACGTCGATCAGTTCGACCTCACTAGGTGTGCAGTAATTCATACGGTGCTCTTGATGTGAAGTCTTGTTTATTTGCTTTGTCGGTACTACATATGCATGTTCAGCTTATCTGACCTGTTAGCCTTCTATCTATCTAACTAGAATTAAAGGTTGATTTGGTCATGGCGGTAGCGAACTGATTGAAACGTCGATCCCATTGTCGATCAAGGACCTATGTCCTGCAGTCCTCCACATCTACCTCATACGTCCTACCACTTAGGACGTGAGAACATTAGTCTTGCCAGTTCCTCTGGACAACGAGAAGACACAATTTTCTCAGATGGTTTTGCACTAAACACGAACGGGGAGAATCAGAGATAATCGACAAACAGACCGGACAAAACATTGGAACCAGTGACAATTATCCCGAGGAAAATAGATTGGAAAGGAGTACTCATATGTATCGTCGGTGACGCTGGCTGCATTGTCTATATATAGCTAGCCTAGCCTGTAGGAGAAGAACGATCGAATGATGTAGGACGTTGCAAATTGGGTGGCTGTATTGCTGCAGGATCCACATTCGCTAATTGAAATGGAATCGTTTCCAGAGCTAGATTGACACTTTAATATATTGTCAGACCCTCGATCGGAAACGGAAGGGACCTAATTTAATGTAGTGTTCTTAGCGCGTATCGGTGAGTATCACTCGAGTCATGCGCCGTTCCGAAACATGTTACATGTTACTCGTAGATGTAGTAAGTTGGTTGTGTTGTCCAGGAGAAACTCTGTGCAGGACTGCAGGACAGGAAAGGTGGCGAAATACATTGGTCAATCTACTAATTCTGACGATCTAATGTTGATTTTGTGAAGGGCGTGCAGGCGCGCATTGCTGAGAGCGGATCGATCGATAAGTAAGCCACTTGCATCTAGGCTTCCGTGGTAGACATCATTATTATTTCTCAGTTCAAGCAGTCTCTTATCGATCCCTGGTCGATCGATCGACATTATCTGACTATCCTTCCCTGATCGATGGATCAGGCACGGGCACGGTCCGCGATGGACGAAGTCCAGCTCACCGGAGGACAGAGCCTCAATATTCTCCTCCTAGGGCCAACCGGGGTTGGCAAGTCGACGTTCATCAACGCTCTCGCGAACTACCTCGCTTTCAGCACTGTTGACGAGGCGCTTGAACACGATTTGATCAGCCTCATCCACTCCGAGTTCACCATGACTGAGACCAAGAACCGACGGCGTGTGGAGACCAAAATCTCTGTTGGGGTCCGTGATACGGATGAAACGGCCCAGGGAGTCGGTGGTTCTTGCACTCAGAAGTGCAAAGCTTACCGGTTTCCCATCGGTGAGACCCATTCGATCCGTCTGATCGACACTCCAGGGATTGGAGACACTCGAGGCCCTGATCAGGATCGAAAGAACATGGAAAATACTCTTTCCTTCCTCTCCCAGTTCGAGGTGTTGCATGCTGTGTGCATTCTTCTCAAGCCCAATGAAACGAGGCTCACGGATTCCCTCCGGTACTGTATCGTTCAGTTGCTGGAGAAGCTCCACAAAGATGCCTCCAAAAACATCCTGTTCTGCTTCACCAACACGAGGTGCACTTTCTATCGGGTGGAAAGCACTTACGGTCTCATCGAGACTATGCTGAAACCTAGGCCCCGAGAGGATAACATCTTGCTCGATATCCAGCTGGAGGATGAGAACACCATGTACTGCTTCGACAGTGAGGCCTTCAAATTCTGCGCAGCTGTGAAGAAGGGCATGCATTTCGATGACAGAGACAGCGAAAGCTTCAAGAGGAGTTGGGAGACGTCCACCAAGGAGGCCTTCCGGCTCATAGAGCACATTGCTTCTCTGGAACCTCACGTAATCGAGAGTACATTGTCGCTGAACCGTGTGCGAAATCTGCTGGAGACAATCGAAAGGCCATTGGAAACAATTACGGCTGCTATGCACACCAACATGGACGCTTCCAAGAAGGCTCGATTGGAGATCGAACGAAGTCATGAGAGTTTCGTGGACTATTCCAAGCTCTTGGTCGTGCAATAATCGACAGTGGAGACGGTTGCTCTTCCCCAACCAAGGACTGTGTGCACGGAGGCCGAGTGTCGTGCTGCGAATAAAGTCTGTCACGACAAATGCTATCCTTCCGAGACGATAGTTGGGAGCGTAGTGAAATTGGGACAAAAGTTTGGACCCTTTCTCCTGATGGGTGCAGGGTTGGTTTCCTTAGCAGCCTTGAATATCGATCTATCGTCCTTCGTTCCCGGCCTCACTGCAGCCGGGGCTAGTAACGTGCGAAGAGTACTCGACAAAGACGAAAATTTCGTCTTCTGCAGAAAATTATCTATAATGTCGGGGAAATGCACCGTATGCGGCCATCCCACTGACAAGCACATTCGTGAGAATTCCGAGATGAGAACCGTGACGAACGCCGTCAAGGATCCCGCCATTGAGAAGATCCTCGATGAAACGACTGTCAAAGCGGAGCAGAAAAAAGAAGTGTTGAAGGTATACGAGGACAAAGAGGCGACGATCGAGGAAGAGATCGGCGTCGTGCTCGAAGCGGCGTCTCTGTTTGCGGGGTTCTTGGAGCAGAACTGCATCGTCACGTACCACGGCGCCACGGCGACGTACTTACGAAATCAGATCCGGCAGAAAAAATTGTGCGGCACCCAGAGCACCGCGGAAGGAGCCGAACAGATTAAACAACTGGAAAAGTATCTCAAGACGTACGAGGAGAGGGTGAGCAACTTCAGAAAGTGGAATCGAGACAGAGACTCGAACGACCTGATTACGGAAGACAAGATCAACATGGAGGTTCAGAACCTCTATGCACTGAAGGAGTATGGTCCGACCTTGAAAGCGTGGATGAACGGGGTGGACAGCCAGTTTGCTCTCGAGAGAGCAGTAGCCATGGCACGCGAAGAGGTGGCATGCACCATCCCAGTCTATCCTATCAACCCCCAGCAACGGCAAGCAGGGGCGATTACGACTGCTGGAAATGCTGCGCAATCGGAAAACCTTCTATCAAGGATTGCGCGGTCATTCTTGGCGCGCATAGAATGGAATGAAATGAAATGACCCGTATATCCTTGGCTCACTAGTAGAACATGGGGGGTTTTGTAACGGTTTTTTGCCACGTTTGCTTGGTTTGTAGGACCGGAGCAACGTCTGTGAAAGGAAGTGTTGCAATATTTGGGAGGCCATTGTGGAAGCAACGTTTGAGCAACGTTTAATGAGAGCGTGCTGAATTGAGGCGTTCTCAATGTTATTCCTGACTTTCGTGTACTTTTATTAGGATCACAGGAAAGTGAACAGTGGTTTGTTCGTTTGCCATAAACGATCAAGGAGTCGTGTTTTCTTATTATAGTTTTTTTTAGTACCGGTGAACAGTAAATGGGTAGAATGGCAGGTGTATGAGAGCCTTTTTTTCAGGTGTATGAGAGCCTTTTTTTTCCTGAATCTGCTAGAATATATTGGAAAAGTCAGATTCCCTTTCGATGTCGAAAATTCCGGCCAACTTCTGGACTGTGTGCACTTTCCACCTCCCTGTGAAAAGGAAATGGAGTTGAACATGAATTTGTGATTCATTTTCATGTAAGAAATTAGAGTAAGCTATCAATTTACATCAAATGCATTTTAAAAATGAAATATGATAAATTCAAAAAATGAAAACTATAAATCCACATCCTCTTCATTTACCATAATTGTTCATTAATTAAAACATAAAATAAAACTTTCCACATGAATTAGTACTTGTCCCATAAAAGTAAAAAATTTCACATTAAAATAAATCCTTCTATTGTTCCATTAATTAAAATAAGGAAAAATAGAGAATATGAATATTAGTTTTTATTACTGTAAAATTAAAGAATAATATCACTGTTTTCGAATTTCATTTTCTACAGTGTAATTCACAATTGAAATTGATATCCATTAAAAGTGAATACTAATTACAAATGATTCTTGTCTTTAAATAAAAAAAATTAGAACACCCACTCCTTTTAAATGCTTTTGTTACAATAAATAGTTCTTTAAGCATTGTGTATATTCTTTGATCTTAATCACCATTTCTTACTCTTAATATTCAATTTTTTTTAAATAATTTTTTTTCTCTTCAACTATTTGAGGACCTACATGTTTAGAAAAACTACTCCAAAGTACTCATTTCTAAAGTGAGGTGAAAATCTTCGTCAATGTTTATACTTTAAGAAGTTCCACCATAAAATCATATAGTTAACCTTCCTTAAGTATATTGTCCCAAAAGTTTAAAATGAATATCCTAACCAGTTGAAAGTTCAATGTGTCTAAACTTCAAAATATAGACTTCTCTAGCACTTCCAAGAGGTGAAGTTTTGTCTTTCAACACGTTTAGAAAAAATACTCATATATTATATAACGTGTACATTTTGTTAGTATATTATAAAATAGATTGAAGAAATGTGAACAAAAATTTAATTGAAAAAACTTTCATATTCATTTTTAAGGAAATTGTATAGTGGAAGGTGGTATTGAATGAAAGTAAAAATTAATTTGCTAATAATATTTTTTAAATTAAAAATTCTTAATCCAAATGGTGAGAATCATACTACTAAAATTATAAGTTCCTTTGTAATATCACAAATGCTACCATTCATACTAGGGGCTCGTGCTTGCTATGCTACGCATTCATTGTATCACATATTAGTAAAATTTTGATATATTTAAATAGAATGCATTATAATGATTTCAATAAGTCTGTAAAATAATTCTTTTAAATATTTTGTCTCTAAAAATGCATACATAGAAATCATATTTTCACACAATGTGATATTACAAAAATAGAGTACCAATTTGCAATCACTTATGTTATATAACTTTTTACAAAGAATGATATTATAGAAATAATATAATGGTTGCAATTAAGGTGATATGAAAGAGGATCTATAGGATAATATTATATAGGTAGCAAATCCATTGCTTCTCTTTGCTTTACACTTCTTTGCACTTCTATGATTTTGTGCTTTTATGAGCTTTGAGCTTTCATGATTTCAATTTTCTACTGCTATTACCAAATGATATTGAGAAATATATTCAATTGAAGCAATTTTGGATTCCACAACAATTAAGTTGTTCACAAAGTTTTTGAGATTTGTAAGTTTTTTTTTTCAATTCTTCAATTTGGGTTGCCATTTTTTGTAGCAATGGAGTCAAATTTCTAGTGCATTCTAATGTATGTGTATCTTTTATAGTATTTACCATTGCATATGTTTCATTCATCATTCAATAAATTTCTATTGTACATTTCAATATATACTTAATTATTAAAAAAATTATACAAAGATTTTAGTCATTTTTATTTAAAGATTTATTGAAATTTTTGTTCTGCATTCTATCTAATACATAAAAATTCTTATAAAATTCTAATGATGACTGCGTAGCACAGCAAGCGCCAACCACTAGTGTTCTACTAAAAAAATTAGTATCTTCCAGTTAAATTATAAATTTGAAAAATTGAGAATGAAAGATGACTTTTTATGTTTTTCCTACCTTCATTGCCCACAAAATTAAATTTCTTATAACTTCTATTTCATTGTTTGGAATTTGATAGTAGAAATGCTTTTGAATAGGTATCTATCTATACATTTTTTTAAAACAAAGATTAATATTTTTTAGAATATTTTTTTTGCTACTAGGTTTGACATTGAAATTGAAAAAAGAAATCTAATATTTGTAGTATTTTTTATAAAGACATGAAACAAACTTTCATACATAGATTATTGTGAATAGCATTTATTATAGTGAATTTATGCAAATTGTAAAAACTATAACTTATGAAGTTAATACAGTCTTCCCATGTTTTCAAGAAAACCAAAGTGGGTTCTTCTGTCCTTTAGAAGTTAATACATACTAGCAATTTCAACAATCAAAGAGAATTTAATAAATTCTATTTAAAACCACAAAACTTTTTTGCAGAATAATTAAGATTAATTACCACCCTGTTACCTTCCTCATGAGCCTAGATGGTCAAAAGTTCTGTTACCTTCCTCATGAGCCTAGATGGTCAAAAGTTCTGTTACCTTCCTCATGAGCCTAGATGGTCAAAAGTTTACAATTCATTGAATATCAATATAGTAAGGAAGGTAGAATATAAGAAGATATAGGTGCATGCAAATGAAAATATACAACTTATACATTTTTTTTCTTTATACTTTTTTATTTTTGACTATTTATTACTCAAAAAGGAGCTCAAGTTCTTTACTATTATGTCAATTTAACTAGGATAATTTTTTCACCTTTTCATCACTGCAATAAAAGTATAATATGACCTAATGCTCTTGATCTTCATCAAATAATACTTAGAATCACATAAAAAAACTTCTCACATTCAAAACCCTTTTACATTTGACTTCTGGAAAAAAAAATGTGAGTGGTTTAAAAAAAAGGAATTTCAACGTTCAGGGTTTCAAACGAGACTTGAATTTGATGTAACCTAAGTTTAGGGTTATCTACATTTAATTGAATTTTCAATGTTTAATATTTCAAACAAAAATTGAATTTGATGCAACTTAAGTTTGATGCCATCTAAATTTAAGGGAATTTAAATTTCATGGCATCCATAATTTCTTTAAATGTACTTTTCATGAAATTTTCTTATGTAATTTAAATTTAATAAAGTCGTACCTTCATCAAATCTGAATTTCATTAAACCTACATTACATTAAATGTAACATTGATTACATTTACTTTCATTCATGAGAATTGGATTGAATTTGATTGTTTTAATTGATATTTGATTTAATAAGATTTCATGTCATTTAGTATTACAGTTCATTCAATCCTATTTCTTATCATCAAATATAATTTCATTGATTTTAGTTCTGTATGGGGACATCAATGGTAATGTAAGTCAATGGTACTGCAATCATTTACTCTAGTACAATAATGAAGAAACAAAGTATAGGGTTCTACTGGACCCAGGAGAAGTAGGTATCTAATATAGTGTGAGAGTGCTCATTTACTAACACTACTTGAATAACCAATGAAATCTGCTAAAATGTTTGTATCTTCTAATTCTGAAGATGATAAACTTTCTCCTCCTACCAAATGCTCTCCAATATACTTGTCAGGTCCTTCTCTTGGATTCAATCCAGATACATGAATTCTAGCTTCCACATGAACATCCAAGTCAATGTTGAAGGAATCAATGGGTGTTCTGTGTTCCGAAGATTGTATTGGGTTCCCTTCATGTCCACTTCTATCTTCTTCCGCACTGTCATCAGTGAATTCCTCTTGTTCTTCATCACTAAATTCCACGGATACAAGATCACTTCTATTTCCTGTATGCCTCAATCGGGATGTTTGAACACTTACATTGCTCTCATCATCTTCTACTAATACATTTTCTTCATCATCTTCATCAACCCCATATACATCCCTTTTGTACGAGACCTTCTTCGAATGAGCTTCATATTTAATAACTAGATGCCAACCTCTATTAAGTCTATTTTTGATATAAAACACTTGGTCTACATCTAAAGGATACACAAAAGGTTCATGTACAACAGAGTTTGATGGCATAAACTTCCAAGTACGTACACGCGTGAATTTGCATTCATCCACCAATACCTTAGGATTTCCACGAGGGGTTGCTTTACTATCATACCAATCTCCTTTCTATAGTATGGTTGTGAAAGATGTGTATTTCACTTCAATGATATTCCGGATTTTGCCATAATATTCCACAGTGCAAGGCTCTCCACTTTCATCGATGTCATGGAATGAACAAGATATACCTATACAAAAATGTTGTATATAAAATATAAAAAAACTTTGAGGCTACAAGAGGTGCTTGTACTTTAAAAAAAGAATATGAAATTCAAAATGCATACCTACACTCATACCTTCCTTGACATTCATTTAATGCACCAAAATACTGAAGTGTTTATAGAAAATTCCAATTACTTCAACACTCATATACTAGGAAAGTTGCAATTTTCACTTGAATCTTGAGTCTTTTCCCAACATCTCTTTCTTCCACCCTCAGATACTTCCCTGCAGCCCACATGTGTGCAAAGAATTTCACCTTCGGTTGTGGTCCCATTGCAATACTATATTCCCGTTCAGATACTTCTTCACCAGAATTAATTCTGTTTCTCATTTCTGTGAGTACCCATTCACTGAAGTTCTCTTCTTTGTCAATGACTTCTACTGCAAATTGTCTTCTCCACTCTACCATTGACGGGTCATTCTTTAAAACAAAGTTTCTGCGCTTGTTCCAAGAAAATCCTTCCTGTTGCATGTCTATCAAGACGTCGCACTTTATGTGCTTTTGGCAATACCATCTCTGATAAACTTGGATCCTCTTTTAACCTCCACATTTGAGGTGTGTTGGGTGCCAAACGAATTGTATACTCAGTGGTATAGTGCATAGCCTCAGACAAAATATAACCCTTGGCCATTGAACCCTCCGGTCGAGCTTTTTGTCTTACCCAACTTTTTAGATCCTTCATATAATGGTCCAAGAAGTACATCCAACGAGATGACACAGGGCCACATATTTCTACTTCTTCAACCAAATGCCTAATCAAATGTACTTGAATGTCAAAGAAGCTAGGAGGTAAATTCCTTTCCAAGTTTCCATGTCACACATCAACTCAGCTGTTTTTCTCTTCATCTCAGGAATATCAGCAATCTTTATTTCTTTGCTACAAATCCACCGAAATAGCTCACTTGTACAATATATGATGCTTCGCAGTTTCTCATTTAATGAATCCCTCACTACAATAGAGAGCAAATCATGAAGAAGATTATGATAATCATATATCTTCATACCTGTGATTTTGTTGTCCACAAACTTGAATTCAAATGATGACCCGTAATTTTTGGGAGTCCTTGTGGTTGTCAATACATCAATTACTTGTGCAAATTCAGTTTTACTAAAAATCCAAGATGCAGGTGCTGGTGCAATACCAGGATGAATCCACATATCCTTCATGATCCCCATTTTTTTCATTTCAATCCTTTGAGCTTCAGAGTCTGCTTTTATACCCTTTGCATTTGTCAAGGTCTTGAATAGAGATGAGCACACATTTTTCTCAATATGCATTGGGTCTAGAAGATGTCGTATTAGCAATTCCTACACATAAATGTACAAAACCAAAATTAATGAACAATACTATAAAATTTTGAAAAAGACAATAAGTAATTTGATACAACAAATAAGGATTTAGGATGTATTGGAGCACCCCAATGAACACCATTGTATTCTAACATTGGTAGAATGGTTTAGGATTTAGGACCAAAATTCTTACCGCCCAATATTCAAGGTCATACAACTTTGACAACCCTGTCATACCACTCTTATGAAATTGCAAATTCCCCGTTTCAATTTTTTTCCACTATGCTAACCAATCCCATCCATCCATTCTCAAAGGAGGCTTTGTACTTCGCTCCACTTCTCCGTTGAATTGGTCAGCTAATTCCCTTGACCTCTATGGATGTCCCTCTAGTAAATATCTATGATACCCATGATAAATGATTTTGTCTAACTCTTTTGCAGAATAAGAGTTAATATGGTCAGGTCCACAAGGCGGACATCCAAAAAAACCTTGCATTTGTAGGGACGATGCAACACCATAACCTGGATAATCATGCATAGTCCACAATAGAATGGCTCTTGCAGTAAAAGATTGATGAGTATTTGCATCAAAACATTGGGCTCCAGTATTCCATAATTGTTTCAACTCATCAACAATGGGTGCTATGTAGATGTTTATATCTTTAACTTTTTTCTTCCCTGCAGAAATGCAATTGTAGTTACAAATAATGCTTTCATGCACTTTCACTTGAAATAGTGAATTCATTGACATTTCTTAATTTGAAAGGATTTATTTTAAAAGCGTAAGACACAAAATAGCATTATTCTAAATGTACCCCGCACATATAAATGTTATGATTTTATACTATGAAACTTATATGAGATTCATATGCAATCTTCTATTCAAAGAAAACGAAATAAATGAATTATGATTCCAAACTCTCACCTGGAATAATTGCAACCAACACCAAGAAAGAAGCTTTTATAGAAAGCCAAGGTGGTAAGTTGTAGCACATTAGTACAATGGGCCATATGGAGTACATAGTAGAATTGTTTCCAAAAGGATTCACTCCATCCATGGCCATTCCTAAAAATATGTTACGTGGATTTTGCAGGAATGTCCATTTTTTAAGAGCAAATTTCCATGCCGGTGAGTTTGTTGGTCCTCTCATAATATCATCTTCACTTCTATGGTCATGGTGCCATGTCATGAGCTTTGAAATACTTGGGCAACGAAACATAGCTTAAAGACGAGGAGTAATAGGGAAGTAATGCATCTTCTGTTGGATCCATATAGTAAATCCTTTTAAAACTTATTCAAAGGAAATGAAATGAATCAAGAAAAAAAAATCTATGAAATAGAATGTAGTGAACGTATATTACCTTTCTTGGTACAGTCTTGCTGAATGTATCAACCTTAAACCGTGAGAGGTTACATTTTGGACACCTTTGAAGGGCTTCATTTTCTTTATAGTAAAGAATGCCATCACATGGACATGCATGAATAGTCATATAGATCAATCCCAATTCAGTTATGACTTTTCGTGCTTCTACTCTTGTTCTGGGTATTATTGATTACAAGTTGGGATCTGTAACATGGTCTGCAATGAGCTCAAAAATTTCATCCATACACATGTTGCTCACAGTATGGCGAGCTTGTATTTTTAGAAATTGAAGAATAATTGATAAGCGGTTTGAGCGGCTACCAATATATAGTGGTGTAGATGCTTCCTTCACCAGATAGTTGAGGCCATCGTTAGGTGTATCAGGTACATCTTTGTGCAGTGGTTGAACTTCCATGCCAAATCTATCCAACAAAAAATCTGTAACAATTTCATCAGGATGTTCCAGTATGTCTTCATCATCCATTTCATTTTCTCCAATAATGTTTTCTATTGGAACCTGTTGTGATGTATGGGAACTCGGAGATGGTATCCTTTGAGGATCTTTAGAGATACCAACACGATATTGACCCTGTGTATCAATTCTTTTTAGAAGAAATAGTAGAAGTTTAGGATTTACCGTATGCGACTAGAAGTATGATTTGCAATTGAAAATATGCTTAAAAAAAGTAGCAAAAGAAAAATATATAACATCAATGACATTATTTACAATGTAGTACTCCATAATTCTAAACAAATAATTTTGAATTAAAGTAGACGATTTTATGCACCTCATAGTGACCACCAAGTCCGTATTTCTCAGTATGACGAGTAATGACAGTTGATGTTTGCACAGTGGCCTTGTATTGCTCTCCACATTTCAAGCAAGGGCATACATTATATTCTTCTTGATTACATCTAGTTGAAGGCTTTTTTCTTTTTCTTTTTGGATGTCTTCGTTTGAAAGGGTCCTCATTTTCTACTTCTCGTACAATATCAGAACTCCGCAGTGCAGAGTAGTCTGGTGGTTTACAAGGCATCCTATACAGTGGGCAGCCACAAATTAATATTCTAAGAAATATTTATAAAATATATATGTAAATGACTATTGCTTTATTATTCAAAGAATATGAACTTCTAATAAATTATTATTTCTAACAATTTTTTTTTTCATTTTTTAGTATTTCTTCTCTTATATAATATATTTATAAGAAACTTATTTTAAATTATATGAAATATATTTTAATTGAGCGATGTGTAACTAAATATCCATGGAAACAAATAGCAATAATTCAAAACATTAACTTTCAAAGTCAAAAAACTTATTTATAAATTCGTGCATAAACTCTTTGTCAGCTTTTCGGATATAATACAAGGGGGTTAAAATATTCACACACTTTTTTTTTGACAGACTATATACATAATCTCGTTGACAATTTACAGACCAAATAAAATGAATCAAGAAATAAATAAATTTTCTTACAAGTACTTTCATACATGAACATGTACGTTTACAAGAACTAGTAGAAGTAGTTATTAATGTAGATGTAATACATTATTTTTAGTACCTTGAAATGAATTTGTTATTCAATGTATAATGTTGGCAAGTTAGTATGGGACAACCTAATTTCACTATTTCATACAAATATATTATATTTTTATTTTCTGTGAATGAACATAGTTCATAGACCTTTTTTTATAAATTTCCAAATTCCTAAAGTAGTGATAATTGTGAACATTGTATCATAATGATATAATTTATTCATTCCAAATTATACTTTTTTAATTCAATTTGATTTTCCATATACAAGTATATGAATCTTCATGTCCCAAAAAACTTTTAAATCAAATGCACTCATTTAAATTCATATGTCTTGCATCCTAAATTAAACTAAAAGATTATTAATTCATGAGTTTCAATGTACATTGAGGTAGGTAGCAAAATGTATGGAGTGATATATCAAAATCAAAATTGAGAAATGATGTCTTGAATCCCACATCTAAAAAAATATTTGTACATTTTGAAATTTAAAGTGTAAAGTTAATAATAAGTAAGTTCAATTGTAAACCTATGAGATATGAAAATTAAATCTGTCTATTTAAATGTAAATGAAATGTATAAAAAATAAAAAATTTATAACTTTGCTTTTTTATTCATAAATGAGTTTTAGTGTATCCCATGTGGTAAAAATAAACTAGACCTCATTATGATGATATCCCATGTATTGGATATTTATAAATGAACACTTGGAAATTAAATATTAAAAATTAAGTAAGGTATATTAAAGTTAATGTGGTATTTAATTTGAAATCAATTCAGTTTCTCAATTTCATGTTGAAAGAAATTAAAATTAAATCATCCCTATGAACTTCCAAATCAAATCTAGTCATTTATTGCTAAATGACATATTCACATGTATTTGTAAGAATACTCAAATGTACCTATGAACTTGAAATACTAGTGTTGTACTATTTATAACTCAAAGTATTTGAGGAAATCACTTACATGTATTTTCATATATTAGGTTATAAATTGAAGTGACTTGCATAATTAATACATTAGTGCATTAATTTCACATTATCGTAAATCCAAATTTGATTTAGTGATAATGATGTATAGTGAATGTAAATTTTGTATGGGACACACGTGTTAGGCCATTGATGTGAATATGATTTTTAAAAATAAAATAACCCTAACCCCTAAGACTAATATGAATGATGACATAGTACAATTATGACACCCTAAACTCAATGCATATGGTGAAATGATATATTTCTAAAAAATATGTATACTAATTACAAATAAGTGTATTTAAATATCTACCTCAACTTCCAAAAGAATAATACATGTAGGTACTTTATTTCTAGGTTGTTGAGAACTACATGTGTATTATATTTTATTCAAAAATAAAAATAAATTTATAGAAGAGTCCTAATAAAGTGAGGAAGGAATTTATTAGAATAGTTTGTTTTACTTTGCAATTGAAAAAAAAAATGTTTGGATCCCCATACATGGAAAAAAGGTGGATAAATTAAATTGAAGACAATGTAATTTGCATCTACTTTTTGCAAGTAAACCCCAATGTTATGTAGAAACTTAAAAAATCATCCACATTTCATAATTTCATCCACTGAGAACGGAATTTATTCCCTCAATAGAAGGACGAAGAACTCAAAGAAGGTGAACGAGCGTTTTTCAGTGGTGCCAAATTCAAATGGGCTTACCTGAGTTGTGTTCCAAGTGTGGCGGGACGATCGAGGAAGGACGAGGCTCCATTGGCGGGACAGTGGCTACGCAAATCTTTCAAATACCCAAGTTAGTCGTGATTGCGAATCTCTTGTTTGCGGATTCTGTAGTCATTGCGATTTGCAATTTAATTTGAAGTGATTGCCAAGGTGCAAGCCGGTGTAATGGTATTGTCGATTATAAATCCTTGTTCCTGGACTGTGGCGGAGGAGCTTCTTATTTCAATCTGATCTTCTTGTTCTTACTTGCTACCTTACTTTCCATGGTTTGTACTTCAGTCGTCTTGTAGCATTTGTGAACTGTGAGTGTCCTTATAAGTGCGTCTTCTCGCAAATACTGTAGAAAAAGTAGTCCGCAGCTAGGTGGCGCTTTGTTGAACTTCGACGGAGAAGGGTGTCAAGATATTGTAGGGTCACAACGTGAACTCCGAACTAAAATCTGCATACGAAGAGCTAGCCGTCAGAAAGCAGGTAACGGCCTCTACCAATTTCTAATGTTGCCTTCGTTGAGTACTATAGAGAGGGGTCTCAAAGTCGAATGTTTTTGAAATTTTTTTCCCCCGAAGTCAGTACAGTAGGGTTCGGGAGAGACCTTCATCAGCAGTACAATTCGGGAGATACCTTAATCAACAATAGGGTTCAGTAGAGACCTTAATGTGCAATAAGGTTTGGGAAAGACATGTGCAGTAAGTTTTGGCATAAGGTTTGTGTAGTAGGAATCAGGGGACAGGATGCATACCCTAAAGAAAACAATTTCAAATGTGCTTGGTTGAAAAGTAAAAATTGGCAGTGTGTTTATAGACCTCTATTTCAGCATACCTTTGCTTGCAAAGAAATCTGTTTGAACTAAATTTGAAGATAGAAATGTGATTATTTTGTCTACACGAATTAAACTATAGTATGGAAAGTAGGGTAAAACAATTACCTTGTGTTTTCATGGTATTCAGGGTCTCTCTATTGTATCACGTTGTTTGTATTTCATGGAATTGTGTATAGCTAGGCTCTGTAGTGCCTGTGAGAGAAACCATGTGTTAGATTAAATTCTCATTCATCAACAGTATGTGTCCAAAGTTCAATCTTCATGGCCCTGTAGTAAGTACATATACTCAAGTGAAAACATCCTAAACATCGTGAAAGAAGTTTATGTCAAATTAGCTCCACCTGATGAAGTCTGAAGGCAGCCAACGGAATCCTTCATGCCGTGATCTTAGTTTTGTAGTAGGCGGCTAAGACAAAGTAGGGAAAGTGTGTTGCTGGATGGTGTGTTGTTGTCTTCCTAAGTCCATCAGTCTTTAGCAGGGACAGTTTGGTTTGACTATGTATGGCATTGTTTGTTGAATTGCTTTGGCAAGTTGCATGACATGGGGAAGAAAAACCGCACTAAGCATGGCAAGGGTGGAATGGTAGAGGTCAAGCCACAACAGCAAATTCACGGCATAAAACGCAAAAGAGTGTCAACAAATGGTGGAGCGGCTCATCCTTGTCCTAGAGGAAGTCCCGGTTGGAAGAAGAAATCACTATCTTAGTTTGTCTCTCCCTCACCAAACTCAAAAAGAAGAATGCAAGCTGCCTTTGTTGCAACACGGGAGGCCAAAAAGACAGTGAAAAAAAGGCCTGTTGAATTGGGTGCTACACAAGAGGCACTATCTCCACCTCCAACGACTGCTGTATAGGGATCGGGAGTCAACATCAACATATATTTCACACCTCCCAGAACACAAGGACAAGAAGGGCATATCCAAATTCCTGTTGATCCATTAGTGCAAGCTAAAAGAATACTTGAATTTCCGACTGCTACTCCCCTGTCACAGGTTGCCTTGGGTGTTCCACCAACCTCACCAATGAAAACCGTAGCTGTGGCTGCGAAGCAAACAAATATTGTTGATTTGGCAAACTCCAAAATACCTATTGATGAATCACCACAAGTAGAAACAAGGAGTACTAGAGAGGTTCCTGTGCACAAGAAGCAACCCGTTTCAGAAACGACAAGAGAACCTGTATTTGCATTGCCCGACAATACAGTATTTTCCGCAGAAGAAGTTGTCGTTGAACATGTTGCTCGAAATCTAGAAGGTAGTATCGTAGTTCCAATTTTGATATAAGAGACTACTTTTCAGCGTGTTGGAGGAAGCGTTGGAGCTGCTACAGATGTTGAAGTTGTGAACGCAAACACTTTACCACCCTGCGAAACCCTAGACCTCCGAGGTGGTAGTGGAATCCAAGGTTTGGATATACCCGAAGAAAATGCTCCAAAGAACGAACTAAATTGTACAACGTACGGGGAGCAAGCGCATCTGGGACATGAAGTTATTGCACCAATGGGGGGGAATTACTCTCGACAGTTTGTGGATCGCCTCTTGTCCCTACTGCTTGCTCATGAGCGAGAGGAATTCTTGAGAACACATCCATTGACGCCAGTACATGACCTGCTTCCAGAATTTGGAAATGAGGGTGATGGTCATGGTGTGAATACCAATGCCCCTATGGCTGAGCTTGTAATAGCAAGTCCAGGAGGATTGCAAGTGTCTTCTTCGAGGTCTAAAACTATCCTCCTATCTTCAACGCATTCAGCACAAATTTGCAATGACAACTTCCCGTCAGACTTGGAGTTTCAAAAGAAATTGCAAGAGATGGTTGAAGACGAGATAAAATACTGCAAAAAGTAGGGTAAGAAACGAGCAAAGAAAGAAAAAGAAAAACAAAGTAAAGTGTCGAAGAAGGCACTTGCTAAAACTCCAGCGGCTCCCCGTTCATCCGGATATTAGTCCAATAAGTCCCAGCCAAAAATCTTGTCGAAAAAAAGATGTTGTGGTGTCAAGTGGAGGGTCCTCCAGCACGCCTTCTCCTGCAAACTAAGTTATAGAAGCCAATTTGGGAGGTCAGTAGAGTAGTTGGGAGGCTGTGTTTCCTATTCCTCCATTTGAGGTCAATACTCTTGCGGCACCAACAGGGGAGTTCTGGGAACAAATGCATCTTTGTACCTTGGAGCATGCTCCATATGAATTCCCATGGCACGTTGATTGGAACAAACAATCCATGGAATTGAAAGCACGATTCATTTTGAAGCTGCGAAAGCTGTTCC
Organism: Climacium dendroides; assembly: GCA_950106755.1. Taxonomy (NCBI): domain Eukaryota; kingdom Viridiplantae; phylum Streptophyta; class Bryopsida; order Hypnales; family Climaciaceae; genus Climacium; species Climacium dendroides. The sequence goes on from OX467092.1 coordinate 12,784,532, forward strand.
CTAGTCCATAGAAGTCGAAGAGTATTTTGCAGGCGGTTGGAGCGAACCTCAGAGAGCGACGGACCCGGTTGAAGCGCAAATTTGAGAAAGTAAAAAAAGCTAGCCTCGTAGCTAAGCCTTTAGGATGCTCTAGGGGTTCATGGATGATTATTTATGAATCAACCAAGGATGCGATCAAGCAGAGAAAAGCAAATCTGTGCAAGGAGGCGGCTAACAAGCGCTTTAAGATACAAGGACCGACCCACCACTATGGACCAAGAGGAATAAAAAGTTTACATGATCGCTTTGTAAGTACTTCTTTCCTTAAACTTCTTTGAAGTTTATTCCCATATTCACTGTCAGTGGTAGTTGTTCATTCTACAACGCACTAAATTAATTTCTAATTTTAGTATGATTTTATAAAGGCAATGTATCACTTTATTATTCTAAACCCTGTTTGCATTCCCTAAATTTGGTGTAACTTACTATTTTAGAAATCTTTAAGCATGTGAATCTCAGTTTGAAGTGACATTTCTTAGTTTTTGCCTTGCACAATAGCATAATAACAAAACAAGTTGTTTTCATTTGTACTTGTACTATTAGATGTGTAGTACTGCATAATGCTAATGTTGAATAGAGAATTTTTGTGTGCAAGGATTTGTTTTTAACCATACATTTTATATAATGCTTCAACCATTTATATTGTAGCTGTGCCCTTGTTTTTGTCTCTGTACAAGTCTAAATGAATGTCAATTTCTATTTCAACAGGAATATGTTCTAATTCAGCAGTACATACTTCTTTTATTTCAGTTAATGAAGCTTTGTTTTTGAAATGTACCTCATCAAATTCCCTAGTAATGTTGATGTTCATTTGAAATTTGGAAAAATGATCACATTTTAGACATAATAAGGCTCTTCATTATTTTGTAATTGAACCTTTATTTTGTTGTGGGTTCAATTGGAAGAAAAATGCACTACTATTGTGTTGTCTTCTTAATTTTGTTGCGAAAGCAAAAACTGTGTTAATAAGATTCTTCTCTTTCTGTGGTTTACTTGTATTTTTTTCTTTTTTTATTGTATTGTTTTTATTTCTTCTTTTTATTCATCTTATAATATATTAAAAGCAATATGAACTAATTCTTTCCATGGTTTTTTTTCCCCTCACTAAGCTTACATTCTTTATACTGGTAATTCCATTTTCATTTCTTCAACCTCTCTGTAGTGCACATGTTTATGTCTACATAAGTCAGCCTCATATGTGAGACGTAGTAATTTCTTCAGCTTTCCTAATGTTTGGCTGAACTAAATTATGTCAAAGTTCATGTTTTTCAAGGTTTCAGCTGTCTTTGGAATTGAGTTACGTTCAACGTTTTATATGTCTTTGGATTTGAATTGAGTTTAAGGTTTTATGTCTTTGTAATTAATTTTTGGAAGGTTTTATGTCTTTGGAACTGAATTCTATCAAAATATATGCTTTTCAAGGGTTTAAATGTCTTTAAAAAATTTTATGTATCTTAGAAATTGGATGGTAATTATATGTTCATGTTTATTGTAGGTCAATTTCTTTAATCGTCCACCAACGGATGAAAAGTTGAAATATGGCAAATTGAATGGTTGGATGGAATTGAGGATGAAAATCGAGGAAGCACAAGCAATTCTAGAGACATGTCCAGAGAAGAGAATCAGCCTAGGAACTACAGTAGTTGAAGCTGCACATGTCGATTCAGGTGCCAAAGCTGAAGACCCTATCACCTCCGGCTCCAGCTCTGACAGTAGTATGTGGGGGACTTCAGCAAACTCCAGCACAGATGGTGGTTCCTCTTCATCAGAATTAGATGAAGACTAGGTGGATGGTATGGTTCACTGAAGTTTGGAGTATTATTGAATATCTTTTTAAAAAATCATGTTTGCTTTTGTTTATAGTGTATATGTAGGTAAGCGAATGTGTAGTTGGTGTACATGTATTCCATGGAGATTGTTAAGGTTGAGAAGGTACACCATGTATAGGTTTTACCTCCTTACCACTCCATTTTGGTAATATGAAGTTATAGGTGGAAAGTGAATTCTTTGAGACTAAAAGTATTTGCATGTAGACACAAACCCAAAACCTTCATGCAAATTTGATAATGTCCTCTTATAAATAAACCTTTCAATTCTTGTACTTAGCTTTGAATTCAGTGCTATTCTTGTATAACTACTGTGCTTCTGAACATTGAATTATTGACAAGAACATTGAATTATTGACATTGTATTCATGTCCACTGATAGGTTTGGATTGACCCTAAATTGTACCATAAGGTTTAAATTATTTTTATTTTTATTCAATATTTATTGTTGTATGAGAGTGAATGCTTACTTGTTTTGATTGGTTAAGTTACCATAGGAGCTTCATCACTTTCGGCAGTATCATGTGTATTTTAGCTCTTTAAATTCAATTCGACCTCCCGACTTGTAGATATACGTATGAGCTCTCCAAAGAAAACATCGTAAACCCTAAATCCACTTAATATACCCTGAATGTTGTACAATAGCAACATCATACATAAAGATGTGAATCTAGTTTTCATTGCTCAACAAACTTGAAAAACGGAGCTCACGAAGATCCTCCAATCGGAAATTCCATATCTAGTGCTGAAAATAGAACTTGAGTTCTGTTCAATCTCAGTCCCAATCAAAATGAATTGGAGAGGTAACTAAAAATACCGCATAAGCAACTACAGAACCTGTATATAGTACGCTGGTAACAACTTAAAATTTCCTATACTAACTTTACAAATATAGATTTAGTAATAAGGTTCTGGACCCACATCTAATTCCGCTCGAGTAGGGTCTAGGAGAGCATAAGGGAACCGGACTTTCTAGGTGTTCCCGCATTCAAAACGACGTTGGATTATGCAGGTACCTTACTGTGGATTCACCTGAGCAACATCCACAGTGATGCTCCAAGCAATGTTAGCCTGCCCCTGTCAATAGGTGAACCTAGTGTATCATGCAACATCTACGATGATGCAGAACGGGTCCAATTCTAGTTGTGGCTTAGATTTGAATGATTTGATATCCATGGCAGATTGAGCCTTAGTAGTAATTCAACGAGGAACTTAATTTGCTAGTGCGAGCAGTTGCGAGTTGCCCAGCTGCACATCAGAATAATATTCCAGCTGACAGTCTGAAATCGACCTACACAACATGCAGATCATTCACTATTTGAAAGTCCACATCTATGATTCCTATTTCATTAATACAAAATATTTATTTTGTGAAGTTCTCCTATTGCACTTGTTGTCAATGAGTTTTTGTCCTGTGCAAAATATATTCACCTACAGATAGCATAGGCACCGTACGTGAACGACCTTGGAGAAAAGCAGATGCATGAGCTACAGAAATTCGTCACGTCGCTTGTGTTGTCTAGAAAGTTTGAACTATCATTCGTATCACCAAGGTGTGTGTGTGTCCACTGTCATAGCTGTTACGCTTTCAGTCTTGGCACCAAGATCCACATGATCAGTATGTGGCGTGAGTCTGTATCAAGTGAAAAGTTTCGTGCTGGCAATTGATTGGTATTTGCAGTAACGCCAATTTGTTTAACCCGTAAATGGCCGAGGCCCCAAATTTTAGTGTTGACAACACTTTGAAGTTAGATAAAACGTAATGCAGTTGTTATTCTTAGTAGTTTATGTTTTTGAATTTTTTTTCTTAAGTCTAGTTTTAGCATCCCAAAGTCGATTTTGAAAAGGATTGATTATGATTTTTTTAATTCAAGATTTTGTACAAAAGTGTTGAGGGCTTTTGGAAATGAGCCTCAAATACAATAGATATTTAGAAAAATTCACATTAAAAATTCATTTGAAAAAATTGTAGAGTAGATTTCAAGAAGTTGTAAATTGATTGGATTTATGCATGTTATGCTCCTTAACCTCATATTTTTCTAGTCTCCATTTTTTAGATTTGACATGTGAAAAGAAGATTGAAAGATTTGAAGTATTTTTATCTTAGTTTCAAGTACTCCATTTTTTAGATTTGACATGTGAAAAGAAGATTGAAAGATTTCAAGCATTTTTATCACTACAACAAAAGCAGTGTTTTATGACTGCAAAATATGACTGCAGTCAGTCATAAAATCAAAAAATATGACTCACGCAGAAATCACTGTAGATGACTCGGAATATGACTAACTCCAGTCGTTTAGAAGCAGTCGCTTCAGACATCAGTCATATTGGCAATCATATGGATTGAGGGATATAAATACCCATTTTTAGCCATAGTATGCCAACTAGGCGTATACTTTGACTATCCTAGGATTTTTTTGACTTTTTCTTGGGTTGCCCGGGCAAATAAAAAAATCCTACGTGGAATATGACTATGTCGAGTCATATTTTTTGATGACGTGGAATATGACTGCGATGAGTTATATTTTTGGATGACATGGAATATGACTGCGATGAGTTATATTTTTTGATGACGTGGAATATGACTGTGGTGAGTCATATTTTTTGATGACATAGAATATGACTGTGGTTAGTCATTTTTTGCAGTGATATGGAATATGACTGCAATGAGTCATATTTTTTGGTTACATGGAATATAACTAGGGTGAGTCATATTTTGTAGTAATGTGGAATATGATTGCGGTGAATCATATTCTTGTTAATGTGAAAAATGATTCTCATGAGTCATATTTTTGAATGATGTAGAATACGACTCTCGTCAGTCATATTACTAACTACAATCACATTTTTAATGCATTTTAAATGAACATGATATATAACTATCATACATCAAGATGATTTGACAATTGAATAAAAAGCCTCATGCAATTAAAAATGAATACATAATATATGATTTTAGAGATGTATGAGAGATAATCATATTAAAGAAAGAGAATGTAAGAACAAATACAACTATCTTCATTGACATTTTTTAGTCATTAATACAAAATATATATATCACAATGAATCATTCACACAATTCAATAAGGCCTACAATCCTTACAATAATGTGAAGATGGCTTCATTGGATTGTAAGTAGCCTCCAATGTCTTTGTTTCAACTTTTGGTGCTTGCATATACAATTAAAGAAATGAGAGGTTAATTTTTAGTGATTGAACAACAAAGCTCAACCTTCAAAGGCTTATAACAACACAAAATATGTAGCTCATGTTTAGGATAGGAAAAATAAGATTGATGATGGAGGAAATAAGAAAAAAAATATAAGTATTAAGAAATAACAAGAAATAAAAGTTAAGATGCAACAAGAAATAAGAAGCAACAACTAAGACACAACAAGAAACAAGAAATAACAACTAAGACAAAACAAGAAACAAGAAACAACAACTAAAACGCAAGAAGAAACACAAAACAAGAAACAACAACTAAGACACAACATGAAGTAACAATTAAGACACAAGAGGAAATAAGAAGCAACAACTAAGACACAAGAAGAAACAAAAAGCACCAACTAAGACATAACAAGAAACAACAAGAAATGAGAGTGTAGATGCAACAAGAAGAAATAAGAAGCAAGAACTACAAAACAAGAACTAAAAAGAAGAAAGAGTTCAAATGCAAGAGAAAAAAAGAATTTAGATGCAACAATAAGAAGCAAGAAACATGAAGTAAAGAGCAACAAGAAACAAGAGTTGAGATGCAACAAAAAGCAACAACAAATGAGAGTTAAGAGACAATAGAAGGTAAGGAAAAAGAACCACAAGAAGTGACGGCTAGGGTTTTAAAACCCTAAAAAGTGGCGGCTAGGGTTCTAAAACCCTAAAAAAATAATGGCTAGGGTCTCAAAATATTAAAAAAATGGTGACTAGGATTCAAAATCAGAAAAAGTAGGTGACTAGGATTTCAAAATTTTAAATGATGGCTTATATATATATATATTTTAGAATTGCCCAAAAAAAAATTCACTACTATGAAAATATAATTAATAATATGACTCCACGTTCCCAAACATGTTCCCTACGTTCCCTATAAAGTACTTTGGTATTCCTAATGGCCGTATAGTATACACTTGTGAAGTACAAGGCGTAAAAATGACTGATAGTCATATTTTGCAGTCATATTTCTCCCCAAAGTGTTGGCCTTCAAGAATATGACTGCAAGCAGTCGCTAGTCGTCCTCAGTCATAATTCTGCAGTCATAAAATACTGCCATTGTTGTAGTGTATCTTAGTTTCAATCCATAAGTGATATCGTTGTGTTTCTTTTCCCATGTAATCTCTAACATGTCAAGTTTGAATTTGTGTAGTTACAATCCAAAAAAACTAATTAAACTAATTACAATGTTGGTGTTTTTATTCAATGTAGAGTAAATTCCAAAGAGCTCATAAAATGCCTTTGCCAATTAGTAATAAAAAATTAAAATATATATATGACAAAACATTGACAAATGCATTTGATAAAAATAGAATTAAGAAATATTGACAAAAGTGTGGTATCACTTTGTTATTGTCATATTATATTAAATCACCTACAATTCAAACAAATGCATTATATATAACCTTTACAAATTAATAAGTTGGATTAAAAAATATTGCTAAATACAAATTAAAATGATTTGTATTAATTGTGTATTAAGGCAAATATCTTCAAATCTATTCAGTAGATTCAACAATGGTTCAAATTGCAATCTATAGATCATTTATGGATATAAAAAAACTCAATTCTTTGATTCATTAAAAATCTTCAAATTCCATTCAAATTAATATTATCTACATTTTTCTTTCTATATAATTTTTTTGAAGCACAAGTTGTCAAATTTTTACAATACCAAGGGGGTGGGTTTTAAATGGCATACAACAACATGCAATAAACTACTCAAGTTATCAAGGCTAAGAAAAGAAGTATAGGCAAGTTTTTAAAATGATCATAAAACTTACTTCAACAATTAAGTCTATTGGGTGGTTAGCTTTTGATTCATTTACTTTCAACATGTAATTACTTTTTTGCTTCAAGTTTTTTAAGATTTTGTAGTGCACAAAGTATACTACAACATTCATGTTTGCTCATGTGGATTCTGTCCGCTCATTTTCAATATATAATGCACAGATTGAAATTAAATGCAACATAGACTCAATTTTTGAAGTAATTGTATTTATCTATCCAATTTATTTATTTTTGAATTAGTATATGTAATGTTGTTTACTAAGTTTAAGTATAGGGATATAAATTTTGTCCTCATTTAATTGTTACTTCATAAATTCCCAAGACCTTTCTCCCATCAAAAAACACTCAAAACTACGAATTTTATAGCAAAGAGCAAAATATTTTTAAAACTTCTTTTTTCCATATCTAACCTTGAGATTTGAGCTTAAGACCTTACACTAAATTATTATAAGAATGTGTGGAAGAGATTCAGAAACTTTGACTACATAGATAAGAAGATATTTGTGTGTAAAGTAAAGAAAATAGGATTTTTTGCACCTTACACTTGTAGATTATTGTACGTTAGGATTAGATTTGACAACATATAGCCAAAACACTTTAATACTTTTTACATTGAATAATATCACATTTTAGTATTTCAACATTAGGTCTATTAATTTTTTTGGTTTTTGTCTACTAAAACTCTTCTTATTTTGGTTGGTGCAACTTTTTTTATTTTCTTGTTATGTCTTCTCGTGTATCTTTTCTTAATTGATGACTTTTTTATTACCACATCTTGGTTGTTTTGTCTTTTCAAATTCATAATGATCATTAAATGCAGTGGAGTTCTATACTTAAATTTTAATTTTTTAATTTTTTAAAATATTCCAAATATTAGGCAATATAAAAGATTTTAATTGCAACTTTTGGTACATTTCACATTTTTACTTATAATATTTTAAGACTTCAAATATTTCAAAAAGTACTTCATTTATGTGTAATTTTAATCCTACTTAGAGTTAGAATATATAAGACTTAATTGGTATGTTCTTAACTTAAAATTTCTGCATTGCAAAATTTGAATCTAAATTTTTGTATGCTAAAGAATTGAGGTGAAAATCAAGGGAAAAAAAATTCAAAAAACTCTTTTGGTTTTCATTCTTAAAAAATTATTAATCCTTAAAAGTCTAAAGAGTTTAAACAAAACACAAATGTATTATATAATATAAGTTCTATAACTTTTTTGGAATTTGCATCAATGAAGATAATGTGAAGCATGAAAAATAGAAAGTATCCATACAGTCAAAAAATTATAAAAACTATTTTTTGTTTTTCTTCAAATTAATTTTGAAGATATAACTTCAAAAATTCACCAAAAATACAATTTCTATCTTTAGCATATGAATTTTTTTATTGTTCAATATTGCAATTACTATTGATTTGTAAAAAAGTGTATAAGATTTAGTAATGAGAATAGCAACACTTTTCTAAAATAGTAAGTTTTTCAACACTAGGTCTATTCTAAATACTGTGTGCTATTTCTCTTAATATAATTTTTGTTTAATAGTAGCAATCTTAGTTTTGAATAAAGATATTGAAAGACACTCCAATCTTTAAAAAGAAAAATTAAAAAGAAAATTGCCTAACAATTATGCACAAAAATGCTGTCCAAAGTGACTAAAAAATGGTCACTTGAGCACTTAGGGATTAATGAGAAATAGGGATAAGATAGAGGACGTATCTAAATCATTGACAACTCTAAGATGGAATTGAAACTCATTAATCCAAATGATAAAATTGCTTTAGTAAGAAAACTAAACCTTATAATGGAACTTTTGCTTATTTTAAATATAAAATTGAGTTAAAAAAATGAATCTAATATGTTATTTTTGGAAGACAATGCAACAATTACCACAAAATCAAACAAATTTATAAATTTTACATCACTAATCCAAATGGAATTAGTATATGAAATGTTTCTATGTAGACAAAAATGTAATCTATTAATATTAAAAATTAATTAAAAAATTAATTTCAAGTTTTTGAGGAATTTTGTTGCTACCCTACAAATAATTTTTTGAAATTAGAGTGGCTTAGTTACCCCTAAAGTAAGTCCCAAGGCCTTTTTTTCATCAAAACCTACTCAAAACTGCCATTTCTATTGCAAAGAGCAAAAAAGATTTTAAAAAAGTTTTTTTTACATACCTAACCGCAAGATCTTGTACTACACTATTATGTAAATGCATGGAAATTTTTTTATAAATTTTGACCATGTAGATTGCAAGATATTTGCATTCAAAGTGAAGAATACAAGTTTTTTTGCACTTTGATCAACTAGATTTTGGCTTTGAATCTTCTTAACTTAAAAGTTTCGCACTATTGATTTTGATTTTCTAATTTTTTATATTGAATAATTGAATTGAGAATCTAAGAAAAATAATTCAACAAAAAAAACTTTTAATTTTCACTCATTAAACTTTTTTTAAGTTGAAGTAGGTTCAAGATTGAAGGGATAACTAAACCATTAATAGCTTTAAGATGGAATTGAAACATAATAAACCCAACAGTGAGATTGTTTCAACAAGCAAATTCAACCTTGCCTAATAATTTTTTTTTGAAAAATTCTTAAAATTGCATTAAAAAATGAAGTCTATAAGTTATTTTCAAAAACATACCTAAATTGCCCCCAAAACAAGATTGTCCATAACTTTCTCATCACTAGTCCAAATAGAATGAATCAAAGCTTTAGATGTAGACAAAAATATAATCTTTAAGAAAAAAATTAAAAATTAAAAAAGTGAAACTTTTTGTGATTTTTTTTGGACTACCCCTTGAGTTGCTTTTTGGACTCATGGTAGCATAATTTATGTTTCCTTGCACCAATTGAAATAAAATTATATACCCAGAAAGCTAATTTGATTTCCTATCTTCAAAAAAAATCCTAAGAAACCATGTCAAAAATTGAGATCACATGAGCCTATCTAAAATCCCAAGAATCCCCTGTAGGGACTTTGAGACTTTAGAGGGTAACTTCTTCTTCTAGATATCAATTGAAATAAAAAGTATATTCTCAAAAAATTTATATATTTTTCTATCTTAACAAAAAAAACTACCAAAAATTGAGATCATAGGAACTTGCTTGAATAATAATAGGTTTGTATTGGGAAAAAGACATGGCCAATGAAAGGTCATTCCAAGAAAAGTAACCCATCAATAGTACATATGGATAAAATCTAGTTAGAGTAGGAGACAAAAAAATCCATTATTCATTGAGACATACTCAATACTTTATTAAATTTAGTATTTCACAACTAACTACATATTCTAAAATTTGTAAAAGAAAAACAAAAGTATTAAAGTTTGAAGTGTATCTCAATTTCAATTTTGAAAAACAACACTTTAATTTATTTTGGAAGGAGAATTCTTTTGGATCTTTGTAGATAAATACAATTGATGTACTTGCCAAACAAAACATCCTATCTCAATTTCAATCTTTCTCAATAGTTAAACTTTGTAAATCTAATCTAACATTATTTTGTAATCATCATTTTTCAACAAATGCATGTTTTTCATTTGTAATTTTGATTTCTTCTTCAAATCTACACTCAACAACCTGAATTCTAGTGAGTCAAATCTTAACCCCAAAACATTAAGCTAGTCGCCATAGAAATCATCCATTTTAGTACCATGTGAATCATTTACTTGATAAAATCCAAGAGCAAGAGCAGTTATTGTACAAGACCTCCCCTTTTTACACAATTCCAAAGATGAACATCTGCACTTCCTTAGCTTATATAGAAGGATTCCCTGTCATCCATTGAACGCTTAGTGTTCACAACGATGTTACAGGGTTAAATAATATGCATTAATATCACACTAGCTCAAACATTCTTTATCGAATCGTAAAAACAGTAAATACAGGCAGTAATTGAAACCATTGGTGTATATTTTGTTGGTTCAAGGAGAAAAGGACTGACCTTAGAAGTTGTAAGCCTCTCCTCCTAAACCCTCAACCATTTAATTCAGTCCACTTCACTTTTTGAATTGTTTCTCCTCGTCTTCACTATGTTGGGTTTCATTTCGAGTCATTATCAAGTTGAGCAGCCATCATCATCTGGTTTGGAATTCAAATAATGTTTCAAGGCAACAGGCATTACATTCATTAGCCCATATGACACACCTTCAAATGTTGGACCAATTCCAATCCTATTCTGACTCTCTTCAGTATAATCATAATAATATTACCCATACCTTCAAAATGTTGGACAAATGTTAATCTCCAAAATTCTACAAACGCATTTCACTAAAAAGTATTTCTTGTACAATCATCCAAAAATTAAAAGCATCCTAAATACGGGGCTGTAAGGTAGGAAGATAGCCGTAAATGTGAAATTTCCATTCAAAGCTTGACAGCGTTAGCTGAAGAATGTTAAGAATCATAAGCCACACGTCAATATGCCAGATAATTCATGGACTTTGAAAGCTTCACATGTTGCTCTGTAACAGCATGGAGCACCAGATTTGGCCCTGCTCAGAAGAACCACGGTCCAGTGTTCACTCATAGTGCCTCAGGACGCTATTTCCACTGCAGTAGTGTATGCAAACACTTCCACAGATTCATTCCAAAGTTTCAACAAACAATTCGGATGCACAAAATCCAAGTAATGGGAACAACATAAAGTATTCTCTTAACAACCACATCCGATTACAGGTAAAGAAAAACGCTTGAAGAAAAAAATTCCAGACAAATTCTTACGAACTTTACTGATTGCGAACTTCAAGTAAGGAAGCTCAAGTCTACAAAATTCCTACACCTGTATCTTTACAAATGTGAAAAAGAATCAGAATCAAACCTCAGCCAATTTCCATACAGAGAGGCTGGATGCAAATTTTGCATATGCAGAGGAATTAAATCTAGTGTTGCTTAAAACCTTATCGCGTACCCTGAAAGGGTGTGGTCAATTTCAATGACCAATAAAATGATTCTGTCAGGGTCTTTCTTATGGGACACTGGAAGACTTTCCAGCTCAACTGGATAAAATACTAAGACTCTCAAACCTGGAATTGCTTCTCGTACCGCTTTGCTTTCTCTTCTATTTTATGATCATAAGCCTCCACTAAAGCACTCCCTGCGAGTGCTGCCAAAGTAAAAGCTTGCGCGTGTAGCCTGTAAACACCCACATGAACTTCAGTATTGCCGTGATCTATTATGAAGATACATTAGGCAGTTTCTGTTCCAGCGAAAGATGGACATGCTCTAAGCAAGATTCTGTTTAAAAGCATTCTATAACCGGAAACAAGCAGATAAAATTTCATCGGCCCCACACCAGAATGCCGACAAATCGTAATCGACTGCGTGGAATCAATCACTTAGATATCCACAAAAAAAGACACTAAGCTTTAGCATAGATGCTAATTATTGGTAATGAAATATCTCGGAACTTCTGGGACGGAAAGTTGCTTCCAAATTATTCAACAGCACTTCAGCTTGAAAACATACCTGGCATGTATCAACTTGACACTCATCTTCATAGCGGGCTGAGCAAAGTTGTATGCAAATGATCCTAACAATGAAGTCGCCCAAAGAGTGCCTGCCAACCGCCATATCTTTGTTAGGAAATTCAGTTCGTCAAGTTCCAAAGAGGACCAACAGTATTTGACAAACGGAAGGGCATGGTTTTGGAATCTTGTTGCCAGTAGAAATGATACATTCTTCGACCTGTTCTGCCTAAATTCAAACATGAACTCGTTCGCAAACTAGGGCAAACCAAAACAGCAGGATCATTTGTTGTATTCTGTGGTAGTCCATGATCAAAATCATCCTCATAGTACAATCTCCACGCGTGTACATTAATCGTACAATCTCGACCAACTACTTCCTACCCTGACCTTCCCCGAACAGAATACCGTACACGCAAAATACGACCGCCTCGAGGAATCGATTCACACTTAAGCCCTAAAAGACCAAGAATTCCTGGTTTCAAAATGACCAATTCGATTGGTCATATTGTGAAAACAATAGAATTCAGACGAGAACAAACTTTATCAATCCCCAGAATCGGTGAAGAGAGAGGAATCTATTACGGTATTCAAGATATAAATAAAATCGAACAACAGAAAGTCCGCATATGACCTCCTCAAAACAAGTAAAACTAAAATTAAAAGAAGGACCAATTCTCGATTCTGGATCTTGAAGGGGTTTAAATTCAACACAAAAAACGAAAGAATCAGTCGCGACTCTACCAAAAGAAAAAAAACTCGGCTCATCGTCAACACAGAAAAAAAAGGTGACTAAAAATCGGCTAACTCTCCACACAACTTAAAAAAAAAAAAAGATGATTGAAGAGAACAACAACATCATGAACAATAACAATAAGTGACGGCGATTGCACTAACCAACGGTACGCAATTTGTGATCCACAATCCACTTGCGAGCGCCCTCTGTATCCATAGCGCTCCAAACGCGTACTGAATTAGCAGGTCTAAACTAAACAGCGAGCTTCGATAAATTGCGCAGAATGAAATCAGGAAGAAAACCAACGAGGCGGGGGTGATCAGAGGGCGAGGGGCGTGAAGTGCAGAGGTCCGGGAGCAAGGAAGAAATTATACTTTTGAAGAGGCCCGTCAGTGCTGACTCGAAATTAGGTTCCTTTGGGGAAGTGACGGGGGAAAGACAAGTCCGTTGGATGGATGAAAGTCCGTTGCGGGGGTGCGTCAGTTCTGTTCATCCATTTGTGGTCTCCGCGTCTCAGTTAATGTTCACGCTGAGTCATTGGCGGCGCACCCTCATGTCCATGAGCAAGTGAACGGGAATTTATGGGGTGACTCAGCTTTTTGCCATTCTTTTCACATGTCATTTTATATGGTTATTCGGTTGTTGTTTAAGGGCCGGTTTAGACTACGGTCAAGAAGTGCACTGGTCGGTCAAGAAGTCTTGGCCAAGACATGACTATTTGAAGTAACCGGTGGAATGTTGGACAAGAAGAAAAAATGATAAAATAATATGTAAAGAAGTCTTGACCGGTTGTAGTCTAAACACCATTCGGAGAAGTCTTTCGGCCAACTTCATTAAGGGCCTATTTACACCAAAAATGTTGGGCTCCAACCCATGAACACTAGTGGTACCTTGTTCTTTGGATGAGACCATTGTAAGTGAGGTACCATCCTTGAAACAAGGGATTTATGAGTAGGTAGTGGTCCAAGCATTTGGTGTAAACCCAGAGACTTGAGTCATGGCTCATTGTGCACTTGGGCTGATTTTTTTAAGTAGAATTATCCATAGAACCCTTTTTTGGATTTACCCCATAGTCATAGAACCTGACATGGTCAACACTGGCCTACATATTCATGTGCTGTTTTGCTCTATCTCTCTCAGAATTTGGCCGTTTTTGATGATTTTTGGCATCATGGATAGAAGAAATCGAGCTCTAGTGGTATTAGCTATGTACTGGTGCTTTTACATGTTGATCCAACATGTTTTGAGCATGCAGGCCTTGATTTTGGGCTTTGAATTGCAGAATTCAGCACTGGTTGTGACTTTGTGTGGCCTGTGGAATAGAAAGGAGAGAGCTTTGTGGAGCATTGACAGGCATGAGGGATTTTGTGACATGCATTTGATGGGTTCCTATACAGAGCTGATGTTCAGGGAAAGAACTAGAGTTTCACATGCTACTTTTCAATACCTTTGTGAGGAATTGGGTCCCTTTCTGAGGAAACAAGATACGAATTACAGAAAGTGTATCACAGTGGAGAGAAGAGTGGCAATGTCATTGATGAGGCTTGGGAGTGGAAATGGTTTGCAAATTGTAGGTGACTTGTATGGAATAGCAAAAAGTACTGTTTCACTCATAGTAAGGGATTTTTGTAGAATGGTGAGATTACATCTTCAGAAGAAATTTGTGACGTTTCCCAGTGAATATAAATTTCGAGAATTAGCAAAGGACTTTGAAGCATTACATGGCATTCCCTATGTAGTGGGAGCTATAGATGGATCTCATATACCAATTCTAGCACTAGTAAATGGGGGTGAAGATTATTATTGTCGAAAATCTTTTCATTCAGCATTATTGCAAGGCATAGTTGATACAAAATGCATTTTTTGGGACTATGAATTTGGATGGGCTGGGAGCATGCACGATTGTACAGTTTTTAAGCTTACAAAAATAGGTAGAAAATGCATTGATGGAAAATTACTACCTTATAAGCTGATTGGAGATGCCGCTTATCTTATAAGGCCATGGATGTATTGTCCTTTTAAAGGAGGGGTAGATGTTTCTCTTCCACCATATAAAGCACATTGGAACTTCATTCAAAGTTCTACTCGAATGTGTGTTGAGCGAGCTTTTGGAATTCTCAAGTGTAGATGGAGGATCATTATAAAGCATATGGAATGTCCCCTGAAATTTGTGCCAGATGTGGTTGCTACTTGTATTATTTTACACAACATTTGCATTCGCTCATTAGATGTTTTCGATCGGGACTGGATCAAAGTTGCTGAAGAAGATTTGGAAAGAAGAGTAATTGAAGGACATGTAGTTGCTGGACAAGAATTGCAAGGGGAAAGGATTGCAATTGCTGAAGTGAGAAGAAGGATAGGAATTGGAAGAGAAGAACCGATTACAATTGCAGAGGAGGATTATGGAGAAGTTGAGAAGCTTTTTTTTATCAAAGAAGATGAAGAAGATTTCAATTTACTCCGAGAAGCAATTGATGCACATGTGTCCATAGCCAAAGCGCTGTGGAAATATCACTTGCAAAAAAATTCTACAATTGCTTTTGATGATACGGATAGTGATATGAGTATGTAATAGTCCTAGAATTTCTGTACTAAGGCTGCCATGTGAGCTTCCATCATACTAAGCAAATTAGAAGTGGATTTGAAGCTCTCAATCATGTTTGTACTATTTTTCACTACAGATTCTAAAAATCCTTCTAGTCTATCTGCCTTGCTTTTTTTCTCACCTGTTTGACTAGATTTCTCAGGAGTAGGCGAATCTTGAACACTCTCCTGAGTACTTGCTGGAATTTGGTTACTCACACTTGCTCTTGTTCCATTCCACAAGTCCATTTGTTCAAACCATTTAGAATGCTCATGGCGGTCATTGCCTGAAATTTCATCAAGTCGCTTATCATTTCTGTATTGGGTGAGAATACCTCCATATTTTTTCTTGCACGCTATAGCAGTTCAAGAACATCCTCGGATTGATGCAGCCATACGAGCTTCCACCTTCAACCATGCATTTTGACCTTCAAAATTTTCATTCACCACATTATTAGAATGATTAGTAAATATATTATGTACATCAAAGACATTAGAGAAGTGTAAAAACATAAAAATAACAATGTAAAGGCCTCATAGTGGCAATGGACCGAAAATTCCAGCACATACAACCATGCCTGGAGAAGTGTACAAACATGAAAATAACAATGTAAAGGCCTCATAATGGCAATAGAAAGAAAATTCCAGCACATACAAGCACACTTGTTACAGCTTCCGTAGAAAAATCATCAATAAATTCAGATTTTAAAAATTGAATGTATAAATGACATGGACTATAGTACATACCTTGTTTTTTGGCCGCTTTCGAAAATTCTTCAACCAACTCTCCACGCACCGCAATTAATGTTTCCACTTCCTCATCTTTCCAGTGTGAAACCTCGTTATCGTCATCCTTCTCACCTTCTTCAGAACATGCCTTCTTATCTTCAACTTTCTTGCTCTTCTCTGCTCCCTTCTCCCCTCCTTTAGCCTTTGTTGAACCTCGACCTCGCTTCTTAGAAACAACCTTCGGTTCTCCTTCCTTTTTCACGTCCAGCAATACATTCTTCCCAACATCTCTCAAGACCTGAGGCTGTGAGCAAAATTGAGGCTGCGAAAAATTCTGGGACTCTGACAAATACTGTCCGTGTGAAGAAATTTGAGGTAGAGGTTGATATCCAACTTCCTGCAACTCATTGTCACTATACAGCAATCTAACATACGGAGATGGACTGAAATTATTGCCCACACTTTGAAATGCACTTGCTTTCAATGATGGACCATGGGTCTGAAATTGAGGAATAGAAGACGAACCCATCATCCAAGCTGAATTCTGGTTGTATAGCTGAGGCTCACTTGACTCAACATCCTGAGAATACCCTCCTTCCATTGCAAACAAAATCCAAAAAAATTGACAACACTACAACAGCCACAATACACAGGCAAACAATTCAAAGAGATGCATAAGTGAGCAAATGCTTTCTCTTTTTCAATCAACAATTACAAGCTCTTCAAAAAAAATTTGTTTATTTCAGGCTTTAAAAAAATGAGCCGTTGCACTTTCTAACAATGACAATGACCAGTAAACGATAATTTCCAACTACGATGAACAGTAGTGATGGAAAAAAAAACATAGAAAAAACACAGGCCCAAAAACAGCTAGAATTAAACAATAAACAAATACTCTCCTAGAATTTCCTCCTAGACTTCGGGGTTGGGAAGCTCTCGAAGGTACCCAAGAAATACTTCCCTTAGGTCCAGGAACTTGCTATCCACTTTTGCCACATAGGATTCCAGCAAGGAATTTCATCCACGAAAAAAAAATTGGGCTCCAACCCAAGTTGTATTTGGTGTAAACCCAAAACCGACGTACCATAGGTATCCTCCAATCATCGCACCCCATTTCTTTGGACTCCAACCCAAACTTGCTTGGTGTAAACAGGCCCTAAGTGAAGTCTACCGGTGAACTTCACCTCCAAGAAAATTGAAGGCGGTCAAGAAATTCCAATGTTTGAGTTCTTCTTGTAATAATTTGTACTCTTGGGAGAGGTATTTATTTTGCTTCGCGCTATTTTTTACGAGTTCTTATTTTTTTCAAGTGGTTTTGGTGAATCTCAAAATTTGTATGCATTAATAGTCAATTTATTTTTTGAAAATAAATGAGCATTGTTGAATTATGATAAACTTTGATGTTCTGCATATCTTTACAAGGTCTAATTTCAACGAAATTTATTGGAAAAGTTGCATATTCATATCTAGTTTTCTTGTTTCAAAATTCATAAACATTAAGTGAAATTTGAATGATTGATTGGTGTTTAAGTACAAGGAGGTTTAGTGGAAGAAAAATTGAAGGTAACCTCAAGGTCTTGCAACTTGGGTGTCTTGTATCTTTGTCATGCAAGGTTCAAATATAATGAAACTTGTTTTGAAAGTTTCATATTTTTGTCTACTTTTTGTGGTTTAAGTTTCATAAACATTGAGTGACATTTGAGTGACTGATTGGTGTTTAAATACAAGGAGGTTCAGAGGAAGAAGAGTTAAAGGTAACCTTAGGGTCTTTGAACTTTGGCGTCTTGTATCTTTGTCATGCAAGGCCCAAATGCTATGAGACTTGTTTTCAAAGTTGTAAAATTTTGTCTACTTTTTGGGCTTCAAATTTCATAAACATTGAGTAAGAATTGAGTGACTGATTGATGTTTGAGTACAAGGAGGTTCAGTGGAAGGTAACCTCAAGGTCTTCCAACTTTGGCATCTTGTATCTTTGTCATGCAAGGTCCAAATGCAATGAAACTTGTTTTGAAAGTTGCGGAATTTTGTCTAGATTTTGTGCTTTAAGTTTCATAGACATTGAATAAAATTGAAGTGACTGATTGGTGTTTGAATACAAGCAGGTTTAGTGGAAGAAGAGTTCATGTTTTGAAAACATAGTCATAGTCCTCCAAAGAGGACAAAGATATATCCCATATTCATTGTGTAGAGAACTAGTGCATATTACTATATAATTCATATGTTCTTAATCTTCCTTTCAAATTTTCCTCTCATTTCTATTGATCTAGCATCATGGAAGGTAGAAGAGAGAAAATCTTAGTTACTCTTGCTATTCTTATGGTTTCAAAGCATGTGATTGTTTCAATTATGGGAATTCAAAAGGTTATTATGCATCAATACAATGGAGCAATTATGATGATGGCTTTCATATTATTTGGGAGCAAAGAGAGAATGGTATGGAAATTTGATTGACCAGGTGGATTTACTTCACAATTTCTTCTTGCACCATATAGTGCAAAAATGTTCAAGGACCGTGTTCGGGTGAGTAAACCTACATTTTTGTATTTGTGCAATTTGCTTGTACCAATTCTGAGCAAAAAGGATACAAGATTGAGACCTTGTATTCCAATTGAAGATAGAATTTCTTTGACTTTGCATCGATTGGGTTCTGGTGATTCTTTGCAAACACTTGCCGATTTGTATGGAATGTCTAAACCTAGTGCTTCTATCATTGTTCGAGATACTTGTGACGGAATGAAAAGGCTTTTGAAACCTTTGGTTTTCCAAAAACCTACATTACATTGGATGAAGCAAATTTCTATAGACTTCGAAAGTTTGCATGGAATTCCATATATTCTTGGGGCAATAGATGGTAGTCATATTCCAATTAATGCTCCAAAAGTAGATCCTACTTCATATTATTGTAGAAAAGGATTTTATTCAGTATTATTGCAAGGTGTGGTGGATGCTCAATGTAAATTTTGGGACTATGATTTTGGTTGGGCTGGAAGTATACATGATTGGACCCTATTTCAAAAATCAGAAATTGGAAAGAAAACTATGTTAGGAGCCTTTTTACCATACAAATTCATTGGAGATGCTGCATATCCAATCCGTCCATGGTTCTATTCACCTTTCAAGGGAGCAAAGGAAGGTTTATCAAGAGAAAAGGCTCACTGGAACTTTATTCAATCTAGTATTCGAATGGCTGTTGAACGTGCATTTGGCATTTTGAAAGGCCGATGGAGGATATTATTGAAGAAAATCAATATGCCACTTCAAAACATTCCGGATATTGTAACAGCTTGCTTATGTCTCCACAATCTATGCATTATACATGGAGAAGAATTTGATTTTGATTGGGCAAGAACGGCGGAAGAAAATATGAAGAAAACTCGAGCAGAATCTTTTGGTGATCTAAGAAATACAGATACATTCTATGCACTCGAAGCAAGCATATTGAAAATGAGAAATATGCAAAAACAAGTCGTACAAGTTGAACCTTTAAACGTCAAGGTGGACATTTTGCATTTGATGGATGACTGAGGATCTCTCCATGTAGGAGAAGTGTAACTATTTATTCTTGGAATTTTGCAAGAAAAGAGGAGGTCTTCTACAGTAGTTTGTCTTGCAATGAGTGTTTTTATAAATTTTTAATCCAATGCTTCACATGGTCATAGAAATTGATGATTTGCAAAGTTACCCCCTCGTCCTTTAAGGGTTGAGCTTAATCATTTAATTCGGGTATAAAACCAAATTTTTTCCTAATATTCCAGTCATTTTCTTTAAGTTTGCAAAAGCAATCACTTAACCCATAAACAATGTTGCAGCCATTTTTCAATCGATGAATGATAGAGAATCCTCGTGTATAGAATAGAAATGCAACTATTCATCCTTGAAATTTTGCATGAAAAGGGAAGGTCTAATATAGTAGTTTGACTTCCAATGAGTGCTTTAGGATTTTTTTAAAACCAACTATTCATATAATGCCAAAAAGGATGGTTTCCACAACCACAAGTTCATCCTTTAAGGGTTAATAAACCAACAAATAAAATACAATTCAATTCAAATACTAAATTGAAGGTAATTTATTTGCACACTACCATACTTAGGTAGTACGTTTCATCACAAAGTTTAGACCTTATAGTTTGGCAACAGTTATTGTGCGGTTATCGTTCTTTCATGGGTTTGCACGTTAATCACATTGTTATCGCATCATTACGGTGCATTGCTTCACATTGTTACGATGCAGTTACAAGTAATGCATTATAATGATGCGATAACGATGCGAAGCAATGCATTGTGATGATGCGATAACAATATGATTAACGTGCGAACCCATGAAAGAACGATAATCGCACGATAATTGTTGCCAAACCGTAGGGTTTAAAGTTTGTGATGTTGGCTTAAAATATCAAATTTTTTGGTAATTCTTAGACTATATAGTTGAATCTACTAAAGATGGTTAGTTGAGAATCCAAATAATCCAATAACAATCCATTTAGTCAATTACAAATCTATCATTTGATCATCTACCATAAAGAAAATTTTGATGGAAAAATAAAGAATTATTTCATTGACATTTAGTAAGAATGAAGAGTGCAGAGATTGTTTTTATAATGAAATCCATTGTCTATCATGAATCAATGGGTATCATAGTATAATTTGAAGAGCTTGACCATTCATCGTCAAAAATGGGATTTGTATTCAAAACAAAACTTTAGTCCTCATTTGGGCATACTAAAATAATTTTTTTTTGAAAACCTTTGAACTAAAAAAGTTGGAAAACCAAGCTAGGATTTGTCTATAAAATCCCTTTTATAATTTTGAGCCTCCAAAAAACAATTACCTACAAAATTTAGAGAGGATGTTTGAAAATGTCATAAAAAAATATCACTTTCAACCCTTCTATGAAGTTTGTTCATAACTTTTGAATTGGAAGAGATTTTTGGAGATGAAATTCAGCTTGATTTTTCAAATTAATCTAGTTCAAAGTTTTTTGAAAAAAAATATTTCACTATGCCTAAATGAAGTTTGAAATTCTACTTTGAACATAATTCTTGCTTTTGGCTTAACTATGAGTGGTTGAGCTTCTACTAATCCTAATTTATATATCCCACATGGGTTGTTTTTCCTTCTACTATTATACTTGTATAAAGGCTTGTCTTCTTTTTAATTAATATTCACAATTAATGCCTCTAAAAGCCATGCAAGGCAATTGTTAGATATTTCTCTTGTTTGTTGAATCTAATGTTGGTTGTACCCTTGTGCTATTCAAGTAGGAATAGGTGGGAATTTATATTAGGTGGTTAAAATCTACTTGTTTTTTTATGGAAAAAGGATGAAAAATTGTCATTTCTTTTTCATAAGCAGCTCATTTCCTATTCTCCTAGGTTTTCATTCAGTTATATGATTAAAATGCTGAAATTAAGACGGTCAATTATTGGTAAAACTTGGCTGATTTTTGCTAGTCGGTGGATCTCTCCATTTCTATAGTGGAATAATATTTCCCTACCCCCTTCCAAAACAAATTTATAATGGACCTTGAAAAGATGAGACCTATAATGGAAGTGTTTTGCAAAAATATATTTCAATTTTTGAATTAATAGGTGCATTTTTCATTTCTACAACAATCTATTATGTCATTGATTGGTCATTTCTTGACTAGCTGCGTGTTAGGGTTAACCTTGAAGGGACAAGAACTATCACCAAGGTATTTTGCAAAAAAATGATTCAATTTTTGAACCAAAATGTGCATTTTGCATTTCTACAATAATTTAGAATGTCATCTATTAACCACTTTTTCACTTCCATACTAAGTCTATTGAAGGGTTAACCTTGAAGGAACAAGACCTACTAGCAAGGCACTTTGCAAAAAAGTGATATGATTTTTGAACCAAATGGTACATTTTGCATTTCTACAATAATTTTGACTATCACCCATAGCCACTTTTTGACTTCAATAGTCAATAGTGATCCAAGGTACTTTGCAAAACACAGTGATCCAATTTTTTTAATCAATAGGTCAATTCTTCATTTCTCAAATGATTTGGAAAGTCATCCATCAACCACTTTTTGGCCTAATGTCTTTATAGGGTTAGCCAAAAAAGGACAAGACATATCATCAAGAAACTTTACCTAAAATAATTTGAATTTTGAATCAATAGGTCCATTTGTCATTTCTATAGTCATATGAAAATTCATTCATTGGCTACTTTTGTCCCCATAAGATTAACTTTAAAGAGACAATACTTACTTTTAAGGTATTTTACTAAAAATAATCCAATTTTTGAACCAATAGAAAAGCCAATAGATTAATCTTGAAATTCATCTATTATCAATTTTTTACTTAAACGTCCTTGTAGGGTTAACCTTCAACATTAGAAAACATTTCAAGCCTCAAAGAAGTTGTGAGTTTTGCCCTTGGGGTGCAATTATAGAAAAAAACAAAAATAAAAAATTAATTTTTTACTTTTTTATTTTTAAATCTGATGTGGCACTATTGGTGCCACATTAGCACCACTTTAGATTGGCTATTTTTAAATATTTTTTTCAAAAGAACTACTTTTACAAAATATATATTTTTAAATTTTTTCTATATTTGCACTGTTGAGGGCCGAAAATCAAAAGTTAGTGGCCCTTTGCAAGGTTCAATTTTTTTATAATGTGAGTAGACTATGACTACTATTTCAAACTTTAATGTTTTTTTTATATGTTTTTCTACATTGTAACTATATGTAAATGAATTTTTTTCTATTTCTTTAGAGGTGTGATTGCATGTCTTCAATAAGTCATAAAAATTTCACATTTTATTGTGAAATTTTGAAAATATTGCAAATTTTTTAATAGAAAGTGAACAAAAATCATATTAAATACAAAATATGCTTATAAATCTGAAATTATTTATAGGTGTACACTTCAGTATAGATCAGTTAGTAACAAAATAATTTGCTATATCATATTTAAATAAGAAATCGACACTCCATGTTTAATGGCCCAAAGTAAAATATGAACTAATAAATTTAAATTTGGAGAATTTTTCAAGAATTCAACAAGGAATAGAAAATGAACATGATAAACTTCACCTATATTATTGAGCTCAAATTTAGAAAAGATCATTTTCATAGCTAAAATTCATATAAAAAGAAAGAGGCAAAAATACATTATTGGCTAACGAGGTGATTTATGGATTGCATTTTTTTGTATAGGAAAGTCAAATAAGAGCACTATGACAAACTACCCAATACCATTCATTAAAAAACTAGTTCAAGCAATTCGACTAAAAAGACTTGGATGAAAAAAATCCATCCTAGAGGCCTCCAAAACATCATTCAAAGGACTCAAAATACTAATCTACTCAAGCATTAGAGGGTTAATTCCAAAGGACAAGGCATTCCAAAAATAAATGCATTTTGGTCATTCAAAGTTAATATTAGCCATAATACATTTTTGATTTGTGTGTTTAGATTTGATTTTTTAACCTCTAAAGGCCCAACTATCCATTGGAGGAATGATGAATGTTACAAAAATTGCACTTCATCCAATTAATATTTATTGAGAATGTTTTAAGAAAAATCACATTGTATATTACTAAAAAAATGTTCTACATAAATCTACAATACAAATTTGTTAGAAGAGTTTTAATTATTTATTATAAATTTATAAAAATAATCTTATTATCTTTAGATCTAGCACTAAGAATAATCTTTAATTTTTTTTTAAAAATATTTCAAACTTATATTTTTGTGCAAATATATTGTTTACTTCAATTCTATTGAATTAGTCTTGATAAAATGTTATTTTTTAAAATTCAAGTATTACATTGGATGAATGAGAAGTTAATATTTGAATGGCTTAATTTAATTGATATTTGACCTAAAATATTCCATTCATTATCTAAAATCTAGACTTTGGAATGCTTAGGGTTTAAAGGGTTTTTTGGGGATTACACAAAATGGATAGTACAAAAATTTTCTTACAATAATATTCTTGATTTTCATGTTAATGTGTGTTAAAAAATTGGCATTGGATTTCAATTCCTTAGACCAATGTCAAGACCTTATTAACCCTTGAAGGACCATCATGTTTAGAAGCCCAAAACTACTTCAAAAATACTTGTTTTC
Source organism: Climacium dendroides (assembly GCA_950106755.1). Classification (NCBI taxonomy): domain Eukaryota; kingdom Viridiplantae; phylum Streptophyta; class Bryopsida; order Hypnales; family Climaciaceae; genus Climacium; species Climacium dendroides. Next base: position 12,809,025 of record OX467092.1, read on the forward strand.
AAAATAAGGTCAAAATCTTCATCAATGTTTATTTGTTTAGCAAAAACAACCATAGGTTAACTTGTTCAAGTACATTGCCCCAAAATTTTAGAGTAAATATCCCCACCAATTGCAAGTTCAATGTGCCTAAACTTCAAAATGTAGGCTTTTCTAGTCCTTTCAAAAGGTGAAGTTTTTTCTTTCAACATTTTAAGGAAAAAAATAAATATGTCCTACAATGTGTGCATTTTAGTCAATAAGTTGGAAAATGGGTCAAAAATACATAGTAAAAAATTTAACCAATTTTTTTTCATGTTCATTTAAGAAAATTATAATGTAGAAGGTATTACTAAATGAAAGATATAACTAATATGCTAATAACTTTTGGAATAATTTTAGAATTATTAATCACAATGGTGAGAATGCTATAATAAAAAATTATTGTCTTTTATTTTTATTTTTATTTAAAATTTTCAAAATTGAGAGCAAAAGATGACTTCATATTTTTTTTGTAATTAATTTCATTGCCCAAAAAATAAAACTCTTCATAGCTTTTACCTCATTATTTGGAATTCAATGAAATTTTTTTGTGAGTAGATATCAATCTATACAATCTCCTAAAAAAATTCTAATATTTTATAGAGTATATTTTTTGCTACCCATTTGACATTGAAATCGGAAAAAAACTTTTAACTTTTGCAATATTTATTGAAATGATATGAAACAAAGCTTCATACATAGATTATAATGAGAGGCATCCATCCTAAAAAGTCATGCAAAAATTCCAAATTATGAAGTCAATAGCACCTACCCAAGTTCTCAAGAAGCCCAAAGTGGGCTCTTTGGTCCTTTAGGGGTTAAAGATCTGCTATAAAAAAAATTATACCATTTCAACTAGTTCTAAATATATAATATTATCTAAATTTTGCCAAGCATTTGTGGGATTGGCTTAGTGACTTTGGCCTTGGTACACCAATGAGGTAGTCACCGATTCAAATGTGCACAAAGGTGTGCTTACCTCTATAATCCACCCAACTATGGTGGGGGATCAAATGACCTCATCATCTGAGAATCTGAGAATTTTGGGGGGGAACACAATTGTCGGTTCCTTGTAGCTGATCTAATTCCTAATGGAAGCATCAATGATGAAATTTGCCATTCAAGTCTATGAGGCTTCACTCAAACCTATGTTTCAAACTAGAATTTGTTATTCTTCTCCTTCTTCATCATTTTGCCTACTATGGTATGAATAAATTGAGAGTTCTACATTGGAATAACACCCACACTTTTTGAGCTTCTATTCCTATTCAATTACAACTTTGTATTAAAAAATACACCTTTTACATCTTGGGGATATACATATTCAAGTCCCTTTCAAGTTTAAAAAAAATTCTTTTGAATTTTATATATTCTAAAATTAATTTTTAAATTTATATTGTAATTAGTTGTTTTTCACTCTGGCCTCTATTTTCATCAAAGAATTCAAATTCATATCAACTACAAATTTATTCAATTTTTGGGGGCCATGAGTTGGATTAAGACAGACTAAACTACTTTTTTAAAGGTTCAAAATGGAATTTGAATTTGGAAGATTTCAAATTGCAACTAGACAAATAGCTTGTATTTCACTTTGTTTTTCATGTATTTTTAAAATTTAGATGAACAATTGAACTCATCATCAACTTCTACCTTTAGCCCTTAGTATCTCTTATTCAATATCTCTAATGTTTGAATTGCTTACAAAATTGGTCACTTTGGGATGCAAATAGTTTAGGTTGACATTATACACACCATCAATTATTAGATACTTACTTATAAGAGGAGAAACCATGCAATAGTCTAGAATAATTTTAGATTAAATCTATATTAAAATTAATTGAAATTGCATTGAATCTAATACATTTATATTAAAAATAACATAGGTTTCAAGTAAAATCATGTAAACCATGTATATTGTCAATTTTGTTACATTGGAATGTTTTCTAAAGTTGGAGATATAAATCAACGCAAAACTCTAAAATCTAGAAATGGTTCAAATTAAAGTTTACGACCGCATAACTTTAAAGGTGCCAAAGTATTGGAACACCTCCATGTTGTATCCTTATATAGTGAAAACTATAAAAGATTGGCATTATGACAACATCAATGTGGACTTGGGTTTAAAAGTGTTGGAATTAAGTTGGAAATTCATGATTTTATAACTTGAATGAACACCACTATTAGCTAAGTTTTTGCCAAAGTCAATAGGCTAGTGCAAGAATGGTGTTATAATGTTGTTTAAACTAATTTGTAAGGTGGTACTATCATTTGGAATATTGTCATAGGTGCATGAGTTTTTACTTAAGATCTGCAACAAAACATATTTTGGCATTTGTAGTTTTACACAAGAATTAAGCTTTGAAGCTAAAATTCATTATATATATTTTTAGTGAAGTCAATAGAAATAAAGACATTCTTTCTTTATAAGCCTTAGTGACATGTATATTTTAAGTTTGTATGGTTCATGGATGGCAAATAAAGGTACTATAGACACAATGAGAATGTAGACTTTGGAGTTGATTACCATTGTATCTTGCAAAACTTTGGATGTGCAAATATTGTATCCTAATAAAGGCATATGAAATTAGAGTGTAAACTAACAACTACCATGTGGTTTCTACATATACTAGCAAGAAGTTTGTTCTTTATTCCACAATCATAAAGGATGCTTTTGGATTACCACTGCAACTAAGTAGGGAGTTAAAAGAGTTATGGTAGAATCCAAATAATGGACAAGAATAGTTCCTCCCTAGGGACAATAATAAGAAGCTATGTGTTTTCTCTTTGACTACCTATAATGTGTCCTTTTCTCGAGGGGTGCACTTTGTTCTACTACAATAAACCACATGCAAACAAGTGGTTTCTAATAAACTATAATTTTAACTTCAAATTTTGAGCATTTTTTATAAATGACTATAGGATTCTATTCCCAAAATTTCAAACTAAAATTAAATATAGAATGATTTCTTAAAGAGGTTAAAAATGCACTAAAATGGCATGTTTTTTCAACTCAAATATTTCTAGAGAACACATTTAGATGACCATTGCATCAATATTCAACTCAAAATGAACTCTTAATAAAGAGTTATTTTTAGGAATTTTTTGTTGATTTTTTAGACAATTTTTTCTTATATAAGGGACGTGAAAGTTATTTTTTAGTTCTACAATGTATCTTTTTACTTCAAAAATTTGTAACTAATTATTATTAACAAATAAAATATCAATAATTCAAAATATAAACTTTCAAAGTAGAAAAATCTATTCATGTTTTTTTATTTAATTTTATTTAAAATTCAAAAAGTATATAGAGGGTTCAAAGTTTTGATCGCATGCTAACATAAAAAAAAGGGAATACACCTCCCGAGCTATAGTCAAGTTTATTTTAGAATCTTGGTTGATTGAATTCTTGCATTTGTTAAGCAATAACAAGCGTATTAAATTGAAGACACTTTGCATACAACTTTATTAACTTTTTGTTGGACGTCAGTGGTCATGGGTCATGGGTCAGTGGTCATGGTGCTACTTTACTGTATCTTATTGTACCATACACTATTTTGTACTACAAACGTGGTTCCTATATTGGCTGCAAATAAACACTAAAACTTGTTGATTTGAGGTCACAAATGTTGATTATATTTGCCTTGGCTATAGTATCAATCTTGCTCTTGAAATATGCCTGATAGGTGATGGTCATAATTAATGCTCTAAGTTAAAGATGTACGTACTAGAAAACTGGGTTTTTTTAAAGAAATTTGACAACTGGCCACGTTTTTTTTACTGCTACAGGAACAAAATCGAGAACAAACCTGAAACAGACCTGAAACAGACCTGAAACAGTCTTCGAATGGCCTCAAATGTCTTCTAATGGTCCATTGCAAATGAACAAAAACTACCAAATTGTCCAAGAGATTCTTTCACTTCAACATAACATTGGGAAGCTTTGGGTGATTTTCCGACAATATTGGATGTAGCCTATTTATCTAATAGCATGTTTTCTTAGCACTTGAGCTTGATCAAGGACTATTTCAGTTGTACTCAAAGGATCACAACATGTTTGGGCATTGAATCATTTACTAGGCTCATTGCCAACCTCTTAATCTATAGAAGTTAGATTTAGTTATGTCTTTGTGTAAGGTCACCAAGAAAAACAATGCACCCAAATACATATAAAAAGCAAATCCAATTGTTAGATTGTGGCAATCCTTGGGGTGCAAAGTGTTACTCTTGTCATGCTTTGTTGAATTCATAATTGAATGAAATTGCCATTACAATCATGTTAGATAGTGTGGAAGACGACTACACCCTTTTCAAATTTGGATTTCATCAAAAGTTGTGTGAAAAATACTTAGGTAGTCATATGGATGTACTACCCACTATAATAAGCCTATATTTTTAGGATGCATTTTTATGGACATCCACATGTTTCATGTTATTGTTAATATAAAAACAAGTGGACATCCATAAAAATGTATAAAAAAAACAAGGTTTTTTTTACAGTGACTATGAAGATGTAATCACAAATTAAAGCTAATTTTTACTCAAAACCTTTCCCTTTTGTTGATGCACATCACCATTGGAAGGATTCTTAAAAGAGATGATGTGTAGACTAACTAATGATGTGGCATTTTTTAAACATAGACTAACTTAGTTGTAGTGGGAATGTCTCATGTCATGGTACACTATGCAAGGCCTCTATAAGGCCAGGGTTCAAGCTTCCCATGATGTAAATGGTGATAATTTTATGTAGGGGAAAAAATTACATTGATTTTTATATATTTTTTTACATAGTCAATTTTTTGGATGAGAATTGTCAATAGTAGGAACTAGGGTCAATGTTCTCTCAATGATTGAGGAGACAATATGTGGCACAAGGTGAGATTTTCATGTTAGCACCATGGACCTTGCAAAAGAAAAACATTGTTGCCATTTGTTAAAAAGAAATTGAGAATAAACAAACAACAATTGATGACAATTGAAGGCTATGAAAATTCCGGCTTAATGCTGCACCATTCAACCTATCTTATTTTACCTTTGTAAAATAAGGGAAAAAAAGAAAGAAAGAAAAGGCTAGTACAAACTATCACAAATTCACAATCATGTGGTTAGTTGCTTCAAAATGATTTACATCTTGAGTTTTGAAAAGTCTTGGATGGAAAGAAATTTGATGCTATACCTTGTAAAGTTTTTATTTTAAAAAATTATTTACCTCAAAAAAGTGATGTTTTTCACCCCTATAAAGAATTTTTATAAGAGAATCTTTATTGGGGCACGCTAGACTGTTGCATCAAATGGTTTGGCATGCCCAAGCTTCAAAATGAGTCTCACTAGTTGCACAATTTGAGACAATTTGCAACCGGCCTCTTCAAAATTGGCTTACTACATATGAAGCTATAGCCCCTCTCACATTTGACATTGGTTGCATTTGATAATAGCAGTGTCAAGTAGAATCTCAATTTGTAGGCAAACTCAAACCCAACCAATAAAATTAGTACCCCTACCATATATATCAATGCTTTGCGCAAATCGGTGTTTCCAATTGCGGTCAACAGATTTCTGTCAGATTTTGACTGGATCAATGCAACCAAAACAACAGAAAAACAAAATTTTCTAGTAGTGACATTGGATTTTTGAATTTTGCATTGAAATTTGGAATTTGTAGAGTCTTCCGGTGGAGACAATAACCATGTGGATCTTATCTCATGGATGACATGCGCCAAAACAATTTGGTGTGCCCATTTAGCATGGACCAGTGGAGATGCTCTAACATGATGAATTATTATATGTGCCATATTCCAAACAAAGATGAGCCTTCCAATCTCTACCTTGTCCCTCAAATGGACTTTGGAGCCTATATTTCTATAAGGATTAATCTTCCAAACTAGAAGGAAAGAAGTTGTATGAAAATTTACAAATATTCAATCTACAATAAATTTTAGCATGAATTTTCAATTCTTGGTTTAAACTTATATTAATAAACATTGATTTGTATGATAATAAATTATTTTACAACAAAATACGGATTTTAAATTGAATTTATATTTTTATGAAGATTTTAGTAGTCATTGGAAACAATAGAAATTTAAGATGCTCCATTCTATAGTAATGAAGACATACAATCACATCTCCAAAAAATTATAAAAAAAACATTCATTAGTACTTGCAAAATAAAGTTTGAATAATTAATTTTAGACTTATTTTTTGAGGGTCAAAAGTCTCTAGACTTCAATTGACATAAAAGTCATGGCAATTAAGAATTCATTATATATAATAAATTTTGGAGTTGTATGTTGACTAATGAACCCTTTCAACTCTCATATTTTTCCAAATCCCAACTTGAATCCAAATTTTTATAGCCTTTTTAACATAATTAATCTAGCCTCAAAGATTTCCATTGATTCCTTCAAAAAAACTCAACTCTCAATTGAAAAAGACATTGAGGTCTATGAGGGCTTCAATTTTAGTCATGACTTCAAGTTGATTCCATAGTCACAAATTAGATCCTATACTAGTAAATACAAAAAATCCAAAGGGACACTCCAAAAATTGGCTAAACCAATTCCAACCTAAATGAGGTTTTCATTGGAATTTTATAGCAATTTGAACTTCATTTCTATAACCATAGATTTTCTAATTCTATAGCAACATGGTAAGAAAATTTATATTATGATGTTTTGCACTATTATATTGTAAAGTTATAGATAAATTTTAGATTTGGGGAGCATCAATTGCATTTGATTTGAATTGTTTCACTTATCAATTTATAAATTCACAATAATTTCAAATTTTTGTTAATAAATGAATTTTTTAATGATTAATAGAACTATAGGAGATATATAATCACTTTTCTAAGATATAAATATAAAATCACATTCATAGGTATTTATAAATGAGGTTTAAAAAAGTGGTAATAGAATCATCTTTTGAGGGTTATATGTCTAAACTTTAAGCATAATTGATGTAGAAGTCATAGCAATTGTGAACTTGTGGTGGAATTTGGAGGTGTATGTTGGACCTATATCCAAAGTACCTTAAAGATTTAGACCCTTTTGATTACCTCCAAAATCTTTTGAATCTTTTGATTTTGTGAGCTTTGAGTTTCTAATTTCAATTTTCTATTGCTACTACCAAATGATTTGAGAAATTTATTAGATTGAACTAATTTTGGATTTCACAACAATTAAATTGTTCACAAAGCTTTTGAGATTTACAAGTTTTTCCTTTAAATTCTTCTATTTGGGTTGCCATTGTTTGTAACAATTGAGTTAAATTTCCAATGCATCATAATGTATGTGTATCTTTTACTATATTCATCATTGCATGTATTTCATTCATCATTCATTAAATTTCTATTGTTTATTTCAGTATATGCTTATTTATTAAAAAAATTATATGAAGATTTTAGTAATTTTTATCTGAAGATTTATTGAAATTCTTGCTTTGCATTCTATCTAATACATAAAAATTCTAATGAAATTCTAATGGTGAATGCGTAGCATAGCAAGCGCCAACCGCTAGTATACCTTAAAGATTTAGACCCTTGTTGATTACTTCCAAAATCTTTTGAATTTCATATTTATTTTAAATTCCAAAATTTACAACCTTTGTTTTGTAAATTAAATGAATCCTAAAGGTTCCCATTGGTTTCCTCAAATCTTTTGAACTTCTGCAATTGAAACGACACCGTGGGCTTCAATTTTATCTTTTGACTTTAAAATTCAATTATTCTTGTCTTGGCTTCATTCCACCATTTTCTTCTTCCCTTCATTTGACCATTTTCATCCTAGCTTCATTCCATCATTATGGTCATGGCTTCAAAGTCATCCTACAATTACAAGTAGAACTTATATATGTCAATATAGAAATCCTAAAGGTCATTTTAAAAATCAACTAAACCAATTCTAATCTAAAGGTTGTCATTGCAATGATATTAATTATAATTTACTTTAGAAGTTCTTGGGACTTTTACCATAAATAAAAATTAGAGAGATAAAAACAAGTTTGTAATCATTTGAAAAGAAATAACTCACAATTATTGTGTAATTTGAATCCTAAAAAATTAGACTTGTAATTGCAATAATTTATTGAATTTAAAAAAAAATTCAAAATTTTAAGATGAAGAAGAAACAAAACTTGTTAGATTTTATTTTCTTGATTAAATCAAATACCAAAAATGGTTGTTTTGAAAGGTACAATCAAATTTGATCAAGGTGCATCCACTTTTTGAATGTAGAGACATACATGGCTAACATTTTTGAATGAGTTGGAAGACCATTTTTTGGAAAAAACCATGTGTGGGCTTGTGTGTAAATACAAGTATAGAGACAAGAATAACAAAAAAGATTACAAAAGAATCAAACAACTCAAGGAATATGGTAGAGAACTCGTAAGAGTCAAATAATATACATGTATGCAAAATAAAATATCTTACCACACAATAGAATGTAGTATACTCAATTGAAAGGTGAACTAGGCTCCACTAAGATCATCCAAACTGTTGTGGAGTATATAATGTTGCAAACCAGTATTACACGTGTGACTTGGACTGGTTATTTAAAGTCTAATGTGGGACCCTAAACAAATAGACTCTTCAAATACACCAACTATATAGAGTGGTTGGAGTTCTTTTTCTTTCTATGTTGCAAAGAGGCTAGACCCAAAGTATTCCTTCTACTCTAAACCTAGTTTGATTTGAAATCTCCTCTTTAAAAACCACTGATAAATAGTGTTACCCATACTAACTGTTTTAGAAATGCTATAAGTTTTTACTCTTCATAAATATTTTTACGAAAATCATAAATCCTAATGTCATTCTAAGTGGGAAAACTCTACATCCATAGTTGGTAAAAATATTCATCAAGAGTAAAAACTTATGGCTTTTTAAAATAAATTAGTGTAGGTAACACTATTTATCATCATTAGTGTAGCTACATACTCCAAAGCCCACCAACACCACAAAAGATCCTTGCCACAACCCCAATAATCCTATCCTTTTGTAATTGCATCAAATTTCTAAACCCTTTTGTGTTGCTGTTGGGTTTTGGAGTTTTGGACTAGGTAACCCTCCTTGTGGGTTAGGTTACAAGGCATAAACCAACTCTGTCCTCGGATAAAAACTCCTGTAATTGTCCTTTGTGGATGAATATTGTGTGATTACAACCGAACTATCATGCTAATGCATGAACCACGTTGAGTAGACAGATGCACACAATCAGAGCTGGTTTGTTGCTGGTGGGAGGGTCGAAGTCGCAGGGTCTTCTGGCTCAGGCCCACTATATACGAGTAACGCTTTGCGTTTCGCTTTCTTTCTCTTTCTGCAAGTTATAAACCTGTAACAACCCACTCCGAAACCCACCAGTACCACAAATGCTCCCGTCACACTGATCCCAATAAGCAAACCCTTCGAGTCCGACTTTCCAGACCCGCTGGCAACCCTACATGCTCCGCAACAAGCCAGATTTTGGATGGTGCTTGTCAAGTCTGTTTCCACGCAGAGACCTCCATTCGTTGCGTAATAGACGCTGTCCGCTCCACAGGGTTGGGTGGTTTCCCTCTGAAATTAGGAAAAAAAACAAACAAACCAAAGTTCTCATCAGACTGAAGAAGCTGCAAGTGCCGCCTCTGATAGGAACCAAGGAGCTACGCTATGATTGAGAAGCTTTGTCTCTTTAGTAGGGCAATAGAGCAACTAAAAATTCTTCAAGAGGCTTCGTAACTTGCTTCGTAATGTAGTTCCAATGCAGATGAGATAATGCTTTGAGAGTCAGGAGGCTCGAGAGCATTATGGGACATAATGCCAACAAGTCTAACAGTTCATCACAAACGTTTGTATCAACGTATAAGATTGAAGACAAACGCAATATTTTTCACCTTCATTCACCTAAATAGGCGTTAAACATTCTAGCAACGGGGTTAGGCGTTTGGCAATTCAATTAACCCAATTGATAACGGACCCCTTCCTCAAGATATAGCTCGTGTTAATGCAAGAGTGAGCAACAAAAAAAACAAAAAAAACATCAATGTGGCTCACTAATTTGGACAACAAGGTTTTTGAGATGATCACTTACCACTACGGTGCAATTTGCAGCAGTGAGTATGATTGGCTTTGTAGGAACATTGTATCCTGTGACCCTACTGAGCAAGGCATTTTTGACTGGATTCGTCAAGTTGCCCATTAAATCCAGGTTGAGCGTTATTCCAGCAGCACCTATGAGGTCACCCTCTAGAGTGAAAGCTGTGCGCACACAAGGATACACGCAATATTAGCAGTCTAACGAGTACGATTTTCATATGTGATTATGAAAATCACATAATGTCAAGTTTGGTTTTCAAGGCAATTTTGTCACCATTCCATTGGATGGTTAGAAAAGCATTACAACTCATAACGCAGACCTTCTATTTACACCTTTAGATTTGCAAAAAGTATAGATACAAACATCTGTGATGAACTATTAAATTTGGCATTATGTTCTCATTATTGAGCCTCCTGGCTCTCAAGCATTATCTAGGGCATTGCCAGTTAAAAAAAAGAAGCAATTCCAGCATTAATACTGACTGGCTCAATCTAAAGATAGCATCCATACTTTTGACAGGTGTACAAACAATAGGACTGATATAGATATAGAGTTCAAGGTGCCGGCCTTCAAAAGCGCAAAAACATTGTGACTAAGTTAAGTCATCCCTTCACTCATCATAACATTAAAGCCAAGAAGGACGTTTACCATGCAAATCCATAAGCAAATAAACTAGATCCAAGTTTGAAAATCATCACTGAGCTACATTCAAATTTTAAAAAAATTTTAAAAAATAAAAGAATCCATAAAAGAATCAGAAATCTAAACTGACAAGCAAACGGAAAGGCTAGTAAGTTAAGTTACTTGGTAGTGTGACGGCAGTTACCAAGTCGCCACCGAATCGTTCATAGCTCTGGTACATCGGGCAGTACTGCGGCCTTCCATCTGTCTCAATTCTCTTCAGGTTGGCCATGTAGGAGAAGTACTTGTTGAGGGCAAGAAGGGGATTCTCCAGGTTCTTCAGAAGGGGTTCAAAATGCCCCCCCACAGCACACAGCTGTTGCATCAATGTGTTGTTTGTCAAGTACACATTCATGTCATTACTCCATGGCAACTTGTATAGAAATAGTTTCACACCTGACAAGCTTGCAGCAGATGGAAGTGTGACATTTCCGAGAGTCGCAAACACACCATCCGTTAAGACGATAATCACCTGTAGTACCGAATTCAAACACTTCTATGTTATGGACTAGATAACGCTTCTATGTTATAGACTCGATAATGTTGGGAGCCTCGAGAGCATTATGCCAAGTCTAATAGCTCATTACAAACATCACATTACAAACATCAGTATCTGTACTTTTTGGAAATCTACGTTATGAGTTATAATGCTTTTCTGGCTATCCAATGGAATGGTGACAAATCTGCCTTGAAAACCATACTTCGCATTACGCGAGCATTTTTTCATAACAATAATTGGATACTAAGGTTCAGCACCCAATGTGTGGAGAAACTAATGTCAATTTGTGCAAAACCACTGCTTAATTTACTGATTGCAATGGATATCCAATGAAGAGAAAACACTGTACATAAAGGGTCAGCTTTTAGCATTGGTGCTTAAGCTTGAAACTAAGTTAGAACAATAGGCATTTGAGATACAAATCTACTCCAGAATAGACATTCTCCCACCATAAGTTAGTGCTGAACTCTTCATTCTTTTCATTACTTCACGAATTCAATCATGGGATCTGAATGATTGGTTAACTACCAAGAAGCCCGAAGTGGTCCCTTTAAGCTTTGGGGAGTAATGCCTTGGTTCAAATGTACTAGTAGCTTTCTTTAAAGAACTGAAAGAGTTGTTTTAACATGTGACTCCTCAGTTCTGAAGGCTAACTCAATTATTCTTGAGTTCAAGCAAAGAAATTGGGGTTAATTCTAATTTGCAGGCAAGGGGAAAAAGTTGAGTAGGAGAACTGGGACCATGAATCACACCTTGGCAGCAAACGCATTTGATTCGAAATTAGGCAAGGCAGTCAGAATTGCAGCCGTAAGATTTGCTTGTCTGTACTCGCTCTCCACCGTCTGGTTACTTAACGCGTCCAACAGAGGTTGTAGCTCCGGTTGATCGGTGTTGTCATCATGGTCCTCAACTAAGATCTATTTCAAGCACAGAGCCGGACTAGCAGAGATTAAAAATTAAAGGATTTCTGATGAGTCTGAAGTTTCCCACACCCAACAAAAATACGCACTCCAAAAGACCCTTACTAGCATCACTCGTAACAGGCACCAAGTGCAAACAAACTCATGCTGATGGTATCATTCAACGTCAATTTCATGAAATTGGTGGAATTCCACTACACAAGGTACTCTTCAAGGTAACCAAACCCTAAACCTTAAACCCTAAATTCCCTAAACCCTACAACCCATGGAAACCCCCCATGGAAATACATACAGTAAATCTGGGCCAGTCCTAGTTTCTGGAGCTTTGTACAGATTCTTGGCACCTCAAATTGTGAGTCAATTTAACGAAATATAGATGATTTCCATTCTAGAGATTGAAGTGAAATGCAAATGCAGCAGTGGTCACTGTGAGAGGGTGGAAGAACGAATTACCGCTTGAGGACTTAGTTGATAGGCTCCCGTGCTGGTGAAGACAATGATGTTGACGTGGTCACCCGCACTGAGCGTGGGGAGCAGCTGCGAGGCGAAGGTTTTGGCCACTTGCAACAGGGTGCCAGCTCCGGAGCTCGGTGGCAGATTGCCGTTCATGGACGCGGCCAAGTCAATCAGCACCGTCACCACCTTTACCACGGATGTGGAAGTACGGAACCAAGGGCGATTACGTGGGTCGTATTCCCTGCAATCTTCAGCACTTCGAAACTGCTCAAATAATTTTAAACAAGACGCGCGTCAGTTTGGTTAAATTGGCTCGACTTTGAAACTTTTCGTCAAGGCATGCGAGCTAGTTTTTAAGAGCTTTGTGCAGGTTAATTGTCACAGATTTTGGACCCCCAGAATTGCACCAATCGTGGACATCATTGTGAGACTGAGGATGGATTGGGTCTATTCTTTACATCAAAAGTCGACCTTCAAAGGCACATGATGATACAGTTCACCTCGAAGAAGTGTTGCCCAATGTGCTTGTTTAACACAAACTTGTGTGGTTTGAAATTCTACTCCCTTCTAAATTGCACAGTGGAGATTTCAAATACACTACAAAGCGTTAACAACCTTCTCATTTCAACACTCCCTTGTCATTTTGCCCTTCATATACATGTGTTAAATCAAGAGGTTCATCCATCCTCTTGTCAACTCCAAGTGAGTACTAAAAGGATCTATTGCAGACATCGTAAGTTTTTAATGAATATCCCCCTTTCATAACAGTCTTGTTGATTGATGTGAACCAATCGGTGTTAACTATAAAAACGTTAACTAGCCAAAGATTCAGTGTATGATGAAGGCCTTGTAGAGTTGTCATAGAACAGAAGAAGGCATATTTTCATCAAATCATAGGAGAATTAATTGCAAAGTTGACGACCACGATTACCAGCTTGTCCTTTCAGGGTTTTCCAAGTCCAGTTTTGAGGGCAGATTTGTCACCGTTCCATTGGATAGTCACCCTTACATTTGCACCCTTAAAAAGTACAGATACTAACATTTGTGATGAACTATTAGACTTGGCATTATGTCCCACAATACTCAATACTAAGTATGCTCTCCAATGCAAACCAAACTGGTTACCAATGCTTGTAGAATCGAACCATTTAGGGGAGTTTCAAAATGTTACCGATCCTGGAAGTGCTCTCCACGACCCATCCATTGTTGCAAAATGCGATCGAGTGAACGTCGTTCCCAAGTTGGTCGACGTGAAGGACTTCATCAAATAATTCAGCTCTCTCTGGGAACAAATGGACAGCATTGTGTCCACACTTTGTAGGTCCGTTGTTGCTGACACTCTACAAACGCAGACATTCAAGTGTAATTAATGTGGTCAGCAAACAACACTGAAATATAAACGATCGAGGGTCTAGTAAAATTAGAAAGTTTAGACTAAATCACATAGAAAACCTGTCCACTGAGTTTTTTGGACTTTAGTACACCACAGGGAGACTTCCCTATATCGATATCTTGCACAGGATTTATCATTCTCTACGATTTGTCTGAACGTTCCTGAAAAGTACAAGTCAATTTAATGATGTTGAAAATCCTGGTGAAAGCCTCAAGGTCTCATCATACAAGAAGTACTTGCACATTGCTGGAGTTAGCGTTAAATCTTCCGATTTGAAGCAAGTGTCGGAGTGTCAATGCATTTGAACCTTACTACTAGTGCACATCAAACCACCTGTAGATCGAATTCAATAAACAGCAGGAACTGCAGGAACATTGGTGGCCTGGGGTGGGGGTACACAACATTGGGTTGATTAACGTACCTGACATAACTCTGTGTATAATCGAGAGTCATGCTCGTGCAGGGTATGATGCCATTTTCTGGCGCAGGACAATACGTGCTGTTTACCACGGTTGTGCAGGTGAGGACCTTTAAATCCCCCAGCAAAGGCTCACAAACGCTGTGGGAGCAGTTGGAAGGGTTGTTGCACGTTGCCAGCAATTCTAAAGAGACGGTACAAATGAGCCCATTAATGAATTTCACACTGGTCAGATACTATAATGGGCAATTTCGTTAAAATGGCGAAATTCTTATACTTCAGTTCAGAGCGGGATGTCTCTTTTACAATTCAGAGCAGGCGATCTAAAATCTATAGTTTTCTTAGATTTATTAAATCTATGAAAGTTCAAGATTCCTGAAAACTATACTCATCCTAGATGTCACTTTTACAATTCAGAGCGGGCGGTCTGAAAATGACACATGGAATGCCGCCATTTTAACGAAATTCCCCATTATACTTCTGTTGCAAGACTGTTAAAATGGCAGATTTCAGTGAAAGTGGCACAGTCTCAACTTCTCACCTGAACCTTCAAATCTACAAATTGAAGCCCTAGTTTCAAGGCTCTGAGCACTTGAACATCACAACTTTGTCCAGTGAAACGCAGATGCCATGGTAACCAATATCCATTATGAAGACTCTGCCATCTCATTCATCAACATCCAGTTGACCGACAACTAGAGAAGTGTACCGACTGACACGAGTACTTCAGAGATGGCACAAGAGGAACGGAAATATAATACCACATCTGCGATTGTAGTTGGTGGAGGCTTGATCCGATAGCTCCATGACCTGGTCTTCCTTGGAATCCAAGAAAACCACTCCTTCATCTCCAACAATCACAGCAGAGAACCCCACCAACACGACGCAGCAGAGTAGAAGCGAATCCCAGCAAAATCTACTCATTCTTCTATTCTGCACAGAGAAAAATGACAAATAAATTACTGCAAATGGTGCTGATGCCGGTAGCACAAGCCCCAATAGATTCGATCGATCCTAGGACTAACGTTACACAGAGAAGCTAATATATGCAAGGGGGAAGGTGAAAAAGGGGAATACATACAAATCCCGTGTGATAACAGGGGCTTGCATACGATGTTCTCATTTTTTTCCCATGAGATCGAGGAAACCCTAGCTACAAACTTCCTGTGAGATCGATGATTAATTTCCACGCACCGCGCTTAAGCTACATACTACGTATTTCATCGGCTAAACCATCATACAGATTCTACACCGCGGCTAAGATCAAAGTAGCCATAGCCGAATCTGGAAAGTAGATCACACTATGCTGCAACTGCCATAGTTATGAGGTGCACTACTGACTTTAACATGAGGAGATTTCAAATAACCAACTTGGGGTTCAAACTCCTTCATCTTTACTTCACATGCTGCTACCATTAGTACTTGCAAACAAGATCATTGAACACAGACTGTAAACAAGTTCGCAATCAACCGTACACTGGTCCTACGACTAACGTACTTACATTCTGAGCGCTGCTTCTTCAATTCGTCACTTCCAAATGTCGATGCCACAATAAGATTTGTACTGCAAACAAGCATGAACGTCTTGTTCGATCGATCCTACCAACGTTTCTCTTCACAAGCTAGTTCAAATGATGCAATGCCTGACTCTCGGTAGGTGGCTTCTAATCGATCCAAGTACGTATAAATAAGAATGAAAACGAGACCTGTGGCTAGCTAGAAGTGTATCGAATTCATGTACTTGGAAGCTAGCTTGAAGGGGATCGATAGTGTCGACCTTACAAGTCCACTGATGTAATGCTAGCTCCGATAGTCCACCTTGTCGGCAGAAGATGCGCAGCGAAGCACAAATAAATGCGAATCCCGTGGCTTCCTGCAGGCCCGTGCCCCTGGGAGGCATGAAGCGCCGAGGATTTGCCGACTGAGTAAGTTATGGCTGGACATGAGGCCGGGACTCCATTGATTGAACAGTGCGTTGATACACGGCCAGGGTGAATTCGGCCCCATTGTTACTGGCTTTATGAACTGAAGTAACTATTCCTTGTGGTTATTTTTCATACCAAATCGTCTGTTTTAGAATTAATAAATCTATTAAATTGAGTTCTTCACAACTTATCATGTTGCATAAAAATGCATAGATTAATGGGGAATTTCATTAAAATGGCAATTATTCCGTAAAAATGGCACAAAGGGGGACTACAAAATGGAAGAAATTCATAGAAAGATGGCACGAGGGTGAAGAAATATGGGAGTTGCGTTGCAATTTGGACTTCTTGGGGACAGAATTGGCACATCTATGAGGTTGACATGTCGAGAAGCGCTGTCCAAAATTGTCCTACTCGTGTAAATGGCATGCAGAATATCACCATTTTAATGAAATTTTCCATAGATGTAAATAATAAACCTCACTTGCTTTCGTAAGTTAGTGATAAAAACTCATTCATTTTAGTGTTAAAGGGAAGAAAAAGTTGTTTTTCAATTCAAAATTTCGAAAGAAAGTCTTCACATTTTTTATATAATAAAAAAAATTCTATTTTCAAACAACATTTTTCACACTTTGAGTCTATATTTAAATTATTTAAATAATTGTACCTAAAAAAATGTGAAAAAAACTAAGAATGGAATTGTTTTGATGTTATCAAATTCAACTTAGAAGAATATAATTTGATGAAGACTTTCAAAAAAAAAGTTGTAAGATAAAATTCGTAGACCATATAGTTATATCAATTGCTATACTAGTTGAAATTTTAAAATAAAAATTTAAACCAAAAATTGATCATTCTTCCTAAAATATTTATGATTTTCATGAGATGTTTTTCTTTTTAAGTTCAATATTCTAAGTTCTAATTATGGTGATCTTCTAAGACTTTGTTTTACTTATTTAATCAAATCATTTTTAAAGGTAATTTTTGAATTCAAAAAATTAATTTTGAGATCAAACATATTTATAACCTTTGAACTACATAAGATTTGTAAAGTGAAGTTGTAAACATCTATACTAAAAAAATTTGAGAATCCCATATAGGAACAAACAATTCTTAAGTTATTTTATATGTTTTTAATTTCATTAAAAAATACTCTGCAATTACAAATCTTCTTTCAAAATGATAATTTAAATGGTAATTATTGTATGAGCACAAGGTACATTAAAAATGAAGTCTTTATTCCAAAGCCAATGAATTGCTCATAGTTTGAGAAGCATTTAGCATAAGAATGTCCAAATTTGAATAACTAAAATAGACCCACTTGAAATGAAATATAAAGACAAAAATTATAAAAGTCACATTAATGTAGTATAAAAAAAGGAAGATATTGCAAATAGAACATGCATTCATTAAATTATCTATGGGACCAATTTTGTGGTTTTAAATAAGGATGTCTTGAAGTTCCACCCTTGCAACTCCAAGCTATAAAGGGGTGGATTCTAAACTTCAAATTAAAAACAAAAATACCTTTGTGAATTCGGGGTTTAGCTAGACTACTTGGTAGTGACAATAAAACACAAAATTTTTAACACAAGAGATAATATGTAGATTCAAATTATCAAAAATACATTTTACTTAGGATACATTTTAAAGTTGGGGCTTTGTTGAGCCCTTGTCCTTATTGATGTGAAAATTTTATGAAATTTATGAAAGAAAATCATTTGATCTTTTTTGCCATCCCAATTCTATGTTTCACAGATCTATAAAATATAATTTGTTTTTACTTCAATGTCAATTATTGTGTAAGATCAACATGTAATAGGAAAATATGTCTTTTAATCTCATACAAAACAAGATTTAAAATTGGCCTGCACCCAACAACATTACCCAATGCAAATATTCTTTTCCAATTTCTACGAAAGATACTCATTCAATCTTTCATAATGAGAGATTTCTAGATTCACATTTTTTGGCTTTCAAGCATTCATGAAGACACATTTCAGGTTAGGTGAGATACACAATTTAGCTTTCATGATGAACAATCCAACTACTACTTATTTGTTTAATTTCAAAATTGAATACATGAAATTTAACATTCCCAACTAGCTATAACCATTGATAGCTTGAACTTCAAACAATCTTCTAAACCCGAAGACTTTGATTGGCAATGATCAATATGTGCTCCAAAATTTATCAAAGATTCATAGAATTAGCATATTTGATCCCCCACGGAGATAGTCTATGAAATTTTGTCTTAAAATTTGAAAATCATTGAGAATGCCTACTCATTGTTTCAAACTGATGCAACATGTAAAATAATTCATGTACTAGAAAGCATGGCTTTAAGAACCGATTGCAATTTGAAGGATGCATTTTGAGCTGATTGCACTTTAAGTCCTTGAAATAGTTTATAACAAATTTTCATGGAAAGGATTTTGTACCTTATTTAAGCGTTTTCCAAACCCCACCAAATTTGAATCATGTTCATATTCACACTTGTATGCATTTAAGCGCACATATCTTACTTCCATAAGGATGTATGAGCAATAGGAATCGTCTCTTTTGGGTGCTAAAATGATGCAACAGAGATTCCAAACTTCAAACTTGAGATCCTACTTCTACGAAGTTGCAAATGTAAGAACTAAGCATCAAAAAAACTTCACTCAAACCAAGCATCAAAAAAACTTCACTTAAACCAAGCATCAAAATGCTCCCCTTTAGATCCAGTGTCGGAAGCAGATTTGGTGGAGCCTAAGGAGTTTTTTTTGGCAATTTGTTGGTCATTTGCACCAAAGTGTTTAGTCGAGCACCACACCTTTGGAATAAAATGGTACTAAAAAGGTGGAAAATCATCAAAAAACTTCAAAAAATCTTGGATGAAATTGCCCAATTGTGGATGAAAATAGAGTTTTGGATATGTGATATGCACTAATGTGATATTTTTTAGGATGAATGTTGAAATTTAGAGCACCACTATAACATTTAATATTGCCACTTTAGCACTTCATATAAAAAATGAAGAAAAAAAACCTTGGGTGGAACAGATCCGGCGTCAGAAGGGAGGACGGGATGGGAGGTCAAGGGGAAGGAGGTCAGAGGGGTGCTGGAAGGAGGTCAGAGGAGGGAGCAGTGTTCGTAAAAAACCGGCGGCTAGTTCAAAGTTAGCCAGAGGAATTGGGAAAATCCCCGGTTGCAATTTGAAACTATCAGAAAAAAACCAGTAAAAAAATCTATAAAATTTCTATTTTGAATAAAAAAATAGAAAAAATAACCGGCCTCGGTTTTTGAAGAACCGGTTCAATATGAGAACTAAAGGAAATTAACCCTTGAGCGCCTCAGTACCTCAAATATGGCCTCTAAAAACTCAAAGATCTCCTTGTTTGACCATTATAATCTTTTCAATGATACAATCAAAGGATGTGTCCCTTTTCCTACAACTCTTGGACCTATCTCTATTACCAATTAGTACGGTCAATTTATGTGGATCTCATTTTATGTGATAGTTTGATTGGAATGAATTGAGAAGGGTCTAGATTTTAGCAAATATGGGCTGGGCGCTCAGGGGTTAACTGGTAAAACTCAAAAAGTTTCCCAAACACTAGGAGCATCTCCATCCATCCAGAATCAAGGCGATGAGGGGATCAATTCACCCTGGCTATTCACCCTGGCTATTGATATACTATACGACCAGGGAGGATTGACCCCCTTACTGCCTCATTCACCTGTTTTGTGCCATATCAATTTTAAATTTCTTCGCATATCTCAATTAATTTAGGGCCTCTGATTGCAAATATGAATTCAAAATTTTCAAATTTTGTGATGGGCAGCAAATAACAAATTTCAGTGTTTTCTCCGGGGCTAAAACACGGGGCAATAAGGGGGTCAGTTCACCCTGGCCGTTGATACACGCCTTCAGTTCTTTTATTACTGCTTGACTTCTGAAATGAGGTCGATGGTATTCAAGTTGCAGCATAACATTTCTTGCACGTCAGGGTCCTTTGCTTTGCAAGAATCAAAGGCTCCTTTCACTGTAAATCGCATAGGCTCTAAAATCGCCCACATCCTCAAAATGTACACTATGTATACATGTTGCTTTCTCATAGCCTTTGAAAATGTACAAATGGTGTACATTTTAGAGGTGGGCGATTTTGGAGTCTTATGCCATTTCAACTTCAAAATTTTATAACTAATTCCACATAGCTCCAAAAAATATGAAACGACTTGGGTTAGATGCCAATTCCACTTGTCTCTCAAGGAAAATTTACCGAAAATTATTTCGAGAAGCTTCTCATCCCCAAAATTCAGTTTCAGCAATTAGGTGGGCGATTTCTAGACCTGTTACCTTAGTAGAGCAACTTAATTTTGAATGCAAACTTCTCCATGAATTATGGGTAACTGGCCCAAGCATCATTAGTCTTGGATGCTAAGAGCAAAGTTTTTTTATGCACAATTTTTTGCCACTCGGCTACAACCAAATGATCTTGGCTATTTTTTGTAATAGAGGTTCTAATTTTTTTGGAGGGAAACAATCAGATTATTGATGCATTCAAAGACCAATAGCCAAATTTTACCTAGGTATCATCTAGTTTTCATATAGATATCACCAAGTATCACCCAAGTATTGTATGAATAATGAAGAACCGATTGGCTCTTTCTCAAAAATAAAATAAATAAAATAAAAAAATGGCTAAGAGTGTCATCCTCAAAGGACCCTTGGCCTCCCGACTCCGAAATCGGTTGGAGCCATGGCTTTGGGGGGGGCTTGTAAAGCAAGATATTAATTTGGCTAAAAAATGGTAGAAAATCGTGAAGTTTTGTTTGCCAAAAAATTTCAAATTAAAAAAAATCTTTGATGAAAATAGAATTAGAGACATGTGATATGTGCAAATGTGATATTTTCTATTCAATATTTGGACGAATGTTGAAATATGGAGCCCTACTATATTATTTTATATTAATCTTTTGGTACTTCATAAAAAAATGAAAACAAACAAATTGATTGAAGCATCTTCATTCAAACTTGTATATTGAGTGGTCTCCTACATGTATTTCTAACTTGTGACTTGTTAGATTGAGAATAGTCTTAAGAGTGAAACTTCTTGACCCACCACCCCCACCTCATCATCAAAAAGTTTAAACCCTAGGATTTGTCAACAATTATCATGTGGTTATCGTTGTTTCATGGGTTTGCATGTTAATTACAATTTATTACATCATTACAATGCATTACTTCGCATTGTTATTGCATCGTTACAATGCATTACTTGCAACTACATCATAACAATGTGAAGTAATGCATCGTAACGATGCAATAAATTGTAATTAACTTGTGAACCCATAAAACAACAATAACCATATGATAATTGTCGACAAACCATAGGATCTCAACTTTGTGATGCCTACAATGAAAGAAACTAAAGTATGCATGATGCACATAGTTTTAGGGATGGACTTAGAACAAGAGTAAGAGTGCCTTAGACAAAAATCTTAATAAATTAAGCGTTTGATACCTTCCATAATACTTCTAATGTCTTTTCATGTTTATTAAAGACTTTCAAAACTTATATACTTTCCAAGAACATATTCAAAAAGACAACATGACTTTTTGCAAATCATTGAGAAATTTGTGGATATTTCTCACCCAAAATTATGTCAAAAACTTTAAAGAACTCTTCATTTATTTCATATGGAATAAACAACCCATTTTTTTATATTACCAAACAACTATCTATACATTCAAGTACGTATTTTGTTTAAGTTATTTGCTTTGTTTGTTAATATTTGAGTCATGAGAAGAACATTCTTGGTATTATTCAAAAGCCTTCAAGTAGGTGATGTGCATATAGAAGGTATAATTATGTCATTTGAATTTGAATAGTCAAAGATATTAACAAGATTTTCATTGAAGTTAGATTTTGAATCTTATATCGACATTTTATACAACAAAAAGATTAGAAAGATAAAAAAGAATAAAGATGAATTGTAAAATATTAATACATTAAAAAAAAGTGCATATATGTCATACAAGTTAGAATGAAAATATAAAGAATGGAAGTTCTAATGGTTGCAATAATACATCAAAAATGTACTTTAGAATTGTATAATTATTTTGTAAAGAATTTTTCTATTTGAAGTGGAGCTAATGTTTTAGTACACTAATAATATTTTATAAATGTTTTATTTATTTTTAAATTTCTTACAATAATACCTTTAATTTTGACACATATTGGCATTCAATATAGTATACAAGAGATATCAATATTTTAGTATTATTTTTTTATAAGAAATAAAATAATTTTTAATTTAAAAAAATTGCGTAGGTCCATATCTTTAAATTGCCATGTAATGCATTTTTTTATCCAATTTTGACACTTACCTAGTTGAATTATTGAAACAAAAAAATCATTATTTTTAACCTCTAAAATAAACAATACAAAGCAACACTTCAAAATAATAAACCAATTTCGATACAAATGAGATTTTTTCCAATTATTTTTACGTATTACAAGCACTTTTTCAATTTGGAAGATTTCTCTAATTGACAATCATTCCAAAAAATTAAATTATGGGAGAAAGATGTTAGATTGCAAATATCTTGAATTTTTACTTATCATTATTATGCAATCCAATAAATGAGGAGAAATTAGATCACTCTATATTTTTGGGACTAATTTTTCAAATCAGTATCAAAAAAATTAATTCCCGACATTACAAATTCCCTACCTCCAAGTTTATCAATAGTTTTAGTCTTGTTTTCAATAATGATTCAATAGGGTTTTTTTCTTGTTTTTTCATGAATTAATAGGTACATATTAAAACAATCATACTAATATGAAAATGCTAAAACAATACAAAATCAACATTACATATAAATCACTTTGAATATATTAATAATTAGAAGAATATTTGCATTGAAACAAGTGTCATTTTAGTATGGTTTTGAAGTTAAATTTGTGTAAATATATTTTTTATTCAAACATCATTACTACAATATTGATTTCCATGTTATTCCAAAAATGGCACAATGTCTATTTCATACATTAACTAAAGGTTGACATGTATGCATTACATGACTTGGTGGCTCAGACAACTCTCATGCACAAATTGAGCTAGACTTTCCAAACAAAGTGTTGTGGTTTCTTTTTCATGTAAATTGAGAGGGTGCTTCATGAGTTTTTTCGAGAATGGAAGTATATTACACAATATAGTATATCATAAAATGTATGCAATGAGGGACTTGGAGCAAGAGTTTGAGAAAACAACAAGACAAAAGTTCTTCAAGCATCTAAACTTGGTGTGATGAAGTTTGGTGTTGAGTTTTTGTTGTACTATTCTTAATTAAACCTTCCTTTGACATCCCTTCTACAAATTGGGGGTCACTTTATGATTAACTCTAATATCACAATAAGCTAACATTCATCTTTGGGGGGGGGGGGAGGGGATAAGTGTATCAATTTCAAGTATGCCAATTTTCAAAATGGTAGTTTGAATGTTATCACAATAAGCTAACATTCATCTTTGGGGGGGGGGAGGGGATAAGTGTATCAATTTCAAGTATGCCAATTTTCAAAATGGTAGTTTGAATGTTATCACAATAAGCTAACATTCATCTTTGGGGGGGGGAGGGGATAAGTGTATCAATTTCAAGTATGCCAATTTTCAAAATGGTAGTTTGAATGTTATCCCTAAAACAAATGGGTCAATTACCATGGTCATCAACCTCACAAGTACTCATAGAGAGGATAAATATGTACATACATTTGTTCTACAGTTGGCCCCCCCCAAAAAAAAAATCCTATTCATTTTGCAAGAGGATTATTTCCCCCCCAAAAAAACATCCTATTCATTTTGCAGGAGGATTATTTCTTGTAATTTTCTCCTGACAAATGAAATCCACAATGAAATCCACATAATTGATGATTACATATTTTTCATTCATTGATCACATATTTCATCCATTTCTAGACATACATTTACGTTGGACAATCTCCTTGTAGTTGAGAATTCTGAAAATAAACAGCCATTCCTTGTTGAGCTTTGCCATCCTAGTCAGCTTGTTTATTTTCAAAATCCCTTCTGCCCTAGATACTAAAACCGTTAACGGTTAACAAACACTTTCTGTCCTCAGTGTTCTAACACTATTATATAGACTCTCTACTAAGCTACAACACTTGAACAATCAAAGTATTGGTAGGAGTAAGTGATACAAAAATTCCGTTACAGATCATACACACTGGGTAGGCAACCAAACAAGCTTTCACAGAGAAGAATGATCTGTAATTTACGGCGATTCAAGGTAAAGAAGCCTTCGAACTCTAGAATCCTTTCAAAATATCATGCACAGAGCCAAAGTTGCTGCTTTTTAATCACAAAGTAGAGACCGAATTCAACGGTAGCGCAGTTTCAGTCCGCAACCTCAAACCATTAATACGGGTCCTAGTCTTTAGAGGTTTGAATGTTGACCACAATTTTAGAGCTCTAAAACACATCATTCACGTGACCATTCCATCGACAAAACCCGCCCATAAAGACGACATATAATTATCCTCAATGCCATGAAGCAGAAATGAATTAAAACACAAATCGGAGGACAGCTAACAAGCTTTCAAGATTTCTTGAAACCCAAGAAGCATGATCCCAAGCCAGCTCTCGAGTCTTGAGCGCCATGTACTGTACTTACAAAGAAAGAATGGTAGGCCTAGGAACTTCTGGAGCAATAAATTACAGTAAAAGGGGGCCTGTTTGCCCACACAAGGAATTTATGAACTGGTTTCTACTCCTAACGTAACTACACCCTTGACCTCTTGAATCTCATCAGCTACGGGTCCCGACTTTTTCACAATGACATTAGTTTGAATGTGTGTTGGTTAATCAATGATACTGTGGCAAGTGTGCAGGATATTTTAGAATGTCAATATTTTTTAGCAAAGGCTGTAATGAAGAGGTTTGCGTGTAGGTTGAATGTGGGACGAGTAAACTACAGTCAGTCAGTGATAGTGTAACAAGTTTGCAGGATACTCCAGATTGTCGTGTTGGAGGTCGTCGTAAAGAGGTCTGCTTGTAAAACTCACAGCAAAAATAATGGACCGGCGCACTAGTCTTGAGAGACCAGAGTTACATCTGCCTTCCCGGCTGCGGTGTTTCCAGCAGCAGCCGGCTCCGCACACATGCAATCTGGAGCTGGAAATTGGTAGAGTGATTGTTTGGGACAGTTTGTAAACAACGAGGCAAAAGGGACAGGCAAGGACTTCCTTGGTTGCAAGCCCTTGAAATCACTGTGTCGCCTCATGTCTACCAGACTCTTCCGAAATACATCCCACCTGCCACACACAAAAGTGATTCAAAAATCAGAACCAGAAGCTGCACTAGAAAAATGCCTTGAAACAAAGTTGCCAGAAACTTCGTGCACAATGGTTTGTAAACAATCAAAATATCAAGACAACATCTCTCTATCCAATAATCTACACTCCACAAATTGCAACGGTTTTGAAACTAAGATTCATTTTGATTCATATAGATATGGAAGTGGTCTCATTCAAGGAGTTTTAAGGATGGAGCATGTGCCGGTAGAGAAGACGACATACTCGATGTTTGGATTATCGAGTAGCAAGACAAGGCGTCTCTTGTCTGGGTGGATCGTCTTCGAGTGGCCCTTGTTGAGAAAGCGGCGATGTCCCATTAATACTTGCGGGAAGTTGCCGCCTTGGGTCGTCACAAAGACTTCACTGTGGAGGCACACTGTGTAGTCAATGGCTGCTAACCGTGAAGAAAAGCCCTGCCACAAAAGTCCGAAAGGACAACCTCCAGTGAGCCACTAAATTTGCGCATGGCTTGTTCCTAACATGTGCATGTGATCGATCTAGAAAATTCAAAATTCAATTGTTCAGACAACTTAACACTATGCCCAATAACCCTTTTCAAGCTTTGCAACTTTCTCTCAAGTGCAATTCTCTCAATAAAAACACTTGTAATTCTTCCACAATAGACAGTCAGAAAGTGAAGATGGCTCACTGAATTTGAACTTGTAAGATGAAGAAAACGTGTTTTACCTTGAAACGTGCATACTCTTCTGGTGTTAGTAAAGTTTCTTTCGTTTGAAGATATGGAAACATTCTCCGGAGCGGCTCCATGCTCTCTTCTCCTTTATAAATCTTTCCAGCTGCGAGATAGATGGGTGTAGTGCTCCTAAATCCCATCCCACGGAGCATCATTCCTACCTGCAATCAAAAGAAAATAATAGCTTCCCTCAATTTAGTAACAGTACATAGACTCATTTTCAGTAAGATTGGGGGAGTTCCTAGAGCTTTGAGTGGTGACCCTAAAACACTCCATTCTAACGAATATGACCATACATACTGAGTTGCAAGGAGAAGACTTGCAAAGTAATCTATTATAAAAAAAATTCCAATGTGGGATCGTTTTATGTAGTTACCTCAACAGGAGTCAGTGGACACTTTCCGTCTCTTCTGATTTCCTGAGGTGATAAATTCAAACGGCCTATTCTAGTGAATTTGCCACGCCAAGATCTCTCCCGAAAATAATCAAGTCGAACTTTTTCTTCCTTATCACCCTCATACACGCACAGAGAGAAAGCCACCATGTCCTGGTGTGAACACATCGAAAAGAAAAACCACTTCATCAGCAACCAAAGCTGGTGTATAGAAAAAAAAATTCTTTACATATACACAAGACCATGAAGGAATCCAGTCTCAGTGCACAAGAGTTCTAAATTAGATTGCTGGTAGAGCCAACTAATCCTATCTACAAGTCACAAGAATGCACTAGTAGAAAGCTGGTCTTGGAGCATTAATGACAACACTAGTAAATAGTTGATCTTTGAGCACTGGTGAGAGCACTAAAACTTGGTGCTCATCCATATAGGCCTCAGGCACCAAGCTTTGGTGTTCTCACAAGTGCTTTAGGACCAACTTTCTACTAATGCATGTAAGAGAAGAATTATGGCCTAAAGGTCAGCTTGAATAAAGAGTCGATCATTGGTATGCTATTATCCTTTTTAATGTGTGTGAACCTAATTTAGCAGTCACACTATTTTTAATGCAAGCTAAAAATTACAATGTTAAATTAATTTCCACCCAAGAAACTAAACTTAGTGCCACTAATTTTGCACCCTCACTAATTAATAGGATAAAGCAGTGTACCTCCTCGAACCGCAAATGAATGGAGATATAATGGCCGTTCGTTCTGAAGCTCTTGGACTTCATTCGTTTCACTACTATTTCACCTAGATCAGCAATGGGCTGGGCAAAACGGAGGGCCACAAAATTGGCATAGCACCTCAGTTTTTGGATTTGCTTTGGGACACCGTCGTAAGCTAGACGGTTAGCAAAGGGAGTAAATCTGATAACCCTGCAATTATACCACAAACCCACCTCAAATTTTTTTTTAAAAGACGAAGAAAAAAAAAATTCAGATGCAAGAGTCAGGTGTAATAACCATCATCACCCTAAAACAACGATTACACAAAATTTTCTGAAACTCAAGCAGACACCAAAATAATCAGCAGCTAGCAACCTTATGAGAAGCTCTGTTTTTCTATAGCACTGACTCCCTTTTCAAGTAAGGTCATAGTTAACTTCCCCATCGATGTGCATTGAGCTTACCCTCTTTGTAGAAGCTCAGGGAGACAAATCTCCAAATAAAATTTAGGGAGAGACCACGCTTGCACTTTGGGAATCTTGTATATCATGCTCGCATTTTCATATCGGTCCAGCACTTCTTGAGGCAATTCTCGCAGCACTCTCACTTGCTGAGACAGAGATGAGATGAAAAAGTCCTCATCAAAGATTTCCCCAAAAGTGCTGGCACATGGATGGAGGATAAACAAGTTAGCAGAAATCCCAGTCATGGTTCAGTTCTCCAAGACTTTTACTGTTCCTTCAATGAATTCGCTCTTGCCCAATCCCTGGAGAACTTTTGATTGTTTTACAAGATGATGAAGGTGCTACGTGCGTGTCAAAGAAACAAAAATCCAGGAGAATTCTGATGTACAAATTAACTTACTAGGTGTAATAAAACATCTTGCTGACACAAACTGTAAATCTTGACTTATTGACACATGAATGGTCAACTCAATAATAGTTCGTCCCTTATTAGAATCTTCAAATACCTAGTAGAAAGTGTGCAGCAGTTTTGTTGCATTCCAAACCGTTAAGATCCAATTTTCTCAGGCCAGATTTTCTTCCAAGGACAATGCACAAGGCTCATGGAAATGGAACTACACATTTTCATGCAATTGCTGCGGACTACGATAATTCTAGAGATTGCAATCCACATGAGTTCAGAGTTTTGTCACTGAAGATATAGTACAGGGGAAAATGTCCTTCAAAAACCTCAACCATCCACACACCTGGGGTCTTTCCACACGCTGTTGAGATGGAAGTGTGGAATAATGAGAGTCGCATTGAGGAGCTTCGCAACCGCGACAGCGTTACATATCTGCACCCCAGACACAATGAACTTGGGTTTCAGAAAACCCAAACAAGCACTCCGTTTCTCCTCAGAATCAAACATACATTTGCGTTGCATCAGTAAGAAAATTCAGTACGAGAACTTATAGAGTAATACATACTGTGGAGCGCTGCTGGTTAAGGCCACCATTAGCCTCCACAAGAATATATCCATTTGATTCGGGCAGACCTACAGAAGATCACGATGGAAACATGATTTTAGTAGACAGAAAAAATCTTGGAAGATTGTTTGGAACCACAATAAATTAAACCAGAAACCTAACTCATTGAAATATATGAGAGTAGAAGAATGCTGCATAGCCAATCTTGAGTCAATCACGTTGAAATTTCAG
The DNA here is from genome assembly GCA_950106755.1 of Climacium dendroides. NCBI lineage: Eukaryota > Viridiplantae > Streptophyta > Bryopsida > Hypnales > Climaciaceae > Climacium > Climacium dendroides. Next base: position 12,838,225 of record OX467092.1, read on the forward strand.
GCCGATTCGGACCGTGCAAGGTGTTGGCTTAGAAGGACTGAAGAATATTTTGGCAAAGGTTACCTGCGTCCTGATGAATGGAACTAAGACAGGGTGTGAAGCCTCCGCCCTCTTTAGGATATTCCCACACGGACAACACCTGTCGTCCATGACTTCCTCCAAACGCGTCATTCAACACCCCAGATTCAACCTACACATTGAACTTCCCCCATTGATTACCAATACAACAAAATGAAATGAATCCTCCAGAACCGATTTTCGAAAGTCCTGGAGAATTATTCTCACCTTGGGATAACCGCTAGATTCTTTAATCTTTCGAAATGACAACTACCCTTCCCATGATCCATTGCACAAAAATCTTACACGAATTCAGACTCTGTAGCTGTAGCTGAATTGGTAAACCAAAACTGTTCAAACCCCCTCTGGTATTATCAATACAGGCGATCTCATTGCAACTATGTTTTGGGATTTCTAGACGTCGGCATGTTCAAGGGCGAGCGCCTTGAAACGTTAATCAATAACAAGTTCTAAATTTTTTAGAGCATTGTGTGCAGTAAAATGTCACAATTCTGCCACTCTGAATCGCACCAGCATAACATAAGTGCCGTTAAACAGGCTGAAGTGTGAGCTGTAACCAATTCAACTGCGCATCTGTGATCTTCAATGTGGGTGCAGGAGGCGGTATTACCAATGCAGGGCTATTGCATTGCAACTATAATTTACCCCCCTAAAACGCCCAAATCCTTTGTGAACTTCTTGCACATTTTGAATTATATGTTTACTATTTACCTCAAAAGTGGTCATAACGAAAAGTTGTTATTTTGAAAGTTTAAGCATCACGTTGCAAGAATGAAAAGTTATTTATAATAAAAAAAAATCACCTTGAAGCACTAACTCATCATGAAAAAGATGGACTTCAAGGGTACATTTAAAATAAGAAGCTGCTTTTAACTGCTAAAAGTGATCTCATTAAGGCCGCTTTACACTTGTGCCCAAGCCAAGCCAAGAAAATTAAAATTAACTATTTCATTAGTCAAAAAAAAAACACTGCCATGACATTTCTAAACTCTGTGGCCAATGCGAGTGCTCATAAACTTTTAATACTTTCCCTCGCTTCGTATCTTGAGTACTAGTTCAAAACACTTCCTTTGCGTCTAAGTCTAATTCGAAATTTTGAAAAAAATGCGGCATTGGGGAGGGGGAAGCCACCTCACTCACCCCGATGGCGTCGACCTCGGCGAGTTCCATCTGCGGCCACAGCTTCTGGAAAACCAGGTGGCTCCTGTACACTGACCCGGGTCGATGCCTCCCAGGGAAGTCGGCGATGGAGAGATCCCCTCCCACGTAAAGCAACGTCCCGGTAATGTACACCAACGGCACCAATAACAGCATCCGGTGACGTCGAAAGAAGAACGAAAGAAACAGCTGCGTCACCTTCTGCAACAACAAGGAATTGTACAGCAACCCCCCTCCTCCTCCTGAACGGCCATGGTGAAGCCCACCACCAGGCTTATTCACTCCTGGAGAGCCATACTTTGAAGCTTTGGAGCTTTGGCTTCCTCGCATGGTGCTGGAGGTGCTGGTAGTCCTGCCGCTGCTGCGGAGACGCGGAGAGTGCGCGGGGGACCCCGGTGGCGTCGACGACAACGACGGGGAGAGGTGCGACGCCACGACATGACTGAGAGTCACCGCCGCTCCTCCGCGGCCGAACGCACTCGGCGTCTGCATCAGGTCAAGGGACGATGGGAATCCAGCCGCGTAGTAAATCCATATGGAGGGATCCACAGGAAGGCAGCTGAGTCGAACTGAAGCTAACTAAAGCCAAAGTCGCAGACTCGACTCAAAGACTCGACTCAAAGGAATGCAGCTGAAGCGAACGGAATCTAACGGAATGGAAGGTGGCGGACTCGACTCAAAGGGATTCGGAGGATTCCAGCTGAAGCGAACGTAACGTGAGCTCCAAGCGAGAGTAAGTATGTGAGTTTGGAGCGTGGAATTCACAATGCGCGCCTGTTGGGATACGGAACTCCATTCGCGTGTACGTATTCCCTTCAGGCGCTGTCCATTCACCTGCCCACAGAATGCTGGCAACTGACGTAAACACTCACGGATTAGCCACCATAGAGGAGCCCAGGGGAGACGAGGAAAGTGTGCCTGCCTGCGTCGCAAAACCCAGCGAAACCTTGGAGAGAGGAAGAAGTTAAGTTAAGTTAGAACGGTAAGGGTGAGGAAACGGCTGGATTGTTGATCCGAGAATTGAAGGTGTTCATGGATCCGTCGTAATCCCGCCCCGCCCCGCCCTGGCGGTGCGGCTTGTGCGCCGCGCATTCGGGGCGGGGGCGGGGTTTGCGGATCCGAAGTCAAGACGGAAGTCGGGAAGTGGGTTTGTGTCCGCTCGGATCGCCGGGATCCCACTTGAGATATGCACTGCGCTCCCGGGATAGATGCGCTGGACAGGCGGGTGGCGCGCGAGGCGCTCGCGTCCAGGGAAGCGCCTCGTAGCGCCCGCGCGTCACTAAATGAGGGACGGAGAGGCTGGCCGCACCCGCAGGGCCGCGGCAGAGCCAGCTTTAGTAACTTTTTTTTCTTACTTTTTTTTCATTCTTGGATTTTTATTTTGTGTCTTGACTATCGTAAAGTAATTAACCCTGCAAACTAACCCTTAAAATTCCTTTGACATTTTGAGCCCAGAAAACACTAAAAATGGGCATTTTTGTGTCAAGATTTTTCATTGAGTTTTATCTTAAACTATGACAATTATAACATAGTGAGAGATCTTAATTTCAACTTCATGTAGAATACATATAAAAAATTCAAACTCAAATTCTTTACCATTTGTGAGATCTACAAGTTCAAAGTAGAAAGTATTTTCTCCTCACTATGTGCCCATGGGGGTATCCCAAGTTCAAAATTCAATGAGAATTAAACAATGTTAAATTTAGTTTGCATTGTTTATAATTAATGATATAAAATATTAGGATTAGAAACTACCATTAGTACCATACCAAAAATCAAAACTTGAATTCACTTTGCAAAAAGCTTTATGGACCTCAGATTATTATGATCCTCGTGAAAAGAATAAAATACTCTAAAACATCAATAAACTCATGAAAAAAAATTTAAATGCATTTTTCTACCATCCAAACAATTAACTATTGCATTGTAACAACAAAAAGTGAAAAAAAAAGAAATTGGAAAAAAGTTCTAAAAGACAAATTTTATGGCCTAAAACATGATTTTTCATGCCAATGCCCCTCAAGAAAGAAGATCCTCATGTGTCAAGAAAATTATTAAGTGTCAATTCCTCACAAGTTCTTCAATAATTACAAAAATTGAATTTTTGAGACCAAATTATTCAAAATTTCATAGAAAATGCATCCCAACACAAGCACATATTGTATTTTTGAATTTGTATAAAAAAACATGCATCTAAAAGTATAAATTGTGCACACAAACAAATCAAAAGTCAAACCATAGTAGCTAATCAAAACCTCAAAAACCACAATGTGGTTGCATAGAATTTTAGGAATTAACACTCTTCTACAATATGCTTTATAATTGACATCCAACTCCATGGGCCAAATTTGCATTTATTATCAAAACACTACTAAGTATTGACCAAAACGATGATGGCTCAATTGTTTTTTCATTAATTGATTTTTATTTATTTTCACTTCCAAAGACATACTCCCCAAATCTTGCACTTTACAAATTAATAAGCCATCTATAACATGTCCTATCAAAATTCATTTCTACAAGTCAAAATTACAATCTCTACCAAAACACCAATAAATTTTGATGAAAATAAATTTATTAGCTCAAACAGAATGAGACCTCAATACAATCAACAAATTACCCATTGATGTGACAAATTATGACTTTATCAACCTCGCTACTTTCACTAGAGCTCAAAGTAAAATATTTCTATACATGAATAACAAGAACCATTCTCAAATCTTCAAAATGATTAAAATGTTATATATATATATATATATATATATATATATATATATATATATATATATATATATATATATATATATATATATATATATATATATATATATATATATAATGGACACTAATGTAACACTCTTAATATTCCTTAAAATAACATTTTAATCATTTTGAGACTAATTAAATTCATTATCTAATACTAACCAAAACAATACATGTACTCGTAAGACAAATTAAAAAGAATATCACTACTAAATCATGCAACTAGTGCACAATAGAATTTTTTTGAATAAAACTGCATGCTTGTCTATAACTTGATATGAAAGGTTGATTATGTAATGTATTGAGATTAAGGCCTTGTTCCTCATTATTTTCCATTGCACAAGTCATATTGTGTACTTGTCTATAAAAAAATGGATGATGAATAGTCATAGGTAAACAATTTGACATAAAATTAGATTTGTTTTCATATAATCTTGGTTTGGCTTTAAAAAAGGGATGATTTAAGGCTTGTAAAGCACTAATGCGCTTTTGAGGATCCCAAACCATCAATAATTGAATCAAATCCAAAGCTAAATAGCTTGCATTGGGAATGCAATTTGAAAGGTTGACTAATGGGAAAGTATTTTTGAACTGAAAGTTGCAATTATTTGCAAGCATACAACCTTCCTTCCATGTACAATAATTAGGTGCACCAAGTACTGCAGAGATTTGATCAAGCTGATTTTTTTCACTTACACCAGCAAAGATAGGTCGAGATCTAAACATCTCTGCCATAATTACCCCCAAAGACCACATGTCTATAGATGTTGAATAAGATGGAGAACAAAGTAGGATTTCTGGTGCTCTATACCACCTAGTGCACATATAAGTGGTGGTACATCCATATGTATAACCTTCTTTTCCATAATACTCCAATTTATATTCATGTGTATTGGTGTTATTTAAACAAAGGCCCATCTTCTTAGATAGACCAAAATCAGCTAGCTTCAAGGTTCCTTTATTAGCTAATATGTTCTCTGGCTTAAGATCACGATGGATATAACCTTTACTATGCACATATGCCACTGCTTTAAGTATTTGATACATCCATGATTGAATTTCCACTTCTGATGGAATAGGTATATTTCTAATCATTTGCAACAAATTTGTTGGCATGTACTCAAACACATAAAATAAATCATCATCTTGTTTTATAACCTTTTTTAATTGTATAATATTTGGATGATCTCTTAATGCCTCCAAAGCAACTATTTCCTCTAATTTTGTTCCATTTTCATAGCTCTTTGCAATGACTTTACTCTTTAATTGTTTTATAGCAACAACTTCCTTGGTGCCATTATGAATAGCTTCATAAACATATCCATAGGCTCCTTGACCTACTTGTTGCAATACTATGTATTGAAAATCCATGGCTTTGGCTTCTATAACAATCCTTCATGTAATATTTGATTGATTCTATGCCTTTGTTTCATATTATTTTTATTTAGGACTATTTTTCATTTGAAATGCTTTGATTGTATGATGCCAATCCATATAATCAAAGACTTTTGTCTAGTAATATAATATTTGCAATCCTAAAGTATATTATTTGAAGAAGTTAGGCTTCAAAAAAATTAGAATGATACACTTTGAAGATTTTTTTAAACTTTTGAAATGAATGATTTGGATAAATATTTTTAATAATTTAAATTCTAATTTTAAAATATATATCATTAATTATTTTTAATTATATTTCAATGATAATTATGTATTTAAGCAGTTGAAATAAAATAAAATTTCCATGATTGCATTTGTCAATAATTGTTTTTTTAAAACATCTACAATATAAATGATTTACAATTTGTATGCTATTAGCACAACAATTGTAAGTCTAGCAGATAAGTGTACTTGTAAACAATGCCATTCATTGTTAATTTTTAAATATTTAAGAACACTATAAGCTAGGTCTTCAAAGCATAAAAGTGAGACATTATTTGGATTCCCTAATTCATTTTTTTTATTTTTAAAATTTTCAAGAAAGATATGACTTTTAAACTTAATTAGAATTATATATAATTCTAATTTGACATTCATTGTATTGCTACTTCTAATTTAATGACAAAAATAAGGTATTATAAAAGTTGTATGAATTTTGAGAGTACAAGACTTACTTTTCACCACTTCATAACATCATATAAATGTAAATTAAAATTTTCTATTCTATAATTGACAATAATTGTATGGTATAAAACTATTGCAATACGATAGAGATAAAATTACAATAATATTTTATGGTTAAAAAATATAAACAATTCCTTCCAATCTAATTTAAATTTCATTTAAAAAAATTTAGACTATGTTTATTTACAACACTTCTAAAATCTAGATAAACAAAACCAAAAATATATTCAAATAAATCCTTTAAAATGCTTTACCAAGGTTCAAGACTTTTCTTTTATTGATTTAGAAAACAAAAAACAATAATTAGAACATTCATCAAATTCAATTTTGATTGGAATTTTTTTTATATAGTCAGTATTGACTATTTTGAAATCATTTCATGCCTTCATATGTAGGTGATTCTTGCAATCACCAAAAAACTTGATATCAAAAGCATTTAGATTCTAAGGAATTCTATTGATATAGAATTTTATACTTTAAATTTCATAATAATATAAATTAAAAATGTGTTGCCAATATAATGCAATAACAAATATAAATTTTTAATGGAGTAAAAGATGAATTGTATTTTGGATGGAGTAAAAGATGAATCCAACCATCTAGTTTTTCTATCTTTTTTTCTTTTCACTAATAATAATGTTCTTAGGAGTGGAAAAAATGTAGTTTTATTCAATTAATTTTAAATCATAATAATTTCAATCTTACATGCAATCTAATATTTAATTTTTACAATTACATACCTTTTGTGGATGATATTCAAATCCCTTCCATACCAATCCCAGAGAAGTTATGCAAAATGTGCACTTCAATAATATAAACACCTACAAGCCAATCAATATTCAAATCTTTACAAATAAAAATTAAGCATTATAGTTGCTCAAGCTATGGAAACTAGTAAAAATACAAAGTTTCCATTTTTAATAATGAATGGATTTATATCATAACTAATACAAAGTAGAGTTGTATAAAATCAATAATTTATAACTAATTTATATAAATTCATCTATTTACTTTTAATACAATAATTAATAACAATATTAAAAACTCACATGGCAATAGAAAGTCATCAAGAACAAAGGCATCATTTTTTCCCAAATAATATAAGTTTACTAAAGGAACTTTGATATCAAGTATAATATAGAAAGATAATTCGATCTTTAGAAGATAAGTCACTTTATATAGCCTTCTTCAAACAAAATAATTTTAAGAAAATCTATAGTTAAATTCAAGTAAACAAAATATACACTTATTATCAACAATATACACTTGTTTTTTGAGCCATTTGGTGTATAAAATACAATAACTCCAATAAACAAAGAAGCCTTCCAAATTGAAGTAAGACATAATCCAAAAACAAGTCACGTTCCTGTAGAGCAACACCTCTCAAATACAACATACATTAGTACTAGTTTTTTAGCCATCAAACTATATACTTATGTTTTTTTAGAATTTCTTAATAAAAAAATATTTGGTACATTTATTATAAATAGGATGAAATTTATAGATTGTAGTTTTTAAATTAATATTTTTTGTTGCATACTTACCAAGATGTTAAATAAAATTGACTTAAGATCTCTTTAGATTTGAAAATTGAATTTAACACAATTAAAAAAATAGTGTTAACACATGTATTGTAAAGCTTTGTAACGCGTTTTTCTTGTGATGTAGTATAAATATTATTTCCCTACAAAGACAAATAAATAACTTTTAGATATAATTAATGATAAATTATTTATAATTCATTTATTTTGTAATTAAATAAAAGATTTCAATATCTTTTAAACTACAAAGTGATGTTGTTAATGATATGATTGATGATTGGATGTTGTGGTGGTTTTGGAGGATTTTTTTCTTTAAAACATATCCAATAATAAAATATTTAGGATTATTTTTATTTTAATGGAATATAATTAAATTTAACATTTACCTTGAATTTATTCCTATGTAAGTAATAAGATGTCTCCATAATTCTATACAATTCTTTTGAAAAAAATAAAATAAACTCCTAGTTGATGATTAATTTTGATACCACTACAATTGAATATCAATATTACAAATTGAAAAAGCATATTCAATTGTATATTTATACCAATAAATCAAAATATATTTATATATATACAAGATTTTAGTTGAACAAAAAACATGAATCAAATGGAAATAATTGGCAATACTAAAAACAACACTATAATACATTCAAAACATCTTTTGATGTGCCTAAAAGCATATATGTTTAAAAAATTGATTGTAGGTGAAGGCATTGAAAATGTTATATGGAATATAATCCAAAATTTGAAAACATTATAAAAACAATAGATATCACAAATACAATCAAACAAATTGAAGATTTTTTTTATTAAAATTACCTTAAATTGCTAGAAAATTACTTGTCTATTCAAAATTTTAATATTCAAACACAATTTCTAATTTTAAAATATTTTTTCTTAATCCATATCGTTGGAAACACTTGTAATAATATAAAAATTGAAATGTTGTGATCAATGCAATGCCAAGATCTAACCAATTAATAGAAATAAGTAATTGAAGGACCCAATTTTTGAATTAATTCAATAATAATTCAAACCCTAAAGAGACATCATGAACACTAAGTGACCAATAGATGATAAAAAAATCCTTCTATGTGGGACAAAAGTGTAAGTGTTCATCCTTGTAATTTTGTGTGGAAAAAAAAAGGTTTTGCACAATACTTTGACCTCTAATGAGTGTTCTTGTTTTTTTCAACAACTAATTCATATGGTACCAAAAAACATGATTTTTCCAACAACCAACTTATATTTTGGGGGATAATCTAAAGTTTTAATATATTTGAAACTTGTAATAAAGATAATACTAAAAAATAGAACTTCAATGTATTTTTTTGCCCATAAATTAAAAATATATGTTTTCAATGGTCCCATGTTCACATAACCATGGTAGATGATGGCCTAATATCATTCATCTCCAAAATTGCATCCATTCATCATTTTTCAAATTGAGTGTATATACCAAAAGCTTATAGATCAATACATCCACAAATCACAATGCCTAAGGCACCATATTTTAATGTCTTTTAACTTTTGAAGTTAAAAGAAATATTATTGAAATGTTATTTTTAACATCTTTTGAAAGATGAATAACCTTTAATGTCTATTTTACAAACCCAAAATCTTGTTTAAAAAAAATTGTTTGGTTATTTTTCTATTAAAATTTTTGTAGAAGGATGTCTATTGCAAATCTTGATTTTTTATTGTTAAAGGCTCTAAGAGATGAACCTCAAATACATTGGATTTTTTTGAGGGCGAGATTATGTTTAAAAAAATGTAGAGTAGATTTTGACTTATTTCCAATCATTTATTTTTCAAAATTTGACCTTGTAGGCTTATATCACAAAAATGATCTTCTTAGTACTCTCTATATGCTTGGTGGTGACCACTTTTTTATTCATGTGCATCAAGTTACATTCTACTAGCAATTCAAAAGACTTAATGCAACACTTCAAATGGCTACCATTCTAACAAACCCTAAATTGGATTTATTAAGTCCAAATATATTGTGGATGAAAGAATAAAAAAAGTAACAAAATAAGTCATAGTTTCAAAATTCATCAGCTTTAGTTGTGTGGTTTCAAGATTTCATGGCTTCAATGCACCTATCTATTTCAAATATGTAGTATAGTATACCCCATGGGCTTTCAAAAATTGACAAATGGACATTATATATTGAAATAAAATTTTAATAATTTATTAGGATAATAAATTTAATGAATATTAATGTGACTATATTACATTTAAAATTTAATTTATCATAGATATAACAATAATATTATTTTTTTATAATAGTTGATGTTCTTATATTCTTTATGATAATAAAAACCTAGAATAAATTTTTTTATTTTTTGAGTACATTTTATAGTTAATTAAATTCTTTTCATTTAAAACTTTATAAAATTATAGTAATTTTTTGAAAAGTATCCAGTAATAAAAGTTCCTATGGTACACATAGCTTCTTCTATATAAGATATGAAATTGGTAAGCTTTTTCTTTTGGTGATTAACAATTTTTATTCAAATTAGTGACTCTTTACATTTATATTTTTTGATATTATCTAATTAATTCTTAAAAATTAAAAAATCATTACAATGTAAGGTATAAGATATAAAATGTGTTAGGGTTTGATATAATTTCAAAGAAATCATTGTTTTTCAAAAAGTATGGTTTGGCAATTAGAAAAAAAAATGATTTTTCTAATAACCTTCATTCAAAGAATAAGTGAATTAAAGAATTAAAGAATTAGAAATCCTTTTATTGAAATTATTTAGTTGTGGATATAAATTTTCTTGACGATGGCAAGTGTTTAAAATAAAAATACAAATTTCATGAGTAAGAAATGAAGGTACATAATTTATAAAAAAATTTTGACCATTTAAAAAAATAAAATAAAGTCACATGCATTCTATAAATCATAAAATTTTCAAATTCTTTTGTAAAGATTTAGATAACAAATTTTTAAAGAAAAATGAAGAAACATTCATATCAAGTACAAAGCATGCTTAAAAAAATAAAAATCTCATCTCATGTGTATAATAATGTGTGCAATATTACAATGTAAATCCTATTTTGTATCATTTTATATTTTAAAAATCAATAGACTATATTAACACGTCTAAAATTCATGTTAAAATAAGATATACATTTTAAAGGATATTTTCAAATTTCAATTTGGTTTAAAACTAAATTTGGTTAGATTTATTTCACTAGTTAAACCCAATTGAAAAACTAGTAATTTGATAGTCAAAATTAAGATATACAATAAGAAACTCATAATTGCCAACGTTGCTTATTCAAGGGGCAAATCCATAGTTATAGAAGAAGCTTGAGACACTTTTGGAAGATTACAATGAAGAACATGGGTTGAAATCTAATTGGAAGGATGTAGAGGGGGTTGTGTCATTGCTTACCAAAAGACAACAACGAAGAGATAAATCTTTAGTAAGAGAAACAAAGGTTGAGATACCGGCTATAATATACTTTTGTAGCAATTCATCTTGTTTTAAACCTTTTCATGTTCTTGTGAAGGTTGAATATTTAGCCTTGGATGAGTTGATAAAGGATATGCGGGATTTGAAGTTGAAATTTGTTGTGCTTGAAGAAAAAGGCCAAGTTTCAATTGATTCAACATTAAAATCAAAACTTGGACAAACAAGATTACCATTGGAGATGAACTTTGATAAAGGTGGCATGAAAGCTTTAGTGGAGGGATTGACAAAAAATCAAGTAAGCCTGAAAACAGAGCAAAGTACATACAGAATTGGGTTTCTTCATGATTGTATAGGGGTGAGTATTGATCTACCAAGCCAATTCAATGCAATGTAGATAAGAACTATAGAGCTTGTTGAAGACAAAGGACTATTGAAGAGAGGCTACATCTAGTAGGTAGTTCTATTAGCTAGACTACAAGTTGGAATGATCTAGTAGATAGTTTATATATTCATGCATACATTCTAAAAATTAGCATGAAGCAGTAGTAGAAGAAAAGCAGAAGAGTAATGAAAATTTGTGAAAATTTATTGAAGAGAGCTAATAGAACATAAAAGGCACAATAGGCATGGTTGGGGCTTGAAGTACCAATGAAGGGAAAAGGCAAAGCTCTAGCTTGTAAGCTAAAATTTGATATTCAAGTTGCTACAAATTTGAAGGTGTTGGAGGAGCATATTTTGAATGGGAAGGTAGATTTTACATTAGGTGAGGTTCTTGAAATTGCAAGATGCAAGTTCTATAAGGTTATCATTGACATCATTAAAAAGAAGCAACAAAGTTTGAAAGATGTTACATCAACAAACGCTCATGGTGTAAAAGTGAGTGATGTTAAGGATGGACTTGGTTGAGAACAAAAATATTATAGACAAGAATTTAAATGGAAACACAAGATTGTATCCTTATTAAAAACATAATATGGATTCCAAAGAATAAAAGTACAAAAAACAAAGTTTATGTTCAAGAACTAAAGCAAAGTGCTATAAACTAGATTGTAGAATGAGTTGTTGAAATTGAGGAACCCCTTGGTCTCGACTCCTATTTATACTTGATGATCTAAGCTTCTTGATCACGCTTGAAAAGTACTTGAGAAGGTTCTACAAAGGTTCCTCAAGGTTGGAAGAGGTTCTAGAAGGTTAGAAGTTTCTTGAATTGCTTTTGCTGAGTTAAAAACTTCTTGAGAAGCTTTTTCAATTGTTACGCATCTGTGATAGGTGAGGGTGGTGAAGATGATGGTGTTATTGATCATGTCTATAAAGATGTTGCTAGGATGGAATTGATTCTAAAAGATGGAGAGATCCAAGCTTCTAGTCACTATTCTCGGAGTCATTGAATGAGGGCTACAATACAAACTTTGGTTAAGCTAAAAAATTTGGAAGAACTGGTTGTTGCATTGGTTGATAACAGCTTGAAAATCAATTTAATGTCAAAGGAGATGTACAATAAGGAAAAATGGCTCATTGACACAGACCACAATTGGCTTATTAGGGCAACAAACCTCACAACATGTTCTTTTGTGTTGCCTACATCATGCCCTACATTTGTCTAAACTTCACTATAACTACCATGATCAAGACTCATGATCAAAGGGCATGACCTTTCTTTTCAAAGAGTGGATTTGCTTTATAGTACCCCAATCATCAACCCAATATGGAAAATCATATACAAAACCTCAACAATGCTCAAAAGAAAAGTCCAAGTTTTTTGGGTGTTTTGATCTATATAAATCCTTTTCTAGAAGAATAATCTCAATAGGACTCATGTCTATTGGCTTCAATCTCTTAATTGCTAAGTGGGTTGAAATGAGCTTCTCAGCATCATGCTTTATTTGACCCTATTTAGTTTTTAATGAATATATACATTTTACATTACAAGGCTTGTTCACATTAAAATATGCCCAATTGCGTTGCTAGAAGGCATTGTTTTTTCTGTTGGTTACCTAAATTTGGATCCTAGATCACCTAGCGGTGTAAATGTAAACACTGGCCCCTCACTGATCACAACTCTCTTCTTCATACTCTAGTTTCCCAACTCCTACCACTGCACCCACAAATTGACATGATCAAGCAACAATCAAGTCTAACAAAACATATGCGCTATTAGAAAATGTACATAGTCAACAAATATAGAAAGGATGCTATTTTATAATTTCCAAAGTCATTTTTACCGTAACCAAGCTCCCTTTCTCTCTTGTTGGGTCTGCATTGAACCACTTGTTCTTGGCTGGCCATGCCCTAGCTTGGAACAACAACCTTTGCTACCAATAGATGGTGATGTTCTCCCATTTTGAGATTTTTCCAAAATTTGTTATCTAGTAAACTTTTGACATTAAAATAACTACACCAAGAATTGACTAAGTAAGCAATTTAATATGGTTTCTATTATTATATTGAAATTTTTTTGTGGGACTTTGTTAGTAGTCAAAAGGGAATTTTAGATTTTCTTAAAATGCATTTTTAGACACCGAATGAACAATTATAAATACTTAAAGTGCTCCAAAAATAGATGTTTCTAAAACTAAACCTAAACTTTGATAAATAGTGGAAATACATTTTATGCAAGAATTTGTAGGGGTCAATTTTAGAAAGGTGTCGAAATTAGGTGGTTACTTTAAAATATTTCACAATATTTATTGTTGCCTATGGAATACTCTACACCATTTATTGTACAGCCAAAGAAGTGACAATGCATGCTACTAAATGTTATGACAATCAACTCACTCGCTCAATTTTAATTCACTCAAAAGTCAAAACAAAATTGAACCTTGTGACGCCATTGCAAACACGAAGTGTCCAATGGATGATAGAGAATAATTGGACCAATAGATGCATTCTTTGTTTCTAAAATGAACAATGAAGTCATCCATCTGCAACACTTTTGATCCTCAACATTCCTCAACATCCTTCAAGGGTTAAGCCTTTAAATATTAAGGACATTTTTTCATCAAAAGTCATTTAACGGTTGTCATTTCTATTACAAAGAGTACATTCTATTTAATTTTGATTTTGATTTTATTTACATATAAAAACTTATATACATACATACACGTCATATCCAACCATGGAGGTTTATATTAGACTAGTCAAAAAATTTGTGGAAGAAATTTCAAATTGTCTAGATTGCAATATATTTGCATTTAAAATAAATTAAATGAGTTTTTTGGCACCTTTCTATACTAAGGTAGTCTACTCTAAAAGCGACCATGTTCTAAATGTGACCCCTATCTAAAAATAGGTAACATATTGCTTGAAATATCTAGTACTGTCAATGATGAGTTAGATAGGCTTAAATGGTCACTTTAAGAACAAACTACCATAGATAGTAAGACTTTAATCTTCTTAATTGAAAAAGATTATAATACGAATTTTGAATTTAGATTTTTTTATATTGAAAAATTGAGTTGAAAGTTTGAAATTTTTTTGGACAAAGACTTGATATTCATTCTTTAAAATTTTATTAAATGGAAGTAGGTTTTGCTTGGAGAAAAACATAAATTGCAAATAGGTCTAAGATGGAATTGAAACATATTAATCCCAACAATGAGATTGTTCTAATAAGTTATCTAAACCATGTAGAATTTTTTTTTTAAATTTAAAATTATAAAATTGAGCTCAAATTTTTTTCAATACATTATTTTTTCAAGAAGATGCTAATGATTGCCCACAGAAGAAGATGCTCTATAGCTTTCACATCACCAATCCAAACATAATGAATTAAATCTTTCTATACATGCAAAAATACAATTTATTAAAAATACATTTAAAAAATAATTTATTTCAAATTTGTTTTTTCCTTCCTTTGAACTTCATGTGGCACAACTATTTTGAACTTCATGTGGCAAAACAAACTTGAAATAAATTGAGAGTGACTTCATGTGGCACAACTTTTTCTCCTAGGCGTTGCTTGAAATAAAATTTATATTCCCAAATACTAATTTGTTTTCCTATAATGAAAATAAGTTTAAAAAAATCATTCCAAAAATTGAGATCATGGGAACCTGCTTGAACCTTCCAGAGAAAAGACACTTAGGGTAAAAAAAGAAATTTCATAGCTTTCAATGAACACAAATCACTACCAGGCCAAAAGGAAGCAGAAAGATTTAGACTACAAGCCGGAGGATAAAACTAAAGATTAGAAATTTCAAGTTAACTCACTGCATGGGAAGCTGCAGCAAGTTCACAAGGCAACGAAATATTCTGCCAACCAGCAATCCGCGGAATTTTCTTCATGAGCTCAGCATCAGCACGTTCAAGCGTGTAATTGGAGTAGAATTCCCCGACGCCGAATACCTGGTTGGGGCCTTGCACGTAACCTTGAGCACCATTCAGAAACAGGTCACCTTCTGATCTCAGTGTGCCTGATGCCTCGTGATCGCAATCTCCTGCCTACGCCACGCAACAATACACTCATCTTTAAACGCCAAATCCAAACCCAGTAATAAGGGTAGTACTTTTGAGTTTCAACTTCTAAAAAATAAGTAATTGTACACACAATTTCGGAAATGCACTCATAAACTATAAATATCTTATATGATATGTGAAAAGAATTTATTTATTTATTTTAACATTGTTAGTAATGTATGGTAAAACATGTTACATCACTAGTCCCTCGAGTTCATTGTGATGTAAACTGTGACATAACACTCTCGTATCGCTTTTATCGTCACATGGCGTAACACAGTATAACAATGTTTACCTCCCTCATTGGTAAATTATGTTATGGGTGCATTTGTAGTTAGAAAAATCATAATCCCTGTCCTCCTTTGCCCTCTTAGAGCCCTAATCTTCGAGATCTGATTGACTTGATTTCATGATTGTTCTATGCAATCCAGGGCATCCAAATCTGTACTTTTAGTTGATCGGCTTAGAATGTGGAGGAATATGGGATAAAAAAAATTCCAAACTGGTCTGGTTCTCGAGTATTACCAAGCTAATAAAACATTAGCATTGTATTGATCTATGAGACCCGTCTCAGAAGAGTTCAAAGAAGGCATAACTTTTCCAATGCAGTGCAGTATGGCAATAATCTTAGAATTACATACCTTTTCCGAGTAGTACTCGAAGCCTTTCTTTTTGTCTCCAGCTTCGTAAATGCAGTGTTGCGAAAGGATCTGTTTCATTGGGAGAATTTAATCATCAAACACCAGGCATTTGAGAACTGTCAATACCAATGCAGACAACCTTGGAGACTTGGATTTTGACTAATAGATCAACAAGCAGACCTAAGTAAACCTAATGACCCAGTAATTTTGCATCAACAAGGATTGAATTGTTCAGAAGGTGGTGAGACAACTGGTGCCAACATTAAAATCCATTTAGCTAACCATTTGTACAGCTTTTTGAGGATCGACATATAATGTAAGTTAAATACTGTTGCTCAAATACAAAGGACTCCACGGTTAGTCCCGGCCCTGAACTAATATAGAGAATACTCCTTGCGACCCTTTAACTAATATGTAGGAGCGTGAGATCAGGACATAGCTGTGAAGAGATCGCTTTGGGTCTAAACGAGCCAAATCTATGAGATCACAAATCTATCAAACAATGTAAGAATTTTCATCTACAATCATTCAAAGTGAAAGGTTGTAGACCACTTTTGAAGGGACAACAAACAACCGTATTTCTTTTCATAGATCACTGGGTCAAACAACTGTATTTCATATCACTGGGTCAAACAAGTATATGAATCCCGGATATGATTAGATGTTGTTGGTAACAAGTAAAGGAGACGGGATCAGTATGTTGAACACCCTCAAAACGGGATGAGCAAAGGAAGGAGTTAGATGCAACAAGTTTTTCATACCTGGGACTCCACACTAGCACATACGGCATAAACAGACCACCCACGAGTGTAGTTGTTGTATAGATGGACTTTGCCAAAGCGCACTCGAGGATGGCGTTGTTTGGTCCCATCATAGAAGCAATGGTGAATGGTCACTCTGATACACCGATCCTCATGGTGCTTTGGGTCCGCCCCTATCAACATGGTCTTGTTGTGGTTGAAAAAATGGCACCTGCAAACACAACACAACCCCGTGTTGAAGGGTAACCAACAGACTAAAGTTTAAGCCCTAATAGTACCACCAAGTATCCACATTTTGATTTTTGAGAATGTCTAGGTCAAATTGGGCATTCATAACACCTTGAGCCCATTTGCTAATTCAAGGAAGAATAAGATCTCGATGTTTTGATCTTCTTTCTATGATGATTGACATTTTTGCTCTTGAGTTGACACTTATAAGCAAGCAAAAGAAGCAACATGTTTGTTGATTTCATCCAAATCACATCTTGTTTGTTTATGTATTGCTTAATGAGCAATAAGATGGGTGCATTTATAGAAGAACAATAAGAATGTTATAGTATGTCAATGTTACATGTTCTCCAGCAGAATGATCTACACACCTCGACACAGTAACGAAAGAAGATCGCCGCGTGATATCAATCAAGCCATCATCGTAGTCGGACAACGTACAGCGATCAATCCACACATGCCGGGAGTTCGGTTTCAATTGAATGGCATCGGCATCAGGGCCTACACCTCGTTGAAATTCAAGGTTGCAAATGATCACGTGCTCACACTCTTTCAACTGCAAGCCCTTGTTGGTGATCTTGATCCTTTGACCCCGCCCATCGATGGTCTTGAAGGACTGCACCCGAATATTCTTGGCAATGTTTATGGTGCCTGACACATCAAACACAATCCACAATGGCTCCGTCTTCTTGCATCCATCACGTAGCGTTCCACGACCTTCATCTGTGGCACATCAACTTCTACAATTCAATGAAATTGTATGCCTTACTTTGTAAACATTATTTAGCTCTTGTCAACCTTCACCTTTTTACTTGCAGAATTGGAACTAGCCTAAGATTGATTAGCTTTCTAAACTTGAGCACTCTTCTTTTCCTTTACAACTTGTATTGGATCCTTGCTATGCTATTAATGGCAAAATAGTAAGTCAAAATACAAGATGTAGCAAAACATTAGCATTCTGAGAATTGAAACTAGTATGAGTATTAATAGCTTTCTAAACTTAAATGTTATAGAGCACTCTTCTATTCCTATACAGTTCTTATTGGATTCTTGCTATGATATAAGTGGAAAGATAGATAAACATCCAATTGTAGAGTTTGATAGAATTAGAATAATAGATTTGGATTCTTAGGTCTTATAACCTTCATGTGGCACATAATTCAATGAAATTGTATGCCATGTGTAATTAACATGCTTCAACTTTGCAACTGTTTAATTTGAGAATTAGAACTAGCCTTCTACAGTTGAATGTTAATGAGCTTTCTTCTATTCTTATTCAACTCTAATTGAATCCTTGTTACAATATTAATGGCATGATAGCAAGCCAACATAAAAAAAAAAAAAAAACTATAGCTAAACAAATGATAGAATTAGAACAACAAATTTGAATTCTTGAATCCCATAACCTTCATCTATGACAAATCATACACCATATTATACACCAAAATTCAATACATTCTTTAGTCCTTCCAAGATTAGCTAGCTTTTTAAACTTGGATATTAGTAAGCATTCTTCTACTCCTAATCAGCTCCTATAAGCCCCTTTTGCGTTCCTAATAAACATGCCGGGATACAAACTACAGGCAAACATTGGATGGAATTAAACTGATGGGTTCAGATTCTTGCGCGTCTCTAAGAAATTTCAAGCAAACAAAAAATTCAAACGATTACCTACCTAGAGATTGGAGAACGGAATGAAATCGTTGAAACCTGCAACCCTCTTCCCACTCAAATTCAGATCTAGGGTTTTGAGAATTGACCAAACCTGCAAGCGAAGTGACATGGTACACTTTGCCGTGAAGCCCACCAATCGAAGCGCTTCCGAATCCCTCCGCCGCACCTGCCAGACCTCGCAAATGCGAATCCGCAGTCGCATACGGTCCCGAAGAATTCGAATACGAGACGCCGGGAGAGGAATGTGCCTCCCGTTCTCTGCCGTGAGTTCGCAAGCAGTGATTTAGCATCTTCCCGAGGAGCTCAACGTGCTTGTGCTTGTGCTGCTTTTCCGTCATGCTTGACCCTAAAACCCTGCAACTAGTTTCTTGCGAGAATTTCTTCGAAAAATTCTAGTTCCTGAAAACTCTCCGAGCAAATTGGGGACGGAAATTCAAACTGACACACTCCTGTTTTTGAGTGAACTCTGACTGAGTGAACGCTCAAGACGGGGTCCGCGAATTTCGTTGGGGAATTCAAATTTCGAAACGGCTTCAGCTGAATACAAATTGGTCGGTGTGTTGGGACTTCAGAGTCCGTCAATCTGGGGTTTTGTGAGACGTGGCATCTTAAAGTGGTGACACGTGGTGTTACTTTGAAGCATTTAGAGCATTCATCGGATAAGGTAAGGTAGAAACACCCCAAACCGTTACTTTAAGCAATTCAGCATAGTTAGAGGCATATTGTTCTAAAAATATTATTTTTGTAGTATTAGTAAGAGAAAATCATGAATATTCAAAAAAAAATTAGATTTTTTTGATGTGATATGTAATTTTTATGATTTTTCAAAGTGGCAGGTCTCTAAACCACTGGAACTGTCCCATAGGTGCACCTAAAACTGAACTGTGCAAATTTTAGCTGTCAGCAAATCAAAATTTAATATGTGTCCTTTAAGTGCGTGAGCAAATCAAAGTTAAACATGTGTAAGACACATTAATGGAACTCTAGGGACACTTTAAGGGCACTCTATGGGACAAGGATTAGGTACAGGGACGGTTTTGGGTGTTTTTACTTTAGGAGGTTCATAAATTGTCCACCTACGAGCTAAAATTGAATTTTGGGGAGGTGAAGCTTCTTTGAAATATTTTTCAGTAAATTTTTCTTGAAAGACAAGTGGGATTGGCACCTAACCCAAGTTGTTTCATATTTTTTGAAGCTTTGTGGAATTAGTTATGAAAATTTGAAGTTAAAATGGCATAGGGCTTTAAAATCGCCCACTTCGTCAAATGCAAATTATTTGTACATTGCTAAAGGCTACAAAAAAAAACATGTACAAATAGTGTATATTTGAGGTGGTGGGCAATTTTATGGAGCCTGTGCACTTTTAGAACATCCTACCTTACCCAACCTATCACCTCAATTCAAGCCTTCATATATTTATAGTGTACATTTTTGTTCTCTACATGGGACAATTTCTAGATTCAAGCAAGGATTCAAGGGAGCAAAAGAAGACACCAATGTTGCTTAGTTAATAATGTTATGTGATAATTGGTTGGATTACCTTAGCACACTTTGTGAGACAAATGTGATAAACTTATTCTTATAGAGGTATTGTGTAGTATTTTTTGTTTGATGATGGATGAAAATATCTAAAGAGTTCATGATAATTTGTAGTGTTACTTTGGGTGAAAGGACTAAATGAAAATATATGACAAATGATTTTTAGGGGAAAAATTTGAAAATGAAGAATGCACCTATTCATCTAAGATTATAATTAATTTTTGAATGACTACATTGATGATAGGTCTTTTTCTTTCAGAGTTAACCCTAAAGTGCTCTGACATCTATTTTCTGGACGATGAACAAATTTAGATTCTTGTTTCTGTCTTGTTCTTGCTTGGATGAAAGTCATCCTAATTTTGGGTGATACTTGATCAAGTTCTTGTCTTATCTAATGGTTGGATTTGGTATTACTAACGTACATTTTTTTTTCTAAAATTTTAAATGTAGAAGTGTGTCAAGTGGTCAAATTGCGATGACTTTAGTTCAAAACTAGGTTTGCAAAAATGAAGTCATAGATGTAAAGAACACAAACATTTCAAAAAATTATTATGTGAAAAGAACCTCATTTCAAATCCATTTCAAAAAATGATACTATTTTGCTTGTACTTGAATTTTGAAGGAATTTTGAAATTTTCCTTTCCAAATTTATAGAAAATTATTGGTGATAGCATTGGTGAATCTAACTATATGGATGGAATGTAAAACTCAAAATCTACAACTTTTCTTTGTATACCACTTCAAAAGTATTCTTTTAAATTGTACTTAATAATGTTTTTTCCCAAATCATCAATTTCGGAGAAGACTCCAAATGTTTAGGGGTTAAATCTCCCCCATCTAACTATCTAAGAACAAACTAAGGAGTCTCTACAATTTCCTTGTTTTGCAAAAAAAAATGTTTTACAATAAGAACCATTAGTCCTACACATTTGATTTTGCTTAGGACAAGAATATAGAATATGTTTGATTATAGAATCCATCTAAAAAAATTGCATACACATTATGAAAAAAATGAGCCCTCAAGGGGGCCATAAGTCTACAAACAATGGAAACAAGGAATGCTAGCCAAAAAAGATTAATTAATTATTTTTTTGGCAAGCAAATTAGAAGGCCTCATCAGCATGGTACAATTCATTTAAATAATCTTTAAAAAAATTTAAAAGTTAATATTAAAATAATACAAAATAATACAAAATTTGAATTAGTGACCACATCAAATTGCTATCTTTGATATTATTATTATTATTTTATTATTATTTATTATATATATAAATATATTTTTGATGTGGTTACTATTTATCATTGATGATGAACATTGGCCTTGTTCCTTGAAGGAGCTATGAGTTCCATTGAAGGAAATTTTCATTGCAAAGCAAGGCTCATTTTTTCCAAATGTGGCCACAATCCATTTCAAATTAGAACCCAAATCTTTCGATCAACACATGTATTTCTTGTTATATTGTCTTGCATAGATCAAAGTAATATTAAGTGGTCTCATCCTTGCTTGGTTTAGTTACTATACTCAATCATTCCTTCTAAAAGGAGAGGTTTAACCTTGTAATAGCATAGTGGCCTACAACTATCTAACAAATGACAAAGAATCCTTCTATATAAAAAATATAAATGCAAATGTTTATTCTTGGGATTTGTGTGAAAAGGGGAGGTCTTGCCTCTAATGAGTGCTCTTGGATTTTTCTTAAGCAAATGATTCACACAATGTAAATAACATAAGTGCCTAATTCATAGATGTATATTGTTGCATATTTTAGTAGCGGGTCAATAAACAAGTTTTTTTTGGTGGGTGCATTTTATCACTCTAATGTATAGATTCTAGCCTCTCTTGTTTGTGTTATGCTTTTCATTTGCTTAGGTGACAATATCTTTAGTGCAACAATTCAACCAAGAATTTTACTCCTAATTCTTGATTTCTTATGAATCTTGGAAGTAGCAAAGAATATTTAAATGTATTATAATACTAATACAATCTGTTGCAAAACTTGCAAAGTATAACCACACTAGGATTTGAATTCAAGATTAGTAAAATCATACATCATTCAAGTGAATAAATTATATTTTGGATGAAAACATGACCACATATGTAATAAATGGATGAAATCATGACAAAATGTTTTGATAAATAAACCCCCATTTCCATCAAATTTCAACCTTATTAAAACTTTCTTTCACATTTTTTTCCCTCCCCCCTTTTTTCCCCTTGCTTTGCACTTTCTTGTAACAATAATATATCTTCTTTAACTTCCTCACAACCTTCAAAAGTCAATCTCATAATCATTCCAAAAATTAATTGAAAAAAATCATTTTTCCATAACTCATAGATATTAAATAGACAAGTGATTCTTTCCATTTCCTTCATAATTTTACTCATGCATACCATTCCATCTATTTAATGTATGATACACTATTTTATAGGCCTATAATACACCACGGATTGCAATATCAAATGATAAACAAAATTTATTGATATTTGAATCTCATATTGGCCATCTGTTGATTAGCTACATAATGGAGGTTCCAAAGTTCACAATTAATAAAAAAGTTTCATGTAATCTATAACACACTCAATTTTGGAGTTACATTAAACTTATAACCCTGCATTTATAAAGTAACAAAACATAGCCCTCAAAATGTACAAGGTCAATAGAGGGATAAAATAAGGTACCTACAAGAGTAAAGCACCAACAATAAGCCACCAAGGTTACACCAAAGTAACTACACCTAAAGAATCTCAATAAATAATTCAACATAGTTCCCATAATTATGTTGAAAAAGTTTTTGTAGGATCTTATTGATAGCCTAAAGGGGATTTTAAACTCTCTAAGAATGCATTTTTTGGACACCATATGAATAAACTATGAATTTTAAAATGCAAATCAACCTTGCACTCTCATGAATGGTGACAGTACATTTGAGGCAATGAATCTGGTGGTTTTAGAAAGGGATTAGAATTAAGTGTTGTTACCTTATTGACTGCTCCAAAGGCGACATGTACGTTTGAATGATGATTATTGCCGAATGTGTTGCCATCATTAAGGAGACAACCTTGATTTCTAATTTCTACATGCTTTACTGCATGCAAAGAAACTACCATGAATTCATTCCAAACTAAACCTTCAACAACTTCTAATACATGAGAATGGAGCTTGAATGTCAGTGTAATAGTTAAACGTCCCAGAAAAACGCTCATCGACCATGACAAGTTTGAGTTAACTCCATGCTATACTTCAGAGAAACAGTACTGAGATGAATGTGTGTTTTGTCTCACAGAAAAATGTCTCCAGGCTGGGCACTCAACTTTAAATCAGAAGATTTTTACATATTTGCATTACAGTACTCCCATCATGTCATAGGTCATTTAGGAGGAAGTGGCCAGTGCTTAGCTATGCGCTCTATTGCATCCAAAGATAACGTGTTGTTCACCTGAATTCAAACATGCCCACAATAAGATAGAGCCAATCTGACTGGGAAACACATGTCCTAAGCAAATGTGGCAGGACATACATTTCACTCAGTCAACAAAGGAATTGTGCCAGACACTTTTCCTAAACGATTTAACAATTTTGGACCATCTGGTCTCTAATCTAGATCTTTAAGAGAAAACTGATAGAAACTGCGGTTTTAGTAGTCAAGTTCAGTTATTCTTTAAGAAATCAGCACATACATGGATCAGAAAAAACTCACCAGTTCGTTATGACGGGCCTTAAAAGCATCACAAAAACGCTGAGCATTTTCTGGCGATAACTGCTCCAAATCGCCCCAAAAAGATGTTATACAATGGACATACATACGACCAAGTAGGCATGCGTAAAAAGACCAGAAGCTTGATTTGGGTGCAATGCACATCATCTAAATTTTTTTTTTTCTCTATAGACCTCCATCCAGAGATAATATAGTGGTGACTATCATGCAACTAAATGTCCCAAACAGCCGTGCTCAGATAAGATTATGCCAGCCCATACAATATCTAAAATTAACTAGAACTTACAAGCTGACATGGTACATAGTGAAAAAAATTTAGTATATATTGATTGTTTTCTCTTCTCCCAGTGCATTGATTTAGGAACCTTTTCCATAACTCTGAATCTACAAGAAAGCAGTCTTCTTCAGGTAAGAGAGCTATCAACGGGATTAGTACAGATAGAACGTACCTGCTGCTCTGCTGCCGCCTTCAAGAGATCCCAAAAGTTTGCTACACATCTCAGCAAAAACAAACGTGTTAAGAGAAATACTCTCCACTTTTGAGGACCCTTCAAATTGAGAGGCAGACAAAAGCCACAGGCAATGGCTGAATGCTCAAACAATATATATGCCGGCATCATAATTTCAAACAGATGATTGAGTAAAGGAGTGCTTTTACAAGATGATTTCAAAGGTGCATTGAGGAGAAAACAATCTCAATAGAAATGTCAGCATAAGCACACCACGTGATAGCAAGAGAAGGCTAAAGCTCTGTGGCGGTACGTATGTTAGAAGTACCTTCAGCACCCGAGGATGTAAGTGACGTTGGCGGAGACTGAATATCCTTCCCTGTATCAGTTTCGTGACTGGGGCTCCCTGTATCTACCTGTCCCGTCACAAAAAATTACCAGATACCAGAAATTACTGGTTGGGAATCTAACCTACCTCAATAATCATAACAAAGGATCTATAAGACTATTGTGATTATTGTGAACAAAGGATCTATAAGATTAATTCATAGGTGGAAATCTATGATCTTGAAAAGAAATGATATGGGCAAGAAGAACATCGATTATTAATATCATGAAAAACCTTCAAGGCATATACCTGTTGCAACTGGACGGTTGACGAAGGAAGAGGAAATCCAGATGGAGCCCTCCGGTTCACTCCGTTGACTTCATCTGCCTGCCAATGCAAACGAGTTCCAAACTCAAAACAATTATGGCAGGACCTCTATGCACAATTTCTGAGAACCTTGAGGCATAACAACGAGTAAGAGTAATAAGTTGTAGACAGTAAATAACAATAGTAGAGAAACATAGCAAAGAGAAGAGTCACAGTAAGAAACATACGCAATAAGAGGGTGATCTAACAACTGGGAACAGCTCCAGCAAACGTTGGAACTGCTCCTCCTCCATAGCCACAAAAGAACCCCGCAACTCCGTCCTCTGGAACTACCTTACTGCAAATATCAGGACGTTCGAGTCCCTACCTTCTCGCTATGCCAAAGCTTATTGACGCCAAATGAGGTAAAAACTGCTCACAGAATGAACATTGAGATCAAGAGTGGTGTGATCCTTGATACTCGAAGCACTTATTCTGACAACCACAAACATCAAAATGAAGTTTGTGTCAAGGAATGTAAACATTTGAAGGTGGATTCACTCACAATCTCCGCAAACATCTTCAACCGTAAACACAATCAGCTGAACTGCAATGCCGGGCATACGAACATCTACGACATTACAAATAACCAATCCTGAATCAATAATACTCATGAGAAGCAATAACCGGCTCACAACAACCAGAATGAGGCCTCGTACCCTATTTTGAGGGTCTTTACGCACTCTATCCCTCGATGCAGGAATTCGCAGGAAGTTCCAAGAATATCTATTAGGCCCTGCACACACTGAGCGTTTCAGAAATCAAACACGATGCCCCCCATTTCAAAAGAAAATCCGAGATTTAAGTCAGTCCACCAAATTCTCTCAATTCGTTCCATTCCTCAAACAATCAAAACAGCATCCTATTCTTACACCCTCTTGAGAATACATCAAACATTAGATCAAACAAAGAGTTCTAATCAGTTCGCAACAGTCTGATAGATCAATCAGAAATTCGGCCAGCACTTCCCCCAGTTAAAAGGGAACCCTAATGTGAATCAAATGACCTATTCCACTTTGTCGCTTAAGGTAGGGACATCCAAAAATGCCAGGGATTCCGAAGTGCCACTTCAGTACGACATTCCATGTACCCCTCCAAAGAAAACATTTGCATCAGATCATCAGCGTCCAATCGAGACCCGAAATCATCGTATAATCTACCCGAGACTCTAAACTGCACTTCAAATCTTCGTAATAACCAACACCTACACCAAAAAGTAGTCATTCCTCCGCCATACTATCTCAAAACCCTATTCCCCATTGACATGTTACAAGAATTTCAAAGAACTTGGGAATTTGAAAATCGGCAGACGTACATGAATTCGATGCAATTCGTTCACGATCACTAAGTTACAATCCGAGATTTGCAGGAGAGCTTACGAGAATGGCGCAATTGGTGTTGATGTGAAGCTGTTGGCGAAAACAGAGTAACAAAGGAGAGAACTGGTCAAGGCAGTTGGTCCAGCAAGAGACTCAAGATTAGGGTTTTGAAGAACGACGAGCAGAGCAAGGGCGTTACCTGGCGTTAACCGCGGGTTTGGAAATTCTCCAACGGATGAAGAAAGTTAATTAACGGATGAAGAAAGCGGAAATCGTGTAATCGGGCAAGAATCCCTTATTCAATAAAGAAAGTGTCCGGACATTTCTCTACAATGGTTTGTGATTGCTATATGTTGGTGTTGAGAAACCAAAATATGCAAGAAACAAGAGTGTTCATATATTGAAGGAGATATAAACCATACAGGGAAGAGAGAAGAGAACTAGTAATTCTCCTCTCATTCTATTGGTCAAGTGATTCTACTCTTATCTCTACTTGTCTTTATATTTATAGTAAACTTGAGTTAACTACAGTGAAGAGTGTATTAAGATAATACTTTCTTAACACTCCTCCTTGCTCGATATATCATTTGTAAAAAATGTATACAAAATCCTATATAAAAATCTATACAAAATTCAATAATCTTATAAGATTACGGTTATTGCCTCATTAAAGCCTTATTTGAGAAAACCTTGCTTGCAATCAAGGAAAAAACCACAAATGAAGGAAAAAGAGTACAACGCCTTGATCAATCTCTTCTCATGGTAAAACCCAATGAGAAAAATACATGAAAGAATATCAAAAGATTTACGTAGTAATAGCAATAAAAACTATTGAATTTCTTGCTCTAAACTATTTAATCGTCGCATTCCAATGCCATGAACAAATCAACGATGTGTACATAATGGAAGAACCTTGGTGAGGAGAGCAACTAGATTATCTGTTGATATGACTTTCATAATTTGCAATGTTCTATTTGTGATCAAATCATGCGTATAACTAAAGCACATTTTATAACGGATAATCTAACATTTGTCATTTCATTTACACACAAATACCAATTTGTATCCAAGAAGTCGAGAAGGAAGATTATTAAAAATTGGTCCAAAAACTTGCCTCTTACGCAAAAAAACATACTCCTCTTCTTCAAGAGCACTATAGGCTGATGCATCACCTATTCAACAATATTTGGTTCAAGATCATGTTTCTCACAAGAAATGTTTTTGCAATCATAGAAATGAATGAATAATCAATGTCAATTGTTGCTCTATTCCCAAAAAATTGTTTATCCCGTAGGATTATATGCGTAGTTGAAGAATCAAAGAGCATATCACAAGACTCATCAATAGAGTTATCCTCAACAATATACGCCTCTGCATCTTCAGCTCCAAACGGGTCCATAGACACATCCATGGTGTGGGCTTGCCAAGTTTGGACACAAAGTTTTTTATTTTCTTAAAATATTTTGACAAAATAGTTCGATGTTTGCCAAACATTTGCCAAATGGCCCATTTTGGCCCATTTGTGGCAAAAATGTGTCTCGGATGGACACTTATGATGGTTGTTAGTGGAAGAAGTATTATCCTTTTCTGGATTACTTTACTATCATGGCTACTACTACCCGAACATTTGTCACGATGTTTCTTAAAGTTATGTGTTTTAAGTTAAAAAATAAAAACCCTGACAACATGGGCCTCAGAGACGTTAGTTCCTATAGGACAAGATTCGGCATTTCACAAAAGAAGCCCATTTTGCTTCTCTACAAGAAATAACAAAGACATAAGATCTGAGTAGTTTTCAAATTTCATGTTTCTATACTATTGTGCAAATATAGCAGATGCGGGTGGAAATGTTAAGAGAGTTTTCTCAATCATTTCCTGTTCGGTTATAGTCTAACTACACAACTTTAATAGCGAAATTATACAATATAACTCATTGTTAAAGGCAACGAGTGTTAGAAAGTCCAACACTCGTAAATAAGTCCAATCGTGAAGGACTCTAGGTAGTTGCTCCCATCGGCGGTTACTGTGGAAAAAATAGGGATTAAAGATGTGGTGTCTCAAGACTAACATTCATGGCTACTGGAGTAGTTGTAAAAGTAGCTACCAAAGAGGTCAATGTAGCCATAATGTGAAACTAGGAATTGTAATTGAAAACCACAGTTTGGAAGGCAACTAAAAAAACTAAAGACAAAGAAAGAGAGCCTATATGTTATGATACAAAATCAAGAGTCGACATTCCTTTCATACTTTGAGGTCATAACCTAATATAGAAACAAACACTAAGAGACGCAAACGTGACATTGAAAGTATTCCATTGTATTAAGCAAAATGTCAAGTGAGGAACAAACTTCCTCACATGGTTTAAGAAGGAAGGAGAAAGAGTAACCAACCTGCAACCAATGTAACCGTCATTACGAACTAGTTCGTAACATTATTCCCCTTTTTAGGTAGAGTTCTCTTATGGTTCGGTACCGGCGCTTCAGGGTGCTTCTTATGAAACTTTGCCACCGCTAGTGGTGCATTCTCTAAATTCGCCGCCGGCTCCCAAGAATTCTCTTCCAGTCCATAGCCCTCCTAAGAGACAAGATATTGCAATCTTCTTCCCCGACCAAAAATCCGTGAATTAAGAACTTCGTGGACTTTCCATTCAACATCCCCATCAGGAGTGGTATTCGGTGGAAGTGGTAACCGGCGTCGTCCCGGAATGGAGTCATGATGATATCTTTCAAGCAAGGAGATGTGGAACACATCATGGATCCATAATGTTTTTGGTAATTGTAAGCGATAAACAACGTTGGAGAGTTTAGCAATTACTGTAAAAGGTCCCAAAAACTTTGGGGCCAGTTTTCAAGACGGCTCCGTTGTTGTTATATTCTCGTGTCGAAGAAGAACCTTGTCGCCTATTTGAAATGTTGGTTGTAATAGTACCCCTCGGTCATAGTTGCGTTTGGCGTCCTCCCCTGCAATTTTTATCATGACCTTAAGTTCTTCGTGGACTTGTTTCAAGTGTTGTACTCGGTCCTCCGCGGCGGGCACTGTAGATGTAGTTGGTGTAGAAATCGAAAACGCCGAATGATAACCATAAGTGGCGTAGAAAGGAGAGAACCATGTTGTAGAGTGACTTGCGTTGTTGTACGCAAATTCCGCTATCGGGAGGAGATTGGCCCAATCATCTTGTCGGGTTGTAGTGAAAGTTCGAAGAAATTGCTCAAGCACTTGGTTTACCCTTTCGGTTTGCCCGTCCGCCTGAGGATGAAAAGCTGTGGTTGGAGATGGTTGAATCCTAAGGAGTTCGCAAAGTTTTCTCATGAACTTAGAAACAAAAACTGGCCCATGATCCGAGATTACCTCCTCCGGTGTGCCATGATGCTTCCAAATATTATGTAAATATAATGAAGCGATCTCGTTGGAGGTAACCGTTTCCTTTGTAGGAATAAAGTGGCCTAGTTTCGTGTTTTTATCGACCACCACCAAGATAGAGTCGTGTCCATTGCTATTTGGTAATTTTACTATGAAATCGGTAGAAATTCTTTTCCACGGTGTATGACCGGCCGGAATAGGTTGCATTAGTCCATATCTAGGATGGTGAGTTGACACTACAACAATGGCAGTGTTTTATGACTGCAAAATTATGACTGAGGATGACTAGCGACTGCTTGCAGTCATATTCTTGAAGGCCAACACTTTGGGGAGAAATATGACTGCAAAATATGACTGCTAGTTATTTTTACGCCTTGTACTTCACAAACGTATACTATACGACCATTAGGAATACCAAAGTACTTCATAGGGAACGTAGGGAACATTGAGTCATATTATCACTAATATTTTCATATAATAGTGATTTTTTTTTTTTTGGGCAATTCAAGAAAAATTTGGGCAATTCCAAAAAAATATAGAGAAGTCATTGTTTAAAATTTTGAAATCCTAGTCACCTACTTTTTTGGATTTTGAATTCTAGTCACTATTTTTTTAGGGTTTTGATATCCTAGCCGTCATTTTTTTAGGGTTTTGAAACCCTAGCTGCCACTTTTTAGGGTTTTAAAACCCTAGCCATCACTTCTTGTAGCTCTTCTTCCTTACTTTTTATTGTGTCTTAGCTCTCACTTGTTGTTGCTTTTTGTTGCATCTTAACTCTTGTTTCTTGTTGCTCTCTAGTTCATGCTTCTTGTTTCTTATTGTTGCATCTAAATTCTTTCTTTCTCTTGCATTTGAACTCTTTCTTCTTCCTAGTTCTTGTTTTTTTGTTTCCTCTTGTTTTGTAGTTCTTGCTTCTTATTTCTTCTTGTTTCTTATTTCTTCTTGTTGCATCTATACTCTCATTTCTTGTTGTTTCTTGTCATGTCTTAGTTGGTGCTTCTTGTTTCTTCTTGTATCTTCTTGTATCTTGATTGTTGTTTTTTATTTGTTCTTATGTCTTAATTGTTGCCTCATATTGTGTCTTAGTTGTTGTTTCTTGTTTTGTGTTGCTTCTTGTTTCTTATTGTGTCTTAGTTGTTGCTTAGTTGTTGCTTCTTATTCCTTATTGCATTTTAACTTTTGATTCTTGTTATCTCTTAGTACTTATATTTTTTTTCTTGTTTCCTCCATCATCAATCTTATTCTTTCTATCCTAAGCTTGAGCTACATATTTTGTGTTGATTGTAAATCTTTGAAGGTTAGGCTTTGTTGTTCAATCACTAAAAACTAACCTCTCATTTCTTTGATTGTATATGCAGGTATCAAAAGTTGAAACAAAGACATTGGAAGCTACTTGCAACTTCATGAAGCCAAAAATATGACTTATAGAAGTCATATTCCATAAAATATGACTGACGAGAGTCGTATTCTATATTACTGCAAAATATGACTCATCTCAGTCATATTCCATGCCATCAAAAAATATGACTAACTGCAGTCATATTCCACGTCATTCAAAAATATGACTAACTGCAGTCATATTCCACGTCATCCAAAAATATGACTGACTGCAGTCATATTCCACGTCATCCAAAAATATGACTGACTGCAGTCATATTCCACGTCATCCAAAAATATGACTGACTGTAGTCATATTCCACGTCATCCAAAAATATGACTGACTGTAGTCATATTCCACGTCATTCAAAAATATGACTGACTGCAGTCATATTCCACGTCATTCAAAAATATGACTTACTTCAGTCATATTCCACGTCATCCAAAAATATGACTTACTCCAGTTATATTCCATGTCATCAAAAAATATGACTGACTGCAGTCATATTCCATGTCATCAAAAAATATGACTGACTACAGTCATATTCCATGTCATCAAAAAATATGACTGACTGCAGTCATATTCCATATCATCAAAAAATATGACTCACTACAGTCATATTCCATGTCATCAAAAAATATGACTAACCGCAGTCATATTCCACGTCATCCAAAAATATGACTGACCGTAGTCATATTCCACGTCATTCAAAAATATGACTAACCGCAGTCATATTTCACGTCATCCAAAAATATGACTGACCATAGTCATATTCCACGTAGGATTTTTTGTTTGCCCGAGCAACTCAAGAAAAAGTCAAGACTCCCCTAGGAAAGTCAAAGTATACGCCATGTTGGCATACTATGGCTAAAAATGGGTATTTATACCCCTCGGAAAATATGACTGCCAATATGACTGATGTCTAAAGCGACTGCTTCTAAACGACTGGAGTCAGTCATATTCCAAGTCATCTACAGTGATTTCTGCGTGAGTCGTATTTTTTGATTTTTTGATTTCTGCGTAAGTCGTATTTTTTGATTTTGCGATCTCGACATGATGCGACTCACGCGGCTGATGCATCATGTCGAGATCGCAAAATTTGTCGCTTGAGTTCTTCATCATCTAGTACGTATATCAAATCCTTAATGCAAAGGATTCCATCATCCAAAGTGTATCCTTGGAGTCGTCGGCGTATATCCCAGGGTGATTGCTTGGAGTTGTCTTTGAAAAATGACAGTAGTGGTTGTAGTGTGGCATCCTCTTGCAACGCTGCCTTAAGTCGTTCTATAATCTGCGCATCTGCCCATACTGGTTCATAAGACTCAAATGCAGCCAATTGCAATAAGGGTCGATTCTCTTTATTTTGTCCCTCGGTGACATCCACTCATCTAGAAAGAGTGTCTGCCCTTTCATTTAGCGAGCTTGACCGGTGGTGAATTTCAAAATTAAAAGCGGACAGAAATTCAGACCATCGAGCTTGGCGTCGATTTAATTGTTTCATAGTAAGAAAATACTCCAAATTTTTGTGGTCCGAGAATACCCGAGTTTGATACGGTGATCCTTCCAAATATACCCGCCAGTCTTGAAACGCCAAAATTATACTTAAGAGCTCCTTGTCATAGATATCATAGTTCTATTCTGCTGGAGACATCTTTGAACTACAGAACGCATAAGGGTGGAGATGCCCATCATCCCCGTGCTACAAAAGAATGGCACCCGTTGCCACATCGGATGCGTCCGCCTCTACAATGAAGGGTCGTTCGAAATTGGAGTGGAGCAATACTAGTGCTTGGAGAAATCTTGATTGAAGTTCCGTAAAAGCTCGGTCCGCTTCTATTGGCCATTCAAATTTTTTATCCTTCTTTGTCAACATGGTAAGGGGAAGTGCAATCCTAGAATAGTCACATATAAAACGCCGATAAAAATTGGCAAAGTCAAGGAATGCTTGCACTTCCTTCACAGTTTTTGGTGTGGGCCAATCCTTGATGGTTTGAACCTTGTCCTGGCACATTTTCAACCCTTTAGAAGACACCACTATTCCTAAAAACTCAACGGATTGACAATGAAACTAACACTTTGATTCCTTGGCATAAAGCCCATGTTTCTCCAATCGTTGAAGAACTTCCCGCACCACTCGTACATGTTCTTCTAGATCTTTTGAAAAAATGAGGATGTCGTCCAAATATATTACTATGGAAATATCCAATAGATCTCCAAAGATCTCCTGCATGTAAGATTGAAATTGGGCAGGCGCATTGGTTAATCCAAAAGGCATCACTAAATACTCGAACAACCCATACCGTGTTTTGAATGCCGTTTTGAACTCATGCTCCAATGCCATACGCACTCGGTGGTATGCATGTCTTATATCTAGCTTGGTGAAAATCTTTGCCCCCACCAATCGGTCTGTGAGCTCCGGAATAAGGGATAACGGGTAGCAATTTCGGATTGTGACTTTATTCAAATTCCAATAATCCACGCAAACTCTGATGGAACCATCTTTCTTCTTGGCAAATACAATTGGTGCTGATACCAGGGATTTGGATTGTCAAATCCATCCTTTACCCAGATTTTCATCTAGATACTTGCGAAGCTCTTCTAATTCCGCCGGTGCATTAGGTCAGAGACCGGTATTCCGTGGCTCCTGGCCTTCCTTGAATTCAATCTTCATGTCCGCCACGCCGTGATTTGGCAACTCATTTGATGCCTGCTCACTAAAAGCTCCCCTCAAGTCGTGGTATTCCTCTGGAATTGAAGAGTTCTTTGTACTTGAAGGAGTCACCTTAGAAATATCAAGCGCATAAATCTCTGCATCTTTCGCCGAAAGACGAAAAGTGGCTGCTGACAGAAATGAGTGCGTAGGGGCAATTAACTTCCTTGTAACGGGGCCTTTCCTGTTTCTGTTCTTGTTTCCTTTTTCTGTTTTTTATTTTTATTTTTATTTTTGTTTCCTCCTTCGCTAATCTTGTTTTCCATTTTTTCTTTATAAACTTCGCTCGCCAAATCCAGGGCACTCATAGTGATTCCACCATCCGTTGACCGTCTCCAAGCATCATTTCCAATTCCGGAATGGAGGCTCATCATTTCCGGCATTGTACAATTCTCTCGACAATAAGCTGAGTTGAACATTACACTCCTTTGTGACCAACAAATAGTTGGGTCGTGACGAATCAACCAAGGGATGTGTAGTCTAGCTTTTTGGCTTATATTAGTATTTTTTGTTTTTTTGTGAACTTTATATATATACTCTACTCTATTTCTAGTATCTAGTGTAAAAATAGACTTATTTTATCTTCGAAGTGTGAAAATGATTCAAAACTATTGAAGGAAGTAGTTAGTTTGAAAATACAAAAAGTAAAAGATAAAGAAAAGGGAGAAAAAGAAAAAGAAATAGAAAATGAAGATTTGGAGAGCTTCGATGCAGAAACGTTGCACCTGCTAGCTTGGCTGCTTCCGATCCCCCCCTTCTTCCTGCCTTTAATTCACTTCTCTCTCCCATTGTTTCTCTCTCTCACCCAGTGTAGAACAAATAGTGCAGTTTGAGTGCAGAAAATTCTTGCGCGTGTAATCTTGCTTCTTGCAATAAAAATTGAGTTTTGTGCAAACTGTGCGTCCTTGTTTTTGAGCTGCTGTACTCCATGCTGTTGTGTTGGTTGCTTGGTGTCACGTGAATTGCCCTGTTGCACTGCTGGATTGTATTTGTGGGAAGATTAACTGATGAATTTATGGACTGACCTTGCTAGTCGTGAGACGTGGGCACATTGCGCTGTAGAGAGGCTTGTCGTGAAAGCAGATTGGTGAATGATCAGGAAATTTGTGAGGGGTCTCGAATTTGGCAGATAGTGAGAATTCTCAAAGTACTAAGAAGACGAGGATCAAACTGGTGAATTGGTAGCCCACAACGGTGAAGATTGAGGCGAAGCGGATAGACATTGGAGTCGGTGAGAGCACTTGGTTGCGACCGGGTGTTGCTTTGTTTGCTGATCAGGGAATTTAAGGAAGTTCGGTGGTGGTGACGATAGTTTGAAGTCGGAAATTGGAGTCAGGCTCTGGTGCCGACCGCTTCAGAGAACGACGAGCCTGGAGTGCGACTTAGGCCAAGTCAAAAATAAAAAAAAAATAAAAAAATTCAAATCTAATCTTCTGAATTTTCGTGTGGATCCTTGTGCACGGTTGATCAAGAGCATTGAGTGATTGTAAGTTTGGTGAAATTAGTCTGATTTCAAAATGAAATTGCAAATTTGGTCGTTTGTGAAGTTGTAATCAAATTAGGGGTTTGGGAATGCGAGTGGGTGAAAATTGAACCAAAATTGGAGAAATTGTGTAATCGCGTGATCACCAAGTGCGGGGGAGAGGGAATTGGGCGAGAAATTGAGTGAATCGATCAGAAAATTTGATCGCCGAAGCGGATCATCCATCAGAGGAGTCGCGGCGTCGAAGTCCAGGCGAACAGGCTCATCGGAGCAGTCAGAGACGAGTCGAGACGGGAACAGTTTCGACGGATTGAGTAGGGCACCCCGTCAGTTCGGCCGGTTGGGGATTGAGACCCGTTTGGCCCGTACGGGTATCAACTGGGTATTGGACTCGAGTATTGACCAGGTTTTGGGGGTATAAAATTTTGGACGCTTTGACCTAATCATTCAATCAAAAACAAAATAAATAAAGGCCGTGCTCCTGGTTTGGATATAGGCACAAGTACAGTTATTAGTTTTGGATTAATGTTTTAGTTGTAATGGTTATATGTATTAGAATGTTGTGTTACAAATGTCATATATCTACATGTTGTAAGCTTGAGATTTGTGTATTGTCGGTAGAGCATACTAATTTGCACGTGTTTGGCCATATTGTCCTTGGTTGTGTGTGTACGGACATATTGTGAGTTATTCTAAAACATTAACTCTTATTCTTTCGCTAAATACTAAGAATAATAATACTATTACTTATATAGTCTATTGCACATGTACTCAATACAAGTCAGTCCACATTGAACTATTGTCCCAGAATTATTGCCATGAGCCAGTAGCACACTAGATAGGACTGTAACTTCATTTGTCAAGTTAATATTATATATCATGTATTAATGGACAATAAGAGTGATATCTTGGATTTTAGTGGGAATAAGAGTGAATAAGTCTCTAAATTTTGCACGTTTATACATTGTGACCTTTAAACACACTACATTAGCCTTACATAGCTCGATCCCTGGTGTTCGAACTCGGATTTGATTGAGTTGAATCAGATTCCAATGTTATACTACATGATGTCCAAAATACATGGGTATCTTCCCGTATTGGTGATATCCGCCACCAACTTCTCACGATGACTTCCAATTACAAGTTCAACCACCGCCTCGTATGTAATAAGCCCGGAATTGATCATTTGGCCATCGATTACCTGGACTTCTCTTAATACTTCCTTGAGTTGTAGGATTGCATTGCACTCCTCTACAAACCTAGGATGCATGAAGATTCATGTGGCTCCTGAGTTTATTAGGGTGGAGGCTGCCATGGAGTTGATTGTGGCATCCAACGTTACATGGGCCTCCGGGTTCAAGGTGGCCCGTAGAGACAATGGACTTGATACACTTTCAGGATCTTCGTGGATCACTAGAGATTCCTTCCACTGCAAACCTTGCTCATGATCAAATCCATCATCTCCTCGTTTTGTGATCATGCTTTGCTTCGGGGTTGTAGCCGCTGCCATCTGGACGATGCCCGGGTACTGAATCCTCCCGCTCAGTCCTGGGCTTCCTCTTTTCCCGAGGCCATTTCTTCCATCTCCATAGTGGCCGAAATTGATAGTGGCCTAGAGGGATTTGTGGGGAACTTAGCTCTGATATGTCCTAGTCCGCCGCAACCCCAACATCGTCCCTAGCGTTGATACTCCAGTCGTTCTCCTGCCATTTTTGCCAAAGCTTGTGTGACTCGAGTTGCACCAAGCTCCATAGGCACCGGTCCCGAATTTGCTTGAAACCTCGCACTTGGATTCCGGAAAGGAGCAGTTGGAATTATAGCATTTAGGGAATCGAATTGTACCCGCCGATTTTGCCATCGGCCCCATAGCCTCTCGTCAATCTGGGACGCCATTGCCATCCAATTATGAAGTCCTTGTGGTTGGGTCTTTGAGGTGGCTACGGAATCTAAGATTTCAATCTTTGAGCCCTCCTCGAAACCGAGCCACCAAGCTAGCTTCATTCCATTCGACTTGAGCGGCATATTCATTAAACGTAGAAATATATGATGCCGCCGAACCAGTTTGCCTAAGCCGGACTAAACGGTCTTTTGCATTACCTTGCATATCCAAGTCACCGTAAACCCCAATAATTGATTTCTGAAAAGCTTCATAGTCCGTCAACAGCTCATGTTCACGTCTTTCATCAAGGGCTTATAAAAGTGGCATCGCCCAATTTTGTGCAGCCCCTGTCATGTATGAAAGAGCATAGGCAACTTTATTGGCATCAGAACTATAAGTGCGTGGCTTACCTCAGAATACCAAACGCAATTGTGTAAGCCACCGGTACACCTCGTTACCCTTCTTTCCGGAAAACTTGTCTGGTTCCGCCACTTTTGATTCCTTGATGTGAAATCCATCACCTCGAGGTTCTTCCATCCTTCTTGGTGCTCGCCCTTCCTCCCCGGATGTGGATGACGCTACTGGTCCTGACCCCAACGTCGCGCGCTCTGAAAGTTCTTGCACCAAGTAGGGAATCGCCGCTTGGAACACATTTTGAATTTGTTGTTGAATGAATGAGGCCAATTCCGACCCCACCCCTTCCGGCATTGTAAGCCCTCGCGGATCTTCGGCTACGTGCTCACGATCCATAGTAGCTTAACTTAACTTCACAACATGACTTCTCCAACCTTCTTCACCCACCACAATCTTGCCATTGTAGACAAGCATTGTTATCTTTCCTCCCTAACCACCACCAATTAATTGGTCGTTATCCTATCTATCAACCGCGGTGAATGCATCAGTACCTTAAAATCACCTCCTCGATAGAACTAACAAACAACACAAAATTGCATTGAAGTGTTGAATAGAACATGCAAAATTTTGGAAAAAGAAAATCGTACAAATTGTTTGCTACTCCTACCACCATAGAAAATTTGCAAGAGCTCTCGAGCCTATTTACTTCACAATAACTTCCCGAAAGGCAACATCCCACATTTGTCAAAACCAAATACATCTCTACCCGGTTGCCTCCTCATCTAAATGTGGACTCTCAAGGACTTGACATTATGTTACGATACAAAATCAAGAGTTGACATTCCTTTTATACTTTGAGGTCATAACCTAATATAGAAACAAACACTAAGAGACGCAAACGTGACATT
This sequence comes from Climacium dendroides, assembly GCA_950106755.1. NCBI lineage: Eukaryota > Viridiplantae > Streptophyta > Bryopsida > Hypnales > Climaciaceae > Climacium > Climacium dendroides. The sequence goes on from OX467092.1 coordinate 12,876,869, forward strand.
GAAAGTATCCCATTGTATTAAGCAAAATGTCAAGTGAGGAACAAACCTCCTCACATGGTTTAAGAAGGAAGGAGAAAGAGTAATCAACCTCCAACCAACATAACCGTCATTACAAACTAGTTCGTAACACTATAAACAGAAAATGAGCAAGAAAAGAGCTCCGAAGAAGAGTATGAAAGAACGGAGGGTTTCAAAACTCTTACAAAACAAAGCTAAATCAACATGCAAATTGGAAGTGCAAAGTTCCTCCACCAAGAAAAAAACCCGATAGAGCGTGCTGATAACATGTTGAGAAACCAAAATGTGCAAGAAACAAGAGTGTTCGTATATTGAAGGAGATACAAACCATTTAGGGAGGAGAGAGGAGAACTAGTAGTTCTTCTCTTATTCTATTGATCAAGTGATTCTACTCTTATCTCTACTTATCTTTATATCTATAGTAAACTCGAGTTAATTGTAGTGGAGAGCATATTAAGATAATACTTTCTTAATAGTTGGAATATGTATTCATAAGTATTTCAAAGGCATAAGGGATCTAAACTTAAGACATTGTTTTTTCTATTGTTTTTTAATCCCTTCGTTGTCCCCAATGCATTGAAGAATATTTTGTGTGGTGTAACTTTGTCTGTCCTAATTTGTCAAATCTATCAAAATTTTGCTATTAGAAAAAACATGGATTTAAGGCTAAAAGCATGTCTCTATATTGGTCCAACCCTATTTGTTGAAGGTCAAGCCACTTCCATTTTTGTTCTTGGAATGTCAACCCATCATTAAACTGATCAATGTTCCAAATTAAATAAGGATTGCTAAGGAGAGATGACAAGCCTATGAAATACTTCAAGTTTTTAACTTAGTATTTAGTGTGGGTCATTCTAATATAAGTTAGAGTCCAAATAAAACCAAATGGAGCACTATTCTAGATTTAATTAGCATTGAGATTTCACATATAAGTAGCCAGTTTTTAAACTTCCCAACAAGCATATCCATTAGGAAAAATCCAAGCCTTATAGAGGCTGCAAGTTCTGTACCCCCCACGAGGCAATTATATAAAATAAAAATTGAATCTAATGTGGTACTATTGGTGCCACATCAATGCCACATCAGAGCCACATCAAATTGACTATTTTTTATTTTTTAAATATTTTTTTATCTTTTCTATACTTGCACTACCATGATGCCAAAAATAAAAAACTTCCAACTTTTCAGGCTTGAAACTTTTTCTAATGGGCGTTGAATATTTTTGAAGGGTAACAAGTCAAGTTGGATTCACACATAACATCACTATAAGGATAGACTTCTATGTCGCTTGAAATGGAATAAGTCACAATTGACAAAATAGATAGAAGGTGGATAAAACAATAATTTAATAAATGATTTAAACTTTTGAGAGTGTTAAATTCCTTGAAATATATTTCAATCAAATGTTTTGGAAAAAAAAATGGAAGTTGCACATACCACAAGTAGAATTAGTCATGAATTTTGAAATTGGATTCCATTAGGTTCTAAAGCATTCCAACTTGATATATTTACTACTAGAACATTGAAGAATGCAACTAGTACATGCAATTGTATCCTTACAATGATGCTAGCATGTGAGCATATGAGCCTTTGAGCACATGTATAAGTAAATATCCTACAACCATTGAAGGTGTTATAACACAAACATCCACTACTTATTGAAGAAATCCATTCTATTTTATGCCTAACTCAAAATGTACAATGTCCATGACAGAACACAGAACATACAAATGTCTACAGAAACATGAAGATATCACAAGTGTAGATTGTGGTTTAGGATAGATTTTTGTGGATGTTGGATATGATGATGGTGATTCATAGTGAAAACAAGTTGGTCTTATGATTAATATTGAGACTTTTTCGAATATGGCTTAGAACATATTGATGTTCTTAGGATCATCAAGAAAAACATTAATTGCGATATCACCTTTGTTGAACCATTTTTGTGTGGATAAGTCTATGGAAATTACAGCAATTTTAGGTAGAACTATTGCCTAAGTTTTAAGAAAAAGGAATGGGTAACCATAAGACAAGTTTTGGAGGGAAAAATATGATGTGGTATATGATATGGAAATTAAGTGACTTGGCATCAAATAATGTTGACATGGCATGCTACATCTACATGTTAGGTAAATTTTTTGCATATTCAATGATGTTTTTGGAGACATCAATAAAGTTTTGGGAGATGTCAACGAAGATATCAAGACATTTTGGGAGACATACACTAAGATGTTGTAACATTTTGGGGAACACAAATTGAACCTTTAAAATGCTTTTTGAGATGTCAATAAGCACTTGAGGATGTTTTGAAAGACATTACTAATAGCAAGATTGTCTTCATCTTCAAAAAAATGTGAATTTCTACCTCATGCTATTCAACATACATTTCATGACATTCATTAGAAGGGAAGACGTTTAGTGAGTAATGTAGGACATCTTTTCAAATGTTTAGCAACATATGATATAACTTGATGTCATGTTCTATTCTACATGAGCATCCATCACTTACAACTTTTGTGTACATCATATACAACAATGCATATCAAAAATGTACAATCGTTGTTATTGTCTTCTTCAACCTAAGTAGATGATGTCTTACTATAGATTTTAGTAGAAAAAATAAGGATGTAGAATGGAACATGAATATGGTAGAGGACAAAAGGTTCAAACTAGGTAGTCAATGCATTTTTGGAAGAGAAGCAATCAAGGAAGCAATGCAATAAAATGTCTTTGCAATAATAATAAGAAAATTGTGGACATGACAAGGTTTAGGATAATGGAGAAAATCATGCATGCGTTTAACATAAGTAACCCTAAATACAACAGTGTTATTAAATGCACATCACATTCAACATTGGGCACTACTACCTTTGTTTCCTAATGAATGTTTGGAAGACACTAGTACTCCTTGGAGAGACATAGAGGTGAACAACCCACCTACATAAATGTTCTATCGGACATCTATGTGCTATCTCCACTTGTAACACAATTCCAACAATTTATATATTCCACATGGTTTGTCTTACTTCCTACCACCCCACTTGTATATGTAGCTTGTCTTTTCATCCCTACTAATGCACAATAAGTGGCTTTGGAAGCCATGTGACATATTTATCAAATATGGTGTATAGTGTATTGTATATGGCATGCTATATATGGTGTATATTGGATGTATGAAGAGGTCTATATGATGAAATGTGTACATCTAAGTGATCATTACAAAACGATTAGATGTTGATGTTGATGTCTCAAAAATTGTCTCAAAAAACATTTATATATCTACATAGACGTTCCAAAAAACATCTCAGAAAATGTCTTGATGTCTGAACTAACATCTCAAAAAAATGTCTAGATGTTTGAGATTACGTCTCAAATTTTTTTTGGATGTTTTAACTGACATCTCTAAGAATAATAATTAAATTTTCTAATGGCAGAAAACTATGTTGACATGGCATGCCATGTCATCTTGATTGGATGTCATGGTCATCTTGGTTGGATGCCATGTCATGGATGGAATTGGATCATGAAAAAATTCCTATATGTCTTTCCGTGCCCGTGTAGTGCTCATATGGCAACCACTTGTTTCTTTAAAAACATTTGGATGTTTGACAAAAATTTTGATGTTTTTTTGCTTGTTTAGAGCAATGCAAATTTTTGAACATCTACATAGACATTTGAAGACATCACACATAACATTTTGATAATATAGGTGGTTAAACTCCTAGGTTCACATAATAGCATTCCTAATATCTCTATATTAAAGAATATTCTTAGAGTCTAAATTGCTTTAGTAGATTTAAGCCTTAACTACCATTAGGAAAAATTTCAAGCCTTGGAAGGGCCGTAAAGAAAAGGTTGTTTAACCCATGAGGGCCCCAACGCCCCAAATGTGGCCTCTTACTATGAGACATTTGACCATTATAATGTCCTAGGTTGTATGGTGAAAATTTCCACAAATTTCTCCAAAGATGCCCTCCCTACCTCTCTTGCAATCCAAACGGTCATGTCTCCTGAATCTTATTTTTTAATCAGTGGGATCTACTTGAGTGGCAATTTGTAGCTTGTTTTTGGAATTTGCATTGGGGGCTCAAGGGTTAAGCTGTGAAGAAGTACACTACTCGTTAGATTATTTAATAATTAAAAACAAAAATATTTTAATATTTTAAAATAATATTTTTTCTGAATAATAAATAATAATAAAATAATCACAATTTGATGTGGCAATAGTCGTGCCACATAGTTGTGCCACATCAAATTGTCATAGTTTTGTAATTTTGAATTTCATTTAAAAATTAAAAATAAAAATTAATTTTAATATTTTTAAAAATATTTGTTAAACCTGTCCCACTTCATCTAGGTCCTATTGTTTGCTAAAGGAAAAATTAAATATTAAAATATTAATATTAAATACTAAAAATTGACGCTTGCTATGCTACGCATTTACCATTAGAATTTCATTACAAATTTTTATGTATTAGATAGAATGAAGAGCAAGAATTTCAATAAGTATTGAGATAAAAATTACTAAAATCTTAATATAATTTTTTTGTAAATAAGCATATATTGATATAAACAATAGAAATTTAATGAATGATGAATGACATACATGCAATGATGAATGCGGTAAAAGATACACATACATTAGAATGCATTAGGAATTTGACTCCATTGCTACAAACAATGGCAACCCAAATAGAAGAATTTCTAGGAAAAACTTGTAAATCTCAAAAGTTTTGTGAACAATTTCATTGTTGTGAAATCCAAAATCGGTTCAATCTAATGAATTTCTCAAATCATTTGGTAGTAATAATAGAAAATTGAAATCAGAAGCTCGAAGCCCACAAAAGCACAACATCATAGAAATGCAAAGGAAGTATAAAGCCAAGAAAAACAATGAAATTGCTACTAGTTTATAATATCACCATATTGATCCTCTTTAATATCATCTCAATTGCAACAACTATATTATTTCTATAATATCATCCTTTGTAAAAAGTGATATTATAGAGGTGATTGTAAATTGCTACTCTATTTCAGTAATATCACATTGTGTGAAAATATGATTTCTATGTATGCATGATTGGAAATATTTTTATAAAATAATTAAAATAATTATTTTAAAGACTTGTCAAAATCATTATCATGCATTTTATTCAAATATATCAAATTTTTACTAATATGTGATACAATGAATGTGTAGCATAGCAAGCACGAGCCCCTAGAATAAATGGTAGCATTTGTGATATTATAGAGGGAGTTATGATTTTAGTAGTATGACTAGCGGTTGGCGCTTGCTATGCTATGCATTCATCATTAGAATTTTTGTATATTAGATAGAATGCAAAACAAAAATTTCAATAAATCTTCAAATAAAAATGACTAAAATCTTTGTATGATTTTTTTTATAAGTAAGCATATATTGAAATGTACAATAGAAATTTATTGAATGATGAATGAAACATATGCAATGGTAAATACTATAAAAGATACACATACATTAGAATACATTAGAAATTTGACTCCATTGTTACAAAAATTGGCAACTCAAATTGAAGAATTGAAAAGAAAAACTTATAAATCTTAAAAACTTTGTGAACAACTTAATTGTTGTGGAATCTAAAATCACTTCAATTGAATAAATTTCTCAAAATCATTTGGTAGTAGCATTAGAAAATTGAAATCATGAAAGCTCAAACCTCACAAAAGCACAAAATCATAGAAGTGCAAAGAAGTGTAAAGCCAAGAGAAACAATGGATTTGCTACCTCTATAATATCACCATATGGATCCTCTTTAATATCACTTCAATTGCAACGACTATATTATTTTTATAATATCACCTTTTGTAAAAAGTGATATTACAGAAGTGATTGTGAATTGCTACTCTATTTTTGTAATATCACATTATGTGAAAATACTATTTTTATGTATGCATGATTGGAAGTATTTTTATAAAATCATTAAAATAATTATTTTTAAAGACTTATTAAATATTAAAATAAAAAATTAGATTTTTTTCGTGATTTCGGCCACTATTTCCCATTGTCAGGGAATTGGCATCCCTCTCTTAGGCTCAAACTTCTTTTAATGCCAACCAACCATCTATAGTTGATTTGAAATTTCAAGCTCATTTTGGTGTAGGAAATTAAATTCTTTTAATTGTTTTCAATTTTTTTACAAGCATTTTTGAAGGTTTATTATTGGAATCTTTTATTTTTTATTAAAAATATAAATATTTGATTTTTGAGAGGTCCTCAAACTCATATTATTACCATTGGTAAAGTGTAAAGCTTGCTAGTTATACTTCATCTCCTAGCTTTGAGCAAAGTTTGTCAATTTCATTTAATTTGAGATCTTAATTATTGTACATATCCATTCATTTTGAAAATGGTCCCAATAGAAAAAACAAAGTGTTTTTAAGATTTTCACCATTGAAAATTTTAACATGCAATTTTTGATTTGGATTTATTTGCAACACTACGAGAAAATCAATGTTTTATGACTGCAAAATATGACTACAGTGAGTTACAAAATCAAAAAATGTGACTCAAACAAAAATCACTGTAGATGGTTGGGATATGACTAGGATGAGTCATGGTTGAATTATTCACTTTCAGTCACATGACTAGTAAGTCATATTTGCAGTCATATGGATTTGAAAGTATAATAAATCATTTTTAGACGTATTTTGCCAACATGGCGTATATGTTGACCACCCTTGGAGACTTGACTTTCTAATAAGCTGCTCGAGCAAAAAAAAACCTACGTGGCATGTGACTGTTTTAGTCATATTTTGGCTGACATGGAATGTGACTGTAGTAAGTCATATTTTGAGTGACGTGGACTGTGACTGTGGTAAGTTATATTTTGAGTGATATGCAATACGACTACAAAGAGTTATATTCTAAAAAATATGAAATATAACCTTGGTGAGTCATATATTGAATCATATTTTAAGTGATATAGAGTATGATTGCGATGAGTCATGTCTTAAGTCATATCTTAAGTGATATAGAGTATAACTGTTGTGAGTCATATCTTAAATGATATGGAGTATAATTGTTGTGAGTCATATTTTAATTGATGCAGTATATGACTATCCATATTTTGGTTGATGCAGTATATAACTGTTGTGAGTCATATTTTGGTTGATGCAGTATATGACTATTGGGAGTCATATTTTGGTTGATGAAGCATATGACTATCGTGAGTCATTTTTTTGTTCAAGTTAGTACTAAAAGATAGTAAGAAGTAAAAGCTAAGGTATAACAAGAGGCAACAAAAACTAAAACTAAAAACCAATAAGAAGTAAAAATAAGACAAGTAAAAATGCAATAAAAGATTAGCAACAACTATAAAGCAACAACAAATTAACAACTATGAAATAACAAGAAACTAACACCAAATAAGATGTAAGAAGCAACAATAGATTAGTAACAACTAAGAAACAACAACTAAAACCTCAATAATTAAACAACAACAACTAAAACACAACAATACAACAATTAGAACTTCAAAAAACAAAAGGAGGAAGAAGAAACAAGAATTAAAAAGCAACAACACAACAACCAAAGCACAACAATACAACAATTAGTACTTCAAAAAACAAAAGGAAGAAGAAACAAGAGTTAGAAAGCAACAACAACACAACAACACAACAATTAGTACTTCAAAAAACAAAAAAGAGGAAGAAGAAACAAGAGTTAAAAAGCAACAATACAACAACCAAAGCACAACAACACAACAATTAGAACTTCAAAAAACAAGAGGAGGAAGAAGAAACAAGAGTTAAAAAGCAACAATACAACAACCAAAGCACAACAACACAACAATTAGAACTTCAAAAAACAAGAGGAGGAAGAAGAAACAAGAGTTAGAAAGCAACAACTAAACCACAACTAAACAACAACAACTAAAACACAACACAACAATTAGAACTTCAAAAAACAAAAGAAGGAAGAAGAAACAAGAATTGAAAAGTAAGAAGATGAAGCACATGAAGTGGCGGCTAGGGTTTTAAAACCCTAAAAAATGACGGCTAGGACTTCAAGATCCTTCCAAAACAATGGCTATAATTTTACAATTTTGAGCAATAATTTATTTACATTTTTTTAGGTTGCCCAAATTTTTAGGGGGCTACCTGAAAAAAAACTTCAAAAAAAATGTGAACTTATAAAAATGTGACTATAGAATATGACCGCATGTTGTCATATATGCAAAAATATGATTGACAAATATGACTAGTGTTCCCGTAATACGTTCCCTATGGTTCTCTAAAAAGTACTTTGCCGTTCCTCATGCATGTATACTATATACCTATGAAGTACAAAAGCAAAATATGATTGGCAGTCACATTTGCAGTCATGTTTTTGACCGACGTTGTGGGATCTAAAAATATGACTGCGAGCAGTTCCCAGTCATCCTCAGTCATACTTTTGCAGTCATAAAACACTTAAATCCCTACTTATAAAAAAATTATATTTCAACAATTGTAAGGTGGATTGTGTGATGAGTTTGATAGCTCTTCATTTGAACTTGTAAATTTTTGGAAAGTGCATTTTAATATGCTAACACCATTTTTAATTATTCATGTCACCTCCAATCCCCTAAAAAAATTTATATGCAAATTTCTCAAACATTGTAGTAAGGATCAACATACTAAAAATAAACAAGCTCTTTAAACATTTAATGTATATGGTTAGATTTAAAAAAAAAACAATTTGTTACATTGAAGATAACTATAAGCCCATATTCTTTTTTTATAGAAAAAAGAAACTTCAAAAGTTTTGGGCATTTAGAGGTTAACATCAAAGTTCTTTCAAAATTTATAGACAAAAAAGGTATTTTCTTCAAATTCACCACAAAAATAATGGTTTTGCAATATTGACCGACTTGAGTGATATGGACAAAGGAAAAATTGCAACTAAAAACTAATGAGTTTGCCTATGCAAATTGAAAATAGATGATTCTTGTTACTCTTGACTCTAAAGTATCTCCATATCAATGCCTCAAACATATCATCAAAACATTTTAAATTTAGACATTGGATGACCACTACACTTCTAAATTCTTCCAATTCAAGGCAAAGAAAAAATAGTGGATACATTTTATTTATAGGTTGGAATGGAGATGCTCGCTCTAGTATTCAAAGAAAGAGATCTATATTTGCCATTTTCAATACATGTTCATTTCAACTTCAATTTCAATAAATCCAATTACACTCTCTATAAAAAGTTCATGAACCAATCCCAAACCACCTTATTTAGAATGAAAGGCAATTTTTGTCATAATAGGAATCAAGTACAAGAATCCACCTAAATTTAGAGGGCAATTTCAAAAGCTTGGTATTATAAAGAAATGTTAGGAGTTGACTAGAGCAACGAGGCAAAAGAGATGGAGTATTTTGAATTGTTTTTTGTAATCAAATTGAGATGGTTCCTAAATTGTGTTGCATTGACAATACCTTAGAAAGCATTATCATTGGCAATTTGGCATGTTGGAGCCATACCAATATGTGTAAAACTTGTATAAATATATATAATTTAAATATATTCACAAGAAAATGAATTTAATGCAAATTTTAAAATCAATTCATTTTATATATTTTTGGTATTAGGTTCAAATATAATATAAGAAAAAACTAGTTGAGTTGTCTTTTTTCAATAAAAACAAACAAAAATTAGAAGATTTATATATTAATTTTTTATAAGTAAATTAATTTCTAAATTTCTAAATTGAATTTTTTAATATTTTAATATTTTAATATACGACCTTCAATTTTAAAATTCTTTTTTATATATCAATTGATAATGTAAAAATTTAAAAGTTCAAAATTTGAAATTCAAAAATCAAATTTCTTACAAATAATGTTTAAATTTATAGAATAATTTTTATAAAATTTAGAAATTCAGAATTACCTAAATTTCATAATTGTATAATTTCAAACAATTGAAAGTCATTGATGGTAATCTAAATATGAAAGGTTTAGTGTTAAAATAACACCAAGCCTTCCATCTATACAAAACATTTAGAAATTGTCTATTTTTGTAATCTTTGAGGTGTAAGATGCCCTTTCACATTTCTTTATACATCTCAAACCGAACCACTTCTTTCTCTTGGCCTTTACATTGCCAACTTTTGTTTTATCTTGCTACCAAACCAATAAAAATTCAAATATCCAAACTACCCTAGGCTATTATCTTCAATTTAGGATTTATCTTAATCTTGTGCCTTTGCCTTGTAGGATATTTTCACTTCAATGGGAGATAGAGTCATTTTTTAATCTTCAAAAGGCAAAATAATCTTAAATACCATGAAAGATTGAAATTTGAAGGTAATGTAGGGGGGTTATCCCTTGAATGTTTGAAGGATTATTTGTTCCCTTCAAAAGACAATACATTTTTTTCAAAGTGAATATACTTACAAATATTGAATAATTTATTGGAGTAGCAAGAAATATTTATTTATGTTTAAAATTTGATATAGAAAATTTGATATTGACTAAATTTGATTAAACTTCATCCCAACCATCTTAGGTTAAACAATATAACTCCTAAAATGAAACTTTGAACCTCATAGATTTTGTATTTTGATTTTTTGAAGAATTTGGTGAGACTAGTATACTATTTCTTTGAGTTGTTCAAAACATAAAAGTCCCACTCAATCATTCTTTTATATGCCATAGAATCGGGAGGGGGGGGGGAAATGTTATAAAGTTAAAGCCAATTGATGTAAGATAAAAAGACTTTGGCAGTTTTTTTAGAAGTCTACACATATCAAGATACTTTAGAGTTTAGAGTATAAGATTTTTTCTAATTTCTAACATTTCAAAGTCATTACTATTGATTATTAATATTAAAAACTCACCAAAAGTACTTTGTCTTTAGTCCAAAAATAATATTAGAAAGCATAGATCATTTGTGAAGGATGATTACAATAAAAACTATTTAAATTGATATTTTTGAAGAATTTTAAATAAATCTTTTTGATTTATAGTATAGAATATGTAAATGTGCATTACATTGCATGTCTAAGAGTATGCATATAACATTATTGGGTTAGATTGATTTTTTTCAAGAAAAAGAAAGATGCAATATATTTTGCCTTTAAAAATGACTAAAAATTCAATAAATAGATTTATTGGATAAATTAAAGAAATCAACTTTTATTGGTTTTAGAACTTTAGATTAAGCTGGAGAAATAATAGAAAAGAAAGAATTAACTCCATGGTGATTCAATATATGTCAAATCAACCAAATTAAAGTTATTTGACTATTTTTTCACCAAAAACACTCCAAAATTGCCATTTTTAGTACAAGTACCAAATTTTAGAAAAAAAATATAACTATAAGATCTTGTAGTACATTGGTTTGAGAAATGTGGAATTTTTAAAAAAAAATCTTCACTAATCATGGATTGCAAGATATTAGTGTTTGAATTGGCCCAAAAGAAGTCCACTTCCGATGTCGAATGGATTGTGTATACTAGAAAATATCAATTTGTGATTATTTTTAATAGTTTTTAATTGATTAAAAGTAAAATATCAAGTATAATTTTAAAATACTAAATAAATATAAGAAATATTCTATTGATATAAAAAATTGCAACCAAAATAGAGTTGATCATAAAGTTCATAACTTTCTACCTATAGGTTCAAATGTCATGAAACAAAGCCCATGCACCTCCCTTCTCATTAATGGCTTTCCAATGGTACCAAGAATGCAATCAGGGGACGCACATTTCAGGAGAGCTCAACATATCAAACAAACAAGCAAACAAACAAACAAATAGCTTGAATTCATAATGGTAAATAGAAAATGTAAACATAATGACCGTATATGTGTTCAAACATATAATCATGTTTCTCGAATCTAAAAATGAAGTATTTTAATATATTAAACAACTTCTTTATGCAATTTATGTCGCCTGTAATCTTCTATGAAGTATTTGCATAATAACTTGGTGACATATGCAAGATAATAATGTGGTTTTTCATTGTAATTAAACTTCTAATTTTTTATGAACATTTTCTCAAATTTCTTTGTGTTACTTTACTTTCCATGCTCTTGGTCATCTAAAAATCCTCAAAAAAAAATAATGTATGGTTGAATGATATGCAGGCAATAGGCAGTAGTGCTCGAGATGAGCGAATAGTTCCTTTTTGAGCTTTGAAGTTAAAAAATGCTCATAATGACTCACCCACCCACTGCTTGTGTTGAGAGGGAACTTGTTGAGCAAATAGTTCCTTTCATTATAAATCCTATTTACTTGAATCATGTAAGGTTTTGTTTTCTACTTACAAAAATAAAGGACCGTCTTTTAATGTTGTCACACCTACAAAAGAAGAAAAGCTCCACCAACAGTTGAATGTTACGTCAATGAATGTTCTTGAAACTAATGCTCTCTGAAACCTTTTCTAGGAGCATGCGCACGCACCTGTGGCACATGGAAATCATGCTCCAAGTAACAACTGTAATTGCATCCGTACGTTGCATTGTTTTCCAAAGCAAAGCATTTGATTGACAGAGGTGACAAAACGAAACACCATTGGATTCCAGAACTGCAGAAGTTTCTCTCTATCGATCAATGTAGCGTGCAAGAGAGTGCCAATCTGTTCTGACCAAGCTACCACCTCATGGGCACAAGTCTTACGAGGAAAATGTAGTGGACAGAAAGCTGGCAACTGTCGTGGTGCCAACGATCGTGTGAGAGTCGCCCAAGAAGGTCCATCTCTCCTTTTCTGCACCAGTAATATCAGACATCTCTGAGAATTCAACAACGAAGATTAATTCATCAGCAGGAGAATTGAGCTGTAAGAGTCGATCCGAGACAACTACTTTCAGCGAAAGAGACACGAGATGATCGAAGAGCATGCATTGATACTAACCATGATTTTAGATGCTTACCCTCAGCTGCATCATCAAGGTACTGTAAGAGCCATTCACGACGTTCAGAATGGTGCAGGTTTCATTGTATTCCAGATTGGGGAGAAGATTTAGAGTCGTCAAGAGAAAGCACCTGCGATTAAATTTTTTTTTAAAAAGCCTCCAAATCAGTGCTTGCGCATCTGAAACTGTCTAACCGAAAATGTCCTCCATGGGACGGACAGTCGTATGACAGTTGTGATGATGATAGGTCTACTAGATGGGGAATTTCGGTAAAATGGTGGCATTCCATGGGCCATTTTCAGACTGCTTGCTCTGAATTGTAAAAGTGACATCTAGGATAGGTATAGTTTTCAGTAATCTTGGGCTTTTATAGATTTCAAAAATCTATGACTACTATAGAATTTAGACTGCACCATCTGAATTGTAAAAGTGATATCTAGCACAGGTGTAGATTTCAAATAGCTAAAAATGGTATAGATTTCAGACATTTATGACATTTGTACACTTCAAACTGCCCACTCTGAATTGTAAAAACTACCAAAGTAGCGGAATTTTGCCATTTTAACAACATTGTCCATTTAGGTGATTGCAAAGTAGGCCAAGTTGTCAAGAAGAATCGCCAGTTATGACCTACCGGGCCCCAAACTGAGCCCTGGCCAACAAGGTTGGTACTAACCTGCAAGTATTCTTATGACTTGGCCTACTTTGCAATCAAACATAATGTCAATTTAGGAGAGTTGAGCCATTTGACTTCTTTGATTGTTTAACCAATCAAAACATTCCACAATGATAAAAATCTCTAGCATCCATACCTTAAATTTGGTTGTTTGTTTTGTTTGTTTGTCATGTTGAGATCTCTCGGACCATACATCCTCCAATCACATGCTTGGTATTATCGGAAAGCCCTTGGCGAGGAGGGGTGCACCGGCTTCATTTTGTGCCGTTCGGACGTATGGTGAGAAAGTTATTGAATTTTGAAGTTTTTATGAACTAAAAAATTAAAAAATTACTTTTACTTTTGTTTTGACTGTGGCAACGACATAAGGCGCACTAGTTTAGATTATGTTAGGCAAATTCGCACTTGCTAAATTAATACCAGTTGATAGTAGTAGAGATTTCTCTCAGACTTCTCTCACTCCCAAACCAATGAAATTTCTACTTCACACCCAGCCTGTTGAAAGGCAAGCAATGAGGATTATCAGTCTTAATCTGCCTCTCCTTAACCAATCGAAACATGCCACGAAAGCCAAACTTTCGTACATTAACATTATACTACTTTAGAGAGCATCACTCCTAGAATAGAATAGAACAAATTGGCAGAATTAATGGTTTTCACCTGAATGAAAGTCAATTTAAATCTCTGAAAATGCCACTTGTAAACAACCCAGGACAACTCAAACTTGTGGAGATCAAAGCGAACCGAGAATGGTTCTTTCCAACACAAAGCTGAACAATGAGAACAACGCCCTGTGGGTATTCGGCTGAACGGCAGTCTTGACAAGTTGCTGGAACATTTTTCGCTCATTTTGTGGGTCCATCCATACCTGAGAAAAAATGCCCACTAATGAGTCTTGAGATTGCCCCAAAGCAAAAAATTGTCAAAGATTGAGAGAAAAGCATCTCCAACCAACTTGCTCAACCTCAAATTTAAAGATTATTAACCCATGCAGATGGGGGGGTCTTTGACGTAGTTGAGTCATGTGAAGCCTGCTGGTCTCTCTCTGCTTACTTAGGTTAAGACTCTGATAACTACAGAAGATTCTGCCCATAGCTGTTATTGTGGGGAAAGTCAGTCTCGACTTTGTTAAATAATTTTTGCTTCCTTATCGATCCTGTTGATACTAACAAAGATATAAATATTGATAGGACTATTCTATCAAATGCACTAATGTGAGCTGGTAATTATAAGAGAGAACCTTGATTAATCTCGTCCACCACACGGAAGGGGCAGTGCACCAGATCTTGAAGGGAGTCAGATAAGGTACAATATTATAGACACCGAGCGTTCCTGAAGAAGCACCCCCAATTTCAACTATGAGGTGCAGTATGGGTAAAGAAATGCACTTCATCGCAGTGTCGGGAGTCACCTAGTCTGCACACACAAAGAATAAATCATCAGATCAGCACTGCTAAAGCTTTTGTTGATCCTGGCCGGTGCAGGATTTCTTACTGTGACTTCTAATTCAGGAAAAACCACAATGTCGAAGTTGTCTTTCAAGATCCGATTAATGGACCCCCACACACACACAAAAAAAAAAGACAGGTCAAAGTCGTAAGTATTTGAAATTAATGGATTCAATCTCTGATAAACAAGCTCGAAGTTTCGACCTTCCAGAGTTATTTCAACTTCCAAGTTTTCAATCTTCCCAGCGGATAACATCGTAGAAAATTGGTTAGGAGCATACCCCTCAGCACATTCAAAATTATATAGGCGTGCAGAGATTGATTCCCCAAACTCTCATTAACTCAATACGAGTACCAGACATACCATGGAGTAACCATGTTACAGACTAACCGTACTAAGTGGAGGAAAGAGAAAGATGGATCTGAATGCAGACTAAAGAGCAGGTGCATGCAAAATGCAAAATGAGAATAGTCAAATGGTTTTAACAATGTAAAAAATTTGAAGAGTCGTTTGGTTTCATGCATGATGAAAAGTGTAAACCTGCTTGCATCGCCTGTGATATTCCTCGAGAACCCCGAGACTGGTACAGAAAACAGCATTTGCAACGGCCAATGCGTCAGTTATAGCACTTTCTAGGTCCTCTACCGCATCTGTGTGAAAGCGTCAAGTTCTTCCAAAAAATAAACACAAGTATTTCCTTTGGAATCAAAAAACTATCCACACAACCTTCCCTTGGTAACTTCCATCATATCCAAGCGATTGTTGAGCAACCTTTTCAAACTTTCAAAACGTACTTAAATACAAGTAGATTTCAGTCATTAATCTGTGACAACAAGTGATACTTCTCTAGGTAATACAACGACCAACACATGCTAGCTTATGATTCTTGTAACATGATTCTATTTAATTTCAATCTCCCCACAATCTCAAGCACAAATAATGTATTAAGAATTGAGGGTACTATCTGAACATATCTTGAAGCTCCTTTGTGATTGTCCCAACTTGCTCTGCATCAATTTTAGCTGTTTCTTGGATTCTTGATGCCTCTATTTTACCTGACAAGAATTGATTTGTGTAACTATTGCAACTCACTTATAAAGTGATGAGGATGAGGGGAGCTGTGAAATGTAGTCAGTTTGGAATGCTACAATTGTAAATAATTCACCTTCAACCAATGTATGATTCTGCCCCACTGCGCATGATTGCAAAGGAGACCAAGGAAATAAAGACAAGATTCTATTCTTGAACACCTAGTTATTTGCGAGTTCCATCCATGTTACACTTGAACTTACTCCAGTATGATTCGTAAAATGTCCCTTCTTGATCGACACTCGTGAATCTAGAGTATAGAATATAAGAAGCGTATCCTCAAATTAATGGCACTCAGTTCAGTTTGAAGTGAAAGCACACTATGGTTGTCCAAAATCGTAGTCATGGTAGAATTTCCGCATAGTACGAAAGTTTAGAGTCAATTTTACAATAATTTTTGTTACTTTAAAAAAAAAGAAAAATGAAGCAAAATCTTACATCTTGTGCGCATTGAGAATTTCATAACATTTATTAAATGAATATATGAAGTACAAACATTAAATGTTTGTACTGTCACAAATTCAGCTTTATCATAGTTGTACTTATTGTGTTAAGTTTAGGGTTTCATTTTTGCAATTTAAAGAGCTAAATTTCAATGTTCTAATGTTTAGGTACAATACCTTAACATTTAATTAGGGTTTAAAATTTTTTACAAGAAACTATCCTTATAAATGTGTGATTTTAGTACAAGGCTTAAATTTTGACTTCAAAATATTTTTTCCATTTTCCATTTGAGAATCTATAAGAAGGCCTTTTGATTTAGATGGGCTACCATTGAATTTTGGTATAAATGACATTTTGACTCCATTTTGTACCAATATTTGTACTATATGCATACATTTTGTACCTGTTTTTACTAGTTCATATCTTTGACGGGTGACGGGGGTGAGTGTAGCGTGCGATCATCCTGTAGAAAGTGGCAAGTACTAACCGACGGTTCCCCAGCTAGGCCGATACCGATTGCACAGACGAGAGAGCTTTTGCCGGTACGATTGAGACCGATGACATGATTGAGACGCGCTTCAGGTCTTGACTTCAAGTGTGTATAGGTCATGAAATTATGAACCTCGATCTCTACGATATTCCCTGGTAAAATTTCATCTCCTGCCCTGCTTCCCATCAAAAAATTCACCAGGTGTTTTGAGTCACATCAAGAAACAAAAGATTGCAGATGCCAATAACAATCCAAGCAAAGTAAAAGATCGAGAAAGATCGATGACGAGCTAATTAAGTATCAAGCATTTTCATCAGGCCGGGCACAAGTCACCTAATCAAGAACGTACCAAAAAGCTTGTAGAACCTTAGATTGTACTAACGCTCATCGCCGCTTCAAAGATTTAATAACGGAAATTAAATGGAATATTCTTGTCCTTTGGTCTTTAACTCGGTTAAATATCTGAGCGTATTAGAGCATTTTATGTGTAAATCCAGCTTAAGTTTACAATGTTGAATAACGAAATTGAAAGAAAAGCAGTCCAAGGCAATCAAAACACAATAGAAAAATTATGAGAACGAGCGAGAGCACTCCGTTTCCCGCTAACGCTGATACTAACCCCCGCAAAGAACGCATTACGTTTCCTCCCAGAACATGATTAATCGACCCGCACCTAATAGCACGTGGATTCATTCGCGCTTCACTTCGTCTATCCTCCGGCATTAATTTCCCACGCCGCTCCGACCATGTAATAATGCACCAGAGATCCCCACGCAAATTCCATTCACCAAACTTCAACGCAAGAATGCCTTTGCTAATGAAACCCCCCGGCCCGTTCTCTTAAAGCACCAGAAGGTAAATGGCAAATCACCCATTCCAGGCGCCGCCGAACAAATTGACTATCATCAGCACTGCTCAGTCCTTCTAAAGCAACACTTCGCTTCCGGAAACTACATTACGATTCCGAATTGACTCCTCAACGTACGCTTGCGATCGATGTACGAATGCCTAATTCATTGCTTCTGATTAGAAACATAAAAATCCACCGCAAACAACAAAATCTCGCAATCTCGAGAACAAACAACCCGACAGCATCACGCTCTCCTGCAAATCAACAGTAGGTGCAAAACTGCAAATCGACCGCTAACATGCAGTACAACAGGGAGACTTTAGAGACCAGCAAACAGGGTTCCCATTACTATATTCTGAAATGTACGGTAGCGGAAGATAGTAGGAAATCTCTCGCCTGAGGCGGGTTCGAACTCAAAGACAGGGTATCAATGTAATATATACGGGTATACTTGCACGGATGGAGTATCATACGGGTAGGGGTTAGATACCCGTGAAAGGTGGATTCCTCTACATGAATATCTAAGGGTATCAATAGAGTTCTCATATTGTTCCCTTTAGGTTTTCTGCGTTCGAAGGGCGTGCTTGTGGTGCTCACACGGAGACCGCCTTTAGTGAGTGCGTTGTTCGGCTTCGACGGGAATCCCTTTTTGTTGCGAGCTTTGGAGCTCTGTCCGTTGCGGATTTGTTGTGCTGTGTGCGCTTCGGGGTTTTCAAGTCAGTTGGGAGTGTGGTGCGGCACCATGTTGGCGAGGGGGTTGGCGCGGAGGTTGCCCGCGCTTGCTCGTCTCGTACAGTCCTCGCAGGGTGCTTCATCGGCTGCGTTTTTGGATGTGACCAGCTTCCACGCCAACAAGGAGGATCGTGTGGGCAACGATGGGGGCTTGGTGGTTCCTTCGGGATTTGTCCCGCTCAGCCGATCGTGGTCCTTCTCTCGTGGTGCTCACTTTTTCTATGCGGTTGCAATTTCCCTGTTCCTGTGATGCCTTTCTTTTTCTAGATTTAGGGGATGCACCGTGTGGCTTTTATGTCTCTGGAATGGAGATTGTAATTTTTGTCAATGATAGGGAGCAGTCGCATTTTGGGGTGGTCGTAGCTTGTGGTCTGTATTATCGATTGTTACTTGTCCTTGGAGTCAGAGGATATTTTGGTGTCTCCTCTATAGAAAAGAGATGCTGGAAGGGTGTAAGGCGTGGAATATGGAATTCTGTCTCTTCGTCTTTTTTGAATTGGCCGAGGTTTCGTTGGTCTTGATCTTAGTGACAGTATGATTCTGACTTCGTCGACTTAGTTGGCTACCTTTCATGGAAGGGTTAGTGTTCTTGATTCAAGTAGTCAGCACAAGGTTCGCAAAGAGGATCTTCGGTAATGATGATGCTTGAATATTCCAATTTGTGAGCGGGATGAGGTTGAATATTATTATGGTCTAGTCTCGACGACATACGGACTGCCTAAATTCTACGAAAATCTATAGCTACCAGAAATACAAGGCCTTTCAGCATAAATTTAGAATCGGGGGGCCTTGCTGAACTGGAACAGCGTTGGCAATACATGTAGGTGTTGCATCCTACGCAACAGCGAGATGAAGCTCGCACTATTTAATTTGTGAACTTAGGTCAGATTTTTAATAAAACGGACAAATTTTTGTCGCAATAGTTGCTGTCAACATCGCAGACTTTACAGGTAGAACCTCTCTTAGAGCATGGTGCCGGAGCTATGCATTAAGAGAGGTTTATGCATACAGAGAGGCCATGAATACTTGCAGAGAGGCCATGAATACTGTAAACATTTAATTCAACTTTCCATCTTGAATCTTGCGGAGGCACCTACTGTCTGCAAATTCTTTCATTGCATATTATGCAATGAGAGTGTGGATGCAATAAGAGAGGGTCTCCCTGTTTACGTTGACTAGAGATTTGTTGGTGGACATATTGAAGGATACTCCTCTGGTGTCTGACAAAATTTGCGATACTTGAGAGGAGATTTTCTGAGGACGATAAGGGTCAAGTCTTGTGAACTGACATATCAATTCTTTGGTTGCTATTTCGCAGGATTTGCGTCAGACGCCCTGGCGGGGACAGCCTCGGGTACTGTAGCAGTTCCGGCCACTGTAGCTGCATTGAAGAATCCATCTAACGAGATCACATACGACGAGCACACACATGAGCGGCTTGCTCCAGGGGATCCCAGCAAGAAGGCCTTTACTTACTTAGTCCTCACAGGTTCAACTCTGTACTTTTTCTGAGAGTTTTTCAGGATGCCCTGTGCAATTTTCTTGTCTACTGTCTTTTACCAGGAGAGCAGTAGTGTAGACGTGAGGTGAAGATTTGTCAGTTTCCATGATCCCCATCCCTTTCTTGCCGTGTTTATCGTCTTCTTCATCGCATCTGCACGAATCAATCTTTTGGGTATTTGCATTTGGATCTTGTGTTCTGACACCTTTTATTACAATTTTTCAGGCGGACGCTTCATCTATGCATCAGCTCTGCGACTTATGGCGCTGAAGCTGATTCTGTCTATGTCCGCCAGTCGAGACGTGCTGGCGCTGGCGTCATTGGAGGTGGACCTCGCCAACATTGAGCCGGGGTCGACAGTGACGGTGAAGTGGCGAGGGAAGCCCGTGTTCGTGAGGCATCGCACGGAGGCGGACATAAAGTTGGCCAACTCGACGCCCATGAACGAGCTGCGAGACCCGGAGGAAGACTCGGTGAGGGTGCAGAATCCGGAGTGGTTGGTGGTGGTGGGCGTGTGCACCCACTTGGGGTGTGTGCCATTGCCGAATGCCGGAGATTATGGAGGCTGGTTCTGCCCGTGCCACGGGTCCCACTATGACATCTCAGGACGCATTCGGAAAGGCCCCGCTCCCTACAACCTAGAAGTGCCAACCTACAAGTTCATGGAGGAGACGAAGCTCTTGGTCGGTTAAGGGAGCGGTCCGGCTTGCTGTTTGGGTTCCTCTGAGCAGATGAAAACTCTTTGAAGACCTTGTGGTGGCCTGGGTAGTGACCACGAAGTGAGCATCTTGTCTCTTTGACAGACTTTTAGGGGTGATGATGAACAGAAATAACGACCTGCCAATGGAAAGTCGATTTTAGGAGTTTCTTGCTTCCCTGTTATATTCCAACATGAATGAGGATAATGTTATGCCGAAATTGTTCAGCTGAGTTACTCAATTTTGATAATAAAGTCAAGCTACGGCAATCAGTTGATCTTCGTAAAGCAGTTGCGTAATTAGGCTATGAGGTGCTTGTGTTGTGCGTTCATCGTATTGTTCATCCGATTCGATGCAAATTTGTGAAGGATCGTGTTGTCAGTTCATCGTATTGTTCATCCAATTCGATGCAAATTTGTGAAGAATACAGGGACGAACAAAATTGAATATGGATTTGAAACCTTTTCACTCAAATACTCCTATCATGAGCATCAATGGGCAAAGTCCAAAAGTATATATACAAAAGCTGGAGTATGCAACACATGAGATATTACTTTGGAAGTTTGAAGAAAAAATTAATTGTGATTTGTAAGAAAATTAATTTCTAAGTTAATCATGTTTCAAACTTAGATTTGTGTGTTGTGATTTGGAATTGCTTTTTCTATTTTTTCTATTTTTTCTTGGAACTCCAAAATAACTTTTTGTACCTTGGATATATTGGTGTATACAAAAAGTGAAGGAAGTTGACATTTTTAGAATTTAGAATATTCATTATTTGACCAATATGCAAATGATGTTGGTTCTCACAATATTTGAATATTTTTTTGGAATTGAGAGCATGGAGTTGCATTGAAAAAGTATAGGCTGCAACGTGAACCATTGTTACATCTTAATGCCCTTGCATTTGAAGGACAATGTTTTTAATTTTAAATTTTAAAGCCATATGATGTGTTTATAGGTTCAATTTTTTTGTACAAAGACTAGAGTTCATGACACACATAATTGATTCAACCAATTACATTTCTAGCAAAATAGTGTTATTATTCCAAAAGTTGATTAATTTAATTACTTTTAGAAGCATATAGTTTCATGCATAATGGCCCAATAATACATACAAGTGTAGTTGTGTGCACCTAGCAATATGAGATACTTTCACTAATAGAACATAGTTTCTATACCTAAATTTGTTTGAATTATAAATCAAGAATTTATTCTAAACTTGCATAAACAATTTTATAGTTGGACATAATCCTTCATGTGTTCAAAAAGATTATTATTTAATCCAAATATATAATTCCAAAACTTCTCGCTTTTAGTTTTCAATCTCATTTAGAAATTAAGCTAAGATTTTGAATCCATAGGTGAATGCACTATTTTAAAACCATTTGTACAACCTTTTATTTTTGCCAAAAATATGAATGAACTATGAAACATTGAACAAACAAATGATGCAAATAATAATTATTTTTATTTAATTTCTATATCTTGAAAAATATACTTTTTGTATAGTTACCCCCTTCAAAAGACATTTTGCAATTTTTGAACAATGAACAATTGGTCACAATAGTACTAACTAAAAAACCTTTCAAAAAAATTCATGAGCCATTGTGTGACCGACCTATTGCTCAAAAATTTTAAAAAATTGCTTTTTCAACATATTTGATTATAGAGTACTGCATCTGTTTTAAATATACTGTACAGTAGATCCGAATAAAGTCCCCCTCAGTTATTTTTATTCGGGGTCAATTCTTTTTGCAAGGGCATGCACTGCGCTGGTCCAATGAAATAATCGAACCCAACTGAATTGACGGACATAGCCATAAATAACTTCCGGGCAGACAGAAAATTCAAATCGGGCACCCCGAACGAGGTTCGGAGCTGCCCAATGTACAATCCCTTCAATACCGGGCCAGGTCCCCACCGACCCTGGATCCCGACGCCAGCGAACAACTCAAGACCTTTTCACACGGCAACCACGGCGAAAGGTCCCACGGCAACAGGCTCTTCGGCGCCATGAAGTAGCTTCTCTCTCCCACCTTGATGGCACCCTGTCACACGCGTATTCTAGTTCTTTCTCCTCGTCGGAGCCTCGAGTTTCCTTGCTGCCGATCTGGAGGTTTCTCGTCGTCACGCTTCGCTGGTACCTTCGCTTCTCCTCATGGTGTTCACGGATCGCTGAATTTTTTCGATTTTTTCGAGCATCTCGGCGGCAGGTTAGAGCCAGTTTCGAATGTTGGTGGTTGGTTTTTGTGAAACCTTGGGGTTTGCGATTCGACCCCCCGCATGGTTGCTGTGTTGTAGCTGCTTTTGCATGTTTTTGTATGTAGGCTTTTCGGTTCTTGTAGTGGCAGTGTTATTGGAGTGACTGAGGATTCGTGATTTGAGTGTCTGTGTGTACCCTAGGTGTGGCTTAAGTAGCCCTGGAGCGCTAGATGAGTGACGTAGTTGCGTGATGTCCTTGTCGATTGCTTTGGATTCTTCTATGTGACGGTCTTGTTGGTTTACTAGCTTGTGGCGTCGGTCGGTGTGCGTGGATTATGTTGATTGAACAAAATAGTCGCTCTGGATAGTTTGGAGGAGTACTCAGTTCTTTCCGCTCGAGGGCCTGATCTGTTGTCGCTACGCTCAATGATCTTGCTGCAGATGACGTATTGCCTGCCCTATTTTTCGGTGTCATTGCACAGTTGGTCTCGGTGTTGGAGCTTTTAATTACTAACCTCCTTATATAAGGGGTAGCTGCCCTTTGCAAGATGCTTAGCAGACCTTGTGAACTGTAGTGGTGTATATTCATCTGGTGTATTATTGCAGTATATCTGTAGAGCGATTGAGAACTAAGTTTGAGTTCTTGAATTAATGCGCTTGTTCTTCTTTCTTTGTAGCTCATCTGCAAGTTGACTTCGTTTCACATCATAGGTGTGTAATTATCTGAGAATTTCAAGGTGTTTGCTGTTGTTATGCAGTGGTTTTCTCGCGAGGTTTTCTTTCGAGGGCGTTTTGAAGGTGCAGTCCTCGCTTTTTCTGTGTCTTGGTGCATTACAGTGGTGGTAAATTTTCCGTGAAGAACGGGGTCAAATCAGAGGAAGCAGCCATGCCCACCGAACTTCTGACTATCCAGCCTGGGGAGCTGAAGTTTCCATGTATGGTCTTTATTCATTTGCACTGGGCGCGCACCTACTTTTTCCGTGATTATTCGAGAACTACATCCCTGAATTTTTGGTTTTTCAATGCCATCTCGCATCGAGTTTGTTATGACTGAGATTCGTTACACGGGCATGCACCCTACACGGGCGGATGACTGCCGGTGTATTGGTCTACACATTGCACCTGTGATTTTAGGTTTAATTAGGGCCAACGGTAACTCCGGTCTTACTATAGATAGGAGTCGATCATTTTTCTTATACAAGTTCATTGAAAGTGACGGATAAGTTCTGTCCCACGAAGCTCCACCATCTCAAGTTCGGGAGTGATTATTTATGACGATGGAATGGAGCAGGTTTTACAATGAAATGAGAGGATGGACTCTAGGAAGTAGGGTAGAAGACCTAGGACCTGAAGTGTTGACTATTTTAGTGTTGGCCTTTTGCAATTTCAAAATCACTGCAAATATGTACGATCGCATAGGAAACAGTGTTGTAATTTAAATTTATTTGAATTTTAAAATTTTAAAATTTTAAATGTTTTTTTACTTTAACTTGCTACTGAAAATGATGTTCTATTGACGCTAATCGTTTTTATGTTTGTGTAACAGTTGAGTTGAAGAAGCAGATATCATCTTCACTTCGGCTTGTCAACTCTACGGACAATTATGTGGCCTTCAAGGTGATTATTAGTGCTTGGAACTCTGATTCTTTTCATGTCTTACAGGTTTCAACGTATTATACTCTCCGCAGAATTAGTCAAAAAGTTTACTTAGCCATCGTCTCCTTGCGATTACCTATCATGGGGATTTTGCCAGATTTGGGACTAGAATTATGTTTAGAAGAATATTATGGTGACACCTCAAATGAGTAGGGAGTTTAGGTTTGGATTGTTGGTGGTAATTGTCTGATTCAACAAGTTCTTACTATTCAAAGTGGTGATGGGATTTCGCTTCACACTGGATCCACTTAAATGTGTTGTGAGTCTAGCTTTCTGTGAGTGCAATATGTTTTTGTTGTTCTTCTGTCTAATTGTACCTCTGCTCTTCATTCTTCAGGTCAAGACGACTTCTCCCAAGAAGTACTGCGTGCGACCCAATACCGGCGTTGTCCAACCACACAGCAGTGCAGAAGTCACCGGTAACATTCTGAGCCTTTTCCCCTATTGGAAGGTTTTAATGTCTGTTTAGGGTCTTGTTATTCGAACGTTTGTTTTTGAATCATGATCTTGTAAGCGTTGTGGTCTTCATTAAACATTTAAAGATCAAGGCTCAACACGGAGGTCTTCTGTTTGCAGTTACAATGCAAGCTCAGCGAGAAGCTCCCCCAGACATGCAATGCAAGGACAAATTCCTTGTCCAGAGTGTGATAGCACCCTCGTCTAAGGAGGTTTCTCAAGAGATGGTACGCTCATTCTTTCTAATTTCTAGTTATTTTTACTCTTCATGTTGTGGACGCAAGTGGAATCTAGAATCAGAAATTATTTATATCAAAGTTCTGCCCTGACTTCATGAAGGACAACATTGCGTTCATCCTAGTTTCCCCTGACCTTGAGAGACTTTTTTCTGTTGTGCAAACTGTATTACCTATCATAATCTCTCGTGTAAGAGAATCTCCGTTGACCATGGCAGCAGGGTTTTATTTGAGCGATCCCCCTTCTGGGAGGACCACTGAAAATAAAAACTCTGCGTAGCAGTGTATAATGAGCGTTTTGAGCTATTAACATGCAAGTTTATTGTCTCATCTGTCTTGACATTTTCTATTCCAAGTACGGTAAATTGCAATTAAGTAAGCTTCTGCATTTAAAAGAATAGTTCTTTTGCTCGTTAGGTTTTAGTAATGTGTCTCTTGTGTTCGCACATTTATATGCTCTAGTGGATCTAACTTTTTAAGAATTTTGTGAATGGATGCAGTTCAACAAGGAGGAGGGAAAAGATGTGCATGAGGCAAAATTGAAAGTTGTCTATGTTTCACCCCCTCAACCACCATCGCCAATTACAGAATCAAACGAGGAAGAGGGTAATTCACCAAAGGCGTCTCCAGTGGTAGATAATGGAGAACGACACCATTTACTCCTTGATCCGGTAAACAAGCGCGCTTCCCAAATTCTTTGCTTACTGTGGGTATTGCAAATTGATAGCATTAAATGTGTTGTGTTCGCTGTGAAGGAGTCTTTTGTGAGGTTAAGGCTGACTCCTGTTTTGTCTTGTAGCAAACTGCAAAGACGGAAAGCGAATGGAAGTTCAAGCTGAACGAGGTCAGACGTCACTACTGCTATCTTTACTTTATCCTATTTATGCTGAAATTCTCCTCATATAGTTCGGTTCTCGAAAGTAAGACAATCGCAGCAGTAGGTTTGTTACCGAAGACGAGGATCGAGGGCCTTCGAGGTTCCTAGCGATCCACTTTTAGTTCGGAAGAAGGATCATTAGTATGCTCTTTCTCATTTAGATTTGCAATCTCTTCCGGTGATTACGTTTCGTTACTAAATTAATGTGGTTTTCAACAGGCGAAGGCCGCTCTGAATGCTCTGACTGAGGAGCGGAATCAGGCTGTTCAACAAAGCCGAAATTATCAGCAAGAGTTGGTCAGTTGCTTTATGTAGTTGTGAAGATGACATCCGAACTTGTTTCAGATTCAATAATGGTCGGCAGTATTGTTCATGTGTTAGTATTGATGGAGGAATAAATTTGATGTACTTCTCAGTGCTCGAGTAGATGGATTGTTCAGCAACTGTAAATTGTTCTCTTGTTAAAAATTCTAACACAGACGTGTTTTTTCTTCCGCAGCAATCGTATAAGAGTGTGAGTTCAAGATCCGGGGGAGGTGAAGCGGTTAAAGATGTTCAAAAGTTGCAGACTGGATTTTCATTTTTGTTTGTTATCCTCGTTGGCCTGTTGGGTATGCTGGTAGGCTACCTTCTTGGAGGTTAGACCTGCAATTTGATGCAAGGTAACGTGAGCAATTTTAGGGATGCAGAGCAAGAGCACAACTTCAAGCTTGCTCTATGTGTAAGAGTATCAGGAGCTTATTTAGGGGAAGCCCTGCACTGCTTGTTTCTGGAACAGGTTGTTTTGTATCTATGGTACAGAGGTAGGGGAGGTTTTTGTTTCCGACACCTGTGCTAGCAGATGATGCTAGCATGCATCCAGGACTCGGATGGGTACGAACACGAGTTGGGATACTTGGTTGTCCTCGGTCATGCAAGCAGCTTATGGTCTGTACTGTAGGCACAGTAGGGATGAATTTTAAAAATTCACATGTAGTTATTAGGAATAAATTGTTCTCACGGATGGATCCCACCTATTTGCTGTCCTTTTATTGCCCCCATACTTTTGTGCAGGTTTTATAAAACACTGGTTGGGCATGACGCCCATTACTTTGTTCCATTTTTTTCTTGGGAAGGACGTGGTTCCATTTTAAATGACTTTTCCCAAGTGCAACGTGTGATCTGATCCCCATTCTTGTCATGAGAAACCTCTGTACATGCCAGCAAGTTGTCTTGTCATATTATTGGATTGGTCACTTTCATTGACGACATAGTTTGAATGTGTGACAAGTGTGCTACAGTCGATGATTCCAATGCTGTAGCACACTTTCATCAGAGTGCTGATGAGTGTCCTGTGTAAGGTACGAGGGTCATGATTCGCCCACCTATATCCATAACTGATCAAATAAGGAATTGGGGACATCATGAGGAACAGTGGAAGGTGAAGTAAATATTGCACGTGAAGGCATCCATAACTGATGGAATAAGGAATTTGGGACATGATGAGCAGTGGAAGGTGAAGTAAATATTGCACGAGGTGCAATGACGTGAATGATGAGGATTGCAAAAAGTTTGGTAATTTTCACACTGAAAGTGAAATTACTATGATTTTTGAAAGGCCAAAGCTCTTGTCAACCTATGGAATGCTTAGAGTCATCCAAAACTACTCACTAACAAATTGGAAGCTACTTACAATAGCACAAAAAATATGGCATGCTACAATTCTTGTAACATGCAATCAAAGAAATGAATGATGGGGATTGCAAAAAGTTTGGTAATTTTTGCACCGAAAGTGAAATTATTATGATTTTTGAAAGGCCAAAGTTCTTATTGGCCCTAGCTAATGCTTAGAGTCATCCAAAACTGCTCACTAATAGACTAGAGGCTACTTACAGCAACACAAAAATATGGCATGGTATAATTCTTGTGACAGACAATTAAACAAGGAAGCTTCTTGTAACCTTTAAAATATTAAAAAAATAGAAATGAGTCCCAGCCTCTCCAAATTTAACAAACCCTATTGCTTGCTCATGGGGCTCTAGTTAGGAATGAGTACCTCTACCATACACCTTAAATTGCACGCTTTCCAAAACTACATAGGCTAAATTCATGCTTGAAATGTACTTCCACTATTCATGAGAGACTATGGTTTAGGGTCTTAAACTCTATTTTCAGTACTTTGAAAATTTGTAGTTTATTCATATGGTATCCAAAAAATACAAGTTTAGAGAATCTAGAATCCCCTTTTGGCTCCCAACAAGATCCCATTAAAAGTTTTTTTTAATATAATAATGGAAATTATACTAAATTGCTTATTTGTGCGATTTTAGGTATAGTTACTTTAAGGAAAAATGGACCTCTATGAGAAAATCAATGTAGCTTAACATTTATTTTCATATTTTTGGTAGACAAAGAGAGGAGAATTAATGTATTGAATTGGCTATTTTTTAACTAAGAATGAATTAACTATGAATTTTCAAAGTGAAAGGTGCCTAAGTAGCTATTGATGCTCATAGACTATACCAATCATCAATCAAAATCAACTTTTGAATAGAGCAAGTCAATCCAAAAAGTGATGAATACAAAACTCAATAGGGTGTTTATGTAATTTTGGCATCATGAGAATGATCCACTTCATGTTTTCATTTATTTTAACCTTACATGAATGTATACTTATTCATAGGGAATTACAAACACAATTATGAACAAAAAGCACATTGAACAAATTGTGATCCATTTTTGAAATTCTTTGCATTGTTTTTGATAGTTTTATACATGCAATTCTAATTGCCCAAGCAGAATTTTAGCCTCCTACCTTATCCTAGATTGCAAAGGTTTATAGGTATTTGATAACCTAGTCCTAAAAGCAAATGGCCTGGTCACCATTTGGATCATTTGCTTAAAAAAACCTCCAGTGAGTATTCTTAGCTCTATAAGCCCTCCCCTTTGCATATAAACTTTCAAAGATTAACATTTGTACTTTTATCCTACATAGAAGAATTCTTTGTCATCCATTAGTAGTATCCTAGGGTTAATCCTAAAAAGATGTGTCTTCATATGGCCAAGGTAGTTACCAAATATTTCAATTATTGGATCGATAGGTGCATTCTTTGTTTCTATTGTTAGCTCTAAATTCTATGAGGACATTGTGACAAAAAATGCATCCATTGGTTCAATAATTAGAGTATTTTGGTGACATTCTTGGTAATGGTGGATCATGTCTTTCTACAGTTAAACAACATGCTAAGTTTAAGGGGCTTGATTATGAAAGAATTCTTGACAAAAAGTGGTATTTTGCATTTTTTTGGAATATTTCAACCTATTGGATCCACTTCTACATTGAATATGGCTTGCCAAGCACTGCACTTTGGTTACAAAGTCAAAGCTTTATTTATTGTTTATTTTTGCATGCCATGACCAAACAAATTTTAAGCAAGCAATAAAAAACATGTCCAACTTTAAGGAGATTTTATATTCTCCTTCAAGCTTCCCACTAGATGAGGGAATGTCATTTAAGGGTTAACAATGAAGTCATCTATTGAAACTTTCAGGTTTACAACATCCTTATAGGGTTAATGTGAATAAATAATTGAAGTCTAGAAAGTAATTTTCATATTTTTGTACACAAATGAGTTGAAGAATTTCCAAACTTTTCAACAAATTGACAAAATCATTTCCAATTAGATAACTACACCTATAATAGCTATACTTGATTGTATATTGTATACTAAACAGAAATTTGTAAGGATGAAAATATGACCTATTTGGATGAAAACATGGCATTGAATTGTGACAATGTGCACTTCCTATAATAGATGAGATTTGAGAACAATTGAATTATGTTAGTAGTAGGAGTCAATGTTGAAGACAAGACCAAGTCCCTATAAATTCAAAGAAGTGAGAAACTTGATTTCATATTATTCAGATACAACGGTTGTGAAGCTCACAACTTTATATTCAATGAATACAAACAATCAAAATACAAGTATTGGAATGGAACAAAGGAAGAAATTAATCTATCTATATGCAATTACAAATTGCACAATATAATAAAGAAAACCCTCCAAAATGTTCAAAATCTATATACACTACATCAAATTTTGAACTTTTACTTAAACAATAAAGAAATGTAATATCCCCTCAAGTAGCAAGGATTTAAAGAAATATAAAAACTATCTTTGTAATCACTTCAACAATCCTATGCTTGAAGAAACATAAAACCACCTATGTATTCACACCAACAATACTACACATGTCAACAAAATATTGACTCTAGAAGGATGCCAACTTTTGACCAAGTTAGTTACTCAAAAATAATCTGAATTTTGAACCAATACTTAGGTGCATTCTTCATTTTAATAATGATTTAAAAAGTCATCCATCAAACACTTTAAGGACACCGCATCATTACAAAGTTAGGCTACAAGACACTAAAACCATTAGGGACTCAATCCAATCTCCTATTCAATCACCCTATTACCAACACCAATTCATTTCTTCCAATCAAAACTTAATCAATGACCTTCAATTAGCAACCATCAACTAGGTGTAAGAAACCATGAATTGGTTAATCCTTGAATGGAATAGTGTTGTCATACTATCCCTGCAAAGTGATGTACAAGCTCCCAAAGTTTGATTGGTTGCATAAAAAAATCATCCAATACATTAGAATTTATCATAAAATTTATCTTGTGTTTGTGAACCTATGTCAAAGGAAGGTTTAACTAAGAATAGAACAAAACAAACATGGCACCCAACTCAATCAAACTTGAATTTGGGTACTCTATGGAGTTTGGTCCTTCATTTTTTCCAAACTCCAACTCTTGGTCCTCCCTTGCTGACACACTTTACGATTAACTCCATTGTATGAAAATACAATTCAGTCCCAAGAGAATTTGACTCTTGTTGCACCCAAAGTGATCTATTGTATGAAAAAACAATTCAATCCCAAGAGAATTTGACTCTTGTTGCACCCAAAGTGATCTCTCCAGTGAGTTCGATCTATTGAGTGATCTCCCTATGAAAGCACACTTCTACACAATGGTGAAAACGATGCAATATTGTGTTTTCTCTGCCTTACATCTGCATTTAGGCTTCGACAATCCTACATGAGCCAATATACAACTCCAACGGGCTTTCAAGTTCTGTCTGTCCAGCAAAGACTTGCAGAACAATGAAGCTTTATATTCTCCCTGAATTGAATGGTGGTCCGTCTTGATGAGCTAGCTAGCGACGCCCTGTGAACATGTACTTGAGATTATTCTTGATGCGTCGCAAATAGAAGAAGGGATTCACGTAGTTGAGCTTGCTGCGGATCTTCCACTTCTGGTTATGCACCCGCCACTTCTGGTGCTGGAGCGGATGCCGGAGCTTGTGCTTGAAATTCTGCCATCGGTTGGCAGCATTGGCAACATTATTATCCGCTCGCCGCAAAGCCTCCATCGATCGAAATCACTCAAGGCGCTTCAAAACAATCCACACGCTCCTCTAATAAGCCGCTACGTACACCCAAAATCACCAGAGATCGTATCCTTGACCAATCGGTGTACCTGTTACCAACGAAGCTATTAGAACATCAAATGGAGGAGTAAGTAACTAGAAGCCGACCTAATTGCGAAACAGACTACGATAGCACCAAGATTTCTCTTCATGCGTTGCAAATTAGGTCAAAAATCTCTGAAGTATCTATAAATAGTTGCAGTTACCTTACCAACACAAAAAAATTTGACCCTTCGTAACTTCTGCATACGCTATCCAAATAATGCATTCTTGGGTGCATTGGAATCCTCTTCCATTCGCCAACAAGAGCATACCCAAAATTGACCAGTCTAATAACACCCACTACGAGTAAAACGCAAAATTGGATTTCTTGAGTGTCGTCACCTTTACCTCAAATGACAAAGCTCCTCCAAATCCAAAGACAACGGGAAGCTTCCACGCCTCACCCGCTCTCACAAACCACGCCAGCTCTTACCAAAACAGAGCACAGGCAGGCAGGCCGGCTGTGTACGCGATATCAACATAATCAAAAGATCGAATCACGGCTATTGAAGGCAACCCACTCCAACTAGAGAGGTGACGGCGAAATTGATATTCGGAGCAGCAACTGTAGCGCACTCCAATGTGAGTGCAGTGAATCCGAGGGCTATCACTGTGTCAGACTTGGATGCCTGAAATCCTGCGCGCAAGATCGATTCAAGGTGGACGAAGAATCGCGAAAGAAGAGGACGCTGGAGGCACCGACGCATCACGGGTCGCGGTAGGGGCGAGCGTTG
This sequence comes from Climacium dendroides, assembly GCA_950106755.1. Lineage (NCBI taxonomy): Eukaryota > Viridiplantae > Streptophyta > Bryopsida > Hypnales > Climaciaceae > Climacium > Climacium dendroides. The sequence continues at coordinate 12,909,383 of OX467092.1, forward strand.
TGGAAGCGGTCTTTGTGGCCATCGCCGAAATGACGGATGGACGGACGGAGCGCTTTCGTCGAAAGGAGACGTCCGCTTGGCACTTGCTTGTTGCCAGAGTCGGTGTTAGGGTGTGTATTGACTGCCTTGGGGATGGGAATCTTGCGATTCTGTACATCCAACCAGCACTCAGGGACCGGTAACCGACTTAGTACAGTACCGTGCTTTTAATATTTATTTCTTAAAATTTGCGGTGAGCAAAATGAAAGGAAATTCATTGCAAGAATGAGAGTACGGTATAGTGGGGTCCAATAAACTTACAAATTTTCTTTTAGTCAATTTTCAATGTAGTATACTCTTAAAGCGATCATTTAAGCCTATCCAATTCATCATTGACAGTAATAGATATTTCAAACAACATGTCACTCATTCCTAGATAGGGGACACATTTAAAACATGGTTGTTTTTAGAGCAGACTACCTTATGGGTTGCTCCATTCTGGCAATGTCAGGTTGAGGCACGAGTCGTCAACCACGCCTAATATTCAACTTATAGGGTGCACTATTTCCAACTTTAGATTGGAATTCAAGTTTGGAATGTTTTTTTTGTCCTTTTCAAGGTTGGGACTAGTAAGGTTATGACACAAGTCTCAAAGTAGTGAGCAAGAAAGTAGTTTTTGAATGATGGGAATTGGAAGACTCTAGACATTGGCTACTAGACAAGTGCACTTTTGGGCTCCCAAAATTCACAACAATTTCAATTTTGGAAATGAAATTCTGAAAATTTTACTATCCCTATATTTTCTATCTTCTTATTGTACACAATCTGCTCAAAACTTGCTTAAATGATTGGCTACGGGTGTCTCAACTCTAAATTGTTCTCTTTCCGTGCAAGAAGAGATGAGAAACTATAAAATATGGCACAATTCCCAATGCAATTGTGGTACATTAGAATTGGCCACAAGACTCCCAATATTGCATCCAACTCTTGGTGGATTTTTCAACCAACCTTTGCTTAGAAAATAGGAAAGTCTATATAACTAGTATGGATTGAATTGAATCTTCAACTAAAAAATTCATGGTAATTATGTTTTGAGAAGTAAAAGTCTTGAAAATTATGAAAAAATTTAAATTCTATTTCTATACACAAAAAAAAATTCCGCTAAAGAACCCCCCTACACATATGTGTAATCTACTTAACTGGTCAGAAATAGGTTGCTTCCTTTGATACCCGTTAAGAATGGATACACTATTTCCAAAAGGAAGGAATTGAAAGTTCAAAAAACTTTACCATGCTCAAAAATGAGGTATACTATCTAGATAGTGGACACCAATTTCCAAACTAGAAGTTGTGTTGGAATTGTAGTGAAGTATATGTGATCATCTTAAACAAATATTTACATGTAAAATTTTGAATCATACAACACTTTGGATTTTTTGTGTATACTATCTACCATCTAGTACTACCATCCTTCACCAAAATTACCACTTGCATTCAATTGGGCATGTTGAAAATGAACCTTTGTAGTTACTGTTGAGATACTTGATCCTAAACCGCTTTAATTATTTGTATCATTTCTTACTTATTCTTTAGTCTATTGTGGTGTCACAACAAGTTTTTGACTATCTTTCACATGTTCTCAAAGAATTTGAAATTGGGTGAATTAGGAGGCTAATTTAATTTCTTCATCCCATGAGCTTGCCTCCACATTTCTAGAACTTCACCTCGGTGGTCAGGAGCATTGTCTTCCATGAGTACAAGTTCATGAGGTTCATCATATATGAAGTAGAACCCATTCAATGTGCCTTCATAAACATTATGGGCAAAATCAATCACACTTTCTTCACCTTGAGGTTTGAAGACCAATGAGCTTTTGTTGAAACTCTTCAAGGCCTCTTCATCCATCACATACATTCATTTGGATTTAAAACTAGGTGCGAGACAGTTCGATGCACATCTTTCATGTACAAATTTTTTCAAACTCTAACCCGAACTCTATAACTTCCGAATGAATGAATTAGTTTTCATCCATATTTGACAAATTCTATCCAAAGGTGTACATAACTTCATCATTCCACAAAAATTTATGCTTTGTCTCAAATAGATGAAATTAAAAAACCCTACCTTTGATTTTCAAATGCTTCAATTTAAGATTACAAACCACTACTAAAAAATATTTGTATGCAATTGCACGTTGCGTTTTGTGGCACAATCCATATTCCATCGGGTCGCACTCAATTATGAGGGTTTGGAGATCATCCATCCAAATCTAAAAACTATCATCCAATGTTCATCCAACAGAGGTTCAAGACCTATTCTCCACGAACTTACACCGAAAGTACGAAGAGCTCGGTACGACACTCGTGTACCCGCCGTATACCGTACGTACTCCTGTACCTTAAGATGGCCGGCACCGACTCCCAGTCCGCCACGCGGACTCCACCGGCTCCCGCTGTGTTCGACGCGTGGCAGATATTAGTCGGTGACCCCTTCTCCTGCACAGTCAAGAGCATTCCCAGAAAGCCCCTTCACCCTCTGATTTTTATATATATTAGCATCAGAAATCTTAGCGTAGCTCATTATTCACGCTAGATTGTTGAACATTTGTATCAGGATTGTTAGCATAGCTCCCCAATTCAAAACCTGCAGTTCCTGCAACATTTTTAGACGCAGTTTGGAAGCGATTTGAGAAGAAACCGCGCCGAGAGTTTTCGCTGCAGTCCCAAGCGTTGGTTGTTACGAGTTGCTGTGATTTGCTGCGATTTTGAGTTCTAAAGGAAGATCGAATTGAAGCGATATGGATGCTCTCAGACGCGCGGATTATCACGTCAATGCCGCCACTCACCCGCGGAGGACACTTCGGTGGCGCTTGAATCGGTACGTGCTTGAATTCCGCATGCATATTTTTTTTGTATACCCTAACTTTGTTAATGTCACAGCCCTCGGTGGCTAAAAATGTACTGATTGTCAATGGAGTTTTGTGATATTGCGATTGTCAATAGAGTTTGCATGTAAAAATGAGTTTAAAGAAATATTCCGGGTTGCAGGAGTTGTGAATGTAGTGTAGAATCGTTTCATCGTCTTCTGTTAAGATTCTTATGTTGACGTTTGTATGCAATTTCATGATTGCGTGTGAGAGTGAGAGTACAAAGGAAGTGTTGAATTAGGTGTGTTGTGTCGGTTCCTAGGGTTTGGTGAGAGAACAGAGGATATGATATTAGAGAGTGTTTTCTATGAGATCAGGCATTTTTTGTAACTATAGTGCTTTGGAGTCTGGCTTTCACCTCCCAGAAATTTTCTTGTTAGAAATTTTGCATACATTTTGGTTTAGGAAGAGCAGGCTTTTCAAAGAAATTAGGAAGAAAAGGGATTTCGATTGTCATGCTGAGATGTGGTGGATGTGCTGCAGGTATAACCCCAAGCACAGATGGAACATGAAGAAGCGCAAGGTGATGCACCCTGTGGATCATCAGAAATGGAAAATGAAGAGGAAAATCAATTACATGAATCCCTTCTTCTATTTGAAACGCATCAAGCGGAACCTCTTTGGAGGAGGGCATCATCAAAAGCATCACTGAGCACGAGTCAACACTTGGCGCATGTGAAATGATTTTGGGATGCGGAAAAGTAGAAGCGTATCTTGGAGAATCAAATAGAGATGTAAATGTAGATTAGTTTGAAGGTGCAGCTGTAGATTTGGACACCAAATGCGAGGTATAATTTTGTAGTAGTTTGAAAGGAGGTCTGGCTCTGTGATTCAGTGGTTTTGGATTACTTTTTAGCAGATGAATATTCTTCTTTGACCTGTAAGGTTAACAAGGATCGTCTGTAAAACCATTTCATTAACCTAGATTTTAGAGGATTAGGTGATTATACGAGCAGATTCTGTATCAATCCCATTGAACCCAATGACATTACCTATACAGCAATAGCAGAGCCAACTCTCTCAAGGATGCGCTTCAGTTCCGAAGTGTGCAAGAACTTCATCCTTTATGGAAACTACACCTAATTGCGACCTGTTTGCAAACCAGTCCCATACGGATTCTTTGCCGAAACTGTACATTTTCTACTTCACAAGAGCTGATTTTGGGTATACCTGTTTTCGTCACTTTGAAAATTCGTTGTTCATTCACACGATGTCTGAAAAAATGCATGCTAAAGAATTAGCAGCCCCATGCTGAGTCCACTGATTCTCCTTCCCATTGATTGACAGGCTAAATCATACAACTCGTCACACCCAACTAAAATGACACAAAAGAAATTAATTCTAGTCACTTCATGCAATGCTCACGTGGAGCGTATAACTAACCAACACCAATGAGATCCAGCAGCTCCTGACAACTATGTCAGGCGCCATTGAAAAGTATCAATCTCTACAGCCGTGCAAAACTGCAATGATCTCCACTCTATTTTCTGTAAGGACGAGCGAGACCTAGACCTTCGCAGTCAGAAGAATTTAGGAACAATGAACAAGAGACACCTGAAGCAATATGACCTGAATGAGAGTATTCAATAGATACGGACTTTTGTTCGGTTCTTCCAGAACACCTTGCATACTTCAGGGTGCACGATTCTTTTCACTATGCAATTTGTTTTCTGGTATTGAGACGTTCCTCGGATCGCATCTGCAATGTGGGAACTGTCGAATCCAAGGTCATGGGCAGCTTCAGCTTGCGCGCCATACACCAGCCTCTGCAACGAGATGAAAACACAGGAGTAATTAGAGTGCATGTCACCAGTTTACTCTCGATCCAAAAGGACAAGGTAGCTGGGGAAAATTTACAAAAGGGTTGAGTTGCATACCGGCAACCTGGCCAAGTACATGGCAGCGAAGGACATGGGGCAAGGTTCACATGAAGAATAGATTACGCAGTCTGACAGCTCAATCTTGCCAAGTTTCTTACAAGCCTGTGGATGACACAAAACCATATATCTGTCAGTTGATCCTTCATGCAGAAAGGCGAGGTGCGAAAGCAAAACATTCATTGTCAAACAAACGATGCTGACACTTCATTGCCTGTCTAAGGGAGAGGATACTAAACCGTTGGATACCTGATCCTGTCTCCCACTCTGACCTTTCACCAAGAACAACTCCTCTATACTTACACTTTCTTAGACTTATTAGCAAGTGGTGCGAGCACGGTCACTTGTCATTAAATGGCAATGGCATTGTCTACTGTCATTGTCCAAGCAATGATCAATAATCTCCCACTTTGAAATTGCATAATAAATCCATACCTAGTGTCCAAAGAAATTGTCTCAACAGATTTGACTCTCGTACCCAAAGACCTCTCTACAACTCTACACATCTCCCAAAAACTACTTTTTACGTATGTTAAAATGCTTAACGTGACGCGGATAGTATCCTCTACCTTCAACGTCCCACTAAATTCACCTCACATTGAATGAAAAAAAGCGCAGAATATTCCTTGTATCTGTCAGGAAACATCTTCAACAATATTGCAAAAGACGATGTAAAAGCCTGCAATATGGAAAGCAGTGGTACAACACCAAGCTGATCGTACCTTTTGGATAGCGAGGATCTCTGCATGGGCAGTAGGATCCTTCTGTTTCAGAACCTCATTGTGGGCTTGGGCAACAATCTCCCCATTGCGCACAATGACAGCCCCAAAGGGACCTCCTTCCTCTTTCCGCATCGCCACCTCCGCCTCCTTGGCCGCCACAGTCAAAAAATTGTAGTCCACTTCATCTTCGTCCTGATCCAAGTCTGCCTTCTTCTTTCGTATCGTGATCACCACCTGTCTTACCATCAGAAGAGCCGCAACTCCTCCCATAAGAGCCGGCCTCCATGCCATCTGCCCCACCACAGTAATGCTAACTTCCAAGCGTTTCCCTTTCTGCGCAAAACAATCAACGAATAGATTTAAAAATTCCGCCCTCCCATTTGAAATTGCGTAAGAAATTCATATATTGAGTGATAAAAAATTGAATCCCAAGAGACTTTGGTTCATTTACACAAAGTGATCTTTCTAGAGCTCTACAGTGATTCCTCAAAAAAGCACAATCCAACACATTGGCTAAAATGAAATCAGCATCCTCTACCTTCACCCAATATACATGAATCAACCCAGAGTTAGAGCCGAGGTTTAATTTCACAAGAAATCGAAGGATCTAAACCTATTTAAAACTCAATTTAGGTCAATTGTGAAGTCTAAATTGGAAAAAAAAAGTGCATATTAACACAATGAAACTCCGCTTAGGTCAATTGCGGAGTCTAAATTGGACAACAATTGCACATTTCCATGTTAAGGCCACGTACGAATAATAGAGGAGATAAATTAAACATAATCACATGATATGGAAACCAGGTCATTGAGCAATGGACACAGTTCCTAATACGCCAATTTCGACTCTCACATTGACGCAATTTTTTAGGGCTAAATTGGAGATCCACCGACAATAAGCAGTAGCTGAAAGATCAGGCACACATTTTCGCTTGATACGCAAATAAGGCGAAGTATTAGGGTCACTTACACTGGCAAGATCACTGCCGAATCGAAAACGTGCGAAAATTTACGCGACAATAGTGTCTGGAGCTCGCAATTACACCAAACGGCTCTAAACAGAAATTTCAAGACCCCAAGAGCGTAAATACTAATGAATTTACGATCGGAATTTCAAACAAATAAATTCGAACATCACCGCAATCCGCCGTAAGATTGCCGAATTCAAGCTCGAGATGGAAGTCGCCGGCAGAGCAAGAAAACGACAGGAATGTGAGGTTCGCGATGGCCGCGACCGGGTGTGACCGACCAGCGGTCGGACATAATTTCCAGGGGTCGCTATCGTGAACTGGAAATATTCTGACTGCGAGTGACTATGGTCTTATCTGGGAACTACGGTCTTATCTACTGAAGGAACCTTCGCTTGTATCACATGCTTCGTTCTCTCACCAAAACACTAGGGATGGGATGTTAGGGGTGGAATATAATGTAGACAAATCCAAAATTCTCTTTTTTTTTAATTGCATCACCTATTTGCACATATTAGGCATGAGAATGTAGTGGACATAGTTTGAAAAAAAATATGCATATGCATATCTTATTTCTTTCAAAATTCATTTTATTTTTATTATAATATATTATAAAAAATTATAAATGAGTTGTGATAATAAGGAGTTTGATAAGTGTGCTTTAGGTACCGGAAACAATTGTATGGCTATCTTCAAGTGCTTTTTCAATGTTGCTTTCTTCACATGGAGTTGGAAAAGGTATACATCAGGGTGTTTTTTTCATTTTTTATGAAGTGATAGTGACAATATTAAATGCTATTACAACATTAATAGTACACTAAATAGTATATTTAGTGTTAGCAACACTATTTACAAATCATGACACTAAACATCATTAAACCTACTAAAGTAAGTAACATTAAATTTAATTTTTAACACTAAATGTACTCTATGGTAAATCTGAAATCTGAAAAGATTTACATTTAGTGTTAGAACACATTAAAAGAGGGAGCTGCTGCCACCAAAAGTATAAAAGGCTAGGGAAGGAGATGACAGAAGAAGGAGGAAGATTTACATTTAGTGTTAGAACACATTAAAAGAGGGAGCTGCTGCCACCAAAAGTATAAAAGGCTAGGGAAGGAGATGACAGAAAAAGGAGGAAGATTTACATTTAGTGTTAGAACACATTAAAAGAGGGAGCTGCCGCCACCAAAAGTATAAAAGGCTAGGGAAGGAGATGACAGAAGGAGGCAACGTAGTCAAGTTTAGTACTAGATTTAGTGTTGTGTGGAGTAGGGTGGTAATTACACTAAATGTAATCCAACACTAAATATACTATTTAGTGTGGTGCTTCAGATTTCAACATTCATCCACATATTGAATAGAAAGTATCACATTAGCACATATCACATATCCATAGTTCTGTTTACATCCACAATCTAGTGATTTTTTTTTAAATTTGAAATTTTCTGTTGATTTTCCACCCTTTCGACACTATTTGTGTTTCAAGGAAGCGGTGCAAGACCCATTACTTTGGTGCAAAAGCTAGAGACTGAAGTAGTCAACCCAGAGTTCTGGCTTGCAGCGAGACCTTCACCAGAATTCGAAGATGACTTGCAAGGTTACAGCATTCATCGCATCACCAGCACAGTTGCGAGATCGAGAGAAAACACACGGTCAAGTCGACGCTAAAACTAACACCCCATTTCCAAGCCAATTCCATACAAAGATCAGTGCCCATCCGTACTTAACCAAGTCATGCTGACATTCTTACATCCAATTTGCTAATTGAAGACCAAATACGCGCATGAACAGATGAGTTCATACTAACAGAGGGTCAGTCACTAGAAAACAGGATCACATCCGTAACGGTTTTAGTATCATCATCTACCTTGCGTCATTGCTGTTCTCCACCGTGATTTCAAAGAAGAGAGATTCCGCAATTCACATAAAGCACAGAATTCTTCAGACGACACTACAAATTCAGTCTACAGATGACACCGTAATGCAAACCTGGTTGATGCATGTACAAAACAGAGCATTGTGGACACACGTCAAGTTAGTACATTAAGTTAGTGTAGTAGCTCAGTGCCTGAATCTAGTTTCGGAAATCGTTCATTTACAATTTCTTGACCTCCAGATTGTGTAATATCTCAAACATCATCGACAAACATCCAGAATAGCTGGCACCCTGGAAATCCCAACCCAACATTTGGACATGGCAAGTGGCACTCTTTTCTCTTGCAAAGGTGATGAAGGCAACTATATTACACTCGGTGATTGCACCTTCAATATGAAAACAAAATTGTACAAAATAGTATCAATCAAAAAACAAGCTAACGAAACAGCAAAGCGCTACTTCAATATAAATGGGATGCAAGAATCGTTCCAGAATGTTGAAGCTAGAAGGAGTACATGTGCCGGACTACACAATACAGGCACACAAGCCGCTGTGAAATGTACACGAGCACAGCGAAGGAAAAACTCATCAGAATCACATCCCTGATGTCGCCCTTCTCCCTGGGAGCCATAAACCCTACGATTTCGTCCAATGCCTGGTCCAATTTCAATTTCTGCATCAAAACCTCCTGCAAGGATATCTTCGGCGTGATCGTCTTCTCTTCCACCACCTCAGGCTCCTCTTCTCGCAATACATTTCCATTCGAAACCCTAGGACCTTCCGCGTCATGGAGCGTGGAATTCAGAGACGCAGCGTGCACGTCCACGGCGTTGTTCTTCTTCGTCATCCTTCCGTGTGAGGTTTTCCTAGCGTCCGACACGACACGAACCGATTTCCGTGGAGGCGAACATCTCAGGGGCGTAATGCCACATGCACACCGCGTCCAGGTGCCCCTTGCAGCACCTAAGGTCATCGCCATCTCACCAAATCCTTCCCCGCAGATCACCCCAGATCACCAGATTCCGTTCAATTGAAACCAATCCAATTCCAAAATCACCTACCACTGATTTCCAGAAACCCCAATTCCGACGCAAACCCCCGATGGACTTTCAATCCCTAAAATATACGAAAACTAGCAGAACACGCAACCAAATCTCAATTGAAGAAGTTCGTTCGAATGCTGAGGATCGGATCATGAAGAAACCGTGAGAAGAAGCTCGATCACCGCCCGAAAGTGGTGCGAATTCGTGAATGGAGAAGCTACTGAGTGAACCAGGGAGCCCGACGCATTTGACTGGGGGGAGATAAGAGAGACGAAGATGCCGCTTTCACACTGGGGAATGCAAGGAAAGGGGTTCTAAAAGGTCCAACTCGGCTTTCCACGTGGATTAGGAGGCTGGTACGGGTAGCACGCGGCTTTTCACGTGGCGTGGCGTGTATCTTCTCCGCAGGCTCATGCCGCAGGGCAGGAGGTCCATAAAGCGCAAAAGCGTTTGCCTCCTGAAATGTACACCATTTGTACATTTTTCTTTCCCATTGCACCAACACTGTTGAAATAGTTTACATTTTAGGAGGTGAATGGTATTAGTGACTAGTGCATTTCAACATCAAAAATTCATAAGTAATTCCACATAATTATGAAATGACTTGGGTTAAGGTAGTATGCTCTAAGAGCGACCATTTAAGGGCTGGTCTGCCTTTTTCAAAGGATTTTGTAGTGAAATGACTTGGGTTAAGGTAGTATGCTCTAAGAGCAACCATTTAAGGGCTGGTCTGCCTTTTTCAAAGGATTTTGTAGTCAGAAATATTTTTAGATCATTTTTCAAGAGAAAGAAAAATATATGTGGAATTTAATACAAGTGGTTTTGTATTTTTCCAATCATTTTTGAATTACTTATAAATTTTCAACGATTTGGGTCATAGGCACTTATTTGTAACCATCTCGGTAACCATAGGTCCCCTAAAATCCATCCACTTGCAACTTGTAAAGAGATGTGAGAAAATCAAAGGCAATGATTGGCTCTTGCAATAGAAAAACAACTCATTCCATATTTAGAAAAAGGTTACAGATATTCAACTTCAAACTTCACCAAAAGGTTTATTTTAAAGATTCTTTCAAAATTTTGAAGTGGTAGAAACTACAATTTAGAAGCTTCATTTTATTAATTTTTTCTTAAAAGCAAAAGAAATCATTTTGAAAGTCATAAACAAATTTTGAAAGAAAAAATCTCAAAGTATTGAAATACATTGAATAATGTACCATTTTTTATATAAATGATCCTAATATTAAATCAAAAATCAACTAAAATGTCTTGAATCCAACTTGATGATGTAGATATAGCATCAATACAAAATAGTAGATGAATATCATACATTCTTCAATATGCACAAAGTCAAGTTGACCATCTAATGGCTACAAAATGTCCTTGATGTCCAAAGCATTAGCAGCCTTTAAAATATCAATTACAAAAATTGCCATAACCACTACCAAAAAAAAACAATTGTCTACAATGACTACAAAATGATTGTTTTGCAATCATTGTAGATAAGAAATGACTACTACAGTCATGAGGCACTTTTTAAAAGACCTTGAAAAAAAACTATTCATACTAAAAGGATTTTTCTACTTATAAATTTGATTAAATTCTTAAAAAATCATAAACTATTCTTTAAAAAATTTAAATCATTTTATACAAGTGAGATATTTGTACTTGCAACATATTTAAAATTTGATGAAAAAAATCTAATTGCTCAATTAGTAATGACAATTTTTGAAGTGTATAAATATTTATGAGAGTCATTGTATGAAGATGATCACCTATTTCCAACCACTTAAGCAAGTTAGCCTATTTGTAGCATGGAGAAAGTTGAGGGAAAAAAATTTCATGTAGAAAAATAGATTTAAGAAGGATTTCATAATTTTTAACATTTTTTCCCTCAAAAACAAGATTACCATGAATTATAGGCAAATCTATTTCCAACTATAGGCTAGTTACAAAACCGATATAACTAATCATTGTCACGTTCAATGTACATGTTGTGATCATTGTATACTTTCAATGTACACCTCCTACACATTTTTGCTACTCTTATTGTCACCTATACTAGTAGTAATTTTTCTAGGCTTACATGTTCTAAAGACTAACTGGCTTCAAAATTATTTGTTGCACCAATATTTTAGCGATGCTCAAAGTTAGGGAGACAAATTCATCTAACGACAATATTGAATTGAGAGGCAAATATCTAACTTCAAAGGCTATTTTAAGCATCACAAGAAATGAAAGTAGGTGATAATTTTTTTTCTAGAAAACTATTACAAGCGCAAGAACTATAAGCTCAAGAAATCCTAAACTATACAACTACCATTTGAAGCTAATGATACTAAAACTTGCAAATCATAAACTACAACAATTTGCCAATTGCTATGGATGATTTATCAATAATATGACTAGCATAAAAATGAAATGTAAAAAGAAAGTAGAATTTGTGGGAAACAAAAAATAAAGCAATTTTCAATACTATCTTCAAAGTACAATAATTGAATGGTTATTAAACAATAATATTTGAAGTCATGCAAGAAAAATTGGCAAAGTCAACCATTTTATATTGAAAGCAAACTAGCACCAATAGTACAAGGTTGGAAGAAAAGCAGGTGAAAGGAACAATTCAAATGTACAACCCTTGGTGACAAAGTGTGGAGAAATCACAATTGTTTATGACAAGGTATAAAGTGGCACCAACAATTTAAAAATAAATGTACCCATTGTCAACCACGACCCACACCCAAACTTTAAGGACATTGTTTCAGATTAAGCCTAGATCAAATTTCCAACCAAAGCTTGGAATGTATTTTTATCTCTTTTTCAAGGTTGGGACTAATAATAAAATTATGATACATGTCACCAAAGTAGTGAACAACAAAGTAGGAAGTAGTAAACAATAAACAGTTCTTGAATGATCAAAATTAGAAGACTCTAAACATATGACTTAGGCTTTTATTGTTTTCACTAAGGTCTTCACATCAAATTCATGACAATGTTGTGAACAATAATCTACGGATGAAAAGTTGACCTCATCAATTCCTCATCCAAAAGTTGTACCAACGACTACAGTATAACTCCAATATTGTCCACCATTCTTCTTTGGTGCAATTAGGGAAACAAAGTCATTGTTTAGTCATTTCGGATAGCCAGTCATTCTTCTCCAATCACCTATGTATGCATTCTCTTCTAGTAAACATTAGCCATGGGCTCCAAGCACTTTTGGGCTCCCAAAATTCACAGTAATTTCAATTTCAGCAATAAAATTATAAGAAATCTGGGGTCCCCATATTTCCTATCTTTTTACATGGAAAAAAATTTGTTGCACCTTACACTGTTGATAATCTTTTACAAAATCCCATTAAGTGATTGGGTACGGATACATTTACCTTAGGTGAAAAGACAAGTTCACTCTTCTTCATCACCAAGCATTTAGCAAAGGAAGAGATGGTGACATTGTTCGATCGGTGAAGAAATAACTTAGCATGATTTCAAAATCATCGAATGTTGCTCGATTGAGGATAAATTCACACCAAAATTTCTTTTCAAATTCTAAAATCAAGGGAGTGACCCATTTCTGGCCACTTAAGCAATTTCACATGTCCAAAGTGCTATTTTCTTGAGTGGAGAAATTTTCCCATGTACAAAAAATAGAGTTTAAAAGAATTCCATATTTTTTCAGAATTTTGTTTCTCAAAACATAGTGACTACGAATTTTTTAGTTGAAGATTCTATTCAACATATTCCTGTCATGTAGGTCCTCCTATTTCCAACCACGAGTTGGTTGCAAAATCAACCAGGACTACAAAATCAACCAAGACTAGAGCCCATCGTAATGGGCCACAACTGCATTGGAGATTGTGCCATAATTAATCTCCTGCTTTCTCCTGCTGATTGGAAAGAGTGCAGTCTATATGACGGAAAAAGCTCTTTGAGATGAGCTCTTTGAGATTCGTTTCAGAAACATGTTGCTGAAACAATTGCAAAACGATCTGAACTGTGAACTATGCACAATTTCCGATATCACGAGACAACATTCTTGAAAGACGCCACACACCAATGTTTACATAACTGTACAAGGATTTTATTTCGAAAAAATTGGTACAACTCTTCTCTACAACTTTTCTCTACAACTCTAATTTACAATACCGCCAACCACACTCACGTGAACACTCACGGCAAAATTGAGAACCCCACGAAGAGATCACCCCCATCGCCAGGCTGTAGCTCACAATAGCTTAAGAATTTTTAGTTTCGTTTTCCAAACCTTAATCCCCACCCTCAAGAATCGATACTTCTCTCAAAAACCCTTCGCAATCAATGTCTCCGGTGCCGCATCATCATCTCTTCAGTCGGCCCATGCACAAATTCCTGCCGAAACCCTGGCGCAGGAGTCTCATACCGCGCATGGTGCATCCGGGTCTCTGGTAAGACGGCTTGGACTGCTGGTCCGCGAGGGTCTGTGGGCAGGTTCACGACCACTTTCGCAGCTGCTGCAGGGGTGACAACTGATTTAGCTGCTTCCTCTTTCGCTACGGCCGCTTTGGTTCGCTCACGAGCGAGAGCGGCGTCTTCGGCCTGACGAGCGCGGCGGTAATTCTCGCTGTAGTCGACGGTGATGTCCCAGAAGACAGACCGTTTCTTCACGAGCTTTACACGGTTGAGGACGCGAGATGGGTCGACGTGACCGTGAACCGTGACTTTTTGGTTGTATTGGTCGGTGACGACGCTTTCCACACCTTCCAGGGCGAGAAGGCGTTCTTTCACCTTTCGGGCGCATTTCTCGCAGCACATGGGGACCTTGAGTTCGATTGGCTGCACAACACGGACGTATTTGTTAGAACATGGACGAGAAATTTTTGCCCAATTATTCCTCCACATCTATTTTTGAGATAAAGGCAGTTGCATTCACACTTTACAGCTAAAAGAGTTCGTCAAATTTCACTGAACTAAAAAAATTTCTTCTGAACACTTCCTTGCAATCGTGAAGCTCACTGTTGTATCCCAGTTTTGTGATTAGTGGGTTTCAGAAAGACGCTCCCATCGTTACTTTTTTTTTTTCATCAAGGATATTCGCATTCTTACAGCATTCCTTAAGCATTCTTCAACTGCTCAAGAGAATAACTGGAAGTTGACAACTACTCTAAGGAAATTCTTCATACTCATTTAAATTTCATCTTTATAATTTGTAATTCAAAAGTGGAAGCTCATTGGAAACTGGAAATTGAGAGAAAATGATGTTACGGAGTACTATACACTTTCGATCTTTGCAAATTAATCGTCTGGTCTCAAGAGTTGCTGGTGGGTTTCACACTTATGAACGAGTTTAACAGACAGGCGAAATGTTCAAGATTACCCTCCTTAACTGAGGGATGAGAAACCCACGAACATTTAAAAGCATTCAAAGTTAAACATTCACGCTCCCTGATAGTCCATTTTAGAGTTCGAGGAAGAGAGCCAAGAGCCAAGAGAAGATGTGAAAAACTTACGTGATGAACAATAGCTCTCGGGGGTGATACACTCCGCTTCTGCACGACTTGCACAGGCGGCGCCGGCGCCGGTACCGGCGCCAGCACCACCGGCTTCTCAGTGACCACCTGCGTGGGCACTGGAACTGCACTCTTCATCAACGGCTCTTCCACAACCTTCCGAATCTCCTCATGAACCCTTACGGGTTCCGGCACTGTGTGCACTCTCGCCAGGCGCTCCACGGGACGAAGCTCGCCTTCCATAACCGGTGGAGGGGGGACGCGCACCACGGGGCGGATCTCGTCGCGCGGCAGGACAGGGCGAGGTTGGGGGTAGCGCTCCATGGGGCGAAGAGGCTCAGGGTGGTGGAAGCGGCGAGGGGAGAACTCGCGTTCTCTGTAGTAAGGGCGGTCGTCGCGGGTGGGGAGGATCCATGTGGACTCGGGAGGACCGTAAAACAACTGCGCAGGGGAAAATTGGAACAGAGCGAGTTAGATAATCAATTCTCAGAACAAACTGTGAATACCCACCAAAAAGAATTCTCACGAATCAGCGAATGAACATGCACGTGATTCTACCAACGTGCACGCTCGCAATTCTACAAATCTAGCTCGCGGTTCTATGATCTTCTTCGCTCCAACTTCGACCCTCACTCTTCCCTGAGCTTCTCCTTTACATACAGCGTGCGAATCGCGCACGTCGTCCACGAAAGACCACGACCACACACTCCTTTCCAACCGAATCTCTCACAAATTTCTCACCACCTCTCATTCATGCACTCCATCTCAACAACCCGTCACACTTACATCCCAAACATCAGTTCAATTCCCCGCAAGTAGAATTTACGAACTTACATCTTCCATGCTCATAATGCTCGGCATCGCAGCAGCAGCCAGCAACCAAGACTTCTGTTTTCTCTTTCTCTCGATTTCGAGTCCTCTCGGCAATTCAAACCACGTAACAGCAACAGAAAACTCAATGAATCTGGTCTATCACACAACTAATTCGAACTCCAATTCTCCAAGCAAAATTCAAGATCCAAAATCCTATACAGAGGTAGCACAGAACAATGAGTGCCTGAGCAAGTTTCTCCAATCACACAACGGCTGTGTCTTAAGATTTAGTTCCGTGACAAGCGGGTATATACACGAATTGGGTAACTTACGTGAGCAAGCCGAAATTTCACAGCTGGGCAATCCGTGAGTGCCAGCTCCCGTCCATAATTGGGTCCCTCAGGGTTTGGAGCTTCCTCGCATGTCACTGGCTGGGCGGCTTCCGCGCCTTCAGATCAGTTGGCCGGTCTAGCCGTGTACACGTGTGGTCCGCCAGGGCTTGTAAAAAAAAAATCTGCCTCGGGTCAGACGCCGCCGTGTTGGAGAAAAAATGGAAGTGAGTGGCTTGCATGACAAGTGTGCCCGGGGGAGAGAAATCTTTTGCAACGAGTTGGAATTGGCGTGGACCACAGGAGTCAATTGGTTGGTTCTAGATTTGTTGGGGTTTTTTTTGGAAACATTATCATTGTAAATTCTTTTCTTTTTCGGTGCGATTTGGGTTCGGATCTTTTGCTGGGCTGAGGAGACGGAATTCGGAGCCAGAATGGTGGAGATTTGATTTTCGGTAATGGTGAGTTAACCGCTTTGGGGTTTTGCACGCACGGACTGGGTCGTACTGGCTTGTGGTGAACTGGAGGCGCCAGCGGCGAAATGGGGTGGCCTTGCCACGCAGCGCGTTGCTGTACGTGATCATGGACGCTGTGTGTGGCCCCTACAAAAGGTCTGGACGTGGCGAAACTCTGCCAAAGGAACTGGCCTGTGAGGCCACGAAGTAAGACGAGCATTGTGGAGTGTAATCTTTGTTTTCCCCACTCATGGCTCCCACTTGTGGAGTGGAACGGCCGATTCCACTCCACAATCCTCCGAGCAATGGTCATTCCATTGCGTTATGAGCCCCTTGCGAGGTATTTTCAAACCATTGATCGCCGTTTTACTTGCAGCCCCCAAGGCTACTTGCGGTTGGGTTTCTGTTCCTCTTTTTCCTTGCAGTAAAGGTTGCCACTAGTAGAAGACACAGGAATTTCAACAGAATTATGTTGTTTCGGTCGCATTGTTTCAGTCACTGAACAACAGAATTCTGTTGAAATTCCTGCATTTTCTACTAGTGTGCCCTTTATTTGTGTAAAAAAAACCCAAAAAAAACAAAAAGAAATTCATCGGTCACTGACCATCTCAGGGTTTCGTATGTAAGCTTTTTCAATGTTATTTCTGGCATTTTTGTTTTTCCGTCGTCCAATGCTTGCTCGACATGTTGCTCTTGAATGTCTTGGGAGGATTATTTTGGATCGTGAAAAGACTCCCAAAGAAGCTCATAATACCGAGCAAGAGTTGCTAATTACGTGACTTGAATTCTAAAAATCTTTTGGTGGCTAAGTGGGCAAGGTGAATTAACCTCCTCATTGCCCCTCACTATTTACCCTTGAGGAAAATATTGGAATTTTTTATTTGTTCACACATGAAAAAGTTTGGAAATTTTGAATTTACATTTGCAATGAGAGACCCCGAATTAGGGAGGAGAGGTGAAGAAATACCCAAAAGTGATGCACAAAATAGGGGGCAATTTTTTTGCAATTACCTTTGTTTGGAGCAATGAGGGGTTTCAATTCTCCATGACTGACTAAGTAAGGGCGAAAACACCTAAAACCATTTGTGTATCCTGTGGAACATCTAGTGACCATGGAAATCATCCCTTTTGGCATTGTGTGAATAGTTGGATTAAAAAAAATCTATAAACATTCATTAGAAGTTAAATTATTGTATAAGACCTCTCTTTTTTATGCCAAATTCTAAAGATGAATAGTTATTTTTTCTCTTCTAGAATCAAGGGTTCTCTATCATTCATGGACCAAAAAATGGCCTTAGCATTGTTTATGGATTACAAACACTTTAATTTAACGATACATTGTCACTATCACTGAAACCATCATTTGTTGCTTGGAATAACTTATATAATGAGAGGGTTTGAGGCCATATGTGGGGTGCAATAAGAACATGTTGGAGTGATTTTTGAATAGATTTATTCATAATTAACAGCATGCCAAGGATAACGAAGTATGATGAATTTGTTATTTTGACAGTTCCAAGTGATTTTACATTACGTATAACTATGTAATCGTCACCAACTTCAATTGAGCATAGTTGCTATTATTAAACATAAATTCATTGTATTGGATCTTCTTGGCAAATGAAAGAGGATTTCAACATACTTTAGCATACATTGTTTGGATTGGATGTGCTATGAATAAGTTAACAATATTCAAAGTATTGTCTTTAGGTGTACCAAAGATCAATACAAGGATCTCATAGATTCTCATGCCTTTTGATTGTATACAACATGTATAATCAATATTTAGGTTTTAGTAATGTTGTTTGGTCCTAATGTAGGTGTCATGTTTTGGGAGCAATGTTGATTGTGTGTGTACAATCCTTATAATTATATACAACTGAACTTCTTTTATAGTTGGTGACTTTGGTTTGATTAAAGGGGGGAGACTTTGCATATAGTGTAAGGAGGTTTGAGGAGTTGCCTTACTTGAAAATCAAATCAAGAAAAAGGACCCAAAAATTAAAAGAGAGTCATTGTTCCTCATTTACTGTTCCACATTCAATTCAAATTTCTAGTGCTACAAGACAAAGCATCTCATAGTTATAGTATTAGTTGCTTGTTTTTCAAAGATGAAATCGCATATCTTCTATGAGTCATAATAGATTTGTTTAGGTGATGGTAGGAAATTTTCTACAAGCACAATCCAATTTTTTTTCATTGCAAAAAGATATGTGTATACAATAAAACATACTCATGAATTTTAAGTCTTTAGTTAAAGAACTCTCCTTTATTTTGGAGTTGTATTTCAAGACTTCTTCTAGTAAAACAAGTCTTTGCACACACACACACACTCAACCAATTGCATAAGGAGTTTATTGCCCCCCTTTACATGTATCCAATCATAACCTTCTTCTATCACTTTTATTGCCACATTATGCAAAGCAATTCGAAAGAGTTAGGGTGGCTTGATTCATGGAAAAATAATATTGAGAAAGTTAGAATTTTGCACGTTCTCTTCTATTTGAAATGCTTTGGGATCAAGTTGTGGCTTGAATCATCAAGCATCCAATTAGATGCATGTAATTTTATTGAACTAACTAAAGGTAGGAGGACCATAAAGTGCCCATTCAAAAACTAGAAATTCATTTGGGGAGGTCAAAATTCTAGAAATGAATTTTTCAATAAATTTTTCTTGAAACACAAATGGAATTGGCATCTAACCCAAGTTGTTTCATATTTTTGGAAGCTTAATGGAATTAGTTATGAATTTTTGAAGTTGAAATGCAACAGTCACTTCAAGCATCATTCTACCTCCTAAAATATACACTATTTGTACATTGCTGAAACAATTTTTTTTTTTCAAAAAGCAAAATATACACACAATGTACATTTCAAGAGATGGACACTTTTAGTGCCCAATTGCCTTATGGATCTCCTCCTACTTTAGAGCATGGCCACTTGTCCTCCAAAATGGGTGACTTGTTAGGAGTGGCTTCCAAAACTGCTCCACCCAAACTCCAAAACCAATGACTTGCTTGGAGGCGGGGCTTGCAAACTGCCCTTGGCTTGCAAATGGAGGTTGTTTTGGAGGTCAAGTTCAGACTTGCAAAACCACAAAAGACAAATTTGCCACAACATTCTGTATCGCCTACATTTGCTCCATACCAATGATTTTACCTCAAGCTCAGCCTCTTAAGAGGTCACGGGTGGGGACGGATATGTTCAACCCAACTTGCAAAATGGATTGCCCCCTTTTTGCAAGCCAAATCACCACCCCATTCTCCAAAACCGGTGGTGATGCTCTTATGGTAGGAGGTCTATAAATCGCACATTTAAGTCTACCTACCTCATCAATGACAATAACATATATTTTGAGGAGCATGTCACTCCCTCTTAGATAGAGGACACACTTAGAACTTGGTGGATTTAAGGACCTCCTACCTTAGTCATCTTTTAATGTGGGCACAAATTTGACCGACATTACAAAAAATTCCAGGCCTCCAAAAGGTCGCGAATTTTGAACCCCTCGGGTGCAATTACAGAGGAAATGAAACTTTTTTATTATTGTTTATTATTTTTTAATGATAGCAACTGATGTAGCACTATTGGTGCCACATCAGCACCACGTCAAGTTTTAGTATTTTTAAATATTTTTTAAATTATTTTTTTCAAAGAAATATTTTTAAAAATTTTCCTGTACTTGCACTACAACATGCCGAAAAACAAAACCTTAACGGCCTTCTGCATGGTTCAGATTTTTTTTCTAATGCATACTTTGTCTGTGTGACAAGTGTGCTCCAATCGATGATGCTTCGGTTCCAACGCTGCAGACATTCTGGTAACACGCTGTGCAGGATACTCCAGAGGGTTGAGAGGGCATTTGGAACCT
This sequence comes from Climacium dendroides, assembly GCA_950106755.1. Taxonomy (NCBI): domain Eukaryota; kingdom Viridiplantae; phylum Streptophyta; class Bryopsida; order Hypnales; family Climaciaceae; genus Climacium; species Climacium dendroides. Next base: position 12,929,731 of record OX467092.1, read on the forward strand.
TCAAGAGGACTGCGAAAGTATGGACAAAAACAACTTTATTATTCAGTGTCCATACTCAACTCATATTCATGATAAAGAATCATAAACAGTTACAGTACTACAGGAACTCGCATGAATCAAAATTCTGATTCACTGCAACATTGCTCTTGGGATTCATACTCTCGATAATGTTTTTAAGGTGAAAGGCACCCATTTCTAACGAACATCCCATCAGCAGTCAAATAGGGTGCAGTGTTTCCAACCAAGGGTGGAACACATTTCCAAACAAAGCTTGGAATGTGCTTCTTCTTTTTCCTTCTTTCCAAGGTGTGGACTATTCAGTTCATGACCCACATGTCCCAACATAGTGAGCAAGAAAGTAAGAAGCGCAATGAATAGGAAAGTAGTTCTTGAATGATTGGAAGTAAAAGGGTTTAAACATTGGCTATGGGTCCAGAGCACTTTTTGCCTTCCAAAATTCGTAGTAATTTTAGCACAAGGAACTTGGGCCGGTTCACTAGGTGACACTAAAAAGTACTAAAACAGTAGTGAATTCATGGTGAATACTTTCCTAACAAGGAAAGTCAAGGTCAACACCCTTATTTGGTAAGTATTCACCCCAATTTCACCACAGTATTTGTACCATTCACTACCCAGTGAACCGACCACAAGTTCCCTGTGTGTTGTCCAAGCACTGAAATTACCAAAAAATTTGCAATCCTCATCATTTCTATCAATGCAACTCACGAAAATATTTTGCTTTCTGCCTTAGCACTACTCCAGATCACATGCAGAATTGCTTGTTTGATTGGTTATGGGCGCCTTCACCTTATTGTTATAATCACTTTGATCACATCGAAGACCTGTTTAGCTTGAATTGAATCTGTGTCGTCGGGCATTGTGCCGTGAGAGAGACGGACTGACGGAGGTCAGTCTTTGTGAACAGTTAATGGATGTGACTGAAATCGGAAAGACCGTCGGCAGTTGCTGATAAGAGGCTTGCTATTCTTTTTTTATTGCAATGAAATCCGGCTTCTTTTGTGTTAAAAACAACAACAAAAACAACAAAAACAACAAAAACAACAAAAACAACAGGCTTGCTACAGTAATCCGTGTCTGGAAGTTGCTTTAATAAGTGCTTCAATCAATCCTGGAATGTGATTCAGGATTGAGAGCCAGCTCCAATGTGAAGAGGCACTGAAAAATGTCAAGAAAGGGCTTGTTGCCAGATGCCGGGCCAATTGCCAACGTGCCACTTGCTGCATTTGCCCCAATGTAGCAATAGGGTGAGGCCCAGGAAACATAGCACAACAAACATAGCACTGGAGGATTTTTTTTAGTTTTAAACCAAATCTCTCGCATTTTTTCGACGCGGTTTGGGTGAGATGGTTGGATTTGCACGCCATGGTCAGCTTTTGGAGTATTGTTTTGTGCTTGACAAAGCGCGTCAAAATGTTGAGCAAGGGTATGTCAAATGGCACTACATGATTATTTTTAGTTTTAAACCGAATCTCTTGCATTTTTTCAACGCGCTTTGGGTGAGATGGCCGGATTTGCACGCCTTGGTCAGCTTTTGGAGTGTTGTTTTGTACTCGACAAGGCGCGTCAAAATGTTGAGTAGGGACTCTCATTTGACGAGCCCTCTAAAATACTCCCAGTTGGAGTGGCTACATTGGGGGCATTGTTTATTGGGAAAGGCCTTTACAACCCTCGTTTGCACCGTTCTCGTGCTTGGAAGTGGGTTGCATTGGAGCTGCTCTGAAATAGGACATGAAATGCATTGACGACATTTGTGAGCTTATTATCCTCCCCGACAATGGAACACTGTTGTAGCATGAGGTCGTCTTCGATGAAAAATAATTAAAATTTTGAAAGATGACTAGTTTTGGAAATTGATATCATGCCACTTTGTTGAATTCAAGGAAAATTAAACATAAAAAAGTTGAAATGTTGGAAAAGATACATATACAATTGGATCCCAACTAAGTACACGACTAAGTAATGTAGAATTCAAGTTCATTCCTTTAACTTTGTAGCAAAGCAAGGAACACTATGAAAAGTAATGACTTTGTTGAAAATCATAACTAATCACTTTCTTATGCAACTTCTAAGATTATTTAAAGGATTAGTGAAAGTAAAGAAAATTTATTTAATAATTGCCAAATCACTTATCAATAAAAATAAATAAACTATTGAACGAGCCCTTCTAATTTTAAATAATTATTTGGCAATATGTACCAAAGTTGATGTTAGGCTATGGTAATTTTAGACTATTGCTAAACTTAAGAGAGACTATGGTAGGGTACTATTTATTTTTAGATCTTACAACGTGGATCTCAATTTCAATTAAATCATCGGAAGAAACCACCTATGGTCTAAAATGATGTAATATCATTTTTAAAACTAATGCAAATTTCTTTTCTTTTAGTGGCTCACAAATTAGTAACTATAACAATGTGTAATTGGATCTCATTTTTCATGCTTCAAATAGCTTGAATTCTCATTTTACCTCCAGTTCTTCAAACTTGTAGTTTAATCCCAAATATCACAAAATTGTGCACATTCATCAAAAGAGTGGAGAATCAAACCAAATTTTCTAAGAAACTTGACAAAGAATGCCTTTATCTATGAAATATTCAATAATGAACTTTAACCCCTATTAAAACCACCAAACTTTCTATTTCAATGATATACCCTATTTGAGCAAATGATACTATTTTTCCAACTTTTAGTTTTATTTAATGACACCATTTTTTAGTAATAATAATTTTAAGTCCTCACTAAGGTAATAGGATAAATCAGTATAATTATTGCCCTTGAGAAATAGAATCCAATATTATTATTATTCAATTGTATGCTTCGTTTTGATTGTTAGGGTGAGATCTCTAGAACCATGTGTCCCCCGGTTGCATTCTTAACCAATAAAGGACACTAATTAAAAGCCAAAAACTGATTGATGCATATCACTATAGAAACAAAAAAAATGCAACCATTAGTTCATAAATTCAAATATTTTGATGACTACCTTAGTCATAGGGGTTATGTCCTTAACCCCAAAATGATAAAGAGGATAGAAAGTGTCCTCACACAATTTGAAGTCCAGTTCAAAGTGTTGTAACTTTTGCATCTAAGGTCCAAATTCAATAAAACTTCTTGGAAAAGTTGTGTTCTCCCTTCTAGTTTGAGTGGCAAATATTTCAGATGAATCCAAAATGTACTAAGTTTGGGGGGGCCAATTGAAGTTCACAACTTCAATTTGAGTTCACCAAATTGCATTTAAGGCTGCAACTTCGGGGGCTTGGATCTCTTTCATAAAACATTCATTTTCAATAAAATTTGTTGGATTTTGTTCCCCTTGAAGTCTAGTTATTGTGATAAAATTTCATGTCAATCCAAGTTGTTGTGAATGTTTGGGAACAATTCGAAGTTCAACATCTTGGCATTTGGAGAGTAGAATGAACTTCAGTGGCCTATTTCTTCTTCATACAAAGTCCATTTTTCAATAATTTTTTTTGGAAAAGTTGCACATACTAGTCAAGTTTGTGAGGCAAAAATCTCATGTCAATCCAAGAAGTAATGAGTGAGTGAGAAGAATTGTAGGAGGAGGAGGTTCAACCTTAGATGTGTTTTTTGTAATTTTTCTTGTTGTTTTTTGACATTTCAAAGCTGTTTTTTAGACACAATGAGTCGATTGAATGAAAAAAAAAATTCACTAATGTGTTTGTATACTAGTTTTGAATCATTTTGTAATGTAAAGTTTTTTCATTTGAATAGGTTTAGAAAACAAATTTCACCTCCAAATGTGATTTTGGGAAAATTTTAACATCTATTTTTTACATTAAAACATTATGATCTTGTAATCTATATGACCAAATGACTTCAAATTTTGTACATGTCATCTAAAACATATACACTACAAGATTGTACAATTGAGATTTATATAACTTGAAGATATCTGGACCTATAGAGCTTCAAAAGCAATGATGTTTTTGAACCCCGGATATTGAATGTCACTTTGGGGTTAAGAGTTAATACCATTGGAAAGCCCTCAACAAGGAAAGATGCACTCGCTTTGTTTTTGTGGTGCTCCGACTTATTACACCAAAAAAGATATTGAAGTTTTGAAGTTTTTATGAATTAAAGTTTATTTTTTTACTTCTATACTTTTTATTATAATGTGGCAACGGCAGTTATTTTCGGAGCATTAATTTTACTGTGAGAATTGTGTGGGCCAGTGGGGACAAAATAAAGGCTTCAATCAGAACTGAGCTGACTGTTGTTTTAAATTGAAGGCCACTGACCCCACAACAATCGACGTGTCACCGACATGGCCACCGAGGCTGGAGGAAAAGTGCCTTGTCACAGGTACTGACCGAAACAACATTATTGGCTGGAATGTGTCCAGCCTTTTGGTACTTTTACATTTATTGGCTGAAAGTGCCAAGACGAATGAATGATTTCAGTTGGTGTGAAATTTTACATTCATCCATCTTTCAGACCCCTAAAAAACACTTTTCAATTTTATTCATGCATTTTTTCATCCAAAATTGACAACTTTGTTCCCCATTTCTGAGCTATTCAAAAATGTGTATGAAATTTTAAAGATGTGTATGAAAATTTAAGCATGGTACAATTCAACTTTTTCCAAAATTTGTTTGACAAAAAGAATGTGTGGAAATTCAAGTTAACTTATGGATCCAAAAGTCCATTTTCGATTTGGAGCCTTCACTAGAAAGTTGTGAACAATGTTCAAACGGGAGGTGTATGTGTAGGCTCATCCTTATGATTTCTCTTTGAAATCTATCTATAGTTTTTGAATGAATGATTCAAATTATCGGCATGCAGTTTTTGGGAGATGAAACTCAACATGAGGTTCTAGATTCTCTTTATTGAACAAATTTTGAAAAAGAATCGAATTATTATGCTTAAATGAGGTATGAGGTTTTGATAATCCTGAAAAATATTGGATTTTGATATATCCCATATGGATTGTTATACCTACCTTTAGCTATATAAAGTGTTTGCTTTCTTTATATATTTAACATGAAGTCCATTGAGATTAGCAATTCATCTTTGCATTATGAATAATGATAATAATAATTACAGTACCATCTATTATATATGATGCATTTTTGTTTATGCTAATAATAATTCAATATTTTTATTAATGCTAGCAACACCATATTTTGTACATGTGGAAATGGAGAATTAATAGCATTGAAGCAAATTGATGGTTGTTGTGACTAGTAGAGTTGTTGTACACAAGGCAATGTTGAGAGTACATTATGTTTCTATTCAATGCGTATTATTTCAAACCGTATAAAAAAAGTTGGCTTCATTATTCACTATTCATTTCAAATCATGTTGAAAATTGTGTTAAACAATGTTATTTACACTGATATGAATTTGTATTAGTGACGATGCCTTCTACACTTTTGTACATAGTTTAACCCTAAAGATCTCCTCATCCAAAAGTTGTATAGAATTTGGTCAACTTTTATTGTAATTTTTAAAATATATTTTTTACAATATTTGATTTAATCTTAGAAAATGGGATCTTACAATGCATTGATCATCTTTTATCTTTTGTCATTGACATATAATTTCAACTGTAAAGTTTATTTAGACAAGAAGATGTTAAATACATAGTCCCCTTTGAAATTAGAAGAAAAATAGGATTTAGAGTTTAGAGCAAGATGCCCAAAATAAAAGCTCATTGACAACAACAAATTGCTAGTACAAAGTGCATTACTTGAAAGTAGTAATTAAAGATACAAACACCTAGATAGAATGCATCAAATGCCAAATCATCCCAAACATTGTGAATTCTCTTCTAATTAGCTTAGAATCAATCATGATATCCAATCAAAATGAACAAGGGTGTATTGGATCTTATTAGCAATTATAAAAATGATTATAGAATTTTTAATACATATTTTCAAACATCGTATAAATTGTCTACAAAATTTTTAAGTAGTAATTACTTGCATACCCTAAAACAACCATCTTAAACTCCTATCAAAAACAGGATTGTTTGCCCTGACAAATCGACAATACGACAAACATGACGAATATGATATAAATTTTAATTTATCATTTGTCTAACAAGGTCAAACTTCTTTATGGCCATATTCGTTATATTGAGACATTTCGTAGTCTCATTTTTATCTTCAACTCGAAGATAAATTATTTTACTTATTTATTAATTTTTTTTTATAAATAGATAACAACATCAACTTTCAAAATTTTATTTTAGAATCACTATTGGAGTATTATTTATTCTTGATTTTAATTATTAATATTATAAATGAATTTATAATATCTAGCATTCAATCTCAAAATCTGCAAAATGTCTTAATATAACAAATATGGCCATCGACTTTTGACTTTTCAATGAAAATTTTGGCATGCCCGTTGGCCATATTGTCATGTTGAGAGCAGTTTGCCTTGGAAAATCACAAGGATTCTAGTTGCGACTAGATATGGTTTAGAAATGGAAGATTTCATAGGACAACAAAATTTATTGTCGTTTGTGAATCTTTGAACTTGGTCTTCAAATCTTGTATACGATAGTCGAATCTTTTAGTCTTCAATTTTCAAACTTTTCTTCATTGGCCTATCATGTGGTGGCTCTATTAGGGTAAGGATAAGGGTAATGATAAGGTGATAAGAACCCACGGCTTTGGACGGGTAAAACGGGACGGCCAAAACATGAGTTGATCGTTCGAAGAATTGATTCTTAAACTTCAAACCCACGATGATCAGGAAGCGCCTTTCACTAGTGGAAACAACAAATAAGATCAATTATGTGAGTGATCAATCCCACTTCGTCACCACAAACACAAAACGGGGCTAAAATTGAATACCCATAGAGCCGGCAACTGGTTTACGATACTGGAAAAAAAAACCCTCCAAAATCGGATAGGATTTTTGTTTGCAATGAAATTTTGAAGAAGAATAATCACAACTACCACAAGAGAGAAGATGACTAGGGAGTAAAGAAAAAGATAGACTAGTCATCTTCTCTCTCTTCTATGGTTGGTTGAAGTCTCAGCCCCTCTTTATAGGAGGCAGTAGACCTCCCTCCACTCAAACAAGCACAACTTTTGAATGCTAAGTCCAAATCAATAAGTGGTATCAATTTAGAAACAAGACATCATGATGCACAACTCCTGCAATTTTCAATCCAAAATTCTCAAAACTCCACATACTATAGACCTCCAAACATTCGGGTTCTCTCCAAAACTACCACAAGAGAGAAGATGACTAGTCCACCTTTTTCTTTACCTTATCAACAACTTCCCACCTCCCAAAACAAGTGGACATCAGCCCCTAACTTGCTCCTAAAGCTAATTTAAAACTATTGGCTTTCATATTTGACTTTACAACTATTTCTTTATTTTTAACTTAGAAGAAAAATCACTTCAAAGTCCACTTAGAAGGCAAACTAATTCCACTCCTTCCTTTCACAACTATAACCATATAAAATAATTTTTATAAAATACTTCGAATATGGATTTAAGTGCTCACATTAGACCAATGTCTATTAGAGATAAAAAAACAAAACCTTTCAGTTCGACATTTTAAATCAAAAATGAAAAAACAAATAACAATACTTCAATTCAATGCAGCTTTTATCATGGTTGTCATACTGGACAAGTTACTATTCATTTTTCGTTCTGTAGGACGAGTTACTATTCATCAAATGTACTTCTCAAGTACATTTGATGAATAGTAACTCGTCCTACAGAACGAAAAATGAATAGTAACTTGTCCAGTATGACAACCATGGCTTTCATATGGATTCTCTTTCTTATATAGATGACTTACATCTCTATGAGAAGGTGTCACCTTGAAGTTATTCATATAATATAAAATACATATTTTTATACTATGTATGTATGTATAACATGACAACGTGACCTCTACATGATACAGGGGTGTATGTGGACTTGGGCGATCTTGGGTACATGATAAGTGTAAGTAGGATGACTTCGAGTGCATTCGGAGGGTGAGTGGGGTGGATGCTCTAAACTTGCAATCACCCTAAATTTGCAATTGTCCTATACAAGCACCCGTAGTCGGCTCTAAATCCACAGTCACCCTATACAAGCACCCGCAATTGCCTTTAAATTCACTACTGCCCAATGCTTTGGACCCACAATCATTCCACCCTCATCTCTAGTCGCACCACCCATAGTTATCTATAGTGACGTGGTTTGGGTTTTCCACATAGGATTGTTTGTCGAGTAGAAAATTTTCAAAATTTGGGCAACTTTGGGTAGAGTGACCGCAGGTCCATTGTATATGACCAACACTTGTCAGATAAACAACTTAACACCAAAACCCCAAAATGTGCTCGACAGAACAGCCCTGATAAAAAAAATATTTGTTTATTTGTGTTGTTTTGCCCCTAGTGAGGCCACTTATGACTAGTGAATTTGTACATTTACCTTGCAATAATTAACCTTGTTCCATTTGTATCAAATAAATAAATAAATAAAGGGATTGATATTAATTACACCAAGGTCAATTTTACAAGACATTCACCTTACTTCAACAAAGATAACTCCCTCCCTCCCTTTCCAATAGAGAGAAAGGAAAAAAAAATCTCCAACCAACTCTGCGTTGGCGTGACTTAAATGAAGAGCATTGCCGAGTCCCACTTTCAAGCAACCTCACAAGAGCTCAAACACTTGACTCCAACAAGACTCCACTCCATCCACTCCATCAACTGATACTACTGTTGCGTTCCGGAAACGCTTCCGTCTATTTGAGAAGCTCCTGGAAGGTACGCAGGTGCGTGGCAGCTAAAATCAACACATGAAAACCACTGCTTTTGGACAAACTACAGTACTGTATCATGGCCGTGAGATCTTTCTTTCTGGATTTCAGTCCATTACCTCCAATTGGCCACGCCCTGTCGATCTTTCTTTCTGGAGTTCAGTCCAATTGGCCACGCCCTATCGATCTCTGGACACATGCATGAATGCTGCGTACGTTAAGATATTCATTAATTAATTAGCTTTTGCACACACAATATCTTTCCCTTGTACATACATTTACGCGCGTGGTCCGGACTTTGATCGATCGGTGTCCACCCCAGTACGTAGCTCCAATTGTCTGGCTCAGCTGGAGACGTACGTACGGAATCTAGCTCCACTTGATGCCTCTTTCCGCGTTCGTAGACTGTCTGGCAGGTGGGACATCGATCGATCTCGATCACATCATGATTGTGGAGTTTCTTGTGGTCCGATCGAAACAGCTACAGTAGCGCCATGGTTGGCCGGAACTGAGCGAGCGCGCTAATAAGGACAGTCACGCACCACAGACCTGACTCAGGAGCTACAGTAGAGGATTTGCTCAGAGTTTTGGGGCTACTGTTAGCTACAGTATCTTTTAGAACTCAGTGAAGCTTAGGTGAGTGGATCGATCGAGTACAGATGGCAGCATGAGAAAGCTAGCAACGCATCTCGAGGCCATGTGCCTTTTAAGTAAGAATCATGCGGAGCAGATCCTTTGGACCAAAGTTCGAACGTGACTCGTGAGCGAAAAGATCTCGACGTGTCGATCGCCAAAAATCTGTGTGTGGAAGCTTAGGTAGAGTCGGGCCTCATATTAAGCTTAGGGTCGGCTTAGTAAGTTAACTTACAACTGTCCAGGCAAGTCCATCACAAGCCACGCAAGAAAGTTTAGTCAATTCAAAACACATTCAATTAGGGGTAAGAAAGTCAAACCTTCTTCACCTCCATTCTCAATATTCAGAGAATGGGGACATGGCACTCCCTCATTGGCTTTCTGTGGCTTGTGGAGGTCACATTCTTTGAAGATTGAGAATTGACAAAATATTTAGAAATTATAGTGCAGGAGCCAAAAATCAAGAAAGTGAAGGCTTTAAGGTGTGAACAAAAAGTCCATGTGTAAGTCCTAAATCTATCATTTGACCATCTATCATCTAGAAAAAATTTGATGACCAAGTGAAGAAATTATTTCATTGACATTTTGTGGAAATGAAGGGTTGAGAAGTCATTTTTATAATGAAATTCATTGGTTGTCATGATTCCTCAAAGGATGTGGGATGATTTGAAGATGAGAGCTTGATCACTTATTGCCAAAATGTAGGAATTGTGTTTAAAGTAGAATTTCAACCTCATTTTGACATACTAGTAGTAGAATAAATTTCTTCAAAAAAATTTGAAGTGAAGAAAATTGAGAAGTCAAGCTAACTTTCATCTTCAAAAATTTGCTTGTAATTTTGAGCTTCCAAAAAAAATTTTATGAATAAAATTCAGAGAAGATGTTTGAAAATGTCAAAGAAAATATACCTTCCAATTCCTCTATAAACTTTGTCTATAATTTTTTTTATTGAAGGCATGAAATCTCAAATGGATTTTTGGAGGTGAAAGTTAGTTTGATTTTTCACATTAACTTAGCTCAATTTAAAAAAAAAGATATTCTACAATGCCTAAATGGAGTTTGAAATTTTACTTTGAACACAATTTCTACTTTCGACTCCAAAATGGTCACTTGGGTCATTAGGGATTAAATGAAATTTGCTGCTTCATTGTACGGTTGTCGTATCGGACGGAATCTCACTGTAGATGCCTAAAAACATCTCATTTGCCCGATTTGAAGTATTTTTGCAAAAGTTATAAGCCTCTGAAGTTCGCAGCCGATCAACCCTAATCGGTCCGATTCTGTCCGTGAACAGTGAGATTCCATCCGATATGACAACCGTGCTTCATTGTAATTTCTTTGAGTTCCTACTTTGCTTCAAATATACCATAGTTACCACCTTTGACAATTGATGAAGAACAATAAACTTCACTATGAAACAAACCTCTTCAACTTTGATACTCACAACATGTCAATGAAATTATCCCCTCATATCATTAAATTATAATATCTTGATCTTTGATGGTACATGTGATACTTCAATAAAAATTAAAAGTATTAAATATTCGACATTAGATGACTTAAATTTCACTAGGCATTTGCAACATTAAATTATTTGTTTTCCTACTCCCCTAAAAATATTTGCATATGCATTATATTTTAAACTCATGTTAATTCCGCAAGATTATAATTTATAACCCACCGTTGCTATGAATGCACCCTTGTGGGTCCCCCCCCCCTCCATGGAAACTGAAGACCAAGGTTGGTAATCCTACGTGTCTGCCAACTCATTTATATATTGAATCCACGTCACAATAGCCATTCTTGTGGATTACTGTTGGTTTGCTCATGCAATGTAAGGAAGACGAGGAAGCAGCTGCTCGTAATTAGGGTTTCCCCGTGTCGCGAATCACCGTCTACGGTGTCGACGATGCGAATGCGAAGCTGCCGTTGCTAATCTAGCTCCTTGAATTTTGAAAAAACAAATCGGAACTGGATTACTGTAATTTGTTGGAGAACGACTGAGGCAGCAATGGCCCTGCCTGTCGGAATGGTTTGCAAGCAGCTCGCCGTGCGAGCTGCTAATGCGTGGCCAACAGGTTCCGTAGTCATGGCTCGTGGATTGCGAATTGCGGCTTGTGAAATTCCGAGTTGGAAGTGGAAGACAGCCGGAGTTTCATGCTCGAGCTCGGGGCGAGGGTTGCACGCGAGAGATGGCGGGGAGCTTATTCTAGGCATTGAAACGAGCTGTGATGACACGGGTGCGGCTGTGGTGATGCCTCGTTTCCTCTCTCACAATGTCTCACTTCCTGTGCATTGCGAGTTTTCCTAGCGAATAATTGATTATGAGAGGATTAGCTGTCTGGGTTTAGGGTTTAAGAATAGTTAACAATTTGAATGAAGGATAAGTTTGTGGACAAGGTAATTCACATTTTGGAATTGTTTGTTTGTATCCTGGGAATGGTCTTTAGAGATTCTTGGTGCGAACTGCAACCTCCCTCGTAGCTATTCGTCCGTGCGGCGTCTTTGGGAACTTAAATTTTAGAGTTCTGTTAACTTCTTTGCAATTTATTCACTTAGTATCAGAAAATCGTTTAGACATGGAATCTTTGTGCTATCTCAGTCCATTTTGTATTAGAGTTACAGAATTTGTGTGGTGTGTGATGAGATTTCAACCCTGAACTGGATTGCCCTCTCTGGAATTTTGCAGGTCACTACGGATGGTCGCATCCTTGGTGAAGCCCTTTCATCGCAGGTGGCGATTCATACTATTCCTGTTATGAACATTACAAATCAATGTCATATTTAGGCTTTAGGTCACTTCTTCTTTGTGGCTTTCTGTATGTTATGTGTCTCTGTTTAATGTGGGCTCATATTGTGACTTTTTTGTTTCCTGCAAACTGATGTGGAGAGAAAAGTTTTTTTTTAGCGACGCATTGTGTATCTATCATGTTCTCTTGTCGCGACGTTACAGACGTCTGTGTTATTGCTGTGAAGGCGGACCTGCTACATCAGTGGGGTGGAGTGGTACCCAAACTAGCCCAGGATGCTCATGCCCAGGCTATTGACAAGGTATGAGAAATCGATTTTCTGATAGGTCGTCAATTTTCTGATACTTCATTCGCATAGTTCATCTAAGCACTCATGATAGTGACTTATGTCAAGAGGTACAGCAATCGGGATACTTCTGCCTTAAAGCATGCTCACTTCACCATATAGCGATGGTGTTATCCTTATGGGTTTTGAATGATCTGGAAGATTGCAGGTTGTTGCTGACGCTCTTGGAAGCGCTGGTGTACAAGAAAGAGACCTTTCTGCTGTGGCCGTTACCATCGGTCCAGGGTTAAGCATGTGTCTACGAGGTTGTTTCGATATCCCTTGGTGATTGAGATTTTTCATGCTTCAATTTTAATCTTTGAAATAAGTTAGCAGTTATTGATCTCAACCTTTCTTCGTACATTGCGTGACTTAGTTTATGAATTTGGTACAGTGGGCGTGAGCAAGGCAAGGCAAATAGCTCGGGTCCATCGCCTGCCAATGGTTGGCGTTCATCACATGGAGGCGCATGCACTTGTAGCCAGGTGACTTTTTTTTCTCGATGCTGTGGTTCCTGAATTATCAATAAGTTTTATGACATGCCTAGTAATGGCCCTTTTGAGCAGGTTTTTGACCAGATAATTATAATTCACAACATAAACGGTGTTTTATTGTGAAGAATACTAGTTTGAGTAGCTGCTTTTTAATTTGGTTCCTTACTCCAAAGATGTGGATCTGTGGGTGCAGATTGACAGAAAATGGAGTAAGATTCCCTTTTGTGGTGCTCTTAGTTTCAGGTACTCACGGTGATGGCATCATTTAATAATTTTAATATTCGAGGATAAGCGCAACTCTTTATCAAATACAAAATTTCGCTGGGGCTGATTGTATTAGGAAAATTGAGGTATCAAAGTTTGAATTACAACTGTTATATAACTGTATTATTGTGGTTCAGAACAAAGATTGGTGGAATTCGTTGACTTTTGTGTGCATCTGATGATTACTGAGGATTAGGACGCTTTGCCATTTGGTTTGTTTCAAATGTGCTTCAACTCCCCTTTTGTTGATCAAATGCGAATCTGTTTTCGCCAAGTCTTTTTAATTCTAGTCGCTTTTATTTACGTTTGGATGCGTACATGCAAATGTAAAGTCCTGCTGTTCTAGAACGTGGATCGTGAAGGAATGCATTGATGGGAATTAATTGTGCACATATGTTGTACCGATTGGCAATAGGGGGACATAACTTGCTTTTGCTGGCTCAAGACGTCGGTCAATATACTCAACTTGGCACCACAGTTGACGATGCTATTGGTGAGGTGGGAAAAAGTTGATTACCCCTATGACAATAATTTAGTTTTTCCATTGTGTCATGTATGGAAAATGCAATGTATGGAAAATTATTAAAATCGATGCTGTGAAAGTTTTACTCTTGCACAGGTTTCTTGCCTCCTTTGCAACTGCAAGTCAGTTATTTGTGGATCTTTGTGAAATGCAGGCTTATGATAAGACAGCGAGGCTTCTTGGGTTGGACTTGAAACGTGGAGGGGGCCCAGCTCTTGAAGAGCTTGCTTTAGAAGGAGATCCGAATGCTTTCAATTTTTCTGTGAGTCTCTCCATGTTGGTATAGTGTCATCTATTGATAGTTGTGATGTAAGGGATTGAGGAATACTGATCTTTTAAGTTCCTACACCTGCTCGATGTAGTTCGATGCTCAAATGACGATCGGTCAATCCACACTGAGATTTCTTTTTTTTCTTTGCCTTGTCTTGTGTACCTTAGAAGCTTGGTCTGGACAATTCACTAACCTGCATCTAATGCTACAGGTGCCTATGCGACATCGTCAGAACTGTAACTTCTCTTACGCTGGCCTCAAGAATCAGGTCCGCTTGGCCATAGCTGCTGAGAACATGTATGTATCGTCAATGGTGTTGTAATTTACAGGGAAATGCTGATACTTCGAAAGTCATAGGTGAACACACTTTAATTAGATCGAAATTTCTCTACTTGCCGTTTATCCGTGCTCTTGGAGATAGTGCTCTATCATCCTGATTCATGCTAGCAACTAGTTCAAGCGATTTGTAATAACTAGTATGTTCCTTGAGCGGAGCTTACTCGAAGTTCGCACTCTGGCATATCCAGACACGGCTTTGAGAATCAGTGACGGGCACGACCTACAGTTGTACGGGATCTTACTTAGATCAGGAATTTAGTCACTTCCTGTCTAACACCTGAATGGTGTTTTTTCAGTAATGCTGAGTTACCGGTAGCAGAGACTGACAAGGAAGAACGCCGCCGTCGAGCAGATTTGGCGGCTTCCTTTCAGGCATGGAGTTTCCCAATCATCGTGGACAAGATCTTTTTCAGTTTTTGAACCTGGTTGTTGGGATTCCGTCATTGTAGCATGTTATTCCTGCGCCATTTCTCGATTTGTGGATGTACTTTCAAAGTCAATCGGAACGGTGCTTATGAAATATGGGACTTTTTGCAGAGGGTTGCTGTACTCCACCTAGAGGACAAGTGCCGCAGAGCTTTGACATTGGCGCGCAAGATTGATCCTTCGGTGCAATGTCTGGTGAGCATCTCAAATTTTCCTGCTGCTTTGAACCATAAGATTAGCGAGTGCCATCAAATTTAGCGCTTGCTACGATTAGCGTGTGTGCTGTTGATACTTGAGTTACAAATGTAAGGGAAGAGATTTGAGTAGATTCTAATTTTAATGAAAAAGATTCTATCTAGACAACCTGCAAAAGAAAACAATTTCAATGAAATGAATAGGGGTCTCTCCATTATTGATCTACTTTATTGCCAGACCCCTTTTACAAACATTCGTATGATTGATGTCTAAATATCAGTTTTAAAATGTAATTTTACTGAGAACCCTGTGCACACAAGTGGTACAAAGTCTAAAATCTTCTTGCTTTGTCTTCTTTTGCAGGTTGTGTCAGGTGGCGTGGCTTCCAACCAAGTAGTCCGCAGTAGGCTGACTCATGTTACCCTGGAAGTTGGACTTCGCCTTGTTTGCCCCCCTCCTCGCCTCTGCACTGACAATGGTATCCGCCACATTTAGAGTTCGCTACACTAATTTATAACTGTTGTTGCGTGACTCTAATTTAGCATTGTCACACTATTTTAAACGATTGCAGGCTGAAATATTACTTTATTAGACTAATTTTCACCAACTTTTTGTTTGACACTGATTTTGCGTCCTCACTAATAGGAAAAATTAGGACCTTAGCTGGTCATTTGTTGCACAGTAACTAATATTATGACCAACTCTTTAATCTTTCCCATGCAGGAGTAATGGTGGCGTGGGCAGGGGTTGAGCATTACAACAGAGGAATGACTGAGTCTCCTCCCCCCATCGACGAACCTCTAGATTGTTGGGTATGTATGATTCTTTGTTGTCGTGTCTTATTTATGCATCTCGTAACATTTTTCAGCAGTTGTGAGAACTTACCCTTCTCTAATAGTCTGAGATTCATTGTAGGTAGTGTGCATGGTGCTTAGCGAATGGCCTGTCTTTTCCAAAGGTGTTGACTTTACTAAAAAAGAATCCGGGTTCGTTCTGTAAGAGTTTTGAAGAAAACTGCTCAAGAATGTTACGCTTGTGCATAGTAGTCTAGATTTATATATTTGAAGTCCTAATTGAAAATTTTAATGGTGGATCTGAACCACCACCACTGTGAAATAAGTTTTTTTGATGGGTTTCCGACTGAGATGTTTGATTCCTAAACAGCTCGACTTGAGGCCACGCTGGCAACTGGGGGAGATTCATGAGGAGGGTGTTACACATACGCACAAACGATCTTTGAAGAAGACGGGTGCCCATCCCTCCCTTACTGCCCAAGTTCGAAGTTTTGCTGAAGGTAACTACTAGCATGAGCCGATCACTCCCTTTTTCGAGTTCACGTGCCTGTCCTGATTTAATTTACTTCATGCCTGAAGTCAACACTGATAACGTAGACCTGAGGATCGCTTAGGTTGAGGATACTATTTGTAGCACTATGAGCACTTGAAACATATGGAGGAGTGTGATTTTGGGGAGATGTATAGTGCAGCAGAGAGATTTATGAACCAGATTTGTTGAGATCAAATTCTTATCACTGTGTGAATATTATATGCAAAATCAAACTGGGAGGTTTTAGACCACTATATGTAACAGTAGACGACTACATTTCCATTCAATGAGTAATGACCATCGACTTCAAACCAGTTCAAGATTGCTTACAACACTTGCTATTTGAAGGCCAACCAAGTGTATGAAAAGATGAGTTGCTGACGTTAAGAGTACGGAGACGGTATGAAGTCAGTATGGAGACGGAATCAGGTTCTACAATGGTTTGGTGTATACTCTACCTTATGAAAAGCACACAGGGTGCAGCGGAGGCATCCCGGCCAACATTTGAATGTCTCCCTCATGAAGCTTTAGTGCAAAACAGCCATCAAGATCGAATCGAGTTCCTCGAGGCTCCTCGATGTTCTCAAGTCGGGAACAACCCTTTAAAGTCGGGAACAACCCTTTTCTTTTTAGGTTTTGAGAAAGTGCCAACATGGCGGTCACTTAAAACTTGGCGAAGCATTATATTTCTACATTCATCCATCTTTTGGACCAAAAAATACTTTTCAATCATATTCATGCACTTTTTCATCCAAATTTGGTGACTTCATCCACATTTAAAACAGAAATGAGAAATTTTTGGCAAAAAGAGATTACTTTTTTTTGGTGAAAAGTAGAAATTTATATTGAAATAGTGCAATTTGGCCCCATGGTGTTGAAAAAAAAAGGGCTAGTCGGGAACTACTTGTACACATTAGAATTAAGATCAAAAGAATTGCAATGCAGGCAAATCACCCATTCCAAACATATGAGTCAATTGTCAACTTGTATAAGTCCAGAACTTGTAATTGCTTGAATCCATTCAAATTTGGTGCCTCAATGAAATTTTGAATCATTAAAAAGTAGCTGGTGAACCTGGTGTGGAATGTGAAGTTCAGTTCGCCTTCCGTGCCCATATAACTTAATTTTCAAAAGAGTGCAATTTGGCCCATTGGCTTTTGTTTTGCTTAACAAATAGGAGAGGGCCACGAGCCCACCGTCGACCCAAATCTGCTGTGAATACCGGTATCTGATTCTCAATCCTAAAGCAAAATATCCAGGGCACTAAATTGCCATGTATGAAATTAAAAAATTGCTTAGCCCATAAATGATGCTAAGGACATTTTCTAGTTGATGAATGACAAAATCTTTCCATGTAGGACAGAAGTGCAACTATTCGTCTTCCAAATTTTGTGTGAAAGGGAAAGGTCTTCTATAGTAGTTTGACTTCTAGTGAGTGCTTTTGTATTTTCTTAAGCCAACAACTCATATAGTACCAAAAGAGATGATTTTCACGGTGACCAGCTTGTTCAAGGATTAGACTTATGCCTGGGGGGATCACTTAGTGTATCTATAAGAAACCACGTGAGTTCAAGTGATTTTTTGGACCCATATATGAGTTCAATATGTAGTTTTGAACTTTGTTTATTATTGATCAAAAGTTTAGGGTGCCAAAAATTCCCAACTCAAATAACATATGAAATCATTTCTAGAATAGATCAAAAAATGAACTGAAATGACATGTTTTTCAACTCAAATATTTATAGAGAACACATTTAGATGACCATTGCATTATTATTCAGAGAAAATGGACTTTGAATAGAGAGTTATTTTTAGCAATTTTTTGTTCATTTTTTAGACAATTTTTTCTGAAATAAAATAGGGATATGAAAATTATTTTCAGCTTTACAATGTATTTTCTTACTTCAAAAATTTGTAACTAATTATAATTAACAAATAAAAACATCAATAATTCATAACATAAACTTTCAAAGTAGAGGAATTTTCTCATATTTTTTTTCTTTTTCTTTAAATTTTAGAATATAAAATAGGATTGAAAATCTTAATGCACATAGTTTCTAATGGACACTCTAAGTGATCTCCTTGTGGACTTATGTATTTTGCATATTTAGTAGAAACTCAAGGAATGAGCAAAAAGAGTGATCATTGGACTAATCAACAATCTCTTTTCACTTCCTCCATGAAGAAATGCCAAGTTTATAGTCTTGTAAACCATGGGAAGAAAATGTCCTGGTCATATTTGTAGGATAGGTTTAGTGTCGTAATGAAGGTGTAATGTCCAATTATGTAGTTTTGCATGCATAATCGGGCATTACATTTTTCATCCAAATTTTCTTCCCATGGTTTACACCAGACAAAGCTTCTCATTGTGGACATTGTATGATGGAAAGAACCTCCTTGTTGGCCCTTTCCATCACATAATGTCCAACAACGAGAAGCTTCGATCTATTTGTAATCAAGTATAGAATCTTGTGCAAACTAAAGGAGTTGACCCATTTTTGACTGTCAATCCACCTTCACAGCTTAGACTCCTCCATTTTTTATCGATTCTATTATAAGTGCTAGCTCACTTACAGCATGGCCAATGGGAGCAACAGAAATGTCCAAGAGGTATACATCGAAAGCATAAAATAATCACAACATGTACATTGAAAGTTACAATAATCACCTACATCGGTTTTATAAGCAACCTATAGTTGGAAATTGGTTTGCTTATATGAAAAAAATTCATGATAATTATGTTTTTAAGGGAAAAATTGTCAAAAATTATGAATCTTTCTTAAATCTATTTTTCCATGTGGGAATTTTTTTCCTCAATCTTTCCCATACCATAGGTAGGCTAAGTTGCTTATGTGGTTAAAAATAGGTCATTATCTTGATAGATGGCCCAAGATTTTGCCCCAAGATTTTGCCCCAAGATTTTGAATTTTATTGGACAAAAATCTAGAGCAATTTAAAAGCATGTGCTTCCCTGTATTGATTTTTTTCATCTACCATCAATTGAACATCAATGTCAATATGATAAAGAAACATAGTCATACTTGTTTGATTTCATTTCATTTTAAAGAGCCCCCACTCAACAATATTGGATGGATCATGAATGTTTTCAAGAGCTTTCTACCAAGGCTACAAAAAACAAAAAATGCACATCCAATCCAAGGATGTTGAAATTGATAAACTTTTTTAGTTTATTCTTCAATGATGGGACTAACTTGGGCACATTGTGTCTCATGACTTTTGTTCAAGGTTCTAAATTAGTTTACGTAGGGAGCATGACATGTTCGGCATGTGTGTGAGCCTCATTGTGGGTGCTCATTGGGGTGCTCGTTGTATAGACTATGGAATATCTAAATTGGTTGTAATTACGTGGTGTTCTAGAATGCTAGACTAGATAGTGAGAACAAAATGTTCAGCTTTTAATCTACTATAATAATGTATTTGAGAGTATGTTGGTTAGGAATGCATGGCTTTCTTGCAAATTTAAAGACTCCTAATGGGTAGCTTTTCAACATAAATGGTTGAGAAAATTTGATTCACTCATAGGAGAATAACAAGGTGTTACCCTTGGGGTATTATATTTCAACATGAAGTTTTACACTCCCCCCAACTTTCTATTCTAATAAAGTTTGAGTGGTAAAGCTTCATATTGAAATATAATACACCGGGGAACAACGCCTTGCCGGGTTCCATGTGACTAAGGTTGCTTGTTATTCTCTCATTAGTTGTGACTTGAAGGATTTGTTTCTAATGTAGATTTTGTTTTAGTTGCTCACTTGGGGTGTTTTGGCTCCTAGGCCTTGTGCCCATGATGTTTTTGGGAGAGCAATTTATCCTTGCAAGCTAAGGCAGGAATCCCATAAACCATGCTAGTACCATAAATGGATTCAATGTACCTACTCTTGTCATTTACGCCTTGAAATGACAAGACCATGTATATTGAAACCATTTATGATACTATCACGGTTTATGGTATTTCTAATTAATTTTGAAGGAGTATTGGGTGATAGATAGATTCTTCTATTTTTTATGGATGAAATCACTCAATTGCTACAAAGTTCAAGGAAAATATTGTTTAGAAATCAATTAGAGATTGCTTTTTTGCACTACCCCAAAATATTGAAAATAACCCCTTGCTTGTGTCCCTTTCTTTAATGTATGTGGATTTACTTTATTGGTTTTATCTTTTGGATATAGACCTCCCATCAATGAATTGCATCTAAATAGTACAAAGTTATTTACTTCTTGTGTTCAAGCATCGACCAATTTTGTTTGAAACTAGCATGCACATTTTGCAAGATGTTGTACCATCAAAATCAACAATATCTTGAATGACAATGCCCATAACAATTTGCCAAATAACTTAGTTTGGATTGGATCTCCTGCATCAAACTATTTCTCGATTAGTTTTTTGCATAGAATTACAACATATTTGTACTTAATTGTAGGACGATGAAATATAGTATTGTTGAATAGTGAGGGTAAATAATTTTGCTTTTGATAGTTGATTATTACAACTCCTAATGACTTCAAACATCAAAACTGTGTTCATAATAAAGATATTTATATTTAAAAGATAACATATTTCCAAATTCAGTTGGTTTGGAATCACCTTTACAAAATTCAATTGACTAGCTAGTTTTGTGCCAATTAATCTAGAATGCTAGGATGTACTCCATTGATAATTGATTACACATATTGGAGGTTAAAAGAAAACACATGACATGAAACTTGAGTTGGGGTTAAAGGATAATTCTATTGTACAATTGGTAAAAACTTTGCTTGAAATTCATTCAATGAATATTTACTTGAAATTTCTACTATCTTGATTTCATTTTAAATACTATCACTTTGCCTTAATCCAAAAGTAGTGCAAGTTTCACCATTCTATGTAGGCTTCAATGAAGCTCTCCTTTTGTTTAGTTTTTTAGTAATTTAAAAATGTGGGAATGTGTAGGGAAAATTGCCAATCTCTACTTACAAATTCCAATTACTGAGTTCTTTTCATCAATCATTAGTTGTGTGGTCTTGGGTGTCAACTTTAAATTCCACATGAGGCAATGCAAACCTATCTTGTCAAGCATCAAATTCCTTAATACAAGAGGACTTTGTTGAATCAATAGCTCGGAATGTTAGTTTTGTATTGCATTTACTATACTTCTTAATATGGTGCTTCTTTTAATAATATCATTAACTTGCATTAATTTTGTATTAATGCAAAGCGCTAGTGCATTAATTTTTAGTTTTTAAAATTGAAATCAAGATAGTAGAAATACTAGTTAACTATTCAATGAATGAATTTCATATAGAGTTTTTTACCAATTGTATATTAGAAATATCTTCTAATCCCAACTCAAGTATTCATATCATGTGTTTTCTTTTGACCTCCAAGGAGTGTAATTAATTATCAATGAAGTACATCCTACCATTTTTGGAAATTCAATTTTCAAGATTCTCCCATGCATGCAAAATCTTTCTGACAACGTTAGCAATTGTATGTGAAATTATAGTATACCAAGGTGGTATTGAAACATTATTGTTGATCAATCTATTATGCACTTAATGACATCCTTGCCTACAAATTTTTTGTATGTTCCACCCATAATCCATAAGAAATGTAAAAGAGTCTTCTATGAGATTTTTTAATATAGAAAGAGTAGGTGTTTGATGCATTGCTATAGTAGCAAATAAATCTACCATAATATGAATTGGCATAAACTAGTGAATATAGGTTGATTTGGACCCTACATTAGGTTTCAAAGTAGTCCAAAAATTGGAATGCAAAAAAGATCTAAATGACTTTGAAGTCACCATATCTAATACAAGCTACTCTCACGGCTACTCTGGATCATCAAAACCATTGAAACCATGCAAGGGTAACATTTCTAGTCTATTAATACCGATTCTTGTGTTGCTTAATAGTAAAGCATACTATAAAG
This sequence comes from Climacium dendroides, assembly GCA_950106755.1. Taxonomy (NCBI): domain Eukaryota; kingdom Viridiplantae; phylum Streptophyta; class Bryopsida; order Hypnales; family Climaciaceae; genus Climacium; species Climacium dendroides. The sequence goes on from OX467092.1 coordinate 12,951,976, forward strand.
ATAAACATCCAATTTCAACAAGTCTTAATGGGTCTATAATCCTCATTGGACTTCCCCTACATCCACATGGATTTCATAAATAATGTCAAGTATGCATTTTAGATCAATCCAATCTTGGTAGAGAGACAAATACAAATCTTCAAAAATCCAAAACATTGTAAACTTCAGAATTTGGTCATGCACTTGCAAAAACAACAAAATAATGAAACCAATGCCCACTTGCTAATCAAAGATGTTGTGTGCATTTATAAATAGGTCAAAAGTCAAAACTAGCCAATAAATAGCTAATGCCATGAATAAGGCTTACAAGTTGTTCATTCCTAGCAAATGGAGTAGTCCTCAAGTTGCCTATAGACAATCAAATGACTATACAAGTGTACTAAGTATGTCCAATAGTAAGGCCTCCAATTCATGTTGTTAACTATATGGGCGATGCAAATGTTGTTGAACCTAAATAATTGATTCTTAGAATCAATTTAAGCAAATTGAAGGAGAAGTAAGAGAAATAGCAAAGACTCTTGAGTTCTAATTAGGAGCTCCTAGAAGCAGAATCATCTTATATGAAGATGTATGTGGAACCTTTAATTTACAATTGTTCGATTCCACTAGGTGTGATGACGTGCCACTTCTTATTAAAACTCAAATTCAATTGAAGCTAGTAGGTGGTCCCAAGTGTTCTATATTTTTGTCCCAAATGTCCTTCTGAGATTTAGAGCACTCTCCAACAATATGTGTCTCTTTTACAAGACTAGTAACCCTTGAAGTAAAATTTGTTGATATTGTACTAGTACTTGTCATCTCTTACCAATTCTCAAATAATAAGCGTCTTTACTTTCTAGAGGTGCCAAATGAATCTATTTCCACAATTCAACCTTGAAAGCCGTACAAGCTACAATAATAGATTTGAAATTGACAGGTGCATCCAAACGCTACCATGCAAAAATAACAGGCACACTAGTTAGTGGTCATGTATACCTCTAGTGTCATTAGGAAAAAATTGAATCCCAAAAGAGGCCCTTCGTAATGCAAAAGCTTGGGTGGAAAGAGCCTTCTCAACTATCTAATTGGGCCAAGAATTACATGATGAATTCAAAAATTCATCATCATTATCCAATCCATCTCTGTAATTTTATAAATCTCATGATGATTCTATCATGAAGAATGAAGCATACGTCAAGTGGTGGTTCTAATGGGGATGTGGCCACCTTCATATTCATTCAATTAGTATAAAAATTAGTAAAAAAACTCAAGGCTTCTTTGTGAATTCAATTTTTCCTAATGTACGACACTCTTCCTCTTAGCATATCAACTTTTTTTTCCTAACACTTGTACTTTGTCTTTTTGAACTCATCAACACACAACTAAGCTACTTTTAGCAAAAGAGGGAAATAGAGGGAAGAGATAAGACAAACTTATAATTGCAACCATTGTGATGAATTTCTTGGTTCAATTGCACTTGATGATGCATGTAGGTATGCTAAATAAGAACCTCAAATCAGGATTGCACGGACGTCTGTACGTCCAACATCATGGATGGACGTCCAGCGAACGTAGACGTTAAGGTGCAGACGTCCCTGGGCATTTGGAAAACGCTGTTTTCCGATGGGTAGCGGATGGACAGGCGGGCGCGGATGGGCGAACACGCGATTGCGGACACAACCACGGTAGGAGTTCCCCCATGAGGAAGTAGTCCAACCGCTGCAAGTGACTCCAGGTCTGTGGGAATATGATGTTCCCTCTTTCATTGCACATACACTTCTCCAGAGAGTCATCAATGAGAAGGGTGTTGTCCGCGGTGAAGGGCGCGCCCCCACTGGGGTTGGAAAACAAGCAGTCGGCCAGGGTCTTCAAGAATACTGGTTTCCTACCGTGATGCAAGAGCAATCCCCGCGACGTCTCTATCTTCCTACAATGGTCCTGACCTAGGACGTCAAACGGAGCCTTGTTTCCAGTAAAAAGGAAGTCCACGATCATTTCCGTCGTGGACTGGCTCATGGAAGACCAGACTAGGACCCTGTCTGCCAGTTCGCTGACCTCATGCAAGAACTTGCGCAGGTTTTGCCGCACTAATACCGCCTTCAGTCCAACTACTGTGGGATTGAAACTGTCAAAAACATTGTCTTCACTGTTGGATGTGGAATAATCCCTGCAAAATTTTCTAATTTGATTGGAAGTACTCACAAGCTCATCATCGTGTACTCAAAGCCTCCGCCAATAACTCCCTGGAGGAAGGCGCTGGTAATTTTTCGACTCCTGCAATTGAGTTTTTCTTATGTGCCAAAAATCCCCAAAAAACTCCGCCAATTCGTATTACCCAGCCGAACCAACATCATCCTCAACACCTGCTTTGGAGCAGAAGTCCAAGCTATGGCGAATGCGATCCTCCTCTGCACCAGGTGTGCTAGTGTGAACAGTGATAAAAACATTCTGCATACCATTGACACTATGAACATTTGATTCTCAATCATGAAGGAAAATATCTAGGGCACTAGCATGCCATTAACAAAGCTCGAAAATTGCTTAGGGTACTCATGCACTTTGCATGTTCAGGAGTGAGCAAAAGGAGTCTGATCATTTGACACGGGACGTATCTCTTCTCCACTTACTCCACGAAGAAGGATCGAGAAATCTTACGGTCCCGTAATCCAACGTAGAATCTTGCACAAATTGCATGAATGGCACATGTTCCACCCCAAGATTTCGAATTCCCTTGGGCGGAAATCTGGAACGATCTGAGAGTCCGCTCATCCAAGGCTGTGAATTCAAAGTTTGCTTTGCTCTCTAGTATTTCATACTTGTTGCTTCTACGTAGTTGAGATTGGAAAAGTAGTTATGGATTTGTGAGGAGATGTTGAAACTCATGGTCCTTATTCATTGCATTACTGAGTCAGTGTCTATCTTGAATTTCCTCAAGTTTTGATTTTGAATTTGATATGGCAGCTGATGTCATGTTAATGGCTGCCTTGAATTCTATGGAGAGATGACGCTTCTTCATGTTAGTAATAGAGTACACTTTGATTTTTAGAATTGGGAAAAGATTTGGTAAATTGTGCGAGTAGAATCAAAAATTTTGCCATGATCTAGAAACATTATGATGCCTACCCTTACTACAAGTCTAATTAAAAGAAAAGGACTAGTGCTTTGCATTGAAGAGATGCATATTGGTGTCATACAATGTTGATTTCCCTTATCCTTTCATTGCTCAAAAAAATTCACATGGGGTAAGAAAATTGCCTTGAGAATATGAATTTGGATTAAGTGGTGATATTGCCCACCTACTTATTGAAAATTTAGTTTGCAATGTAAATAGGCCTACCCTTACTTTCATAGTTGAGAAACAAACAACATATTACACCATAACTTTTCACTCATGTACTCAAATGCAATAAAATCTAATATTCATTGAAGATATCCCTCATCCACAACTTGTAGAAAATTTTGGACCTAAATAAGTTAAATCTCCATTTATAATATGTTATCCAACGGTAGTTTCATAATATAAATGGAGATTTAACTACGCTAGGAGTACCCAAATTTAATGATCTAAAACTAAAATTTCTCTAGTCTATTTTCACACTAGGAGGGCATATACCTACCACGGGGCATCTAAAATATAATATTTTATCTCCTCCATGCCTATGTAAATAGGGGGCCCTTACGCGAGCATTGTAAACATTGAAAATGGTTTCAAGATTATTCTTTTTATGAAATCTCATTACTATAAAGTCCTCCCCAATGGCCAATTTTTAGTTTAAAAAAAATTATTTTTCCTATTTTTTATACAAATAAAAATGAAAAAGTGCCTATTTTCATGAGATTTTGCACTTTTCTTTAATTCTCCTACTTAAAGAATTTTCTATGTTTTTCCTTCCTAGGGTACCTTCTTCTTAAAAGTGTATACAATATTGTGGAAAACGCTACCAAAATAGCACAGTGTTTCTTGCAATGACCCACTTCTACATTAAAAAAACAAGTGTAAATCATACAGACAATCAATAAAGAAGTCTATCCATTTTTGACCGTCAACCCATTTTTGTATCTTAGACTCCTCCATTTCTGATCAACTCTATTGTAGGTACTAGCTCACTTACAACATGGCCAATAGGAACAAGAGAAATGTCTAAGAGGTGTATATCAAAAGCATAAAATAATCACAATGATCACCTACATAGGGTTTTTAAATAGCCTATGGGTGGAAATTGGTTTTCCTACAAGTCAAAAATGGGACAAACAGAATCTTCACAAAAAAATTCATGATAATTATGTTTCTAAGGGAAAAAATGTCAAAAATTATGAATCATTTTAAAATCTATTTCTCTACATAGAATTTTTTTTCCTCAACCTTCCCACACTACAAATAGGCTGAATTGCTCAAGTAGTTCAAAATAGGCCATCATCCTAATAATAGCATCAATCTTGCTATATGGTTTAAATCTTTTCTTAAGACTAAAAATGCACTCAATTTCTAGAGGCAAGTTTGCAATAAATCCATTAATTAAGTAGTATTGAAAGTAACTTCTTATGTTCAAGTATTGACCAATTCCATTTGAAACTAGTACACACACTACATAAGATGTTGTGCCATCAAAATCAACAATATCTTGAATGACAATGCCTATAACAATTTTTCAAATAACTTAGTTTGGATTGGATCTCCCACATCAAATTATTACTCGATCAGTTGTTTTCAAAGAATTGCAATATATCCATACTTAATTGTAGAATAATGAAACATACTATTATTGAATTGTGAAGGTAAATACTTTATTTTTGACACAAGTGTGTTGAACAACACATTGCAAGGATTTTTGTCACATAGAAAGGTTGATTTCACACTAAATAAACCAAATGTCATTGCTAAGTATTGAACCTACAACCACGCCATTTGATTTGGGTACTTTACCACCATTATTTGGTAGTTTAGAATCATTTTAGACCAAATCCGTGGACCAAATCCTTTTGCTTTTGACATTTGATCATTACAACACTCAATGACTTCAAACAAGAAAATTGTTTTTTTTTTATTAAAGATAGTTTAGACTTTAAAAAATATATTTCCAAATTTAGTTAGTCTAGAGCTACCCAATCAATAAACAAAAGTGATAAGGATACAATTGCCTGTTGGTAGTAGTTGTTTGCAATGAAAAGACATGAGGGATGTTGAATGTTGCTTTAGTGAATGTGACTTCAAGCCAAGAGTGCCACGAAGTTATAGCCTACTAAAAAAATCTTTTGGGGGATCAATGTATTAAAAAATAAGGATATAGGTGCGAACAACCACTATTTTATAGGGGGGTATTTTTTTTCCACATGCTATTATTATGTAATTTTCTACTTTGGGTTAATAGAAAAGGGGCTTGCATTACTTATAATTCCAAATTGATATGAATAAATGATATGATAATTTAGATTAAAAAAAAACTCTGGGTGATTGCAAGAAACACTTGTACTATTTTCTGTCACACGTTGCGAGTTGAGTTGTTTTTTGGCCATAACTTTTGTCTTTTAACTTCGAATGACTTAAGATTTACAAGGAAGGTACTCATGACTATCCTACAACTTCCTTGATTTTTTGGTAATTTTCAAAAATAATTTACTATCCAAAAATAGGCCCAAAATAAATGTCACACTTGCCAATTTGGAGGTTTTTAGTACTTTTGAGTACCTTTTTCATATACCCTACATCAAGAGAATTATATGGAGTTCTTCCTTACATATAAATACAACTTTTCACCGAAGGGTTTTTAAAAATAATTAATTTTGTGTGGTGTGGAAGTCTATGAAGAGAGCTTCCTTCTGCTTGCATTTTGAAACATATAAAATATTATTTTTGTAAGTTTTTTGGTGAATGACCATCTTCATAAAGTTCTTAAAAATATCCTCTTTTTATTTTTGTATGTACTTGTTTTTAATATTTTAAACTAATTTTCACATCAAAAGTCCTATTTTCTTGAGATTTGGTACTTTTCAAGTTCTCCTAGTTAGAGAATTTTCCTACATATTTCCTTCCCTGCAAACCTTCATTTTAGAAGTATATACATAATTCATATTTTTTTAATTTAAAAAAAATTAGTTTTCTATTTTTAAAGTACTATAGAAGAAAAACCATGAGTACTGTGAAAACGCAACAAAATCGACAGGTGTTTCTTGCAATCACCCCTCTACTAAAGTTTTTGTCCTACATCAAATTGTGAACACATACATGAAATCAAACAATGTAGGTTATAGTGAATTTGATATCAAAAAGCAATTTGTATAGATCATATAAAAACAATACAAACCTTTAGTATGAAATTAGTCATATTATGAAATACAATGTACAAAGTATTTGTACACAATCATAGTAGTATGAAATAGAATGTTCTCATTGTTTTTACAAATACAATGAGTGAAACAAAATGTGCATATCATGGAGACATGAACAAAACTAAGGTTGTAAACCTAAACTCCAACATGCAAGTCCTTGCCTTCTTTGCACAAATGCGTTATGCACTAGTCCAATTCTATGTGTCTGTTTGCTCCTCATCTTTCTTTCTGAGACCATATTGATTAATACCAAATTTTTGATAAACCTAACCAAGATGATCTAGGTAACAGACATCAGTCCCTAGTTGAAGGTTTTTTATAGCATTGTCAAGTAGGTTGATCAATTTCTTTCTGTTATGGATGAAATATTGATCATGCAAGCCTTTAGCTTTATTCTCCCCAAGCCATTCACAAGATAAAGACCAGCTTTTCCATGGAATTTCAAACTTGAATCTTACCTTGCTGCAATAGTCTTCAACCATCAACCACCTTCTCCTAGAGTCGCCATTTGAAGAATGCCCTACAATAGGTTCAAGAATTGGCCTACAACTGTTTTGCCAAAGTGTGTCAATAGTCTTCCATTGATTATGGATCCAACTGGAATTAAATCAATTGCAAGTGCAAGATACAACAAGGACAAGTCTAAGCGACTTGTCATGCAAAGGATTGACCATGATGACTTAAACAAAACTTCCCTTGTCATTCATCTGGAAAGAATCAATTGTGGATGAATATCCACTCTTACCATTCCCTACATGTGGCCTGAAAGTAGAGATGCACACATGATTCAAGGCCATATTCGTTAAAATGAGATAAAGTGTAGTCTCAATTTTATCTTTGAGTCGAAGATAAATCATTATAACTATTCAATTTTGAGACTATTTGGTAATTTGAGAATTTCATATATTAATATATATAAAAACCTTTGATTTCCCAAAGGTTGCACTCTCATTTTATCTTTGACTTGAGGATAAAATCACTATAATTGTTTTAGGGTTCAAGTCTCAAAATGACCATTTTGTCTCATTTTAACGAATATGGCCATATTCTCCTTTTTCCACAAAAGCCCACTAGTCCATCTGACCGGGCATCCCAAGAAATATAACTTAACTTTTGTCTTGTCTTCAGCCAAGATGACTGGGACAAGTCCTTCCACTTCGTGAGTTGCTTTGGCCTTCCTGTAAATGTCAGCCATAGGAGCAAACAACAAAAAATTCTCCCCAGTAATGAAGTGAACTCCTTTCTTGTTTTCCCGTTTAGTACAATCATACGATGGTCCACCAAAATTCAAGGCAAACAAATTATACATTCACCTGCCACCATAGATCCTCATAGCTTGTGCAAATGATTTTGAATTTTTTGAGAATCTGTGACCCTACCTCACATGATTCAAATTTGTGGCAATATTCCTGAGGAAGTCCTACAAAGTTGGCTTTCCCCCAAAGGCATTGGTTTTGTGAGCTGTCAAAATGTTGTTATAGAAAGAGAGAACATCCTTTCTATTAAAGCTTTCTACGATACTAAGTTTCAAACCGCAGTAACTTATTTTCAATTGTGTGTCTCTAGGTTTTATGAGCTAGTGCCTAGCCTTTTTTTCATGGTATTTCTTTGCTAATGTCCTAGACTATGCAGCCACCTCAATGCATTACAAGTAGGCTATCCTTCTTCCGGACTATGTATCCCTGCAATTGTGCTTAACAAAAGCACAACCTTCCCTAAGCACATTAAGTCTGAAGTCAATGGCCTACTCAACTTCTATACAATTAGAACAAGTGAAATTTGTGAAGGGTTCTCTTGTGCCACTTAGACATTTACACTCTACATGGCGGAAACAACCTCTCACAACGATAGTTTTGCCTTTTAATACAAAATCTGCAATTGCATTGGGCTTTGCTATCCACAGTGATCCAGGCTTTGGATCATTGAGCAATGAATCCATTCTATAGCACTTCCTAGTATATTCAGTGATTTTCTTTCTAAATCCCCAACACAACAATGACAAAATAGAATCTGAGTGCATACTTAATGAAGATTCGCTTGTAGTTACGGAATTTGCATTGCCCAAATTGTTGAACCAAAAATGCACATCCTATTGATTTCCAGTTGTCGATCTCAACCTTGCGCTAGGTCTCCCCCATTTTCCGGAGTCCAATGCACATGATGTTTTTGTCTTTTTGAGGAACTATTTTCCCCAGCCAAAACTTCATAGTACTTGGTATGAAAGAGTCCATGGACGTAATTCTCTAAATTAGTTCTAAAATTCCCCTTCTGCGGGCACACGTACATTAGTTCTGCGTCGATTTTGTAGAGCACCTTGAACCAAAAGGACTTCAATTAAGGAACCCCCACATCTCCTACTATTACAAACAAAGGATCATCTTCTAAGATGGAGTCATTCACGTTTTGAAGAATGTTGACACCTCCTATGATCTACTGGTGTCAAAATTATGGATTTGTTGCAGTTGCCCTCCTTCTTCGGGTGATCACTGAATAAAATTTCCCTCTTCTTGTACCATTGCTTGATGTGAAGAGCGGAATGCAAGTAAGACTTCTTAAAATTCACAAACAGATTTTGTATGGCACTCTAGGAATGATCACGACATGTACCCTCAATTTCTCTCTTGCACTCCCTACAAAGTATCTTCACAACTGCCTCGCCATGGTGATTGTAAGTCTTAAGGTTCCACATGTAATCAGTGAAATCCATGGACTTCAGCTCCTTTTTCAGCTTCTCAATACTTTGCTTGTAATTTTCAAGCACGTCAACAAATAAAAGTGTTGATTGCAAGAAAATCTCTTCCTCTTTAGGAACTTCAATCGGATTTTGTTGTGCGCCAACTTCTACTTTCTCCAACGTCAAGGCAACACTATAGTCCAAGACATCCACGACACAAGGTTGAACAGCTTCAGCAACCCTAATTTTCACTTAGGGCTTTGCTGCAAAGTCGTTGTTTTTCACTTTGGATGGCTTTTGAAAACGCACTACTAGAAAATGATGTCCAAGTCAACAAAAATTTAATAATTTTTTGTTGACTGGGATATTGTATTGACCGTTGTAACAATTTTTTCTTGATTTGTACAAGCTAACAAAATGGTCACTGAATTTTTATTGATTCAAATAGTACAACATCAAAATCAGCAAAAAAGTTAACATTTTTTTGTTAAGAAGACATGCCTCTCACACGTCAATGATATAAGAGAGGTGACTTTGGTGACATAAGAGAGGAGAAGACAAACTCTATATACAAATTGGGTGATAAAAGGTCAAAATGAACCATATGGGATATGTGAATCATTCATAGTCTTAATTCACATATCCCATATGGTTTGTTTTACCTTCTACCATCCCATTTCTATAAAGAGATTGTCTTCTCTACTCTTCTATCACCAAAGTCATCTCTCTTTTATCACCAAATACTAAGTTCTAAGAAACTTGTCTCCTAAATTAATTTTAAAATTTAACTTTCTTCTAATTAAATTATAAAATCTAATTTTTGGTCCTATTTATATGTCGTTTTTGGCCTACATGACAGTTTGTATTGGGTTGGTTCTTGATTTGCCATTTGGCAACCATTCATTAAACAAATTTTAAAATGAATTAATATTATTATTTTTTTGATTTGACCACCATAACAAAATGGACAGTTTTTTGTTAGGTAGTGTCTAAGACAACGCAACCACGGATACAAATGCCCTCAATACTTTTTGGTTAATTTTTTATTGACATGGTCACTGTTTTTCAACTAGTGACGACACCGCTTCTGAAGTCCACTATTGTCCTGTAATGTCTGAATGACATAGATACAATTTGTCACATGATTCATGGCCACAAACCTCTTGAGGATTCGACATTCATCTTGAAAGTCCCAGAAAAAGAAGGGCCACTCCATGCATCCCCCATTTTCCAAGCGCATGCACAAATCAACATAAGTATTGTTTATTTGGCAAAAAAAGGGACTTAGTAGCTTTGGCCGCATGACATCATCTTCCATCGAGTACAATCTAATTTTGAAATTGAGCACCATCTTCCACGCCAAAAATCCTATCCTCAACACAGAGAATCTTTCGTTACACCCTAGAATAGAGATGCATAAGAAATCGCACAAGAAAGGCAGCCTAAACCTTTTAACAATAAACTATAGACCGAGCAAGACAATTCTAAAATAAACTTCTGGCAAAAACTAGGTGCCCTTGTTCAAGGGTGCAATTGGGAGACAAGTTGTTCACGCAAACTAACAACACTGCGCTTCAGTTTCAAAGATTAATACCCTAAACCCTAGGCTTGAGAATGGATCAAAAGTATTGTCAAATGCTAGATTAATTACCTCTAAACAGAAGGTTATACTATAGTTACAAAGTGTACTCCAAAATATTGATACAATGCAGTAAATCCTAAACCAAAAATGCAAATCCGCACCAATACGTAACGATGGCTATAATAGGGTGCAATTTGTTCATCACCCCATTCTTCACGGGAAGTCAATATCGGTAGGAGCACATGGTGAAGTCAATTTTGACTATGAAACTTGGACTTGGGAATGGCAATGCAAATGTGTGAATTTCAAATGCTTTGTATACATATCCCGTTTCTCTTAGGCAGAAGAAACAATCTTAGTGTGCCGTAGACAAATTGATCTCCTTGCAATTCAAACCTTAACACCTTGAACTTTGTTTACACTAAATCCTAGAGTATACAAACCAGATTGCTAGATTATTGGAATAAGCCATTGATGATCACCGTTCCCACTAATGCCTAGTGCAATAAAAACCAACAGTAAAACCAATAAGGTATGTGTTGTAAGAGTACTGCAAGTTATAAAATTATGTATTGTAACAGTAGTGAAAGCCTCTAGAGGTATCCTAGCTTAAAAGGCAATAAATGAATTAGTGAATTATATTTTGTATAGTAGAATACTATAGACATAGTAATAAAAAATTCTATTCTTTTGCCCTAACCAATATGCCACTCACAAGGTAGCATTTGTAGACTTTGGGCCAAAAAAAATAATATAAAAGGGGGTATTTTAGGACTACTGCACTTTCTAATGGGACCTATTATTCCATATCCTATAGTACTTTAAAGATGTCCAATGCCATTTTTGATACCCTATATTACTTTAAACCCATTTATAATTTTTTGCCCTGATGTTTTTAAAATCCCCTATCATTTATTTGCATGTATATTGCTACTCCAACCACTCACTACCCCCCTTGAGAAAAATCTTCAAATGTCATTAAGCCATAGCCCCTTACTAAAGCAATAATCCCTCCAATGTAATATTTTCCTTCAAGTTTTGAGTTATTACCTTAAGGAAGTTGTACTATATTGCTTTGTGTGATAAATTTTGACCTATTCAAGTCCCTCCATATTTTAGCCAACACAAAGAGGCCATTTGATAGTTACTAATTCAAGAAAACAATATGATCTAGATTACCAACATCTCTCAAAAATTATGTATGTGAAGATGAACATGAAATTCAATATGGGGGTGATTACAAGAAAAACTGGTACTTTTTTTGGTCACAATGCACTACAAGAAAAAAGAGTGTTCTAAGTATAGTCCTAGTAAGTTTTTTTATCCTATTAAATTTTTAATCGTATACGGAATATAAAATAAAAAAATAAAAAAGACACCTTTTCTCTTATAGTGATGAAAATGACTCTCTTATCATCTACTGTAACTTTTGAAGCATGAACTTGATTAATTTGGAATTTTTGTTGGAAATAGCTACCTTGATAGCATTTAGATCCTTTTTTTTAGAAAAATTAAAAAATTATTTTATATTTAAATTTAAATTTAGCTAATTTCTCACCCTTTGTGGTATAGGGTTTTTTAGTTTTGAGAAGTATCCAAACTTAATGATCTAGAGATGAGATTTCTATAGTCTATTCCCACAATAGGGAGACATGTGTATATTAAAGGAAATCTAAAAATACATTACTCCATATTTGTACAAATAGGGTTCCCTTACATACAATTTTGAACATTGAAGATGGTTTCGACTTCCATTTTTTATTGAAATGTGATCACTATCAAGTCTTTATAAATGGCCAATTTTAAAGATTTTTTTGTTCATGATTTTCTAATTATTATTAATTTACACCTAGTCCTACCTATTTTTTTGTGACAAACTATCTTTTTTTTAAATAGTATTTTTTTAGTACTTACAAGTAATCAACAATACTAATAGCCATTGATTTTTCAAATCAATGGCTGAGATTGTTTCATTTAAAAGTATTCGTAGTATTAAGCGTAGAAACTACAATTTTGGCAAAACGCTCCCTAAATCATTCAATCTTTCTTGCAACCACCCATGGGTTCTATGGACTTAAGATATGACTTTCATACTTGGTGCTATTCAATCGTCTTTATTTGATTCCCCTCAAAATCAAGAAAGACTCCAATACTTTGAAAGGGCTTTGCATATTGATCATTTGAATTTGCAAATTTGCAACAAATGTAATGAGATATATCACTTTGATTTCATGCAACTTTCAAAGTTGGATGTATTCATGGTCAAGTTAATCCTCTTTTAATCTAAACCACAAATGTTTGAATGATTAAAATTGAGTCCAAAAGGGTGCAATTAATCTTGAATGGTAAGATGTTCACCATTAACAATTAATTACATTTCCTTATTGGAGGTCCAAAAAAAAACCACAACATGAATCTTTTAGATGGACTCTAAAGATATTTTCATTGTGTGATTGGAAAGAAATTTTGCATAAAACTCATTCATTGAGTAGTTAATTCATATTTCTATAATCTTGATTTCATCTAACATACTAAAACTTGTTGTACTAGCACTTTGCATTATTCCAAAACTACTTCAAGTTAATATTATCAATACAAGAAGCACCATATTAATTAAGATGTGTAGGAGGTGCAACACAAAATTGTAGTCTTGACTATTGATTCAATAGAAACCTCTTTGTGATCAAAATTTGGTGCTTGATAAGACAGGTTTGCACTACACTCATGTTGAATAGAAAACTAAGACCTAAAAATACAAACCCATGATTGATGATAGATCTCAATCATTACAATTTGTGAGCTCAAGTGGATAGTTTAGTTTCCACATTTTGATATAACCAAAAAGGTTGAACAAAGGATTGATTACTCAAAGTGGTGAAAATATAAGAGAGATCCACATCTAACCTCTTGGTCTTCAAGGTGTAGACTTTTGAAGGAGTCCTCTACCTCCACATGTTACACCCTCACAAGGTATATCCATCTTCAACCCCTAATTAATAAAACATTAGCCATCACCAACTCCTTGATGAATTCAACCACCACCTAGCACTATACATTCCAATATACTATCCCATGAACTAAATCCTCAAATACAACTTACAAATTTGTAGCTTGTTCGATTGTCTAATGCTATAGCCAACATTCCTTAGAAATCGACATCTTCAATATTGAGGTTCAAAAGACCAACAATACTCTAGTGCCTTGTATCATGTCATCATAATACATATTGCAATTTGCAATCAAAGAAAAATGCTGATTGGAGGTTGTCCAAGCTCATCCTCTTTTAATTCACCCTCTTTCCAAGTTAGCCAAGAAATTAGACCACCAAAAGTAGGTCCTTGATGTCTTAGAACCTTCTGCCTTACAAAATCCAACCTAATTACCCCCCAAACTTTTGAAAAGCGCACAGGATGTAACAAAGGCAATGTGGCCAACATTTGAATGTCTTCCTCATGAAGTTGAAGTACAAGACACCCATCAAGATTGAGTTCCTCAAGGCTCTTTGACTTACTCAAGTCTGGCAACCGCTCAAGACACTTACAAGCCTTCAAATCAATGGATCGCAATGCAGGCAAATCACCCATTCCAAACATATGAGTTACTTGATGACTCATAAATAAGTTTAGAATTTGTAATTGCTTGAATCCATTCAAATTTGGTGCCTTATAAGATCCTTTGACTAAATGAAGCTCATAAACCTGATGAGGTATGCAAAGTTCAGGTAGTCTTCCATGCCCTTCTAATTTCAAAGATTGTAAATTGGTAAAAGGCAACAAACTGGGCAACCCTTGTAATCTAGATCCATATAGGTGTAAGTGCTCTAGGCCAACAACTTGATCTAACCCCGGAATAACAACAGAAATATCAATAAATTCTCTTGTTAGACCTGAATACTCCCATCTAATGACAAGAAACTTCAGTTTAGATGCCTTGCTTGTACAAAGGACCAAAATAGTTTGCCGCTTTAGGAGAAAAGAAAGTTCCACACTATCTAAGGAAAAAAAACTACTCAAATCCAATAGCTCTCCTACATCTACGTCACGAAGGTACAATTTGCACAAGAGGTTGCAACGTGCAAGCACTTTTGGCTCCAACACTATGTATTTGCCAAGTATATTTAGAAACTTCAAGGATGCTGGAAAACACCCCACAAAATATGTCTCTTGTACTTCAAGCAAAGATGACAAATACGTATCCCATTCAAACATTGTAAGTTTCGTCAACCCAGAAAGGCCTTCAAGACGTTCAAGATAGGTTACATTACGCACTCTCAAACTTCGTAAGCACTTCATGCCCTTCAAGTTCAATGTTCCCTGTACACTTGTTAAACCTTCAAGATGCAAAACCAAAACATTTGAGAAGTACTGCCACTCAATTCCCTCCAAACTTGTGAGCGGATTGGCACAATGATTAAAATCTTGCCATATACATAGTCGTGTCAACTTTGACCAACAACCACCAGCAGGTGTAACCTCAAGCTCTGAAAGATCCCCATCATCCACATACACCCACCTTCGATCCCACATGTCTATGGTTTCATCCAAATTCCCTTTCGCCTCTAGCTTTGCAAATTCAATATACAAATCATGCATGTTGATCTTTCCAAATGAAAAATTTGAATCTTGTAATAAGCCTTTACTAGTAAGGTTATCCATCTGCCATAGCAGCACAACCACAAAATATTACATCAAGTACAATTTATCACCCACCATTGTGATCATTGATACACCATGCATTGCCACCTCTTCAAAACTTGCATACTATGCTAGAAGAAACAATAAAAACCCTTCGAAAATCCTATTAAAAAAATTTATCTTCTATACAACCACATCTTGAATACTTGTTTAAAGACCCATAAATTTTTCTAAATCTATTACAAAATTTAGATGTAAGGAGGAGAATAATGTACCCGACTTTGAATGTCTCCATCATTCAGCTTTTGTACAACGGATAGGTGCTCCCGCCAACCAAACAAGCCTCCATTAATACCATACAAACCTCCAAGCGAAGACCAAGATTTGGGAGAAACAAATAAGCCAATGTCCATAAACAAAGCTTGTTCACGAGGTTGTAGTAGATTGAAACCAATCTTAAGCACATCAAATACAACATTCTCTCCTAAACGTGTGCCCAATTTCTGCACCCATTCACAAGGCATTTCTCCAAGACAACCAAGTTGCCTACCCAAAACCTCCAAGGCCAATGGGTGGTAATGGAAACCTCTTCCATCACCCTTGTGAAAATAACACTTTGCAACACACTCCTTGATATAAAGCATATCTCTAGAAGAAAATTGTTTCCCATTTACAGCACAATGCAAAAATAACTTTGTAGCCTCCACTTGACCAAGTTCAGGCATCTCAAGACATTCAAGTCCAACTATACCCAAACGTTCCAAAGTACTTTGAGAACGAGCTGTTACAACCACAAAACTCTCTTCATGGAAACCCATATTCAAAAACAACAATGCTTGCTTGATGGAATTGTCATTGTCCCATACATTATCCAAAGCCAAAAAAGTTTTGTGCTTGAAAAGATTTCTCCTCAAGATATTAATACACTGCAAACACAACAAATGCAAACACACCAAGTACCTAACATTATTGCAAGAATGTTGATGTTTCAAGAGATAAAAGCATCACAAAAGCCACCAAAATACAAAACAAGGTTACAAATCCCCCTAACCATGTCAAGTTATTGAAGGGGACATTAAACTTGACTCCCAAGTGTGAAGAAATCATAATCACAATGTCATTACAAATATGGAAATACTACAAACAAATGCCAACAAGGAAGCCCAAACTACCATAAGCCCTCAAATAGCACATGTAAACTAAAACCAATGCAATTACATTTCTATAACTCCAATCACCACAAACTAAAACAAAGAGCACCAAACACTTACTTCTCCTTCACCCAATTGTTGAACAACCTCAACTTGTTTCTTAATCAACTCAATGGATGCCTTCTGCAATAGCTCTTTAGAATTGGAACATGTGATGTCAAATTCAACATGGCATACCCTCCCTTCATACTCACTTGGCAAGTCATTGCACAATCTCCTACACATTGTCGTCTTACCAATACCACCCACTCCATAGATGCCAAGTACTTTCACCTTGTACTTTGGAGACAAATTGATCTCCTTCCTCTTCTCGAGAACAACCTATTCATCCAACAAAGACAATCAAATTAGAATTCAAACATTTTCATACAAATACAAGAAACTCTTAACCAATATTGGCATGCTCCAACAAAGTGCAACTTTCACCTCACCTTTAGAATAAACATTTCGATATGGAATATTATAACTAAACCATTCCTCCTAATTAATCAAATCTTAACTAAAAACATGCAAGATGATTAAATGACAAAGACACAAGAATCATACCTCATGAGCATCTCCTTGAACATGCGAATCATCCCACTTAATGTCTGGTGGAACCAATCTACAAATGTGAGACACAATTGCATTCTCATAGGCCACAATCTCTTTCAATTCTCGATCATAGGATAAGCCATTGAACTTGGTCAACTCATCAAGTGCATAGCACCAATCCTCCACCTTAATTCTTCCATCATCCTTTACAAATGTCACCCATTTCTCATACCATCTTTGTCGCCTCTTCTCATCCTTCAACTCACTTATACAAAGCCCATAAAAGAGGGGGAGAATGGCCACATTTTTATTGGACTTGAGTACCTTGCTTGCTTGTACAAAGGCATTCAATTCAATCATTGGCCACTTGGACGTGAAGTACTCCTCTGACACCACCACAACAAGCAATTGACATTGTTGAGCAGCCTTGACAATCAAACTTGGGAATTCTTTACCCTTGGGCAAACTTTCAGGACGTCTATCAAAAAAAGGATAGTGACACCGGTCTTCCAAGGCTTTACATAAATGCTCCACAAATTCCTTTTGAACACCACTATGGCTCAAAAAAATCTTGTGCTTGGATTCTAAAATAGGATCATCACTTGTGCCTTCACTTGCCCTACAATGCAACAAAAATCTTTCAAGACTTGATGAAGTGCACTGAAGCAAGATTACATAACTATAAGTAGCATACAATTGGCAATTTGAAATGGATATTATAAAAGTGTACGATATTGTCAATTTTAGAGTAAAGAGATGCTAATGAGGTATCCTTGTATTTGACAAGTCAAGAGTTGTGGTACATCACCTATGTTCAATTGCAATTTGTGAACATTCCGGAACATCACATTTTTTTCTCTTCATTGAAGACCTGTAAAAACATACTCATCATACAGACAATGTTGTATTCCCACACCTAGAAACTTTCTTTGCAAAAATTACAAATCTCTTTACTATTGATATTGATACTAACTATACATCATGTTATTCTAACAACAAAAGATACAACCCACCACATGGTAGCATAATATCTTTGCAATCTGTCATCTAACAATCTAGTTAGAGTCAAAGAGGACCCAAAGCACAACCACACAAACAATTAACAATGACTATCAACAACATTTAAGACTAAATATTTTAGGAGAAAAAAAAACATTCATCAATTGGTTTCAAAACTCCTCTCAAAAAACCAAGAGAGCGGAGTTTGGTCACAAGCTTTTCTTAAGAGTTTAGAGTAGGTCATATAAACATTTAGTTTTTTTTCCAAATTTTATTACTCTTTGACCAATACATAGAATGATGTCCATCACCTTTAACCCTTTAAGTCCAATTGTCACCTTAAGGGATAAAAATTGATTTCAAACAAGTTTTTATGAGCTCAATTTTGGATGAATTCTTTTGAAACTTTCTTATAAGATAAAAAAATTGATTTACTTTATGGAAATGTAATGTTTATTGTAATTGGTGCTTGGGAGCAAAAATAATACCATAATAAGTGCACAAGTAAAGTCGATGAACAACACAAACATAATCACAAAAAGCCAAAATTAAATTAATTTTTTTTCCTAAAATATAATACTTTTGTTTACATGTGAACTTTGATTCATTCTATTTGGATTAGTGATTGGACAATTTAAACATCTTCAAAAGAAACAACCTTATAGGATTAACTTCTTAATGCAATTTTCACAATTGGGATTATTGTATCTCAATTCCATCTTAATGCAATTTTCACAATTGGGATTATTGTGTCTCGATTCCATTTTAAAGCAACCTCATCATTGGGATTATTGTGTCTCAATTCCATCTTAAAGCTATTAAAGCTATTAAATTTTTCCCTCAATCATGGACCTACTTCTACTTAGTAATTTTTAAAGACAAAAATCAAGTTATTTTTTTAAAAGTGATTTCCTAAACTTTCAACTCAATTATTCAAAATTCATATTACAAAAATTTCCACAAATGGCAATCAAAGTCATTTGAAATTGCAAGCCAATGTTCAAAAATTTCAACTTTTTTTTCAAGTTTTGAATGCTAATACAATAGAACTTTTCTAAAGTGAATTTATTTAGGGCAATGACATCTTTAAAGTGGAGTATTGATTGCCCATTCCCCCACTAGACCCAATTCCAAACATACACATCAAAAAAGTTCTTTGAGATTCTTGAACCTAGTCTATTACTTTACAAAAGTTCCTTTGTATTTTCTAATCTATGAGGTCAAACTTCATGGAATTTTTACCATATGATCATAGACAAGTTTAGTACAAGATTCCATGATTAAATTTTATATAAATATATATATATATATGTATTTTTTCTTTTTTTTAAAATTTCCTTTGGATGAATGTAACATAAATGTCAATTTTGAGTGATTCATAATACAAAAATGGTGTTGGGTTGGGACTTTAGAGGTTAACCTCTCCAAACCTATAAAGTCATAACTCAGAAAAGCAAACTTCCTCTCAAAGCAACAAACCAAAGAATATATCCAAAACTGGGATAAAGTGGAACGACGGACTCAACAACCTAGCTATGGCTCATGCCGACACTGATGCAATCCAAAAACTCACCTCAGGGTGAAGATACCGACCTTTGACGTCTTATTTGCGCACGCGTCTGTCAAAGAATCGTGACCGCTCTTCAGCTCCAACTGATCAGAAAACAAAGACAACACTAGAACTGTGACCAAGGACGTTAATAGCAAGGCTTTTTTTTTTTTCTTTTTGGTGCCAGATTGTACCAGAAAAAAGAATTTGGCTAAAAAGTGCCAATCAAGAAACTTGGATGAAATTACCAAAACATTTTGAATTTTAAAAAAACACTTGGATGAAATTGTCAAATTGTGGATGCAAACCGAATTATAGACATGTGATATATGCTAATGTGATATTTTTCATCCATTATGTGGATGCACGCTGAAATTTGAAGCACCACTATAACATTTTATATCACCACTTTGGCACTTCTTAAAAAACGAAAAACAAATAAACTGGTCAATAGTCGTATATCACCTAGGGTTTGCACGTTTAAGAGGAGCTCAAGAAGAATAAGCAATACGTGTCTTACATGTAGCTCTGCCCTGCCATCAGCCGCGCCAAGATACGGTTTTAGCGAGTCAAGTTCTACTAAAACCCTAACCCTAAACTCTAACCCTAACTTGCAGGAATGTCCAATTCCTTTACACCACAATGAACTGAGGCTTTGGCTGGTCCTTACCTCATTACTTAGGGGTGTCGCAAGGATTGCGAACGTCGACGGTTAGATGGCCGTCACTTGAACCTTAGAATGCTTCCCGAATCCTTCTCCATTCATCACAGTCGCCACCGACAGAACATCGCCCTTGCAACTCATGGTTGTCGGTAGAACGTACTCGTTCCAAAATCAAAGGATCCATCCAAAATGAACACGGATTCAGGTTCTAAACGAGCTAGTAAAACATAGCACAACGCGCTCAAAGTCTTAGAGCAAAAACTCTAAACCGGACTCAGAAATCTTCCTCAATGAAATGCGTTGAAGTTGCGGAGAATAAAATAGAAAACCAGAATTTAGGTTCATTTCAAGCTACAAAACCTCCACTGCCAAGCAAGTGCTCAAATACTCAACCGGTTTCATCGAATTTTCAACCCGGCTCATGAAATTCTCAACCTAAGCTTAGTTCAGAATCCTCAGAAACGGCAAGGGGCAGAGTCAGAGGAAGAAGAGACCTTCGCACAGGCTGAACGCCTGCTTTGAGGCATTTGGATGTATCCGAGATGAAGTTTCAGGTAGAGGATGAAGCACTTTCATCCAGATGGTAATAACAACCGCTTGACCTTACAATTTTTGAATCGGAAGGAACAAATGGATCAAGAGAATTAACTCTGATTCTATGTTACATCTATTTGTCCTCATAGTGTGTGCTAGAAAATGAATTTACATATGATTATAATTTTTTTGCATGAAAGGAATATTTTTATCAATCATAGTTGTCATAGTTGTCATGATTCTTAACATGAATAGGATTGTCTAGTAGACATGGTGTAGGCATTTTTTCCTTTGTGAAAATTTACAACCTTATATAAATTCATTTCATAAGATGCACTAATATGACAAATCAATTTGTTGCAAGGCAAGTCTATCTATCAAAGGATTAGGACAAATTAAAAGAACCATAGGAGGGGATCATTAGAAATCACCAACTTGTTTGTGAATTTGATGGCCAATATCCCTCTACATAGAAAGGAGTGCATCTATCTACTTAAAAATATTGATGTGTTAATTGATCTCTTTAGGTTGTTGAATAGGTTTCCAAAATTAAAAAATCTAACTTTTATAAGTTTTAAAACTTGAGACTTTATTCAAAGGAAATTAGGAAGTAAACAACTAAATACACAGATTGATAAATGTCACACTAAATCTAGAAGAATGATAAGTCAAAAAGTAGCCAATGGATGATTTTCAAGATTACCATAGAAATGAAGAATGCACCTATTGGTTCAAAAATACCTTGGTGATAAAGTCTTCTCCATTTAAGATTAATGAAATGAATTACAAGCTTCAATGACTCCCAAAAACACCTAAGAAAGTTCAATGCATTTAGTGCACTCAAATTCATCCAAACATTTGAACAAGGTTCTTTTCATTAAACTATTGAAATTTGGAGACAAAAAAAGATTCCACATTATCTTGGGACACATTTTTTGGATACCACATGAAAAATCTCTAAATTTTGAAAATTTTGAACAATAGATATACTCAAAACTGACACTAGACTCTTATGAATTGAGACTATACATATTCTGAATCTATGGAGGTCAATTTCAGAAATAGGTTTAAGGACTAGGTGCAATTACATTAATGCTATGGCATATGTGAAATGTGAAGAGATGAGTTCTAGATGAGAGGGCCATAGGGGATCTGGTCCATAACGGTTTTAAGATCCTCTAAGCTTAACTCATAATTAGGTTTCAGTAGCAACAACGGTGCAAAAGGTTTTAAAAGTAGGTGATGAAGGACCATCGAACGATTGGTAAATGGACTCCAAATAAAATTGTAGGATAAAGAGCTATGAAATTATCAACGCAGTATAAGAGGTTTCACAAGATGATCAACAAACTTCTCTTACAAGTTTTGATTTCTTACGTAACCTACATTTATGGTCCTCACGGCCTCACCAAACTCCACAAGGTGACAGCCGCATTGAGCACACAGAAAAAAGAAAACAAAAGGTATCCATCCACATGATAACAAGTGATGAAGTCACTCAGGATTGGTTAGGCAATGGTGTTGAGTTCTGAAATCCTCATTCGGCAGGTTGACCTGGCGCTCCACCAGCAAACTTGCTGAACATTTTGGCAATTATAGGTGCTACCTTAGGATTTCCCTGATGCTTGGCCAAATTACTGGGATTCTTCATTACTGCATAAACCAAAAAGTGGTCGTCAGAATGCATAACTCGTAAACAACACTAGCATTCTGTGATGATAATGAATGTGTCATGACCATCAGCAGTCAGGACGTCAGTCAGATTAACCTGACAAGATCTGAAATGTACACTAAAATTGAGACCTCTCTATTGATCGCTAACACCAGTTCAAACCGCAAAGTACGATTGCAAATAGGGAAGGACGTTTTACCGTCTTGAAGAGCTGCCATAACTTCGGGATCTGAGAATGCGGCCATGAGCTCTGGGTCCTGCATGCACAGTTTTAAGAAAATATAAGTAAAATCCCTAGCAATCTCGGTAACCCCAGAACGACGACGTAGAGCAGAGTGGTCCGATGGATGAGAAAGAATCCTTCCATATATTCCATGTAAAACATATATTCCATGTAAAACATGTATTCCATGTAAAACATGTATTCCATGTAAAACAGAAGTGCAATTGTTCATCCTTGGGATTTTGTGCAAGAAAGATCTTGCACAATAAGTTTAACCTCCAATGAATATTTTTCATTTTTTTAAAGTAGATGATTCACACTATCGAAAAGAAAGATTTCCACAGTGACCAACCCATTGTTCATTTTTTTAAAGTAGATGATTCACACTATCAAAAAGAAAGATTTCCACAGTGACCAACCCATTGTTGCAAGGTTAACCCTTAAATGTCAGGGCAGATGTTTTGCATCCCATGAATGACAAAGAATCTTTTCATGTAGGACAGAAGTGCAACTATACATCCTCCAAATTTTGTGGGAAAAGGGAACGTCTTCTACAATAGCTTCTCCCCCAATGATTGCTTTTGCATTTTTTTAAGCCAACAATTCACACAATACCCAAACAGATGATTTCCATGGTGACTGGCTCGTCGTTTAAGGGTTAACCCAGAAAGGAAGAGACGTATCACCAAGGTTACCTTGCCAGAATTGATGTGATTTATGGACATACATTCTTTATTTTACAGTGATCTGAAAAGTCGTCCAAAGGTCACATTTTGGCCTTTGCAGCGCTTCAGGGTTAAACGGGGAAACTTGGGAACATTTCTGTTGATTATCTACAGAAGTTCTAACATCGATTAAAAAAGAGAATGTGCAATGAGTTTGGCCAAATCTTACATTCAGAATCTTGTTCATGTCGATGCCCCCTGGTCCTCCACCGCCCATACCAGGCATACCACCCATACCAGGCATACCACCCATACCTGGCATGCCGCCCATACCTGCAGGCATGCCTCCCATACCTGGCATACCACCCATGCCTGCGGGCATGCCTCCCGGAAATCCTGGCATGCCTCCAGGTCTTGGTGAAGAGCGAGGGGGTGCTGCGTTTTCTGCTTTCTTGGCTCTAGCATATGCTGCCTGCACACATCAACAAGCAATGACCACATTTTTTATCCATAGTTCCAGACTTAACTTTCAAATGCAAAAAGATGAACCCTGAGCTGCCTCACATTCTCCATACCAAATATAACGCCCACAATGCATTATTGTTATACAACGCCAACATTTCTTGAACATGAACATTGTGGTCTCTCCTTAATTCTGGAATTGAAATAAGAAAGACTCAGATGCAAGTAAAACATGTGAAAACCTGAGCCTCAGCACGCCGTGCTTCCCTTTCGCGAGCAGCCCTCTTTTCGTTCCTTTCTTTTCGCAGGCGATCGTACTTCCTTCGATGTTCTTCAATTTTGTGTACATTAGGCTCGACCTACAAAAACCAAATGGATAAGAAGACGGATCGCAACCTCACATCCAATATATATAGAATACTAATGCAGGAAACCAACCTTGAATAAGAGGTATTCCATGTATACTAAATAAAAATAACCATTTCAATCAACAGCCCTTCTGCAGTGAAACAGACAAAAGATTACCTTCTTGAGAACCTCAGCAGTCTCTTCATCGTAGTCAAGCCGACACGCCAAACGCAGATCCTTGGCTGATTCCTCCCACTGCCCTAAAAGTGATTTGGCCTCACCTCTCCACTTGTAGCCCTTTGCAGAGTCTGGGTTGATCTGTCAGATAAATTCCAAAATGAGTCGTAAATAATGTACTGGCACTCACGTAGGAGCTGACTATTGTCAAACATCTCAAATGCCAAAAATTTAGATGGGATATCTTTTCTATAGCAACACCAAGTAGCATTCAAGACATCAAGACAAAAGCAATCTTCAAAGTTACTGAGACAACTTCGGAATCACAATCTTCAGGTGTTAAGAAAAGAAAGCTAATATCATCAAATATAATGACGGGAAAGGCATAACAAAGTCAAGTTCGGAGTTGGTGTTGAGTATGATAGGATTGTCAGAGATACAGAAAATGAGGCATGGCCTACGCACCAGAAGCACAACCACCACAAACTATCTATTTGTCTCACCTTGATGGCCGCATCAGCATCCCTGATGGCAGCATTCGGCTTCTTCATTTTGACATACACACCAGCTGCTTGCAACAAAAAAAACTTCGTTAAAAACTGAATGATTAAAGAATCATAGGAATAGACACACTAATTAACATTTATAACCAAAAAATTCATAACATGAACGAATAGAAACTGCCTAAGTTCAGAATATAGTGCACGAACATCTCACAAGTATTTCATTCTGTACTAAGAATCAGATATACAAAAGGACCAAAAAGTGAGACAAGAATCAAAGTCACCATCCAAAAGTTCCTTAATCTCTAGGAGATTCAACACTTACCTTGCCAGTCAAAAGCGACAGTTCATTTATAGAACATGATCATCATAACCACAACTCAGATACCTGATACCTTAAGAAACTGTCTAATTCAAACTAATCAGCTCACATACTCATGAAGTCATACCTCGGTTAGCAAATAGGATAGCTGAATGTGGATTGCAGATTATGGCTTCGGTGAAATGCTCCAGGGCTTCGTCCAACTTTCCTGTAACCAGTAAAGGCAAGACCATAGGTTGATAATTAAGTCACGCAGAATTTTAGAAACTTTAAAATTCAGGTCCAGCATATGCGCAAACACACACAGTTCGATCGATCGATCGTGAATTAGAAACGACATATTTCAATACTCCCATTCCACACATTAAAATATATTCCGAACATGACTTTGCTGCAAGTATTACAGGATTCTGTCATCAACAAGCACATTACTCTTAAAAACTGAATATTCAAGCATTCGACTACGATTGCTGCACTATGTTCTGATCTAAGGTGAAACTTCTAAATAACTAGTCCCACTTGAAGTCATCTATCAGCGAATTAATCCTGACATCCTTACCTTCGGTCATCGCCTTAATGGCTTTGGCTTTCGAAAGCTGAGCCTCATCCATCTTATCCTCCGTGACCTCCTCGTTTAGATCCCCCATCTGTAAGAAACACTTAGTAAATTTCAGCTTCAATGCAAATTCCATCCCGATTCTAGCGTGGTTAACCACAACAGCGCTGGAATAAGGAACTTTCATTACTGGACAACATAATCCTATGCATTAAGTCCCAACAACATTCATGAAGAGCTCACGAGGACAAGGTGCTCTAGCATTGTGAATTTCTGTGCGCGGCATGTTTTTCAAGTACATATCGACTCACACACAAGGTCAAAACTGACCAAATCACTACGGACATGGCTACGAACTTATCAGGATAGCCTGCACTTCAGCCAAAAAATATGAACGCGCAATCACACAGGACGAGAAATCCTGCATTTACATGAACATTATAAAGAATAAAAGAGTATTCGGACAGGGACGGCTTGCCTTCTGCGGAGGCTCGTCGTCAGATTCGACAACACCCTCATTATCTAACTCAAGGTCTGACTCGTCATCAGTTACATTTTCATCTTCGTACGTCTTCGGTGGCATAGATTTCTCCTCCAACCCAGCCATTTCATCATCACTCTCCACATCCTCCTGTACGTCAATCACAAGTCAAACCTCATATCCAGGGAGCTGTACCACAAACATATCCTCGATACCAACGCAAACCAGGACAAAGCAGGAAATACGTAGTTCAATTTGAACCAATTCAAAAGGTCCAAAATCAAAAGCACAAGTGAATATTAGAAATAACTATGGTGTGAACGAAACTCCAAAGCTAAAGTTCCCATAGGCTTGTGCTTCAAAATAAATACACAAAACAAAAAGCATCCACTGGAGATTCATCAGAGAACTACCACATCTCCGTGTTCATGGCCTCCAGGTCCGTGGCCCGGGCAGCAGGGAGAAGGTTTGGCTTCTTCCCCGTAGGCAACTGATGGAAGCGTCGCTCCATGCCTGTTCAAAGATTAACGTTTGAAACATCACAACGAATCCTCAAAACACATCTTACTCAGAAACTCAGGGCAACTAATGTCGCACCCGTCGCTCAAATGAAATGATTGAACACAGTGGACTGCTCTATGGAGAATCGAACTGCCATTCTAGCCCAGGAAACTGCATATGCTAAACTTAGATATAAAGTTAACAGGAACGAAATGCTCAAAAGAGGGAGTATCGAAATCATCCCCGTTCCCTATCCGATAGCAAAATTAAAAACTAGACCATATTTGTCAGACCAACAAGAGACGTCGATCCACATACTGCAGGTAATACCTTTGAAAACCACCAGTATGTCCCACTGAAAGCCACAGACACTTCTTACAAGTGCATCATGTTGCGGAACACATAAGCTTAAGCAGGCTCATCTTATTGCATCCACGTAAAGGCAAATGACCATCAAACCCTCAACCCGCTAACGTTTTACACCACAAGAGAAACTTTACAATTTCCATATTACAGAATTACCATAAAACAATCGTTGAATTAAATCGCTTAAACAGGTGAATTCGCAACATTCAACATCCTCTCGTATCATCAGCAAAACTAGTCCAAAATGCCATTCCATCAGAAGGACCATTAAACACTCTCAACTATAGGTCGTTTTACACAGCAAAAATGAAAACAAACATATCATTCTCACTATCAATCCGCTCTAAGAACTATAACTTCACATTCACCAAGAAAAACTCATCACAACATATCAAGCTGTAAGCTGTAAGTTACAATTATAATAAAGCTCCAGATCACCAGAGTCTCCCTCACTGTACATGTTACAGCATAATCAAAAGCTACAATTTCCATATTATTCGAAAAAATATTTGTCCGAATTTAATAGTTATTACAAGAAAATTTGCAACATTAACTATCCTTCCATACCATTAGCAAATAATACTCCAAAATGCCCATCTATTCAATGCAAACAAAGAAAACATTAAACACTCTCAACAAAATACCAATTGACAAGCAACCTCAGCAATCGTCGCAAGAATGACAAATAGCATATCACTCTAAAAATCCATCCGCTCCACTAATTTAACTCTCCACTCGTCATGGAAAACTCGTCGCAACACATCGATCAACCAAGACGACAGCTGCCGACACTCCCTTGCACCAACCGCGAAAATCGACCCGTTCTCAGTCGATTCAACATCAAAGCCACATATATATATGACCGATCTCCGAGCACTCACTTCTCCATGTAGTCCCGGAAGAAGCGCAACGACGGGCTGGCTAGCATCGCCGGACTCGCCTCCAACTGCTGCACGAACAGCTTCAGCTCCCGCAGCTTTGACGCGTCCATGATTGATCTCCCTCCCTCCAAATCGGCAACCTCGCGCGGATCAGTTTCATGCAATGTCCAAACCGCTCACACCTCCTGCTTGGCCAAATTTTGCTGACGCTCGGTATTTGCGAGAAAGGAGTTTCGAAGTTCTGGAAGCTTCAAAGAAAATTAGGGTTGCCGGTGCCTTGGCTCCTCCAAGGTATCCGGTAGCTTTGTCAGTTGCCAAGTAAGCACTGATCCGGGCATAATGTGGTTCAGAGCCATGGTATTGAACATGATTTGGCGGATGTCATGCGGGTATAAAAATATCCTCTTCTAGGGTCTTCGGCGGTCTTCCAGGGTATCAACACAGTGGGGTCATTCAAGACGAGAATGACACAGCTGAGTCCGGACGAATCGCTTTGTCAGTTTGCACTTTGCAGGTATGCATTGATCCGATGAGCAACCCGATATTTGGATCGGGGTAGCATGATCACAGAGGGTATAAGAATAAGGATATATATGGTGCATGAACAAGGTATCAATATGATAGTATCATGAACCCTAGTGCGTCGTCTTGCCGTTGAACTGGGCATCAATACTTGTTGAGGCCATCTCAAATTGAGAGCCCGGGGTGGCAACTCACGAAAGAAGTCAGGTTTTCTTAACTTTTCTATGTACAAGGAAGGGACTTTTTTTTATTATGTATGTTTTAGGACTATAGTAGGAAAGAAGACATTCAGAGGAATTGAATGGTATAATTTTTATATCAATCATAATAGTTTTAGGCATTCAAAAGTCATTTTAAGAACTTATAATACAAAGAATTATTCAAATAGGGGGCACCACTCAAATCCCTTAGTTGTTTTTTTTAATTATTAAATTGTATTATTTCTTAAATATTCTTTTAAAGAAATTTCTAATAATACCAAGGGACAACCTAGGATTCTTGATTGTTGGTGCCACATTGAGCTCTAAACTTTCTCTACCTCTCTAGCACCAACTTTCCACCTACTTGTTGACTTGCCGCTCAAACCTAATCTTTGTTTCATTTGTGACTTTTGCTCTTCTAATAGAAGTGTTGCAGCACCACCTCTCTAAACTCCTATTGCGTCGACTCTCCACTCACCTACTACACTTTGTACTCACTTTCTTTCTATCTACTGGTGTTGCCTCATGTGTTGTCTTACATCCTACCATCTTCCACACACTTCCCTCTTGGCTACAAGTTTTTTGAGGTTTTTACGAGATATTGGGCTCCAATCTCAAACTTGGATGCATAGTCTAATAGAACAAAGATAGCATTGCTTTGTTTCCTTGGCCCAAAGGTGACAATTTTTGTCTTTTTTTGTTTTGTAGGACTTTGCTTTTGCTACCAAATGTGTTGCTTCTAATGAGCTATTGAATAGCTAAAGTAATCAAGACTATTTTTGAACAATATCAATGGATATAAAACTTCAAAATGGCTTACTAATATAGTTACTGCCTCTATGTGATGTCAAGGACTTTAGGTTTGTGTTCTTGAATTTTGCAATTCAAGTCTATTGATAGCCCCAAATTTCCCTTGGGGGACTTGGAATTTTGGATAGCAGCCTAGTGTAATGTTTGCATTACGCCTTGTAGACTTGTGTAAAATAATTGGAGTAAGTATGTGAGGTTGATTGATTTTATGAAAATGGACTAAAAATAGAAATTATGCCATGCCTTGGAATTAACAAGGGATTTAAGAATTTATTATAAATACATTATTTGAATGTGTTATGAATAAACTATGAATTTTCAAAGTGATAAAAATAATAGTGTCACTTATGTTAATCTCTCTAGAGTTTTGTGATAGCACACATATTGCCAATGACAATAGACTATCTCTTAAAAAGATGCAACCAATCCCGGTTGCCTCCCCTTAGAAAAAAACAAGAGCCGTTTGAACTCGCCCCTATTCCTATCGTCGATCTCATTGTTCAAAAAAACCCAAAGCTATTGATTAGTGTTAAGAAACATGTTATTTCTTAATACGATCTCCAACTCATCCAATTCATCATGGTGTGAGAGTCAATTAGGGATTAGATAGGAATTATTTGGTCCAATAATAGAAGAGAACTATTCATCTTCTCTCCTTATTTTATGTATAAAATCTTCTTCTAATGAATTCTAATGAATACTTGTTTAATTTTTGCGTACTTGCTTGTTGCTACCTATTTGAGTTTTTGTTTAGATTTATATGCGTAACAATTAGGCTGGCGGAAATGAGTGATCAGATTGGTCGCCTAAATAGGGTTTGGGTTTAAGTAATTGCAGCATCTTCGAGTTTGTAAAGACTAGGTTTTGCAGGCTCATTTCTTCCTTGTTTTTGCTTTGGCCATACAGTCGTTAGGGTTTGATCAGTGTTGTTTAGTATAAGCTTTGGTTGCTAAGATGTTGAGTTTGTTGGAGCATGGTGTGAAGCTCATCTTTGTCACTAGGGAGCACAAATTTTCTGTTGTGCACAACTTCATTGTTGAACCCTCGTTGTGTACAATCGCTTATTGCTTGTGAGTGAAGTAGAGGTATGTGGCAATATGTGCATACATTTGTGTTTTTGGTTGTAGTTGTGTTGTGTGCTAATGTATGTGTTGCAAGTGTTGTTGGCAGGCTCTTGAACTTCAAATGAGTGACCATGGACGTGAATTTGACGCAGTTTCATGATAATGTGGGCTCGTGTGAGCAAAATTTTAAGAACGCCCATTCTAGTGGCAAACACGAGGTTGACAAGCCAAGTGTTAATTTTGCGGCACTTGGCACTGAGCAAGTAAGGTTTCAACTGACCTATCTCCAATAGGTGCCAATAAATTTGTTCCCAGATGTTTGCGGTTCTAATTGAAAACTTGTCAATTTTGCCAAAATGACATGTGCAAGCGCTTGTGCTTCTTTTTATGAGTATCATGTATTAGAGTATATCGATATTGAGTACAATTTAAGAGCATGTACTTTGAATGTTATAGTAGAAAATATGCCAAGTTTTGGCAATTAAGTTGTAAAGGAGGTTTTGTGTGAAGATCAAGTTGTGAAAGAGGTTTTGTGTGAAGGTTTGAAGCTATGAAGATTTTAGGGTTCAACAAGCTAAGTTTATGTTGACTATGAACACTTGTATCAAATTTTTTTGAATGAAAAATTTAAAGTTCTTTTTAAAAAAAATACATTTGTACCCCTATCAAAATTTATATTTAATGGAAAAATGACATGTGTATTCCTATCAAAATTTGAAAATAAATTTTTTACAACCTATACGGAAGTGACATGTGTACCCCTTGTGTTAATGAAGTGTGATAAATACGAAGAACAACATGTTTATTATTGTTTCTATGTACCACCATGTACCAAAAAGATGCAAACATGATGTTTGAGGTCAATTTCTCTCCCTCCCCTCTCAAAAAAATCAACAATTTTTTATTTGAGTTCCAAAAAAATTTCCCACCCTTCCCAATGTTGTCTATGTTTGGGAAAATCAAAGCTATAGATGTTGAATAGACAATTTGGGCCGTCCAAATATGGATATAGAATACAAATGAAGATATGGATATAGAATATGGTACATATATGGATGCAAATATAGACACATAATATGGTACAAATGTAGGTACAAGTATAGATATCGGTACAAATACAATATTTGAATATTGATATATCCCATATTGATTGCATTTGAACTACTTTTGGGGAAATACAAGTAGGGATGGTGGTGGTGGAGACAAGGGAGAAATTAAATCATATAATAATTTTGATTTAAATAAAAATCTATGACAATTAAGGGAGGAGTAAAATGTATAAGAAATAATAAAAATATGTGACAATTGGAGGATAAAACACATAATAAATAATAAAAACTTGTTTTGAGCTCATTGTGACTATGTACCCATTGGGCCCTGGAATTTCATGTCAAGAGCATCCGTAATTCAACCCCAAACTGCCTTCAATGACAAGGCATGAGAACTAATTAGAGGTCCACTTATGAGAATGGAGGTCAGTGTGGAAATTGGTGTACATGTGGCTAACAAGATTTCCAGTATGACGAAATTTGAAATTCAATAAATTCACAAACTGTGGTCAAAGTCATGTGAAATTCTTGGGTAAGGTCAAAAAAATAAGACTTTGATTTTGAATGCAATGCTCTTTCAACCTGTGAAGTCAGACTTTATGAAATTTTTACCACATTATCTCATAAACATTTGGTACATGATTCCATGGTTAGATTCTTTGAAAAATTAGTCTTCTCAGTTTTTTTTGAAGTAAACGCAGAAGAAATGGCAGTTCTGAGTAGCTTTGACGGAAGAAAATGCCTTGGGACCTTTAGGGGTTTACAAAATTTGTATTTAAACCTTGACAATAAAACCACAGGAACTCTAGCGCCGAGGTAGCAATTAACCCTCATAAACCGAAAAGCATAAACGAGAAGAAGTTAAGTAAACAGAAAAGAAGCATATGCTTCAGACACATTCACTCCGCTGCAAGAGGCGAGGTGTCTCTTACGTTCGTCAACCTTAGAAGCGGCGTCGTGCATGGTGCTCTCGAAGGACGACATTGCTCCAGGAAACAAAAAAAACTAGGGAAGATTTCTCAAACTAGAATAGAAAACAAGTTCCTAGATGACTGCAGGCAAGTAGGCAATTGAGAAGTACCAGGAGGCGAAACACGAAAGCGGGAATACATGGCAACCAGAAAATGGAATGGACGGCATTCTTACGCCACTTAGAGGTCTCACCACAGTCCAGCAATGGATGCTCCGAATTGAGAGTCACCGCAAACGGCACTAAACAATGAACTTCAAGCTCAAAACGAATGGTTGTTGCCAACACGGAGTTCACATGAAGTCACACAACTGGCAAAGATGCAGAGCGATTCAAAGTCCCCGTTCGGAAATTGCAACATGGTTCAAGTACTCACGAGTATAAATTACAAAGCACACACAAGCAGAAGCTCGGTGTACCAGGAGTTCTACCAACCTCAGTCTGTAGCGATCCACTTACTCAGATCAGGTTTTCTTTTCACAACCGAACATGATCCCAATCTTCCCTCGCGAATCATCTCTAACTAAATTACACAATAGGGGCTGTCCAAATGCCAGCATTCTCTTCAGCAATACGAAGCAATTCGGAACACAATTGAAAACACCCCGCCAGGGTTTAGTACTTTTGGGACAAGATTTGGGAGTCAGAATCAATCGGGCCCCAAATGGAAAGAAATGGAGAAATCTCTCGAGCCCCCGCAAGGATCAGTATTATCGCGCACGATTCCAGCTCCATGATTCACAGGTCTGTTACCAAAGTTGACTGTTACCAACCTAATTCTTCAAATACAAGCCCACTTTAGGGTTTTAGAACGCAATTCTTGAGTGGGATTCAGACAGGGCAAGTCCACTTGAGCTTCGGCACGCAAGCCAAGTAATGGCACCAGTTGCAGTGTTTGTAGAACTTGAGATCCATGAACAGCACCACGCATCCAGCAGCCAACAGGCCCACCAAGAGCACCAACGCCAGCGCCCGCAACAATCGTTGCGATTTGGAGTACATGCCCACAGGCGGCAGGTCGCTGTGCTCGTTGTTCACGACGTACGCTTCCCGCTGAGTCAAGTGGCGCGTATCCTTAAACCCTCGCTGAGGTCGCAGCAGCAGCACGAACCCCAGCAAAAAACCCACCAGGAACCCACCCACGTTGGCGAAGTTGTCAACCTGGGGTCAAGGAATGTACCCACGGTTAGTCAATTGTAAACTAATGACAATGACAAACGAAAATATTGCCAGAGCTCCAACACGTTGATAATCTGTTTTCGAAAGCAAGCGCTGTAGTAAACGTCAACCCGTCCTTATATTTAGAGCCTTAAAACATAAACTTGTACAGGCCCTCGGTTTTGATATCGTCAGCTTAGACCACTTTGTACACTGGAATGTTACAATATTGACGCTTTAGATCGCATCAATAGTGCACATTATCAGAGAACCCTGAATGAAAAAACTCTTTATGTACATGGGTTCTGACTCTCTCTTGATCATCAATAAAACAAAAATGATGACACTCAAGGTACAAAGTGATTGAAATTCGAAGAACCATTCAAGGCTCAGCATGGAACATGAACTTCTCTAGTGTTGTAAAGAGAGCTTTATTCCTAACTGGTTTGAAAAGTGTGAAATCACTGCCGGAACAAGGAATTCAACTTAACAAACATAAACTTAACAAAAATAAAGGCAAGCTGTTGTTTACTTTAGCCTCAAAACGGCGTGAAAAAAAAGCCATAGGCAAATCGCAGTTAACTAAGGTATGTACAGAACACCCACAATCAACATTGTCCAAAATGCGAAACCTACGTTTGTACCAAAATGCGTCACTTATTCTAAGATATTGATCATCTGTACGCAAGGTGTAAAAAAATCAAAACACTACAGCCTAGAGAGCCTACGGTTGATTTTTGGTACACCCTGGAGACATTAGAAAATTCATAACTTTTTCATACGACTTTCAAATAATGCATGCTAAGTGCGTTGGAGTCCTGACCTTCCGTTGCTAATAACGTCCAATAAAAATAATTTGTGTCTTGTAATAATAATGACTTTGCTCAGTTGTAATTAGTGTGCTATATGAGAAAACCCGGTTAACGCTGGAGGGTGCTCAAGAGATAATCACTAAACCCAAAACCTAGAGTTCAGAGCCTGACCTGCGGCATGAGTCCAAACGCCAAACTGATCAACGCAAACAGAATCAAGTCGACGAACTTCAAAACCCTCCGCCTGGTCACGTCCCAGTTGACGATCATATCTGCAAAGCTAGCGCCGATCAGTCCCATCACCGCGCCAGAAGCGCCAGCAAACACCTGGTTCCGGATCAACAGCGCCGACAAGACACTCCCGCCGAACCCCGAAACGATGTAGACTGCGAACACCTTCCAGAATCCGAAGGCAAATTCCATCTGCAAGCCGACCATGAGAAGCGCCAGCAAGTTGATTACCAGCTGCAGCACGCCGCCGTTGATGGCTATGGCGGACAGCAGGCGCCATCCTTCGTCTTTGTGCACCACCCTGGTAGTATAGAGCATTTTCAGGCACGTTATGATAGATTTACATCAATAGTTAACATTTTTCATGTGTTTTATTTCATGAAGAATCGTACTCATTAAGAGTGTCAGTAGTAGAAGGGGTGTCCAAGCTCATAATTCTTGCTCTGAGACGCTTTCATTTGTTTCAAATCAAGCCTTGCATGGTACGGAGCCCAAGCATTCATCTTGTCGAGGCCGGTAGTAGAGTATTCATGTCACGTTGTTCAAATTGCTTCCTTCCTGGGATCTCAACTATCGCACTCTAACAACCACTAGTGAAGGGATACACTACACGCTTTAATTCTATATAGAGAGGATCACTGTATTTTGAGCGATTGTCTAACTGAACCAATTATCTTGCATTGATCTATTCAAAATCTAATGGCTATTACCACATTGTTTCCAGTTCTATGTTTCTGATGACAAGTCGAACGCCCACTTATTTCAAAACCCGCACTAAAACAACAAAATTCATGTCGTACAATTCACATGTTGCAATTCATATAAACAATTCATGTTGTACAATTCAACACTTAACAGTTCAACACATAAAATCCAACATCCAGTCCACACACACAAACACTCACACAACTCATCAAACCAACAAAAATCTGGAAGATTTCCGTGACACAGAACCTCTCCAAAACAACAACCAAAAAAAATCAATTTCCTAAAACATAGATAGATCAAGACAGCATCAACTTCCCCCTACCTGGTACTAGCAAGTCCTCCCCAGTCCAGCAGATACTTCGTCTGCGGCCCGAGACTCGGATTCTCCTGCCACGGCTGAAACGCCAGACTCTTCAACCACTTCCCCACACACTTCTTCCCCCCTTCTTCCACCACACGCCTTGGGCAGTCGTTCCCATGCATCATGAGCACGAACACCACGATGCTGGCCGCCATGACGACGGGCGTGGCGACGGGGATGTAGCGGTGCTGCCTCCTCTGGGGCGTCACCGGGTGCGTCTTCTCTTGAAGGGGCGATGGCGGCTCGAACTGGTGCTCGGCGTGGTCGTGCACACGGATATGAAACTCCGTTGAAGGGGAGGGTTGCTGGTATTGTGCGTCGCGCATGGAAGGGGTGGTGCGAACGGAGCCGAAGGGACGCTCCCGAGGACGATCCAGGGTCCAAGTTGGGTTGTCCATCACGGGCATATTATCGGGGGGAGAGTGTGTCCATACGGGCATTGTGGAAGGGGCTTCCTTGGAAGCAGGTGAGGTCAGGAAGGATTTTCATGGCATGATGGGGACCTGCAAGATTGAGTCCAAGTTGAGATTCTTACCAGAGACTCAGAATCACTACTCGACATGCGCGGAATTGTCAAGAACTGTCTAGAAAAGATACATGATTTCTGGAACTGGAACTGTGCCACACCAACTTCAGACATGCACCAAATTCACAAATCCAACTGACTTCGTAATATACTTTTAGTTATACTAGCTTGAAGCTAACTCTTCTTGGCACACTTTTTAGCACGTCCAGTACTACCGGGCATATTCAGTCTGAAAATTCGGACTTCTTAGCACAGACTCAGAATCACACCACCAACTTGTCAGTTGATTCACAAATCCAGTTGCAATCGGAACTCTAACAACTTCCATTTGCAAAAGATGGCTCTCAATTCCATGCATTTTTCATCCCCAAAATTGCATCTCTAACATCGCTGTGACTGAAAAACACGAAACATGCTGCTTTTCTAGACCCTGCCTAACAAAGCGGCAATTTCAATCACAGTTCTTCCGGTTGCCGAAAAAGAGATACACAAGCAATAGATTTACGTTTTGTACCGAACTTTGGGATTTTCACTGCAAAGTGAAGATTTCGTGGACGTTCTCTTAGACTTGAAAGGATGTTGATCTCACATCGCTACTCGAATACCGTGTCTCCACGAGTGCAAGGTCTGGTCGATTGCCAGTCCTGCAGATTTGGAGTGCGGCGTTGTGATTGATTTCAGACTACAGGAAACTAGAATCGCGTCATCATGAAATTGGAGGACTTTTACAACAGCAATGGCAGGTTGATTTTGAGGGGCTCGAAAAGCACTTATTGAGTCGCTCGACTGAAAACAGTCCAGAGCAGGCCTCGTATGAGAAGCTGTCCGAGATTAAGATTTCAGTTGGCCACTCCATCTGAGCCAATCCTAAAATTTAGATATCTGCGCACTGGAAAGTCCTAGTTTTCAGAGATTTGAGAAGCAGAATATCGTAACGAGCTTGGTAATGCACTATATCAACGAAACGGAGCAGTTGGATTTCCATACTTGACATTTCCACGTCGTCCATCATCGATATCTGCTACGTCCATTCCAGTGCTTACAGCTCTGAAAGCAGGAAGATAGCGAATGAAAAGGACGTAGGGCTAGCCGATCTGCATTCTCCGAGGCCACCCTCGCCAACGGAATCCATTGATCGACCCCAAATTATTGAAGAGACTACTACAATACATGACGGTGCGAGTGCGGCAATGTGAACCCTTCCACAACGTTCGAAATTCAAAACAAAGCAGCGAGTCTCCTGTTGCGCTACTCCGTTCATCACCATATCGGCTCAAATGCCAAAGGTTAAAGAAAATAACGTCAAAAACCCAAATCTGTGTACACCACTCCCTGGGTTTGATAACTCCAACAGAAAAGGCTTAACGAACTCGCAACACTTGAAGCTTGAACTTCAAGGTTCGAAATTCAATACTGTCTGCCTACGAAGCGGAGATTCGTATACAGAGAGACCGACGTGATCTCACCTCATGCACCCAGACCGCCTCGATCGCAGCACGGGAGTTCAGTTAACACCACCGGCCACCTCCGCGACCAAGCTCGTTAATGAGCGGGACACCCCAGAAATTCAAACCACTGAATTGACACGGAAAGCTCCAGATTCTCTCCAAAACTCCACTGAACAATCTCGACAAGGGCGACAGGTCCAAGGGGGTCTTGTTCTGTTCGCCCCCAATCCCGGGACTCTCGTGAACAATAGCAGAGCTCCAGGTCTGATCTCTGACACCACATTCAAGCGGGAAGGAGAACACGGACAAGACTCGGACCCGACTGTCAGTCTCAGGTGGGGAAGACGGGGAGACAGTCAGAGTGGTGAATGATTGCAGGATGCAGCTGGCAGCCCAAATGGCGGAGAAACTCTGTTGTTTTCACAAGAGAAAAGACTTATTGTTTCACAGAGAAAGAGTAGTACTGCACTACAGTACTGCTTCTCTGGCACCCGGATCAACTTCCATTCCCTCTTTGTTTTTTTGTTATTATTTTTTCCAAACGAATGCTTTGGTCCTCCGTCTGCAGCGTGTTGCCAACATGGAACAGTGGTGCCACTGGTTTTCCCTATTTGCCGCTTTTCCCTGCCTGTGCGTTGATTCCCCTGGCCCTTAACTTAGTGCAATATCCTCAGGAGAGTTTCTGACTTTGCCGTGGGGAAAACAAAGATAATTAATCTCACTGGTAAATTGGGGACTTTTGTTTTTGTTTTGTTCAATACAAACAATAGCTTTACTGCCACTCATTGTGTGCAGAATGTGGCCTTAACCCCGAAATGCCCAAGGCCTGGTTTGAACTTCTTGGAATTTGCTCTAAATTGAATAAAATGTCAACATTTTGATAAATTGCATCAATGTTTTTGGATTTGTAACCATACTAATTCAAACTAGACATGTTAGAGATTCATAGGAAAAGAAAACACAACAATATCACTTATGGAGTGAAAGATTATAATGTTTGACCACGAGGGTGTTAAAACTATGAAAATCTTCCAACTCTCTTTTTGCATGTCAAATCTAAAAAGTTGGTGACCAAAAAAATACGAGGTTAAAGGGCCTAACATGTATAACCTCAATCAATTTATGACTTTCTTAAAATCTACTCTATAATTTTTTTAAATGAATTTTAAATGTGATTTTTTCTCCAAGATCTAATGTATTTGAGGCTCATTTTTAGGAGCTCTCAACACTACAGGAAGTCAAGATTGCAATGGGTACCCTTGCACAAAATCATGAATAGAAAAATCACTATCACTTATTTTCAAGGTCAGATTTTTGATGCTACAATTAGACTTCAAGAACTTTTGAAAAATAGCAACTTGGTTAGGTTTTATTTAACTTCCAAGTTTTGCAAACACCAGATTTTGGTGCCTCGAGCATTTAGAGGTTAAACATTGAAAGCTTCTGTACCGAAAGGGATAGGCATTGCATTGACAGTAGGGGTAGTCACACCTTCTCCAACAAGGGAAATTTCTTCAAGAATGAGAAAGTAGTGAGAGAAAAAGGGAGCCAATGGGAAGCCCTTGTGCAATGAAGGAGGTGTGACCCCCCTTTTTCATGTGTCAAGCATGGAGAATGAAAATCAAAGAATGGTTTTACAAGCAACGACACCCAACAACAACATTTCTTCAAAAGCAACACAACGGGTGAAAGGAAGAACGCAAGAGGGTGAATTTTCGAAATCGGAAGATAAAAAGATAACTGGGAAAACTTCCGGACGACGAATTCTTCAGGGTCGGAGGTGAAGAACGAGACCGGCACATTCACGGGGAATGGTTGCTCCGAAAGTTGCGGGCACCCAACAAAAAGCAACCACGTGGAACTTCTCCGTTATTTGGACCCGGAATGGAGAAGGTGTGACTACCCCTAGTCTAAATTGTCCTGAGAGCAAGCTTGAGAAGCTACTGCACCTTATTACTCAAAATGCGAGCTAGCTACAGCTTGTTACTGTTCCATCCAGACGACGACGACGACGACGACGCCAATTGCGGCTCATGAATACTACGTTTCAAATTTCAAAGAGGGACTGGATTCGCCGCGGATTTCCAATTGAAGGATACCTTAATTTGCCGCGGGATTTGCTTGCAGCACTCCGAGCTTGGCGATCGATGGAGTCGGGCAACACAAGTGTAACAGATCGACGGAGGATTGGGGTGGAAGCTAGATGGTTGAAATGCAAAAGCCAGCAGGCAGGTTCCTGGCTGAAAACTTAATTTGCCTTGCGGAACTTCGGGGGCGGGCTTGGAATAGATTTCCAGGAGGAATTATGGTGCTTTTCATCGGCGTTGCATGCCGGCCACTAGCGATGGATGGAGGAGCTCTGGCTAGCCACCTCGAGTATAGAAAAGCTAGAGTTTGCTCTCTATTTTGATCATGTCCGTCAAGGTTCGAAAATGAATGTTGACCATTCTTTCCTTTTGAAATTTTTTGAAATTTTTCTTTTTGAAACACATGGCATTCTTTCATTTTTTGAGTTCACCCATCTGAGTGAGAAGATTCAAAATGTACAGAATAATATAATGCACCGATTCAAATGATTTCGTCTTTCTGTGATTTTCATGGACGAGAAAAGGACGGTGTAATATGGTTCTTTCGTCGTAGTCCTGAAACTTTTGGGACACTGGGGCACCAACAAAGTCTAACAATGGAAGAATATCATAGTCCATACACAGAATAGTGAAATTAGGTTGCTTCAATAATTAGTTGCCTTAACAACTACACTAAAGAGTGAAATTAGGTTGCCTTACTCAGGAAAGTTACCTCATTAC
Organism: Climacium dendroides; assembly: GCA_950106755.1. NCBI lineage: Eukaryota > Viridiplantae > Streptophyta > Bryopsida > Hypnales > Climaciaceae > Climacium > Climacium dendroides. The sequence continues at coordinate 12,992,486 of OX467092.1, forward strand.
TCACCACTCGTCCAGATGGAGGCACAAGCAATCCTCGAAATCCAAGCCATGAACCAGTGCACCAACCCATGCAACACACATGGCTCCTACATTACTACATCCTGCTACAGTAACTGTACATATTTATATAGTGTAGAATGTCGAGAATTTAGTGTGGGGCAACCTAATTTCACTATTTAGTGTAACCCTACCAAACTGCATTGTTTGGCAACATAGCAATTTGGGCAACTCACTGCAAATGGAATTTTTATTTTTTTCCATTGAATTTTTCTTTCTTTGAACAAATGGAGATTCATTGCAAAACAAAGCGCATATAGCAACCACGCCCCAAGGCTAGAAAAAGGAAGAAAAGGCAAAAAGACTAGTCAAGAAGGTAGGGGCATGTCTTTGATTTGGGGTAGCTCACTACAAACAGAATTTTTAATTTCTTTCTTTGAAGTTTTCACACAACATGTGAACAAATTTCTTTTTTTAAGGCTTAACAATTTTCATAACTTTTGACTACATGGTTAAAAAATTATTATTGTATGATATGTAGTTTGTTTTTTCTGGACAGTAGTTTAGCAATTCTAAAAACATTTTTTTTTTCAAAAACAAGAACTTGAAATTGATATTCCTTTTTGATCAATGAGATGAAAGTTATGAGGAGGTTTAGTTTGTGGGGAGTTGTGTATTATCTACTTTAATAAATTTTGAAGTTCTTTATTTAATTCAATTTTTTAATAATTTTTGAAAAAATGAAAGTATATGATGTACATTGCTTATTACAACATTATAATTATTGGGATTGGCATTTTTTCAATTCCATAACTAAATTCTTAATAATTTTTTTAATTTTGAATCATTCTCTATTTCTTTCTACTTATTGTATGTTGTGCAATTCCAAATGGTTTGAATCCAAAGAAGCACTACCAACATGGACATTTTTTAATACAAATATGATCTTGTGAAGTCCAACTACCTTAATTTTTACAAGGCCAAAAAAAAGATTCTTGCCAATTCAAATGCTAAATCTTGCAATCCACACGGTTGATATTTCTGAAATTTTTTCCACATATTTTCAAACTAGTGTAATGCAAGATCCTATGATTACATTTGTCCCAAAATGTTGTTTTTTCTAAAATTCGGTATTTACACTAGAAATGGTAGTTTTAGATAATTTTTGGTGAAAATATAGTCAAGGAACTTAAGGGGTAAACTTGAAAAGTTACCTCATGCCAACTCACCGCTTGCCCTTGTAGAGGCACATCATCACAAAGTTCAAAACCTATGGATTATTAATGAATATTGCGTGGTTATTTTTATTTCATGGGTATACATGTTAATTTACAACTCATCGCATCGTTACAATTTACACTATTACTGCAAAGAGTTGCCACTACTTTGTAATCAATATTAACTATGTGACTTCTATACGTTAATCACAATAGGTGCACAAAAGATACAAATTGTGCACAAAATTCATTATCTTTGTCGTGCATTTTATGTGTGTTGAAACCATTTTATTAATGTCATTGCTATTTATACTACAATAACACTTATTAAATAATATTAGTATTCCAAAAAATATTGTCAATGTTCAATTGTTGATCACCATTCAAATTAACAATAATTTTTTTCTTAACTAAAATTCTTGCATTTTATTTGTCAACACCTAATGATTATACATTATAATAAATTTTAATTTACATCTTAATAATTGCACCAAGTGATTGAACTAAATCAATCATTACTGTAAGCATCAATAGGCCACCAAGAAACTTATTAGCATAGTGAAGGAATCAATTCATTTGTATATAATGTGAATGGAGGGTGGAGAGATCTTTTTTTTACTGAAATCCATTCAATGAACACTCAAAGGATATGGAATAACTCAAAGATGAGAGCTTGACCGCTCATTGTCAAGACATAGGAATTATGTTGAAAATAAAAATTTAAACTCATTTAGGCATACTAGAATATTTTTTTTCAAAAAACTTTGAACTAAGAAAAGTTGATAAATCAAGCTAGCTTTCATCTTCAAAAACCTATTTGAGATTTAAAGCCTCCAATCAAAAGAGATGAACAATGTTTAAAGTCAAGTTGGAAGGGACATTTAAAAAAAAAATTTAACATTCTCTCTGAATTTTGTCTATAACTTTTAATTGAAGCCTCAAAATCTCAAATACATTTTTGGAGATGAAAGTTAGCTTGATTTACCAACTTTTCTTAGTTCCAAATTTTTTGAAAAAAATTATTCTACTATGCCTAAATAAAGTCTAAATTTCTACTTTTAATATAATCCTAAGTGCTTTTTAATTGACTTAGTACTAAAAGTGTTAAAGATGAAAAAAGCTATGTTAGTGCAATAATTGTGTATAGATATGATATTGTGTGATTGTAATACTAACTTTATATGTCTTAAATAAACATTAATGTTGCACAAAGTTAGTCACCTATCATTAAATCATTGAATTCATACATATTTTGTCATGTATAGTTATTGTGCAACTTTAGCACTTCAAACTCAAAGATCGATGATATGACCAAATTGCATGGTATTAATGAGTGTCAATATTTTGTTGTAACGATATTTCCAAATGAATGAATGTAAAATGAAACTAGTGCTTGACAATAATATTACAATTATTATTGACAATTTGTGACAAAGGAACTTTGTAATAATGACAACTCCTTTAACCATGCCCTAAACCAATGCACCAAGCTCATGCCACATATATGGTTCTAGGTTGATGAAAATTATTGCATCCTTGTACAATAACATTAAATATTTTTATGGTGAGGGGCAATCTAATTTCACTATCTCATGTAATTTACTTCAATCTAATTCTAGATTGACTTTGGATTTTTTCCAATATAATATTAAAATCACTTTAAATACAAATTCAATGATTGAACATAAATCAAGAGAAGTTAACAAAAAGAAACTAACCAAGTATATATATACAATTTTGTTCATAAGATGAATGCCATCTCTTCAACTTGGTTGATCTTTGAAGGATTGGGGATGTTTGAGAATAGCTTTTGTTTTCTTGACTAACTCTTCTATTTGCTCTTCAAACAAGCAAAACTCTTCATTTATGTGGAGTAATTTTGATGATCACCACCATTGAAATGAAAGAAGCTTTCATATGAAAAAAAAATCTATAAAATTGCACAATTTTTGAGAAAATGTCGTTGAGGAGATTGATGAAAGATTATTGATTAGGCAATACTTTGTACATACATTGAAACTAGAATTCTCAAAAGTGATTCAAAAACTTCATTTTTTTCCCACAAGAACACATCATCATGATTTTGATGTGCAATTTTTTTCAAATAATTTTGAAGTGTGGAAAAAGAAATATGAGGATGTGAAGCAATGGCCTAAAGCCCCTCTCCATTCTCAAAAAATTCACCAAGAACTACACATTTCAAAATCAAATTGTACTAATAGATTCAACGAAAAAATCATATAGATCTCTTTGTTGTTCATTTATTGATAGTGAGTTTCACATTTTGAATATTTTACAAATGTAGTTGTAGAAGACACTTGGTGACCTTATGGTCCCTTAGATGTTAAAGGTAGTATGTGTGAAAAACAACCATTAAAGGGTTGGTTTGCCTTTTTCTTAGGATTTGGTAGATAGAAATATTTTTAGATCATTTTCCAAAGAAAGGAAAATAGTCGTAGAACTTAGCACAAGAGGTTTTATATTTTTGCAATGATTTTTTAATTACTTATAAATTTTCAAAGATTTGGGGTGTAGGCACCTATTTGTGACCATAGGTCTTCTAAAATTTGTCCACTTGCAATTTGTAAAGAAATGTAAGGAAATCAATGACAATAATTGGCTCTTGCAATAAAATAAAAACAATTTTTCCTTGATTCATTCAATGGCTAAAGTAGTTCACTTAATGATCATCTCATCTCCATTCTCCAACTAATAATAGGGACAATTTGAAGAAGAGGGATGGTTTTAGAATAGACTACCTTAAACCTTAATTGATTTATTGACCCATAAACAAGTATGCACACTTGTCTAATACCATGTAATTGTTTCACTTCCATGGATAAAACAAAGTATTTGTACTTCTATCCATGCTTAAGATTCAACAAAATATTTGTAGGGAATTGGAGAACAAGGCTTTATTATATGCAACCTAATTACATTAGGTTGTCTTCATCCTAAATTGAAGTAGAGCAATTTAGGAAGAAGTGAACATATTGCGATGATATTGCATGCAATGAGGCTTTCTTGTGGCAATCCTAGAATAATGAGTGGAATAAAAATTCGAATGCAATGTAGAATTAGATGCAAACTAGAAACCAATGAGTGAAAACTTTCAAGACTTATATGATAACTCTAATGAGGTAACATTTTTGATGCAAAGTTTAGGAGACTCTACACCTTGGAACTTTAGACATGTTTGGACTTTGGATCCAAGGTACAAAAGACTAAATTAAATGATTGTCTTGCAAAAATATTTTATATATGTCACCATTCTTAGAGTAGAATATTGATGGTGAATAAGCATTTGACTTTGTATAAAAATCTATAATACTTCAATGAAGAATTTTTTAAACAAAAAAAAAAATTAAAATTGTTCATCTAAGACCTTATTTCCATATTCACCTGGCCATATGAATGTATTGGGACCAACCCACTTTCAGGTTTGTCCTTAGAATGACAACCCATCGTTAAGCCCTTAACACCCAATGTCTAAAATTTAGACAATAAATTGAATGGTTTTAAAGGCTATTTTGACCATAAAAGTTTTCATTCATCCAAAACAATGCTTGGTTTTTAAAAAACTTTTTGTATGATGTATTTGATGAGTTTGAGGTAAATAACATATATAGAGAGATATAAATAAAAGTATCCAATTTAAAAAAAAATTAGTGTCGAGAGGTTAATTTGGTGATGTTCCAAAAAAAAAGGTTTGTTTAAGGGAAGATGGCAGGCCCATCGAATACTTCACATTTCCAACTTGCTTTTTCTAGTTACAATAACACAAATCACAATCCAAATATGACTAAATGAAGCATAATTTTTTATAAAATAGAGCAATACTCTTTGATTAATTGGAATTGAAACTAGATATGTAAGTATTTGCTCAAAAATTTCCTAACATATGTTCTAATAGAAGAACCATCCATTATCAACCAACCTTATTGGCAATCCAATAGGGGGTGTGAATTTCAACCAAGACCTCATTGGTAATCCAATAGGGTGTGTGAATTTCAACCAATCCAATAGGGTGTGTGAATTTCAACCAATCCAATAGGGTGTGTGAATTTCAACCAATCCAATAGGGTGTGTGAATTTCAACCAATCCAATAGGGGGGTGAATTTCAACCATGACCTCATTGGTAATCCAATAGGAGGGGTGAATTTCAACCAAGACCTCATTGGTAATTCAATAGGGGGGGTGAATTTCTACCAATCCAATAGGGGGTGTGAATTTCAACCAAGACCTCATTGGTAATCCAATAGTGTGTGTGAATTTCAACTAATCCAATAGTGTGTGTGAATTTCAACCAATCCAATAGAGGGTGTGAATTTCAACCAATCCAATAGGGGGGACCAAGGCCTCTTTCATAATCCAATAGGGTGTGTGAATTTCAACCAATCCAATGGGGTGTGTGTGTGAATTTCAACCAAGACCTTATTGGTAATCCAATAGGGGGGGGGTGGATTTCAACCAAGACCTCATTGGTAATTCAATAGGGTGTGTGAATTTCTACCAATCCAATACGGGGGGTGAATTTCAACCAAGACCTCATTGGTAATCCAATAGGGTGTATGAATTTCAACTAATCCAATAAGAGATTGTGAATTTCAACCAATCCAATAGAGGGTGTAAATTTCAACCAATCCAATAGGGGGGACCAAGACCTCTTTCATAATCCAATAGGGTGTGTGAATTTCAACCAAGACCTCATTGGTATTCCAATAGGGTGTGTGAATTTCAACCAATCCAATAGGAGGGATGAATTTCAACCAAGACCTCATTGGCAATCCCATAGGGGGTGTGAATTTCAATGAAGGCTGGGATTGATTTCCATGATTATTTTTTTGGATGGTTATAATAAGGTTCAAAGTTTGACAATTCATAGTAATGCCAAAAGTAGGACATGATCGCTAGGTATTACAAAAATTACAACATGAAATTTTGGAAATGGTGAAACATCATGACACACCTAATTTGGGTGTGAATTTTCTTAGTTGAAGTAGCACTGTGAGTATGAAAGTGTCATGACAAACGTCTTGAATTTTGGATGCTCAAATCAACAAAAAGTTCTCCCACAATAAACACTTCTGGAGAACTCTATACATTTGAAGCCAAGTTTTTTTTTCAAACGGTTAATGAAAAAATAATGAAAAATTTGCTATGCCCATCGTTTCTATCTTTCTAGAGCAGAAAATTCGCACTGCATTCTATTGCTCCAAATCAGAATCGCTCAAGTGATTGACTATGTTGGCTCTGCCACAGAAGGAAACAAATCGTGTTGAGTTCATTGCTCTTATATAATTCAGAAGTAATGAACAAGCCACTCTGGCACAGTCAAGAGTTTAGAGGAAAGACAGAATTTAAGCCCACGCACTTTGACAATGATGAACAAAATACTTTCAAGATAGTACCCCCTCATTATTTCAATACTATGGAGTATACTGTATACCCATTGTACTATACTGCAATAGTACTGAGGCAATGGGGCTTAAGTTCATTCAAGTAACTTCTCATTCATCCAATGAAAGTGCTCTTCAATTTTTCTATTTTCGACACTTCGAAAATTCATATTCTACACATCCATGTTCTAAGAAAGCACGCCGAAAGAAAATCTATAGTTCTTTGAGATTCAAAGAAGATCCACCAATAATTTAGAGAGCCATTTAGATAAAAAATGAAGAAAATTTAATAATTAGAACAAGCTGAAGTAGCTAACTGGGTCGATTATAGGTACAACTCCGTATCTGATTCTTGGAAAACTTAACCCACTTGTGCAGAATGGCAAAACTCTACAGTAATCCACCCAAACCCTATCCACCTCAAAAAAGCCAAGTCTTCAGAAGCATTTACCACAATGAAGAGAGCCTGTATTGCAAGTTCAAACTCAACTGTACACAAGGATTCAAACGACGCACGGACTCCTTATTTATCCACCAGAAAAGTTCATCAGTCAGATCGATACTGAGTACAACCTTCATACAATCCTAGCACCCTAGCAGGTAATGATCTCGACGTGAGGCTAGATCAACACATACAGCTAAAGCTGCGAGTGATAGGATTATTGGTGCTACCCGGTAACCGTCTAAACAGTCCTCCAGTTCAACTCCACTTGGATCTTTCCACGACCCGAGTCAATGAGCTGAAACGACTCGTTGATCCGCTTGTTCTTCACCACATCATTCAGAGGAATGTCTACATAGCCCAAAGATTCCTTCATACACACAAAAAAAAAATGATTCAGCATCACAATATAAGGAAAAAAAAGAACAAACCTTCGATTTAAAAAAAACAGATCTTGAATCGTACGCGGCTCATTCATATTTTTGACAATACACCTTGTCAATATACTCGAACCTCTTGCTAGCAGCACCCTAGTTACAAATTCAAACTATGTCCTACAATTTTTTTGGTACCCTAGCCAGTCAGTCAGGGAGCGACGGGAATACCTGTCGATGCACCATGTTCATGCTGGAACCTTTGCTGTGGACCTCGACACGCAGGCGATCATTGGCGGGGGTATCTTCCAACTGCCAAGAGAACTCCCTATCCCATCTTGGGTCTCTGTTCTTCTTGATTACCTGAAAGCCCGAACGATGTGTAATCGGTTGAGGGGTCACAAGAAAATGGCCACAGGACGCTCGAAGTACATGCAAGAAACTTTCCGAGATGGGAGAGTGTTCCGATTTAGAAACTCACCTGGGTTTTTTGCTTCTCCCCACGGAAATGTACTTCAGCATACGGATTGGTATGATGTTTGCCCTCCACTTCCTCAGCGCTGTGAATAGTGACAGTTAGCAAGCCTCCGTTTGGAGATGTTCCCTCTGGAGCCCTTTGAGAACCATCCATTTCCTCTACTGAGCTGATATTATCCTCCTGAAGCCATCAAAAACAAGCTTAGACACGAATCCCTAATGCACGCAGATCTCAAAACGTTTCTCAGACATCTTGAGATCACAAAATTCGGCACCGGCTCCACCTTCCAACTATCACAAGAAAAAACTTACTTCCTTGAAAGGCTTGAAAGTCATTTCGAACGTAAGCTCGCCACGCTTCTTCGCGTTGGCTTCATCATTAGGGTCCATATTCTTCACCAGAATTACAGTGTAAGCTTTAGGCTCATCCGCCACCAACTCTTTCAACGGTACTATTTGCATAGCCATCTTCTCGTGGGATCCAACCTGACATATAAGTCAATTGTAAGTTCCCATTTGGCTGTCAGCGTCCAAATATAACCAAACGATGGGCAAGCTCAACCCATGAAGTTCAATGATTCTCGCAAAATACAGTTGCACAACTAGAAAAGGTTAGAAACATAGCAGAGTACATGGAAGATCTGCAAGATAAACCACAGACCCGCCTTTTCTAACGTAGACAATCACGACCAGACAATCTCCTTTATCGTAGGTCTGTAACAAGACAGTGAAAATAGAAAAAACAGTACGCATCAGAATGAAAATTTTCATACTAGTACCTTTTCCCAGTCAAAAATCTGCAGCTCAAGTGACTGTGACTTCGGATCCTGAACCAGAAGCTTAAAAGTCTCATTCCACACGGGGTTCAATGTGCTCATCTTCGTCGTCGTTGTCTTTGACAAAACAGTCTTAACTAACTGCAGCTTCACGTACGGATCAGCTTTGCCCATTAAATCCTTCTTCAACAGATTCTTAGCATGCATAATTTTCACCTCAACAATGCCTACGGGCTTCTTCGCAGCACTGCCAGATCGTACAAACGAGTGTCAACATCGTTCAACTACAGACTACGGTCGAAACAGGTGGGTAAGATGAAACAAGAGATGGCAACGACGAACAAAAGATTCGAATACCTGGGATCATCAATTACAGGGATTTCTAAGGTCTTTGGCCACATGTACAGCGCAGCGACCTGATCTCTGATAGTTTCCTGCAATGGGCGATCAGACATCCCGTATCAAACATCTGAGAATAAAGTGACTAAATGTTAAGAAGCCCAAAGCCAAAGAATCTACAAACACTTGCAGCGACAAACACGTGAGGACAGCATGAATTCACGTACCTGAACAAAACCATAAAGACCCGGAATTGCCATGACATCTCCACCCAAGAGTTTCAAACCAAAATCTACATGGGGCTGGCAACACAGAAAGAATGCGATTGAGATCACGAGATTTATGATCCTTACAAGGACAACAGCAGTCACGGATGCTGTCAACAGCACATCAAATACTACAACATGGCGTTCGGACATTCGCTCACGATACCGACAGTGCAGTGCTTGAGATAACTTCACTAAGAATAGATTGAATACATCTTTTAACATACATACCTTATCCATCAAGGAAACAACTATCTTCGAGAAACAAGGGAAGACAGGAACCAGCGGTTTCAGTGTAATTCGTGCAGTTGCAAATACTTGTACGTCCACCAGCTGCATATCCAATAACGTACATTGTCAGAATCCAAAAATGACTATAACAATTGGAGTAACAATACAAGAAATTCTCCCGGAAACTTATCAACTAACCTGCACAGTTGCTTTCATCCCGAAAGCCTTAACAGCAACGATGATGTTCGGATTCCCAGCGAACTTAAAGGAAGGTTCAAGAATCACCTCCTTCTCCTTAGTGTCGTACACTTTCATACCTGGAACGGAAAATGAGATATCACAGATAGCAAGAATTAAATTCCCTCCTGCTAGCCATAATATGTAACTGACGAAAGTGATAACTACAGGCACAAACACAGGAGGAAAAGTTGTTTTACCAACGAAAGTGGGAGGGAGGGTTCCCAAAGTTAGTGACTCGAACTCGATCGAGTCCATTTTATACTGTGGACCATACTGATCAATGTAAGGTTGCGCCTGTTGTCGGACCATCTTGCAAATTGCCTGTCACAATTGTCACAGAAAACGCAAGTTACACAACTTCTAGGGACAAATTATACAGTTTACATTACAAGCTTAAATATCCCTGCAACTGAAATGATTTCAGTCGGACACAATCTGCAAAAAGATAAGTGTTCCTATTTCTCTACTTTCTTTGAGGACGAGAAAATTGAAGAGGTCCAATTCCATTATCCTTTTGATGAAAATGGCATCGAAGGTTGACTGAAGAGGCAGGAATACCTTGTCAAGATAAGGCCATATGTCCTTCAAGAACTTGTTCAACCAGTCCACCTGAAAGCAACAGAATCCACGTAATCAAAGAGTACACCCATTTCTATGTTAAAGACAAAATTAAACCGATGATAGTCTGCATTCTTACAAAAACAGCAATGCCACCAGAAAAACAAAAAATTCACATCATACTCTGCTAAAAAAAACAAAAAAAAACAGAAAACTACTTGGAAACAACGAAGACTTTCAAGAAGTGGCGTCAATATACCCGATCGTAGTCTGGATTCTTCACCCAAAGCGGAATTTCGTGAAGGAGCTCCTCCAAAGACTTCGCATCCATCTCTCCCAGTTGCCTTATAATAGGATCCTGCATCCATTGCAACAAAATTTTAAATACACTCGCAACCCTTGCCGCTCACAACGCAAGAATACAAGAGAACTTAAACTAACATCCCTCAGAAAACCTCCCCCAAACCCACAACCAAGAGCCCCTGTTCCAAACCACAACGCACGCATACCAAACCCCAGACACTCATTCCAAAACTCCAAAACTCGAAACCACAACATGTGTGAGAAAGAGAGAGTAAAAGCGGCAAAGCGGCGTCACCTTCACTCCCGTGGGTTGCAAGTAGATGAAGAGGAAGTATCCCACCACGAGGCCCAAGCTGATGCCCCATGCGAACCCGACCAAGCCCAGAATGGTGCTGATGACCCCCATTGCGACTGAATCCTTGTGCTCGCCACTTCCCTGTTCGCAATCTCGCTCACACTAAGTTACTGCTTGCTCTGCTCGCTCTCTCCAGTCACGCCGCTCAGTCTCAGCGACCTGCCATGGAAACAATCAAAATGGCTATGGCGGACGGGGACGAAGACAACTATGGCTGGAGCTGCGGCTATGGCTACGACTAGGGTTTGGGTGGGTGAGGTGTCGGTGCGGGAGGGTAGGTTCGTTGTGGGACCGCCAGCTGGGTGGTCCACGTGGCTCAACCGACCACGTCAGAACGGGAGGTGCGTCGACGGAAGGCGACGGAAGGCGACGGACTGCAGGTAGTCGTTCGCTCCTTCCAAAGTCCCCTTTCAAATTTTCAACAATAGGGTAGTCACACCTCCTCCGAGAATCAAATTTCGTTGAAGCCGGAGAAATGTAGCAGAGAAAAAGAGGAACCAATAGGAAGCCTGTGTTGGTGGAGAAGGTGTGACCGCCCTTTTTTTTATGTTTGGAGCAATCCTCGAAGAAACAGTCACCTGTCACACTAAAAGCGAGCTCCGCAGATCAAGTGCAGCCAACCATCTGCAAATTCCTCAAGAATTTTCTCTGAGGAACGCCATTTCTTCATGTGTGTGGGAGAAGAAACGGCACTCCAATTTCCCTAAGAAATTGTGGTCCGCAGAAGACGCTCCAACCATCTGCAAATTCCTCAAGAATTTTCTCTGAGGAACGCCGTTTCTTCATGTGCGTGGGAGAAGAAACGGCACTCCAATTTCCCTGAGAAATTGTGGTCCGCAGAAGACGCTCAGATTGCCATGTCTACATTCTTGGAGAAATCACACTTTCTCCGAAGAGGTGTGACTACCCCGAATGTGTACCGAGTACCGATGGTCATGGACGGGAAACAATTTTAAAAACAAAAAACAAACAATAAATCTATAAAAGATGTCAAAATTAGAGATATTATTACTTTTTTACTTGTGTAGGAAAAATGAAAACTTCTTTTTCTTTTAATCCTGAAAGGATAAGACTAGTTACCAAGGAATTTTGCCAAAAAATGATTTGATTTTTTAATCACTAAATGCTTTCTTTATTTCTATACAATAATCTTGAAAGTCATCCATTAGCCACTTTTGGGCCTCAATGTCATTCTAGGGTTAATTCTAGAAGGAGAAGCCCTATCACTGATGTACATTGTCAAAAATAATCTTGGTTTTTAGATGAATAGGTATATTTCTTATTTTTAAAATAATCTAAAAAGTCATCCATTGGATACTTTTGGGCCTCAACAATATTCTTTTACAATTAAGATATCTATTAAATCATATTTTCCACTTTAATTAATTATTTTTATTTGTTATAGAATGCAAATCTTGACCTTTGAATACAATACTTAATTTGTTTTTATAAATTGGCATTTAATTGATTCTATCAAAAATTTCTAATGTCATTTTTGCAATCATCAAAATCAATTTTTTAATTCTAATAATACATTTCAAATATATTGAATTAAGCATTTATCTATTTTAGTGGAAATAAAGGGTCTTATTGTGTATTGATTGAAAGATTTGTAACATTATAAATTATATAATTTTTTTTAATATTTGATTTTAAAATTTATTAAAATTTAGATTTAGAAGTATGTTGAATCAAAGATTAGTGTGTTTGGATTAATCTATTTTATTTTAGGTTTTCTTGACTTCTTTTGTAATTCTACTTAAACCCAAAATTCTTTTACTAGTTTCAAGTGGGGGGTAGAGAAAGAAGGTCTTGCACAATGTAAAGCAAAAAATTCAGATATTTTGTTTTTTTGTCTTTTAGAAGAATGCTTTAAAGATTGTTCTAGTACTTTATAAAAAGAAATAGAAACCAATTGAATAAAAGATAAATTTTGAGATTATTTAATTTTTAAACAATGATTGCATCTTACTTTAGATTATAGAAGTAAATGACATCTCATGTACTACAACTTTCATGAATAATTTTTTATAACTTGTTGATTCAATTATCATGCTTTGACTTTATGAATGCAAAATATCAAAAAGTTTGAACCAATTTTGATTGTCATTGTACCTTTGTGTGAATGATATTGGAAGCAAAATTTCTCTTTTTTCTCTTTCTCCATATGGTGTGCAAGTATGTTAAAACTAAACAAAAAAGTTTCTCCAAAATTAAAAAACTACATAGTCATACCCAAAAGTTCTTCAAGTGGATTTCTTAATGGTGACATCTATTTTTGTTTCAAGCAATAAATAGACCTACAATGTATGCAATTGGTATCATGTATTTTTTTGTACTATAGGCAAGCTCAAAAAGTAATTTCAAATTTTGATTTTGAATATAACATTATAATCTTAAACATTTTGAACTTCATAATTTTTTAACATATTATTTGTTCCCTTATAAAATTACATCTACTTAAAAAAAAAAAATTTAACACATTAGCCCATTAAAAATCAATTCATATGCTTGTAAGCTACATTTTTAATTTTAAGTACATTTATAATCTTCAAAAATATGCACAAATTTTTGGGTTTGATTTTTTCAAGTCTTTTTTTATTTTATAGTAATATATGTTTTAATATTTAAAAGGACAATTCAAATTTCAAACTCAATTAGTACAGAGGTTTGAACTTCAAATTGTTAAAAAATTCATAGTAAAACAATTTCCACTTTACCATGCTTCCATACTTGCACCTTAGATAAAACTAAAATCATAGCACTTGAAAGTGTTATTCAATGATGCAATCAAGTAGAAGACAAGTTATTTGTTGGTATCTTTCCTTCCACTTCTTCATGTATTGTGTTCCATTTCTAGAACATTCTCATGGTTGCAAATAGTGTATTTCAATTTCATCTTAGAGAAAGTTTATATTTCTGCGATTTTTTCATAGAATCTCAATTCAATTCTTCAACATATATAAATTTTAATTTAAAGTTTGAATGCAAAAAATTTAAGTTAAGAGGAATCAAAGTCTTATAAACTAATTTTCTACTATGCAAAAAAAACATGTTTACTTCATTTTAATTGCTAATATTTTGCAATCTACATGGTCAAATTTTTTTGAAATTTCATCTACACTTTTTTATACTATTTTAAGCAAAATCCTATATTTACATATGGTATAAAAATAATTTTAAAGTTTTTTTGCTACTGGCAATAGAAATGGATTTTTTTATATAAAAAAGGTCTTGGAACTTTGGGACTTAAATTTGATTGAGAATTTGATAACACATTCCTATGTTTAAGGTTGATTTCTCCTTTCTATTGGTAGACCTTATTATCTTCCTTGAAGCTTCGTGAATAACTTCTTTCAAGTCCTATAAATATATAAGTGGTGGCTACTTTTTGACTTTGGAATCATAGGGATTAAATATGCTCTAAAACCATTGCAAATACTAACGTGAACTTTTTATCTGACAGACCTTCTCATCAATAAGCAATTTTGAATTAAGGTAGAAGCACCAATTGTCAACCTCGCCCAACACCCAACTTGTAGGGTATGCTATTTCTAACCTTAGGCTAGAACTCAAGTTTGGAATGGTTTTTTGTTTTGTCCTTTTCAAGGTTGGGACTAATAAGATCATAATACATGTCTCAAAGTAGTGAGCAAGAAAATAGTTCTTCAATGATCAAAATTAGAATACTCTAAACATTAACTATGGATCAACAGTACTTTTTGGCTTCCAAAAATCACAGTAACTTCAATTTTGGAAATAAAATTCTGAAAATTTTGCGATTTCTATATTTTGCTATCTTTCTATATGAAAAAATTTCTTCCACTTTTATTCTTCACCATTTGTTCCAAAATTGCTTAAATGATCCATTGTTGATGTTTCTATCTTATCTATCTTTGAAAAGGTGTCATGCCCACTATGTTTATTTGAACATGGCGTAATGTTTGAATTTGAATGTGTACGTGGATATGTTATTACATATAGAGAAATGTCTAAAGAAGAGTGTCGTGACCTTTGTAACATCTTATAGCTCCAAACAATCTTTAGAGTTTTTTCATAGCTTAATGAACTCATCATGCTCCACTTTCAATGTCACTTGAATCACAAGTCACTAACATTGCACATGCCACGCATCCACAATTTTAGTTCCCAATTTTCAATTCATATTACCAAGTTCTAATCCCTAGGACTCCTAATACACACTCTGCACATAACACCAGCCATGTCACTTGGTGACATGGAGTAGAACTTCCATTGATGTCCAAGCATTCAGTAGAGGCACTACTCCCCACTAGTGCTAAGCGTGTTTGAATGTTACTTCAATCCATCCTAGGTCCATTGTGTATTTGCTACGTGCACTTTGGAACTAATTATAACTCAGGACACATTAAGAATGGTCTAGCAAAGAACAAAACTTCATCCAACCAATGTTATGGTACACACATGAGTGTCTTATGGTGTCTTGGACCTAGTAATGAAGTTGCATCACCAATCTTAATTCTTGAGTCACTAGGGTTCACTAAAGTTTCAAGAGGGAGTAAGAAGAGCGACTAACTCCTCCTATAATACTTTTGTGGCATTTGATAGAACCCCCCTAGTGGATTAAAGGAACTTCCAAAATCCACTTTGATTTTGGAAGACCACCCATTTCCAACCAAAATCACTAAGTTACAACATTGTTTAGACCCTCAAACTTCCAAATAGGCTTATATATGGAATTTGGTGTTTTGGCTAAAAATTCCATATATGAGCCCATTTTAGATATTAACACAACAACTAGATGTGGATGGATTGCTCACTTATTTCATTTGGACAAGTTCTCACAAAATTATGGCCCTCTAAAGATTCAAATTCACTAGGATCGGTGTCATGCCTTCACCATAGTCTTTCTCTTGGCTATAAATTTGGGCTTACAACTTAGAACTTTGTAATTCTTGTCATTCGAATTTTTTTTGTTCTTAGCTTTTCAATGATATGTTACATGCCATATTTCTATAAAGGATTCATTTAAAACCTCTCACTCCTAACTTTTAAGTGTTAGGTGCCATCGGAACATTGCCAACTTTGAACAGCCCTAACTTCTAGCCAACTAGTCCAAAACACGCATTCCTTGAACGGTTGGATACATCTTCTCAAGCACTACAACAATGGCAGTGTTTTATGACTGCAAAATTATGACTGAGGATGACTGGCGACTGCTTGCAGTCATATTCTTGAAAGCCAACACTTTGAGGAGAAATATGACTGCAAAATATGACTACCAGTTATTTTTACGCCTTGTACTTCACAAGCGTATACTATACGGCCATTAGGAATATCAAAGTACTTTATAGGGAACGTAGAGAACATGTTTGGGAACGTTGGGAACATGTTTGGGAATGTTGGGAACATGTTTGGGAATGTTGGGAACATGTTTGGGAATGTTGGGAACATGTTTGGGAATGTTGGGAACATGTTTGGGAACATTGAGTCATATTATTACTAATATTTTCATATAATAGTGATTTTGTTTTGTTTTGGGCAATTCAAGAAAAATTTGGGCAATTCCAAAAAAATATAGAGAAGTCATTGTTTAAAATTTTGAAATCCTAGTCACCTACTTTTTTGGATTTTGAATCCTAGTCACTATTTTTTTAGGGTTTTGATACCCTAGCCGTCATTTTTTTAGGGTTTTGAAACCCTAGCCGCCACTTTTTAGGGTTTTGAAACTCTAGCCGTCACTTCTTGTGGCTCTTCTTCCTTACTTTTTATTGTCTCTTAGCTCTCACTTGTTGTTGCTTTTTGTTGCATTTTAACTCTTGTTTCTTGTTGCTCTCTAGTTCATGCTTCTTGTTTTTTATTGTTGCATCTAAATTCTTTCTTTCTCTTGCATTTGAACTCTTTCTTCTTCCTAGTTCTTGTTTTTTTGTTTCCTCTTATTTTGTAGTTCTTGCTTCTTATTTCTTCTTGTTGCATCTATACTCTCATTTCTTGTTGTTTCTTGTCATGTCTTAGTTGGTGCTTCTTGTTTCTTCTTGTATCTTAGTTGTTGCTTTTTATTTGTTCTTATGTCTTAATTGTTGCCTCGTATTGTGTCTTAGTTGTTGTTTCTTGTTTTGTGTTGTTTCTTGTTTCTTATTGTGTCTTAATTGTTGCTTAGTTGTTGCTTCTTATTCCTTATTGCATTTTAACTTTTGATTCTTGTTATCTCTTAGTACTTATATTTTTTTTCTTGTTTTCTCCATCATCAATCTTATTCTTCCTATCCTAAACTTGAGCTACATATTTTGTATTGATTGTAAATCTTTGAAGGTTAGGCTTTGTTGTTCAATCACTAAAAACTAACCTCTCATTTCTTTGATTGTATATGCAGGCATCAAAAGTTGAAACAAAGACATTGGAAGCTACTTGCAACTTCATGAAGCCAAAAATATAACTTACAGAAGTCATATTCCATAAAATATGACTGACGAGAGTCGTATTCTACATTACTGCAAAATATGACTCACCTCAGTCATATTCCATGCCATCAAAAAATATGACTGACTGCAGTCATATTTCATGTCATCCAAAAATATGACTGACTACAGTCATATTCCACGTCATCTAAAAATATGACTGACTGCAGTCATATTCCATGTCATTCAAAAATATGACTAACTGCAGTCATATTCCAAGTCATCAAAAAATATGACTAACCGCAGTCATATTCCACGTCATCCAAAAATATGACTGACCGCAGTCATATTCCATGTCATCCAAAAATATGACTGACCACAGTCATATTCCACGTCATCCAAAAATATGATTGACCACAGTCATATTCCACGTCATCCAAAAATATGATTGACCACAGTCATATTCCACGTCATCCAAAAATATGACTGACCACAGTCATATTCCACGTCATCTAAAAATATGACTGACCGCAGTCATATTCCACGTAGGATTTTTTTGTTTGCCCGAGAAACTCAAGAAAAAGTCAAGACTCCCCTAGGAAAGTCAAAGTATACGCCATGTTGGCATACTATGGCTAAAAATGGGTATTTATACCCCTCGGAAAATATGACTGCCAATATGACTGATGTCTGAAGCGACTACTTCTAAACGACTGAAGTCAGTCATATTCCGAGTCATCTATAGTGATTTCTGCGTGAGTCGTATTTTTTTATTTTACGACTCACTGCAGTCATATTTTGCAATCATAAAACACTGTTTTTGTTGTAGTGAAGGGATTTCTAAGCATGTATGATACTTCACCATGCCCTTCAAATCTAGGACACTATTGCACCTTGTTTGTTTAGGAGTCACTCATTTTTCTCTTCATAAACTTTTTCAAGGCTTGGAAAGTCATTCCCAAAATTCCCCTTCCTCATTAAGGCATTTCAAGCACCCCAAAGAGATAGGGGTGTGACAAAGAGGGCATTTTTTGGGAAAAAAAAATGTTGACAAGGAGGACAAAGTCCGATGAGGAGGTGCTTTTTTTTCTTGAAAAGCATGAGAGGCAGTGGTTGACATAAATTATTGTCAGAAAACTGCAATTGGATGAATAATGAATCCAAGATGAAAGTTATGGATGAAGAATCCATAATCCATGATTACACATGGAAACCCGCATAATCATGGAATTGCACCAAATAATCTGTCTACAAATGAACAAGAGGTTTGTTAGTAGTGGTTTACATCAATAGTGCAGTTATGGTTGTCAAAACCACAATTGGTTTCCAAATAGCAGTTATGTGAATTTGGTTGTATAGTCAAACACAAGTAGAGGACTGTGAATCTATTCAAGAATAGGCTGTAATGTTATGTAGTCAAGACTATAGTAGTGCAACAAGCCTCCCAAGGAGGCCCGTGTTTTATCCTTAGGAAAAATGCAAGAACCTTTTATTTGCTAAGCAAACTTTTTTTTTCAAATTTTGAGTTCATATTTGCAATTAAAGGTCAAATTAGCTAGAAGTGTCAACAGTAAAATTAAAATGACACAAAGTAGGGTTTTTTTTACATGTACATTTGACTAGACTTCTAGAAAAGGCTTGTTGCACTACTATAGACTCAATCATGTTATATCATGAAATGAATGACTTGCACTAGATAATAGAGAATCATTGTTCATGTGACTTCCAATCATTAGCCTATGACCACATTTGATTTTGTCATGAGACTTTTTTGTATTCACGAGGCTTCTGACTAATCCTGAGTAAAAGAGCCAACCCATTTCTGGCCACTTAAGCAATTTTGCATATCTGGAGTGTTGTTTTTTTGAGTAGAAATTTTTTCCATGTACAGAAATAGAGTTTAGAAGGATTCCATATTCTTGTCATATAGGTCCTCCTATTTCCAACCACAGATTGGTTGCAAAATGAACCAAGACTGTAGCCAATTGTAATGCGCCACAACTACATTGGAGATTGTACCATAATTAATCTTCTGTTTTCTCTTGCTTTCTCCTATTGAATGGAAAGAGTGTAGTCTATGTGATGGAAATGGGTCCCTACATCACAAAGATTAGACCCTACCATATGGCAACAATTATCGTGTAGTTATCGTTGTTTCATGGGTTCGTACCATAATCGCATTGACTCAGTGTATTTTTACGCACTGAATCAGTGCGAAAACAATGAATATCAATAGCGCACGGTTTATGTACTTTAACTATATGATTGTTGTGCAAAAAATTGCACAACAATCATATAGTTAAAGTACATAAACCGTGCGCTATTGATATTCATTGTTTTCGCACTGATTCAGTGCGTAAAAATACACTGAGTCAATGCGATTATGGTACGAACCCATGAAACAACGATAACTACACGATAATTGTTAACAATCCGTCTATCCTTAAGTTTGAGATGTAGTCGGGAATGGGTCGACTCTCTTAGAAGGGTTGTTGTTAAATCACATAACTTATTGTAGGTGTGAAAATTCTGCAAATAAAGAGCTAAAGATAAAAAAAAATTCTTATTTCATTGATGAATAATATGATATATTGATGGGAGTTATACAAAGCTCATTTTTGTCAATAAGGTAGAAGTACTAGTAGTGGATCACTTAACCCCTAAACATCCAAGGCCTATTTTGAGCTTTTTGAAATTTGTTCTAAATTGAACAAAAAGTCAACATTTTGATAAGTTGTATCAATTTCTTTTGAATTATAACTATACAAATTCAAACTAGATATGTTAAAGATCTCATAGGAAAAGAAAACACAAAATATCACTTATGAATTGAAAGGTTATAATGTTTGATCATGAAGGTGTTAAAACTATGAAAAAATTTTAGCTCTCTTTTTATATGTCAAATCTAAAAAATTGGTCATCAAAAAAATATGAAGTTGAAGGGTCTAACATGTATAACCCCAATCAATTTATAGCTTCTCAAAATCTACTCTAAATTTTTTTTAAATGAAT
Source organism: Climacium dendroides (assembly GCA_950106755.1). Taxonomy (NCBI): domain Eukaryota; kingdom Viridiplantae; phylum Streptophyta; class Bryopsida; order Hypnales; family Climaciaceae; genus Climacium; species Climacium dendroides. The sequence goes on from OX467092.1 coordinate 13,012,850, forward strand.
TTCTAATGTGATTTTTTCTCCAAGATCTAGTGTATTTGAAGCTCGTTTCCAAGAGCCCTCAATACAATAAAAAGTCAAGATTACAATGGACACCCTTGTACAAAATCTTGAATAGAAAAATCATAATCATTCATTTTCAAAATCAGATTTTTAATGCTAAAACTAGACTTCAAAAAAATTTGTTAAAAATATAAACTACTAAAAATAGCAACTTAGTTGGATATTATTTAACTTCAAAATCAACTTCAAAGTACTATCAAAACCAAAATTTGGTACCTTGGGCATTTAGGAATTAAGCAAATTCTAACCAAATGGTGAAGATTATGAGGTGGTGGAATTTTTTTCCCATGTATGAAGATAGGAAATATGGGGATTCTTAATTTTTTAAATTTTATTTCCAAATTTGAATTTATAGTGAATTTCAGGAGCCAAAATGTACTATCCACCCATAGTCAATGTCTAGAGTCTTCTAATTCCAATCAATCAAGAACTATTTTTTTATTCACTACTCCCCACTTTCTTGTTCATTGCTTCCTACTTTCTTGCTTGCTACTTTTAGACATGTGTCATAATCATATTAGTCCCAACTTTAAAAAGGACCAAAAAAAACATTTCAGGCTTGAGTTCTAGCCTCAAGTTGGAAATAGCACACACTACAAGTTGGGCATTGGGCGTGGTTGACAATTGATGCTTCTATCTTAGTGCATTCTACAGTTGGCTCTTCTTCCTATGTGCAACACCATGAATTGCTACTAAGTACATCAATTCCTTAGGGTTTGGTGAGAAAACACAAGATGTGATATTAAGGTGTGGATGTCCTTGTGAGGAACGTTGCTTCATATTTTATTTGTACAGTCATGCAATGTTGATTCACCTTTCAATCATTTATCATTGCAATCACCCTTCTTCCCATTTTACAACGTGCAACTCGAAGATCATTTGGGAATGGAGGCAATATTACATAGGCACCATATGAACCATGAGAGACATGACATTATTTAATAGGGTTGAAAGTTCATCATGAAGCTATTCCATGGTACAATCCAAGAGACAAAATATTTTGTTGTGAAGTTTTAAATATTTAAAAAATAGATTAAGAAAGAAGAATTTAACATGCTAACCCTTCAAGGGAGTTGAGGTCACGAAGTGGCCAAGGGATGACTTTCAAGATCATTGTAGAAATGAAGAATGCATGTATTGGGCCAAAAGCTAGATCATTTTTGAGTGGCAACCTTGGTGACATTTAAAGATTAATTAGTATCCTCTATCCCATTGTCACAATATAATATATATAATAAAATAAAAATAGGTTTATAATTTTTATAATCCATAAAAACTTTAAAAATCAATAATTCCCCCCCCCCCCCCCCCTAAAATGTTCAAATGCCAAGAACCAAAGCCCATGCACCCCTCCTCGCAAAGAACTTTTCAATGGCACTAAGCACGTGACCAGGGGATGCAATTGAAAGGAGACTCCAACTCAACAAAAAACACAACATTTGGATACCATATGCAAAAGTTAGGAAGGATCAGAGTTGATTTGGTACATGTTCTAAAATCATTTCTTCAACGTACTTCCATAATGATTTTGGAGCTGTACGCAGAGTGACAATGGAGTTTTTTAGGCAGGGTGCAATTTGGGGGTTACCGACCTATGCGAATGCTTCATAGATGGCCTTCGCAGTTTGCAAAATTTCAAGAAGGAACTGACCCAGCAAGGAATTATTTTTTAATATGGCATGACTACATGAAGTGAAAGCAAGAAATCAGTCATGTAATGGCAATGTATTATAACCCCATTCCAGCGGTGATATCTTCTCAAATTGAATGCGATTCAATCTAAGTATATAATGCATTCATGGAGATCGACTCCTCCATCATCAGTAATAATTGTGTATGATCCTCTATGAATTTCACTGGAATTCTCGCTAAAACTATCCATTGCTTCATAGACAGACTACACAGCAAGCAAGCATTCAAGAAGGAATTCATCCAGTAAGGAACAATTCGGTGAATGGATTACTTCACGAAGTATAAATGAGCAAGGAATCAATCATGCAATGGCAATGGCAATGGAATCTCATTCACGAGGTGTCAAATTCTCAAATTGAAAGAAATTTAGTCTATGGTACATTGATGGAGAGTCTTTCATCGTCCATAATACCCTGTATGATCCTCTATGAACTACACTGGAATTCTCGCTGGCTGCAGCTCTCGACTGCAGTGCTTTTTCAGCAGTCTAAATTCACCGGGGATTTACAGGTGCATTGAGATTGGAAGCTCAGGCTGCAGTGGAAGGGAAGGAGAATTATGCAACAGGAATCTAAACCAGCCTAGTTGGTTGAAGATGAAAACATTCACGTTCAACGCTGCTCCGTTTTCCAACATAGCGCGCGGTTTTATGCAATTCAAATGTTTGCATAATTAACTCTTCCTTTCCAAGCTGCCTTGGGCGATGAATACATGGCCATGAATCTGTGATGCAGCACCTTACCTTAGCACGGACCTCGTCGCGGCGAGCACAATCATTCTGGAGTGTGATCAATTCGACTGTGTAAAAAGAATCAATCAGTGACCGAGAGTTCCACTCATGAGCGACACGAATTCTTGGAAGTTCACCATCTGGTCGCCGTCTTCGTCCACGCACTGAATCATACGCCGACATTCGTCCAAGGAGACGTTGGAATCTCCAAACGCCACCAGCACTCGCTGGAGCTCGTCCGCCGAGATGAAGCCGTTCTTGTCCGTGTCGAACACACCGAACGCCGACGCCAACGCTTCCTGGTTAACATCCTCCGACTCACTCTCGCTTTCCGACGAGCTTGAATCGGAGCTACGGATCGACCTCGTGTTCAACTCGATAAACTCTTCCAGATCGATGTAGCCGTCGCCGTTCGCGTCCACTTCCTTGATCAGTCTCGCAATCTCCGCGTCGCTCACGGGTTGCCCGAGCGAGCGCAGAACAGCCGCGAGCTCCTCCTCGGAGATTTTCCCGTCGCCGTTGCGGTCGAAAACCTCGAATGAATCGGAAAGCTCCCGCACCAAAGGAGGGGGAAGGTCGAGAAATGCCTTCGGCGAGAGGCTGGGTGTTCTCTCGAATCTCGCCGAACCCATCCAACTCGATTCCATCAAAAACTCCATGGCAAAAGATATTGCTTCGTAACCTTAACTGTGCACAAATTCAATGGGTCCAGCACAATTTCAAAGGATCGAGCACAAAATTGAATTGGGTGAGCTGCACTGATGGTTTGTTGGCTCCTGAACTCCTGAAGTTGTGAACTTCTCCTCGATCGGACTCTTTATACCCGATCAACGATGGCTCAAGGGTTTAGGGGTTGGCGAATCTCCTCAGACATCTGACGGAGGAGAGCGTATGCAGGACCTGCGCCGAAGATTCCGAGACGTGCCGATGGGTAAAGACTCTTGCGTGTCCACTGCCCACTTGTTGATTGTCGGAGGAAGTTTCGGGAGTGGTGGAGCTGCAGACAATTTGCAAAGTAGGTGAGCAGACTTCGTGTCCGAGTCTTCACCAACTCCGTCCAGGATTTCAGTAATTAGAGCATCCCCACCAGAGGCTCCTGTATCCCTATCCAGAAGCCCCTCCCCCAACTTCTGTCAGGCGCAGTGGGGCCTGCTCCTCCTCCGTTCCCTCCGTCTGTTCCCTTCGCTCCCATGCCTTGGCTCCTTCTCTCTTCCTTGACTCCTATCCTTTGGTCACAGGTTTCTTCAACCTCAACCTCGTGTCTTTGTCTTTATCCCCTAATTGTCCAAGGCACCAAATTTTCGCGTTTCAAATATTGTGAAGTTAAATAAAGCTTTAAGAATCAATTTTTTTTCTTATGTGATCTCTAACATGTCTAGTTTGAATTTGTATGGTTACAATTCAAAAAAAAATTGATTCAACTTATCAAAATGTTGGCTTTTGTTCAATTTCAAGCAAATCTTGAGAAGTTGAAAACAAGTCTTAAGCATTTAGGGGTTAAATGTTTTCTTTTACATCAAATGTTTTACTTAAAAATTTCATTTCAAATACTTCTTAAGCACCATTCATTCCAAAAGCATATTTTTTTTTAAACAAATTCAACCATAGGATTCTTTGGTTAACTTGTTCAAGTACATTGTTCTAAGATTATAAAATGACTTTTACTACCAATTGCAAGTTCAATGTACTAAAAGTTAACTTTAAATGTAAGCTTCACTAACACTTTTAAAAGGTGAAGGCTTTTTGTATTTCAACATTTTTAAAAAAGAAATATGTATACGTTATAACTTGTCCATGTAGTCAATATGTTGGAAAAGTCAATATGTTCAAAAATCTTTCAAATTTCTTTTTACATATGAAATCTACAAAGTTGGTCACTCCAAAGATATATGAGGTTATAAGGCCCAACATGCACAACCCCAATCAATTTATGGCTTTCCAAAATCTATTCCATAATTTTTTTAAATGAATTTTTTATGTGATTTTTTTTCCACAATCTAGTGTATTTGAGGCTCATTTCCAAGAACCCTCAATACTACATGAAGTCAAGATTGCAATTAGTGTTTCTTTTTTACTGTAGAACTTGTGTTCTTAGCAGCATGCCATTGCATTATATTTGGAGGGACGTCAGGGTATTCGTTTCTTTATGTCAGAACTAGCGTTTAAACGCCAGAAAAAAAACACCCTGATTGCAATGGGTAGCCTTGCGCAAAATCTTGAATAGAAAAATCATAATCATCCATTTTAAAAATTGGATTTTTAATGCTAAAATTAAACTTCAAATAGAGTATTGCAAAATATAAACTACTAAAAATAGAAAGTTGGTTAGGTTTTATTTAACTTCACAATATTTGAAACGTAAAAATTTGGTGCCTTAGACGATTAGGGGTTAAAGACAAATACACAAAGTTGAGGTTGAAAAAAATCTGTGGCCAAAGAAAGGGAGCAAGGGAGCAGGAGAGGGAGGGAGAAGAGGAGGAGATAAGGTAGGGAGCGAAGGGAACAGACGGAGGGAACGGAGGAGGAGCAGGCCCCACTGCGCCTGACAAGCACCCCCCTTTTGCTCGAGGGTGTGTGTTTAACATCCGGCTTCCCTACCCCTATCCCTAATAAAAATCCCTACCCCTAAAAATTTAGGGAAGGGTCGGAATTCTCCATCCGTACCTTAAATTTGGCTGTTCTGTTTTGTTTTGTTTTCCAACTTCATAATTCAAGCCTACTACTTAGATTAGGGCTTGAAATGTCATATTTTGCTAATATAAAATATGTCATAGTACATGTATTATGAAATGAAAAATTGTTAAACCTTTATATCTTAGAGGTTTAAAATTGTAAAACTTTAATTTAACGAATATCATAAATCAAACCTACTAAAAAATTTAGGAATTAAAAAAAGCAAAGAGTTACTATGACTTAGGAGATGTGATCATAAGCCTATTAGGATTGGATGTTCTTTTCTTATTTATTTTTCCATTTTTTTTCCTATTTTTTTCCATTTTTTCCCTATTTTTTTTCCATAATAATTATAGCATATACCATTGAGTTTAGTGCTGTAATTTAGCTAATTTAACCTCTAAAGTCCCATGGCCATTTTTCTCCCAAAACCACTCAAAACTACCACTTCTACTACAATCACCTTCAAAATATATTTTTTAGAATCTAACTATGGGATCTTGTTTTACACTTGTCTTGGATCATGTAATAATTTATTTTGTGATTTTTGACCATATAAACTAAAAGACATTAGCATTCAAAGTGAAAGAAAAAAATTTCTTTCAAGAAGTCGCTATGATTGTCCGCAAAACAAGAAGCTCCATAACTTTCACATCTCTAATCCAAATGGAATGAATCAAAGCTTCCCATTTACAAAAAAATATAATCTACAAGATCAAAAATATATATTTTTTTAAATTCAACTTTTTGTGGACTTTTTTTGCTGCCTAGTTTCCTCCATTTTGAGGTTGTTGTGGCCTAACTTTTGCTCCTAGACACTGATTGAAATAAAAATATATTCTCAAAAAGCTTTTAAGTTTTTCTATCTTATGAGAAAGTTTCAAAAAGTTTCAGTAAAAATTGAGATCATAGGAGCTTGCTTGAAATCCATTTTGTTCCCCGTAGGGACACTAGGACTTGAGGGGGTAATGATTTGGATTCTCTATTTGATACCAAATCCCCCTCATTGGTGAATAGTTTAACTACTTCTCAAAGTAATTATGCTCCTCATTAATATGCTTAATATAGAAGCAACCTACTTGGATACCTCAATGATCTCATAATGGCAAAATAACATTGACCTTGCCTAAATATTGGGATACAAAGAATTGAGACATGGCTATAAAACTTCTTACTAGAAGCTAATTAAGCCTTTAAATCTCACCAACCAACAAATTTGTTTGATGATACTTATAGTTGACACAACACATGTGTATAATATACCATTGGAAAGGTATTGAGAAAACCTTACCATTGGTATATTACACGCTCTCAAATTCTAAAAATTGTAGTAAGAAATTGCAAAATAAGCTAATGGCTCACTATATGTATACGCACCACGACGTGGTAAAAAAAACTACACTCGATTTTGAGTGAGGTTTTTTTATTTACCATGTTTTGTTATAGTGTAAAATTGCCCACATCTTCAAATGTACGCTATGTATACATATTGATTTTTCATAGCCTTCAACAACGTACATTTTAGGAGGTGGGTGATTTAAGAGCTCTATGCCATTTAAATTTTAAAATTTAACAACTAAATCCACAAAGCTCCAAAAAATATGAAACAACTAGGGTTAGATGCCAATTTTGCTAGTCTTTCAAGAAAAATTTACTGAAAATTATTGCAGGATTTAGTTTTAGCTCTCTTGTGGGTGATTTTTGAACTTGACTGTTATCTTATTCTTTGTCTCCAAACACCCAAGCACACCATCAAAATATTTTCCATACCACATGAATTAATAATTTGTCAAATATTGGTATCCTCCATAGAATTTAACTGATTAGTGTGTTCAACAACTCTCAGATTAGATTAATTAAATTACATATAAGGTAAAACATCCCATTGTGGTCAGATGACCCATAGCAGACACCTAATGACCCCGTGACAGTTTTTCAAGCCATAATCAATGCCTAACTTGACACCCATGGAGTGATTAGTGACCTCATTAGGAGCACCCAACTTTTTAGTGTAAATCATGGTAGAATGTGACTTTTTCAGGGCCTTCCACATTAGAAATTATTGTGATTGCTTTAGGTGATTAAGATGAACATATTAGATATAGTTTTTGTTGGTTATCAAGTAGCTTACTGACTCTTTTGGATAGATCAGTTCAAAAATTCATAACAAATTCATACATTGTCTGAAAAATAGAATTTCAATTGCTCTCACTATTTCTCACACTTGTCTTTACGTGGGAAAAAATTTGAAAAATTTCAGCAATGGCATGAGGGCAGACTCCAAACCACAATGGGCTGCTTTACCTTACATACAGTTGTAAAGGGTTGTTCCCACTTGGGAATACAGAAGAAGCCCAAGAGTAATGTAAGAGTAGAGTTAGGAAAAGCGGGAGTGCCTTTCACATTGATGCTTGCTTTGAAGTCACGTTCACATAATAAGAAACTTTCTAAGTGAGCATCTATTTCCAATGCCTAGTTCTTGCACTATAACAAAACATGGTAAAAAAAATTGCACTCGAAATCAAGTGCAGTTCTTTTGACCTCGTTTTTGTACAGGCCCACTATGTAAGCATCTAACTTCTTTTTCAATTTCCGATTACAATTTTTAAAATTTTGGGGCGTGTAATATACCATTAAAAAGGTATTGAGAAAAACTTTCCAATAGTATATTATACACCCCAAAATTTTAAAAATTGCAATCGGAAATAGTAAATAGCAATCTAATGGCCTATTATGTGCATATGCACAAAAATGTGGTCAAAAGAACTGCACTTGATTTTGAGTGCGTTTTTTTTATTGTATTATCTTGCACTAAACTAATGTAAGAATGTGTGGAAAAAATTCTGAATTTTTGGTCTCATAGATTGCAAGATATTTGTCTTTAAAGTAAAGAAAACATATAATTTTACACCTTATGTGACTAGCTTAATATAAGACTTTCAATCTTTTTAGCTTGGAATTATTGCACTATCAATATTGGATTGAAAGATTTTATTTTAAAGAATTGAGTTGAAAGTCTAGGAAAAAATTCCTAAAAACCAAACTCAATTCTTTAAAAAAATTGTTAAGTAGAAGTAGGTACAAGATTGAAGGAAAAAATAAATTGTTAATTGATCCAAGATGGATTGAAACACGTTAATTCTAATATCTATATTTTTAAATCTTTTTTTATCTATTGAATTCAAAAACAAATCCAATACCTTGTTTGAATCTCAAAAATATGCTATGGTTGCCTACAAAACAAGAAGCTCCATAACTTTCACACTGATAATCAAATGGATTGAATTAAAGTTTCCAATGTTGACATAAATATAATTTATGAGAAACAAATTTTCAAAATTTTTATTTCTAATTTTGTGAAAAAAATTTGTTGCCCAATGAGTTCAAATTTGTCATTAGGATGGCATAACCATTTATCACAACCACTAGTTGATATAAAAATTACATTCTCCTAAAGCTAATGTGTTGGTATTGCGTTTTTTAATTTTTTAAATATAAAAAAATATGCTAAAAATTTGAGATTTCAAGAATCTACTTGAATTTTCATTTGTCTCTTAAGGGAATAATAGCACTTTAAGGTTTAAAAAGGTGAAGTTTAGTCCATTGAAAGCAAGCTAAACAACAACAAATATAAAAGTTGTTGCAAATTGAATTTAAAAAAGAAAAATTATGCAAATGGCACAATTGAATGGCTAGCTATGCCATTTGTACAAATTTTCTTTCTTAGATTCAATTTGCCATAGCCTCTACAAATTTTTTGTCAACTTCCTTTTACTCAATTAGCTGTCTAGTTGATCCCCAAAGTCAAATGCCTAGATTTTTTGTGCATATTCTAAATATTTATCTATAAACCATTGATAGAAATATTTCAAAGTTTTAATTCTATCACTTAGAACATTATTATTATAATTTGCCAAGTGTTTTTGTGGTGTAGACCCTGGATGTTTTTAGTAGCTACAATGGGATCATGAATTTTTTTGGATATAAATTAAACTCTAAAGTCCTAAGATTCCTCAAAAAACTTTTCAAAGTTTGGGCAAGTACCTATTATTTCAATTTTTGACAAGATTTTTTGAAACTATTTTCTAAAATAAAAAAAAAATTATTAGCTTTTTAGGAATATAATCTTTAATTTCAATCAGTGCCTAAGAACAAAAGTTTTGCCATAATAAGTCCAGTCATTTGAGGACACAAAACCAAAAATATCCACAAAAACATGAAATAAACAAATTTTTATTACATTTTTGTCTACCTAGAAAGATTGGATTCATTCCATTTTGATAAGTGAAGTGAAAATTACGAAGCTTCTTGTTTTGTGGACAAACTTTGCAAGTTTTTGAAAAAATAATATATTAGATTTGTATGTGAACTCATTTTAGCAAATTTTCAAAAAAATTGTTGCACATAGTTTGGTTTGCTTTCTAGAGCAATCTCATTGTTGGAATTAGTGTGTTACAATTTCATATTAGAGCTACCAACAATTTAATTTTTCCTTCTACTTCATATCTACTTCAACCTAAAAATTTCTTAAAGAATGAAAATCATTATTTTTGTTTCTTCAAACTAATTCCCAAACTTTCAATGCAATTTTTCAACATAAAAAAAATTTAATGCACAATTTGTAGTACAAAAATCTTAAATTAAGAAGATTCAAAGCCTTATAATCTAGTCACACTAGGAGCAATAAACCTATTTTTCTTCACTTTAAATGCTTATATCTTGTCATTAATATGGTCAAAGCTTCTGAAATTTCTTTCACACTTTCTCATATAACTAGTCTAGTGCAAGATCCTATGGGTGGATATGCAAAAGAAATAAATTTTTAAATTTTGTTGTTTGCATTGAAAATGAAAATCTTGAGTGGTTTGTGAAAAAAAAATTGCATTGGGACTATGTGGAATAAGCAAAGAATGTGATATTTTTTATAACCTCAACATTGTGACTATTTTAGGAAAAGTTTGGGGCCATTATAGATGAGTAAAATGATCATTTATTGAATGAATCTCCATCAATTTGGAAGAACCTAGCGGCCCTTATGGGCTTCAAGATTATCACTTGGAAATTTTTTAAACTAATTTATACTTTTTCAAAGGAGAAAAATATGATTTCTCTTCCTAATGCTTTGCATATTATATCTCTTTTTTTTTGGGTGGTGGTGGTGATATTTAAAAAATATTCCTTCAATCCTCCAAAGGATAGGATCAGAAATTTTCGCCACAACAACGTATCAAACTTTGTGAATTCAGTCATTGGACACTCTAGGCTGCGAGACATTTAAATACACCCTTTCAGTTTGTTAAGATTCATAGTGTGAACGCTTTCCATACATGTGGCAAGTTAGTCAACAAAGTAGTTCTTAGCCAATAGGGAGAGAGTACTATTCATCGTCTCTCTCCCTTTGTATATACTTCCTACTATCAATGTTAGTATGCGTATTACTTCTTGCAACTTTGTGTTTGTGTTCTTTGAGGTTTTGTTTCGTTTATTATACTCAACACGTTATCAGCACGCTCTTACGTTATAGTTTGAACGTTCTCACGATTTCTATTTTCTATTTTTTTCTCTTCTCTCTCTCTTCCGGTTTAGAATTTTGATTTTTAGAGGAGCTTTGTAGCCCCTCCCCTCCTCTTCACACTCCCTGCTGTGCCTGCTGCTCTCCCCGCCTTGCACACCTCCCACTCCTGCCGGCCCCCCCGCTCTCCCTTCTCGGGCCCTGCCTCCACTCCCCCAACACTCTGCTCCCTCCCCTGACCTTCCTGCGATCTCCTGTCGCACTCCCCCCCTTTTTGCGACCCTCCGCTACCCCCAATGCCCTCCCGCTCTCCGATCCTCCCCCCCTCCGCAGACCCCCTCGCAGACCTCTCCCCTCTGCAGACCCTTCTTATTTCAAATCCCTAAATTCTAAACCCTAATTTTTTCAAAAACCTACTTTGCTTGGAAAAATATTTTTATCCTCTTCATTCTACATCATGACTACTTCGACATCTTTTGTCGCTACATCTACGACTATTTCGGTGGCTGCTACTATTATTGAGCCACCAAGGCTTCAGCCTCTTTTTTTTACACAACTAGCAGCTGACGGCAACAATTATTTATTATGGGCGAGGACGGTCAAAGCACATATATTTGCTGAGGGACTATCAGACGCTATTGTTTTTGATACTATTCCTACTGTAAGTGCCACTGATTCCACTGTTCCTCCTGCCACTGTTTCTGCTTTCACTTCTTAGAAAGCTCTACTCTTGCTTCGTCGTCATATTGTTCCTTTTTTACAACATCAATATTTAGAGATCGAAAAACCAGATGAGCTTTGGCAGAAGCTCAAGTCTCGGTTTGACCATCAGAAAACGATGTTCCTTCCTAGAGCTCTCCACGATTGGATCCATTTACGAGTATTGGATTTTCCAACACTTGTTGCTTTCAACAATGAATTGTACCGCATCATATCGCAATTACGGTTGTGTAGTCAAGCCATTACCGAACAGGAAATGATTGAGAAAATTCTCTCAACATTCCCACCGGTTTCTGCTGTACTTGCCCAGCAGTATAGAAACATGAAATTTGATAATCACTTAGATCTCATGTCTCTATTACTTCTTGCTGAAAAGCAAAACGAAATCCTTCTGTGCAATGCAGAGGCCCGCCCTATTGGGACTACGGTACCAGAGTCTCATGCTGTTAAGTTTTCTCATCTCAAACCTAAGTCACAAAAGTTTAAGAAACATCGTCAAAAACAATCCAATAATTATAGTCATAGTCATGCACACATGAAGAATACCAATTCTTCTTCTCAAAACCATGGTAAGCGTCAGACAGAGATGCGTACTTGCCACAAATGTGGTAGAGTTGGCCATTTGGCCAATGTTTGCCGTACAGCAGACTATTTTGTCAAGATGTTCCAAGAGAACAAGAAACTTCGAGCTCAAGGTCGTGAAGTTCATACAATGGATGCGTCTATGGACCCGTATGGAGTTGAAGATTTTGAAACACATGTTGCTGAGGATACCTCCACTGGTGAGTCTTGTGATGCACTCCTTGACTCTGCAACCACACATACTATTTTGCAAGATAAGCAATTTTTTGATGTTGATAAACTTTCAACTTGGCAAACCAGAAATTTAATAACTATGGCTGGATTGAATGTGTTTCGTTTCCAGGAGGGACCAGCAAAGGTGATTTTGCCTAAGGGCATCACCATAACATGTATGTGTGCTATGTTTTCTCCCTCTGTGCCTCGAAGCCTGATCAGCTATCGAGATATCTGCACCAATGGTTTTCATCTCTCGACCAAAAATATAGATAGGCGAGAGGCTCTGGTTTTTTGTACAAAACAATAAAGTAGTGGAAACAACCTTTGCTGCGGCTAGTGGCTTGTATCGGATTCCAATCCGACCACCATCTGTATCTAGTTTTGCTTCATCTTTTAAAGAAAATAAAATTTCACTATGGCATGGAAGACTGGGTCATCCAGGCTCCACTTTATTTCGGAAAATTCTCCCATGTGTACTTGGTCATAATTTATAGCCAATTGATGTAAATTCAATGACACTATGTCAAACATGTGTACAAGGCAAATTAATCGCCAGACCATCTCTATGGAAGCTACCCAGTGAATTACCACCAATGCTTTCAAGACTGCATGGTGATATTTGTGGTTCTATAACACCAATGTCTGGACCATTTCGATACTTTTTGGTTTTGGTTGATGCAGCAGGCAGACAATCTCATGTCTCTTTGCTATCAACTAGAAATTTGGCTTTTGCCAACTTACTTTCTATGCTTATCCGGTTCAAGGCTCATTTTCCTGATTATTCAATCAAAATGCTTCGGATGGATAATGCCCAAGAATTCCGATCCAAATCTTTCGAAGATTATTGTATTGCCACTGGGATTGATTTGACATATTCAGTTCCCTATGAACATGCTCAAAATGGATTGGCGAGTCTTTCATCAAGCGAATTCAACTTATTACGAGGCCTTTGCTTTTACATGCAAATTTGCCTGCATATATGTGGGGACATGCAGTTCTACATGTTGCAAATTTAATTCGGCTTCGTCCTTCATCTGTAGAGGTTGCTTCATCACATGAACTTCTCTCAGGACGAGTTCCTAATGTATCTCATTTGCGAGTATTTGGATGTCGGGTTTGGGTTCCAATTGCAGAACCTCAACGTTATACTATTGGCGCTCATCGCCAAGAAGGCATCTATGTTGGATTTGACTCTCCTAGTATTATTCGATACATTAATCCATCTACTAGTATATTACTTCGTGCGCGTTTCGCCAACTGTCGGTTTGAAGAAGACGTATTTCCATCTTTAAGAGGAGGAGCATTTAGTTTAGAGACTTCTATTGGTCTTACATTTCAAGCACCTCAAACACTTACATCAAATCCTGATCCACGATCATCCTTGGCTAAAACTGAAGTTGCTAAGATTTTACATTTGTAAAAGATTGCGGATCAGACACCTGATGGTTTTAATGATGCGCCACGGATTACAAAAACTCCATTGAATGAAGCTCGAAATCTTCCTGCTTGAATATTTGTACCAGAAATTACAACAATTACTACTCCTCAATCTCTTAGCAAACGGACTCGAGGACCAGACAAGCAACCACGCAAACGCAAGACAATCTTTGATGCTGCTAATCCTTCTCTACCTACAGCAACCACTTCCCATTTTGTTCATCCATCTACTTCAGAAGGAGAAATGTTTCAGTCAAACACAGAATTATCTGTGATGACTGCAGTACGGGTCACGTATGGGACAGAGCAAGTATTGACATAGATGAAAATTTCATTTCTATGATTGTAGAACATCTTTCTTGCGAGAAAGATGACCCCGAACTGCGTACTATTGAAGAAGCGATGAATCGCTTTGACAAGCTCAAGTAGAAAGCTGCTATTGAGAAGGAGTATGAATCTTTGCGCAAGAGACAAGTCTTTGGACCCGTCGTGAATAATCTTAATTCACGACCTCTTGGATACAAACTTGTTTTTGTACGCAAACGAAATGACAAAGGTCAGATTATTCGCTACAAAGTTCGTCTTGTTGCTCAAGGATTTACACAAAAGTTTGGCATTGATTATGATATCACATATTCACCAGTTATGGATACTATTACTTTTCGATATCTTCTTAGCATGGCGGTACACACCATCCTTGAGATGACACTTATGGATGTAGTAACCGCTTATCTATATGGCTCACTTCATACTAATATATATATAAAAGTCCCACCTGGCCTTCAATCTACAAATTCAAGTGCAACTATTCCAGGCAAATATCATGGCATTAAATTACAACGTGCACTATATGGTCTCAAACAATCTGGACGCATGTGGTATCAACGCCTACTACAATTTCTTATTGAGAATCATTTTATTAATGATACATTGCTTCCCTGTCTCTTTATCAAACGAGATAAAGATGATTTCGTCATCATTGCTGTTTATGTTGATGATTTGAACCTTATCAGTACCAAATCTGCATGTATTGCAACTACTCAACTTCTTATTCGTGAGTTTGAAATGAAGGTACTTGGCAAAACTGCATTTTGTATTGGTTTACAAGTTCTTCATTTGAAAGATGGTAGCATTTTTCTTTCTCAAATGACATACATCAACCGAATCTTGAACAGATTCAACATGCTCGATGCCTATCCTCTATCATCACCTATGGTATGTCGGAGTTCAAACGGTGAAGATCCTTATCGTCTTTGCGAGGAGGAGGAGGAAACATTGGGTGAAAACTATCCATACCTCGCTGCGGTTGAAGCACTTTTATACTTAGCTACGTCTACAAGGCCTGACATTGTATTTGCAGTTAGTGTTCTTGCAAGGCATAGTGCTCGTCCTACACTTCGACATTGGAATGGCATCAAACATCTTTTTCGTTATTTGAAAGGAACTGAAGATTTGAGACTACACTATACTCGATCGCGAGATTCAACATTGGTTGGATACGCTGATGCTGAATATAGATCAGATCCTGCAACATCAAAATCTCAAACAGGCTATGTTTTCTTGCGACATGGAGCTGCAATATCTTGGAAATCAGTAAAGCAAACTATCACGGCAACATCATCGAATCATGCAGAAATCATTGCTTTACATGAAGCATCCTGAGAATGCATCTGGTTAAGATCGATTGACAAGTTCATTCGAACAAATTGTGGATTATTTTATGATAATTCTCCAACAGTTTTATACGAAGACAATAGTGCTTGTGTTACTCAAATGCAAGCAGGTTTTATTAAAGGTGATCGTACAAAGCATATTGATCCAAATTATTTCACCTATGCCAATGATTTGATTACAGACAAAGTACTTGAGATAAAGAAAATTGCATCAGTAAATAATCTAGCTGATCTTTTTATCAAGGCTCTTCCAACATCTACTCATCGTCGACTTGTCCATGATATTGGAATGCGGCGACTTGGTCTTTTAGAACAAGAAATTCAATAGATTTTCATTATGAAATTTATTGATCCTTTTGATATCCTTCCATGGTTTTTTTCCACTGGGTTTTACTATGAGAATGGATTGATAAAGGAGTTGTACTCTTTTTCCTTCATCTGTGGTTTTATTCTTGAATATAACCAAGGTTTTTCCAGATAAGGTTTTAATGAGGCAACAACCGTAAAATCTTACGGGAATTTTCGAATAGAAAAGGTGGGGTCGTGGTGAGAACCACGATTTGGGTTTCAATGCTGGAGCTTGTTAACCATCTTGGGGGGTACAGCATCTTGTCACATTCACAGCTCAAGGGTGGGATAGCGGGTCGACTGTTATTCCTGCCTCACTAGCATGCCAAGCCGTGAGTCTCTCAAACCAGTCAACGCAGCCGACGAGGATCGAACCGCGGACCGTTTGTTTAACCACCGACGTATGAAACCAGCCGACCAAGTTCATGACTTGGCGACTGTGTTCGGCATTCAATTGATTTTATTGCCTTCATCGACCAGTCCGCATTTATTTTATTATTTTATCCTTATTATGTCGAGCGAAGAGGAGTGTTAAGATTCATAGTGTGAACGCTCTCCATACATGTGGCGAGTTAGTCAACAAAGTAGTTCTTAGCCAATAGGGAGAGAGTACTATTCATCGTCTCTCTCCCTTTGTATATACTTCCTACTATCAATGTTAGTATGCGTATTACTTCTTGCAACTTTGTGTTTGTGTTCTTTGAGGTTTTGTTTCGTTTATTATACTCAACACATTTCACTCAAATTGTCTTTTTTCCTGAACATTAATGGAAACCAGCCCTTTTTTTGGTATCATGGGGCCAAATTCATTTAAAGAAAAAATCTCCTTTTTATCACATAAAAGTAATATTTTTTTCACCAAAAATTTCCCATTTTTGTATAAAATGTTGATGAAGTTGTCAACTTTGGATGAAAAAGTGCATGAATATGATTGAAAAGTGTTTTTTGGGTCCAAATGATGGAAGAATGTAGAAATGCAATGCTTCACCTAAATTTAAGTGATTGGCATCCTGGTACTTTCTCAAAAAGTAAAAGAAAAAGGTTGGTGGAAGTTCAAGATCATAGATAGGAGGTCTATCGATGCTACTATCCTTAACTTTTGCCGTTTGTTCTTGGATTAAGGTAAAACATCCCATTGTGGTCAAATGACCCATAGCGGACACCTAACAATCCCATGACAGTTTTTCAAGCCATAATCAATGCCTAACTTGACACCCATGGAGTGATTAGTGACCTCATTAGGAGCACCCAACTTTTTAGTGTAAATCATGGTAGAATGTGACTTTTTCAAGGCCTTCCACATTAGAAATTATTGTGACTACTTTAGGTGATTAAGATGAACATATTAGATATAGTTTTTGTTGGTTATCAGGTAGCCTATTGACTCTTTTGGATTGATCAGTTCAAAAATTCATAACAAATTCATACATTGTCTGAAAAATAGAATTTCAATTGCTCTCACTATTTCTCACACTTGTCCTTATGTGGGAAAAAATTTGAAAAACTTCAGCACTGGTATGAGGGCAGACTCCAAATTCTGACCACAATGGGCTGCATTACCTTACTTCCTGGAATAAACTCCAGCTTTTAAAAAAATTGCAATAAGTTATGTGTGTAAATGGTGAATTAAAATTGATTGAAGAATACCAATAACTTAAGATTGACAACCAAGGAATCCTTTCTTGTTGGCACCATGGGGACAAATTGCACCATTTTGAAATAAATTTCTACTTTTTGCCAAAAAATTAATCTTTTTTGTAAAAAAATTCCCATTTCTATTTAAAATGTAGATGAAGTCACCAAATTTGGATGAAAAAGTGCACAAATACAATTGAAAAGTGGTTTTTGGTCCAAAAGATGGATGAATATAGAAATACAATGCTTCACCAAATTTTAAATGATTGTCATCTTAGCACTTTCTCAAAAAGTAAAAAAGAAATGGTTGTAAGTAAAGTATAATCCTCATGTGGGTGTAATTGATTTCAAGATGTCTTGGATTCTTAGTCTTTTGTTTCTTTTTATCTTTTCTTTTTCTTTTTCTAAATTTCATATCCAAGTACTAGAATCTAGAGTCAAAAAATGGTCATATTTGGCTTGTTTATTTATTATACATAAGTATTAAAAGGCTGTTAATATAAATATAAACAATCTGTAGAGAATGGATTTTATTATGGTCATATTATCCCATGCAGTGTTCATTGCAAAGTTAATTAGATTAACTCCTCACCGCCCAAGGGGACCAAAAGTGTCCTCACATAGTCTAGCAGTCAACTTCAAAGTGCTGTAACTTTTGCATCCAATGCTCAAATTAAATAAAACTTGTTGGGAAAGTTGCGCATAATAGTCTATTTTTTGTGGTAAATTTTCAGATCTATCCAAGATGAAATGAGTTTTTGAAAGCCATTCAAAGTTCGCAGGTTCAATCTGAGTTCACCACACTGCAATGAGATGGCTACAACTTTGAGGGCTTGTATCTTTTTCATCAAATGTTAGTTTTCAATAAAATTTGTTGGTTTTTGTTCCCCATAAAGTCTACTTATTGTGATAAAAATTTCATGTCAATCGAAGTTGTTTGGAATGCTTGGGAGTTATTCGAAGTTCAATATCCAGACATTTTTGCATTACAGTGAACTTTGGCGGCTTATAACTTCTTCACATAGGGTTTGTTTTCAATAATTTTTGTTGGAAAAGTTGCGCATACTAGTCTAGTTTTTTTGTTAAAAATTTCATATCAATCCAAGAAGTTATGACTGACTGAGAAGCATTTTAGTAGACATAGGTTCAACCATAGATGTGTTTTTTTGCTACTTTTTTCACTGTTTTTTGACATTTCAAAACAATTTTGCAAATGCAATGAGTCAATTGAATGATTTTTTTCCCACCAAAGTATTTTTCTTTTGATTTTAAATCACTATGTAGTTTAAAGTTTTTTCATTTGAGTAGGTTTAGAAATCGAATTTCACCTCCAAATGTGTTTTTAGGGAAAATTTCAGCATCTTTTGTCAACACTAAAACATTATAATCTTTCAATCTATATGGTTAAATGACCCCAAATTTGATTCACACCATCTACAACATGCACACTACAAGATTGTACAGTTGAGATTTTCATAACTTACTCACATTTAAACTTATAACACTCGAAAAGCAAGGTTATTTTTTGACATGGTTAGGCCTTGGGCGGTGAGGGGTTAACATAAACCTGAAATATGGCTAACAATACCTTTACCAATTAAAAACCAATTTAATTGGACTTTATTACCATGCTGCCAATTAACCCTTAAATGTTGAGGTTGACCTTTAGTGTTCCATGGATGACACATAATCTCTCCATGTAGGACAGAAGTGCAACTATTCATCCTCAGAATTTTGTGCGGAAAGGGAAGATCTTCTACATTACTTCAACTTCCAAGTGAGTGCTTTTGTAATATTTTAAGCCAATGATTCACACGGTCATGAAATCTAATGATTTCTAAGGTCACCCCATCATCATTTGAGGGTTATCCCTTAAACGACGAGCTGGACACTGCGGAAATCATTTGTTTGGGTACTATGTGAATCATTGGCTTAAAAAAATGCAGAAGCACTCATTGGAATCATTGGAAGTTAAAATAGTGTAGAAGATCTTCCCTTTCCACACAAAAGTTGGAGGATGAATAGTTGCACTTTTGTCCTACATAAAAAAAAATTGTGTCATCCATTGGACGCAAAACATCCGCCTCAACGTTTAAGGGTTAAAGAAAAGAGCCTCCCATATGTGCAAATTAAACTAGCCGTGATTTGGCTGATCTCAGCCATTGATGAGCTGGGGTGATGGGCAGGACAAACAAGAGCTTTGATTTCCCATAACTTGACAT
Source organism: Climacium dendroides (assembly GCA_950106755.1). Lineage (NCBI taxonomy): Eukaryota > Viridiplantae > Streptophyta > Bryopsida > Hypnales > Climaciaceae > Climacium > Climacium dendroides. Next base: position 13,032,350 of record OX467092.1, read on the forward strand.
TGGGACGTTTTGTTGGCATACTGGGACAAACAATTATACCGCCCGCTATTGCTGATACTCTTGCACATTGGTTCCTAATTTTTCTGCTGATTTCTGTGGCGATTAAGGTAGAACCACCCATAGTCGATCAGTTAATCCCTAAAGGACCATTGTCCCTTCGGGGGACAAATTGGATTTGGGCAGGTACCTATGGGCTGAAATTTTGTCATGATTTTTTGAAACTGTTTTTGAAGATAGAAAAACTGCTGAGCTTTGTGGGAATATAATTTTTTTCACATTTGATGCTCGGAAACAAAAGTTATGACCAAACAAGCTCAAAGTAGGGGACGGGGGCCAGCCCGGGCAGCAAAAAAAAAATTTCAAAATTTTGAATTTTTCTTTTTTGGATTTTTTTCTTGTAGATTATATTTTTGTCTGCATGGGAAGCTTTGATTCATTCCATTTGGACTTATTATGAGAAAGTTATGGACAATCTTAGATTTTCGGGCAATCTAAGCATCTTCTTGAAAAAATAACTTATAGAATTCATTTCTGAATGCAATTTTTACAATTTTTCTGAAATTTTTTTTTTTACATGATTTTGTTTTCTTGCTAGAACAATCCTACCATTGGAATTAGTGCATTTTAATTCCATCTTAAAGATATTAATAATTTAGATTTTCCTTCATTCTCATACCTATTTCTACTTAACAATTTTTTTAAGCATGAAAATTAATCTTTTTCTTATAATTTTCTTTTTCCCTAGATTTTCAACTCAATTTCCCACAACAAGGATTTAAAGCTCAAAACTCTGTAGTGCAAAAAATTTAAGTTAAAAAAGTTCAAAGTCAAATAATCCAGTCCCGCAAGGTGCTGAAAAAATTGTTTTTTTCACTTTAAACGCAAATATCTTTTAATCTATGTGGTCAAAATTTCTGAAATTTTTTCCACACATTTCCATACTAGTAAGGTATAAGATCCTACGGTTGGATGTGCAAAAAAAATAATTTTCAAATTTTTTTACTCTTTGCTACAGAAATGGCAGTTTTGAGTGTTTTTTGGCAGAAATAAGGCCTTGGTCCTTTAGGGGTTAAGGTATTGCAGACATGATCTGGAGTGCTGTGCGGCAAGAAGAAAATTTTCATAATTGCAGACATAGAAATGAGGGAGATTGCCAAAATTTTGATAATTTTTCACTTTGATATGAAATTATTAGGAATTATAGAAGGTGCTAGAGGGCCTGGACCCATGTCCAAACTATAGAATCACACAAAATCGCTCAATCAAAGAGACTTTTTCATGTTAACTTAGGCATAAAAACGAGACACATGTGTCATACAATTTGGTAATGAGAATGCCATGTGTCATGTCATCCAACTGAAAAGCTTTATTAAACCATTCCCCCCCAAATTTGAAATGAGTGTCAACCTTTGCCACATTTCTCCCACTTTACTGGTTAGTAATGGGTGGTTTTACCTTAGGGGAATTAGGTTTTACTAGTGCTCTTGGAGAGGGCTCAAAAACCGCTCAGGCATTAAGAACTGTCCCTACAGAAGTGTTTAAAACAGTGCACAATAATGTAGAAATGGACGTGACTTTGTGTGGTGAGAAACAATCATTCTATGTGTGTGGTTTTAGGCTATTGAGCAATTGACATGGGTCACTATTTTGTGTGGTTTTTGCTCCTAATAAAGTCCTGAATTTGATGAGGTTTGCAAAATGGATTTGAAATGTGAAAAAAAGTTGCAAAAGACATGGATGAGGTTGAACCTCTTTCTACTAAAACAATTGTTAGTCACTCATGAATTCTTGGATTGATATGAAATTTTAGCCATACAAATTAGACTAGTATGCACAACTTTTCCAACAAAATTTATTGGAAGTAGACACTACATGAAGAAGATACAAGCCACCAAAGTTCACTGTATTCCAAAAATGTTAGGATTTTGAACTTCAAATTGCTCCCAAACATTCAAAACAACTTGGATTGACATGAAAAATTTACCACAATAACTAGAGTGTAAGGGGAAGATAAACCCAATTTTTTTTTATTGAAAACAAACATCGGATGAAGGAGATACAAGCCCCTAAAGTTGTAGCCATCAAATGTAGTTTGGTGTACTCAAATTGAACCTGCAAAATTATTTTTGGCTTCCAAAAAATACGTACATCTTGGATTGATCTGAAAATTTTACTAAATAAACAAGAAAAGAGAGTGCAAGTTTCCCAACAAGTTTTATTGAATTTGGACATTGAATGCAAAAGTTATAGCACTTTGAATTGGACTTGAAACTATGTGAGGACATTGGGGTGTTTAGGGGTTGTAATAAATTTTGATTTATAATGGGGAGTGAATTGAATGGAAACGTACAATGAATCATTTTTAGACTCACTAGCTCAATTCAAAGGCATGTTAGGAATCATTTTTAAACTCATTGGCTACATTCAAAGGCATGTTTTGATTCATTACCATTGTACCTATGAGCATTAATAGGGACCTCGTCACTTTTGACTTTGAAAAATTGTATCTTATTCATCCCAAGTCAAAAAATTAAAATTAAAATGTGCACTATTATATTCCTCATTTCTCTCTCTTCCACAAAAATAAAAAGACTTTGGATCCACCCATTTTTGCATAGGAGTCTTTCTTCCCTTAGAGGATCCCCACATCAATACGTTGAAGCAACACTATGAAGCAAATCAATGGAGGACATTCCTCATTGTTAGAAGATCAATGGTGTAGAACCTTTTTTGGGGGTGCACTTAGTTCTACTACAACAAACCACGTGCAAACAAGTGGTTTCTAATAAACCATAATTTTAACTTCAAATTTTGAGCATTGTTTACTAATGACTATAGGATTCTACTCCCCAATTTCAAACTCAAATAAAATATGGAATGATTTCTAAAAGAGGTCAAAAATGCATTAAAATGACATATTTTTTTACCTCAAATATTTTTAAAGAACACATTTAGATGACCATTGCATCAATATTCAACTCAAAATGAACTTTCAATAGAGAGTTATTTTTTAGGAATTTTTAGTTCATTTTTTAGACAACTTTTGCTTATATAATATAGGGGTGTGAAAGTTATTTTTTTGTATCTTTTTACTTCAAAAATTTATAACTAATTATTATTAACAAATAAAAATATCAATAATTCAAAACATAAACTTTCAAAGTAGAAAAATCTATTCATATTTTTTTCATTTCATTTTATTTAAAATTCAAAAAGTATATAAGGGGTTCAAAGTTTTGTTCACACATGATTTGAACCCCTTATATACTTTTTAATGGACATTCTAAGTGACCCTCTTGAAGAGAACCTTTAACAGTGTTGCTTCAACATGTTGCTGTGGGGATCCTCCTAGAGCATCACCACCGTGGGCCAGCCAATTCCCCATAGTAAACCCACGCTGGTGTGCCAGTAAGAAATCCTGGCCACTACTCACTAGAACTGCCCCATCGTTGGGACTACCAGAGCGCTCCGCGTTCAACTTTTTGCTACAAAACCCTGGCTTACAAATTTCAGTTAAAAAAAAAGACCCATAAGTTGCCAGAGCCACGGTGGGTGGCGATGCTCTTAGATGCACGCTGTTCCCTTACTGCAAAAGGATTGAAAAAGTGAGTCTCTCTTTTGTGATGACTACTCGCAAAGTGCAGACTCTGTCAGCCCGTTATTGACTTAACCAGTTCAGCACTGGCACGGTGTTCGCAGTTGCAGTCATGTAAGTTATTTGCTGTGGAGGAGCTCTTCAGTTTGCACATAAAAAGACCTGTGAGCTGGGTGTTGATCTGCTTTAGCTCACTTAGTCTGTACGTACGCACTTGATCCCAGTATTTTTCGCAACTTCTCTTCTCTTTCGTCTATGTGACCTGCGAGTAAAGCTAGTTATATAGTTCTCTGAGGGCAATCTTCTCACCTCTGCTGATTCATTCCACCGACGGCAAATTGTCGGAAGGCGATCCACGAGGCTTCGAGTGTGGCTGCTGTTGGACCTCGAAGAATGCAAATACGGAAGCCTGAACCCATAACGTTTTGTAAGCCTTATGACGTCTTAATCTCTGTGAATGACTACGAGGTCTTGACATTGGTGTCGGTGTCGGTGTCGGTTGAGGAACTTGGATTCCGATATAGAACTGCATGCGCCACAGACCCTAAATACTTGTCTTGTCAGCTTTCGATGTGGGAATTTGATCGAGAACTGCAATATGCTGCGGGGGCGGGGACTGTCGGTGTCTCTAGATTTGGTTTGGGTTTACCATAGGTGTACTTGAATCTGAAACATCTACTTAAGAAGCAGTGCTGCATCAGGTGATTCTTGGTGACGAAGCTGCTGCTCAGCCGCCGCGCACTCAAAAGTTTTTAATCTTCTGGCTATCTGACGGCACACATTGACTGACTGAGCGGCCAAGTTATTCAAACGGGAAAGACGAATTCGTGATCTGTAATTGGCAATAGTCATGGCGACGCTCAGTGATGATTACTTTCTGCTGGCACCGGTTATCATGGAAAGCTTCGAAGATCACGAGAGCTCCGAGATCCTAACAGCAACTACAGGTGCCTCGACCTTCTCTTCGTCGTGTGCAATTGCAAGCATTGAGGTACTCGACGAAATTGAGAAATCTAAAGAGCATTGGAGTGAGCTTCGCGATCTCTGCGAAGAAACAAACGGAGCATACCACGAGGTGTGCGAGGAGCACACACTATGGAACGCGGCGTGCTTGAGAGATCTTTTTGCTACCGTTACAAACATGTCCCGACAAACATTCGTAGACAGGGAGAAGAACCGACAAATAACCAAGCTACTCCATGACCACAACATCCGTCTCGGAGATCCCGGCAAGGATCTTGTCCTTGGTGAATTGATTGCAGAGGGCTCGCAAGCAGTGATTTACGAAGCAGAATGGGCAAACAGGAATGGTGAAAGAGACAGTACCACGTGCACGCTCGTATTCAAGGTCTTCAAGAAGACTTTCGACCTTCGTCGAGATTGCCCTCTCCAGCTGCTGCGCAGGGGAAACCAAGGTCACTTCACGGCTATGTGCCACGGCGCCACTCTGCTCGAAGACGGCAGATTCGCGTTCGTCTACGACCGCTACTGGGGTAGTTTGGACACCCTTCTTAGAAAAAGACGGAAGCTCAACCCGAGCGTTCCACCTTTCTTCCTCCTTGACGCCATCCGCATCATGCTCGAAATCGCTCGAGGTATGCGTAACCTTCACATGAAAGGCCTCATTCACCGTGACTTAAAAGCTGCAAACATACTGGTCGAGTGCAACGAGGGTTACGACGTAGTGTCGGAACCAAACCCTAAGTTCTCCTGCAACATTACAGATTATGAGAGCTCAATGCAGGTCGTTGGCACGCGATTTTGGAGAGCGCCGGAAGTGTTGCGCTATGTTTTGGCCTTCCGAGAGGGCCACGATGTGGATCCAGAATCGGCATTCACGGAGAAGGCAGATGTGTACTCGTACGCCATGACATGCTACGAAGTACTCACAGGGTGCATACCGCTGTCAGACCTTCCTCCAGCAGATTACAACGTGATTCTGATCCACGAGCAGCGGCCCGCTCTGCCGGATTATTTGCCTCCTTGGATCACTGCTCTGCTCGCTAAATGTTGGCACACCGATCCGTCGCAGAGACCAGCCTTCCACAAAATCGAGGACGAGCTCCTCGGGAATGGTGTCTTCTAAGCTTACTTCGATTTGGCTTTTAAGAGGCTTGAATAGGCTCGGAAGTCTTGGGCGGGTACTCTAAACAACCGGCGACCTCGGCGCAATCGCCGGAAGAATGGCCGGGCGACCCTTTGATGCCTGTGTCCAGCGAGGGGTGGATGATAAAAAATTGCCCCCTAATTTGTGCGTTAATTTTGTATTTCTTCACAACTCGGTAGTGAATTTGGGGCCTTATGAAATTCTATCTTTGTGTGCAAATAAACCAGTACTGTAGTGGTAAATTGCGGGGCAATAAGGGGTCACCCGGTCTTCCTCAGGCAACGGCGACGTGAGGTCGCCGCTGCTACAGGTGTCCCTCTTATACTGCATTTTTGGACTTGATCAGTAATTAATCAAACTTAGTGATGAAGCCTGTGCTGGTCTCTTTGGCACATTGATGTATGAAATGATCAATTACTGAATCTGGCTAGCTTATCATTGTTGCACATTTGCAGTCTCTATTGATTCATATGATGTACCGTCACCTTACCTGTTCTCGTGAATGCATTGATGAATCCAAATGCGATATTGTTCAGTGGATGCCGCACCTTCCCTTCTGGACCCCCAGATTCTGTACTTGCTTCAATGCGAAACGCTTCAAATTCAGGATCTAATGTTGAGTTCGTGAAAGTTGATTATACTGTAAGCATACGTTTCCAGCTGAATGATGACGCTGATTCTTCATCCCTAAAATTCTGTTTCGGCTTGTAATGAGATCCTGCAGCTCTTCCCGACTACTTTACTGATAGTTCCATCACCTGCAGAACCGCGATGTGCCTGGACGGACGAGGAAAGAGTACTTGAGGAAGAATGGAAAGATCCCAGACCGGTGGAATGATAAGGTAGGCTATCTGCTACCGTCAACTGCTTCAAGGTGTGCCCATCGCATATACTCCGTATATTTGTAGTACAAGTCGGGTATAATTGAGTAAGTACACTTTAGCCAGTTGTCTCGTTTATAAGAGCCTTGTTAACCTTTAGGATTCCTGCGCATTTCACACTTCTGTGTGCAACTTTGCAGAAGGACGAGGAGGAATTCGGGGGTACTTGGGGCAACGGCTATGTGAACAATTATGTCGTTGCGGGTATGGCGGGTGGTGTTGACAGCGATGCCGACTCAGACAGCGATGAAAGAGATTTTCTATCGAGCATGAGCAGAGATTTTCTATCGTTGTCGATCAGTACCCTGGTGATGATCTTACGACGCATGTTGATTGTGTCGGCGACCGAGCGTTAGCCTGGCCAGGACCAATGCAAAACATCGGCAACTCAGCCAGGATCCACTCATCTCAGAGGGATTCATTATGCACGCAATATTGAACTTGCTATCCAAACCCATTTCGGTAGATCCACTGGAAACGAAAGAACCTCCGGATTTGTGATCTCCAAGTGGCAACCGCATACTTGATTCGCCCCGGTGTACTTCAATGGATCATCCGAAACGAAGCGTGGCTGTGGATTCGAAAGTTTTTGTGTGAGTTTGATTGATTCATGACAGCCAGAATGGGCGGCCATGTACTATAAAAACAGTGGTAGGGGTAACTAGGATGTCCGAGTGTACAGAGCAATCATCTTCTTATGACAGCAAGCAAAGCTTGTCTCTGTTGCCCGTTGGTAGGAATGTGATACACAAAGTCCACTGACAGTCGGACAGCCAGAGTATCTCATTTTCGTGTTTATTGTCATGTACCTTAGTGTGATCAGCGATCCCATTCATTCTCTCTTGCAAGTAGGTTTAGAATCTCTGGAGAGTGTGCGACCCTCCATTTTTAGACCCTCAAGACCCTCGAAAATACCGATGACAATAGGTCAAAGGAATCCAGAGGCAGTTCCATTGGTTTTCAACAAAGTAAACCTTTAAAAATGAACATAAAAACGAAACAAAGACACGAGAAGGCTCAATCATTTCTTCAAAATCCACTCGGATTCAACGCGAGACGTTATCTATTCGCACGAAACATTCCGGGGGTCTGCCAATGGGCCCTTCTGGCTCCACCAGCTGCCCAGAGGCACTCACCTGCCTTCCCCTATCCCTTGAGCTTCGTTCCATCCGTCCCGAGGTTTTGGGATCTGGCTTGGCTTGGCACCTCTCCGTGTCTCAGCTCTCTGTCTACTGGGATTGTTGTATTTTATTCTCTATTGCATTCTTTGCATTCGTTAGGGTTTAGAGACCGACTCAATACTCCTTTTTAAATATTTTATCATAATTCTTATCAAAATGTCAATTCGTCAATATTCATCTCAAATTAAATGTCAATGAAATGCACTTATAGATTTAGAGAATGTTTTGCACTCACCAACTCTGCAATTCGTTGTTGTCGACACCCTAGCTCCAGCAGATTTGAAATAAACAACAATATCGTGACAGTGTGGATCCAAGAAGGGTTTCAGAGATTAGAGACATATCATATATGGTTTAAAATTTAAATTGCACGAACCCTACACTCTGGACTCAAAAACGATTGAATTTACTGGATCCTGTTTTGAGGTTTGTATTGATTTTTCTTAGAGATATTGGGTTGCGCCAACCGAGGAATTAATGCAATACCAAGACAATGCGTGTAGGTCTGAACAACAAGCTATCAGATGAAGCTTCATCCAAGAAAATATATTAATATCGTGAACTTAATATCCGATGTTAAACTAATAAGAACGAACACTACACAAAGGGCCGAGAAAAAGGTATGCTTCATCATACTCTCCTTGACCCTCTTCTGCCCGCTAGCATTCATAGGAGATGTGGATCAATTTGTAACTCAAGCAAATAACCAAATCTAACAAGACTGTGCATTGGAGCAGACAAACTTCATAGTCGATTTAGTGCATTATTATAGTAATACAAAGTAACAAGGAAAAATGAAGGCATGTGAATCAAATATAGTCTTGGAATACAATTTTGGAAGATTGTGTAGTTTGAAACTTAACTTGATCCAGGAAGCAATAAGCGAGGTTCAAAAACATGATCTCTAATTCAAGATATATTAAGTGAATTTCAAGCAGAACTGGTGCATGACACATGAATTTCAATTGGATTCATCCTGTGAGATTGGAGTTTACATGGACAATTTGAGGAGAGAGATGCTTCAGAGAATGCAATACAGAATAAAATATAACAACCCTAGTGGATAGAAAGCTAAGGTACAAAGAGGTGCCAAGCCAAGCTAGATCCCAAAACCTCGGGATGGATGGAATGAAGCTCAAAGGACGGAGGAGGGCAGGTGAATGCTTTTGGGCAATTGGTGGAGTCAGAAGGGCCCATTGATAGATCCCCCAAATGTTTTGTAGGGGGTAGATAACCACCCCACGTACATGCGGGGATTTACCCTCGCCACCCGCCATCCACCTAGCGAGATGGTGGTTTCTGGTTGGGCAGCCCGGAATTCACGGATGTGAAGACCTCCATGAGGTTGCTCCTTGCACATATGCCAAACAGACGGGCGTAGCGCCACGCCCTGCCTGGCCAAATAAATCCAATGCCCTTCACCCCACGCACATGCACTTAAATGGGGCAAGGACTAGCGTGGGGTGGCAGATTCTGCTTGGCCGAGTAGCGGAATCTGGCCTGGCAGAGTTGGGCACCGCTAGGCGAGTCAGGGCTCCCATAGCTCTGATTCAACTCCGAGTTTATCCTAGCGGTTTAGGAAAAAGTAACCAAGCTCCTAGTTTATTCCTCCAAGATAAAAGAAAACAACCAAAAGGGGGGTAAAGTGACAAACTAGGAGTTTAGGTGTAGCTTTTTTTTCTTCTCCTTCCTTACAGAGCTTGAGGACCTTCTTTCGTGCAGAGCCTTCAAAGTTTAATTGTGTGTAATTTGTTAAAGCTTGTGTTTGGAATTTGCGTTTATTTCCAATTTTCAAAATTGCTTTCAAGCAAGTTGAGGGGTTGGGCTTAGGATTTAGGGTCTCTTCCCATTTTGCTACTTGCTTTCAAGTTATTTTACATTTTTTGTGAGCATGGAAGAAGAGAATTTTCTCCAAGTGGTTTTCTCAAGTAATTCCGCACCTTCATTGGGTGGATTGAATTCTCAAGCTTCTCCTCCCGTTTCTTCTATCCCTACAAGTGGCCCTTCAACTTCACGTCCACAAGTAGGACAATAGGAGTGACATTGGAACAATGCTGCAATCAGATCTTTATTGTCACAATGCAAGAAGCATGTGCTCGAGTATGTGGAGGTTGATTGATTGCAACTGAGATGGCTAACCACGTCGTTGTACTCCTCAGAGAGGTCAACAAGTGCATTTGAAGTTTTCGAAGATAGCTCCTATTGTCCTACTCATGGACGTGAAGCTGAAGGGCCACCTGTAGGGATAGAAGAAACGGGAGGAGAAGCTTGAGAATTCAATCCACCAAATGAAGGTGCTGAACTACTTGAGAGAACCATCTGGAAAAAAATTCTTTTCTTCCATGCTCACAAAAACTGTAAAATAACTTGAAAGCAAATAGCAAAATGGGAAGAGACCCTGAATCCTAAGCCCAACCCCTCAACTTGCTTGAAAGCAATTTTGAAAATTGGAAATAAACGTAAATTCCAAACACAAGCTTTAACAAATTGCACACAATTAAACTTTGAAGGCTCTGCAGGAAAGAAGGCCCTCCTCTGTGACGAAGGAGAAGAAAAAAAGCTACACCTAAACTCCTAGTTTAACCCCATTTTGGTTGCTTTTTTATCTTGGAGGGTAAACTCGGAGTTGAGACGGAGCTGTGGGAGCCCCGACTCGCCTGGCGGTGCCCAACTCCGCCTGGCCGCCACTCCGCCACTCCGCCAGGCGGAACCCGCCACCCCACGCCAGCACCCGCCCCATTTAGGTGCATGTGCGTGGGGTGAACGTCTTGCGGATTCAATACCAGTGTCCACAGAGATGGAAAAGCGAAGACCGATGCAGACAAGAAAAAGTCAGCCCCGATTCCCTGAAGCTATTTCGAGGGGCGTTTCCCACCGATCACCGGTACCAGCATCCCTGTACACAAGTATTCGCCTGCTGCAAGTGGTTCCAAGCTGCTTTCCCGGTCCGACTAAGGGAGCCTAAGGTTTGAGTGCACACGCAGAAACGAGTTCCTTCTGCCCTTGAAAGAGACCCCGCGTATCTTCAGGATCTGTGTTTTCCAAGAACGCTGACGGATCTCGCCTTCATTCGAATTTGATGAGAGAGGCTGATGAGGGTTACTGGAACTCTTGAAACGAACTGTAGCTTGTTGTTTCCTGTCTGTTTGTGTACCCAGTGGAACACATTTCAGTGCGGAGGATTTCTGAAGCGGTTTCGATCGCTGTGAGAGTTCGGGCGACGGTTTCTTACCGCATGTAGAGTGGATTCGGTGTTCATTGTCGGTGGATTCTAGGTTGTGGAACGATTTCGCTGTACCGACAGTTGGATCTTGTAAGGGGCGACGCTCTCTTAGCAGGGGATTGCAACGGGTTTGTGGAGGATTCCGGAAGCCTTCTAGAGATTGTCCGTCATCGACCGCGGGTTTTTTGACCCGCAGTATTGGCGACGTCGAAAGCGTTGAGGTAAGCACAAGCCGAAGCTTCAGTTTTAGCCAAGTTAGGGTTTAGAGTTCGGGTTCGAGATTGGGGCCTTTTTCAATTTTCATGACGCAGGAGCCTGTCTTGCGGGCGCAGCTGATGGTACGAAAAGCAACATCTAATGACGCGCGATGCGAATTAGATGCTGCTCACTCCTTTTGAGTTTCTATTGACCGCGCAAACCCTGGGCAATTTTTGAAAGTTCTCAGACGTGGACACAGTTCTAGTGTACTATTGACAGTTTCTGTAACTTATTTCTGTTCAGGTGGATCTGTAGAGCCTGATCGGTGAAGTGGGAGCACTATCAAGACCTTGGAACTCGATATCTTCACGTGGGGGTGAGTACTTGGATTGTGTCAATGTCGGCATGGCCCATAACTAGGTCCCTGCTTCCCTCAAGTCATCTTAGCCCTTGCCTTTTCCTTCTTTGTGCGTCTCTCTGCGGTCTTCGACGTTGCTTCGAGAGGTCTTTCGTATTGGGTTCGTTACAGTATTGAAGGGATTGAGGCTGCTGGATCGTTCAGACCTCGTGAAGGTGTAGGACCCTTCTTGTGTGCACACGACATGTTTCCAGAGAGGAAAGGATAACTGAGAGCTTCCAGTTGACTCGTGCCTTTGCCTGCCTAACAATCTATTCAGGTCGTCTGTATCACTCTCCACTTTCCATTTTGAGGCAGCTTAGACGTCAGTTAATCCTAATGCTCGAAGGTCCAAAACTACGAACAGATTCGGACTCAAGTTTCTTTCCCATTACTGCTTTGAATGAGGTCATAGATTTAAAGAATACAAAAATTTCAAAAAATCAACATGTTATTACAATCTCATTCCAAATCCATTCCAACAAACATTGGATTTTTTTTTGGTCTTTTCGGAAGACCATGAGTTCTTGGATTGTGGGGAATGTGGGAATAGGACTATTTTAATAGTGTGACGTGGTCAAGAGATTGTCATGTCAAATAATAAAATTGAATTTTTTTTAAATTAAAAAATTATTTTTAAAATTATTTTTCTAATTTTCTAATTTTAAATTTTAAAACTTTTTACTGATTTTCTTAGTATTTTATAATGTGATTGTGCTATTGTGGTTAAGAACAAGGAAAATAGCTTCTGAAATAGATTCTTAGAGGCCCAAAAAAACATCTATTGTTTCACTTAACGATGATAATGTTTTGTTTGTAATTGAATTTAGGAGAAATTTTGATGTTTTCCCTTTTAAAATATATAAAAATATATTGATGATAACATTAGTGAATCTAATTGTACCAATGGAATCTAGAATTCAAAACCAACAATTTAAATTTGTATATTAATATCAAATTATTTTTCCAAATAGTATTTTACAATGATTTTTTTTAATTGTCAGTTTTGGAGAACATTGTTTATTTAGGGGTTTACCTCTTAGGTTTATTGAATCTTGAAATTTTTCTTGAATTTTTGTATTTTTTGCTTATATCTCTACAAATTTATATATTGTTTACTCCAACACCTCATTCACCAAATTCATCATTCAAATAGTTTTAAAAAATGTCAAGCATTGGTGTGGATAAATGAAAAGTCTTATGGTCAGACAATTTATGGTCAAAAAGGCCCCTTGAATCTCTCTATTCATTGTTTGGATTTTGGATGTCAGAGTGCTAAGGGGTTAAATTTCTATGAAACCAATTTGTGACCTCAAGGCATTTGACGTCTAGTTTTTCTATTTGCAATTAGATTTTTGTATGTGTGTATTTAAAAGAACTATGGATGCATATTATGATATCAACCATTTTGGTGAATCTTAGTTAAACTTATTTTTTCAGATCAGATCGATTTCTGATTTGGAAATGAGTTAATAACATTACATGTGTAGGTAAAAAAATGACCAAAATTAGATATAAGTTGAATTTAATCTTAGGTTGAATTTTGGGCCTCTTGGTTGTGTAGGGGTTCAAGGACAAAATAGGATTCATCTACCTTCTAATTTTAGTACAATGTTGGATCCTTTAGAATGATTCGTTTTTGTTAAGAATTTGACAATGACTTCAAATTAACTTTTGGAACTATTTTCAATTGCTTTGAAGCAAAGGTGGACATCAACTATTGGATCTTTAAATTGTTTCCTAAAATATTTATTTCTATCCATGGTGTGACGTTTTTTGACAAGTTTCCATAGTTGTGTGAAGAAGAGTCTTACAAGCAAATGAAACTTTTTATTGCTACAATGTGTAGCTTTGTTGTTTATGATAATTCATTTTTTGGGTGTCAATGTGTTTGCATCAATGCATCACAAATGATTACAAGAAATAGAACACATCATGATAGGAATATTCTTTTGAGTGACTTTAGCAAAGTTTCATCAAGTGAATAGAACAAAATACTAAATTTGATCTAGTTTTTAATGGCAAGATAGTCTGTAGAAGAAATTATGAGGACTCGGAAGTTTCTATGATGGCTAATTCACAATGTTGTGAAAGCAATATTAGTATTAACCCAGAAACGACGCCAACGCCATTTTGTGGCATTTGGATGAATGTTTCTTGAACTATAGAGAGTTGGGAAGCAATTTTTCATCCACTTTTTTCTTGTTGACCTTCCATGTTGGGTTATGAAGATAATCTAGTTGAGTTTGGAGTTATGCTATTGTTTGTCTTCACATAAATGAGAAGTTACTTAAAAAAACGGATCACAAAATATGCAATTTTAGTGTATTTTAGAAAGTTGTTGCTCCTTGCTTTAAATCTGAAATTTCTCTACAAAAATGATATTTTTTGAATTTAAGCCCAACTAACAAAATAAAGTTCATTCACTCTAGTTTCTACTCCAATTTGAATTTTGAAAAAATTCCTAATAATCAATTTTTTATTGCAGTTTGAACTTTGGATGTATTTTCAATGTCTACTACGTTCTAATTATAAAATGGCACGGAAAATGAGTTTACCATATTATAGTGATGTTGTTCATCACTATAATATGCACACATGGTGAAATTTTCAGATTTTTTGAAATAATTTTCTATTTGATATGATTTTTCTTCATTATATCTACAAAAATTCACAAAAAAAATAATTATTTACAAAAAAATCTAAAATTTTGGTGCAACAAAGAAGACATTTTGTTTCATCTCTGAAAAATAAATTAAAATTTTTTTCATACATATCTTGTTGCAAAATGGCAACAAATTGGGTGATGACAGTGTAGCTTGAAATCAGTAGTCATAGGTCCGTCATTTAGGGGTTAAAGGTAAGATTAGAAATCAAGTATTGAGTATGATAGTACTAAGAATTAGTATTAGTATTAGTAAGAATAGTATGAGTAGGTAGATTTGAAATTTGCACAACATAAATTAAGATAAGAATTGAGTACTAAAATGTGTATACTATGAATAATGTGTTTGTAGGTATGCAATGAAGAAAAGAGAATTTGATGTTGGAGAATGTTCACACATTGCAATTGGTCACAGGTGATGTACTAAGTCTTGAAATGTTGTTTACAAGGACTCCTCAATAGCTTTTCCTCTTCTTCAATGACAATTTTGTACGTTATTGTAATTTCCATTTGCAATTCCCATAGTATTTTTGTTTTGGTTATGTTACCTTGGATTATTGAACTTCATGAAGTCTTGAAAGGTTTTGTTGAGTTGTAGGTCAAGTGAGGAAGTGGATAATGATCCTATTTTAGAATGTAAGCACAAGATCTTTTTGAGTCATAGTGGAGCTCAAAAAGAATTCGTGGAGCATTTGTGTGGAGCCTTGGAAGACTGTTGCCACTATCCCTTTTTTGATAGACGTTCTGAAAGTTTGCCCAAAGGAAAAGAATTTCCAGGCTTGATCATCAAGGCTGCTCAACAATGTCAATTGCTTGTTGTGGTGGTGTCAGAGGAGTACTTTATGTCCAAATGGCCAATGATTGAATTGAATGCCTTTGTACAAGCAAGCAAGGTGCTCAAGTCCAATAAGAATGTTGCCATTCTCCCCCTCTTTTATGGGCTTTCTGTGAGTGACTTGAAGGATGATAAGAAGCGGCAAAGATGGTATGGGAAATGGGAGACATTTGCAAAGCATGACCTAGTGGAAGGGCGAATCAAGGTGGAAGATTGGAGCTTTGCTGTTGATGAGTTGACCAAGTTCAATGGTTTGTCCTATGATCGAGAATTGAAGGAGATTGTGACATATGAGAAGAAAATAGTTTCCCACATTTGCACACTAGTTTTGCCTGACATCAAGTGGAATGATTCTCATGTTCAAGGAAATGCTCATGAGGTATTGTTGATGGCAATCTATCTTTTGCCTTAGTTTGTTGAGTGTTTGTCTTAGACTTTATAAAGCTCCAAGTATGAATGAGTTCAAACCTCTTTCATGAAAATAAATATTTTAAGTAAGATGGAAGTATTATTTTGTTTTAAGAGTTCAATGTTTTCATATAATTCTTTAATATTTCTAGGTGGTTTCTGAATATTATATTTCTAAACTATTCTACTATTTGTTATCATTGGATTGATAGGTTATTCTTGAGAAGATGAAACAAATTGGATTGTCCCAAAAGTACAAAGTGAAAGTGATTGGCATATATGGAGTTGGTGGTATTGGCAAGACGACTACTTGCAAGACATTGTGCAATGAATTGTCAAGCAAGTATGAGGGAAGGGTGTGCCATGTTGAATTTGAAAGCAAATGTTCTAATTCCAAAGAGCTATGGCAAAACGCACTACTGAAATTGTTAAGGAAAAGTGAAGATTTTGTTCGCCAATTGGGTGAAGGGGAGGTAAGTGCAAGCTACTTAATACCTAAAATATGTTTCTTTA
The DNA here is from genome assembly GCA_950106755.1 of Climacium dendroides. Classification (NCBI taxonomy): domain Eukaryota; kingdom Viridiplantae; phylum Streptophyta; class Bryopsida; order Hypnales; family Climaciaceae; genus Climacium; species Climacium dendroides. Next base: position 13,048,353 of record OX467092.1, read on the forward strand.
ATTCCTACAATATATTTCTTCGTAACTAGTGTTAGAGAAGATCTACAATGGATTATTTCTAGCTTTGAACAATTAATGTAGATTATGTGATTGTTAGTGTTCATTCTTTGTCATCCTATCTAGTATCATCATTTGTGTGATGACATGTATTTTTGTATTTCATGACATTTGTTACTCACCAATACAATGTGTAATTCTACACAATAAGAATGATGAGGCATTCTACGTCTTTGCGGTTTAAACTTGGTATAATCTTAGTCATTTTCTCTTTAAATGTATTTTTGAAAATTTATGTCTTTTTTGTATTTGCAGTGTGAAAACGTGTTGCACAAGAATTTGCCCAATCAAAGAATTTTCTTAGCTATAGATAATGTATGGGACAATGACAATTCTATCAAGCAAGCCAAGATGTTTTTGAAAACTCCTTCCAATGAAGATAGCTTAGTGCTTGTGACAGCTCGGTCTCGAAGTACTCTTGCTCTTTTGGGAGTTGATGAAGTTGCATGTTTTGAGATGCCTGAACTAGGACAAGAAGATGCAACAAGTTTATTTTTATATCATGCCGTTGATGGAAAGCAATTTACAAGTGAAGAGGATATGTGTTCTATTGATTGGTGTGTTAGTAAGTGTTACTTTGGCAAAGGTGATGGAGGAGGTTACCATTACCATCCCTTGGCTTTGGAGGTCTTGGGTAGGCAACTTGGTTGTCTTGAAGAAAATCCCTCCAAATGGATGGGACTCTTATCAAGGGTGCAAAAGTTCAGTTCCTTTTCAGGAGAAAATATTGTTTTTGATGTTCTTCGAAGTAGTTTTGATCTCCTAGGACCAATTGAGCAAGCATTGTTTATGGATGTGGGCTTATTTCTTGGTCGTGTAAAAGAACATTATTTCTGGAGTTGGAATCGTTGGATAGGTTGGAAGGAACAACTATGTATAGTGCATAAAAAGACCGAATTTGATATTCAAAGTCAGGTATGTGAATTAGTTCCATTCATCCAAATTTTGAATTAGAGAACCCAATTTTGTAGATGGTGGATGAGATTCTAGGATGCAAGTATTTGACAGTCGTTGTTTGAAAACCAATTGATAGCAATGGTGGATAATTACTTTGTTTGATGTAAATATTTATGGTTGTATTGGATTGGCAGTTGGATAACCTCAAACGAAAAGGCTTGTTGCAAGATGTGGATTTGACATCAGGAAGGATCGATATGCATGATTTGTATTGTGAATTTGTGAGATTAGAAGCAGTTGGCAAATTTGATTCAACAACAACAGACATGTGGAATCGGAAGTGGGTGCTTATAGATGGGGATGATGGGGATGTCTCAGAGCTTGAGCTTAAACCTGCTGGTGGATGCTGGCAGAAATTGTTTCGATTATGTATTCGAGAAAAGGAAGACCCTTATGGTGACATCTTTGATCACTTGAATCTTGACAATCATTCTTTTGAAAATCCAATCACAAGTTTGGAGGGCATTGAATGGCAATATTTCTCAAATGTACGGATATTGCAACTCTATGGTTTGAGATTTGTCCATGGAAGCTTGAACTTGAAGGGCATGACGTGCTTACGAAGCTTGCAACTTTATGACTTAAGGTGTTTGGAGAGTCTTGAGGGCCTAGAATCATTAAAACACTTGACTTGTTTTGATTGGCAAATTTCTGGAAATGATATTCCTAAGGAGACACATGTTGTGGGTCAATTTCCCGCATCTCTAAGATATCTGTATCTAGGAAGGCAATGTGTGTTGAGCAAGTCTAATGTGCTTGCACGCTGCAACAACTTGATCAAGTTGAGGCTCGAAAAAGTGGAAGTTGGTGTACTCTTGGATTTGAGCAATTATTCATTTTTAGAAAGTGTGGAGATATTTGATATTAAAGGCTTGCAAACCTTATTAGTACCTACTGCAACAAAGTCATCTAAACTACATACCCTGAAGATTAGGGGCATAGATGGGATCTATATTCCAGGGCTTGACCAACTTGATGGCTTGGTTCACTTATCTATGTTTGAATGTGGTTCTTCGTGGGAGCTTCCGTATTTGTTGTCTTTGACCAACTTGCAAGCATTGACAATTAGTACTCACATAAATCTTGCTGAACATTGCATTCCACATCAACTTCAAGAGCTTTATTATCACATGTGGACACAATGCAAGGTTCCTTGTTTGAATGCATTCAAGCAATTACAAGTATTGGACTTCTCTTGTAGTCATTCATTGACTCAAATGTGTGGACTAGGTGACTTGCCAGCATTACGATCCCTTGACCTTGGTGAGTGTGCTTATCTAGAGCGTTTACCTAACTTGAGTATGTCAAGAAACCTTGAGGAATTGAATCTTGAATTCTGTGTTAGATTAGAGCTTCATGAGGAAGACTTTGAAATGTTGGCCACATTGCCTTTGCTGCACCCTGTGCAGTTTTCAGGTGTAAATGAGTTTGGAAGGATCAGGTTGGACATTGTTAGGCGAAAGGTGCTTCGATATCTAGAATTTTGTAGTCCAGACTTTTGGTTGGCTTGGAAGGAGGGTGAATGGGAGGAGCTAGAGCTTGGGGCTTTCCCGATTGAAATTGGAAAACGTGGCAATTGGGAAACATATTATCCTCTCGATTTGGAAGATTTGGGATATGAATCATTGGAAGATTTTGGATATGAATCATTGGAAGATTGGATATGAATCATTGGAAGATTTTGGATATGATATGGAAGAGTTTGAAGAATTTTGTATCTGACATGAAAAATATTTGAAAGACCTATCATATCTCTAATATGAAAAATATTAGAGAGACCTATAGCACCAGACAAATGATTTAGGAAAATTTGAAATCTCAAGCTCTCCTTCAATGGATTGTTGTTGACCGCATCAATGAATTGTTGGTAGCTAAGATTTTCATGTGTAGTTGAAGACAAATGTGCAAAGCTTTGGTGCATTATGTGGTGTTATAGCTTTCTTTTTAAAAAGCTTAACCTCTAAATTAACAAAGAGGTCTGAATTGGGTCTCTCGTTGTTTCCACCGTCTTGATTAGGTCTTCAAGAATTTTTTACAAAATAAAGAACCATGTGCTCACCTCCAATGCATGCTACAACCTACTTTAGACTCAACCATGAAGAAAGAGAACAAGTGAAGATTCCAAACAAGATCCAAAGAGAAGCTCATGAACAATACCACTCAAAATCAAACCTTGATCTCAACTTCTATTATAAGGTACACTAGCTTTAATTCTCCTTAGAAAGACTTCGCCTTACTCTTCATGGGAATTGGAGAGGGTTTGATCCCAAAGAAGGATTCTAAGAGATTCTATGTGATCATTGGAATCAAACACTTTGAGTGCTCCAATATAGTTCCTCTTTGCAGATGGATTGTGAGGATTGAAGTGTAGGATTTGCTCAACAGATTGCAAATGTATGAGTTAGTCAAGTGCTTTGGCATTTATGTACATTTAACTTGAAGAGAACCCATTCTTTTTTGTAGAGTCTACAACCAAGCATGGAATTTAGAGAGTGTGGATAATATAGTTTTGAGGATGGTAACACATTGTACCAACGTTCCATGTCTTGTATCTCATTTTGGAATATTAGATATTTTTTTTCAACCCACAATATTTAAAAGGAATTTGGCTAAGGTTAACCCTTGCTTTCTAGTGATTATGTGTTGAATCCAATAAATGTCTATGTTCAGGTTCACAATTTCAAATGCATGGTATGGAATTAGCCATGGTTTTGAAATCTATAAGTGTATGTGTAATTGTGTATAAATGTACAAACATATGTATATCTATTAAATGAATCACTATAATATATCCATATATTCGTCTGTGGACATGGGACAAAACATGGTTCGTTCTTTTTAGAGGATAGAGAGTATGGATATGTTGTATTTGATTGTCCTTTTTTACTATTGTATTGTCGTTTTTTTGAACCCTTGATTGAATATGTTATGTACCGTTTGAATTAAGGGTTCTTGAGTTTGCATTCTAGTTCTTATGGATGATTCAAACTCCATTTTGAATTAGGGTGTAGATAGGACCATTTGGGGGTAGACCTAAATCTCAAGCATACTTCATGATAATTACCAATCAAATCCTTGCCTATAGATTCCTAGTTAAATATTGAATGATTGATTAATTAGTAGGAGGGGTTTTCAATGTTGGAAACCTTTTGGATTTATTACTATGCACTTTTAGATTGATGTTGGATTGTGCACAAGTCTGGGTGTGGGAGAAATGAGAAGATTCATTAAATCACTACATCCTTGCTATCAAATCAATTATTTAGAAACATGAAAGACACATAGGTCATGGTTAAGTCTAAAGATTTTCAAGGATAGACACTACATGAGCAGCTACAATACACCGCAAGTAGTAAAAAAATTTAGGCCGAGAATTTTGAATCTTCCAATTAAGTCACAATAGTATAAGCATGCAATTCATATTTTGGACTTGATCATCAATTAGTCAAAACTAATTATGATGAAGTTGGTCTCTTCGGAATTGCTTCCCAAGAAGTGACTTGGAGCTTAATTTCTCACAACATACCGAATGTTCAACAAACATTTGTGCACTACAAGTAAAAAATAGAGGTTATACATCATGCGTGTGCCTCTATTGCCTTTCATTTTGCGACGAGTAGATCTCAAGTTTTTGTCATTCTTTTGTCCATTCTATTGTGAGTCCCCAACTAGAAGTCAATGTTTTTTGAGGTCACACAACTGTAGGTGTAGTTTGCAATTCAGTTTTTAGTTGGCTTAGAATTTTTGTTGAAACCTGGAAATCATATTTGGTAAGGTAGACTTGAATTTGTCTTTCATGGCAACTAGTTGTTTGCTCAAGACTCTCAAGAACAATGTGATCCTTTTAAGTAATTCTAAAGGTTCTGAGTTTTCAACATTTGAACTGTACTCAAATCAACATTAATTTGCACTTCATAGATGGTTTTTGTCAGGGCTGTTGAATTTGTTGTCAAGGACATTCATTTGATTCTAGTGAGAACCTTCAAACACTTGATTGTGGGTAGTGTGCTTAGTGTCATTGGTATTCATTTAGATGATGAAATTTCAAGAATTTCCAAACTTTCAGATGCCTGTCTTGGAAGCTTTAATCTATCATTCTATACCATTTATTGTAAGGCAAGGAGTAATTTTTAAAGCTTTGTGAACTTGAATGTTTCAAATTTGGTGCTCCAAATTGTATCATTTTCATGAATATGACCATACTTGCTACAATTGTGATAATGATGGTCCATGTGATTACTCGACATAGCAATGACATTAGAGAGAATACGAGAGTTTTTGTACCAACGAACAAGTGGATGTGAATAATGCTCAAATCAAGGGAGGTCAAGTTTTATATTAAACAAGCAACCATGTATGAGAGGTCCCGTCCCTAGATAACATTGGCTTTGTATTCAAGTAAGTTCCTACTAAAAACCTTTTGCACATGTAGCTTCCATCAATGAAGAGTCTCCTTCCTTTTTGTCAAGAACAACAAAAGTTTCACAATTTGTATCATGTAATAATAGAAGCATTGTTATCAATCAAAAGATATGACTATTGACCAAAATAATAACATTGTTGAGTAGAAAGTGCTATTGAGGAGAGGAATCATGGTTAAAAGGGAATAGTGCCATTATTCTAGAATTAATGTGAATTTCTTGATGGAGATGATTTCAAACACATCTCTCCCCTAAAGTTTCAATTCAATGAGTAAATGCTTAGATTTCAAGTTTTGTTAAGATGGAGACCTTTTGAGGTAGGAGTACTTGATCGTGATGTTTGCCTAATTACAACACCAATTATGATGGCACAAAGATTTTAGAATCAAAATGAATAAGATTTGTTGATTTCTCTCAATTAGATCAACAAAATTTAGCTTATAGTGTCCATAATATAATAAATGCATATTTACTTTATTATTACAACTGCAATAAATTCTACCTCTTTGGAAACAACAAAAAGACAATATTCATCCAAAATGGACATTTTTTCGTCTTTCAAAATCAAATGCACAATAGATTCTTCCCTTAAACCCTAGAACAAGTAGGTGAGCAAGTAGGTGAAGATTTAAGTTTTTCTTGCCTGCACAAAATGTTGCCAAACCACAAAAAGACTATCAAAGTAATGAAGACTAGTACTCATATTTTACCTTTTTAACAAACTAAATGCTTCCAACATAGCAAACACAATGTACTACACTGATTAAATTATGCATAAGGTGGGTACCCCCCAAACCGTTACTTTTGCTAGTCAAATTTTTGTATTTTCTTATTGGAAAATGAAAGAGTTATAGTGCATCAAAAATGCGGCATTTAGATACCATATGCAAAAATTATGAAGGATCCAAGTTTTTTTGGTAGAGGTTCTAAATTCATTTTTTGACATACATACTAAACATAGTTGATTTTGGAGATGTACACAGAGTGATGATGGTGGTTTTAGGTAGAGTGCAATTTTGGATGTATCCGCCTTAATTCTACTAGCAAGTGTCAAATATTTTTGTCTTTTTGTTTGACCTTCTTGACCAGTAAAGATTTTTGTCATTTCTGTCAAAACTTACTCTAGAAATTGTGACTTCTAGCCTTCATCAGCCTACTATCTGAGGTTTGAAAGTGGTGAAATTGGTGCTTGGAGATGTGTGCTTGGTGTTCCAAAGCACTAAACTTTGAAGCCTTTTAATTCCCTCATGAATCTAAACTCAAGAATGCTTTGTTCCATGAATGCTTTGTTCTATGAGTATGAACTAGGCAAGAAGATTAAGTAAGGAGAAAGTAGAGCCTTAGTCATTATGAGAAGCAACATGGTGAGCCACATTAAGGGATACGCACCTATTATTGTCAACTAAATTATTAATTACTATTATTAAACATTAATTATTTTCTTTGGATCTTATTGGCAATTAAAAGAAAATTCTAATGTTCTTTAATATGCATTATTTGGAGGTTTGGACAACGTATGAATAAGTTGTGAATTTTTAAAGTATTATTTCAATGTATGCCAAAAAAATCCTATGCAAAATCTTATAGATTCTTATGTTTGATTGTATACATCTTGTATACTTAGTATCAATTTTTTGTAACACTATTTGGTTCAATTGCATTTTAGGAGTGTTGATTATGGGTGTGTATATACCTTAGTGGTAAGGGAAGTTAGATCCATTAATTAGAAGGTTATATTTTCATAATCTCAACTTTTGAGTCTACTTCAATTATGCTAAACTCCTAAAGAAATAGGTTTGCTTGGCCTTGATTACTCCTGTAATCATTTTGTGGTCACTCCTTGTCTTTGGGAAACATTTAGTATCAATTATATTTAAAATAATAATAATTATTAAAATATTTCAATACACAATAAAATATCTTTCCTTTAATTATGTGTAAATTTTGCAAATTGAAGGTGTTTTGCCTTTCTTTTAACACAAAGAAACAAACAAAATGCATAGTTACAATCTTTTTCAAGTATTAAAACTATTATATTAAAGAAAGTAACCATGTTTTTATGGTCATTGCTTTGACTATTTTGTGCTAGTTAATCAGTTTGTGCTAACAATGAAATTTTAGCCAATAAAAATTTCTAAAATCATAAATTGCATTTTTGGTGATTTATTATACTAAAGTACTTTGACATTTATTTAAAAAGTGTATATAAACATTTTCAAAGTAGTTGTATTTATCATTTTTGTACATGATACATAAAAAAGTTCCTTTGTAGAAACCTCAAAATAGTTGAAAAGACATATTCTATAGCACATCTAAATTTTTCTAAGATCCCTTAGGTCATAAGGGATTAGTGTCACATGTGTTCATAATCATTTAAAGAGTGAATATGAAGGACTTGGTATGATGTTGAAGAGTTAGTAAGGGCACTAGTCAATGCTTGCTCAAGTAAACTAAAATCATTCACAATCAATCTACTATGAACTAAGTAATGTGAAAACTGAGCTCTAATACAAGAAATCAAATACGGAGACATGGAAGTGGCAAGGGATGTAATCTCCACGTTATTTTCAAAAATCCACCATACAAAGAAGGCTGCCACTTGAATAAGGCCACCATATAGGTAGACTTGCCGCAAGGCCACAAGCGGAGTTTGAACCCATGCTCACATGTATGGAAAAATCATAGCTTCAACCATTGCACCAAGGTTAGAGCTTTATGAATATAATAGGTGTTTTGTTTTTCTTTTTCTCTTAGGTGTTCTCCAAAATTAACATTTTTCTTTCATACTCTATTTTCATTGATTTTATATGAAATTAATATTTAAAATCTTATTTTGAGGTCCAATCAACATAATTATGTTGATGGTTGTTTAAAAAATTGTCAATTCAACAAAGCCCACATTTTTTTTTGTTGTAATCAACATAAATGCATTGATCTTCTATTGATTAGGGTCCCTTTTTCTTGTAGTGTTTTAAAAGAAAACCTCAACAATAGTACTTGCTATTAGCCCATATGATGTATATAATATATGGAATAGAAATACCCACAAATTCTTTATTTGACATTGACTCAAAGTTCTTTTTCTTCTCAAAGTGTTGTCAACAAATGATTTCTATTGAATCACAAACGACGCAAGACTTCCATGGACCTCACAAAGAGACTTGATAAAATTGGTGCAAACAAACTAGATGTGAAGTAGAAAATCCATTCTTGTCCTAAAGAATTGTAAACAATTGAAAGCTCTTTGTTTATTGGTAGAAAGAACAGATATTAGAGGGAATTTGAAGCCTCTAGAAGACCATTTCAAAGTTTTTTCCTTTGTTGTGAACTGATGCATTGTCGTTAGAATATTAAATAATATTTTTTTTTAAACCAAAAAATTGATTATATAATTATATTTGATGTGGTAGTCAAGCAACCATATCAGAGTGCTAATGTGGCAAAGTTTTCAATTTCCCTACAATTTGGAAATTCATTAGATGGGATTTTAGGCTTCTAAGAGATTGATTTGGGGTTATTCCTCTTGTTGAGAACCACTATAGTGTTGTAAGACTACTAAATAATTTTAAATTTTTTAAAAATAAATTAAAATTGAATTTTAAAATTTTAATATATATATTTAAAAAATATTTTAAAATAAATTAAATATCAATATTTAACATGGCCATCTCTTGTCCATGTGAGACCTCTAATTTGGTGTTGATTTGGCATTATTCCCATGTTCCCTATAGTCTAAGAACTCATTTTCTTCTAAAGGATTTAAAAATTTGCTAATGTGCAGAAAGTTGTGGTCTTGTTTAGGCCTCAAAATACATCTCATAATCTAATTTCTTTCAACTTTGTCAAACAAAAACCAACCCTTGATGAAAAATATGATAAAAGCCCCCTATGACAAAGTTATTTACAAATTTGGACTAAGATGTGTATATCCGTTATTAATATTGTCTCAATTCCCAAATGTCCCACCTACATTTGGATCCCAAAGCATCCAATTTTTCCTAGATACTGATTACACAAGATGTTCACAATCAAACATGAAAGTCTATGAGAGCCTACTATTGACTTTTGAATACCAAACTAATACAAACTTGGGCCGCATAGACCAAAGAAATTAACTATTATGTTATTGTTGGATTGATTGGTTATTTTGGATAAGGTCAAACAAATTGGGTTGTCACAGAAGTACAAAGTGAAAGTGGTTGGCATATATGGAGTAGGTGGTATTGACAAGACCACCACTTACAAGGCATTGTGCAATGCATTGTCAAACAAGTATGTAGAGAGGGTGTACCATGTTGAATTTGACACCACATGCTTTAATTCCAAAAACTTGTTGTAGAATGTAGTAATCAATTTGATAAGAAAAAATACAACGTTTGTTCAAAAATTAGGTGAAGGAGAGGTAAGTGCACAATGTTGACCACCTAGAATACTTTTCTTTGGAATTGATGTCCTAGATGTAAATTGGTTGAATTTTAGCTTTGAACAATGAATATAGGTTATGTGATTGTTAGTGTTTATTCTTTTTCATTCTATCTAATATCATCATTTGGATGAGGACATGGTCCTTTGTTGTTCATCATATTGGTGATTATAGTACAATGTGCAATTCAACATGAGAAGGATGATCCCATGTTTCACCTCTTTTAGATATAGGATTGATATAATTGTGGTCATTGTCACTTGAATTGTGGTGAGTTAAATATTATTCTATTTTTGGATTTGTAGTGTAAAGATGTCTTGGAAAAGAATTTGTTCAAACAACATACTTTCTTGGCTCTAAACAATGTATGGGACAATGATAATTCCGTCAAGCAAGCCAAGATGTTTTTGAGCATTCCTTCGCATGAAGATAGTTAATTAGTAGTTGTGATGGTTTAGTTTTGAAGTGTTCTTGCTCTTTCGGGAATTGGTAGAGATGCATGTCTTGAGATGCATAAACTTGGACAAGAAGATGAAACATGTTTATTTTTATATTATGTTGCTGATGGAAAATAATTTACAGATGTGGATTCTATTGATTGGTATGTTTGTAAGTGTTATTTTTCAAGGGTGATGGAGGAGGTTACCATTACTACCTATTGGCTTTGGAGACTTTGGATAGGCAACTTGGTTGTCTTAAAGAAAAGCCTTCAAATGGATGGAACTCTTATTTAGTATGGAAGTGTAGCTCTTTTTGAGGAAAAAATGTTGTTTTTGATGTGGTTCAAAGTAATTTTGACCAACTTCATTTGATTGAACAAACTTTGTTTATAGATTTGGGTTTCTTTCTTCCTTGCATACTAGGGAAGTATTCCTGATTTGGAAGATTTTGGATAGGTTGGAAGAAGGGGCTACGTGTTTTGTACAAGAACAATGAATTCAAGATTCAAAGTCAAGTGCATGGTTTGTTTCCTTGCACCTATATTTTGAATTAGAGAACCACTTCTATGGATCAAGGTTGAGGACTAGTGTGTCTTTAAAAGTTGTTGTTTTAAGACTACTTGATTTCAATGTTGGGTGTTGTAGTTTGTTTGATGTAAATTATTTGTGCTTGTATTAGAGTGGCAATTGGATAGCCTCATACGGTAAGGCTTGTTGCAAGAAGCAGATTTGACATTGGAGAGGATCAACATGCATAATTAGTATTGTGAATTTGTAATACTAGAAGTGGTTGGAAAACTTGATACAACTAGAGACAAGCATGATCAGAAGTGAGTACTTGTAGGTGGGGATGATGGGGATCTCTCAAAGCTTGAAGTTATACCTGTTGGTGGATGTTGGTAGAATTTGTCTCGACTCTCTATATAGCAAGATTCTATAACCATGGAATTTTTGTCCCCTCCCCTACCAATTTGATCCTAAGTTTGGAGGGCATTGTTGGTGGGGATGATGGGAATTATTTAAAACAAGATGTTACACCTCGTGGTGAATGGTTGTAGGAAATATTCCAATGTTTTAATCAACCAAGGAAAGAACACAATTCTCATCCTTGTGCTAATCTTATCAAAAATTTGGAGACATCAAATGGCATTACTTCGCAAATGTTTGGTATTGCAATTGTATGATTTGAATTATGTATGTGGCAAATTGCACTTGAAGGGCTTGATTTGCTTATGAAGCATATAACTTTACCATTTTAGGCAACTAGAAAGCCTTGAGGGCCTTAAACCATTGAAGCACTTGACTTCTTTTGATTGGCAAAGTTGTCATATGACTTGTGATGTTTTGACAGACACTTGTTGTGGGTCAATTTCCAACATCTTTAAGATATTTGTATATTGAAAGGCAATGTATGATGTTGGGGTCTAATTTGCTTGCACGCTGCAACAACTTAATCAAGTTGAAGCTTATAAAGGTGAAAATTGGTGTAATATTGGATTTGAGCAATTGTTCATCCCTGGAATGAGTGGAGGTTGAAGATATTAAAAGCTTGCAAATGTCATTGGGACTTACTGCAACAAAGTCTTCTAGATTATAATCCCTTGAGATTTTGTTTATAGATGGGATTTATATTCTAGGGCTTGACCAACTTAATGGCTTGATTTGATCATATGTGATTGTATGTGGTTCTTGTTGGGAGGAGTTGTGTTTGCTATGTTTGACCAAATTACAGGCATTGACAATTAATACCTGCTCAAGATTGCATTCTACATCTTTCTTTGAGGACCCTTTATTGAACAGGTCAAGAACCGGTCAAATTACGGGCTCTTGAACTTGAATTCTAGCTCTTAGATGATTCAAGCTCAATTTCGAATCACAGTGCAGATGGGGGCAGTTTTTGGGTGGACCTGAGTCTAGAGCATGCAGAAGCAAGTTTCATTATAATTACCGTCGATCAAACCCCGCCTGCAGACTCCCTGTGAAATATTGAATGATCGATTAATCAGAAGGAGCAGTTGTCAATGTTGGGAACCTTTGGGGCTTGTTACTGTGCGCTCTCATGTCGATGTTGGATTGTGCATGAGACTAGGTTTTGATAGAAATGGGAAGATTCATTAAGTCACTGCAAGTGTAGCAATGATAGCCAGTGATTGTCTGAGAATTCTTGAGGAAGCTCAAGAACAAGCTGCAAACATGTTCAATCTCCCATCTCACAACCGTGGGTGTCAGTGCACAACAACAATTTTTTGCCTTGTTGACCCATGTTGATTATTGCATGTATTTTCATTCGTCTTCTGTTTGGATCACTAATTTTACATTTGTCTATCCTCACACTAGCAATCCATTCTTCGTAAATATTGGGTACCGTGTCAGGTGGTGAAGATCAGCATTTCCTAACAAATCAACAGATTTCTATGCAAATCAACAAAAAAGTGTTGATGATCAATATGTCCAAATCAACAAAAAAATCTGAATTTTCTAGTAGTGCATGCACAAATTATAAATGGATTTATATGGCAACTCACAGTTCAGCTGAGAATCGGCCCAACCCGTTTCATATACCCTCAACTGCAGACGTACCCAGAATGGAGTCCAATACTTGGGAAGCCCTCGTAGAAGTCCTGGTATCCGGGAAAATACAAGAAAAGTCCATTTGGACAGGGCATGACTGCGTAGTTTAATTTCTTTAATTTTTTTTTCCCTTAATTTCCTGTTGAACTTTGCAGTTGTTGTACACTAAATAGTGAAATTAGGTTGCCTTTTCAATTAGGTTGCCTTACCTTGTGAAGTTACCTTCTGACTCACTATGTCCACGTGGAGGAACATGCAAGTCAATTTTGGTATTAGGGTTTCGTTGGTTTAGGGCCTGTTTTGGTAGTTTGTCGTTGGTTTTTTGTTGGTTTAGGGCCTGTTTCGCTAATCTGTTTGTCAGTGGTGCCACCAGTTGTGTCCCGGATCGAGGGTCGAATCTTGTAGCAGGGAAAATGAAGACTCCGCCATACTGAAGGCCTTTCAAGTTCGGTGAGGCTTGATCAAATTCCTCTTCAAATTTTGGCTGCCGGATTGCGCTCACTGAAGGCTTGATTCAAGTTCGATGAAGCTTGATTTAGATTCCTCTTCAAAATTCGGCTGCTGGATCATGCTGGATTACACGCATTGAAGGCCTGACTCAAGTTTGCTGAGGCTTGATCTTGGAATTTCGAGGTGCTAACTTGCTGTTGGGGGGGGATTTTTTATGCAGGCTTAGATTTTTTAAATCAAGAGCGAATTCAAAAGAGCGAGTTTCTTGAATCCTCGCTTTGGGGTGTTCAAAAGTCAGTAAATCAAGAGCGAGGTGCTTGAATCCTCCTCCCCCTCCCCGCCCTGTTTTCACACGCTGTGACCCTGCAATTGCGGTGAGCATAGTTCACTCGACAAGAGAATTTTCCTGAAGTGTATGTGCACTGGGAGTGCAAAAACAGCAACAGACCCAGCGTAACGCCACGTGGGGAGCGCCGCAGCTCCCAACTGTACTCCAGTCACCATGCATCAACGCCCCGCATGCCCTCAGTTTGCAGGTCACAGCAGTCTCGGCCGCAAGCTTCCTGACCACTCGCACCCCGAAGGATAACAAGCTCTCTGTACAGTTCTTGGCTTCATACCAGTCGATCCTAGAGCAACTCTTGGGTGAAACTAATCAATTGGGACGCAGATTACTTCAAGATCCAACCCTTTCCTTGTCCATTCTCGGTTGAAATCGATCGGTTAACAGATAGATACAACTTTCATATATGGAGTCATCATCATTGGTGAATTGGTGATGCAGTAAGGCTCTCGCGACGAGCGCCATTTTCTCGTCAGCTTGCATTGCGGGGCGTCATTCGATCTCGGGAGGGTTGCGTGCCTTGCCTCTATTGCAAGTGGGGGGCTTGCCTTGCTTGTTTCCATGAAGGAGCGTCGGCGTTGTCCGCATGTCTGGACAGTGATATCGATTTGAGCGGCTCGTTTGTGGGACAGCATGTAGGTAAGCAAAGCAATCCCGAGCCATCCAATATGTCCATCTGTGGAATTTCTGAAGAGTTTCATATATAGTCAATTGATGTCTAGTGATGATAGAATAGGAGACACGAGGAATGGAATTGAGACACTGAGGGGCATTATTTATTTTTCATAATGGATTTCTCGAGTGGGAATCCGCTCCCATTGACAGTCTTGTGTTTTGTGGCCAGAAACTAGGTGGAATTTGTTTCTTCCTGCTAAACTGGATGCGATTTTCTATTGTTGCTAGACTTGTTGATCCCAATTGAGATGGTGGATGGCTTGGCTTATCTATTGCATGTCCCGGGGTTGGACACAGGAGAAACTCCAAATGTCCATCTTTGAGGAGTTTCATTGTCCATATCCAGTGATGATAGAAGAAGATACATTGGGATCTACCAGGAATGGAATTTGGACACAAAAGGACAACCATTTGTCCAATTTTCATTCTGGATTTCTCTTGGGAATTCGCTCTCAATGAAAATTTTGTGTTTTGTGGCCCTAATTTGACTGAAATTTGTTTCTTCTTGCAGAAGTAGCATCGGTTTTTTGTTGCTGTTGCTCGACTTGCTAATTATCCCAATTGAGGCCGTAAAGGGCTTGACTTACCTATTGCGCCAGCTTTCTGTAGCAACGAAATTCAACAGAAGTCAAAGGTGTATCCATAGTCAAATTAACCTGATTCACATACCCCGCACTCTGCACAAATCCACAACGCATTTTCCAATCACAACGATGGGAACGAATTGAAAATTCATAAGGTGTGTCATGGAAGTTGTTTTTCTTTGAAATGGTTTGAATTGTTTGTTATTCTTAGCTCCAATTCATTGATTATTTGGTCCTCACAAGGTAAGAGGTCCATCAATCGTTAAGAGCTAAACCTGAAATTTGGACAGTAAGAGCTTGAACTAAATTTCAGAGAGGTGAAACGTTTTGAATTATTTTTCTTGTAAATTTTCCTTGAAAGACAAGTGGCATTGGCATCTAACCCAGGGTTGTCTATCCGGACGTGACGTGGGCTTTTTACGTCGTGATGTCACGTCACGTCCATCGTGACACGTCACGAATCCTAACATCCCTAACCCTAAAGTGACATCCCTAACCCTAACCCTAAAATTTCAGAAAATTTTGAGCTTTGGTTTCATTTTTTTTCTACAAATATAAATAGAATATCAATTGTACTATTACTATTGAAACATATTAGTCTAATGTACAACCTTCTATGTAAAGAGTTTTGCAAAATTCCTTAAATTTTTTTTAATATTCCATCATGACGTCGTTTGAGTAAAACGTCACGTCACGTCCATCCAGACGTGACGTGACACGGACAACCCTGATCTAACCCAAGTCGTTTCATATTTTTTGGAACTTTGTGGAATTAGTTATGAAATTCTGAAGTTGAAATGGCATAGGTCTTTCAAATCGCCCACCTCCTCAAATGTACATTTTTTGTACATTGTTCAAGTCTATGAAAAAGCAACGTGTATTAGTAGTGTGCATTTTAAGAGGTGGGCAATTTTAGAATATGAGCGCTTTTAGAACCTCCTACCTTAATATTTCCTAAGAGTCAGTTCCTCTCATTTTCCTTGAATTTTAGACCATCCTTGCCAAAGGGTGTAGGTTGAGCTTAATCTTGCCTACTTGATGTCAATTCACAAGAATGTATGCACCTACAGCTTGTGACCAACAAGCTTGTTTTATTTGTATATTTGAGCTATGCCAAATGGGGAGTCAATTCAACATGTTTCAACAAAAGCAACTCGTAAGCGTGTTATTAAGTGGATGATAAGTACATCAGAAAGAGATGGTGTAGTTGGTCTTATGGGAAAATGTTTGAAGGAATTTCCTCAACATTTCCAGCATAAAAACTACCATGCTAACATTACAAAGGCCAATAAATGGTGGAAAGGACGAGCTGATTTTTTTCAACAACTGGAGGATGAAGGAAATCACCTTTCAATGGTATGTTGTAGTACTGCAATCCGACAGAGGATGGATATCAAAGCTCTACCTGGTCGAGGAAGGAAGCGAGTACCTTGGGTCTTATGGTTGCATGAAGAACTCAAAGGTGAATTTTCGAGACTAAGAGCTGCTGGTGTCAAGTTTTCTGCCAAATTATTGCTCTCTTTGGCAAAAGACATTTTGTCAACATCTCATCATCCTCTATTCTCACCACATCATAGAGAACCAAGAGCAAGAAAATGTTTGTTGGATTTGGTGAATCTCTCTTGGATCTAAGCATTCATGGTGCGTTTCAACATTGATGGTAGGACTCAAACAAACAAGCTATTAGTGAGTCCTATCAAACAAACCCATATTGAACAAACAATGGCTTATCATATGGGTGAGTTGAGTAGGGGCTTTGAGAGTGGTGATTTGAATGAGGACCTTATAGAAAATGTTGATGAGACTCACTTCATCATCAACGTGGATAATGGCAGAACCTTGGGATTTAGAGGAGATGACACTTGAAGTATGCAAATGTAGTATCAGGTGGAGTTGGAATTACAATGGTGGTACAAATATCAGGGGGTCAGAATGGTGTGATACATGATCCCTTCTTGATATTTCAGAATCAAGGATGCACATATCCTATTCGAGGTTGTCCAGGTGATGTGGTTGGTGTGAGCTATCGAACTGCTACAAAGGGTTTTATGACAGGAGTAGTATGGAATGACTATTTGAATGAGCCAAGAGCCATTCAACCGGATTCCTTGGGGCGAAGAAAATTGATGTACGTAGATAATTGTGCATCGCACAATGATACTACACAAGCACTTTTGACAACTGATAGGTTGAACATAGAAATTAGAAAACTTCCTGCAAATGCAACAGATTTGTGCTAGCCGGTTGACTCTTTTGTCATTTCAAAAATCAAGGATGCATGGTCTTTGCGTTGGGAAGCCTACAAGTTACATTGCGTTCAAACTGGAAATTGGCAAGACAAAGTGTGTGTGGATGGTAGGGCATCGGGAATGTTAAAAAATCCTGGAAAACGTTTTTTCATGGAATTGGCAGTGGCTGCTGTGAAGGATGTGAATGAGCAAAAAGATGTAAGAGGAATTAATTTTGCTCGGAAGGCCATGATTCGTACAGGTCTAGCACGTAATATTCTTGGAGGTTGGCATATCAAACAACTGACTATGGAACTTCAAAACATCATTGCAAAGTATCCTGATCATTTTAGAGGAGCGCCAGTTCCTATTCTACTTTGATGGTTTTATCTTCCAAGGAGTGTCTTTTTCTATTCTCTTTAATGGTTTCATCTTCAAGAAAAATACAACATTGTTTGCTATTGAAAATGCCTCCAGGTTTGTAATTTCATAAGTTTTTCAATTTGATTAATTTGGTGTGATTTGCTAGTAAAGTTTGATCAAAATAGAGGGTTTTACTTGAAATAAAGAATTTTTTGTTGTCTCATACTATTGTTATTTGCTAAGGTTTTTAATGCATTGCTATACATTTTCTATCACTTGTTTACCATTCAAAGTGCATACGAGAATGTGTGTTGTTTGCTACGATTTTTTATGCATTGAGGTGCATACAAACATGTGTAGTTTGTGCTTGGTAAAGCTATTGAAATGATTCAAACTAATTGAAATTAGCATTTGGTAATTTTATTAATAATTTTTTTACTGAATTAATTAATTTTGAAAACTACCACTGTAAAAAATAAATATTTATATAGTGTGAAATGTCGAGAAATTAGTGAGGGGCAACCTAATTTCACTATTTAGTGTAGTTTTGAGTATTCCAAGCTGAACCGCCCCTAAACAGCTAAAGCCCAAAGTTCCAGAATCGTAGGCCAAAAGTGCCCTGAACCTGCAAAAGGGGTTAAGGTAAAATAGCCCATTGCGGTCAAATGACCCATTGCAGTCACCTCGGAAATGACCATTGCGGAGTTTTTTAGTATGTGAGATGTGGAACACAATGCATGTCTTACATGATAGCTATAGAGTGAACACTCACCTCATTAGGAACTTCTAATTTTTCAGTGTGAAGTTCATTGTAAAAATGGCCTTCTGTAATAGAAAATATTTTGACTGCATTAGGTACACTAATGATGATAAATAGTGTTACCCATACTAACTGTTTTAGAAATGCTATAAGTTTTTATTCTTCATAAATATTTTTACGAAAATCATAAATCCTAGTGTTATTCTAAGTGGGAAAACTCTACATCCATAGTTGGTAAAAATATTCATCAAGAGTAAAAACTCATGGCTTTTTAAAATAAATTAGTGTAGGTAACACTATTTATCATCATTAGTGTAGTGAGACGAGCATTATAGATTCATATTTTGTTAGTTTTAAGGTAGTCTACAGATTCTTTTGGGCTGAACATTTCAAAAATTTCTAGAGAATTCATACTTTGTCAAAAAAATTTAATTTCAATTGCACTTGTTGTTTCTTACACTTGTATTAATGTGGGAAAAAAATTGAAAAATTTCAACAAGATGATGTCAAACTCCTCATTTTGACCACAATAGGTTGTTTTACCTTAATCCAAAACCATCACAAGCCTAGAAACATTAAACACTTTGTTCCCATAGCAAAACACACACGAAACACATTCAAAAATGGAGTTTTGCTTTCTTGAAAATTTGGCATGCTTGATTGGAATTGCGCATGAATTGATTATTCATTATGCAAAAAGAAAAGTACCAATTACATAGTATATTTTATAGTATGCCAAATTTTTCTGAATGGAAGAGTGTACCGAAAAGTCTGTAAGGTAGTATGGCCTTAAAGCGACCATTTACCGGATGGTCTCTATTTTTCGTAGGTTTCCATGAATAAAAATATTTTTGGATCATTTTTCAAAGAAAGAAAAATGGATGTGGAATGTTACACAAGTGGTTTTATATTTTTTTGAATCATTTTTGAATTACTTATGAATTTTCAAGAAAGTAAATGGATGGTTTAGAAAGCTCGGGGGTAGAAAAAGACTTTTCAAGCTTTCAAAACAAACGCAACCCTCCGTGAATCCAAGACAAACATGTTTATCAAGCATTGATGAGGATCAAAATATGACATTGGCTAAATTTCAAAATCGACATCATAACCATCGACTACAACAGTCTATGAAATTGTCAAATTCTACATCACAATCTTTGAATGCAATGAACATAGTCATTCAAGGAGCTTCCAAAGTAGGAAAATCAAAGGTGGAAGAATGTACTAAAAAGAGTAAGAAAAGAGAAATGCAACCATTTGCGGTCACTCCAACCAAGAGACAACATGTAGAGAGAACCCCCTTTGATTCAAGAGACCCTTTGTTTAAGAACAAAACAAAAAAGGTCGATCACATTTCGAATTCATTTGGAGAGAAGATATTAAAGATTAAAAAAGGAAAAGAAGGAGGGCAAACAAAGGACATTTCTTCCATCTAAGCAAGTATTTAAGGAAGTGGCGCGACCTATACAATGTTCATCTGACGATGTGGAAGACACAGGGAGCGATGAAGACGTAAAGAAGAGAAATGCATATGAAAGTAATGGAGCTGAGGTAAAAGGAGATAGTGATTACATTCCTAGTAGGGATTGAGGGGATGTATTGTTGTAGGCCACTCTTCAAGTGTTCATAATATATAGAGCATGTACTCACAATTCATTATTTAAGCATTCATTGTGGACTTGTGGAATTTGTTTGCTTGTTGATGTAATTGATTGGGGTTTTACATATTAAGCCATGTTGAAGGAATCTTATATTTATGGGATTACCAAGTTTTTAGATTTTGCAAGTGAAAACAAGTTTGAAATTTTTTTGTAGTTTTAACACCTTTGCAACCAAACATTCAAAATTTTCAATCTATAAGTGATAATGTTGTAAATTCTTTTTCTAAACCCTCTAGTATGCCTAATTTAAATTTGTATGGTTACAATTTTTAAAAATTGATACAAATCATCAAAATGTTGACTTCTGATTCAATGTAGAGTAAATTCTAAGAAGTTAAAAAGAGGCCTTGAGCATTTAGGGGTTCATGTAGTGTGCTTCCAACTTGATTAACCAAAAAAAAAACTCAAAACTGTTAAACTAAAAGTCCGGAAGACACCGAGACCACAACTGATTTAGTTGCATCCACCAGCCCATCTGCCTTAGTGTTCTAAACTACCGTCCGCCTGCGTCGTCCATTTGGCGTCCACCACTGCCCAGTTTGGAAAAAAATTCTTTTGGACGTTCAGTCCATGGAGCGTCCGCCAAATCTGGACGTCCGAACGCTTGGACTTCCGGACTTTGGACGTGATTTTGTCCGGGACGTTCATCTCGTGCAACCCTGGGTATATAGTAGTACTTGCAATTTACTAAATATTTATAATTTCTACTACTTTTGGAATTTAAACCTATATATATGCAAAATTTTGGATTATTTTAGATATTTTATTCTATTCATATCCAAATACCATATTGGTATGTAACATACCTATTTTGATTTAACACTCTTTATGGGAATTTTTGCATATAAAACTTAACTCTCAAATGAAAAAAGTGAAAAAAAGTACTAAAAATTCCAAGTGATAAATTAGGAGCTCATAGTGACTATGGAGAAATGACCACTTCTTACTGAAAGTTTGAAGTGAGCTAGAATTTTGTGCGTGTAAGCAAAATTACAATATATAACAGACTGATTCATTTATTATGTTTCAAAAAAGTTTTCCTAAAAAAAAACATCAAAATAGTTGGAAGCAACAAATTAAACTAATCAAATATAAAATAATAAGTGATTTTTAAACCAAAAAATAGAAAAATAGTTCTTTATGTAAAATGCACTTTTAATAAAAATTTGAACCCATTCCCTAAAGTCCCCCAAAGTTGTGGATACTTTTACAAGATCCGCACCAAATATGACACTAATTAATTCTTTACAAATGTTTCTTGCTTTGATACCACCTTTCTTATCAATCTTTAAGAAATTTATTCCTATATATGTATTAAAGTACCATCCTCCATGAATATTAGATTGAAAAAATTAGGGGTAGTAACGCTTGAAGAGTGAAACTTTTATGATGAATGAGTAGCAGTGGAGTGAGAAGAGGATCCAATAGGGGGATATTATCCATGAAGAAGGTGTGACACTCTTTTTGTAAGAATGATAATGGAAACCAAAAAGAATCCTAAACTTGCAAAGGAGAATTGATTGAGTAATTTTTTGGCACTTACATGCATCTAATGTTGTAGAAGAATGTTATGCCAATGTTGGGCATCAACTACTTAGCATGACTATTGCAAGGCTATTACAACAAGGGCGGTAACTATTGCCATGGAAGTACTTTTCGATTGATTGGGGTGAATTTGATGTTACATAGGGTGAAAGCAAGATGGATCATACCCATACAAAATCTTTTTCATGTCCATTCTTCACTCCCTCTTGAAGAAAAGAATGACCATTTTCAATCTTCAAAAGATGGGACCTCTGCAAGCCAAAGAGAGCCAACTAAAAAGTGCTATGTCTCCATTCTCAAAAGATTGAGAATGGGATGAAGAAGGTATAACAACCCCTATTCTCCTTGGTATTGAAAAACTAGTACAAGCCTCCTTACATGAGGTCAACAAAATGTATTCCGATCCACCTTCTTAGTGGCATATGCATCAATGGAGGCTTCCTCAAGGAAGTGAAGGCTCATATCAATCAATGGAAGTTTTCTCAAAGAAGTGAAGATTCCTTAGATAGTAATAGAAGCGCATTTTGACTTAAAACTTGATGCCAAACAATCCAATTTCAAGAGCATTTGGCATCAATCTTCCTCCATATAAGAATTTGTCTTGAATTCTTATTGATCTCAAAGGAAAACTCATCAGTTCAATGAACTTGCTTCCACTTGTCAATTGTCCATATTTAGTGTGCTTCTGCAAAATCCAACCTCCTAGCTATGTGCTTATCCCTCAAAATTGGCTTTCTTTATTGCATGACAACAACTAGCAAAAACAACCTCATTAAAGTGTGTTGGCCAATGCATTCAATGTCAAATTGTTTGCATTAAGAATGGTACCCATTGATTGAGCATTTTTAGATACAAGTTATATTGCAAAATGAGCAATGCTAGTTGATTTTGCCACAAGACAACCAATTCCACCATGGGATTATGGGAACATCTTGAAGAACATTGGACATTGTTCTTAGTACTAGGGAACATATTGTGTAGGATGCATTGTGCACTAGAACTTACCATGTCGCGCTCATCCATTAACTTGTTCTTGCGTAGATTGTGCCCCTACCGGCATGTTCTACCTAGTACAATATCTACAAGTGGTCCTTACCAAGAGTAACTGGGACATCACATTCCAACATTTTTTTTGGAGTTCCAAGAGATTTTGGGTTCACAATTGTCCTATGAAGCTTAAAGTTCTTTGATCACAATGTTCAAGTATGTAGGGTGTCTAAGTTAGGCAACAATTTGTGTGACCTTTGGACATGATTTGAACATTCCAATGATGCACGCCTTCTCCTCAATAGACAAACTTCAAGTCTACATTGTTTCAGCCACTTCAAACATGAGTGATTTGCAATTTGTGAATGTTGGAGCATTTTTAGGAGCACTACTACCTTTCTTGAAAACTAAGGGAACCTTATTGAAGGCTATATCCTCAAGTTCAATATAAAGGTACCCCCTATCTATTGTACAATTCAAAGAATTTTGCTTTCTAGTAAATTGAATTGACCTTTTCGGTCACGCTTAAGTAACATTGCAAATGTTTTTACACAATCTCAATCAAGCATACAAAATATACAATATACAATTTCAATTTTGAAAAAAAAAAACATTTTGGTGCATTCTCTTAGTTAAATTTTTGGGTTTAGGAAGATAATTATTGGTGATGAGTTTTCAAGATTCAATTATGTGCATGTGAAAGAAACATGCTTGGGCACATCTTTCATACTAGAAGTAACCAAAAATTAATCTATAGATGGTTCAATGTTGGGGTGCATGTCAACATTTTGGAATGAAATATTTTTCATAATAATCATACATTTATGCCATGAAGCTTGGAAGGTGTGATGAATCCCTGTGCCCTCCATAGACTGGCTGTTCTGTACCATGCCAGTTGCAGGTTGTTGCCTTTCATCCAGTCCAGGACACCATGGTGATGCCATTTACATTTGATCAGAATGGTGCGTGAATAATAGATATCTCCTACAACCATGTAAGCATTCACTGGCTGCTGAAGTTTTTGGCCACTACACTAAAATTGGTAAATAGTGTTGACAACACTAATTGTCAACACTAACATTAATTGTGATTTGCAAGGTTAGTGTTAGATGAAAATTACTTCATTTTAACACTATTTTAGCTCTATAGTAAATTATAATTTTTTAGGAAAGGGACAAATTTTCATGGCGGAAGGCAAAAATTACAATTTTGCAGAGAAACGACAAATTTTCACGACGGGAGGCTAAAATTACAGTTTTGCAGGGAAGGGACAAATTTTCGCAGTGGAAGGCAAAAATTACAGTTTTCTTGAAAAAGGATAGATTTTCATGGCGGGAGGCAATAATTACAGTTTTGTAGGGAAGAGACAGATTTTTATAACAGCAATTAAGTGCCCCAACACTATTTACACATAAGTTGAAAAATAGTGTTGGGGGTAAAAAACAAGGAACAACACTAATTATCACCCAACACTATTTATCAATTTTAGTGTAGTGCTGTTGGACACGTGAGCAAGCTTGACAGCTGCCTTGGTAATCCGACTAGCAAATTCTCAATCATGGCGGAGGTTCTGTTAGTCATTTGGGCCAGGATTGGTGATTTCACACGTTGCTCAAGTCTTCTTACAAAGGCGTGATGTTAAAAATGCGGAGCAGCATATGTACAGTATAGTACGCTGCATTGTTTCCTTAAAAGTCGTGCAGCAATGTAAATGGAAGGTAGCCACCCAAGTTCCTCCCAAAGCTGTGTCAATCCTCAAATCTTAGGTTGCCTGAGCCACCCGTGCTCATTCCTTTGCCCACCTGGAGCACATCAGGTGAATGTTCGGATATCTCAACGCGTCATGAACCCCTTGGACGACCCCTTGGCCTTGTACTCGGGGAACGAAGAAGGTTGCGAAAAGTGTCTGAAGGCTGAGCACCACTAGACGTGTGGAACGGAGACTGGTGATTAGAGGTGTTGAACATGGTTGGCGATCCACCAGTGACGGGTCGGGGAGCCAGAGATTGCCTTCGAGGGCGTAAAATGGGGCCTTCTTGGCGAGTAGGCCAAAAGTCAGCAGTGCCTGCATGGGAATTTGTTGGCATCCCTGCAACCCAATGCCTTGCTATTAGGTTCATGCATGTGGCTGCAATTTCCATCTTCAAACTCATTCTATCATTCTTGATATCCCTCATTGGATTCACGAGTACAAGAATACTGGCAGCAGAGGGACATTACCGGACACTGAGGCGGAAGGTATAGGCAGATGTCTGATATCTTCAAATCCGTTAAACGCTGGAGCAAAAGCAAAGGGGTTTGGCCGCTGTATCACGGCCTGACTGCCAGGCGTGGTGGATGCAAAAGAACGCTTCAAAAGCTCGTGCTCCTTTCTTAGAGCATCATACATCTCTTCCAATTTTCTCTTCTGCCTGTCGAATTTGCAATGAAACACGAGCACACCAGAATATATCAAGAAAAAATCAATAAGAGCTAGGTCGTACCATCTATGTAGAGTCTATTTCGAACTACTAGCAGTTCGCAACACAGAAAGATAGTTCAGGTGTGGTTTGGGGGATTCTGGATTCCCGTCGCTCAAACTGACTGCCACTCCAGTACATACATGTACTAACATCTAGATATTGATTCCAGCCTACTACTCCAAACTGCTTTTCCTGCAAGAGCGCATTGGTGAAGTTGATTGCGCAACAAGACAGTGAGCTCCAAAAGCGTGAGCTCCAAATTAAAGCATTTGTCAGTGAGTAATCAAGTCAGTCAGAGTTGGTTCAATTCGTCTGTTAACTGTCAAACTAGCATGCAGCACTAGTTTTGCAGACTCCACTGTCATGAATTAAGATCTCAGACATGGTGTCCTGCTGTGCGGGCAACGAGAGTTGCCCACAATTGAATAGCAAATAGCCGCATATTGCTTCTTTTTACAAATGAACAACTTGGAAACGTAAGATGATCACTGAAAGCTCAAACTGAAAGGATCGTCTGAAACCTCGACTTCTCCGTGTATTTCTCTTGTACTTCCTTTTTGTCTTTCTGCATCGTTTCCTTTTCATGCTCCATGTCCTTGATTTTTTTCATGGCTTTCTGGTACCCCGCATGCACTTGCTGAAGCTTGGAATTGTACGCTTCCTCTACTTGGTTCATTTTTTGAGAGTAATCATCCTGCATTTGCTCACACTTTTGGCGAAACTGCAAAGCTTTGTTGACAGAAAGCTGAACTTCCACATCTTTCTGTCCAATCCAGAAGACGACTCCCTTAAACGCGCTTTTCATAACTACTGTTTGTCAAGGAGTTTCAACTCTCTCTTCGTTCTAATCCCATACAACCACAGTACATGCCTCGGAAAACATGAAATCCAGATCAACATTATAGGAAGAATGAGGATACTGCTTTGAGGTGCCACGCCAGCCATCACCATCTGAGCACAAGCAAAAAAACTCGTAAAGAAGCTCTTCTTAGAATAAAGCGTCAAGGCACGAACTCCGAAGCTTTGCGTGATAACAAACATGTACGAGGCCAGAACCGGGCTAGTTCGTATTCTAGCAAGGAGCTTATGCATCATGCGTACTGACTTAAAACTCCTCTCACGTACTGACTGCGGCAAAACGCAGTATAAAATCCGTCGTAGGCAGTTCTTTAGCAGGTTTCATTGCAGTGATTCACAAACGCGCGCAGGCGTTTATCCTCCCAGAGAAAACAACAAAATACTGACTACCCGCTAATCACGAAACATTTTCTTGTCTAATTACATGCTGCAACGAATTCAAAGGATTTTACAACTTGATAATGAGCGCCAAGAAAACAGAGCGTAGATATTTACATTGATCCATTCATCGGTTGGAGCCATGTCCACAGCCTTCGTCTTGCTGCGGTCACAATGAACATTAAAGAAAGAATCGAGTGCTGCATCGTGAGTAAACACAGAGTGTTGATAACGAGGAAAATCTTAATCTCATTAGTGACATCAATCGCGTTCAAGATATTGAAAGCTTCGACAAGCCACAAGAAATGACTTGCAGTAGAAAAAACTCACCTCTCCGAAAGCATCTGCTCGCACAAAGGGCAGGCAGCGTCGACGGAGCTCAAGATTTTCTGAGCATCTTCGGTACCTGTGACTCCGATAAGGACTTGAACAGCGACGGAAAGAAAATGGAAAACTTACTGTCACTTGCCGAAATCATTAATTAGTCACAAGGATACAGAATATATGCCCGCATGTTGTCGCGACTGCCTTGCCCTCCAAATCCTTCCAACAGGCGTTACACTTCATAATGTCGTCAGCTCACATTCCCACCCTAACTATTCCTACTCGCTCTGCGCAATAGTAAAAGCTAATTCCTAATAAAACCTCGGACCTCCCGAAATAGACAAGCCAAACCTGCACAAAACACTCAAAACAACGGATGATCAGGCCGATACGAAGTCCTCATACAGGCCTTTACAAACAGAAGCGATCATTAGTGTGAGCATCGAAGTACAGCTGCCTGCGATGCAGGACGTTAAATCGTGCCATTGAAGGTGGGCCAAGCAGGGTAAAATTTGTGTTGTAGGGATAAAAGTAAAAAAAAAGCCCCCTATTTTGAGCCATGTCTAGAGTGCGTTATAGACTTCACCTAGCTAATTTGGGGTCTCTGATTGCAAATATGAATTCAGAATTTGCAAAAAAAAATCACATGTGGCAAATAAAAAATTCCTGCGTTTTCCTCGGGTTAAATCCACCTCACCAGGCCCACCTTCGATGGCATGATTTAACGTCCAGTGCCTGCGATATCTCAAGACTGAGTATGTAAACCGTAGATAACCCTTAACAGGTGACCTTGGGAATCATTCCTTTTCAATACCGTGTGAATCATTGGCTTAACAAATAGTAAAAGTACTCATTGGAAGTCAAAGTAATGTATAAGACTTCCCCTTTTCACAACAAAATTTTGAGGACGAATAGTTGCACTTTAACACTTTTGTCCTACTAGAAGGATTCCCTATCATCCATCAAACGCCAAACGTCTGGGTCGACATTTAAGAGTTAAATAGATAGCTCTTTGAAAAATAATTATTATTTGATATCAGTGACTTTTGATATTTCTTGTTGAATTAGTAATAGATCCTTTTAGTCAAAAAAAAATGACTTGAGTCTACACTTGAAAAATGAATTACAAATCAAAAGAAAACATGAATTTATTATGTAATTACAATATTGGTATACAAGATAATTTTATTAGTTGTATGGAGCAATATCACTAAGCCGTACTAATTTGGAATTATGTGATATTGCTAGGTGTACTAAATTCATGAAAATGAAGAAGTTAAATTCACAATATATACAAAATCAATATAACTTGATGTACACTATCACTAGTAGAAAACAGGGCTGTAAATTACTGGAGGATATGACTGAAAAACCAGTCATATATGACACTTATGACATCTAAATGACTAAAACTGGATTTTTAGCTCCCTGTAATATAATAGAAGTAATTTAAGTCAAACCAGTCATTTAATCTTTTTCATTACAGGACTATGGATGAAGTTCATTGGGTGATGTGATAATATGGGGAAGCTGACGTGGCACAAATTTTTGAAATTTTGCTGTGACTTTGGTGTCATTCTAAGTGCATAATGTTAGGTGATGTAGTCATTATTGAGTCATTTTGTGGTGGGATTGCAGTCATTGTGATGTCATTTTTAAGGTTTAGGGTAGTCACTATGAAGGTCATGGATGTGCTCAGAGTTCAGGGCTTGTAATGGTGCAATCTGATATATGTTTGTTACCTTAATATATGACTACTACATGTTTCATTCAGTCATTCAGTAGTTGGATAAGAATGCGTAGTGAGAACATATAGAGAGGTAGTCATACCAAAACCTACATTGTTACGATTCAACGTGCTCCATTTGTAACTACATAATGACTGCCACAGTAGGGCCATACAATGCACGGTTTTAATTAAGCCCGCATGTCATGACTCAAGGTAGCTATAAACATATGACTAGGACAGTAACTAGTTCAAAGGTGATGTACATGAATACTGGGACAAGGTAATGAAAACAAAAACCATAGACAGTATAATATATTCACAGAAAAAAAGGTGAACATGGATTAGGGAAAGCAGATCCTAAAGTGTTTATGCTCCTGATACTCCAGTCATGGTGCATGTCGATGGAGAGGAAAAAAGGGGGAGTATGGTGCCTACAAACTAGACATTACAGTGTTCATGCAACAACTACTCCTTGCATTCATATAATTATAATGTAAGGCTGCCTAAGGTATATAATAAGAGGCCCAGCATTTGGCAACAATCATACCACTATTTATGCAGTTTGACCGCCTGTTGATGTCATGCACTCCCTGGCCCATAGAGTAGACCCACCAACGCAATCTTTCACCTTTTGTTGTTGACCTTGAAGGTTCGGGAACATCAAAGACAACTAGGGCCAAATAGCCTGAAATTCCTCAATCACATCCACTCTGTAGCACAAATCAGGAATGGTGACAAAATGGTGGACATCTATCCCACTGACACCACTCACGATACACGATGCAACGCTTTGCTTAGTTTGCATTCTTCGGGTTTAGTAGGAACACTTCTTAACCTACCACAAACTGATACACAAAGGGGAGTTAGCAATTCACATTTCAAAGAAACTTAAGAACAAAACCAAGCATAGATTTCCAAGGCTACTGCTAACATTCTATAGAGCGCCGCAACTGCTGACAAGTTTCTGAACAGTCATTCAGTAATGGTAGACTTGTCGTAAAGAGAAAAATGACTACAACATCACAAGGCTGGGATTAGACATGCTTTATCGTTCACTACTTATGAAATCAGTAGCTAGTCCATGGCTAGTCACTAGCCAGCACCATGTTGCGTTTTACAATGACAAGCCAAAAATTGCTAGCATTAAGTTAATACATCTATTCAATCCACTGCACTGGCCACTTAGAACAGCAAGCCAAAAACAAAATGGCTAAAATGCAGGTTCTACTTATTCCACTAATTTTGGGATTGCTAGTTTATGTGCAGAGGCTACCTTCTCAGCGGGTGCTTTCTTCTTTGGTGGTGCTTTTGACCTCGTTGCTGGCTTCACCAACTTCATCTACACAATGCCACAAGAAAGAAGTCAGTTCTGTGACTATATGCCAAGTGAGGGGACATTTGAAGCGGCGAACCCGACAGGTTCACAGGTCCCCTCACCTGCCCACTTTGAAGCAATCACAGCTATGACGTCATCTGTACTGTAACCAGCTTGTAACATGTCATTCTTAAGTTGGCTATAGCGACCATGCACTTGGACTCCCAAGCTGCTAACCTTTGCAAGCTCTTTCGCAAGAGGTGTTATGCCTTCTGCAGCGGTTTCCTTCATTGGCAATTTTTGTTCCCTTGGTGAAGTCCGTTGAGGTCGGAGGAGAACCTTTGGATTCAAGGAGGCACTCAACTCCACCACTACAGCCGTAGTTGCAACTTTTTTCTTGTCAGGGGAATCTTCTTTGTTTCTCTCCACAACCTTCTTCAACTTGCGGATCCGTGGAGGTTTCTTGGAGTCTTGCTGAGAATTTGGAGGTGCAATTGCACTTTTAGAGGTCTCCTTTGCCTCCTTTTTAGATACTACATGATCCACTGGTTATTCCTCAACTACTTGCTCCACAACCTTTGTAATGCAATCAGAGGCATTTGCAAAAAATTCCTCCACGACTGTTGATGTGGTGGCTTTAGATGGTAGTCCCACCTTCTTCAAAGGACCTCCAAGATGGACTAGTGCAGAGGCTACACCTGGGGTTGCAGTGGATGCAAGGTCATGGTCGATCATCTTTGCAATTGGTTGATCTGCTACCTCCAACAGCTCTTGCATTGAAACATCAAGATTCTCTAGCTTTGTTGATGAAGTGTCTACATCTAAAGGGTCGTCGGAGGCATTGCTTGAGTCAGACACATGAATGGAAACAGGGAGTGCTGGCATCTTCAACGGAGTGGGCAAGTGAGTAGGAAGTAGTGGCGGCTTTGTTGAACCCAAATGGGCTTGAGTCTCCACAACAGAGATGCCGATGCTCGGGTTCAAGCCATCAACACTTGAAAAGCTCTCCATGCACACCTTCAGCATGTTCTTCATCTCCTCCATAGAGATGTTGTTCTGCGACTGGTTTTGCAACATCAGCGTCATCTTCCCTTCCAATTCTGACTGGACCACTGACATAGCCTGCCGTCCCCGTTCCAATGCTACTAGCCGGGCTTGAACTGTCCCTGAGCCACCCTATACAGAGTCCCAATCCAGCCCACATCATTAAAAACTACAGAATATATCACACTACTATGCTTGCAATTGAACCACTAAGGTTTGCACTGTAGACAACTAATGACTACTTAATTATGCACATAAGACTCTAGAAGTCATAAAAATGACTATAAGTAGAAGACCTAAGTTTGCATATGACTAGTGCTATACTAAAATTTTGCTAAGTTAGTGATTGAAATGACTAGTAAAGACAATGAAAATCACTAGGACATGACATCGAAATTGAAGTAAGTAACATCTCTAATAACATGTACATTAAACGCATAACAATGGATGCCAATGAACTTGTATTTGTTTGGACCATATCTGTTGTAGCTACCCCTATATATGAGTGATTTGGTCTAATAATCATGAATTCATGATGCATTATGCTAAAACGTCACACTCACTCTCCCACTACAACTAATGCATGAGTATTATGGCAATTATATGAAGGGACCACAGAGAAACTTACCACCGTCATAGTGCCATTCACCTGCATTTCTTGTAGCCCGTTTGCGATTTCTGTTAGGCCAAGGCTGTGCTCTTTTCCTTCCCTCTGCACAAAAATAAAGAACATCCAATATACACCTCACTCTCCATGTACATACATCCATGCATTTCACATACTGATGCTAGACCAGAGTACAAGTGTGGGACAAAATTGGCATATGAGACCCTTACCACTGCCAACTCCTTCCCTGCTCTTCCCCTTCTACCCATAGTGCTATAATCCTTCACGTGGGCGCGGGCACTAACCATCTTTGCTGTCTTGGCAACTTGCAACTCAGTCTGCCAATAAGACTTCAAATTGTCCCATTGTGGGGGGTCAATATGCGCTGGACAATCAACCTTGCCAGCCACAAATCTGGCCTTCAACCTACCTCTCTCTGCCTTCATGTATTTTTTTATTGCACTCGTGAACCCATACTGGCTGAGAGAGTGGCCCACAAATTCAAAATCTTTCTCCAATGTCTCACGAAGAAGTACCACAGAGGCTGGCTTTTGAGACCCCCAGTCCACCACGCTCATGTCAAGAATGCGTGGAGTGCTCACACGCACAGAATTGTTCCAAGCAGTCTTCCCATCACATGTGGGGTCAATCTCTCTAGTGCCTGCCTTCACTACTACTTGATGTGGTTTCTTACCTCCCGTGTTATTCCTTGCAACTTTGACATCATTCCGTTGACGCTTGTGCCGTTGGTCAGCCTTGTCTTCACTCTCGAGAGAAACACCATCCTCTGCATGTGACGAATCAGGCCAAGAACCAGCATATGGCATAGGAGGAGGCCCCCCGCCAGAATGCCATTGCCCTGACTGCATTGGAGGAGGATGCATCCATGGAGAATGCATCCAAGGCGGCTGCGGCCAGTAACCTGGTGGTGGGGTCATGTGCTGTCCGTGAGATGCATGATGGCCTTGACCTGCGTCAGTCTCCACCACTATAGAAGGAGTGATTGTCCGCCTATGCTTTCACACAACCAAGGTAGATGTCCGTGGTGCTTCCTCATCCGAAGAAGAATCCACAACAGTTGGCACAAACTATCACAATTAATTAAGCAAATGACAATGGAGTGAACATATGGACACCATGCATACATGTTTATATAGGAGATTCCCCCCTACATCGCGACTTTCAACTATTCAAAGGTAGGTGAGAATAAAGAAATGATAGGCGGTACAAAAGAAAACACACACTTCTCATTGTAATTATTAGTATGTAGGCAAAAAGTAACCCCAACCGGTTGTCCTCATCTAGTGCCCTGTACTAAATACGTTTTATAGCCAAGCAATACCGAAATGGATAAAACATCCAACTGTTGTGCAATGACCAAATACCCCCCTTTCCGTGCCACACCCTGCTACAATGACCCAAAACAAGGAGGACTCTAGCTAGGAGATGCATGTGGTGGACAAACGAAATTGAGGACAAATTACTCTAAGAACATAAAATATCAACCGGCTCCCACCTGTCCACCAAAGCATAGACTTTCCTAAACCTGTGAAAGCATAACTATTCCCAAAGAATATAGCAATTGGAATTCTATGTAGATCATGCGTGTGCGTGAGAAATTGAAGTTCAAAGAAGTAACAAGGACCGGCACATGTTCAACTCTCTCCACTTGTCCCCCTAGAAGCAAGAAGATGACTCCCACAATGCTGCATTAGTTACTATCAAACACTCTCAATCACAAGGCAAACAAAAATGACAAAATCAACAAGGCAAAAAATATATTTGAACCACAACTCTGAAGTGTCATCATGCAAAAGCGGGACCTTCATATTTCAAAAAAGTAACAAGGACTAGCATGTCCAATGCTCTCTTCACTTGCGCCCTGAGAAGCAAGAGGATGACTCCGACAACGTTGTGTTAGTTACTAGCCAACACTCTCAATTACAAGGTAGAAAAAATGACAAAATCAACAAGGCAAAAAACAGATTTGCACCACAACTTTGAAGGGTCATCATGTACAAGTGGGACCTTGACATTTCAAAAAAGTAACATTGACCAATAGGTGATCTGTTTTTTCCACTCGCACCCCTAGAAGCAAGAGGATCTACAGTCTTTGAAGGATTTGCCACTCAGAGATTACATTGCATCTATAATTCTAATTGATTTGCTAAACCTTACTAGAAGCCCATAAATTACAAATATGTTGTGATCTAAACCGGCAAATAAATCATAAAACCCTAGCTACATGATGGCATCAAGTGAAACCCAAATTGGATAATCTGTCAACTCAAAGCAAGAACTGAATTCTATTACTGTATCTGTTGTAATTTCCACCATGCACATGACTTTGTCGAGCCACTGAAATCATTAGACTCTATAACCCTAGAGCCTTCGTTCCCAAATGAAATTGCACAACCCAAGCTAGTACACTCTACCTTTAAAACTAAATGTGAATCAGTCTCTTCAATTTCCGTAAACCATCACGGCATTCTACCTTGTTGACGGGAATCTAGCAACACCCTTTTGCAGTGGAAACCACAACAGCTTCCAACCTAGAAAGATCTCATACCCTAAACCAGTAGAAACGGCTAGACAATGCCATGGCTATGCGGGGCAGTTTATACCACTTCAATCTAGTAATCTCTCCACTCGCCCCCCCAAACACAAGAGAATCTACAATCTTTGAAGGATTTACCATTAAGAGAATACATACATTGAGACTAGAATTCTAATTGACTACATAAATCCTACTAGAAGCCATTCAATTCCAAATATGTTGCAATAGTTACCAACTACTACTTTCAAGAATCCTTAGCTACAACGTGGCATCAAGCAAAATCCAAATTGAGTAATCTATCAGCTCAAAACAATAACTGAACTATTGCAGCTATATGGGGAAAGCTTCCACCCTGTGCATTACTTCATGAAGCCACTAAAAAGGCTAGCAGACCCTAAAATCCTAGCTTGCATTCCCAAATGCAACAATACAACCTAGGCCAGTACACTCTAAAAGAAACTAAACGTGAATCATCCTAAATCCTAAAACCCTATCTGTTGCGGGACAATTGTATAAAATTGCTATCTTGGCTAGCTAATCTCCATTTGGGTAATATTGCTGGCAATGGTTGCCGGGGAAGAGATCACAAAACATTCACTAAGGCATGCGCGTAGGCTTTTGAAGGTGGCGTGGTGCTAACCTCCTGCCTTGAGGATGTACTGAGCCTCAGTCTCCTTGAAGGCAGACATTTCTTTGAGGATCATTGCCTCTCCACCGTCGACGTCCACCGTTCGATTCAAGCGCTCCTCTTCGGATCCCCAATGATCCTTCAGACGCTTACTCCTCCGGAGTGGACCTCCTTGTCCACTGGCCGACTTCAAAGTAGGCTTTGCGCCCTCCCTCTCCTTCGCAATGCTCTGGGCTCTGCCAGGAAACAACAACGCAGGGAATCAAGACGGGTGACTCATTGGGACACGGCAACAAAGATTCACAAGCAACTGCAGAGGAGTTGGGTTGTGAGCAAGCAACAGGGATAGGCTTCCTAGAGGAGAGACAAAATCACATCCGTCTATGTTGGGCCGTGGTAGAATAAGGTCAAAACACATGGACGAAGGGAGCGTATTCCCGGCGGCTGTTTCCACACACAAAATGGCGGATATGACGAAAAAGTGACTAAGTGGTCACTACATGGACGCAATCTTGATTATAAATGACTTCCACTTGACACAAATAACACATGGAAATGACTGCCGCCAAAATTCCAGCCTTACTTTGGTAATAGTTAAAGCTAGTTTATTTGAATTCTACAACTTTTGGATCCAAAACAAGCAGAATTTGTAGATTACCACTTTTCACAACAACAAAGCTATTTTGAGGGCACTCACAACGCATCTACTGCCATTTTCACTGCATCTTTCACTGGTCCAAAGCGTTTCTCCATCATCTTTACGTTTGCATCTCTTTGGAGTTCATATTCAGATTTCTCTGGAGTACCACTGTCTTCCATGGTCACGTAGTACCTGCAGTGTTGATACAATCACTGTTCTAATAGGGCGGCAATTCTATAGAAATACAAACAAGAATAAGAAGACACCATCTGCATTGGGACAACCTCAGGAGGAGAGCTAGCTACTAAGTGCAAAGAGCTCATCACCAACTAAACCAACCCAGGAGCTATTGGTGCCACATGCATCCACTCTGAATCCCAGCTAGCAAATAAGGTAATGCACACTTCCACCTTCTTTGTCACTCATGCAATCTTGGTCATGATGGTAGAATTAGATTTCAAAACCCTCTACTTTCTCCACTTATACTATCCATTAAAATTGAGAGTGAATAATGCAAGTTGCTCATGTTATAATCTAATTTCCAACAACATCTAGATTCTAATTTAGTAACTAAGATGGCCATGACTGTGGTCACAAGCTGCATTGATGTTACAACTTGAGAAGGTGGCAGCCTATCAATTCAGTTAGTAAGTTCCACTAGTATGCTGTCTATTCAGAACTTATTTTACAATATAGAAGTTAGTTAGTTTGAAATCTAATATTTTGTAGCAAATACTGGAGAATAGGACACTTCTCTGCATAGTGCTATAGCAACATCTATGTATTGCACAATTTCTAGAATTAGATTTTGCCTAAATAACATGCACTTTAGACTGCACAGTAACAAGCATAGAAGTAGGAATTGAGAAGACCATAAAGACACATAGCTGAGCTATTTACAGAAAGTAGAGATGTCTACTTCCACTCTTCCAGATGGTGCATCTAAAATCACCGAAGGAATTGCATGTGACTGTCATTGTACGGTCCACCGGCGCAATATCAATGACTATCAGTGTACGGTCCACCGCTGTGACATCATAGGATATATCCAATTTGTTCCCTTTAGGTGCAATTAGAAGGCTCTCTTCAAATTGCTAGTATGTGGTATACGCATTGTGCAGATGTGTTTGCAACTTAGTAGGATTGTTACAAGCATTCTCTAGTTTGATTTCCAATTTTTTTCCTCTTCTCATTTTAATTGCCTATGTTTGTTGGGAAAAAAAGGAGCATTCGGATCTCCATTTTTTTGGTAGGTTTTCATTCAAATTCCCTCACAGTGTTGGTACCACTACCATGCATTCCTTAGAAGCCCACATTATTGTTATTCTCACTCCAATAGGCTACAATAAATAGTTGGTTTAGGGGGAGACATTTTCATCTCTTTTTTAAATTTTAATTTTCCACTTCTCATTTTAATTGGCTACATATGTGGCTTCAGATATAATTTTTTAGGAACACTTTTCTTTCCAATCCCCACTCATTGCACTACGCTACATGTTTTGGTTTAGGTGTGGTCATTTCTATTTGATCTCCATTTTTTTTACTTTTAGTTGTTGTTGGCTTCAAGTTTATTTTTAGCTAGATTCACTGAGATTTGACCTCCATTTTCTGAATCCCACTTCTCATTGTTCTAGGCTATATGTTTCATTTGGTTCAGTTGGAGTCATTTGTTTTTCATCTCCATTTTAGCTTCCACTTCTCATTGTTGTTGGCTTCAAGTTGAATTCTACCTAGATTCATTGTGATTTGACCTCCATTCTCTGATCCAACAGCTTGTTTTGTTTCCTAGAAGTGCTTAAGTCCGCCAACTTCTCAATCATTGTTGGGTGTACTGACTTTTAGAGCGTAATGGAAGAAGGAAAAAAAGTACACAATGAGCAGAGCATGTATGAAGCCCATGATGCTGACAATGGAATTTCAGAGATTGTTGTTCCACTAAATCAGACATCTGATTGCCTAAAAAGAAAGGCTAAGGCTATTGATGTTGGAAACATCATAGTTCAGCGTAGTAACCCTAGAATTGCGCCCACTATTGCCCAGTTAGCAAGGAAGAAGAACCATTTATCTGAAGTACAGAAGCTTCTGCATGACTCTATATCTTTGAGCCGAACAACCCAGCGACTGTGTTTGTCGCTTGTAGATATATGTGATGTAGATGGTATATTGAAGTTGGACAAAGAAATAGATGACAGTATAGCGGTTTAGGGGTTCCTGCTGGCTTTTTCATATCTACCGTCAATACTCTAGTTATGGGAGGCTGACATGTACTACAGAGATGTATTTTGGTAACAATTAGGGACTACGTAGCCTTTGTAACTTTTCCTATTTCAATTAACTTGAATTACCAAAATTGTTTTGTTTGCTAGATTGATATGAAGTCTATGAGATTGACTTTCTTTTGAATGCATGCAATACTAATAGAATAATTTTCAAGTCATTACTACATTCGTTTGCTGGTGAAGGACTTGGTAATGGCTGTATTGACTAATTCCATTGGAAATGATTTGGTTTTCAAGTTTTGCCCACGATGATGCCCCTATGAATGGATTTCTAAAGAGGGACCTCTTCTAAAAGCCGTGCGTGTTCTATATACTAGGGAGAGTGGAGGCCTTCCACAATGACAACGCGCTGCTCATGACATGGAGGTTGCTGGTGCGCCTTTGTCTGACAGAAGGAGGCAACAACTACGTGATGAACGCCTTTGGATACAAGAGCTGGCCAGAGCCCAGATGTTGAACATGCATCGCATGCATTGTCCATGTTTGTTATGTAAGGGACAAAGGAATTTACAACTGTCCACCATTAGGAAGCATCTAATTCGGAATGGTCGAGATGCAGGTTATCGAGTGTGGAGAGGTCCCGGGAGGCAAGCAACATCGGACGATGAGTGGGAGGAGACACTTGAAATGTCGGCAGATAATGGAGTAGCCATCCTAGACGAACATATGAACACAAGACAAATGGTAGATGATGCCTTTGACACAGCAGATGATGCTCCAGACTTGGAGGAAAGAGCTCGGGATGTGGTCATGGAAGCTTTTGGAGTGGCTGATGCTGTTCATGAATCATTCATGGGCAATGCAGATGGAGATACTGATTTTGTGTTGGATGATGAATTTGATCCAATGTTGGAAGAAGTGGACGCTGTTGAACCTGTTGAGGATGTTGAATTTGATCCAATGGTATTGGAGGGTGCATTGCAGGAATTGTACGTCGGAGCAAAGTGCTCAACCCTAGCAGCCACAATATTACTCATGAATCTGTGTACAGTACACGGGGTTAGCAACTGCTTCGTGGATGAGGTGCTAACTATACTCAAGAGTCACTTTCTTCCGCAGAACAATTCTTTACCTAAAAATCATTATGCTGCAAAGACACTAACAAGGAAGCTTGGCCTCTCATACAACAACATTCATGCTTGTCCCAAGGGTTGCGTGCTTTTTCGAGAAGAGCATGTTGATGCACTCCGTTGTCCAAAATGCAACGAAGCACGATATAAGAACAAGCAACGAAGAGTGCATCCAATGAAAGTGCTTCGACATTTTCCAATAATTCCAAGATTGCAGAGACTGTTTCGTAGTCCAGCACTATCAGAATTGATGTTGTGGCATTCTCAGAATCAAAGTAGCCGTGAGGGAGGAGACAACCTCATCAGACATCCTTGTGACTCTAAAGCATGGCTTCATTTCCACAACAATGTGGATCCAGAATTTGGTAGAGATCCTCGTAACGTACATTTTGCCTTAGCTGCGGATGGAGTGAATCCCTTCAAGCAGACACGATCAACCTGGTCGACGTGGCCCGTATTACTGCTAAACTACAATCTACCGCCTTGGCTTAGCACAAAGAAGTTTTTTGTGCTACTGGCTTTGCTAATACCTGGTAAATCTTTAGTTACATCAAAGGTGTTTGATGTCTACATGCAACCTGTAATAGAAGAGTTTCTTCAGTTGTGGGCGGGCATTCCAGCGTATGATGTCACTAAAGATGTAGGAAGCAGAAATTTCAACCTCCGAAGTGTATTGCTATGGACAATTCACGATTTTCCAAGATACGGCACAGTGGGAGGCTTTGCTCATCAAGGTTATGCTGCATGCCCATGTTGTGGTTCTGATTTGGTGTGTGAGCATTCAATTGAATTGGGAAAGACCACATACGGCGGAACCAGGAGGTGGCTTCCCCATGACCACCCATTCCGAGCACATGCAATGAAGGAGCATTTCAATGGAGATATGGAGCACAGAGGTCCACCAATAGTAGTATCAGTGGACGAGCAATTACAGCATGCTGAAGAATACATCGCATGGAAAGCAGCAGGGAATCGGGATGGTGCAGCCGGTGATCCATCAAAAGTGCACGGAGTGAAACGGAAAAGTATATTCTACATGTTACCGTACTAGAAGGTAAATTCCACTTGGCCTTCTCCTTCTATTTCCATCTTTGGAGTTCCATGAATACAATCAGGAGGATGGAAGTAGTAAGAAAACATCTTCAGAAGGACTCTATGTAGTGAATCTAGGAACTGGGAAATGACTCCGCCGAATGACTTGGCAGTGCCCAATATGGCTGTGATTTCTATTTGGTGATTTCTGTTTCTTCCAAATTCATGCAAAGGACAAAGGTGCCACAACACTCTAAAATAGGCATGTGGTGTGTGTGTTTGTGTGCAGCATTTACTTATTAGACATACATTAGATGTCATGCATTGTGAAATGAACTTGGCAAAGAACTTTTTGAAAACAATCACAGGGATTAAAGACACAGTGAAAGTGAGGAGGGACTTACAGCGGAAAAATATTCGTCCCCATTTGTGGCTCATTGCTAATCCAAGGAGGGGGGGGAAATGATGAAACCTGCTGCCCCTTATGTTCTCTCTGATGTAGAGTTTGAAAATTTTGCAAGCAGAATAGAGTCTCTGAAGACACCCTCTGGATACTCTTCAAGATTTGGTCAGCACATTCGAAAGAAGAAATTTGGCGGTTTGAAATCACATGATTATCATGTATTGATGCAGCAAGTTTTGCCATTGGCCTTGCGTGGCTTGCTGAGACCCGGCCCTAGGATGGCCGTCATGAGGATGTCAAAGGTATTCCGCCGACTTTGCACTAATGTGTACAATCCACAACATTTTCATTCACTTAAAATGGATGTGGCAGAGAGCATGGCACTTTTGGAGATGGAGTTTCCTCCATCTTTCTTTGACATCATGACGCACTTACCGTATCACTTGGTACAACAATTGGACATATGTGGTCCTGTGGCAACCAGGTGGATGTACCCAATTGAAAGGTACATGAAGACCTTGAAGGGGTATGTTCAAAACATGGCGGCATGGCGCGTCCTGAAGCATCAATGGCAGAAGGATACTTGAAGGATGAGATGATTGGCTTTGTAACCGAATACCTCCAAAGATTTGATGTTGTGCAAAGAAGAGTGTGGGATGCCGAGGAAGAATATGGAGATGCTGAAGAGGTTTTGGAAGGTACAGGCCGTCTATACATGATGACAACAGCCCTTCGCAACGTGGCTCATTAGTATGTCTTAAACAACGCAGTTGTAATGCAGCCTTGGCTCATGTAGAACCCTAAACCCTAACTTGTTTGAATCGAATTGTGCCTGAACCTAAATTATTAAAAAGGGAAAATGTGGTTTAGATGTCTCACATGCCAGTGACTACCATAATCATTTTTTAGTTGTTGTGGTGAGTTTTTTAAGTAAAATGACTACGTTTATTGAGTGCCAGTGTAGTCATTTGTTGAGGGTGTATGCCCTCTTCTATAGGTGAGCATGATCTATGCAAGGACTTAACTATAGCATGGTGCAAGAGCGTATTTGCTATTCTATTGAACTGCACTTTTTCACCTACTATTTAGGCTACTTGAGCATGCGTTTGCACAGGTTGTGGCAAGCAGAACGTGAAGCAAACACTACTGTGGACTGCTTTGAAGAGTGGGTGAGTCGGTATTCAAGAACTGCGAATGTTGATGTCACCAATGCAAAAGACGTTGATAGGCTCCTACTATGCAGGAGGCCCTCACATAGAGCAGTGCGGTATGCACGTATGAAGGCGTTTGGAAACCACTACCGGGTCGAGGATGCTGCATCTGCTACAATGTTGACGTACGATAGCGGCATCGCATCAATATTCCAGGTGCCTACAATCGACGCCCGGGATGTGTCAGTGAACTATGTTGGAGTGTTGCAGGATATCTTACAATTAGATTACGGGCCACTGAATGCACCAGTGGTGCTTCTTCGTGTTGAATGGATTAAGAGATCAGATAATCGTGGAAACCCTACATATGAGAGGGATGATGCAGGTTTTTTGGTCGTTAATTTTTGGTACAAGCTACCGCGCATGGCAGAGCCCTTTATCTTTTCAAGTCAAGCCACCCAAGTATTTTTCTCAGACATTATTGAGAAGCCTGGATGGAAAGTTGTATTGAGAAAAGAAGCTAGATCACGGAGGGAGGTAGTGGAGCCACCGGACATCTTCATCACCACAACAGTCGAATGCAGCGGCCTGACAGCTCCAAATATTGTCCTTGCAACGCCAGTCCATGCTTCTTTGGTGGGGGCCATAATGTTATCTGAAGCGGATCATCTTCTAGCATGTGCTCAGTACTAGGTAGCTAGGATTGTTCAGTAGTCACTACTGAATTACTACAGTCACAGTGGTACTATTAGAGAGGCATTTTATTGGAAATAAACAAATTCAATTTCCACTATGTGCCGTTCACTAGTAGAAAAGGGGGTCTTTTGTAACCACTGAAATAATGATTCCACTATACCAAAAGTTGGTTAAAAAAAAACCGGAAAATTGAATGTGGTTCATTTGACCACCATTCTGTACACATTTTCACTATCAGTGACACATAATTTATAATGAAATGAGCGACTGCCAAATGAATTTTGACAATGTTCTGTGAACCAAGATGTTATAAGAAAATACGTCATGTGTGAATGCTAGTTCTTGGTGGTCCCACCTCGAACTTGCCTTGGCCATGTTCAAGGCCAAAGTGAATTCACCCTATTTATTTCCAATTTTCCATGCATTTTTTTCCCCGATATCCTATTTTATTATTTTAATGAAAAATTTGTATTTTGTACCCATGATAAATTTTGAAATTTTTTAATTTATATTTAAAATTAGTGCTTTGAAATTAAATAGAGAGGCAAAAAAAATACAAAATTAATCAAGTAGAAAGTAAAAGGCAATTTCTTATATTTACCCTTGGTTGGAGGTACGAGAGGGTCAATTCACCATGATGGTCAAGCTAAGCTTGGTTCTCTTTTTCTCCCCTTGTAGTGGTAATATAGCTTACAACTTTTATACAAAAATAAATAAAAAAACAAAACAAATGTTGCAAAAGAAAACTGCATCACCTAACTTAATTGTAGGCACTACCATCTTCTATTCTAATGTTGCTAATATTTTCTTTAAAATGTGTGAATTCCAATATTGTGGAACAAATTACAATGTTCATAACATTCACTAGAAGAAACCCGCGTTTAATTTGACGGATTTTTTTGCGCATCATGTTACAATTTCATGTTTTTATGTCAAAAATTACGTCCAATGTAACATGAAGATGTTACATTGGACGTAATTTTTGACATAAAAACATGAAATTGTAACATGATGTGCAAAAAAACCCGTCAAGTTAAACGCGGGTTTCTTCTAGTGATTTAATAGCTCCTTGACGAGTTGTATGCTAGCATTACCAATGAAATCCATCCATGGTCAATACAACACATGAACCAAAACTCCAATTATGAAAAACATCATTTCTACTCCTTAACTCACTTCATTTACAATTACTTGTTTGTCAAAGTTAACACACATAGCTCATAATGCAATTGGCCATGACACATTACTCACTGCATTTTGCTTCAAATTAATGACACATCCTTAAAATGTGACTGGTGCTTCTCTTAACTCAGTAGTGGTGACCTACCTATTTCTAAGTTTGTTCTCTAACATTTTGGCCAAGTGTCTCTATAGCTACTAATATGATGTGGAAAATTCATGTATTAGACTATTAGACAATTTTTTTAATCCCGAAGTTTATTCCAAGAGAAACCCAGAACAAAGACAAGGGCAAAGACCTACAGATTTATTAGACAATTTTCACAATGTTAGTAGCGTGTCCAAAATTATTTTCAACTCTACACTGTATATCTTTTCTTCAAAAATTTGGAATTAGGTTCCTTGTCATAGGTCCGTGAACCCTTTTTCTACAAGAAAGTTTTGTATGCTCACAAGCTTGCTTGCTAGTATCCCTGTGTATATCATCTAATTTATTTCAAAAATTATGGAAATCATCTAACTTAGTTTAAAAAAAACAAAAGT
Organism: Climacium dendroides; assembly: GCA_950106755.1. Classification (NCBI taxonomy): domain Eukaryota; kingdom Viridiplantae; phylum Streptophyta; class Bryopsida; order Hypnales; family Climaciaceae; genus Climacium; species Climacium dendroides. Next base: position 13,091,713 of record OX467092.1, read on the forward strand.
ACTCGTTAGAGATCAAACTGCTTGCAAGGTGTTTATTTTCAATGGAATTGTCCGTATGTTTCAAATTAAAAATAAATAAATAAATCTAATTACAAGGCTTCCCCTTTTTTGCACAAAATTTTGAGGATGAACAATGTCTTATATGAAAGTATTCTGTGTCATCCGTTGGACACTTAGTGTCTGTTGCAGCCTTACAAGGTTAATAATTGACTTTAAGTACCACAACATCAACTACAAAGATTGACTTCATGGCGCTACTACATCCCCAAGCTTCCTTGAGTTTGATCATTTCATCATTTCATCCCATAAATTTCTGATTAACTGAAGGTATGACACTTCAGTTGTTCTAGTGTCGCTATCTTAGTGGCCAAATGACCAAAAAAATTTGCTAAGATTAGCCCCTAAGAGTATCTCCTACAAACCGTCAAAATGGCCATGCCAACATATTTTTTATTTTTTATTTTTATGACACAAATAAAGGAGGACCTTTATTGCAAGGAAGGAAAATAACATTCCAACATATTTTTTATTTTTTATTTTTATGACACAAATAAAGGAGGACCTTTATTGCAAGGAAGGAAAATAACATGCCAACATATTTTTTATTTTTTATTTTTATGACACAAATAAAGGAGGACCTTTATTGCAAGGAAGGAAAATAATATGCCAACATATTTTTCAACGGCCAGGTGAAATCCAATCCCCAATAGTTCTGTAGTTGGGGATTTAGAGGTGCAGGGCCTATAGATTTGGCCCCGACCCCACCAAAAAAATTTGTTTCTACAAGGGACCCTCAAGCCCCGCTTTGTCATTGAATTCTTTTATTTTGACTAGTCAAGGGTCAACTTGGTGACGCCACCGCCAACTGAAAGCCGCAAGTTCTCTCCATGGCCACCCCACCGCCTTCAAACTCCCTCTTGCATTTTGGCAACCACCACAATAAGGGCCAAAACTACTTCAAAGAGAAGGTGATTTCATTTTGTCTTTCTTTTTGTGTATTTCATAGCATCTTATAGTTGATGTTGGACACAAGAATGGGAATTTTGGGGAGTATATTGCCCATCACTACAATGTATACAAGCCTCAAGGAAGTAGAGAGCGACATGCATAAAAATAAATTCTAAAAAAGGGAATAATCCACAATTTGGATTAGCACAATGAAGTAAAAATATATTAATTACTATTTTTAGACTTTTTCAACATTTTAGAGTTTTCTACAATTCTTTTTTAACTCCCCTCCAAAGTAGGCATTGGAACGAGGGATATTAGTTACAAATTTGCAGACCTCCCAAAATACTTATCTTTTGTGTTCAAAAATTGTTACAAAACTTCCCAATAGTTGCAATACATCCTATACAAGTGTCTCAAAGCAAAAAAATTCAAAAAATTCAACCCACCTACATTTATTTAGGGCTAGGAGTTAAAACATTCAAAAACTTGTGGAGAAATCTAAAAGTGTCCAATGCTCTCACAAATTGGCATATAGGTGTTTTATAATATACACAACACGCATAACAAAATCTCAAGTCATTTCAATTGCCCACTCAAACTTTATGACCAATTTGTGCAAAACTGTGACTAATGTGACTAATACCTCCAAGGGGCATTAGTCACATTAGTCACAATTGAGTAAATTGTCCATAATGTTTGAGTGGGCAATTGAAATGACTTGAGATTTTTTATGCAGGTTGTGTATATTATAAGACACCTACATGCCAATTTCTAGGAGCATTGGACACTTTCAGATTTCTTCACAAGTTTTAGAATGTTTGAACTCGTACATTTATAATGAATGTGGATTGGTTTCTACATGTTGAATTTTTTGCTTTGAGACACTAGTATAGGATGTATTGCAACTATTGGGAAGTTTTGGAACAAATTTAAAACACAAAAGATAAGTATTTTGGGAGATGTGGAAAACTGTGACTAATATGACTAATACCTCGAAAGGGCAATAGTTAAATTAGTCACAGTTTTTGCACAAATTGGCCATAATGTTTGAGTGGGCAAATGAAATTATTTGAGATTTTTTATGCATGTTGTATATATTATAAGATACCTACATGCTAATTTGTGGGAGCATTGGACACTTTTAGAGTTTTCTACAAGTTTTTGAATGTTTGAACTCCTAGCCCTAAATTAAATGTGGATTATTTCTTACCTATTGAATTTTTATGTTAAAATACTTGTATAGGATGTATTGCAACTATTGGAAAGTTTTGGGACAATTTTTTTAACATAAGAAGCTCCATTTCCTTGTGAAGGATGTAGCTATCCATGTTAGCCACGCGGACTTTGGATCAACCTTTGCAGCTCTGATTCACCCGCCAATTGTTGCTAAAGAAGTCCTTTGCCAGCCTTCTTACTAACGGCCGCAGAAGATTTTTAGGTTGGACCAGTTTAAAAGTACGTGACTCCTCTACTCTTCCCTTGGAAATGCCTCAAACCAAGAGGGCTGCAAGAGATTCTCTAATGACTTTGGGGGTGTACTTTCAAGTGGACCAAAACTACTACACATTAGCAATTTGTTTGTTCATTTTGTCTTGACAATGTAACTATAGGATCTTCTAGTTCACATTCAGAGTGAGCACCTAAGAAAATTTTAGATTATTTGATCGCATAGTTACTAGATGTTTAACCCCTAAAGATTCACGCTCCCCAAAAGTGGATGCACCGTGGTCAACCTCGATTGTAACTTTCAATATAGCCGTATTTGATCTAAACTAAAAGAATGAAGCTTAACAAGTTTTCTTTCTATTTCATCTTGAAATTTAGAAAAAGTTCAAAAAATAGAAAGGATTATTGCAATTGCAAGCTCCATGTGTTAGAATCCAAATGACATAGTGTTGTCTTTTTCATTCATACTTTTTCCTTTTAAAATGGATTTTTAGTTTAAATATAAAAATTTAAAATTTTCATTCTAAACTTCATTTATGGTAAGAGTTTCAAATTATTCTAATACGTATTTTGATTGATATAATTGTATTTCCACCTTTCAATTTAAAAATTCATAATAATTTGATTTTTCCATCACTTTTTTTGAAATAAATAGAAAATACATTTCTCCACTAGCAACAAAATATCAAAATTTTATACATCCAATAATTAAAAGGATGAATTTGGGTTGATAGCCAGATTTGACTTCAAGGTCTTTGCTTTAGTTGTTTCAGATGTAAAAAATAAAATACCTAGTAGAAAAGTTTTCACATTAACCTCCATTGCTATTTGTACTTCTTCAAAATATTTAAAATAACCTGGATTGTTTTTCTGATTTTTACTTATTTATTTTTTATTTATGCAACAAAAATGATCACAATCACAATTTTTAGTAAAACAAATTGAAAGTTCTCACATTGATATACAATTCATAGTTCTAAGTAATAAAAACATAGAATTGATATTTAAACCCAATCAAATAGGCTTAATTGAACTCAGATGTGATGTTTGACAAAATGGCAATGGATCTCATTTTTAAGGGATTCAACTTATTTGAAGCTTTGTTTGGGTCAATAGAAAAACAAGGCATTGCACTTTGAAGGAGCATATATTTCTTTGTGCGAATATTTTTAAAGGATGACTTTTTGTGCTTAGTAAAAGACAAAAGGGTTAAGAATGCTCGTCTTAAATTTTACAACGTTCTGGTGATTTTGCAATTTTGGGTACAACTTGGAATGCACGATAGTTAGTGATTTAAGTCTCTTTTAAATTTCAAGCCAAAAGCTATTTTTAAACAATTTTGAAAGAGGGATTTTAAACTTTTTAATCTTTTTAAGGAATTTTTTTTCAAGTTTTTACAAAAGCAGGCTTTAGCTTGTGTAAAAATTTAAGACTTTATAATTCAATTGATATGTCCTAAACTTCATTTTGATTTTGCTACAATACTTGTTTTTAAAGGACCATTTAACCCCTAAAGGACCAAGCTGCATTCTAATGAAATTTTAATTTTTAATTTTTAATTTTCACACTAAATGGGGACAAGGTTTTCCTTGAACTTGATTAAAAAAATTTATAACTTTTGACTACATGGTTTAAAAGTTACTATATGATATGTAATTTTTTAGGGTTGCAGGGCAATTTGAATAGATTTGAAAAACCCACTTATCTATAAAACAAAAATTTGAAATTCATTTTTTAGATTTTCTGTATATATACATACACACATGTGGAAAGCTTAGAATCACTATAAGAAACTTGCATTTCATGTGACGAGCCCTAATTTTTTATGACAGATTTTAGGTGATGTCAATGTTAACAACCCAAAATTTATATGTCAACAAACATGTCCAACATAACATCAATGTTATCAAACATTGGATTGCTAATAGTGATGTTACGTTGGATATGTTTGTTGACATAAAAATTTTGGGTTGTCAACATTGACATCACCTAAAATCTGTCATAAAAATTTAGGGCTTGTCACATGAAATGCAGGTTTCTTATAGTGAATCATTCCATTTTGATCTATGGGATGAAAGTTGTGAGGAGTTCTCGTGGGCATTAATGAACTCTCTATTGTAAAATAAACTTTGAAGTCCCTTATTTTACTCAATTTTCAATATTTTTGAAAATAAATAAAATCATAGGATGTAGATTGATTATTAGAACACTGCAAACATTGGGAATTTGGGATTGGCATTTTTCCATTCTATAACTAAATTATTAACAATGTAATGTTTTTAATCATTTTCTATTTCTTTCTATTTACTATTTTTCATTACATGTAGTATAATTCAAAATGATCTCAAATTTTCCAAGCATGTATTCAAGTTGTCTTAAAGGTACTAAATCCAAAGCAACATTACCATTTTGAACATTTTTCCATACATATGTAACCTTGTGAAGTGTAGGTGAACTCCATTTTTTGCAAGGCCAAGAAAAAGATTTCGGTCAATTCAAACACTAATATCTTGCAATCCACATGGTAGAAATTTCTAACATGTTTTACATATTCTCAAACCAGCATACTACAAGATCTTATGGTTACATGTGTCAAAAAATATTTTTTACGAAAATTCAGTACTTGTACTAGAAATGGAAGTTTTGGAGGCAGCATTTTGGGGAAAACATAGTCAAACTAACTCTAGGGATTACGTAATAATTTTTCTAATAGTACATTGTGCACTAAAAACAGAGTCCTAATTCGAAAGCTATTAGAGTACCACACCATGGAAATGCCCATGTATAACATTGAAAGTTAAATGCTACTTAAATGTGAACCCAAAATTAGTTTTGAAAGACTTCAATCATTTATGGACATTGCTCAACGACTACAATGTGTAGAGTTTGCTATTTTTTAAATCACTTCTTTTTAATTGTGGTTTTCTTTTGTTCCATTCCATTTCCAAATATTAAACACTTCACCTTTAAGATAGGGACTCTCAAATGTGTCATTGATCCAAAAACGTCTTCTTTACTGCATCTACATCTAGTGAATCAATATCTATATCCCCTAAAGAAACGATTCTAGTAAATTGACCAAGTTTTGTTTGACCCTTAACTTTTGTATGGAATATCCAAATGAATCATTGTTACAAAATTCTAAGAATAGGTTTGGAATAGCATTATAGGCCCTTAATTGTAGACATGCTTTGCATATAATTTCATTGTTTTGCAGATCTCACCACATGATTTTTCACTAGGCTAGAATATTGATGTGTGGAAGAAATGTTAATAATTTCGACTATGTAGAATGCAAGATATTGCATTTGGACTAAAGAATAAAACATTTCTTGCACCTTGTTTGTTTAGATTTTTTGGTTTTGAATCATCTTCAATTAGAAAGACACACATTCACCAATGCACTAGTGATTGAGTTATTCAATTTTCATTTGGGAGAGTTTAGTTGGGAGTGTAGGAAATAAAAGTTCAAAATACACACATACTTGGTTTCCACTCATTAAAAATTGTTAAATAAAAGTATGTTTTCAATTGAAAGAAAAACTAAATTGTTTATAGATTGGAGTTGGCATATACAATTTTATATGCTAGGATACTTGTTTAGGGATTATTTCAACTCTTGGGAAGTTCTTGGAGAAGTTTTGAATGGAAAAGGCCATTTTTTGGGAGATTTGCTCAATTGTGACTAATGTGACTAATGCCCCTTAGTCACATTAGTCACAACTTCCTAAATTGGCCTATACTTTGCGTGGGAAACTAAAACTTTTTAAAAATTTGTACATATGGTCTATGGTCTATGAGTCACCTTTGTGCCAATTTGTAGGAGCATTGGACACTTTTAGATTTTCCCACAATTTTGTTTTTGTTTTAGCTCCCAATTCTTTCTAAAATAGGCATTCGGGTTGGCATGTCCAATTTCATACGCTAAGATCCTTGTTTCAGGCTTATTGACCTCTTTGAAAGTTTTTGGAGAAGTTTTGAATGGAAAAGGCAAGTATTTTGGGAGATGTGCAAAATTGTTACTAATGTGACTAATACCCCTTACTCAATGTGGGGGCATTAGTCACATTAGTCACACTTCAATAAATTGGCCATAACTTTTGAGTGTGCAAGTGAAATGACTTTAGAGTTTTTAAATGCATTTTATTTATTTTAAAACACCTATATGCCAATTTGTTGGAGCATTGGACACTTTTAGATTTTTCCACAATTTTTTTAATGTTTCGATTCCTAGCCCTGAAAGAAATGTGGGTTGGTTTTAACATGTTGAATTTTTTTCCGTGAAGATACTTGTATAGGATATATCGCAATTTGAATGCACAAAGCTCCTTGTATTTGTGAAGGATGCAACTCTCCACGGCAGCCACGGGGGCTTTTGGTCACCCTTTGGGGCTCCAAGTCACTTGCCAATTGTTGCTGTAGAAGTCCTCTGCTGACCTTCTTACTGTGGTCTGCTAAAGATTTTTAGCTCAACCCAATTTAATAATCTTCAACTTCGCTAGTTCTCCCGTGGAAATGGCTCAAACCAAGAGGACTGTTGGAAATGCTCTTACCTATGCTTCTTGAAAGATGGAGGTCTTTATTAGTTTTGTCATACTTGGGATTAAAGCTAAGGTTGTAGTCAAAGGCATTAAGGGTGAATGCAATAAACACTTGTACTATTTGTTACATTTTGTTTTTTGACTTCTTTAAAAAGGCTATGACTTCTAAATAATAAACTCAATGCAAAAAAATAAAAAACTATTTCTAGATATTTTGATTGCAATTGTTACTCTAATTTTTCAAAAAAATTTAAATTCATTTCATATTTAAACTTCAATTTTGTTAATTTGTCACACATTCCATTGAATGGGGTTTTGTGTACTATTTTGAACCCAAAAAAACGACTTTTAAGATGAAATTTTGAGAGGAGTATATTTATATCTATTGACCAAAAGAATTTTAAAAATATTTAATTTTGCGTGGTGTAGAAGTCCACAAAGGGACCTTTTTGTTGCCTCTTTGGTGCTTGTTTTTTGAAACTAATAAAACATTATTTTGATATTTATTTGGTTCAAATCTCATTATCAAGAAGTCTTCTCAAATGGACAATTTTTAGATTCGCTTAAAATCGTTTTTCCTATTTTCACAAATTAAAATGTCAAAGTAGTATTTTCTTCACTAGAATTTTGGACATAGAATTCTGGTGAAGAAAATAGATAATTCAATGTTTTAATTAGTAAGAAATAGTAATTTAAAAAAATTAAAAATAAAAATTGGCCATTTGAGAAGACTTTTAGTGATGAAATTTGAACCCAAAACCCACCAAAATAGTATTCCTCACGTTTAAAATAGCAAGCACCACAAAGGTCTCTTTGTGAACTTCCACACCACATAAAATTAACTATTTTGAAAATTCCTTTGGTGAATATCTATAAGTATACTAAAAGACCATCTGCCAATTGTTACTCTAGAAGTCTTGGGTTGGCCCTCTTACTCTGGGCTGGCCTTCTTACTCTGGGTTGCTAGAGATTTTTAGGTCAATCCAGTTTAATAGTCCTCGACTCTGCTAGTCTTTTCTTGGAAACAACTCTAACCAAGAGGGGGGAGAAAATGCTCTTACCTATGCTCTTGAAACATGGAGGTCTTCATTAGTTTTATCATACTTAGGATTAAAGCTAAGGTTGCAATCAAAGTCAATAATGCAAGTACATTGGACGTCTTCACAAGGTGTGGGTGACAGTTGACTTTTTAAATAATAGCATTAAACTTTCCGTCCATCCATGTGCGTTGTGTTGGATGGGTTTGGTTGTTTTGTCATGTTCTGCTAGGACACTTGTGGTTGGGGGTGTCATATTTTAATCATTTGCAATGAAATTTCAATTCAATTGTGTCAAAAAATAAAGAATAATAGCACTAATTTTTTAAACAAAGATTCAATTTGGTGATGTACTTTGTGCAAGCATTTTAGTAGTGTACTCAATTTGACTTTTATCATTCTATTTTTTATTTATTTAATCCATCATCCTTTAGCATTATTTTCTCTCTCAAGGGATTCATAGATTCTCCCAACTTTGAAGTTTGTACATCTATGGTGTCTTATCCATTTTTGTATTTGAATGAATGAGAGATTTTATAACTTGTAATACTATAAAAATATTGAATTATGGATATTAGCAATAACCAATGTTCAAGAAATGAACTTAAATTTGTAATGAAAATTGACATGATATGAAAGTGCATGAATTGTGAAAAGTCTCTGATAAACAAAAATCTTCTAGGTTTAGAAGTCAATGATAGTATTATAGATTAAGAAAATATTTGTTTTATTTGGAAATGTAAGTGAATATAAATCGTTTTTGACACTCTCTCAATTTTCTACTTTCAATTGAATTTTTTTTTGACATAAATGAAACAAAATTTCATTTCAAAGGCAAATAGTAGATTTTATTGTTTGTAAAATGTACTCTTGATCACTATTGTTTACCTTCCTTTTAATTTCAAACTTCTAGTTTTATTTATTTTTCAATATTCTCTCAATATTGACCACACATGGTATACCCTACAATATGGTCAAGTTTGTTAAAAAAATAATTCAAAATATAATTAAACATGGCATCTAAGGAAGTTTTCCAAAATTATAAGGTAGCGTAATTGAAAACTGTAGAAATATTAATGGAAATGATCTATCTTCATAAGAATTCAAGATTTTGGCAAACAAAATTTTCAAGTATGAATTACACCACTTTTTCTACAAAAAATCATTGCAACTTGAAGAAGGAGGAAAATGAATCATCTTGTGCTATATTACTGTTCAAATTTTTAAATAATGAGAAGCTAAATGACATATAAGTCAGGATCAAAAGTCACATTGAATAGTATATATTCTAAAAATTGAAATATCTTCATGTCCAATTTCTTGTGCAAATATGCTTGCCTAGAGCTTGGTGCAAGTACTAGAGGCCTTTGAGATAATAAACCAAACCTATATACAAGTATTTTGGAAGATGTTGTGGTTTGTCACTAATGTCACTAACCCCCAAATCGGGGGTTAGTGACATTAGTGACAAACCACAAAATCTCCCACAATTTTTGAATGAAGAAACCAAATCCTCTAAGACTTTGCAAATGCATTCAAGTGTGTGGGGGCCACCTCCTTGTCAATTTGTGGAAACTAAGAAACATTTGATTTCATTTATATATGTTCCTACGTGAATACATGTTTTCTTTTGTAGAACTAAAATGAAAAGTTTTATTGCAATCATTTTGTATTTCCTATGTTTCCTATGATTTCATTTATTTTTACTTCATTTTGGATAATTTTATTCACTATATAGAATTTCTAATCAATTTATCATTATTGATTTTTTTTAATAATGCTGAATGATTTAATATTTTAATTTAATCTGAAAAAATTCTAATAACTAATAAATATAATAAATTAATAACTTTTAGTACTACTTAAAATTGAAATATGTACAATGCATTGAACATTGATTTAGGGTATATAATTTGGTATTTTGAAATCACGTTGAAGTTTTATTTTTTTCTTTAGAGAATATAAAATTGATTTATGAATTGAATTGAAAAAAATTCTTCTTAAATACAAATATTTTTTTGTTATTATCCTTCTTTTAAATTTAAGATCCATGTAATTTTGTAAATTTTGACTATTCTAGTTTTTTGTTTTTTTTTAAAAATCCCACCCCATTCCACGCATTGTTGATGTAATTTTAAAAGGCATTGCAAATGCCAGTGAATGTGGGTTGTCGATTGGGTTTAAAAAATGAGGCACGCTCAGAACAACTGTCGATGTAATAACTTTTTAACCATGTAGTCAAAAGTTTTGAAAATTGTTGGACTTTAAAGCTACTCCTTGAAAAAATGTTGTGTGAAAATTTTAGCAAAAAAAAATAAAACTCCATTGGTAGTGAGCTGCCCAAAATTGCAATGTTGCCTAAAAATGCAATTTGGTCCTTTAGAGGTTAATGAATTTAAGCACAATTATTTTTTTAAATGGCAGGAGCCAGTTATTGGCTTTGGTTTCTGCAATTTTCTTTATAAGTGACAAGGGGATAGATTTTGGGACACATATGGCCAAAAATACGTACCCATGACCTATGTCTTTCAAAATTCTTAAGTATTTAAAAAATGCTTGGAGAAATTAGAAACTTCTTGTGTTGTGTTATGCACCTATTTGTTTTTTTCAAAAAAATGAGCTAAAAGTCATTTTTTTCATGGTAAGCTGTGAAATAGTGAATCAGCCCATAAACTTTCATCCCAATACACAGAACCATAACTGTAAGGCGACCAGCGCTAAACTACACAGAATTGAGGAAAACCCTAGCCATTCAGCAACGGAACTTTGTATTTTCTTCCCCCGCCTCCAATTAGTGTTTCGAATTTCCTTTCCCCGCCTTCAATTTACAATGTCAATGTAACTTGGGCCAATTTGACACACATCTTGCTCATGATCTTGGTTTGTTATGTAGTTCACCAATGACGCTTCTCTTTGTCATTTTCTATGGAGAAATTTCAAAGTAGTATCTGAATTGATGACTTACATGGAGCAGGTCGACAAGGAGAAAGAGACCAAAGCAGAAATCAAGGTCCCGAAGCTTTGTGCTCCTGCACATCAATTTTAGGGTTCTTCTCAGTGTTCGCTCTTACGGCAATATATTTGGAAATAATCTGCTCTCTCTTGAACATGCCGCTGCTTCCTTGGTTTTACGATATCCGTTAACCATGTGATAGTTTTTTCGATCTGTAGTTGACTTTCTTTAGAGTTTAGACAGATGGCTCCCCTCCAAATCGGAACTGAAAGGGACTGGACGACTTCTTCATTTTCTTTTACTGGATGTTAGTAATGGCCGTATCGTTGGCACTTCCCGAGAAATTCAAACCAGTGGCGCTTTCCTCATAGTGGTTTCCAAAACGCAGTAAGGCAGAAGACTGAAATGCCGATGATCGAAGCTCACAACGAAGCCACCTCGCCAAGACTCTGTTCTGCGTCGACGCTTCACGAGAGAAATCAGAAGAGAGAAGACTTCCTCTTCTTCAGTCTTTTTTTAGGCGATGTTGGTAACGATTGTACCTTCCTTCGGGGGAAAGGAGTGTGCCCTAACTTGTAAACGAGGTTAACTGGTGACGACACCAACTGGAAGACGGCTTCCTTGGAACGCAGCAGGAGTGTAGGAGGGCGTCGAGCAGCAGCAACTGCGGACCCTGGAGGAGAAACTTCACGCGTTCCTGAAGTTCGAGGACCAGGTATTTTGTGAGTGCATGTGCTCGTCGGGCATGGCGTTCTGGGACGGGTTCATGCATGGTGTGGATAACGTGTTCTGCGTTCGTGCGGTGTGCAGGCTGTGGCGGAGCTGAAGAGGGGCTTCTCGCAATTCAAATTGAGTGCGATGTACGTACATTTCTGTATCTTTCCCACCTTCTGTGATTTCGGGACTTGGAGATGTCTGGGGCGTGTCGGTCAGTAAAAGTTCACCAAGCATTTGAGAAGAGAATGGCAGTTCAGATGCAGCATCTTGGAACCAAGCTTGTGAGTTATTGGTGGAGGAAGCAGCACATGGGGAGATTACTGGGCAGGAGGTGCCTTGTTTGGTGATTGCTACCTAGGACGATCTTGGGCCTGATTCCTCGTGTAAACTAAATGCCAGTCAGGTATGTAGTGAATTCCTATTATCACCTTTGTGCGGTTTGTTTGTCTGTTGTGTCTTAGTTGGTGGGACAGAGCTCAGTAGAACTGGAGTTTTGAACCAGCTTCAATATTTTAGAGGGGATTCTAAAAAGTGAGACGACCCGTACGATGACATTTCTGTGATATGGTGAGTTGGTGTGTACTCTATCACTGTTTTTTGTATCATAGCAAGCAGTGCAGGTAAATTGGTTCTGAATCACATTAATTGCCTACTTTTAATGTCAGGTTTGCACTGAATTGGGTGTTGACGCCCCTATATCGGTGAGCATGAAGTTAGGAGACATTGGTAACTTGTTCCGACGCAGAGTTGATGCTGCTCAACGCCCACATTTGAATATACCTGAAACAGAACAAGGCAGGACTTAGAAGCACTGTAGGCGTCTGATTCAGCGGTATCTCATGGTTGTTGCTGGTAAGCTGAGAATTAATTGGATCTTGACTACTGAGATTGGAGTTGAGAGTGAGCAAGCTTCTCATACAAACTATTCAGCCATGGCCAAGTCTTGGTTGATATGCAATTAGTTTATTCTTTGGTCATCGTATGGTCAATTCCTGACTGGGGTTGAGGAATGTTTGTTCTGCAGTTGGAGCAACAGTGACAATTGCTGGAATTGCAGTTTATCGGGTATATGCCAGACGAAAAGACCACTAAAATTTTGGAAGAAAGAAACATCGGATGATTTCAGATTTAGGAGAGGTTACAGTGGCACGGTCATTGGTATATTGATGGAAATACATTGATGCATTGGACTGTTCCAATCCCTGGAAATTCAGTGCTACCTGTAAGCCGATGATTTGTTGGTTACTGAGCTCCCTTTCTGATCATCTTTGTACAAAGCGGACTTAAATTTTTCCTCTATCCCTAGATACACCAAGAGTGGAAAAATTCAGGACTCCGATGCGAACAGTAGCTGAGGGCGAAGGGAATCCAGACCACCGCTATCCAAGTAAAGGAGGGACATACGTACGGCACTCCCAAATGTTTCACTCGTCCAGAATCAACCAAACTGATTTCTTAATAGACAGGCAATAAGCTCAGTTATTACGACTCCTGGTAAATGAGAGATAGAACTGGTCGCAGTGACTTCCACAATAAGAAGATACTTTACATTATTTCAGTTGTGGAATTATCGGATATCAGAAGCTAAGGTTCGGCGTAGTGATGATGCTGATGCTGTCATGCAGAAGGTAGAAGAGCAACAGCTTCCCCACCAAGGACAGCAGTAGAATCGTAGTATATTTAGAGTACCTCGGGGACCATGGTGAAGACTTGATCTGTGCAGTAGTGCGTCTTGTTTGTGTGGAAACACTGCTTGGTGACTGAAGCCTGGAATCCGGGCGTCGACTTGCATTTGCAGCGTCTTTTTCTGGTAAGTTCTGTGGTTGGAATTTGATCCGGTGCAGTGTAACTGTACAGTTGTAGCCGCTATGGAGACTGGAAGCATGGATAGTTGGTGGGAAGAGATGCAGTTACTGTAGGACGAGTGTCATTGTGGATCTATGGTAGGTCTTATTTGTTGATGCGAGTGGATGCATGTGGCGTTCACTGAGTCTGCCTGAACAGGGTGACTATTCAGAAGAGCGGAGGAGACATTTAGGTTTCGGTTAGGAGAGGGAAAGCAGGAAGAATGATTTCGCATCTTTGTTGAAGACTTTACACTTTGAAAGTCATATAATCTTAGATTCTGTATTCTGTCAAAAGCAGCTTTTCATTACTGGGCGTGGTTCAAAGATGCACCATTCTTTTTTATACACCTCTGGACCAGCGAATCTATGGTAGTTGAATCCGCAGAGACGAAGCCTTGCACACGCATCTCGAACCAGAGATAACTCCTTTTATAACTAACAAAGTATGTGTCTACAATCCCTGAGCAACCAACAGATGTCCTAAAGTACTCAAAATAGCTGGCTTTCCCAATATTGGTGAAGCCCACCTAGTGACTTCAAGCTTTTGACTACAAATGGTAATTGCTGAGAGTGGATAATTGAGATAGTAACATACCATAAACCACCTCTGAAAAGAGAAGCTAAGGGCCTTAGCTATTTCTAAGGTCAATCAAGTCTGATGGATTTAGAATGAGGTCCACAGGAAGCACCAGCTCTCTTTCAACTACTTGTAAGCCTTCATTTTGGAGTCCAAGAATTTTCTAATAAGAGCCTCGTCTCTGCAGCAGCAGCAGCAGTACAGGGCCTTCTAGTTGTAGTATATTTGCAACAAGTACGAGATGAGGTCCAAGTGCACTACAGAACTGAGTTAGGTCGTCCACTTCTGATTGGTGCGGGTTCAATTCTTTGATAGCTCATTGCAAAGTTGTTGCTAATTTGAACCCTATTTACAAGCAGGATTTTGTTACAGTGGAGGCTACCGGCTCATTGGCGGTGCATGAACTTTGCAAATGTTTTGTAGAAGTGCATCAACCGGAATTTTTGAGGTCAAACTCATGGACGCTTTTCATTTCCATGTCTGGTTAAGTTCGTTCTTTTGCAATTTCGTTCTTTTGCAATTATGCTATTTGACTGAGAGTCATGGTATCTGAGATCATACCTTGTGATGTTTCTGATATTTGATTTAGCGTAGTGTTGGGTTACAAGATTTCCTGTGGTCTTCATGCTTCCTATTTGGATTCAAAAGTTTTGGATGGAAATATGAGATGAACTCTTTTTGCAAACTCTATTTTGCTAGTGCCTAAATGTAGTTTTGATTTTCATATGTCGGAGATGAAATCACTCGTCTTTTGTAAGTCTGAGTAGTTTCAGTATTTCTTTTGAAGATTTAGGATACATTACCGACTGTTTCCTTGTAACGCGTGTGTTAGAGGTCTATTACAGAATCAGCCATTCCGATTGACAATAGTCCATTTCAATGGGTGTACAATTTTTTCTTACAATGACTATGAATGCTATAAAGTGATATTGCCTGCTAACTTGTTGGATCAACTTCGGTCTTTTAGATGTCAATGCGAGAGTAAAGAGCAAGTTTGAGAAATCAGAAGGATAATTATCAAAGCAAATTGCACAATTTGGGACCTTGATAGTGAAGAGGAAACTGGCAGCCTTCACAAGCAGCGGGTAAGGAAGATTTACAATGTGTTTGGTTTTGTTCAGGTATTGTAGTAGAACCCAAGGAATTGTTTGCATTTTCTACCATTTATAATTGATAGCGAATGATTTATCCTTGTTATTATTTTTTGGTTTGTGCAGGAGGAGATTCCAAAATATTAACATTTGCTCAAAGTAGCCCCAATGAGGTGCATGTGAGCAAGACTGCGTGGTCATTACATTTTGTGAGTTGGCTACGAGGAGTGGAGTTGGGTTCTGCTAGAAAACAAATGATTTGGAGTGAGCTGTTTAAGTACATATAAGCAGCTGGTAAGAAGCACGCTTGCACTGAAGTACTAATTACTTTTGAATTTGTTTTTTTGGTAGTGAGATAACCTCTAAAAGTTTTCGAGTTTCAAGATGTGATGTCATTTTACGACTTACAAGTTTGTATGTTGGTGTAGGAAGATTCACAATGTGTTTGGTATTGTTCTAGATTTGTCGACAAAGTTACAACTATCAAATGCTTCAGCCATTCTCTTAGCATTGGTTGCCTTTGAGGTATTTATACTTGATTTACTTTGAAATCTCATTTTCATGCATTTTTCGTTTTGTCATGGCATGAAGAGTTGGTCATATAAGAATTGTGATTCATAGAAAAGACTTTAAATTTTGAAATCTCATCGTCACGCGCTTTGCGTTTGGCCATGACATGAAAAATTGGTCTGATCTATGAAGTGAATGAATAGTTAATCTTCTTAATATGTGTAATAATAAAGATCGGACAATTTTGAAATCTCATCGTCACGCGCTCTGCGTTTGGCCATGACATGAAGAATTGGTCTGATCTATAAAGTGAATGAATAGTTGTTCTTCTTAATGATGTGTGTAATACTATTCTTATAAACATGAATTTAATTTAGTTTGATTTGACTTTGTTTTAGGTTGACCAATGGGTGGATCAAAGCTTGAAAAAGCTCTTGAAGCTGGTCTATACCAGTGTCAATTGTGCCAATGCACACCTTTTTCACACAATGAAAAGCACATTGAACGGCACAACTTAGGCAAGAAGCACCAGCGGCTTGCTCAGGTGCACGCTAATAAGGGGCTTCTTGAAAGCAAATTCATTTTTTTCCATCTTGAGAGTGGTAAATTTGTTTGCAAAATATGCAGACAAAGTATGGATGCTAGTATGGATAGAATGCATCAACATTACAGGGATCAACATGTTTTAAAAGACAGCGTATCTAATGTACGGAGAGTATTAGAGGTGAACAAAGTTTTTCACCCCCAAGACTTTTACAAAAAAACTTATGATTTAGAATTAGATGTTCTAAATTATACTTTAGTTGAGAAGTCCGTGATTATGAAGGAGGGCGCATGGAATGTGGTCGGCATTTTTCGAACGAATGTAGTGCCCATCGAAGAAGCACCACGGTTATATTGCATGGCTTCAACATTGGAGAAGTTTGGAAGAAAAACAAATCGTGAACCGAATGTGGGGGGAACACGAATGGTGATGTTTGGGCTTTTTGAACATGCCCAACTAGGATGGTGAGAGCTTTTGTTGATTTTATAAATAATGTTACTAAGATGGTGAGAGCTTTTGTTGATTTTATAAATAACGTTTTAAAATGTGTGTTTGTGTTTTGATTAACTTGCATGGACTATATTTTGGGTTGAAATAATTAACTACTTGTTATTGGCAGGTTTGTACATGCAGATGCAAGTTTGTATGATCTCTTCGAGAAATTTGCTAACGAAATGACACGATACTTTCGTCTAGCATTTCCAGGAGCAATGGAAAGGTTTGATAAAATCTTATGCAATGAAGGACTTCCAATTGGAGAAGGCAGATTTGCCGAGACTCCATTTACTTGTTTCTCAATAACACGAGACTATCAATGTCGTCCTCATAATGATCAAAGCGATTATGGATATGGTATTTTGGTTTGTCTATATCCTGGTATGAAAATTTTTGGCCTTAAATTACTTCTTTGTGAAATATGTACAAATGTGAAATTCATATATATTTTTGTAATTGATACTCATTGTTTTGCAATTTATGGAATGATGTATAGATGGCGGGCTTCAAATTGAAAATTTTCTAACGGTATGGCTTCCAGAGTATCACGTTTCTTTTCAATCTAACAATGGTTCAGCCATTGTTGTTAATTGCAACAACACTGTCCATTGTACGACTAGGAAGAAAACAGTGGGAGCTTTGGGCATGGCGTTCGTGATGAAACGTAATTTTATCACTCAATTCAAGAAAGCTTTAGACAAGCCCAAAAATGAAATGACCATCAATTATTTCAAAGCAAAAGCCAAGTACGAGAATGCAAAGGTATTATATTATTTTTTAAGTTATTATTTTATCATTTCCATTTCCATGTATTCGTCGATATGTGTACATTTCTTTTAGTTTTCTTACAAAATGACTTGTGGACAGAGTACTTATCGGGGTTGTCGTGTTGCGGCTCCATTTTATTAGTGAAGATATGGTGGAAAAAGATGCGATTTTCATTTATAAGAGAGACATTTTCGGAATTTTCAACTTTGGACTCATTTGTAGTATTATTTATTATATGTTGTTTTCTGGAATTTCAAGGTTTTGGCTTATTCACATGTAGCATGTGATTGCATTTGGAAATTTATGTTTTTGTAGTAGTGATGTCTTTTGAACATGTTTTGTGTATGGTGATTATTAGCTTGAACTACTATAATTTTCAAGACTGGAACCTTGAACCCTTTGGCTTGTATTTTTGACATATCAGACAAGTGAGTGGGCATCTTCATTTTACTTATGAAATCTCCAGTGTTATATTTGCGATATTATGGTGTTCTGCCTTGCTGCGTTTATGTGGTGGTTTTTGTTTAGAGTGGGGGTTTCAAATTGTAGGGTTTATTGTCTTCTATAATTACATTCAATAATCTATTTATTTCCTCTCTTCAACTTCTACATCTGGTGTTGCCCCGTTGAAATAGACGTTGTTTGATCAAATGCTATGGAAAGAAGCGAAATGGCTCTAGGTGTGTGACGAACTTCTCTATCAATTCTGTCTATAGATATCTACAACGTTTGTTTAGTTTTTCATTGAATTTCTAGGCAATTCTGAAATTTGGGTTCTAGATATTGCAGAGGTAAAAAATGTTGGAACGATGAGAGTATGCGAAGAGTGTCGACGTATTGAGACGACTGTTTAGGAATGCAATGAGTTTGTGAAGTTTTGACCAACTGCTGGGAAATAGCTTACCGGCTATAAGGCTTGAGGCAATATTTGCATACCATAGGTTGGAGCATGGGTTAGGGTTTTGAATTCCACAAGTGCTAGGATTCACGTGGCGAGATTGTTGCTCTGGTTAGAGTGTTTTGTTCATGAGATTGCTGGAGTATTCGGAATGTTGCTGTTTTAATCTTTTTTTCGTGAAATTTGAATCTTAAGTAGTTGATTCCTATATCTTTTGTTGTTTGATGTTCTTTTACATACTTTTAAAAGAATGTGGAGAGCCTAAGTATTTCACTTGCAGAA
This sequence comes from Climacium dendroides, assembly GCA_950106755.1. Taxonomy (NCBI): domain Eukaryota; kingdom Viridiplantae; phylum Streptophyta; class Bryopsida; order Hypnales; family Climaciaceae; genus Climacium; species Climacium dendroides. Next base: position 13,110,370 of record OX467092.1, read on the forward strand.
CATATTTTAGCCTCATAGAAGGGTTTGGTGAGGTTGATAATGTTGAAGCTTTTGAATTCTTGAGCAGTGGATTCCTTACTTCTAGACCAAATACTCGTGCTAAAAATGAGGAGATCTATGAGTAATTAATCCAATTCCATGTGCTGATATTTAGAACAATAATGCTTGGTGCTTAAATTCTATTACTTAGTGCTTAAATTATACTACCTTATTGATGAAATTAAGGAATCCTAGAAACAGTAGCTAGGTGTTGGAATTCTCTTGTTGAAATCCTCGTGATGAATTTGCTTGTGCTGAAATTACTTGTGGATTTCAGTGTTGAAATTAGGAGAGATTCAGCTTTTGAAATTCGATCCACATTACCCTGGAATTATTAGAATCCCACAGATTTCCTCAAATATATCAAAGCCAACAAGTATGGAGTAGTTAATAGTTAGTTATCTTGGTTTTTTAAGCTTATAGCCAACAAGTATGGAGTAGTTAATAGTTAGTTATCTTGGATTTTTAAGCTTATCTCTTCAAAAGAGTGTTTGTTTCACAATTAACAACCTTATGTATGAAGAAAATGAGAGGATTGCTTTGATTAGAACGATCAGCATTTGGAGTCCATGTCATGTGTTTGGATTTTCAAAGTATTCGAGAATTTTTTTTGTCTAGATATGTCTTTTCAAATATTGATTTGCTCAAATAATGTTCAAATATTTATTTCTATTTACAAGTGCAAAGCTAATGAAGCCCATTTTGAGAGGGTGAATTTTTGAATTAAGTTTCTAGGTGTTCTTTGAACTTTTCTTTCTATTACGCACATAAAGTTAAGAACAATATTAGAGTACCTTGAAATAGAAGTCTTAGAGGGCGGTCAATTCCTTTGTCATTTACTATATAGAAGTTGATTTCATACTACTTCTTGAAATTGGAATTTATAGTTTTCCAACGTCTTGGACATTGAAAGATTTTGTATGGACTAGGACAAAGTCTGCAAAGTTAAGAAGAAATTGTTGCTCTAGGGTTTCACTTCAACAATGTTTGTAGACAGTTGTAGAAAGTCCTCTTCAGTAAATTCACAAGGAAATTCTTCATCTGTACGAACTGCAAAATGCATTTTTCTTACAAAGCATATAACTTATGTCATATAAAAGGTATGTGCTAAAATTTGTGGTTCACTACTAGAAAAGACAACCCCAATCAACAAGGTCAAGTTGATTCGGACATCTTGATTTGACAATTTTGAATTCAATTGTGTTGATTTGGACGTTTTTTGTTGGTTAGAACATCTTCATTTGGGTAGGACATTCTAGTAGTGGTTGTACAATGTAGTGGACATTGGTTAGGCTTCTAGAAAAAGGGATTTTATGAAATTGAAGCATGCCTTTGCTTGAGGTTGAAGCTTGTTTAGGGGGAAGAAGTTGTGATCGTAGCCATTGTATTCACTGTTGTCCACTCAAGTGTAATGCCCAAATAGGTGGATTAGCACCTCTCAAAGGGTTAATCATTTCTATGGTGTGCTCGTTGTTACAAATATGGTTTAGAAAGATTTTGAAATGACAAGTCATTCAATCAGTTATTGTTGCTTGAATTGAACGTCAAGTATAGTCCATAGTGAATCCTAGACTTCATACAATAGATGGATACTGATTAGTACACATGAGAGCACTAGAGTCTAGCGTGTTCAAAGGTTTTAAGTTAGGTCAATGGTTTGCGTATACATGGAATGATGTGTTGTGCAAGGAGAAGGGCGATGGCTAAAACCGCTATAGAGAACAAGGTAATTGGACTGTCGGTAGAATTTGTTGTTGTGGTTGACTACCGTTCTTGAAAGGAATATAGAGATGTGTATGATGTGTCAACGTGTGTTGTACCTTGCAGATGTTGTATTTGTGAAGAGGTTATCGACAATGACTTGCCCATCTTGGAGGCAATTGATAAGTGTTGCTAAAGAAGTGGCATTTTAGTACTACCTTCACTGAGACGGATATGTGGTCTCATTTGTTGTATAGAATTTTATGCACACTTTGTTGTTGTACAAGGCAAAGGAACTTCTTCACGCAATGTACTTGCTAATGGTAGAGAAGAAGTCTATGGAAGCCATTACATATGATCATCATTGTCTTAAGGTTCACAAGTAAATTGTCCCTTCACCTTGCTATAAAATATTACTTAGACTTATGTTCTTTGAATGTGCAAACATCATTGGATAAGTAGGACAACTGGACAAAAGCAACGCAATAGAAGAAGGCAAGCACTCCAAAGGTGAGATTCATTTTTTCAATGTAAATGTCACCATTACATGCTTCAGAACCTATAAATGATAGATTTCTATCATCTTGTAGTCATGCACTCTAATAATGACTATGTGCTTACTTCATAATGACTCCATCCTAAGTAGAAAGAACATATTACTAGTCATTTACAATGGCAGAGACTTTGTAGTAAGTGTAGTATAACTACAAATTGACTAGCATGGAGTTGGTGGTAGTTATTTATTCAACATTGTCCTTTCCTTGTCTATTGAATTGTTGTTAGTTTGCTCCATTTATGCAGCAAAATGCTGTAGAAGTTGATGTGTACTTTGCTTTGTAGTTTTCCATGGGCCAACAAGTGATGCTAATGAATCCAAAGCAATCTAAGCAAGCTGTGGCTTCAAGTGAGATCAACGGCTTGTGGAAGGAGCATAAATTACCCTTTATAGAAATTCCCACCTCATGGTTCAAAGTGGATATTAAGGACGCAATATGGCTTCACATGTCGTTTATGTTGTCCAACAAATTGATGATGCAGAGCAAAAGAAATTGAAGGATGCAGTCGACTCCAATGCACTTTGGAACGGGAAGTACACATGTGAAAGTAGCCAACTGAAAGTTTACCTCTATGTATGCACGCACATATGGAACTAGTAAGGTACTAGGTAGCTAGGAGTGTAATGCAGTAATAGTTGAATGACTAAATTGTGACTGGTGCTGTTAGAGAGGTATTTTATTGGAAATAAAAAATTTAATTTCCACGGTGTACCATTCTCAGTCATACATGCGTTCCAAAAGAGTCATTGTGTACACTGCTGAATGGATTGTGTGACTCAAGAATGACTTTGTACATTCTACATCATCAAGCCGGCCAAAAAACATCTTCAATACCATGGATGATACCACTTCTGGTCTTCATTCTCGTTTGGCCACCATCCACTACTCGGCGGAATCACTTTGGAATGACTGCATCTCCGGCCTCGTCTGCTTCTGCGACTATAAAGCGACTCACAGTCAATGATTAGTCGTCTTTCAGTGAAACAGTAATTTCAGCCCCAGTCACAATTGACCCTCTTTTCTACTAGTGTATTTTCATACAATCTCATAAAGTTTAATTTCATTCAACTTTTATCTTTATTCATCTTATTTTTATCCAAATCCATCCAATTGTTTATAAAAATTAGAACCTATTCATCCAACATTCATCCCAATTTGTTTCATTTGAGGGATTTGTATACTATTTTTATTTTAATTCTTGCACTAATCAAATTAATGTATTTAATAAATAAAATTTACTTGTCTAGCCTACTAAACATTGATTTTTTTATTAAAATGAGAGAATTCTTCAATTATGAAAAATGATGAGGCCAATTTTCTTTCCAAGATTGGAATACACACTTTTACATTTAAAGGTATTTGCAAATGAGGTTTGAAAAAGTGGTAATAAGCTCTTCCTTTGAGGGTTATAACTCTATAGTCTTCATTCAAAATCTTTTTAACTCCCTCAACTAAAAAGACAATAAAGACTTCAATTATTCTTGAAACTTCAAAATTCTATTATTTTTGTCTTGGTTTCATTCTATCATCATATTATAGCTTCATTCCACCATATTCATGTGGGATTCGTTTTGATTTAGTCATTATCCCTAAAAAGCCCTCTATAGTTGTGAAATCTATTCTACACATGTCAATGCACAAATTGCAAGAAAGTTGATAGTACATTTTAAAATTTTATTTTTGGATACAAGTAAATTGTCTTTTTCTTCATATGATATTGTCTTTTAGAATTTCAATTGTTCCATAAAAAATAAATGTAAAATGTGTCTGCGCTCTTTTGAAAGTCAACTACGGAACAATACCTTGAACTAGAGGTTGAACAGATAGTCAACTCTTTTGTCACTACTAGAAAATTTAGTTTTTTTGTTGTTTTGGTCGCGTTGATCTGATCAAAATTTGATAGAAATATGTTGAAATCAACATATTTCTGTCAAATTTTGACCGGATCAACGCGACCAAAACAACAAAAAAACTAAATTTTCTAGTAGTGTGTTGAACCCTGGCAAGGCCTCCAATTTGACCATCTACACACATTTGGCCATCTATATACATTTGACTATGGCCGGCCATAGTTTGGCCCTAACCATGCACTAAGTGGAGAAGCTCATAATGTCCGTGTTTAGTCAATTACCAGGTTTGTGCCACTTATTGAGTTCTTGTGTAGATGTTCTAAATAAATGAAACTAAACTAATGATAAGAGCTTCAAAATAAGTGTAATGTACTCCATTCACCTTTTAGTGTTCAAGTTAATGCTTAGGTTTGAATAGAAAGTTCACTAGGTAGCTAATATTTGATTCTAGTAACTTTCAAAGCATATTTTTGTCATAAAAATGCAAGTATAATTTCTTCTTTCTAATTGGTACATTTTGTTACCTTTTTTGAAGCTTCTTAAATGATTTATTTCAACTCTTAAATATATGGAAGTTTCCACTTACTTTACTTTTCTTTCTTTCTTTCTTTAGAGTTATATAGTTATGAGAGAAGAAACCACATTCCGTAATTACTAGCCAAATTGAGACAAGGGCTATAGGAAGGGGAATTGTTGGCATAGTCTCATACATGTGATTCAAGGAGGAATATGATCACCGGTACGTCTAGTAATTGTAGATTTTGCCATTAACCAAGTGCATTTGAGAATGTAAATGTTGAATTTATTTGGTGGCAATGGCATATGCCAGGCAAAGAAAGATTCACCCCATTATTGTCCCAAGTTTTATCTTTGAAAGAAACCCAAGATAAAATTTGCAAATTATGCATTCATATTTGCAATTAGAGGCCCCAAATGAGCAATAAGAGGTGAATAAATCCAAAATTTATGCGGCACAAAATAGGGGCAAGTCTTACATTTACCCTTGGCTAGGGCAATAAGGAGGTCAATCCTCCCTTGCGTAGCATAGGATACTAAGTTAGTTGTACACTAAAATTACCACATTCCAATTAAGTTATTTCACACTAGGTCTTTTTTTCATTTTTTCTAAAGTGCCAAAGTGCCAATATAAAATGTTGTAATGATGCTCCAAATTTCAACATTCATGCACATATTGGTCAAAAAATATCACATTAGCATATATCACATATCCATAGTTCTATTTTCATCCACAATCTAGCAGTTTCATCCAAGATTTCTTATTAGTTAAAAATTTTCTAGCCAAAAACTTCGTGATTTTTTGTCATCTTTCAGCCAAATTATTTTTTTTCTGGTGCAATCTTGCACTATAAAGCCAAAAAAAAGACCTACTTCACACTGGCTGGCTAGCCCCTCCTGCTGGGAGGTGGTGTGGCGAGGTATTCAAGGGAAATTAGTGCTAAGGTAGTCTGTCCATAAACCGAGCACCTAAGGACTGAAACTGAATTTTGGGCAGGTGAGACTTCTCAAAATATTTTTCAATAAATTTTCCTTGAAAGAAAAGAGGAATTGGCATCTAATCCAAGTTGTTTCATATTTTTTGGATCATTTTTGAATTAGTTATGAATTTTCAAATGAGATGTGGTATAGGTCCCTATTTATGTCCCTAGGGCTTCCATGAACTGTTCACTCGCAACTTCTAAAGATAAATGGGAAAGCAAAAAGTATGATTGGCCAGCTCTTGTCATTAACAATGCTTTTTTCTTTCCATTCATTCAAGGACTACAGAGGTCCATTTAAGAACCACTTCATATCCATTCACAACCACCTATATGGGCAGTTTTTAATGCCTGCTCATATTTCGAGCCTCATACCTTAATGCATACAAGCATTCACTTGGTGGCATGGAGTAGAAGTTTTTACCAAGTATGCTGCAGTGATAGAAGGTTATCTGAATATGGAAAATGTGAAATGTTCCTTACGATGATCTGTTAAGATGATCAGAATTTTGAGTCAAAATTTTGGGTAAAATTTCTGTGTCTTGGTCTTGTTGACGTTGCCCAGTCCGGGCAGAGTTGGAATGTGCCTGTGCTATGCTAATTTATGGGATGAATTGCATCTTGTTTATTTGCAGAGGCTAAAATACTTTCCCTTCAATGTGGCTGAAAATGCAGAGTTTTTTTTGTTTTGTGAGTGTTTTGCTATGGGAATGGAGTATTTAATGTTTCTAGGCTTGTGGGATGGTTTTGGATTATGGTAGAGGCACCAATTGTCAACCACACCTAATACTCAACACATAGGGTGTAGTATTTTCAACTAAAGCTAGAACAAAATTTCAACCTAAACTAGAACAAATTTTCAACCTAAACTAGAACAAATTTCCAACCTAAGCTAGAACAAATTTCCAACCTAAGCTAGAACAAATTTCCAACCAAAGCTCGGAATGTGTTCTTTTTGGTCCTTTTCAAGATTGGGATTAATGAGGTTATGACACATGTTCCAAAGTAATGAGCAAGAAAGTAGCAAGTAGTAAGCAGGAAAGTAGTTCTTGAATGATCAGAATTGGAAGAGTGTAGACATTGACTATGTGTCATGAGTACTTTTTGGCTCCCAAAATTCACAGTAATTTCAATATTGGGAATAAAATTATGAAAAATTTGAAATCTCTATATTTCTTATATTCCTACATGGGAAAAAATTCCACCACCTCCTGCTGCAAAATCGCTTCAAAGATCGGCTTCTAGTGCCTCTACCTCAATATGGTTGCATGGAGTTTGAATTGCTGAGTGAAGATTGACGCAATGTGCAATATTAACTTCAAAGAATTTTTATTCGGTTTATTTCTGTGATGCCACTTGCTGTACAGTACCCTCCAATAATGTTACGTGATTCCTGGAAACTGAGTCAGCAAACAGAACTCAAACAGAGCTATGAACACAAGGAGCCGACCCATTTCCGACCAATTAAGCAATTTTGCATATCTGGAGTGTTGTTTTTTTGAGTCGAGAAATTTTCCCATGTACAGAAATAGAATTTAGAAGGATTCCATATTTTTCCAGAATTTTATTTTTCAAAACATAATTACTACGAATTTTTAGTTGAAAATTCTATCTGACACATTCTTGTCATATAGGTCCTCCTATTTCCAACCATAGGTTGGTTATAAAATCAACCAAGACTACAGCCAATCATAATGTGCCACGATTGCATTGGAAATTGTACCACAATTAATGTCATGCTGCTTTCTCTTGCTGATTGAAAAGAATGTAGTCTATATGACGGAAATGAGGGAATGGGTCGCCTCACTTACATTTGCAAGTGCATTTTATACTAGCAAAAAATTGAAACATTTTTTGTGATGATTGATGATGAAAACGAGTTCATACATCTTTATCCACCCTTTGTTGCAAGAACAACCTTGATTCTCTCCAACATGGATGAAGCTAGCCAAGTGCCTCAAGCTTGTTGTCTTAGAATAGCCCAACATTCAGTCTCTACCAAGGCTTTTTTATTTTTTATTTTTTATTTTACTTTTTACTTTTTATGAAGTGCCAAAGTGGTGATATAATATGTTATGGTGGTGCTCCAAATTTCTCACATATTGGATAGAGAATATCACATGTCTCTAATTCTATTTACATCCACAATCTAGCAATTTCATCCAAGTTTTTTTTTAAATTTTAAATTTTCTAGCAAAAAACTTCATAATTTTTTGCCATTTTCTAGCTAAATTAATTTTTTGGGGTGCATTGTGGCACTAGAAAGCCCCCCCCCCCCCCCCGCTTTGGTCTCCACAACCCGCATCAACATTTCTTTTGCTTTCTTAGGCTTATGTTCTTAGGCCCATGCTTGCTTTATAAGGTGTCTTTCAGGATCTTCCCAAGTTTTTCGATTGGATTGAGATCCAACAAGTTTGCACATCACACCAATTTTTTGAGTTGTCACCAAGTTGAAGTAAGAAACTTGCTTGTCTTTTTGTTGCATTTTAGAAAAATGGAGTGTCAATATATTGGGTACTATAAGTATTTGGATTCATTGTAGGTATAATTTCTTCTTTCTAATTGTTACCTTTTTTGAAGCTTCTTAAATGATTTATGTCAACTGTTATAGATATGGAAGTATCCACTTACTTACATTTACCTACTTACCATAGCATTATATAGTTAGGAGACAAGAAACCACATTATAATTGTAATTATTAGCCAAATTTAGGCAATAATTCAAGGAAGGGGAGTTGCTAGCATATTTTCAAGCACGTGATTAAAGCAAGAATATAATCACTAGTATGTCTAGAAGTTGTAGATTTGCCATTAACCAAGTGTATTTGGAAATGTAAGTGTTGGATTTATTTGTTGGCAATGGCACAAGGCACTAAGGTAGACTAGCCCAATTCTTATTCCTACTTTTGGCTCCTAAATCGTTGAAGAAAGCATCTAAATTTGTCCAAAAAAACAATCAAATCCATTTAGGAAAACATCTAAATTTGTCCAAAAAAACAATCAAATCCATTTAGGAAAACATCTAAATTTGTCCAAAAAAACAATCAAATCCATTTAGGAAAACATCTAAATTTGTCCAAAAAAATAATCAAATTTGTTCAATTTTCTAACAAAATTAGGGCATTAATATCAACAAGAATAATGTATCACTCTTTTGTAGGGAGGTGCTTAACTATTAATAGATACATGGAAAGGCGATTATGGATTTTGAAAAGGACATTTGTGACTCCACTCAATAAGTGATTTTGTCATTTTAAGGTAGTCTACCTCAAAAATTTACAGAAATTACAATTTTAACCAAGAAAATTATAATTCCAATTGGTTTTGATCCGTGAAACAAGTACACACGTCTAAAAAAAATATGTGCCCCTTCTGGAATTGGCCCCAAGATATTTAAATTCCAAATCAAGGTGGTAAACCAGTAATAGGCTTGTATACCTTAAGTCAATTGTACACTACACCCCAGCTAAGTTACTTCACATTGTCTAGCCACCCTCCCATACAGTCCAAGGTAAAACCACCCATTACCAACCACAACCCCATCACCAATCAATAGGGGGGGGGGGTGAAACTCAAGAGAGGCTAGACTAATTTCCAAACATGAGTTCTTCATTACCACCCATCAATTCCTCTATTCTTTTCATGACACATTTGCTTGGTTTGGAATGCCAAAGTGAACTTTTAAATGATCAATTTTGGAATAGTCTAAACATTGAACATGGGTCTAAATCCACTTTTGCCTTCCAAGATTCATAGTAATTTTAGTTGAAGCAATAAAATTACCAAATTTTGGCAATCCACCTCATTTCTATCTCTACACCTGTGTAAATATTTCCTTGGCCTTACTATATTCCACATATGTCCACAGTTGCTTAATCGGTCGCCGTTATGGGTGGTTCTACCTTATCCTGTGCCTCCGTGGTCCTCACTCTCGGCCGCAAGTCCGCAACTACTTGCATCGTGCCAGGCTCCCTCCTCTGGCGACGCCCATCGTCTCCCCCAAACCCCAGCCTCTCCAAGTTCTCTCCAGGAAGCCATTCTTGCTCTGTTTTGCATCTGTTTGTTGGCGGTGCTCGAGCTACGGCGTCTCCGAAGTGACGTCCTATGCGCTTAATGCACACAGGGAGGAGAAGAAGACGAGGCAGTGCTCTCATACGTGGAAAGTTGTTCTTGCCTGTGGAGTACTACTTCGGTGCTGTGTCATTTCGTCGCTGGAGAGTGTCTTACAAGCGAGAGAGACGACCCGAGGTGCTCTTGGATGCTCACGGTAGTAGTCAGGTATGCGCACTGAAAATGTGTTCAAGTGGGAGTCTAGCGTGGTTCCTTGCGTTAGGCTGCTTCAGATTTGGTGGGGTTTTCGTAGCTCTGGAACAGGCATGGCTGTGAATTTTTATGCTTCTAAGTCTCCATGGATGGAAGAGATTTAGAAAATGGAACCGCACACTGATAGAGCAGGCGGTGTCCCATTCGTAAGTCCCGTTGAACATGTCTTGATAGTTTTTCAGAAAGCATTTAGAATTTCAGGACTTTCGATGGATCCTCAGCACCTCGGAAACATGATCAAAATTATGAGTGAGAAAGCTTCATGCGTCTTGAAGGAGCATGGGACTGGTAACTCTATGAGAGATAAGTCTTGGACACTTCTGTTGTAATCCTTTCTCATATTTAGCATGATGAATTGTTGGGCTTCTGATGTGTTTTTAAGAGCGTACATGCATTAGAACATTAGAACGAAATCCCGACATCTTGGAATCAAAATCACCATTATGGTCTAGATAACCTTGGAGTTCTAAGAGCCTTGAGAAGGTTATGAGGCTAATTATCAGGTCATTTCATTGAATCTTCAAACTTTTGGTTGATCAGTTGCGTTGGAACATTATCTTGGCATTATGAATGAGAATTCTTATGGCTGAAAAAACAGGAGATTGCCAATGAGAAACAAGTCTTGAACAATTCAAGAGTAGTTACTACTCATAGTCAACAGTAATTACGCATAGTCAATAATAATTACTCACAGTCAACAGTAATTACCCATAGTCAATAATAATTACTCACAGTCAACAGTAATTACCCATAGTCAATAATAATTATTTACAGTCAACAATAATTTTGCCAGTAGTCAACCATAGTCAATTCTAGTCAACTATAGTCAACAATAGTTAATAGTAGTTAATCAATAGTCAACCATACTCAACAGTAGTTACCCAATCTCGCCAATGAGAACAATGGTTACCGCATACATTGGAAATTTATTTTTCTCCTAAATATGATCCTAAATATAATGGTTAGGGCTCCCTTCTACCATTTCCACTATTGAAGAATGTTTGGATGATCCTAATGGCAATCCCGCAATACATTGACTTGAGTTTTATGACTAAGGATCTACCCCTTTTATATTTCACTTTTGAAATTGGGACCTAAATCTTGGAGCAACATGTTCCAGGTAAGGGAAGTTTATTCATTATACATCCAAGTTGATTGCTTAGAGCACCCTCAATATTTATCTTGGCTTTGAAGTTTTCCATTTCCTTTGAATGGTAACTATATAATGCATATTCTAAATGTTTTGTTAACATTCTCAACTACTGATACTAGATTAGGTTTGGATTTGTGCTGGAACGATGGAAATGGTAACATAGTGGGTTCACAAGTAACCTTCATGCATTTGAGTGATGTATATTCTTCCAGCTCGATCCTAGGTATCATACTCCTCTCACTTGTTGTTTCAATTATTCATTTATGGTGATTGTGCATATGTGCAGTATTAGGGACAAGGGACAAATGCTTTCTTTCATCTCAATAGCTCTGCGGAAGGCAAAGTAAGAACATATATCATTAGTTTCATTAACAATGAATTTTGCATCTTTCAAAGTAAAAAAACATTTTGATTGTTTATCAAATGAAAAGATAGATCTTGAGTTTTGCACCAATTCATTAAAAGGGAGTTTTTGTTTTGTGATGAAAATGGGATATTTGGCAACAAACTAATTTTTTTATAAAACTGTTGAAGACTCTGCGAACTTGGTATCACTATCACTAGATTGGGTCTAGGTAGTATCTAAATAAGCATGTTTTCAGCAAGACTTAGGGTGTTGTTTTGAGATACCTTGTGATTGATTTTTACATCTTGGAAGTGCTATTGTAGGTGTGTTCCTAGTCTTGGTAGACTCTTGTGTTTAGTGCTTGTGTTGTAAGTAGGTTGAGTAGCCAACAACTTTAGGGGTGATATTTAAGTTGCATCTCATTACCTTTGTGTTGTTATACAACAACCTAGAGGGTTGGTGCTCTTTTATGAGTGAATTTATTGAATACAATATGTCATGACACTGTGTTCAAGTAGTTGAAATGTTATAGGGATGAACAAATTTGTAAATGGTTGCAATGATAGAAGGTTTAGGTCTCTTACAAGAATAGTTGGTGAGTAGTGTACACATTGACAACTTTGGCCACATTTAGCTATGAATTCTCAAGAAGAGTGGTGATGAAAGCAAGACTTCATATTTCATTTACTTTGGGTCTCTTTTGATTCAACAATTGATGACCATGGATGTTAATGAATTATGAGTTGAAATAATTCTTTCATTTGCAAGCATTCAATCATTGAAGGAGCGATATTATTTAGGACTTCATGACAATTCGAGTGTTTTTCATGCATTGAGAAATAAGGGTCCATAGTAGAATATTCTTTTGACTTTCTTTGTATCTTTCTCCAATATATTATTGGTCAAAAGGAGGTCTTTGAGAAGAAGAGAGGTGTTCTTGAAATTCAATCAATTACAAGGAAGGAGCAATATGCAAAGTGATCTTTGACATGGGGGGATCATCAATTTTCACTTTGAAGACATTAGCATTTTGTTTATAATAATACTTTCCATTGTCACTTTTGGGTATCTATTTTCGAGTAAAAAAGGGCCATAGTATTGGTTCAACGATAGTCATTCCTTTGTGAGAATATTTTAATTAGCTTATACTAGGTGAAGGGGTAGATTTGAACTCTTCCCAATGTACTATGTTGATCTTGGTACATGTGTGTTCATTCAATTTTGTTTTATTGTTTTCTTTGTTGTTAAATTGTTATTTTTTGTTTTTAGGGTTTGAATTTAAGCATGTGTTCATGGCTTGAAGTATATTATCATGCTAATATTGTTATGAAAGACAAATAGAAGTCACATCCAATCCACTTTTATTTTTGTTCATGGAATTTATTAAAATAGTTAAGAATTTTTTATGTTAGATTGACAAGCTTTAAAGGCAATGCTACTTTGAATTGTTTGTTGTTGGTTCATTGAAGAATCTAGTATTTAACTTTGTGTGAGGATCTCTTACCTTCTTAGATTAGGGAGTGATTTAGATTTGACCTTCTAATTGGGAGACACTACCTTCAAGCATTAATTGTTGTCATATTCACTTTGTACATTGAATCATCAATGCTAATGCAACAAAGGAAATTGAGTAGTGAACTTCTTTATCTTTGTTCATATGTTTTAGAAATTCTCATCCTCAAATATAAGATATGAGACAATTGTTGTTTTGGGATGGAAAGTCATTAACATTTAATTAAGTTGAATAAAATTCTACCACTTGGTTGTAAGTTTTGTTGCCTTCCTAAATTGATAGTAATTTTTTCCACATTTGCTTGTATTAAGTTTTGATTGTGGTTTAAATACAAATATTTTAGCCTTTGGAGGAAATGAAAACCAACTATTATGATATGATGTAGTCATTTGTGTGAGTTATGGTTATCACTAGACAATTATCATGTTGTTTATGTTTCAATTTATGAAAAATGACATTTGAAAAAAAGCGTTTAGGATGGTGTTTAGAGGAAATATATGCTTGTAAAATACTCTTGATGAAATCTAGTACAAATTTGTGTAAAATAATGGTGGAAAATGAATTGTAAATTATCTTATTATATTAGAGTTAGATAAAGATTTTGTGTATAGGTGGAAGTGAATATGAAAATGAATGTTTGTTCATTTTCATCCATTTGAGAATTGTAAAATTTCATTCATCATCTAGTGCAATACTTTAGGGCAACTTTCCAAATAGAGATTGTAGTACAATAGATTTCATAAAGGGTGTATGAATCAAAGCTTACCACAATGACAATTGTATCTTTGTACTAATTTGGGTTTATTGAAACTCCCATGGCATTGTATTTGAGTATCCAAACATTTATCAAGCTTGACATTTATCATTTGGCTCCATAAATGTTTGGATACTCAAATACAACGCCATGTTAAGATTGTCAAGCTATGATTGTCAATCATTTTATCTTCTACCTTTTTCAATTATTATATAGTACTAGGTATATATAAGAATTGTTTGCTTGCTTTGATATGACTCTCTCTATGAGATAACTTTTAATATATTAGTTAAGTGATATCATGTTTGGACCTTGCTATATTTACAGGTTCAAATGTTATTTTCTAACTACTTTCTTTGTATTTTGTTTGAAGCTCTTCTAGACTTTCGATATATCACTCCACTTGATTGCAATGGCATTTTTTTGGATGTTGATGGCTAGCTTCTTTGCAATGGCGGTCTTTTGGAAATACATGGCTAACGCATGGTCCAATTGGTGAGTATAAATGTTATTTAATAGGTGTTGACAATTGAAATATATATGCATGTCTGAATTCGGTATTGTTCAAATATTTAAGTTCTTTTTGTGTAGTTTTCTATTTGATTTACTTGTAGTTGTACAAGCAATCTTGTTTAAAGTATTTATGTTTATGATCCAATTAATAGAAATGTATCCTAATTTCAATTAATAGACATTTTTATCACTAATGTTATGTGAAGTTTCATTTGTAGAACATGCTTGATTCAACTATCCAATATCATTGGGTATTGGCTCTTTGTATGTGTAAGCAAGACTTCTCATTAACACTACAATTTCAATTTTTTGTAGGGAAGATAAGGACTTTTTACAAGTGCAAAGTAATTATCATGAAAGACTAAGCAATGATATACCTAGACTTGAGAAATGCTTGAAGGATATGGAAGCATCTTCAAAGATGAAAGTCTTGAATAAAAATCAATGTGTACATCTTTTTGGCAAGCTCATCCAAGCCATGAAGGAGATGGAGAAAATGTTATCATGTGCTACTAAGGATCTCCAATTCCAATCTATTTTTGAAGAATTGTGCTATCTTCAAAAGAAAGTAGAGATTGTGGGGAAAAATTGCATTGAACAAGATCAATGGTGTCAATTGGCTATATTTCAACTCCAAAACAAAGAAACTTTTCGTGAGTTGCTTTTGGATTTGAAGTGTTGTTATGATACAGCATGTGATATGTACTTATTCCACCATCCAAATCATTCAAACCATACTTTATCTATTCGATTTGATGCAGCTACCTATAGTCAAGTCCTTGAAGATGAACAATTATTGAAGAAGAAGCTTGAACTTGCACTTGAGGGAGAAGAATCAAAGGACTATGAAATAGTAAAACATCTATTGTTGAGACTTCGAAATTTGGATCGAGTTGATGGTGGGGATTTGGATACATTGGAAGTTCCAAATGACTTCAAGACACCAAAGTTGATTAATCCTATAGGTGCAAAAGTGTACACATCAAATTGGTTGGGCCTTGCCTGTGCCACCAAAGTATTAAGAGTAGATTCTAAATGTGTCCTTTCTTCTCAAAAGGGGCCTGGTATCTTAGCAGGCTTAAGCCATCCCAATCTCGTACAATTTGTTGGTTGTGGAACTAATGAAAAGATGAAAGATGAGGTTGTTGAGGAAGATGAAATGGTTGAGATGTATTTGGTGATGGAGCTTATGGAATCAAGCTTGTCTACTATATTGGAGAAAGAAAAGAGGCCTTTACCCTATTATCTTGCAATTGACATCATGCACCAAATTGCCAAAGGTGTCTATTACCTTCATGACATGCAAGTTGCCCATCTTGACTTGAAACCTGCTAATGTGTTAGCAAGTTCAATTTCTATGGAGGATTTTTCTCCTTGTCGCATATTCAAGTTGACGGATTATGGAACCTCTCAATTGGAGGTTCGTAGCAATCCCAAGCCTTCAAAGTCTCCGCATCCATTAAAGTCTCCAATTGGAACACCAAGGTATATGTCCCCTGAAATGATCAAAGGGAGTAATACTTCATTGTATCGGTTTCAAGCTGATGTGTGGTCATTTACCATGATATGTTCAGAGATTCTATTAGGAAAGGTTCCATATTCTAGTTTGAAAGCAAAAGATTTTTATAATCAAATATCAGGTACACAAGGTATGGACAATAAAAACTCACGACCAGAACTACCCAATAATTTTGAAGAACTCACCAACTTAATCCAAGAATGTTGGTCTCAAGATCCTCTTCAACGACCAACATTTTTTCAAATTTGTGCAAGGCTCACAAGTTTGAAGAAGTCTTTTTTGAACAGAACGTATTTATGCAAGATGGTTCCAGAATATGGTTTACCTTCTACCTTAAGAGATTGTGAATCCATTATGAACCATGTCCCAAAGGTATGAAATTGCAGAAGTACAAAATGGATTGAATGATGTTTGCTTTTAATAATTTTTTTCATAGATTGGCTTTTCTGTTTTGAAGTTGATTGTTTATTTTCACGTAAAAATGATTTAATGAATATGACTTGTATATTTGTATAGGTGGATGAACTAATTGCACCTCCAAAGGAAATTTTGATTGAAATAGGACATCAATTATCTAAAGCCAAAAGTCTTTTGAAAATGAATTATGTAGGCATTGTGGGTATGGGTGGAATTGGCAAGACCACACTAGCAAAGGCTCTATTTGATGATGCAATAGTGAATTCTTCATACCATGCATCCTGTTTTGTTGGACAATCCAAAAACTATCAAAGTTCATATGAGATATTGTGTGAGATATTACCCAAACTTGGGAATGATGAAAAACCAAAGAATTTTGGAGACGCTCAAGAGATGATGAAAAAACTCTTGGTTGAAAAGAAGGTTCTTTTAATATTAGATGATGTGAAGGATGAAACTCAAGTGCATGACATTGTACCTCGTCACTTGATACAAGCTAGTAAGGGTACCACAATCATTCTTACAACACGCAAATGGAGTACCATAAAATCATTTGTGGGTGTTGATGGAAAGTTGGATGTTGACTTGTTGGATGAAAAGGCATCCACAATGCTTTTCACCACTCACCTTTCTTGGAATGAAGCTCTGTTTTCACCAGACTTTGAAGAGTTACGCAAGCGTGTTGTGAAAGCTTGCAATGGCTTGCCATTGAGCTTGAAAGTGATGGGTGCATTTCTTCGTTGTAAAGAGAGGTTGCGAAATTGGGAGCGAGCATTACAAAGGATGGCAAGAGGAAGGAATTTGGATGGCGATGAAGAAATTTGGATGGCGATGAAGAAATTTGGAACACTTTGAAAATCAGCTATGACGGGTTGAACGATGGTGTTGAAAAGAGTATGTTTTTGGACGTGGCTTGTTTCTTTTGTCGAGATGTATATCCATCTGGCATATCAAAAGAGACAATCTTGTCATTGTGGTCCAAAGATGGTATCCTTCCAATGGACGAATTGGAAAGATTGATTGACATGTCATTATTGAAGTCCAATAAAGATGGTAGTGATATTTTAGAAATGCATGACCAACTTCGTGATATGGGACGAATGATTGCTGGAGGTACAAGAGTTTGGAAAGCATCCATGATACCAAAAGGTGGATTGACAAAGAAGGTAATATTTCAATAGTTCAAATCTACAATTGTGAATGAATAATCTACTTAGCAATATACATCAAATGTAGTTAATGAATATTCAAATCCATATTCTATTACAAAATACGAGTTTTGAAATTTGTGTGGAAAATCAATCATCATTTTCATCTATGATAGGAAGATGTAATACATTCTAATCGAAACTTTTTGAATATAGGATGGCAAGGTCCTTGAAGGGATTTTTTGGCAAGAGACTATGCACCATCATTTCCCTTTGGTTCAAGGGGATCAAAGTTTTCATTTTGAAAAACTACGCAATCTGATTTTGGTGAGTGTTTTGGGCAATCCTACAACTCACGTTGACAACTTTGGCTTCCTATTACAATTTGCTTTACAATGTTCTCAATTGGAGGCAATTATAATGGGAAATTTTCAATCTAAGATTAGATTGCCACATGTACTTTCATCAAGTACTTCAATTACTCTACAAAAGAAGATATTAGATCTTTGTAGTACATGTGCATCCCTAAAGATTCTAGATCTAGTAGGGCTTGGATTCCTTACTCAATTTCCAAACAAGTTTGCATCAAGCAATATTCTATTGCGACTAAATCTTAGTTATTGCTCTAGCTTGGCAACCTTGTCAAAAGAAGTGGGGCACTTGACTTCCTTGACTACTTTAAATTTGAGTGGGTGCTCAAGCTTGGCAATTTTGCCAAAAGAAGTAGGGAACATGTCTTCTTTAACAACTCTAGATTTGAGAAAGTGTTCAAGCTTGAAGTCCTTGCCAAAGGAAGTGGGGAATTTGTCTTTTTTGATTACTCTCAATTTGAAAAAATGTACAAGCTTGGCAACTTTACCAGTGGAAGTGGGAAATTTGTCTTCTTTGATTGCTTTAAATTTGAGAAAGTGCTCAAGCTTGGTGGCCTTGCCAAAGGAAGTGGGGAATTTATCTTCTTTGACCAATCTTAATTTGAGTGAGTGTTCAAGCTTGGCGACATTGCCTAAGGAAGTGGGGAACTCATCTTCTTTGACCACTTTAGATTTAAGCGGGTGTTCAAGTTTGGTGACATTGCCAAACGAGGTAGGGAACTTATCTTCCTTGACTGAACTCTACTTAGGTGGGTGTTCAAGTTTGTTAACCCTGCCAAAGGAAGTGGGGAACTTGTCTCCTTTGTCCAATCTAGATTTGTCTTGGTGCTCAAATTTGACGACCTTGCCAAAAGAAGTAGGAAAATTGTCTTCTTTAAACAAACTCAATTTGAATGAGTGTTCAAGCTTGGTGGCCTTGCCAAAAGAAATGGGGAGCTTATCTTCTTTGACCAAACTCTATTTGGGTGCATGTACAAGTTTGGCAACCTTGCCAAAAGAAATAGGAAACTTGTCTTCTTTAACCATTTTGAACATAGAAAAATGTTTAAGCTTGATGGCCTTGCCAAAAGAAGTGGGAAACTTGTCCTCTTTAACCACCCTTGTGGTTTGGGGGTGTTTAAGTTTGACGACTTTGCCAAAGGAAGTGGGGAACTTGTCTTCCTTGATCAATCTAAACTTGAGTGACTTATCAAGTGTGGCGACCTTACCAAAGGAAATGGAGAACTTGTCTTCTTTGACCATACTCTATTTGGGTAGGTGTTCAAGCTTGCTAGCCTTGCCAAAGGAAATGGGGAACTTGTCTTCTTTGACCATACTCTATTTGGGTAGGTGTTCAAGCTTGCTAGCCTTGCCAAAGGAAATGGGAAACTTATCTTCTTTGACCAAACTCTATTTGTCTACATGTATAAACTTGGTAGCCTTGCCAAAGGAAATAGGAAACTTGTCTTCTTTAACCATTCTGAACATAGAAAGATGTTCAAGCTTGGCAACCTTGCCAAATGAAGTGGGGAACTTATCTTCTTTAACCACCTTCTTGGTTTGGGGGTGTTTAAGTTTGGTAACTTTACCAAAGGAAGTGGGGAACTTGTCTTCTTTGACCAAACTCTATTTGGGTGGTTGCTCAAGCTTGACAGCCTTGTCAAACGAAGTGGGAAACTTGTCTTGTTTAACCATTCTCAATTTGAGAAATTGCTCAAGTTTGGTAGCTTTGCCAAAAGAAGTAGGGAACTTGTTTTCCTTGACTGAACTCTATTTGGCTGGGTGTTCAAGCTTGGCAACTTTGCCAAGAGAAGTGGGGAACTTGTCTTCTTTAACCATTTTAGAGTTAAATAGGTGTTCAAGCTTGGTGGCTTTGCCAAAGGAGATAGGGAACTTATTTTCTTTGACCACTCTCTATTTGAAAAATTGCTTGAGTTTGGTGGTCTTACAAAAAGAACTAGGGAACTTATCTTCCTTGACCAATCTAGATTTGAATGGACGTTCAAGTTTGGTGGCCTTGCCAAAAGAAGTAGGTAATTTGTCTTCTTTGACCACTCTACATTTGAGTGGGTGTTTAAGCTTGACAACCTTGGCAAAGGAAGTAGGGAACTTGTCTTCTTTGACCACTCTCAATTTGAGAAATTGCTCGAGCTTGGTGGCCTTACCAAAGGAAGTGGGGAACTTGTCTTCCTTGATGACTCTCAACTTGAGAAATTGCTCGAGCTTGGTGGCCTTGCCAAAGGAAGTGGGGAACTTGTCTTCCTTGATGACTCTCAACTTGGGAAATTGCCCGAGTTTGGCAACCTTGCCAATGGAAGTGGAAAACTTAACTTCTTTGACTGTACTTCTATAGAGTTGAATGTGTTCAAGTTTGGAGCCTTTACCAAAGGAAGTGGAGAACATACTATTTTTGACAATTTTCATTTTTAATGTTTGAAATCCTTAGATCGTGAGTAATGAGGAGTCTTGGATTTTGTGAATTTTAATCTTAGATTTTTACCTATTATGGCAAATTCCAAAAAACTCAAGGACTCCTTCAAGTGTTTCAGATCTTGTTTCTATGATGAAACTTGATGATTGATTTACCATGTAGTCAAACTAAGACAACATTCACTTTAATGCTTCTTTTTTGTCAAAAGAATGAATATTGGTACCTTGCAATGGATGCACATAGGTGGTTAGTTTTGACAATTTGACAATTATATCTTTTAAATTTTTTCTAATTCATTTGTCATAGTTATTATACTGTAATGCTGAAAATTGATAGTTGAAAATACTAATAAATATCTTACACCATGAATTGAAGAAAATGTACAACCACAATTGCTAGGTTTGTAATTATTTCCTCAGAATATTCAAACATGGGAGTCCCTATTCACCATTCATTTGCAATATTTCTTAGCATTTTAGGTTTATTTTAAAGAACTTTAGTTGTGAACCACCTATGTGCATCAATTGTAAGGTACCATTTCAAGGTGTGTTTTTAAAATATTGACAGACAGGGTTAAATCTTGTTGTTTCATTAGTCAACCATCTGTCCAAATGTGACACAACAATAACAATCCTAATGTAAAAGAAAACTCACATTACTAGAAAATACTAACCAAAACAACAAAATAGCAATAGTTTTTTTGTTTTGGGGGACACTGGTGATCAAAACTTGATCAATTTAATAGATTTTTGTAAATATACTAAAATATTTCTATTGTTTTAGGTACTTCAATTGTTTTTGCCCAAATCAACAAAAATTGAATAGATCTCATAAGTAATTTTTTTATTTGTACATGCACATATAAATTCATATGGTGTATTGTTTGCCAAGAATGTGGTTTGCAAAGGTGAAGTCTTGGCCTCTTGGATTCAAATCTTGGTTCCAATACATGTACTAACGTGGTAGCCTAGTCACTATTGGCATGGTAGGCACATGCGTTGCTAATGTGGCAATCCAACCACTACTGACATGGTATGTGCAATCACTTCTAATGTAGCAATTTTTAATATTTAAAAAAAATTCATTGTCCAAATTAATAAAATTGAACAACAAATTTAAATGTGAATTTGAATAAGACAATGCAACCAAAACAACACAACCAAACAACACTTTTTGGATTTGGTTCTATTGTTTTGGTCATGGTTTTTTCTAACAGAGTCAAATTGTAGATCTACATGCCATCAATGTTGAGTAGGTGGTAAGAAATGCAATTTCTTGTGTGATCCTTCTAAATTGGTCTATTTTTGCCTTCTAACTCTTGTACACCCATAGAGAGTACCTTCTTCACTTTTAATATAATTTTTCTTATAGTCACATCTAATGTAGTCCATTTAGTTTGTTATAGATAAACAAGTCACCTAAAGAAAATTTCTTCACTTGTAGATGGTAACTTCCTCGAATGGTGGCTTATCTCAAATTTTCTCTATGTTATGCAATTGTTAGATTGTCCTTATGAAAGTATTTAGATGCAAGTCCCAATCTCTATACTTCCAAAATACGTTTTTGATTGTTTGCACTATGCATTAAGCCAAACCATCTACTTCAAGGTTATCATGAGATGTAATTATGTAATCAATTTATGCTTGTTAACAAAGAATTTGAAATTCACTCAAAATTTTCTTTGCTTTGATTGGTTAATACATCCACTAGTGCTCCAAATCTAATCAAGGCTAGATTCAAAAAAATATAAGCAATTTCCTCCTTAAATTTGTCAAGCATATAGTGCTACAAGCTCAATTCACCTAAAAAAGTATTTAATCATGACAAGCACATACTTGTTGTGTCTCTTCATTATTGTCAACAACCTAGCAAAGTCCAAATTCCATAGATATCCCAAATACCGTTGCAAGTACATTTTTTATGATTTTACATTTCATAGTTAGGTTTTATATATCAAAATCTCTAAAAAGAGTATTAAACTTAAATAAGTGTTGTACATGCCAAATTGCTAATGTAGTATTTGGTCTTTATATAAAATCTTGGAATACCTAAAATACCTCAATCACTTGCTTGCATATAGGTTAAATACTCTAAAATAGCAAAAGTCTAGAATACTTGTAAATACTTTCAAATGCCTAACCTTACTAAGTATGTGACAATTCATAGCAAAAATAAACCTATAACACTACTAGAAAATGGTGTCCAAATCAACAAAAAAATCACCAAATTTTGTTGATTTTGATACTATATCGACAGTTTCGATAGTATTTAGTTGATTTTCTAGAAGTCAATAAAATATTTTGTAGAAAATAGTGACCAAATTAACCAAAAATTGCTAATTACTTTTTGACTTAGGTATTGTAATGATCAAATTAATAAACTTCTTAATTTTTTTTGAAGTGAGGAAAAAAACTAGACTTTTAGGTGGTGATTTCATTGGGCATTGTATATGTATTCCCTTTTCCTTAGTCATTACATTTCTTCATATGCACTAAAGACATGTTTTCAAAAATCACTTCTTGCATTTTTTAAACTTGCTTGCCTTCCTCAAAATTACGAACTTTTACTCTTGTTCTTGAAGTCCTAAGCACATTCACCAATCAATCAAATGGTATTTCTATTAAAATTTTTGAAGACACTTGTTTCCATATCAATTTCCAAGTCACAACCCAATTTTAATTCTAATAATATACAAATATACATATAAAAAATAATTATTCTAATACCACTTATTTAATAAAAAACAAACTTTACTTTACATTGTTTGCAAAGTTAAGACTACTAGTGCATCATATTCTTTGATGGGCTGGCACCTACACAATTTCTACCTCTCATGTACTATTTTTCAAAAACAATGTTCACATTGCACTCTTTTATGCATCTTCTCTGTATCCTATCTAGCTTCTTTACCCAAAACAATATCAATAGTCATAGCATTGAACATTAAATTGACATTCACATTCATATATATATCCCTGTTTGCATTCTAAATCACTTTCATTCAATGTAAAAGACTTGAAATAACACACTACAAGAGAAACGTGTCCTAAATGACAAAAATCAGCCCCTCCTAAATGACAGAAATTTGACAAGTTTCTGTCAATTAGGACAAAAAACTGTCCGAATTGACAGAAAATTGTCCAAATTGACAAAAAACTGTCAATTTTCAGTCAATTAGGAGGGGCTGATTTCTGTCATTTAGGACCAATTTCTGTCATTTCGGACATGTTTTCTTGTAGTGACACTACATTCACTTCATCTTCTCAAGAATTAAAAACTGGACTACTACTACGAATACATAATTCGTCATTTTTGCACTTGGTCGTATAAAATTGCACTTACAAACTATAGGAGTAAAATGTAGTTGACCACCAAAAGGGAGGGGGTCATTTGTCCCTTTTTATTTATTGAAATTAGAGAAAATTGTACAATGCAAATTTAATTTTTTCTTGTACGTACAATGATTGTGCTCTTACCAAAAAAATTCTATTTGTATGGTACTATACAGGGTTTTGTCTTCATTGCACAACTTCATGGTTGCAACTTATAGTGCTTGTTTATACATATGCTGAACATTGTTGATTCTTATTCTAATAGTTTTTTTTATAAATACACAAAGCCATAATTTTCATGTATTCCACTTGGCCAAGCTCAAGTCTACTACTACTAGCACAAATTTCAAAATACATATATGACTTTTACAAGTCCTACTAAATGAAATTACTATCTTTAGTATATATTTATATCATTCCGCAATCGTTCATTGTCCAACTCTTCCATCTGCAGTGCGATGTATTCCAGCAGATGAGGTTTCGCTAATGTTGGTATAGTGACATCCTTCTTCGTTATTTGTCCATGAATTTGTACATGGTTTTCTTTCAAGAATCCCCTTCTTGATTTTGTAGGTTCATTTGTCTATGAGAAAATAGCGGCTTCTTTTTCTATCCATTCGTCCTTCTCACGGGAAGGCTCCCATGATGCTTCCATACAGTTTGCATACCGTTCATTCTTTGAACTTCCCCTCATAGCAACTTTTGTCCTCTGAATTGGTCAGTACCATATTACTTTCATCTTTGTTGACCAAACTCCAACCAAGACTCCAACACCTTCCTAAGATAAAATGACACACCTTCTCGCACTATAGTTGCCTCCACTGTGAGGGCTACAAATTGTCCAACTTATAGGTCTTTTTTTGGATCAAACACCGGAAATGGATCTAGTCCTCCCTCTGTGTTCCTTGTTTTAGTTGTGCTTGTCACTTCATTTACCTTCTTTCTTCTAGGAGCCCTAGCTCTTGGACTTTGTATTGGTTTGTTTCTTCGTGGACCAAAATAGCCTCATGCTTCTAGATTAGGCATTGTCGCCATAAATGAGTTCACTGCAGCTAAGTTTAAGTCCAAATCTTCTTCTGTAGCAGGAACTCTGTTCAACTCTATATGCTCTCTTTCATTCTCTTGAACTCCTAATGGCTAGAAAGGCAATTCCCTCCCGAAGGGTGTAGTGATTAGGCGGAGTAGCAATATAAGAGTGAACAAATGATAGGGTATTTAGAGTAATATAGGGTACAAAAAATGGCATTGGATGTCTTAAAAATACACTACAAAGGAGCAATGTCAATTTAGACATTTTTTTGTCAATTTTTTGTCAAATTGGACATAATTTTGTCAATTTTCTATCAATTCAGACAATTTTATGGCAGAATTTTGTCATTTCGGACATTTTAGTCAATTCGGACGTGTCAATTCAGATATTGTTTTCTTGTAGTGATACTATAGGGTATGGAATAATAGGCCCCATTAGAAAATGCAGTAGTACTAAAATAGCCCCCTTTATATTAAATTTTTTGGCCAAAAGTCTGAAATTGTTACTTTCTTGGCTATTTTGAGAGTGACATATTGGTAAGGATAAAAAAATTAAATTTACTATTACTATGAGCATAGTATTGTACTATAAGGAAATATACTTCTTAGTTCATTTACTTCTCTTGGATTCCTACAATGACTTAACTACTCTTACAACTAAATTATACATTGTATACAACACAGAATTTACTGTCTGACTATTGTAAGTTAGTACTCTTTCTTACAGCATACAGTGCTCATGTCTTGGTAGATTTAACTTAGTGTTAGTTGGATTGAAAGATTTTGGCAATCTAGTTTAGGGATACTAAAGGTTTGAAAAAAACACAGTTCAAGCTGCCTCACCTGAACCCGACTGTTGCGTATGCATCGTTGCAAGGAGATGAGTTTGCTTTGGATGAGGTGTTTAGGGTTTTTGAATGGTTCGGTGGGGGCGTCGACCTAGAACAACCTTCATTACAATTTGTTGCGGATATGTGTTTTGCGTATAGGGTTTACGGTTTGGTGAATAGATCTTTCTGTGTGGCTTCGACTTTCGTGAGAGCGTGATATGGTGCCGGGAGTCATATGCGATGAGAACTTCTTGCAGCCTTCTGCTTTTAGCTAATACGATTCTTTAAATTGGGCAACTGGATTTTATATTGCGTGTGGTTATTGTTGTCTTGCTGAATCTAGGGTTTACCTTTTAGGGTTTAGGCTGCCTTTCTCTTGCATTTTGGATCCAGATGTGGTTTAGGATGTAACGACAAATTCTCTGTGTTCAAGGTAGGGTTTGTTGGCATGGATGATGGCATTCAATTTCAAAATTAGACTGTACTTGGTGGAAGATGATGTTGGGCAGCCAGAGCTACTGAATCCCTTTTTTTGCCACTCGGGTGACATTTAAGCGGATTTGCGCATGCACTTGGAGAACGGAGAATGCGTAGAGTGGCCCTTTCTTTTCTGGGACCTTCGAAGATGAATGTCGAATACTGAAGAGGTTTGATGCCATGAACCTTGTAACCGAACGTGTTTTTGTCATTCCTACATTGGAGGGCGACGGTGAACTACACAAGCAGGGTCGTGTTGAAAACCAAGTCGAAACAAGAAGCAATGACTTAGCAACGAAGCCTCAAGTACAAATTAGGGTTGGTGAAGTTGTTCGGGCCGAAACAAGGAGCAACGACTTAGTAGAGCCCTAAGTGCAAATTAGGGTTGGTGAAGTTGTCCAACCATGTGGCATAGATGTCTTGCAAACTGGTGCTGCACAGACGTTGGAAGAGGCAGAAGCTGGCATAGAACATGTAAACCACCATACTGGCTCACTTTTAATATAATAGAAAATAATTAAAATATATATATATGAGTTTTAGATTCAAAAGTGTTAGTATCCTAAATTAAACTATAACCATTAGTTAGAAGACTTTTTGTACATAGGACAAGAAACTAGATCAAAATTTCAACCCAAAAATATTTAAAACGGTAAAAAATACAAAAAGGAATTGAAAACAAGGATTAGAAGTTGAAAATGGATCTAAATATAAATCAAAAACCAACAAAAAAGAAGAAATATGAAAAGCACAAAAGAAGTTATCAAACTTAAAACTACCATGAGAAAACTAATATAGTGGTAGAAACTCTAATTTAGGCAATTAGTAATGATTTAATGAAATTTCAGTAAATTAGCTTAGATGAAAGTGATTAGGAGTGTTAGTTAATTAGTTAGTTGGGGAAAAGGTCGAATTAGGGTTAGGAGTCCTTTCCCCTCTCTCTCTCTTCTCTCTTGTGTTTTCTTTGGCTCTCTGGTATGTGTGTGTGTGTCTTTTTTGGGAGAAAACAATGAGTGCAAGAAGTTGATTAAGGATCATAGTCAATTTGTCAAGTAGGTTTTCACTCAATTGAAGTGACAATGGGGTGAAAAGTGAGGTTTGGTGAGGTCAGATGGGAGAGTAGGAGAGAATATGAAGTGAAAGATTAAATTTTTGAAATCCTCCTTGAACCTACCCACTTTGAGGAGCAATTGTGGAAGCGTGAAGACTCCAATGAAGCTGAAATTTAGAGGGATGGAACGCCTTGAAGTTAGCTTTCCGGGAAGCTATGACTCGCCCCATTTGGAGCAAGGACGAGGTCAGGGCGACTGAATTTGTGGAAGGAGGGCTGCTGCCGCTGCGACTGGGAGCAGCGACTTTGGCAAGCGACTGCAAGAGCATGGCAATGTCAATGAATCTGATTTTTGTAGGGATGATGCGCCTTCAAGTTAGCTTCCAAACAAGACTATTCTCATCTAATTTGGAGTGGAATTGAGGTGTTGGTAGCTGTTTTAGTGAAGGGGTGTTCACTGGCCTTAGGAGGAGGCCAATGGTGAGGTTTTGATGAACTTTTCCACACATGTCATTGTAAGATTGCAATTTTGATTGCATATGGTTATGGAAAGAGATCTTGAATGCAAGGATGGTCAAAGTAGATGCTTGAGGATGATTAAATTTGCATGCAAGTCTAATTCTTAGGGTTTAGTGAAAATTAGATATTTGTGCTAGCATGGTGTGCTAGAATTGTTAATTAGGACTCAATTTGGACCATTTTAGGCCTCTAAGGACATATTTGGATGTGATTTTGACTTAAGAAGTTGCCCTAAGTATTGGGAGGTTTGATTAAGAGATTAAGGTAGTTTAGAGCTTGTTTTTCAGGGATTTAGGGGGGCTGGTCCTCTTCCACTTAAGGTTAATTCATGAAAATGCTACCAAAAAATTGAAAGAGTCCATTGCTTGGAGGCATTTAGGTTAGAGAGTCCCATACATTCTTCTTCCAACCCAATTTTGTGAATGAGTTTTACCTTAAGGTGAAAATCACTCACATTTTTGGTGCATCTGCCGGGAGGGAGTGTGATTCTCACTTGTGGTACAGGTTAGGTTGATGCATTTTGTAGGTATTTGGAGCACGTTTGGAACATGTGGAGCAATTGTGTTTTTTCTCTTTCTTTATTTTCATTTGGTTGTTTTATCACATTTGTGGGGGATGTTGCGTGGGTGTTGTTGTCCTTATGTGTAATTCATGTACTCACATGTACATGAACGCCAAGAAGATTATCCCCCATTGTTGGACGGGCCCCTCTTGAATGTTGTTTAGTTGCATTCTTTATTAGACGTTTTTGTATCATGGTGAGGCCGGAGTAATGACCGACGGGACCGTGTATGTCGTTTGAAATCGGGCATGGCAGGAGTGATGCCCCAAAGCCCCGAGAGCTTGTGTTTGCAAGTTGAACTACAGGTTGCCCGTCATACCCTCATCAAACCCAGCTTTTGTAGTCCAAACCTTGTGTATAACCATTAAAATTTCTTAAAAAGGAACCTTGTACATTCTCGTTGGTCAGAAACCCAAGGGAAATTGGAAGTGAACGGATGATGCCGCCCATCTAGGAACCGGCACGGGGTTATCTATATGGAATTTCACTTCCAAGACGTGCACTGAACGGTAAGGGGTGGATGGCTATTGTGTTTACATGTAGTAATCCAATAGCTTGTAATTTTCTAACCCACCAAAAAAGGAATTGTTTGGTGTGATGTTGGTTGCTGTTTTTTCATTTTTTTTCCTTCAAAAGTCCCTTAGGATCATCTAAATCCTCAAAATCACCCCAAAAAATTAGTTTCCTCTTCTTAGGACTTCCTACCTTAGAATTTCAACAACTTGTGTGCTGATTTTTCATTCCTGAATCCAAAATAGACTCTTAGAAGTACCCAAATCATTCAAATTACCCAAAAAATTAGTTCCTCTTCTTAGGACTTCCTACCTTAGAATTTCAACAACTTGTGTGCTGATTTTTCATTCCTGAATCCAAAATAGACTCTTAGAAGTACCCAAATCATTCAAATTACCCAAAAAATTAGTTCCTCTTCTTAGGACTTCCTACCTTAGAATTTCAACAACTTTGTGTGCTGATTTTTCATTCCTGAACCCAAAATAGACTCTTAGGAGTACCCAAATCATCCAAATTACCCCAAAAAACTAGTTTTCTTACACTTAGAACTTTCTACCTATGAATTTCAGCAACTTTGTGTGCTGTTTTCCATTTCTATACTCCAAATTAGATGCTTAGGACCACCCAAATCCACAAAATCATCCAAAAAATTAGTTTTTCACCACATAGTACTATTCACCTTTGAATTTCAGCAACTTTGTGTGCTGTTTTCCGGTTCTATACTCCAAATTAGATGCTTAGGACCACCCAAATCCAAAAAATCATCCAAAAAATTAGTTTTTCACCACATAGTACTATTCACCTTCGAATTTCAGCAACTTCGTGTGCTGTTTTCTACTTCTTTACCCCAAAATAGGCCCTTGGACCCTTGTAAATCGTCAAAAACTACCAAAAATCAACTTTCTATAGATAGTAGTCTCCAACTATGAATTTCAGCAACTCCATGTCTTGATTTTGTCTTTCTTAGTCTTAGTTAGACCCTTCGAATCGTGCAAAAAACACAAAATCACCAAAAAATTAACCTTTTCTTAGTGTAGGGACGTTAAACTTAAAATTTCAGCACAAATCACGCTAGAATTAAGGGTTGGGATGAAATAGAGGGCACAAGTGACTAAAGTCGCAAATCAAAGTGTTATGGTTTGGTTTTAGGCAAAAGGAAGCTTGGTGGAAACAAAAGACTTTTTAATTCTAAGGATTCTTTTTCCATGTGGAGAAGTGAAGGTGTGAGGGTTCACCCCGACCCGGCATGAGGGTGCACTCCCTTGTGTTGGTGATCACTTCATTTTTCCGTGCTTACCATAGAAGTAAGGTAGTATGCTCTAAAAGTGACCATTTAAGGAATGGTCCACCTTTTTCATAGGTTTTTGTGGACAAAAATATGTTTAGATCATTTTTCAGAGAAAGAAAAATAGATATGGAACCTAACACAAGTGGTTTTGTATTTTTCCAAGCATTTTTGAATTACTTGCAAATTTTCAAAGATTTAGAGCATAGGCATCTATTTGTGACCATAGGTCTTTCAAAATCCATCCACTTGCAACTTGTAAAGAGATGTATAAAAATTAATAACAATGATTAGCTCTTGCAATAAAAAATAAATTTCCTCAATTCATTCACTTGCTAAAGAGGTCCATTTAAGGATCACCTCATCTTCATTCTCTAGCTAATAATAGGAGTGCTTTGAAGAAGAGGGGCATTTTTAGAGCATACTACCTTTATTGGGTACAATATCAAGTGGTCAAGGTTGCCATTTCTTGCTGAATAATTTATTAAAGTAGGAAAATGTAATTTGATAGATGCTTTTAAATGTAGACATCTATTATTGAGAAATGGTTTTTGCCAATCGTAACCATAGGGTACAATATTCATACTTGTGCATGTATAACAACTTTAAATTCATTTGGTAAATTTATTCTACACTTTTGTACTTTTAACTATTGTGGCCCAAAGCATAAATCTATACTTGTCCTAGTTTACTAATTTGAGAATTGAACAAGTGTCAATTAACACCACACTTGAAGTCAATACTCGAAGCATTCTTAATTGCAAATGATTCTACCTTGCATTCAGGCCACTTCCTCACTTTTTCAAACCCTTAAAGGACACAACCCCCTATGACCAAGGTGGTCACCCAAATGTTGCCTTGAATTATTTGACCAATAGGTGCATTCTTTGTTTCTACACTGAACAAGTCAATTCATCTATTCATGCCACCTTTAAGGGTTAATTAATTCTTTTTTATTAACCATTAGAAGTCCCTTGAAAACCAAATTTACTAATATAATCACCATATTAATTCCCATAAAATCCCCAAGGTGTATGAGAACAAGCAAAATTTGTAAGCATTGAAGAGGGCCTAGTAAATCAAGAACTTCTACTATGAGAATCCACTCCAAAGGCCTACGGATTGAGATTTAATTTTCAATTCATAAAGATCCGTCAACGATTTTATTAAAGGAATGGATGGCACCTTACCCGACGTATCAAACTGCCTCATGATGAGTGGATGGCACCTCACACTTAGAAAAAATTCTTTTTTTTATCTTCATTTCTTTCTGCTGTTTGCATGAGCGACCATCACAGATAATTCAGAAAGGTGTGAGTGATAAAGAAAACCGATAAAGAAATACTCCAATGAAAGAAATAGTTGTTGTTGCATCTTTACACTAGGCAGCAACCTTGTGGAAAGGCCTTATGCAAATGAGGGGCCCATCTTTGGCCTACCGGCCTTGGTAAGTCCGTCATTTGCATAATGCCTTCCCTCTCACTCATTGCCTTACACATAGAGCCCTTGGATGATAAAGGTTGAAAAGTTGAAATTAGTTCATGTGCTGGAAACACTATTTGGAGTCCTTAATTTAATATAATCTTGCACGACTCAGACTAGTTGCAACCCAGACTAATTCTGCAAGCTGCTTGGACACATTCCGTTTGATGGACGCTCTTGTTCACGCTACCTTAACTTAGTCCTGCCCTTTGTTGAATAGAGAACTCTTCTCCTGAAGTCCAGTAGAGGCTTCCAGTCTAATTGACCTTTATTGAAAGTGGCATGTGTGAAACCAATTAAGTTAACCGCAGAGTGACATTCGATATCCGGGGTTAAAAAACATCATTGCTTTTGAAGCTCTATAGGTCTAGATATTTTCAAGTTATATAAATCTCAACCATACAATCTTGTAGTGTATATGTTTTAAATGATATGTACAAAATTTGAAGTCATTTGGCCATATAGATTGCAAGATCATAATGTTTTAGTGTCAAAAATAGATGCTGAAATTTTCCCAAAAACACATTTGGAGGTGAAATTTGTTCTCTAAACCTACTTAAATGAAAAAAAAATTCACTACAAAATAATTCAAAAGTAGTACACAAACACATTGGTGAATTTTTTTTTCATTTAATTGACTCATTGTGTCTAAAAAATAGCTTTGAAATGTCAAAAAAACAGCAAGAAAAATTGCAAAAACACATCTAAGGCTGAACCTCCTCCTACTAGAATGCTTCTCACTTACTCATTACTTCTTGGATTGACATGAGATTTTTGCCTCACAAACTTGATTAGTATGCGCAACTTTTCCAAATTTTTTTTTATTGAAAATGGACTTTGTATGAAGAAGAAATAGGCCGCCGAAGTTCACTCTACTCCCAAAATGCCAATATGTTGAACTTCGAATTGCTCCCAAACATTGACAACAACTTGGATTGACATGAAAATTTTATTACAATAACTAGACTTCAAGGGAAACAAAATCCAACAAATTTTATTGAAAATGAATGTTTTACGAAAGAGATCCAAGCCCCCGAAGTTGCAACCCTAAATGCAGTTTGTTGAACTCAAATTGAAGTTGTGACCTTCAATTGGCCCCTCAAAACTCAGTACATCTTGGATTGATCTGAAATATTTGCTACACAAATTAGAGGGGAGAATACAAGTTTCCCAACAAGTTTTATTGAATTTGGACCTTGAATACAAAAGTTACAACACTTTGAATTGGACTTCAAATTGTGTGAGGACACTCGCTGTCCTCTTTGTCATTTTAAGGTTAATATGGTTGCATGGAGTTTGAATTGCTGAGTGAAGATTGACGCATTGTAATATTAACTTCAAAGAATTTTTATTCGGTTTATTTCTGTGATGCCACTTGCTGTACAGTACCCTCCAATAATGTTACGTGATTCCTGGAAACTGAGTCAGCAAACAGAACTCAAACAGAGCTATGAACACAAAGTTTCACAAGGAGGTACGTTTGGAAGTGCATTTTATGCTTCCAAAAAATTGAAACATTTTTAGTGATGATTGATGCTGAAAATGAGTTCAAAACATACATCCTTATCCATTCTTTGTTGCAAGAACAACCTTAATTCTCTCTAGCATGGATGAAGCTAGCCAAGTGCCTCAAGCTTGTTGTCTTGGAATAAGTCCAACATTCCGTCTCCACCAAGGTTTTTTAATTTTTAATTTTTAATTTTTTAATTTTTTATGAAGTGCCAAAGTGGTGATATAAAATGTTATGGTGGTGCTCCAAATTTCTCACATATTGGATAGAGAATATCACATGTCTCTAATTCTATTTACATCCACAATCTAGCAATTTCATCCAAGTCTTTTTTTTAATTTGAAATTTTCTTGCAAAAAACTTCATAATTTTTTGCCATTTTCTAGCTAAATTAATTTTTTGGGGTGCATTGTGGCACTAGAAAGCCCCCCCCCCACCCAGCTTTGGTCTCCACAACCCGCATCAACATTTCTTTTGCTTTCTTAGGCTTATGTTCTTAGGCCCATGCTTGCTTTATAAGGTATCTTTCAGGATCTTCCAAAGTTTTTCAATTGGATTGAGATCCAACAAGTTTGCAAATCACACCAATTTTTTGAGTTGTCACCAAGTTGAAGTAAGAAACTTGCTTGTCTTTTTGTTGCATTTTAGAAAAATAGAGTGTCAATATATTGGGTACTATAAGTATTTGGATTCATTGTAGGTATAGTTTCTTCTTTCTAATTGTTACCTTTTTTGAAGCTTCTTAAATGATTTATGTCAACTCTTATAGATATGGAAGTATCCACTTACTTACATTTACCTACTTATCCTAGGATTATATAGTTATGAGACAAGAAACCACATTGTAATTGTAATTATTAGCCAAATTCAGGCAATAACTCAAGGAAGGGGAGTTGCTAGCATATTTTCAAGCATGTGACTCAAGTGAGAATATAATCACTAATATGTCTGGAAGTTGTAGATTTTGCCATTAACCAAGTGTATTTGGAAATGTAAGTGTTGGATTTATTTGTTGGCAATCATGGCACAAGGCACTAAGGTAGACTAGCCTAATTCTTATCCCTACTTTTGGCTCCTAAATCATGGAAGAAAGCATCTAAATTTGTCCAAAATAACAATCAAATCCATTTAGGAAAACATATGAATTTGTCCAAAAAAATAATCAAATCTGTTCAATTTTTTAACAAAATTAGGACATTAATATCAACAAGAATAATTTATCACTCTTTTATAGGTAGGTGCTTAATTATTAATAGATACATGGAAAGGCAATTGTGGATTTTGAATAGGACATTTATGACTCCACTCAATAAGTGGTTTTGTCATTTCAAGGTAGTCTACCTCAAAAATTTACAGAAATTACAATTTTAACCAAGAAAATTATGATTCCAATTAATTTTGATCCGTGAAACAAGCACACACCTCTAAAAAAAATATGTGCCCCTTTTGGAATTGGCCCCAAGATATTTAAATTCCAAATCAAGGTGGTAAACTAGTAATAGGCTTGTATACCTTAAGTCAATTATACACTACACCCCAGCTAAGTTACTTCACATTGTTTGGCCACCTTCCCATGCAGTCTAAGGTAAAACCACCCATTACCAACCACAACCCCATCACCAATCAATAGGGGGGTTGAAACTTAAGAGAGGCTGGACTAATTTCCAAACATGAGTTCTTCATTACCGCCCATCAATTCCTCCATTCTTTTCACGACACATCTGCTTGATTTGGAGTGCCAAGAGTGAACTCTTAAATGATCGATTTTGGAATAGTCTAAACATTGGACATGGGTCTAAATCCACTTTTGCCTTCCAAGATTCATAGTATTTTTAGTTGAAGCAATAAAATTACCAAATTTTGGCAATCCCCCTCATTTCTATCTCTGCACCTGAGTAAATATTTCCTTGGCCTTAGTATACTCCAAATATGTCCACAGTTGCTTAATCGGTCGGTTATGGGTGGTTCTACCTTATCCTGTGCCTGTGGTGCTCACGCAACACTATTTTCGGCCGCGGGTCAGCGGCTACTGGTGCATTATTGCATCGTGCCAGGCTCCCTCCTCTTCGTCTCCCCCGAACCCCAGCCTCTTCAAGTTCTCTCCAAGAAGCCATTCTTGCCCCCACTGCATCTGTTTTGCATCTGTTTGTCGGCGGTGCCTACGGCGTCTCCGAAGTGACGTCCTATGCGCTTAATGCACACAGGGAGGAGAAGAAGACGAGGCAGTGCTCTCATACGTGGAAAGTTGTTCTTGCCTGTGGAGTACTACTTCGGTGCTGTGTCATTTCGTCGCTGGAGAGTGTCTTACAAGCGAGAGAGACGATCCGAGGTGCTCTTGGATGCTCACGGTAGTAGTCAGGTATGCGCACTGTAAATGTGTTCAAGTGGGAGTCTGAGCGTGGTTCCTTGCGTTAGGCTGCTTCAGATTCGGTGGGGTTTTCGTAGCTCTGGAACAGGCATGGCTGTGAATTTTTATGCTTCTAAGTCTCCATGGATGGAAGAGATTTAGAAAATGGAACCGCACACTGATAGAGCAGGCGGTGTCTCATTCGTAAGTCCCGTTGAACATGTCTTGATAGTTTTTCAGAAAGCATTTAGAATTTCAGGACTTTCGATGGATCCTCAGCACCTCGGAAACATGATCAAAAT
The DNA here is from genome assembly GCA_950106755.1 of Climacium dendroides. Classification (NCBI taxonomy): domain Eukaryota; kingdom Viridiplantae; phylum Streptophyta; class Bryopsida; order Hypnales; family Climaciaceae; genus Climacium; species Climacium dendroides. The sequence continues at coordinate 13,145,719 of OX467092.1, forward strand.
TATGAGTGAGAAAGCTTCATGCGTGTTAAAGGAGCATGGGACTGGTAACTCTATGAGAGATAAGTCTTGGACACTTCTGTTGTAATCCTTTCTCATATTTAGCATGATGAATTGTTGGGCTTCTGATGTGTTTTAAGAGCGTACATGCATTAGAACATTAGAACAAAATCCCGACATCTTGGAATCAAAATCACCATTATGGTCTAGATAACCTTGGAGTGCTAAAAGCCTTGAGAAGGTTATGAGGCTAATTATCAGGTCATTTCATTGAATCTTCAAACTTTTGGTTGATCAGTTGCGTTGGAACATTATCTTGGCATTATGAATGAGAGTTCTTATGACTGAAAAAACAGGAGATTGCCAATGAGAAACAAGTCTTGAACAATTCAAGAGTAGTTACTACTCATAGTCAACAGTAATTACGCATAGTCGATAATAATTACTCACAGTCAACAGTAATTACCCATAGTCAATAATAATTACTCACAGTCAACAGTAATTACCCATAGTCAATAATAATTACTCACAGTCAACAGTAATTACCTATAGTCTTGCTAATTATCCAATCTCGCCAATGAGAACAGTGGTTACCTATAGTCTTCCGCACATTGCAAATTTATTTTTCTCCTAAATATGATGGTTAGGACTCCTTTCCACCATTTCCATTACTAAAGAATGTTTGGATGATTCTAATGGCAATTATGCAATACGTTAATTTGAGTTTCATGACTAGGAATCTACACTTCTTATCCTTCACTTTGCAAATTGGGTCCTAAATCTTGTAGCAACATGTTTTAGGTGAGGGAAGCTTATTCATTATGCATCTAGGTTGATCCTTCAGAGCACCCTTGGTGTTTATCCTGGCTTTGAGGTTTTCCATTTCCTTCGAATGGTAACTATACAATATAGATTCTAAATGTTCTGTTAACATTCTCAACCAATGATACTAGATTAGGTTTGGATTTGTGTTGGAAAGATGGAAATGGTAACACAATGGATTCACAAGCAACCTTCATGCATTCGAGCAATGTATATTCTTCCAGCTCGATCCCAGGTAGTATACCCCTCTCACTTGTTGTTTCAATTATTCATTTATGGTGATTGTGCATGTGTGCAGCACTAGGGATAGGGGACAAAAGCTTTCTTTCATCCCAACAACTCTGTGGAAGGCAAAGTAAGAGAACATGCACCACTAATTTCATTCAAGTGAATTTTGCATCTTTCAAAGATGTAAAAAGGCATTCTAATTGTTTATCAAATGAAAAGATAGATCTTGACTTTTGCACCAATTCATTGAAAAGGATATTTGGCAAGAAACTCTACTTTGTTGAAAACTTTGTAGATTGGGTTTGGATAGTACTTGAACAATCATGTTTTTAGTAAGACTTAGGGTGTCGCTTTGAGATATTGTGTGATTTACTTTTGCATCTTGGAAGTGTTATTATAGGTATTCCTAGTCTCAGTAGGCTCTTGTGTTTGATGCTTGTGTTGTAAGTATGTTTAGTAGCCAACAACAGACTTTGCTTGCAGATGTATAATAGCTCTAGGGGTGATACTTGAGTTGTATTTCATTACCTTTGTGTTATTATACAACAACCTAGAGGGGTAGTGTTCTTTCATGGGTGAATTTGTTGAATACAATATGTCATGATATTGAGTCCGAGTGGTTGGCATGTTACAGGGATGGCTAGTGAATAGTGTGCACATTGACAACTCTAACCGCATTTAGCTACGAATTCTCAAGATGAGTGGTGGTGAAATCAAAACTTCATGTTTCATTTATTTTGGGTCTCTTTTGATACAACAATTGACCACCATAGATGTGGATGAATTATGAGTTAAAATAATTCTTTCATCTGCAAGCCTTCATTCATTGAAGGAGTGATGTTAATTGAGACTTTGTCGAGGACTTTGTGGCAATTCAAGCGATTTCATGTATTGAAAAATGAGGGATTATGGCACAATAATCCCTTGACTTTTCTTTGTATCTTTCTCCAAAATATTATTGGTCAAAAGAAGATCTTTGAATAGAAGAGGCGTTCTTGAAATTGAATCAATTACAAGGAAGGAGCTATTTGCTAAGTGATCTTGGATGTGGCTTGCAATTGAAAGTCTTATTACTTACAAGGTAAGATAAGCCCTAAAATTCTTTTTTTCAAGCATTGCATTTATATTGCATTTATAATTTTTTTCAAAATATATGGCATTGCTTATTAATGAGTGTATGCTTATGAGATTAAGAATAGTGAATGGTGTACATGGTGGATAACATAGAATGATACAACCATTTGCAATAATTATTTGAATGTTCCATTTGAAAATTTTCTTTGATGTTGTTCATGTAGATTGATGTTTGCAACAAATAAACTTTGAATCCTATTGCATAGTATCCAAACATTGTCTTTGGGGGATCATCAATTTTTACTTTAAAGACATTACAATTTTGTTTACAACAATACTTTTTACTATCACTTTTTGGTATCTATTTTCAAGTAAAAAAAGGGCTATAGTATTGATACAATGATAGTCATCCTTTTGTGAGACAATTTTAATTAGTACATACGAGGTGAAGGGATAGACTTGAACTCTTCTTAATGTACTATGTTTGATCTTGGTACATGTGTTCATTCAATTTTGCTTTATTATTATTTTTGTTATTAAATTATTATTTTTATTTTTAGAGTTTGAATTTAAGCATGTGTTCACGGCTTGAAGTATATTATCATGCTAACATTGTTATGAAAGACAAATAGAAGTCACATCCAACCCACTTTTATTTTTGTTCATGAAACTTGTCAAAATAATTAAGAATTTTTTATGTTAGATTGACAAGCTTTAAAGGCAATGCTACTTTGAATTGTTTGTTGTTGGTTCATTGAAGAATCTAGTATTTAACTTTGTGTGAGGATCTCTTACCTTCTTAGATTAGGGAGTGATTTAGATTTGACCTTCTAATTGGGAGACACTACCTTCAAGCATTAATTGTTGTCATATTCACTTTGTACATTGGATCATCAATGCTAATGCAACAAAGGAAATTGAGTAGTGAACTTCTTTATCTTTGTTCATATGTTCTAGAAATTCTCATCCTCAAATACAAGATATGAGGCAATTGTCATTTTGGAATGGAAAGTCATTAATATTTAATTAATTTGAATAAAACTCTATTACTTGTTGGTTGTAAGTTTTGTTGCCTTCCTAAATTGATAGTAATTTTTTTCCATATTTGTCTGTATTAAGTTTTAGTTGTGGTTTAATACAAATAGTTTAGCCTTGGGAGGAAATGAAAACCAACTATTATGATATGATACAATCATTTATGTGAATTATGGTTATCACTAGATAATTATCATGTTGTTTATGTTTCAATTTATAAAAAATGACATTTGAAAGTAAGCATTTAGGATGGCATTTAGAGGAAATATATGCTTGTAAAATACTTTGATGATATTTAGTATAAATTTGCGTAAAGTAATGGTGGAAAATGGATGTTATTGGGTTGGAATTGTAAATTATCTTGCTATGTTACAGTTGGATAAGGATTTTGTGTATGGATGGAAGTGAATATGAAAATGAATGTTTGTATATTTTTATCCATTTGAGAATTGTAAAATTTCATTCATCATCTAGTGCAATACTTTAGGACAACTTTCCAAATAGAGATTGTAGTATGATGGATTTCACAAAGGGTGCATGATTCAAAGTATACCACAATGACAATTTTATCTTTGTACTAATTTGGATTTATTGTAACTCCCATGGCGTTGTATTTGAATATCCAAACATTTACGGGGCGAAATGAAATTTGATCAAAGGATGGTCATTGTCAAATTACCAATCTACTAGTGTATGTTGTACCAAATTTTATTATTAGAATTTTAATTCTAAGAGACAAATACAATGCTTAAATGTCTTTTTCTAAGGTTCTTTTAAGAAATGATGTATATCATGAAGTTACTTTTGCAATATTTATAAATTATAATATTAAGATATCTTTTTTAATTACTATATAGCACTAGGTATATAAAGGGATTGCTTGCTTTGATATGACTCTCTCTATGAGATAATTTTTAATATATTAGTTAAGTGATATCATATTTGGACCTTGCTATATTTACAGGTTCAAATGTTATTTTCTAACTACTTTCTTTGTATTTTGTTTGAAGCTCTTCTAGACTTTTGATATGTCATTCCACTTGATTGCAATGGCATTTTTTTGGATGTTGATGGCTAGCTTCCTTGCAATGGCAATCTTTTGGAAATACATTGCTATTGCAAGGTCTAATCGGTGAGTATAAATGTTATTTAATAAGTGTTGGCAATTGAAAATTGCATGTTTGAATTTGGTATTGTTTAAATATCTAAGTTCTTTGTGTAGTTTTTTGTTTGATTTACTTGTAGTTGTACAACTAATCTTATTTAAAGTATCTATGAATATGATTCAACCATGAAATTTGTATCTTAATTTCAATTAATAGGCAAGTCTATCAATAATATTCAATGAAGTTTTAGTTGTAGAACATGCTTGATTCAACTATTCAATTTCATTAAGTACTGGCACTCTACATGAGTGAGCAAGATGTCCCAATGACACTACAAATTCAAATCTTTGCAGAAAGGACAAGGATTTCTTACAAGTTCAAAGTCAGTATTGTAAAAGACTATGCCATGACATACCAAGGCTTGAGAATTGCTTGAAGGATATGGAAGCATCTTCAAAGATGAAAGTCTTGAATAAAAATCAATGTGTACATCTTTTTGGCAAGCTCATCCGAGCCATGAAGGAGATGGAGAAAATGTTATCATGTGCTACTAAGGATCTCCAATTCCAATCTATTTTTGAAGAATTGTGCTATCTTCAAAAGAAAATAGAGATTGTAGTGAAAAATTGCATTGAACAAGATCGATGGTATCAATTGGCTGTATTTCAACTCCAAAACAAAGAAACTTTTCATGAGTTGCTTTTAGATTTGAAGTGTTGTTATGATACATCACATGATATGTACTTATTCCACCATCCGAATCATTCAAAAAATACTTTACCTATTCAATTTGATGCATCTACCTATAGTCAAGTCCTTGAAGATGAACAATTATTGAAGAAGAAGCTTGAACTCGCACTTCAGGGAGAAGAATCAACAAACCATGAAATGGTAAAACATCTATTGTTGAGATTTCGAAATTTGGACCGAGTTGATGGTGGAGACTTAGATGCATTAGAAGTTCCAAATGACTTCAAAACACCAAAGTTAATTAATCCTATAGGTGCAGGAGTGCATACATCAAATTGGTTGGGTCTTGCGTGTGCCACCAAAGTTTTGAAAGGGGGTCCTGAAATTTTCATCAATTCTAAAAAGGAGATTGGCATCTTGGCAGGCTTAAGCCATCCCAATCTTGTCCAATTTGTTGGTTGTGGAACTAATGAAAAGATGAAAGATGAGGTTGCTGAGGAAGATGAAATGGTTGAGATGTATTTGGTGATGGAGCTTATGGAATCAAGCTTGTCTACCATATTGGAGAATGAAAAGAGGCCTTTACCCTATTATCTTGCAATTGACATCATGCACCAAATTGCCAAAGGTGTCTATTACCTTCATGACATGCAAGTTGCCCATCTTGACTTGAAACCTGCTAATGTATTAGCAAGTTCAATTTCTATGGAGGATTTTTCTCCTTGTCGCATATTCAAGTTGACGGATTATGGAACCTCTCAATTGGAGGTTCGTAGCAATCCCAAGCCTTCAAAGTCTCCGCATCCATTAAAGTCTCCAATTGGAACACCAAGGTATATGTCCCCTGAAATGATCAAGGGAAGTAATACTTCAATGTATCGGTTTCAAGCTGATGTGTGGTCATTTGCCATGATATGTTCAGAGATTCTATCAGGAAAGGTTCCATATTCTAGTTTGAAAGCAAAAGATTTTTATAATCAAATATCAAATAATAAGAGCTCACGACCAGACCTACCCAACAATTTTGAAGAACTTACCAACTTAATCCAAGAATGTTGGTCTCAAGACCCTCTTCGACGGCCAACATTTTTTCAAATTTGTGCAAGGCTCACAAGTTTAAAGAAGTCTTTTTTGAGTGGAATGTATTCATGCAAGATGGTTCCAGAATATGGTTCACCTTCTACCTCAAGAGATTGTGAGTCCATCATGGACCATGTCCCAAAGGTATGAAATTACAGATGTATAAATAGGATTGAATGATGTTTGCTTGTAATAAATTTTTTTTGTAGATTGGCTTCATGGTTTGAAGTTAATTGTTTATTTTCATGTGAAAATGATTTTGTGAATATGATTTGTACATTTTTACAGGTGGATGAATCAATTGCACCTCCAAAGGAAATTTTGATTGATATGGGACATCAATTATCTAATGCCAAACGTCTTTTGAAAATGAATTATGTAGGCATTGTGGGTATGGGTGGAATTGGCAAGACCACACTAGCAAAGGCTCTATTTGATGATGCAACAGTGAATTCTTCATACCATGTATCATGTTTTGTTGGACAATCCAAAAACTATCAAAGTTCATATGAGATATTGTGTGAAATATTACCCAAACTTGGGAATGATGAAAAACCAAAGAATTTTGGAGATGCTCAAGAGATGATGAGAAAACTCTTGGTTGAAAAGAAGGTTCTTTTAATATTGGATGATGTCAAGGATGAAACTCAACTGCATGACATTGTACCTCTTCACTTGATATAAGCTAGTAAGGGTACCACAATCATTCTTACAACACGCAAATGGAGTACCATAAAATCATTTGTGGGTGTTGATGGAAAGTTGGATGTTGACTTGTTGGATGAAAAGGCATCCACAATGCTTTTCACCACTCACCTTTCTTGGAATGAAGCTCTGTTTTCACCAGACTTTGAAGAGTTACGCAAGCGTGTTGTAAAAGCTTGCAATGGCTTGCCATTGAGCTTGAAAGTGATGGGTGCATTTCTTCGTTGTAAAGAGAGGTTGCGAAGTTGGGAGCGAGCATTACAAAGGATGGCAAGAGGAAGGAATTTGGATGGTGATGAAGAAATTTGGAACACTTTGAAAATCAGCTATGATGGGTTGAATGATGGTGTTGAAAAGAGTATGTTTTTGGACGTGGCTTGTTTCTTTTGTCGAGATGTATATCCATCTGGCATATCAAAAGAGACAATCTTGTCGTTGTGGTCCAAAGATGGTATCCTTCCAGTGAATGAATTGGAAAGATTGATTGATATGTCATTGTTGAAGTTCAACGAAGATTGGGACATTTTAGAAATGCATGACCAACTTCGTGATATGGGACGAATGATTGCTGGAGGTACAAGAGTTTGGAAAGCATCCATGATACCAGAGGGTGGATTTACGAGTAAGGTAATATTTTGATAATGCAAATGTGCAATTATATGTGAATAATCCACTTTGCTATATATATTAAATGTAGTAAATGAAAAATGAATCCCATATTATTTTACAAAACATAAGTTTTGAAATTTGTATAGAAAAATCATAATATTTGCATTTATGATATGAAGATGTAAGACATTCTAATCGAAACTTTTTGAATACAGGATGTCAAGGTCCTTGAGGGGATTTGTTGGCAAGAGACTATGCAACATCATTTTCCTTTGGTTAAAGGAGATCAAAGTTTTCATTTTGAAAAACTACGCAATCTGATTTTGGTGAGTGTTTTGGGCAATCCTACAACTTACGTTGACAACTTTGGCTTCCTATTACAATTTGCTTTACAATGTTCTCAATTGGAGGGAATTATAATGGGAAACTTTCAATCTAAGATTAGATTGCCACATGCACTTCCATCAAGTACTTCAATTACTCTACAAAAGAAGATATTAGATCTTTGTAGTACATGTGCATCCCTAAAGATTCTCAATCTAGTAGGGCTTGGATTCCTTACTCAATTTCCAAACAAGTTTGCATCAAGCAATATTCTATTGCAACTAAATCTTAGTTATTGCTCTAGCTTGGCAACCTTGTCAAAAGAAGTGGGGCACTTGACTTCCTTGACCACTTTAAATTTGAGTGGGTGCTCGAGCTTGGCAATCTTGCCAAAAGAAATAGGGAACCTGTCTTCTTTGACAACTCTAGATTTGAGAAAGTGTTCAAGCTTGAAGTCCTTGCCAAAGGAAGTGGGGAATTTGGCTTTTTTGACCACTCTCAATTTAAAAAAGTGTTCAAACTTGGCAACTTTACCAATGGAAGTGGGAAATTTGTCTTCTTTGACTGCTTTAAATTTGAGGAAATGTTCAAGCTTGATGGCCTTGTCAAAGGAAGTGGGGAATTTGTCTTCTATGACCAATCTTAATTTGAGTGAGTGTTCAAGCTTGGTGACATTGCCCAAGGAAGTGGGGAACTTGTCTTGTTTGATTACTCTAGATTTAAGCGGGTGTTCAAGCTTGGTGACATTACCAAACGAAGTAGGGAACTTGTCTTCTTTAACCGAACTCTACTTGGGTGGGTGTTTAAGTTTGGCAACCTTGCCAAAGGAAGTGGGGAACTTGTCTTCCTTATCCAATCTAGATTTGTCTTGGTGCTCAAATTTGGTGGTCTTGCCAAAAGAAGTAGGGAACTTGTCTTCCTTGACCAAACTCAATTTGAATGAGTGTTCAAGTTTAGTGGTTTTACCAAAAGAAATGGGGAACTTATCCTCTTTGACTGAACTCTATTTGGCTGCATGTACAGGCTTAGTAGCCTTGCCAGAGGAAGTGGGGAACTTGTCTTCTTTAACCATTTTGAACATAGAAAAATGTTCAAGCTTGGTGGCCTTGCCAAAAAAAATAGGAAACTTATCTTCCTTGACCACCCTTGTGGTTTGGGGGTGTTTAAGTTTGACAACTTTACCAAAAGAAGTAGGGAACTTGTCTTCCTTGACCAATTTGAACCTGAGTGAGTTGTCAAGTGTGGCGACCTTGCCAAGAGAAGTGGGGAATTTATCTTCCTTGACCAAACTCCATTTGGGTAGGTGGTCAAGCTTAGTAGCTTTGCCAAATGAAGTGGGAAACTTATCTTGCTTAACCATTCTCAATTTGGGTGGGTGTTCAAGTTTGGCAACCTTGCCAAATGAAGTGGGGAATTTGTCTTCTTTGACCACCCTTTTAGTTTTGGGATGTTTAAGTTTGGCGGCCTTACCAAAGGAAGTGGGAAAATTGTCTTCCTTGACCAAACTCTATTTGGGTGGATGTTCAAACTTGACAACTTTGCCAAATGAAATAGGGAACTTGTCTTGCTTATCCGTTTTCAATTTGAGAAATTGCTCGAGTTTGGCAACTTTGCCAAAAGAAGTGGGGAACTTGTCTTCCTTGACCGAATTCTATTTGGGTGGGTGTTCAAGCTTAGCAACATTGCCAAAGGAAGTGGGGAACTTGTCTTCCTTAACCATTCTAGAGTTAAATAGGTGTTCAAGCTTGGTAGCCTTGCCAAAGGAGATGGGAAACTTATTTTCATTGACTACTCTCTATCTAAGAAATTGCTCGAGTTTGGTAGCTTTGGTGGAGGAAATGGAGAACTTGTCTTCTTTGACCACTCTCAATTTGAGAAATTGCTCAAGTTTGGTGGCCTTACAAAAAGAATTGGGAAACTTACCTTCTTTGACCAGTCTAGATTTGAATGGGTGTTCAAGCTTGGTGGCCTTGCCAAAGGAAGTAGGGAACTTGTCTTCTTTGACCACTCTACAATTGAGTGGGTGTTTAAGCTTGGTGACCTTGCCAAAGGAAGTGGGAAACTTATCTTCTTTGACCACTCTCAATTTGAGGAATTGCTTGAGTTTGGTGGCCTCGCCAAAGGAAGTGGGGAACTTGTCTTCCTTGATGACTCTCAACTTGAGAAAGTGCCCGAGTTTGGTAGCCTTGCCAAAGGAAGTGGAAAACTTAACTTCCTTGACCATACTTCTATAGAGTTGAATGGGTGTTCAAGTTGGGAGATCTTGCCAAAGGAAGTGGGAAACTTGTCTTCCTTGATGACTCTCAACTTGAGAAATTGCCCAAGTTGGGTAGCCTTGCCAAAGGAAGTGGAAAACTTAACTTCCTTGACTATACTTCTATAGAGTTGAATGGGTGTTTAAGTTGGAAGACCTTGCCAAAGGAAGTGGGAAACTTGTCTTCCTTGATGACTCTCAACTTGAGAAATTGCCTGAATTGGGTAGCCTTGCCAAAGGAAGTAGAAAACTTAACTTCCTTGACCATACTTCTATAGAGCTGAATGAGTGTTCAAGTTGGGAAACCTTGCCAAAGGAAGTAGAAAACTTAACTTCCTTGACCATACTTCTATAGAGCTGAATGAGTGTTCAAGTTGGGAAACCTTGCCAAAGGAAGTGGAAAACTTACTATTTTTGACAATTTTCATTTTTAGTGTTTGAAATCCTTAGATCATGAGAAATCTTGGATTTTGTGAATTTTAATCTTAGTTTTTTTTACCTATTACAACAAATTGCAAAGAACTCAAGGGCTTTTTATAGAGTTTCGGATCTTGTTTCCATGATGAAACTTGATGAGTGTTTTACCATGTGGTCAAAATAAGGCAATATTTACTTTAACTCTTCTTTTTCATCTAAGGAATGAGTATTGGTACTTTGCAATCAATTACACATGAGTGGTTAGTTTTGACAATTTGACAAATGTCTCTTACATTATTTTTAATTCATTTGTCATAATTATTGTATTGTAATGCTTAAAATTGATAGTTGAAAATTCTAATAAATATCTTACACCACCTCGGGGGTGCACTCCCTCTTTTTATGATATTAGCGTGCGAACAAAACTTTGGACCCCTATATACTTTTTGAATTTTAAATAGAATTAAATGAAAAAAATATAAATATATTTTTCTACTTTGAAAGTTTATATTTTGAATTATTAATATTTTTATTTGTTAACAATAATTAGTTACAAATTTTTGAAGTAAAAAGATACACTATAGAATTGAAAATAACTTTCACATCCCTATATTATATAAGAAAAAATTGTCTAAAAAGTGAACAAAAATTTCCTAAAAATAACTCTCTATTGAAAGCTCATTTTGAGCTGAATATTGATGCAATGGTTATCTAAATGCATTCTTTCAAAATATTTGAGTTAAAAAAACATACCATTTTAGTGCATTTTTAACCTCTTTTAGAAGTCATTCCATATTTTATTTGAGTTTGAAATTTTGGGAGTAGAATTCTAAAGTCATTAGTAAACAATGCTCAAAATTTGAAGTTAAAATTATAGTTTATTAGAAACTACTTGTTTACAAGAAACCACTTGTTTACACATGGTTTGTTGTAGTAGAACTAAGTGCACCCCCAGGTACACCACAAATTGAAGGAAATGTATAGCCATAAATCCACAATTACTAGGTCCATAATTATTTTCTAAAAATATTCAAACATGGAAATCCCTATTTACCATTCATTTGCAATATTTCTCATCATTTAAGATTCATTTTAAAGAATTTTAGTTGTTAACCACCTATGTGCATCAATTGCAAGGTACCATTGCAAGGTGTGTTTTTTAAATCTTTACACACGCAAGGTTGAATCTTGTTTCGTTAATCAGCCGTATGTCTAGATGTGACACAATGATGACAACCCTAATGTAAAAGAACTCACATTAATAGAAAGTAGTAATCAAAACAACCAAGAATCAAAAGTTATTTGTTCTGGGAGGCATTGGCAATCAAGACTTGATCAATTTAACAAATTTTTGTAAATATGTTGAAAGATTTTTATTGTTTTAGGTACTTCAAATTTTTTTGACCAAATCAACAAAAATTGAATAAATCTCGTAAGTAAATTTTTTTATTTGTACGTACACATGCAAATTCAACCATGGTATATTGGTTGCCAAGAATGTGTTTTGCAAAGGTTAGGACTTGGCCTCTTGAGTTCAAATCTTGGTTCCAACACATGTGCTAACATGATAACCTAGTTACTATTGACATGGTAGGCACATGCATTGCTAATGTGGCAATCCAATCACTATTGACATGGCAAGTGCAATCGTTATTGATGTAATAATTTTTAATACTTTAAAAAAATTCATTGTCCAAAACAACAAAATTGAACAACAAATTTTAGTGTAATTTTGACTAAGACAATGCAACCAAACAACACTTTTTGGTTTTGGGTCTATTATTTGGTCATGGTTTTTTCTAATAGAGTCATATTGTAGATCTACATGCCATCTATGTTGAGTAGGTGGTAAGAAATGCAATTTCTTGCATGATCCTTCCAAATTGATCCATTTTTGCCTTCTAACTCTTCCACACCCATAGAGAGCACCTTCTTCACTCTTAATATAATTTTTCCAGTAGTCACACCTAATATAGTCTGCTATAGATAAACAAGTCACCTAGAGAAAATTTCCTCATTTGTAGTCAATAACCTCCTCAAATGGTGGCATATCTCAAATTTTCTCAATATTGTGCAATTGTTAGATTGTTCAATGCTATAGGCATCATTCTTTGAAACATCTCTACACAATTCTTACAGTTATTAATCCATAAATCAAGATTATCCATCTTGACCACTTTGTACAAGTCCCTCTTTATAGCAACTAGCAACCTAGATCCTTGACCATAAAACAAAAAAAGGAAGAAAAATAGGCTAATGATGCATGCTTAATCCCTAAGTTCCTTCACTATATTTTCATCAAAAATGCTCCAAAACTGCCATTTCTAGTATAAGTGCCAAATTTTTGAAAAAAAACTTTTTTTGACACATGTAACCATAGGATCTTGTAGTATGTTGACTTGAGAGCAAGTGGTAAAAATTTCAGAAATTTTCACTATGTGAATTGCAAGATATAAGCATTCAAATTCACTATAATCATTTTTTTAGCCCTGCAAAAAACAGGGCAGTTGCACTTCACAAGCTCACTTTCCTATGAAAAAATGTCCAAAATGGTGGTTACTCTTTGGATTCTTTTTCTTAAGCAAGTTGGTAACATGCTTGAAAAATTTCAGATCATTTGGAATTGTACAACATATAGGGACAAAAATATAGTAACTAGATAGTAGTAGAGAATGATTCAAAATATTAAATTGTTTAGGATTTAATTATGGGATTGAAAATGCCAATCCAATGGTTGAAATGTTGTTATAAAAAATCAACATCATGTGATTTTTTTTCAAAAAATATTGAAAATTGAATAAGATAAAAGACTTCAAAGTTTATTTTAGAGTAGAGAATCCATAAATGCCCACAAACAAAAACTGCTCATAACTTTCATCTCTTTGATCAAAATGGAATGATTCAAAGTTTTCCACATATATATAACTCTAAAAAACCAATTTCAATTTTTTTTTTCAAAAAAAGTGTCAAAATATTGTCAAATAACAAAATATTGTCAAAATAATGAATATCATTACTTTCATTTTGCTTTTTTAACAAAACAAGCACTTCCAACATAGCAAATCCAATGCACTACAATTATATAATTTTCTTGTTGGCAAGTCAATGGAGGTTTCAACATACCATCAAACACAACATTTGGATACCTTATGCAAAAGTTATAAAGGCTCAAAATTTATTTTAGTAGGTGTTCTAAACTTATTTCTTCAACATGTTTACATATTGATTTTGAAGATGTACATGTAGTGATGATGGCCACTTTAGGCAAGATGCAATTTGGGGTATACGCACCTTAATTCTACAAGTGCAAAGATGCATTGTTATGAAAGTGGGGAGATTGAAGTGCTTGGAGAAATGAATGTGTGTTAGGTGCTACTACAATTGGAAGCACCAAACTTTGAAACCTTGGATTTTCCTCATGAATCAAAATTCAAGAATGTTTAGTACCTTGAGTAGGCACTAAACATGCAGACTCAGTAAGGTGAAAGTGGAGCCTAACCATGCTAATCTATTATTGTTACTAAATTATAATTGAATATAGCTATTATTATTAAACATGAATTATTTTCATTGGATCTTATTAAGAGCTGAAAGATGATTTCAATGCTCTTTAGCATGTATTATTTGGAGTTTGGAATACTATATGAATAAGTTATGAATTTTCAAAGTACTATCTCTAAGTGGACTAAAAAATAATTGTAGACTCTTGTAGACTCTGATGTTTTGATTGTATACATCTTATAGAACCAATACTTTTGTTTTTTGTGATGCTATTTGGTTCAAATGTATTTTGGAAGTCTTGATTATGGGTGTGTACATATTTTAGTGGTGGGAGAAGTTAGATCCATTAATTTATAGGCTATATTTTCAAAATCTCAACATTTGAATCTTATTCAATCATTCTCAATGAAGGGTCTAAAAATAGGACAATATTGCATGTTAGGAGATACAAAGGTGTTTTTGCCATGATGCACTAAAATAAAGTGTTTAGAAAAACTTGAAAAATGTTCATGATGAATGCACATTGAACTTTAGGTAGAGAACAATATTGGAGGAGGAAAGTCATCTAAGCTACTTGAAAATCCTCCATAAAAATTTAAATCTTCAAGTGCTTGAAATTGAAAATTTTATTTCAAAAGAATGCTTTGTCATGGTACATTATGTATTATGTATACTAAATTTAGAGGTTTCATTGACAACTATTATGATAATTTCCAATTCTTCTAATGTAGGCCCTTACAATTGAAATACTTGTGTTTTTCAAGTCCCTATTATTTTTTAATTTAAAAAAAAATTATATTCAACTTTGAAGGTCAAAATCATAGATTCAATATTAACAACTTAAATTTATTTTTATTTTTAAAATCTTTTATCAATTTTTCTTTAATATAATTTGTAAAGGCAAATTTGTATTAAATTTTTTGTTAAAGGTCATGAATTATTTGTGAAAAAAGGAGTAAATGTGATAGTACAAATTTAGTGCAAAGATAATAATTTCAATGCAATGCTAGCTAGTGTAAATCAAGTAGGCTATGTGCTCCGAGTGCATGATGGATGTCTTTGTAATGTTGTATGCATTTACACCACGTTATTATCTATGATGGAGGCCATCTTTTCAAACAATTGGTTGAGCATGGTTGACCAAGATCCAACCATTCAACCATTGAGGTTATATCTTGGTATTGTGAAAGTAGAGTCTTGTTATAAGAAATAGCATCCCTTGCCACTTCTATGATTCAACATTTTATTTTTTATAACAAAATTTTACTTTCACATTCCTAGTCTATAATACTAAAGATCAATAGAACAACCTTGTGATATGAAAAATAACATGATTGCCTCTCCTAGTCCAATGAGTGATTTACATGTGTATATATGTATCCTTTCTATAAGATTGATAATACCTTCCTCCATTGTCCACATAAGGGTAAGGTAAAAGGTCCATGAATCAATTAAGTTCTAAATGCGTTCTCAATTTAGGAATGCATAATGTGTTCTTTGAAATATCTATCATACTCGTGCAATAAGTTTGGCAACTTGATGTTGAATATTTAATTTAATTCCAAAATAAACTTTGACAATTTAAAATACGAGTTTTTTTAAACATTCGATATTAAATTTCCAAAATTTCATAATATTCAACAACCATCTCAAAAATATTTACTAGCCACATAATTTTGTGAGTGTTACAAAATGATAACACAAGATGTTTATTCATGTGAGGTGGTGGTGGGTAAAGCAACCTCTATGGGATATACAAGTTAAGGATTAAATGGAGCTCAACTCCTTATAGTTAAGTCAAAAGCAAGAATTGTAATCATTGTAGAACTTCATACTTCATTTAGGCATAGTAAAATAATTTTTTCCAAAAATCTTTGAACTAAGAAAAGTTGGTAAATAAAGGTGATACTCATCTCAAAAAAATCCATTGGACATTTTGAGCCTCCAAGCAAATTAAATGTTATGGACAAAAATCAGAGAAGGATTGGAAAGAACATCTTCTTTGAGGAATTGTCCCATACTCTTTGAAGATTCATGACAAACAATAAATTTTATATTTAAAGAAACCTCTCCACCCTGCTTCTTGACACAAATTGTATACAGTAATTCGTCCTCTATCTCATGAAATTATTTTATTGATGGTAAATGGTCAAATAATAGATTGGTGTATGACCCAATGAATTCTCATTAGATTCCCAAGATTTTTGGCAAACCATCTTTACATTTATTTGTAGATTTTTATGTTTTATCCCAGAATTAGCAGAATAGTTTAGCATTTCAAAAAATATTTAATTTAAGCTAAACCTAGGTACCAAATGAACTTCCACTCCAAGACCATTATGGAGGCCCATTGAGATTTTCAACTTGTAGCTTGGAAGAAAAATGTTGAAAAGTTGAAATCAGTACTTTTAACATCATGTGGCTATTTGAAACATTATTGGGAATACTTAGTATGTAGAATCTTACACTACCCATACTATTTGGCAACCCAGACTACTTCAGCAAAGAACTTGGATTTCCCTTGTGCATTCTGTTGGAGGGACACTCTTTTTTTGGCTATGGGCTTTCCACAAAGTGATTTAAGTCTTACGGCTTCTTACCATGTGAGGTAGACCAGAAAAAAAAAGCATTAAAGACAAGAAGTGAACACCAATTGTCTTCCTAGCCTCGGTGAGTGAAAAAAGAGGATTTCAAGTTTCACTAAAATTGGTGGACAACCTCATTGTTTGAGATTGGACAATCTTCAGGGAATCAACACATGAAGAATTTGTATTCAATCTCTCTCCTACCCATTGGGGCCACATGGTAGGGCAATTACAAACTTGGACCTTGTAGCTCCCTGACTAATTCCCGTCCGACTCACATAGCAGGAAGCCCTTGGTCTGGTCCTTCATTGAACAAAACAGAGCCTTTCTTCTATAGTACATTGGAGGCTTTCAATCTATTAAAGCTTTGTTTGGAAAGGGGACATGTATGAAACCAAATAAGTTAGCCTGTAAATGATGTTAGAAGCTAGAATTAGCCTACAATTTACAATACAAAAAATCTACATACTCAATTGCATAGGCATTAGAGTGTTAAGGGCTAATTTAAATGTTGGCACATTTTGGGGGGTCACTAGTTTGTCTCCTTGCTCATTGTGCAACAAACAACAAATAAGAAATCTAAAAAATCATAAATTTCAAGTTTTCAACCAACAAAAAGATTCTCATTTATTACAAGCTAGAGTCATTCATAGTGATGTAGTAGCTTAGAAGCTACCACATCATAATCAATTTAGTAATATTTCCTTGTTTCTAAAAAAAATCATTATAGTATAATTTGTATTTCTTATGAACTTTGTCATAACAATACAGAGGTCTTTCCTTAATCCTTTAATGCTAAAGCAACTAAGTATGTAGATTTTTTTTTATTGTAAAGTATAAACCAATTCTTACATCATTTAGGTATTAAGGTAAAAAGCACATCATAGATGGATCTGATTTTGTAAAATAAATATCTCTATCTTGAAATTAGATTTTGCTATTTGACCTTCGCAAAGCAACTAATTTTCTACATTTGAGCATGATGGTAGAAGTTCTTTGCCAGAATCTAGTTGAAATACAAAGATATCTATTTTACAAAATTAGAACAGTGAGCATTGTCACTCTAACATTGATATCTCTATGAAGGGAATTCTGAAATTGTTTTGGAGATGCTTTTTGAAAAAAAGATGTATATATGAATATTTTCTTCATAAATCTATGCAATCCAATTTTTTTTAAAATTCATCACCAATGTTTTTCAATCAATTATCATATAGAACCATGAACATTAATTGAAACAACTCACTAGAGATGGAGTTTTGCTTTAATTTTTGAAACTAAATTTGGTATGCTTAATTGGAATTGCTTAAGAATTGAATGTTAATTATGCAAGACAAAAAAATGCCAATTGCATTCCATATTAGAATTAATTGTAAAGTTCCTTCTGTGTTTGTAAATGGATATTAGAGGAAGGTTTAACTTAGAATACTACAAAAAAAACACAACACCAAACTCCATTAAACCTCAATTAACCCCTAAAGTCCCATTGTTTCTATGGGGGACAAAATGGATTCCAGGCAAGCTTCTATGATCTCAATTTTTACTAAAATCTTTTGAAACTTTTTCATAGGATAGCAAAACTTAAGAGCTTTCTAAGAATATAATTTTTATTTCAATTGGAGCCCGGGAGCAAAAGTTATGCCACAATAACCTCAAAATGGGAGAGACCGGGCAACAAAAAAAATCCACAAAAAATTGAAATAAATTCTTTAATATTTTTTTTCTTGTAGATTATATTTGTTGTAAATGGGAAGATTTGATTCATTCCATTTGGAATAGAGATGTGAAAGTTACGGAGCTTCTTGTTTTGTGGGCAATCATAGTGACTTCTTGAAAGAATTTTTTTTTCACTTTGAATGCTAATATCTTTCAATCTATACGGTCAAATTGTCAAAAATCACAAAAAAAAAATTATCACATGATTTAAGACAAGTGTAGAACAAGATCCTATGGTTAGATTCTAAAAAATATTTTTTTAAATTTATTTTCTAGGTGATTGTAGTAGAAGTGGTAGTTTTGAGTGGTTTTGGCAGGAAAATGACCATGGGACTTTAGGGGTTAAAATGCTCCAAGAAGTCTTGTCCTATATTTTTCTCAAACTTTGGCTGGTGGGCCTGCATTGTATACACTTTACAATTAATTCTATTATGCAAAACTTTTGAAATGTCACACTTGGTAGTTTGTAAGATTATTGGACCCAGTTGAATAGAAATAGGCATGCGTGAGACTATTTTAAAAAATAAAATGCACAGAGCACAACAAAAATGACACTAAACAACCAAAATTGTAAGCAAGGAGTTATACCTAAGGTAGGGACACCCAAATGTGTCACTGACCTTAAACCGCCATCTATACTATATGTACATCTCCAAAATCAGTTTTGTACCTATGTGGAAAAAACACTTTCACAACCAAACTTTGTTCCTTAATAACTTTTGCATGGCATTTAAGGGTGCATTGCATTGCACTTTGTTCCTTAATAACTTTTGCATGGCATTTAAGGGTGCATTGCATTGCACTTTGTTCCTTAATAACTTTTGCATGGCATTTAAGGGTGCATTGCATTGCACTTTGTTCCTTAATAACTTTTGCATGGCATTTAAGGGTGCATTGCATTGCACTTTGTTCCTTAATAACTTTTGCATGGCATTTTATGGGTTGAATCATCATGTTCTTGAACCACTATTTGGAATGCTTGACTTAATATAATCTTGCACGACTCAGACTAGTTGCAACCCAGACTAATTGAACAAGCGACTTGGAGCTTTGTTGAAACCAACTGGGGTAGGAAGCCCATTGTAGACTGTTTTGTCAGTCCCTGCACATAGGTATTAAAATAAACCTCCCAATCACCGCACAAACCAATTTCTAATCTTTCTCCACTTAAATATAGAGACTTGCATGTTTTGAAATTTGGCGTGATTATTAACCCCCAAAGGACCAAGCTTGTGTTTTTGGCAATCTAACTTTTGGGGGGCAGGTAAATGTGAGCAGAGGTTTTATTTATTTTTTCTTTGAAATTTTAACACACCATGTGGACAAGGAGTAGCTTTAAGGCTCAACAATTTTCATAACTTTTGACCTCATGGTTAAAAAGTTATTGTGTAATATGTAGTTTGTTTCTCAACTTGGGCAGCTTAAGCAGATTAGAAAAAATAATTTTTTCCATAAATTCAAATTTTGAAATTGGTTCATTGGATTTATATATACATGGAAAGCTTTGAATCATTCCATTTTGATTAATGAGTCAAAAGTTATGAGGAGTTTTAGTTTGTAGACAATTATGGATTCTTTACTTTAAAATAAACTTTGAAGTCCATTATTTAACTTAATTTTCAATATTTTTGAAATAAAATAAAATATAGGATGTAGATTGTTTATTACAACATTACATTGACATTTTTCAATTCCATGAATAAATTGTTACAAATTTATATTTTGAATAGTTTTCTACTTCTTTCTACTTGCTATTTTTTTCATATATGTTGTGCAATTCCAAATAATTTGAAAACTAATGCTTCAATTTCCTCACTATGTTTTGAACGCCTTTCATGATTTGTAATTTAGGTATGAGAAGACAAATCTTTATGTACATATGGGGCAGTAGGTGGTAAAGTAAACAATGTAGGATTAATAAATTAAAGTTAGTAGGAGCTCAACCGCTCATAGTTAAGTCAAATTAAAGCAAGAATTTTATTTGAAGTAAAATTTCATTCCTCATTTAGTCATAGTAAAATAACTTTTTTCAAAAAACTTTGGACTAAAGAAAGTTAGGAAATCTATTTGAATTTCATCTCCAAAAATTCGTTTGATATTTCAAGCCTCCAATCAAAAGTTATGGACAAATTTCAAAGAGGAGTTGGAAGGGACATTTTCTTTTACATCTTGAAACATCCTCTCTAAATTTTGTCCATAGCTTTTGGTTGGAGGCTTAAAATATCAAACAAATTTTTGGAGATGAACTTTCCAACTTTTTTTAGTCCAATGTTTTATGAAAAAAATTATTTTACTATGACCAAATGAAGTTTGAAATTCTATATAATCATCATTTTGACATTTTGACAATAAATAGTTTAATCACTCATTTTCAAATTATCCCATATCCTTTGAGGATTCATGGTGAAAAATGAATTTCAATATAAAAATGGCATCTCCAACCTTCACTGACTTAAATATTTCCTACTCAATTCTTTCATAGGGCTACCAAAATTATTTTTTTGGATGGCAAAGGGTTAAATGACATTGGGATTTTGATTCAAAGGATACTCATGGTGTTTGGCAAATCATCTTAATGTTTTTTTTTAATATTTGTTTGTCTGGTCCAAAATTTAGAAGGAAAAAAAAAGCACCTTTTTAAACCATCTCTTTACTAAAAGAGCACCGGTTTGTACATATCTTATCAATTGCATTGCTAGTTCTTAACTCACTTTTTCAAACTAATTCATTGCACCTCACCTAAAATTCCATCATAGCTAGTTCTCTCTCGATAGTACATATAAGCATAACCATTTGTTGGTCTTGATAAAGCATTACCAACAAAGAATGACAAAATTAGATGCTAATAATAGCAATGAATAACAATTTTTCATGACCCACACCTTCAAGTGCCATTAGAGACCATTACAACATTCTTGATGTAGTGTAGAGCCCAAGACATCCATAAATAATTTTACATTGAAACTATTCTCACCATACATGTTTTTTTTCTAAAGTAGGATACTAAGGAGTTTAGGAAAAAGAACATGTTTTGCTCGTTCCAAGTGATTTTAAGAGGACCAGGGCCTCACTTGCACCCATACACAAAAACCAACAATTAGTATGTTTTCATGCGCATGCAAGGTGTTTTAAGCCATCACTTGTTATTGTTTTCACCTAAAATAACTCAAATGAAAACAAAGCATAATATCCTTAGTACAATTCATACTCTATACCAAATGAAATAGAATTCAAATAAAAAACCTGACTACTTGATGTTGATTGTGTAAAAGCCATTATTTGCCAAGTTTCTCTATTCACAGTTCCACGAGAGGCAAACGAGTAGAGATGCTTGAACTTCCAAAAAGCGAGGAGTAGGCAAAGAACCAAAGATGCTTGAACTTCCAACAAATAAGGAGTAGGCAAAGGAGCAGATATGCTTGAATTTCTAGCAAGCAAGGAACGGGCAGAGTTGTAGAGGAATCCCAATTGTGAGTATTTAAAACCCAATTTCAACTGTATCCAACCCGAGGTACAATTCAGCCAATTTCAGTTGTATCCAAGCTGAAGTTGAAAGGAGATTTTATAGTATTAAATTGTATCAGCCTTGATGTTTAGGCACAATAAATAAGGCCAGCACATCAAATCACCTAGTTATTGAAGTTGAGTTGGGCTAATTAGATACTAATCAGGATGCACAAATCTAACTGCCACCAACCAAATTGGTTGGTCATTGAGGCTCATAAAATTTCCAGGTAAGAGTGTAATTAATGTCCCACGCCAAAAATTAATAGGTCCAAAAAACTCACTGCTAAATGCAGTTTAATTGCAATTGTTAGGTGCTAGATTAATAATTATAGAATGCCGCCTATGTAGTAAAAAATAATGTGCTAGATTGAGTCCCATAAGAGGTAACTAAGCACGATATTCATATAATGAATTGAATCTTTATGAATGGAAAATCATCTAATAGCTGCAGTTTAATTGCAATTGTTAGGTGCTAGATTAATAATTATAGAATGCCGCCTATGTAGTAAAAAATAATGTGCTAGATTGAGTCCCATAAGAGGTAACTAAGCACGATATTCATATAATGAATTGAATCTTTATGAATGGAAAATCATCTAATAGCAATTGCCAAATATCATTGGACATTTGTTACTATAGACATGTTTCCACAAAGGCTTTTGTATATATCTACTCAGGCAAAAAACTAGTTGTAAGGAATCTAAAACATTACACATAGTAAATATCGTGTAAGTATTTTAGTTACACCTCCAAGCATATGTTTCCAGTCATAGCTTGAAATGTAAATTTGGAAAAGAAAAAAAAGAAAAAAGCATAGGCCATAAGTCTATGGCCACAATCCTAACACCCGATATTGAACTTATTTTAATTCCCCGTGTGAATGTTTTTCATGGATGATGCCTCTAGCCCCTAAATGCCGGGCCTCTAACCACTGATTTCAAGCCTCCTTGCCACCACCTAGTTTGTTGCCATTGTAGGATTAGATATGTATGAAAATTTTTATATTTATTTTTCAAAGATGAAACTACATGTCTTCTTTACTTCACAAAAAAATTATATTTATTTTGAGGAAAATTGATTTTTTAAAGATTTTTTGAAGGAAAAGTAAAGAAAAATCATATCAAATACAAAATTATTTCAAAAAATCTGAAAATTTCACCATGTGTGTACATGACAATGACAAACATCATGGTGTATACTCAAGTCCCGTGACATTCTATAATTAGAATGTAGTAGACATTGAAAATACAACCAAATTACAAATTGCAATGAAATATTCAATATTACGAATTTTTCCAAAATTTCAATTGGAGTAGAAACTAGAGTAGAGGTACTTCATTTTGTTAGTTGGGTTCAAACTCAAAAAACATCATTTTCATGGAGAAATTTCAGATTTAGAGCAAGAAGTAACAACTTCCTAGAATACACTGAAAATAGCATATTTTGTGATCCGTTTTTTTTACTAACTTCTCATTCATGTGATGACAAGCACTAGCAAAACTACAAAATCACTTAGGAACTCTTCATAATCCACCATAAAAGATTAAAAAGAAAAAAGTGGATGAAAAATTGTTTTCCATCTCCCTCCATATTGATGCTCAATCATCCAAACACCACAAAATGGCGCTGGCAGCGTTACTGGGCTAGGGAAGGGAAAGGCAGCCTCTTTGAAGGCTACTGAATGTTATGAGTGCTTCCAACATCATGTGCTTGAACCACTATTTGGAGTCCTTAACTTAACTTATAATCTTATGCGACTCAGACTAGTTGCAACCCAGACTAATTCTGCAAACTCCCTCGTGCGTAGCATTGTTGGGCTCTGACTTAACTTAAGCTTCAGCTTCGTCCAGCCCTTTGTCAAACAGGGATTGAATCCTTCTCCTGCACTACAGTGGCTACTGGAGCTTTGTTGAAACCGAATTTGGGTAGAAAGCCCATTGTAGACTATTTGGTCACTGGGTATGTATAGTATACAGTTATGAAATTTACAATTATTTTTTCCTAAACAAATGGTAAATTAGGGTTTAGTTCACATGCCGTTTCAGTGAATTCAATAGTTACATTATAGGGAATCAAAGCAAAGACATAAGGTAACTCTGTCCATGACAACCCAAATGGGAGCCATCTCATCACAGGCAAAATTGTACTAATGGTGTACATTCCAATTTTTGAAATGTGCATCACTTTTTGCTTGTGATGAATTGGCTGGCATTTGGATTGTCATAGGTTGGTTTACCTTATAGTTACTCATTGCAATAGAGGATTTCAATCTACTAAACCTTTATTAAAAGAGACATGTGTGAAATCAATTAACTCATAAAGCACTATTGTCCCTTCGGGAGACAAATGGGTTTTTGGACAAGTTCCTACGGGTTAAATTTTTGTCATGATACTTTTAAAAAAAAATTGAAGATAGAAAAACTGATTAGCATCATGGTAATATAATTTTTTTTTTCAATAGGTGCATGAGAACAAAAGTTATGCCCAAATAAGCTTAAAACAAGGGAGAGGGGGCAACAAAAAAAAATTCAAACTTTGAATTTTGAATTTTTGGATTTTTTTTCTCATAGATTATATTTTTGTCTAGTACATGGAAAGCTTTGATTCATTCCATTTGGATTTGTTACAAGAAAGTTATGGACAATCTTGTTTTTTTGGCAATTAGAGCATCTTTTTGAAAAAATAATTTGTAGGATTTGTTTTTTAATGCAATTTTTACAATTAAAAAAAAGTTCTACATGGTTTCATTTTCTTCCTAAAATAATCTCACCATTGGAATTAGTGCATTTTAATTCCATCTTAGAGATATTAATAATTTAGATTTTCCTTCTATCTTATACCTACTTCTACTTAATAATTTTTTAAAGAAAAAAAAATTAGATTTTTGGTTGAATTCCCCCCCCCCCCCCCCCCAAGACTCTCAATTCAATTCTCCACAATAAAGATTTAAATCTCAAAACTTTGTAATACAAAAAATTTAATTCAAGAAGGTTCAAAGTCTTTCATTCTATTGACCTTTATTGAAAGTGACATGTTTAAAACCAACTGAAGTAGAAAGCCCATTATAGACTATTTAGTCAACTATTGTGTATAAATACAATTATTGGATTGTTGATTATTTTCTTGCAAACAAACAACAAATTAGGGTGTATTTTATATATATTTTCAAGCAACTCATGTTTGAAAAAAATGACATACAGATACTCATTGTAGTAGAGGCTTTCAGACAATTGGACCTTTTGACATGTTTGAAACCAATTAAGGAAATGTAGAAAGTCCATCATGGATTAATTGGTTAATGTACAATGATACAATTATTGGATTTACAATTGCTTTTTTGCAAACTAATGACAATGAAGAATTTATTTCATATGTGTTTTGGTCAACTTATGTTTGAAAAAAAATTATACATTATATGTAGTTAAAGTGAAAATATATAGCTTCCCATTATGATAATCCTAATTAAAGGGTGACTATTTTTGTCCTTTGGATTCTAATGTGTCTCTCTTATTTTCCTACAAGGTTCCAATGGAAATCCAAGAATATCCTTTCGGGCTTCTAAAGTGTGCTTATTCATGGTTGTCATACTAGACAAATTACTATTCATTTTTCGTCCGGTAGGACGAGTTACTATTCATCAAATGTACTTGAGAGGTACATTTGATGAATAGTAACTCGTCCTACACGACAAGAAATGAATAGTAACTTGTCCAGTATGATAGCCATGTGCTCATTGAATCCATTGAATGTTAACTTCCAAACCTAATTCCTACCTTTTCATCCCCAATTCCCAAATTTTGAGGTCTATTTGCACACTTAATGCAATAAGAACTACATTGGAATGCAACAAAAGTGAATTGGATCCAAGGTAGAGCTTTGAATTGGGTTGTAGATGATAATGAATATACTTATTTTACTTCAAATGAAGGTAAGATTATGCAAGGAAGAGCTGAAATTGAATTTCCACTTTAGATTTTAAATTTTCACTTCACATCACCTTAAACCAATCACAAGATGACACATGGCAATTTTTTTGACAAGCATGAATAGCAAGGGTACAAGTCAAACTCAAATGAATGGATTTCAAAGTCCAATTAACAATTATATTAAATGCAAATTGTGTCGCAATTTCAATTCAATATTAAATGTTTTCAATTGTTTGAAAGTGAAATAGTACATATACAATAAACAACCTTATGCATCAAGTGAACAAAGACACCTTCAAGGAACCCCAATGCTTGTTATCATGTAATATGATTCATGATTAATTGTTAATCTCTAAGGTATCAAAACTTATTCCTTTTCTATTCCATTAAGGAATTTGTCTTTTTGTAAAATCATATGTCAAGGCTAATTTTCTAATGCAAATTAGCTATTTTGAAAAACATTTGTTGGAAAAAATCCAACTTAAAATAATTATTTTTGGATTTTTAGTGAAGTTCTGAAATAAATGGTAAGTGAAGCCTATTAGACATTGTGTATAGACATGCATTAAAATGTCCATTAAAAAGTAGGAATCTAGTGGACAAAAATCCATCAATTTCTATAAAGAAACTTAACTTGGAAATGCATAATGAAGTGGCAAGTTTCCAATGAACAAGTTGAATAGAAGGAATAGAAATGATTGGTCTTGAGAATAGCTTGTTCACCCTTAAGCACCCCCCACTACAAGAAAACCTGTCCGAATTGACAGAAAGTTGTCCGAAATGACAGAAATCAGCCCCTCCTAATCTATAGAAAACTGACAGATTTTTGTCAATTTTGACAATTTTCTGTCAATTCGGACAGGTTTTTATCCTATTTGACAGAAACTTGTCAAATTTCTGTAGATTAGGAGGGGCTGATTTTTGTCAATTAGGACGACTTTCTCTTGTAGTGCCCACAACCATTTTGTGGTCAGTACTTGTCTTTGAGCTACATTTCACGA
Source organism: Climacium dendroides (assembly GCA_950106755.1). Lineage (NCBI taxonomy): Eukaryota > Viridiplantae > Streptophyta > Bryopsida > Hypnales > Climaciaceae > Climacium > Climacium dendroides. The sequence goes on from OX467092.1 coordinate 13,172,296, forward strand.
CAATTATATTGAAAGGGCTTCATCAAACTTCATTAGATTTATATATTAAAGTGCACATTTCAAAAACATGATATTTTCACATGTAGTAATATATGTCTAAAATTTAATCTCATTTTTTCATGATTAGAAACATCAAATTGAATTTTATATGATTAAATTTTTTTTTGTAAAAAACATAATAATTACAAAATGATTAAAATAGTTTGAGATTTTCAAGAAAAATGGAAATAATAGTGGCAAACATTGTGGTGTAATTGATGTAGCCTTTGAGCTTACATTAAGAGAAATTCGATTAAAAAAAAAGTTCAAAAAGTGATGTATTTTGAGTTTTCAAGATGCTATCCTCAAAGTGCCACAAAAATTACAATTTTAACATTTTTGAGAAAAGGAGAAGTGGAGAAAAAAAAAAGTAGATTATTAAGGCTACATGTTCTTAGATTTTAAAATCAATAACTAAGGTAGGTACACCCAAACCCAAATGTGCCACTGACCTTAAACCGCCATCTATACTGTATGTACATCTCCAAAATCAGTTATGTACCTATGTGGAAGAAACGCTTTTAGAACCAAACTTTGTTCCTTAATAACTTTTGCATGCAGTATCCAAATGCCATGTTCTTTGGTGCATTGGAACCTTCTTTCACTTGCCAACAAGAACACATGAAAATTTGACCAGCCTAATAATAGAAAATAGGCTTACCTACTTTATGTGGAAGTTTGGGTTCCGACTTTCAAAAAGCCCGTAGGGCTTGCAAGGTCCTTCGGGGTTTAAGCATTCCTCGCGTACCTCCAACAAAGCGGTCGTCGTCAACGAAATGCTTCGGTACACTACTCGGCACCAGAAAGTGGCTGCTCCAGCGCTTCGCAATCACAAGCCCGTCAAGCCGCACAAGCCAGAAAGAAACTGGAGCCATGGTTCACACTGTGATATGGCGTCGGCGAAGAATTGCTCCGTGCCTTTAGTTTGCGAGGATCATCTTTCATTGACGATGCGGAGAATCGGCGCCATGGCGAAGGCCAACGTGGTGACAGCAGCACTGGACGAGGTGCTTTGAAAAAAGGGTGGCCGTCAGCCAGAGAAGAACAGGAATGCCTGAAGAGAGCTACAGCAATTTAAAGCCTGACAGTCGCAGCATGGATTCTGGATTATGTTTCATTATTGTCGCGTTTAAGTGTATATGGTATCATGATTCTCCTCCCGATTATGATCGTGTCAAGGAGTCCGAGCCGAGAGTATACGAATCTAGTGCATTCAGTCGATGAGCGATGAGTTGGAGGTGTGTTGATTGACAGATGCATCCATTTGCTGTGATTCTTGGATCGAATTCGAGATTTCTTAGTAGAAGCTCGTGTTGATCTTTCTTGATAGATACTTGAGGAATGCGGTGCTGTAGTGGTAAAGTGAATCTTGGTAGCTGCGGATCTTTCTTGAAATGCCGGAACGTTGCTTGTGATCATTACGCTATTATTTTCGATGTAAATGTGCTTAAGGAGCCTGTGAAACCGTTTGCAGAATCGTTGCACGTTAAAATACAAGGTTCGGACACGAATGAAAGCCTGTCGGAAAAGAACGTTATCGTGACGAACATGCGTTATCAGACTTCCGTCAAACGTCATGATGTAGACATGGATTCTGTGAACTTTCAGGATCCTGTGCTTGGTGAAGCACGAACTTACTGCGTGCGGGGTGCTTTCCTTGATATTGATTCCGAATGTCGTTCGAGTGATATGAATGATGGGAACCCACGAAAACGAGACTGTGATAGGGATGAATAAGCTCATGCAGAAGAGGAAAGACAATGAACCGAGCGGTCATGACGATGTAAGTATTCCTTCCTTCACTTAATTCTTTGATTTACGAAGCCATTCACAAAATATTGACTTCTGTCAGAGCGATTGACTTTGGATAAGTCGTTTATACATTTGTGAGCACTTCTTGCAGACCTTGAAGTTTACAACGGTCCTAAATTCTTTCAGGTCTATGTAGTTTTCTCCGAGACCGATTGGTCCGACGTATTTGAATTTGGATCACTGCAACTTTCTCTCTTGAGTACATATTTTCCACCATTCCATGATTTCTTGATTAGAATTGCTTGACTGGGCGTTGCATGAGCAGAGATTAGCTAAGCCATGGGAGGAGCCATTACTTGCTGCCCACGATCAAGCGAAGCTGGACCTCATAGCCAGGGAGGATGCTCAGATCGAAGCTGGACGTCCTGCCGAAGCAGAGCGGCGAAATCGTCAAAGACAACAACGTGAGGTAACACTGTTCGCTCCTGCCAAGCATACTCGAATTTCTTTTTACTTTATGCTCGATCAGTGTGCCCAACTTCACGTCAGCGCCCATGGCCCCCGTTCTTGACAATTGTGGTTGGCGATTGCAGCTTCGAGATTTAGCAAATTGTGTTGGTACTGCAACGATTCCAGGTGACTCTTTCAGGAACAGCAAATGTAAGACCCTTATCTCCAGCCTAATCTTCTCCAGTTGATTTGAGAATCACCGTCCTAATCAGTTCAGTTTTCGTTTTGTTCAATTTCTGTGTAATAGGCATCATGGTGGAATTTGAAGTATCGATACTGAAATTTACTGTTTAGCCAAAACTCTTCTTTCTAACGCTTATCCTATGGTGCTCTCCTTGCACAGTGCAGAAGATATTGCGCTTCTTAAAAAATCCGTTTAGGGTGTTCCGGTCGCAGAAAATCAAGCACGGTGGATATCCCCTTGCTCGAGAGGCCAAAGGTGAGAATCAAACAGCTGGAAGGAGCAGCGAGTACTGTTTGAAATTCTGCTGCAATGACTTGAAGCACATTGATGTATGAATCCGATGCAATGATCGATTACTGAATCTGGCTTATCATTGTTGCACGATTACAGTCTCTATTGATTCTTACGATGTACCTTCACCTTGCCTGTTCTCGTGAATGCAGTGATGAATCCAAATGCGAGATTGTTCAATGGATGCCGCACGGTTCCGTCTGGACCCACAGATTCTGTACTGGCTTCAATGCGAAACACTTCAATTTCAGGATTCAATATTCAGTTCGCGACAGTTGATTCTACTGTAAGCATCCTTGAACGAATGTTTCCAGCTGATTGATGACTCTGATTCTTCTTCTCTACAATTCTGTTTCGGCTTGTAATCAGATGCTGCAACTCTTCCGGACTACTTTGCTGATAATTTCATCACCTGCAGAACCGCGATGTACCCGCATGGACAAGGGAAGAGTACTTGAGAAAGAATGGAAAGAGCCCAGACCGGTGGAATGACAGGGTAGGTTATTATATGCTAGTGTCAGCTGCTTCAGGATGTGCCCATCACGTATGGACTTGTAGTAGAAGTCGGTGGCATTTGAGTAAGTACTGCCTATCGAGTTGTCTCATTTATATGAGCCTTGATGACCCTTACGATTCCTGGACAGCTGACACTTCTTTTGGAAACTTTGCAGAAGGACGAGGAGGAATTCGGGGGTGCTTTGGGCAACAACTATCTGAACAATTATGTCGTTGCGAGTATGGCGGGTGGTGTTGACAGTGATTCCGACTCAGACAGCGATTAAAGAGACTTTCTATCGAGCATCAGCAGAGCTTTTCTATCGTTGTCGATCAATACGCTGGTGATGATTTTACGACGCATGTCGATGATGTCGGCGACCGAGCGGTAGGACCAAAACATCGGCAACTCAACTAGGATCCACTCATCTCCGAGTGGATTCAGCATGCACGCATGAACTTGCTATCCAAACCCGTTTAGGTACACCCATTGATGAAAGAACCTCCAGATTTTTGATTTCCAAGTGGCAACTGCATACTTTATCCGTTCAGGTAGTACCTAAATGATTTATCCGGAAGAAAGCTTGACTGTAGAATTTTTTGTAGTGATTCGAAAGATTTTAGTTTGAGCTTGATTGATTCCTGACGGCCAGAATGAGTGGCCATGTACTATTAAAACACTCTTAGGGATAACTATGATGCCCGAGTGTATAGAGCAATCATCTTCTTATGACAGCAAGCAAAGCTTAGCTTGCCTCTCCTGCCCATTGGCAGGAATGCGGTACACAAAGTCCACAAACAGACAGATGGTGAACTTCGTTAAAATGGTGGTATTCCTGGAGAATGGCACGCGGAGTATGGAAAATGGCAAAAAAATCACGACCATTTTAATGAAATTCACCATCCAATATGTCTCATTTTCATGTTTATCGTCATATAGTGTGATTAGCGACCCCATTCATTTTCTGTTCAAAATAGGTTTATAATCTCTTTGAGAGTGTATGTGTTTTGCAAAGTCATGCTAGGCTAGCACATCCATGAAAACCCTCCACTAGACCCCTCAAGACCGTCGAGAATATACCGATGACAACAGGTCAAACGAATCCACACGTCAATTTGAGACTTAGATTTCCATCAATTCAACCTTTGAAAATGAAACAAAGCCACCACTCTGAGTGAATGGAGACAATGAGACGGATCAATCATTTCATCAAAGTCCACAGAAATGAGAACGATTCCCTGAAGCTATTTGCGGGGTGTTCCACCATCCCCACCGATCGCCGGTACCAGCATCCCTGCACAAGTATTGGTGCAGAGACGTCTGTTCTTTTCAAAGATCCTGCCTGGGATTCCGACTTGACTCCCCCTTGCCTGCTTGAGTAATTCCATGTCTGCATGCTCGTGAAGTTCCAGACTGCTTCCCCGGCCCGACTAAGCACAATCGAGCCTAGGGTTCGAGTTCAGACGCAGAAAAGAGTTCTTTCTTCCCTTGGAAGCTGCCTCGCGAATCAGGATCTGCCATTTTCAAGGACACTGATGGATCTCGCCTGCATTAGAGTGTGATGAGAGAGGCTGGTGGGGTTGCGGACAGTTCCTTGCCAGTGGGGGGTTCTGGAACTTTTTAAATGAACTCGGTTTCGTTCTTTCCTTTTAGTTTGTACACCCAATGGAACACATTTCAGTGCGGGGGATTTCTGAAGCGATTTTGATCGCTGTGAGAGTTCGGGCAACAATTTCTTGCCGCGTGTAGAGTGCGAAGCTGTTGCATTCGGTGTTCGCTGTCGATGGATTCTTTGTTGTGGAACGATTTCGCTGTACTGTACCGACAAATTGGATCTTGTAAGGGTCGACGGTCTTTAGCTGGGGATTGTAACGGGTCTGTGTAAGGGATCGCGAAGCCTTCTGGAGATTGTCCTTCATCGACCGCGGTTTCTGTACCCCGCAGTACTGGCGACATCCAAAACGTTGAGGTAAGCGTTGAGGTAAGTACAAGCCAAAGCTTCAGTTGAAGCCAAGTTAGGTTTAGAGTTAGGGTTAGAGTTTGGGGCATTTTCATGACGCAGGAGCCTGTCTTGGCAATCTTAGAAAGTTCACAGACGTGGACACAGTTCTAATGTTCAATGGACAGTTTCTGTAACTTATTTCTGTTCAGGTGGATCTGTAGAGTGGGCTTGGTTCTGTGATCGGTGAAGTGGGAGCACTTTTAAGACTTCGGAACTCGATTTCTTCACGCGGGGGTGAGTATTTGGGTTGCAACAGTATCGGGATGGGCCAAGTTTCAGGTCCCTGCCTCCCTCGAAACAACTTAGCCCTTGCATTTTCTTTCTTCTTGCGTCTCTCTGCTGTCATCTATGCTGCTTCGAGAGGTTTTTCGTATTCTGAGTTCGTTACAGTATTGACGAGATTGAGACTGCTGGATCGTTAAGACCCTGTGAAGGCGTAGTAGGTTTAGGGTTTAGGGTTTAAACCCTTCTTCTGTGCGCACATGACATGTATCCAGAGAAGAAAGGAGAATTAAGAGCTTGTAAGTTGACTGGTAACTTTGCCTATCTAATAATCTATTCAAGTTGTGCATATCACGTCTTGACTTTTCATTTTGGAGCAACATGGACTTTGGTTTTAATTTCCAAGTGAGCTCAAAGCATCTTTTGGTTTTCGTATTTGAGATTTTTGTATGTGTGTGAACCCTAAAGGATCATGGATGTATATTATGAAATCAATCAAATTGATGGATCTTAGTATAAATGATATTATTAAGATGATGTCAACTTCTGATTTGAGAATGAGTAACAACATTACTTTCGTAGTTTAGGAAATGATCAAAATTGGACAAAAACTTAGTTCGTTGATGACTTCTCTAGAATTGCTTAAAGAATCTTGAATTGAATTTTGGACCTCTAGGTTGTGTAGGGTTTTTGAGACACAATGGGATCCATCTACTTTTTAATTTTAGCAGAGTGTTGTATCTTTTAGAATGATTCATTTTTGTTGAGCATTTGTTGATGACTTGAGACTCACTTTTGGAAGTATTTTCAATTGCTATTGAAAATACTACAAACAAAGAGAGCTCCCCCCCCCCAAAATAGGCTAAATTTTGTAAGCCAAATTATGCCAAGAAAACTTCAAAAATATGACGAAGCTTTCTAAGAAAACTTTGGAAGTAAACCTTAAGTCCCTAAAGCTCCCCAAGAGAGGGTGCAATCAAGAGATTTTGGATTTAGGTCCAAGGGCCCCCATACTAGGACCTTGCCATATTAACAAGAATGTTGCAAACATGTGAACCTTTTTTAGTTCTATGATGTGTGGCTTTGTTATTTAAGATTATTTATATCACAACTATCAATATACTTGCAATACAAATGATCACCATAAAATTAATATATCATAGTACGGATATTCATTTGAATGACTTTGGCTAAATTCTAAAGTTGACCTAGTTTTGAATGGCAAGATAGTGTGTAGAAACCATTATGAGGACTTGGAACTTTCTACAATGGCTAATTTTCAGCATTATGGAAACAATATTAGTATTACAAGTAAGAATCGAGATCAAGAAATAATTACTTTAGTTCTTAGAATTAGTATGATTTGTAAGAGTAGATAGAATTGACATTTGCACAATGGAATTTTTGGAGCAAGGAAGGACTACTAATTTGTACATACCATGAAGAATTCACACTTTGGAATTTTACAACTTAGAAAGAGAAATAAAATGAATATATAATGAATGTCTATTTCAGGCATGTGATGAAGAAAAAAAAATTTGATGTTGGGGTATGTTCACAGTTCACATGTTATTGAGTACAAGTAATGTGTTACAATTTTTCAAATGCCATTCACATGGACACCAAAGGAATTTTTTTTCACTCTCAAAATAACAAGTTTGTACACTTCTATAAATTTTTATGTAAAATTGTCATTTATATGTTAATTATGGTTATATGGCCTTCAATCAATAAACTTCATGAAGTCTCAAAAGATTTTGTTGTATTGCAGGTCAAGTGAGGGAATGATAATGATCCTATTTTAGAATCCACAAAAGGCAATTACTATGAATTTTTTAGAGGAAGATTTTCTTTGGTCTATAATGATAATATAGATTTTTTATTTTTGACCACAGGTTGATTGCAATATTGACAGCCTTGCAACCAATTATAATGCACTACAAATGTTTTATGAATCATGCTACAACTTCATAGGAGAAAAAAACTACAGATTGCAAAGGGGAATATGGACTCTTGAACTTGCATTATAGCTCTTACATGGTTCAAGCTCAATTCTAAATTATAGTACAGATGGGTCAATTTTTGGGTGGACCTATGATAAACTTGCCAATTAGCACACAATTTAAATCCTTCTCCACATAAATACAGAGACTTGTATGTTTTGAAATTTGGCATGATTATTAAATGTCACGTTAAGATTCACTTTCAAAAAATAGAGTGCAAAAGGATTTCTTCCTACAAATTTTATACCAATTTAAAGGCAATGCACCTTAAATCTAGTTAAAAATTTCTTGCAACCCTTCACCACACAGTGTGTGGTCATTGAGCAATGATACAAAACTTTGTTTCCATCACAATTGAATTGGTAGTTGAATCGTGCGGTTACCATGCGGTAATTGACAATGATTGTTGTATGGTTCTTGGATGTGTGTGGTAAATGGCTAGTTTACACTAAGTCTAGAGTGCCCAAGAACAAGTTTTATGATCAACTCCTATCAAATCCTAGCCTTCAAACTCCCAATTTACTATTGACCGATTGATTAATTAGTAGGAGTGGTTCTCAATGTTGGAAACCTTTTGGGCTTATTATTGTGCACTCTAATGTTGACGTTCGATCTTGCACAAATGCACAAGTTTAGATTTAAGGTAGCAGCACCCATAATCGTCACTGTACCCATAACTGTCACTTTTAAAGTCTTGAAAACTTTTGAGAAGTGAATAGATGTGATTACAAGGATGCACTACATCTGAATATCAAACCCTTGGTATTAGGTATTAGGTGTTGATATTAGGTGCATGTATAATTGTCTCTTTAAAAATTTACAACTTATTCTCACATTGTCCAAATAATACATTTGAAAGTGCACATGAATTATTTTTCTCTTGCTAGTAGGGTCCAATAATGTGTATTAATAGACATCAAGCCCCAAACCCTTAAATAATGGTTATGAGTGCTGCTACCTTAGGAGAAATGTGAAGATTAATTAAGTCCTGCAAGTGTATCTGTGACAGCCAGTAATTGTATGTCTGAGAATTCTATAGGAAGCTCAAGAATAAGCTGCAAATAGAGCTGCAACACATATTCTCATTCAGCGTTCATGTGGATCACTGATTTTTACATCTAACTACTTACACTAGGAATTCATTCTTCAGAAGTAAGGTAGTATGCTCTAAAAGTGACCATTTAAGGAATGGTCCACCTTTTTCATAGGTTTCTGTGGACAAAAATATGTTTAGATCATTTTTCAGAGAAAGAAAAATAGATATGGAACCTAACACAAGTGGTTTTGTATTTTTCCAAGAATTTTTGAATTACTTGCAAATTTTCAAAGATTTGGAGCATAGGCATCTATTTGTGACCATAGGTCTTTCAAAATCCGTCCACTTGCAACTTGTAAAAGAGATGTATAAAAATTAAGAACAATGATTGGCTCTTGCAATAAAAATAATAATTTTTCCTCAATTCATTCATTTGCTAAAGAGGTCCATTTAAGAATCACCTCATCTTCATTCTCTAGCTAATAATAGGAGGGCTTTGAAGAAGAAGGGCGCTTTTAGAGCATACTACCTTATTGGGTACAATATCAAGTGGTCAAGGTTGCCATTCCTTGTTGAATAATTTATTAAAGTAGGAAAATGTAATTTGATAGATGCTTTTAAATGTAGACATCTATTATTGAGAAATGATTTTTGCCAATCATAACCATTGGATACAATATTCATACTCGTGCATGTATAACAACTTCAAATTCATTTGGTAAATTTATTCTACACTTTGGTATTTTTAACTATTGTGGCCCAAAGCATAAATCTGTACTTGTCCTAGTTTACTAGTTTGGAAATTGAACAAGTGTCAATTAACACTACACTTGAAGTCAATACTTGAAGCATTCTTAATTGCAAATGATTCTACCTTGCATTTGGGCCACTTCCTCACTTTTTCAAACCCTTAAAAGACACAACCCCCTATGACCAAGGTGGTCACCAAAATGTTGCCTTGAATTATTTGACCAATAGGTGTATTCTTTGTTTCTACACTAAACAAGTCAATTCATCTATTCATGCCACCTGTAAGGGTTGATTAATTATTTTTTTTGTTAACCATTAGAAGTCCCTTGAAAACCAAATTTACTAATATAATCACCATATTAATTCCCATAAAATCCCCAAGGTGTATGAGAACAAACAAAATTTGTAAGCATTGAAGAGGGCCTAGTAAATCAAGAACTTCTACTATGAGAATCCACTCCAAAGGCCTAGGGATTGAGATTTAATTTTCAATTCATAAAGATCCGTCAACGATTTTATTAAAGGAGTGGATGGTGCCTTACCCGACGTGCCAAACTGCCTCGTGATGAGTGGATGGCGCCTTACACTTAAAAAAATATATTTTTCTTTTATCTTCATTTCTTTTTGTTGTTTGCATGAGTGACCATCATAGAGATAACACATAAAGGTGTGAGTGATAAAGAAAACTGATAAAGAAATACTCCAATAAAAGAAATAGTCGTTGTTGCATCTTTACAACACCAGGCAATAACCTTGTGGGAAGACCTTATGCAAATGAGGGGCCCATCCTTGGCCTACCAACCTTGGTAAGTCCGTCATTTGCATAACGCCTTCCCACTCACTCATTGCCTTACATATAGAGCCCTTGCATGATAAAGGTTGAAAAGTTGAAATTAGTAGGTACTTCCGACATATGTGCTTGAACCACTATTTGGAGTCCTTAACTTAACTTATAATCTTGCACGACTCAGACTAGTTGCAACCCAGACTAATTCTGCAAGCTGCTTGGACACATTCCGTTTGATGGACGCTCTTGTTCACACTACCTTAACTTAGTCCTGCCCTTTGTTGAATAGAGAACTCTTCTCCTGAAGTCCAGTAGAGGCTTCCAGTCTAATTGACCTTTATTGAAAGTGGCATGTGCGAAACCAATTAAGTTAACACCTAAAGGACCAAGGCCATTTTTATGTCAAAATCCACTCAGAACTGGCATTCTTTTTGTTAGGTTCACCCAAGAGAGCAGGGAAAAAAATATTTTTCTTAGAATTTAACTATAAGATCTTGTACTTCACTTGTCTCAGTCTCTCAGATTATGTAGGAAAAATTTCATGAAGTTTGACTGTACAAATTAGAAGATATTAGCATTCAAAATTGGAAAAGATAGTCTTTTTTATCTCTAGCTTGTAATTTCAAATGACTATGACTGCCATTAGTGAAAGCATTTTGCACTACAAACATTGAATTAATAAAAATTTGTGTTGAAGAATTGAGTTGAAAGTTTGGGAAAAATTTCAAAAAAAAACACTCTTGATTTCCATTCTTTAAAAAAAATTAAGTAGAAGTAGGTCCAAGATTGAAAGGAAAAATTGAATCGTTGATAGCTCTATCTAAGATGGGATTGAAACACAATAATTCCAATGGTGAGATTTTTTTAGCAAGCAAACTTAACCTTGTCACATAATTCTTTTTGAGAAACTGTGAATATTGCATTCAAAAATGAATCCTATAGTTTATTTCTTCAAGAAATGCTTAGATTGCCCCCAAAACAAGATTGTCTTTAACTTCCTCATCACCAGTATAATAGAATGAATCAAAACTTCACATGTAAACAAAAATATACTCCTATTCCAAAATGATCTTCCTATTGGCCTTAATTTATTGTCCCAAAATGATCTTGTTGCACTTTGTGACCTTGAAAATTATTCAAATTTGGCTTTTGATTACTATTTTAAACTAGAAAAATAACTCTAAGCAATAGTTCCCCCTCCATCCATGCAATCATCAATTTCAAAACAAATGAAATGATTGAAGGGGTTAATCAACACTATTTGTTCTTATTTTTTGCATCTCTTTGAGTGTTGCCTAATTGAAGGATATGAAGCTTTGGAAGGTGGTACAAAGATCCTCACATGGTCTTAGGCCCATACTAACTACACACAAAATGACACCTCACAATCAACAATTCAGTGTCTACTAGTGCTATTTGAAAATGCCTAGAAAATTCTAATTTTCAATATTTTCAAATTGCATTTTGAAAAGGGTTCAAAACTCAAAATTTCTAGGACCCCAGGAGTGCATCAAAAAATTTAACCAAAAATTGAGGTCATAAGAACCTATCCAAAATCCATTTCGTCCCTTGAGAGGACAATGGTCCTTTAGGGGTTAAGGTAGGAAGCCCATTATAGTGGATTGTTTGGACTATTTGATGATTGTGCATAGATACAATTACAAAATTTGGAACATTTTTTTGCAAATAAAAGAAAAATTAAAGTTTATTCACATGTATTTTGGTCCACTTATGTTTGAAAAACGAAATGATAGTTATAGAATATAAGTGGTCAAAGTAAAACCATATAGCTTTCCATATAGCTTTCCATTGTGAATCCTAGGGAGATTATTCTTGTCCTTTGGATTTTAAGGACATTGTTGCCTTTTGGGATTTTTAGAATTTCAATGTAAAAAGTAATGAAAATTTTATTCAGAAAAGAAAATCTTATATAAGGGGGGAACAAGTATAAATCTTAAATACGGTTTGAGTGAAAAGAGTGGTGGCATTTTTTAAAAGATGTTCTATAAGATATGTTGATAATATCAACCATTGAATTTAAAAAATTATTGCATACACACATATATAAGGATTTGGTCAATTTTGACTTTTTTACTCACTTCAATTTGAAAATGCATACAAATTTGAGAGTTTTTTTGCTCATTTTTAAAATTAAAAAAATACTACATTTGCCTTAAATTTCGATCTTATTTTGGGGATAAAATAGCATTATTCACTTTCTTGTAATTTTTCTTCCCCCAAAATGTGTTTATTGCCAAGTTGATCATCCAAAATTATTATAATCTAAAAGTCCAACCGTCAATATTCTCTACATTTAATTCAATACAAACTATCTAAAGGAAAAAAATCCATCAATATCTATAAGAAAAATTTAACTTAAAAAAGCATTATGAAGTGGCAGTTTGGGAAGAACAAGTCGCGGACAAGGGATCAAAATGATCAGTTTTGAGATTAGCTTTTTTAGCCTTAATCAAACATTTTGTGATCACTATACTAATGATGGTATTTAGTGTTGGCAACTCTAATTACGAAGCACAACACTAAATGTCAACAATCTTGTTAATGTTACCAACACTAAATGTCAACATAGACACTATTTGTCAACTACTAGGTATCAATTTTTCACAAGTTTACATATAGTGTTACCTATTATTTCATTAAATTGCAATGAAAAAAATACAAATTTAAAAATACAAATGTTTATTCAAATGAATACTTCATTAAATAAAAATTCAAAACCTTTGCAAATTCAAAAGGAAAGGAGCATGAAAGGGGGGGAGTGGGTCAACTCCAAATGCCAATTAATTGACATTTAGAGTGGGTAGGGTAAAAGCTCAAGTAACACTATTAGTAACATAATACTAAATACCATCATTAGTGTACTTGTCTTTGGGCAGCCTTTCAAGGCAAATATATTTTAAAATTATAATTGTTTAAACATTTTTAGATGTAATAAACTATACTAAATTTAGATAAATATAAATTTTGCAAATTAAGGTAGTTATTGCCTTTCTTTTTACTTGAAGAAACAAATACAACTTATATAATCTTTTTCAAGTTTTAAAAAATTTCTATTAAAGAAAACAACCATATTTTCATAATCATTACTCTAACTATTCTTTTTCTAATTACTCAATATGTGCTCATAATGAATATTTTGCCCCTGTTTTAGCCAATAAAAAAATATGCTAAAAACACAAATTGTATTTTTGGTGACTTATTATAGTGAGATGCTTTGACATTCATTTGAAAAATGTATATAAATATTTCCAAAATTGATTGTATATACCAATTTCATCCATGAATTCCATTGTAATTATTGTGCCATTATCCAAGTAGAATAGGTGAAAAAATTTATAATTTGAGTTGTCAAATAGTTCAAAATCTACACTAAGACTAGCATATGGTCATCCAATCCCCATTCAAAATAAAGATACCTTCATTCTTGAATATCTCTTATGAGGTGAAAACACCAAAAACGTCCCTATATTCGTTCATGCACAATAGACTTCCATGAGAGTCTCCCTAGATTTTCATCAAAGTGCCCCTCAAAGTGTTGTTAAACCATTTTCATACATAAGTGTGATTGATTGATTGCTGATTTTTCTAGATTTTGTTTTTAAATCTAGATATATGATAGTTTCAATGGCATAGAAATCTTCCACTTTGAAAATACATAGAAATTCCATGTCATATCCAAAAATTCTATTTTTTTTTTAAATTCATGATTTTCAATTGCTAATAGAGCGTGCTTGAAAATGGCAAAGGGAAGGTTTAACTAAGAATAGTACAAAAGAAACACAACACCAACCTACATTGGACCTTAATTTTGGTGCTTCAAGGAGTTTCATCCCATGTTTTTTCCAAACTCTAGCTAGTGGTCCTATATTGTACACACTTTACAATTAACTCTAATACTACAGAAAAAGAATTTTAGAAAAAGGTACCTCCAACTATGCTAGAAATGGGGCTAGAAAAAGGTGCCTCCTACTATGCTAAAAAAAGGTGCCTCCAACTATGCTAGAAAAAGGTGCCTCCAACTATGCTAGAAAAGGTGCCTCCAACTATGCTAAAAAAAGATACCTCCAATTATGCTAAAAAAAAGGTACCTCCAAATATGCTAGAAAAAGGTGCCTCCAACTATTTTTATTTTGAGGTGTATCTACTTTAGTCCACGAAGTCCAGAGACAAACTAAACATGTTACTCATTATGTGTTGACAAATAGGAACTTACACAATACAACTGAGAGTCTACCTTCAGAAGAAAACGTTAACAAAAGTACTTCCTACGACGTACATAACATACAAAGTACAAATACCCCCAAAACTCTTCATTCACTGAGGTATTTTCTTCTTCTTCTCAATGTGTTTGTCAACTTACTGTGTTTTAAAAAAAAAAAAGAATGTGTTTGTCAACGAATAACAGATGACTGACACAAGATTTCCACGGACCTGTAAATTGGTGCAAAGTAATTCCTTGAAGTGAAATAGAAAAAGTCCATTCCTGTCCTCAAAGAATTGTAGGCAACTGAACGCTCCTCACTCATTACCAGAAGAAAGAGAATCCAACTCCTTTCAACTCTGTCAAATAGAAACTAGCCACATTTGAAGGAAAACAGTAAAAGAAATCCGCTCGTGGCAAAGCGATGCATGAATTTGGACCAAAGATACACTACGCACTCATCGCCCCCAATGCGGCACCTACATTTGGAGCAACAAAAAATTTCTACATATTGATTACACAAGATGTACACAATCAAAACATGAAAGTCTATGAGATTCTACTTTTGACTTTTTGTAATACTACTGATACAAACTCGAGTCACATACACCAGGGAAATGATCCTCAAGACAAAACTTGACTATTAATTTACTAGTGGATCTTCTTGTAGGCATTTTCCTAGTCAACAAACAGGTCCAAGGTTTCCGCTAGATAGTGTATCCAGAGACAATACTTTCAAAACTCATAACTTATTCATGTCGTGTTTGAATAATGCATGCTAAAGTGTGTCGGAATCCTCTTTTGAGGAAAACATTAAAAGAAATCTGCTCGTGACAAATCGATGCATGAATTCGGACCAAAGATACACTACACACCCATCGCCCTCCAATGCAGCACCTACATTTTGGAGCAACAAAATTTTCTAGATATTGATTACACAAGATGTACACAGTCAAAACATGAAAGTCTATGAGATTCTACTGTTGACATTCTGTAATACCACTGATACAGGCTAGAGTCACGTAGACCAGGGAAATGATCCTCAAGACAAAACTTGACTATTAATTTACCAATGGATCTTCTTCTAAGCATTTTTCCTAGTCAACAAACAGGTCCAAGGTTTCCGCTAGATAGTGTACCCAGAGACAATACTTTCAAAACTCATAACTTATTCATGTCGTGTCCGAATAATGCATGCTAAAGTATGTCGGAATCCTCTTTTGAGAAAAACATTAAAAGAAATCCGCTCGTGACAAATTGATGCATGAATTTGGACTAAAGATAAACTATACACTCATCGCCCCCAATGCAGCACCTACATTTGGAGCAACAAAATTTTCCAGATATTGATTACACAAGATGTACACAGTCAAAACATGAAAGTCTATGAGATTCTACTTTTGACATTTTGTAATACCACTGATACAAGCTGGAGTCACGTAGACCAGGGAAATGATCCTCAAGACAAAACTTGACTATTAATTTACCAATGGATCTTCTTCTAAGCATTTTTCCTAGTCAACACGTCCAAGATTCCCACCAAACAGTGTATCCACAGACAATACTTTCAAAACTCATAACTTATTCATATCGTGTCCAAAGAATGCATACTAAAATGTGTTGGAATCCTCCTTTCGGTAGCCAATAAGATAGATACAGACACTAAAAGCAATTGATGTTCAACAACACTTCCAAAGCTCACTTATGACTACAGTAGTGGCCAATTTAGGTGGCCATACCTTCCTTCCAAGGTATGGGATCCCACCACTCACAATACTGTGGAAGGAAGGTATGGCCACCACTCATTTCAACTCTGTGAAAGTCATGGAAAATCAACCATTCTCCACTGAAGGAAAACATGAATGGAAATCCAGTCCCTCCGTGACCAAGCCACTGATGTTGAAGCTGCATTTGGACTGCAAGTAGCCGCCGAATGGGGACACACAAAACACTGCGTTGAAACTGAAAGCAGCTCGCGAAAGCCAAACCACCCCTATTTTATAAAAAGTGGAGGAATTCAAAGCCTTCAGTTCCTCGCCCATGAGGGTGGTTTTGTAAAGGAAAAAGTCCTTGAAATGCGCCTCTGGAAAGCCCTCCCTGAGATGCAACCTGTCAACACATTCTCACGTTTTTTCTATTTTCAACTGCGCGAAGAGAAGCGAATCATGGTCACGGAAGCTTTAGGAAATTGTTGCATTATTTGGGGATGCCCTCCGTCACTTGACGGAAGGTCCTCTCCAGTACTGACGACGTTACGACAGGATGCGCCCGGCTTGCATGTGGATTTCCTTGTCCGTCCAGGATGCCGGCCTGGAGTCCTGTACAGTACAGTACTAAGGTAGGTACACTCAAATGTGCCACTGACCTTAAACCGCCATCTATACTATATGTACATCCCCAAAATCAGTTCTGTACCTATGTGGAAAAAACGCTTTTAGAATCAAACTTTGTTCCTTCATAACTTTTGCACGGAGTATCCAAATGCCACGTTCTCTGGTGCGTTGGAACCTCTCTTCACTTGCCAACGAGAGCATATGAAAATTTGATCAATCTAATAATAGAAAATAGGCTCAGTAGCAAAAAGTGGCGGTTTTGGGTGTACCTACCTTACTGGGCAAGACGCTAAGAGCATCTCCACGCGTCCCGACTTCTTAACAGGCGCCGGGAAAACAGCCCCATCCGTCTTGAGAAACGGATGACTCGCTTACAAGTTGGCTCACGAAGTGGTCCTCAGCTAGGAAAACAGGTCCCTTTTGCAAGCCGCAAGCAAGCCTCTCTTGTGGCCTAGAAAACTTAATGCGACAAGGCAAATTCCCTTTTCCACTATGTGAGGGATTTTGGGGAGTTATTGAGTTGAATAGGTTTTACCTGATGCGGTACTTCGGCACTAGCTTGGTAGAAGTTCACAACCCAGTCAATAACTTTCTTATACTCCTCCTACAATCTCATCAGGCTAATTCTATAATAAGTCTGCTATACAACTTCTTAACAAGCTGCAGGTGGGGCGCACAGCACCACCCGGCTTGCAAAGGAGATGGACTAGCATTTTGCCAACCAAAAATCCCCTATATTATGTAAGTCGACTAGTGATGCTTTAAGAGCATCACCACCCGGGAGGCATTTTGCAAGCTGATTTGGCCTGAAAAAAGCAGGCTCCGTTAGGTATGGAGGCTAGGTGGGAATGGCCACCCCATCCATAGCCTCTTAAGAGGCCATATGATGTTCCAACTAGAGTAAGAAAACAGAAATTGTTACTGGGATGTATATTAGTAATATTTACAAATTTAGTGTCCCCAAGAGCCTGACAGTGAAAAAACTCGACGTGAACCACTTGTTAGAATTGCGGAGAGTAATGCGCAATTTGTTGTTTCCTGTTTTGCAGGTTGAGTTGAGACCTCCAAAACCCCTCTCATATTGAGGCCAAAGTTCATTTCCAAGAGGCACCTCTTAAGAGGCCATCTGTAGGCCATCCATTTTGGAGGATGAGCGGTGATATTCTAAAACCGACCTACAAAGTGGGCCGTGCGGGATGAAAACGTAGGAATTCTAGTACCTTAGAGGGAAAATGCACGAGTTTTATTTATTTTCTACAAATGATAAAATTTGCAAATTTTGAATTCATATTTGCAATCTGCGACTTGAACTTAGTTGTGTCAAATAGTGAAATTAGATTGCCCCACACTAATTTTTCGACATTTGATATTGTATGAACGTTGTTTAAGAGTTCAGTAGCTTTCTTGATGTAAGGCAATCTAATTGTTAAGGCAATATAATTTCACTATTTTGTGTAGGAGAGGTCAAAAACATACTCTAAATATTATACAAAACAAAGGGGGGTTCTTAGTTGTTAGTTTTACTTTGTAGGATGGGTTTAGCATCTTGCTTATACTAGCACAATTGAATAAAAAAGTTGAGGAATTTTTTTCACCTTGAGTTGGGGGAAAACACAAGTCGATGAATTTTTTTATGGAGAATAGTATGCTATGTGCCGTTGTCATAGTCAAAATAAAAATAAAAGTAATTTTTTATTTTTTTAATTCAATAAAACTTTGAAATTCAATAACTTTTATATCGTAGGTTCAAACACTACGAAATAAAGTCGATGCACTCTTTGTCATAGAGAGCTTTCTGACAGTACCAAGAATGTGATTGGAGAAAAACAAAACAAATAAATAATCTTATTTAATGTGTGGATGATGATCAAACTTGAAAAATTTGAATTTCTATTCATATTTGGGATAAAAAATATACATTATTTAGTAGAATAGGATCATGAAGTACAAGAAGGGCGGCTCCAAAATAAGAGGGATGTTTTTTTATGTTTACATACTATGGTGAAAAATTCAAGATTTGGACCTTCAACTTTTGATTCAATGTGACCAATGCAAGAAGGCTTCTAAATTTGATTAACAATGAATGTGGATGAAGTGCTTTCATTGTTCTCATCTAGATCCAGTGATGCTCTTGTCTTGTGGATAACATATACACAGAGCACTTTGATGTCACTACCATGGCACCCCAAAAGCATTTAACAATGTTGTTGATACTTTTAACATTTTGACAATGGAACAATCATGCATTTCTATATAGAATACGGTACTTTGTTGAACAACTTCACCAATACCGACATAATTATGTGTACAATGTGTAAGTCACTCTCTATATAATTATTTATTGTATGTGATCACTTTACTATGGATGTTGTTAGTGTTCAATACTTGTGGTGAGGGTGTTTCTTGCACTTTTGTCATTATAAGTAGAATTTTGTCATATTTGAAAGCTACATTACAAGTCACGCAGCATTTTCCCTATGGCCATTATATTCACCATCGACCAAGAGCTATTTAGTGTCTTGGTGTGGTTAGGTATCTAGCTGATTATAGAGTTTCTTATTGACTTGTGGCACACCATCAGTCATGTTGGCATAATAGGATCTTGGCACAGTGTATTTGTGCATGACAATTAGATGAAAGTTTCAAAGAATCTTACCGAGGTCATATTAAAATTCATCGAACCCTAAAGAATAGTGAAATAGTTTTATGTTCCAAAATTTTGAAGATCTATTTAGGGACTAATTTTGAATCCAAAAACTTTAGGCGCTCATCAAGATTTGCCAATAAAAATTTAAACCAAAATGGTTAATTAATGGTGTACCTCCGAGAAAGCGGTCGTCGTCAACGAGGGAGGAATCACAGACCATTCATCCGTCTGACTTTGAAGGTGTGAAAGCTCCCCCTTGCACGCGGCAACGACGCGAGGAATGGCTGAGCTTCCAGTGCTCCGCGCCTCCGCCATCTCAAGCCCGTCAAGTCGCACAAGCCTAAAAGAAACTGGAGCCATGGTTCACACTGCGATAAGATATGGCAGCTGGCGTCGGCGAACAATTGCTTCAGGCGTTATTAGCGAGGATCTTCCTTCGGAATATCCTCGATGATGCTCGATTCCGGAAAATCGTCGCCATGGCGGAGGTCAACGTGGTGCAGCAGCGCTACACGAGGTGCTTTGAAAACGGTGTCCTTCTGCCAGAGAAGAACTGGAGTGCCTGAGGAGAGCTACAGTAATTTAGAACCTGACAGTCGTCACATGGATTCTGGATTCTATTTCGCTACTGTCTTGTTCAAGTTTAAATGGCATCGTGATCTTCCTCCCGATTATTGGCACTTGTGATCGTGTCAAGGAGTTTGAGCCGAGAGTACACTATCGAATCTAGTGTGCATTTAGTCGATGAGCGATGAGTTGGAGGTGTGTGGATTGACAGACGGATGCGTTTGCCGTGTTTCTTGGATCGAATTTGGGATTTCTTGGTAGAGGGTAGTGTCGATCTTGGTTAATATTGGCACTGCTGTCGAGTTTTAGTAAGGTTGACATATGACGAGGACTCTTTCGTGGTTTTGATACTTGAGGAAGTGCGGTGCTGTAGTAGTGGATACGTGAATCGTGATAGTCTTGGGGTTCTTTCTTGAAATGGCGGGAAGTTTCTTGTCTCATGTTCGCAAGATATAAAGATGTGGAGTCGAAACTCGCGCAGAAACTCCGTTGCTGAGGGTCAACCGAAGTATACTATCGAGAAAGAGATGATGGTTGTTGTTTGAAAATGATCAGTAGATGTGAGGGTTACTTATAGCTGCGGAATCTTGTTACGCGATAGTTCTGAAGATTCTGCAACAATGTTTCGCATGAAGTTCCAGACGACGGATACCGCAGGTGAAGACGAAGAACTCTGCGTCCAGGAGCGTTACCGGGAAAGAACCGCAGAATCAGTCGGTTGTATTCCAGAATCTGCCCCAGCCGTAATTCTCGAAGGTCGAGTGAGGAAGTTTGGAAAGATTCAGCGCTTTCCCAATCCTGACAAAGCCGTCGCGCACCATGAATCTTCGCTAAGGAGTCTCACCTTGAGTTCCAATGTGGCAGCCACTGGCTCAAAGAACAGTGTGGATGTAGATCTGGTAAGGCCAGTGCAAGAAGTACCTAATTACGCTATTATTTTCGATGTGGACGTGCTGAAGGAGCCTGCGAAACCGTTTGCAGAATCGTTGCACGTTAAAATACAAGGTTCCACGAAAGAAAGCCTGTCGGATAAGAACGTTATCGTCACGAACATCCATTATCAGACTTCAGTCAAACGTCAAGATTTAGGCTTGGATTCTGTGAGCTCTCAGGCTCCAGCATTTGGTGAAGCACGAACTTACTGCGTGCAGAGTACTTCTCCTGATGTTGATTCCGAATGCCGATCGAGCGGGCGTTCGAGTTACATGAACGAAGGGAAGTCAAGACGGGAGTACGAAAACGAGGCTGAGACAGGGATCACGAATGAGCTCATGCAGAAGAGGAAAAACAATGAACCGAGCGGTCATGACGATGTAAGTACTCCTTCCTCCCGTTCTTTCATTTACCAAGTCATTCACAGAATCTTCACGGACATCAACTGGACGTTAAATAGTACCTTAATAGGACAGCTAACTTGTGAATTGAAGACACGCTTTCTTTCTATTAGGGTTGGGTTGCCCGTCGTATGTATAGCTTGCTGAGAAAGAGTATCTGCATGATTCCTTGTTTTGAATTGCTTGCCTTGGCGTCGCATGAGCAGAGATCTGCTAAGCCATGGGAGGAGCCATTGCTTGCCGCCCACGATCAAGCGAAGCTGGATCTCATTGCGAAGGAGGATGCTAAGATCGAAGCTGAACATCTTGCCGAAGAAGAGCGGCGGAATTGTCAAAGACAACAACGTGAGGTAACACTGTCATGCCCTCTCGATTTTCTTTCAACTTTATATTCGATCAGTCAGCTTGGGTTCATGTCAGTGCCCAATGCGCGCGGTTTTTCACAATTGTAGTTGGTGATTGCAGCTTCGAGATTTAGCAAATTGTGTTGGTACTTCGACGACGCCAGGTGACTCTTTTAGAAAGAGCAAATGTAAGAGCCTAAACTTCTCCAGTTGATTTGAAAATCACCGCCCTAATCAGTTCAGTTTTCGTTTTGTTCAATTTCTGTGTAATAGGCTGATCATGGTGGAATTTGAAGTATCGATACTGAAATTTACTGTTTAGCCAAAACTCTTCTTTCTAACGCTTATCCTATGGTGCTCTCCTTGCACAGTGCAGAAGATATTGCGCTTCTTAAAAAATCCGTTTAGGGTGTTCCGGTCGCAGAAAATCAAGCACGGTGGATATCCCCTTGCTCGAGAGGCCAAAGGTGAGAATCAAACAGCTGGAAGGAGCAACGAATACTGTTTGGAATTGTGCTGCAGTGACTTGATGCACATTGATGTGTGTCCGATGAAATGATCAATTACTGAATCTGGCTTATCATTGTTGCACGATTACAGTCTCTATTGATTCTTACGATGTACCTTCACCTTGCCTGTTCTCGTGAATGCAGTGATGAATCCAAATGCGAGATTGTTCAGTGGATGCCGCACCGTTCCGTCTGGATCCCCAGATTCTGTACTGGCTTCAATGCGAAAAACTTCAATTTCAGGATTCAATATTCAGTTCGCGACAGTTGATTCTACTGTAAGCATCCTTGAACGAATGTTTCCAGCTGATTGATGACTCTGATTCTTCTTCTCTACAATTCTGTTTCGGCTTGTAATCAGATGCTGCAACTCTTCCGGACTACTTTGCTGATAATTCCATCACCTGCAGAACCGCGATGTACCCGCATGGACAAGGGAAGAGTACTTGAGAAAGAATGGAAAGAGCCCAGACCGGTGGAATGACAGGGTAGGTTATTATATGCTAGTGTCAGCTGCTTCAAGATGTGCCCATCACGTATGGACTTGTAGTAGAAGTCGATGGCATTTGAGTGAGTACTGCCTATCGAGTTGTCTCATTTATATGAGCCTTGATGACCCTTACGATTCCTGGACAGCTGACACTTCTGTGTGAAACTTTGCAGAAGGACGAGGAGGAATTCGGGGGTGCTTTGGGCAACAACTATGTGAACAATTATGTCTTTGCGGGTATGGCGGGTGGTGTTGACAGTGATTCCGACTCAGACAGTGATTAAAGAGACTTTCTATCGAGCATCAGCAGAGATTTTCTATCGTTGTCGATCAATACCCTGGTGATGATCTTACGACGCATGTCGATGATGTCGGCGACCGAGCGGTAGCTTGGCCCGGGGCTTGGCCAGGACCAAAAACATGGGCAACTCAGCCAGGATCCACTCATCTCAGAGTGGATTCGTCATGCACGCATTATTGAACCTGCTATCCAAACCCATCTCGGTACATCCATTAGAAACGAAAGAGCCTCCAGATTTGTAATCTCCAAGTGCGAACCGCATACTTTATTCGCCCAGGTGAACCTCAATGGATCATCCAAAAGAACGCGATTCTGTAGAATTTTTTGTAGTGATTCGAAAGATTTTAGTTTGAGCTTGATTGATTCCTGACGGCCAGAATGAGTGTCCATGTACTATCAAAACAGTTGTAGGGGTACCTATGATTTCCGAGTGTATAGAGCAATCATCTTCTTATGACAGCAAGCAAAGCTTGTCTCTCCTGCCCATTGGCAGGAATGCGGTACACAAAGTCCACAAACAACCAGTGCGTCTCATTTTCATGTTTATCGCCATATAGTGTGATCAGCGATCCCATTTTATTTTCTCTTCAAAATAGGTTTATAATCTCTTGAAAGTGTGCGTTTGTAAAGTCATGCTCAGCTAGCTCATCCATAGAAAACCTCTATTAGACCCTCAAGACCCTCGAATATACCGTTGACAACAGGTAAAATTAATCCACAACTCAATTTGAGACAATTCACCGCCTCCGCCGAGCACCCGGGACCAGCATCCCTGCTCACAAGTGCACAAGGTTCCAGGCTGCTTCCCAAGCCCAGCTCCGCCCGCACCCGCGGGTTCGAGTGCAAATCTGTCATCTCGCCTTCATTCGAATTTGATGAGGGCGGCTGATGAGGGTGCGGGCAGTTCCTTGCCAGTGGGGGTTACTGGAACTCCTGAAATGGACTAGAGCTTGTTCTGTCCTGTCTGTTTGTACACACAATGGAACACATTTCAGTGCGGAGGGGTTCTGAAGCGGTTTCACTCGCTGTGAGAGTTCGGACGACCATTTCTTCCCGCGTGTAGAATGTGAAGCCGTTGTCGACCGCGGTTTTGGTAACCCGCAGTACTGGCGACATCCAAAACGTTGAGGTAAGTACAAGCCAACGCTTCAGTTCCCAAGTTAGGGTTCAAGTTAGGGTTCGAGTTTGGGGCATATTCATGACGGAGGAGCCTGTCTTGGCGCAGCTGATGATACGAAGAGCAACATCTAATGACGCGCGTCACTCATTGCACGCTGCTCACTCCTTCTGAGTTTCTATTAAGCGTGCAATCCTGGGCAATTTTTGAAAGTTTACAGACGTGGACACAGTTTTAGTGTTCACTTGACAGATTCCGGAACTTGTGTCCATTCAGATGGATCTGGAGAGCGGGCACGGTTCGCTGATCGGTGAAGTGGGATCACGATCAAG
Organism: Climacium dendroides; assembly: GCA_950106755.1. NCBI lineage: Eukaryota > Viridiplantae > Streptophyta > Bryopsida > Hypnales > Climaciaceae > Climacium > Climacium dendroides. Next base: position 13,196,564 of record OX467092.1, read on the forward strand.
ACTTTGGAACTCGATGTCTTTACGTGGGGGTGAGTAATTGGATTGCATCATTATGAACATGGGCCAAAATTAGGTGTTCTTTGATGAGACGTGTAGCTTGAAGCTTTTTTGGAAGTTGTTTTCTGCAGCCAGAGTGTACATAGTTGTCTTGTTGTATTGACTTCCACGTGAAGATGTGATACAAACTCAGGTTATTCTCTCTGTCTTTCTTTCTTTGAATGCTCAAATATTGACCAGAGACTTGAACTTTCTTTGGGTTGCTATGATACTCGTTCCATGTTTATCTACAGGAGATGTTTGTAACCCCGCATTGAGCTCAAGGCGGATAGTGATCAAAGTGCATGAGAGAAACTTTCAGGACTTTTTGTTCTGCTTTCATTTATTAATTCAGTGCAGAATGGGGTTTCAAGTGTCACATGATGGAGGGTCCACATGTACACATCACCCTCCCAGCAGTCTCTCCTGCAGATCCCTCCCTGGAAGAGACTCCACGACACTCGTCACCGAACCCAAATATCTTCCGTAGCAGTTCAACACTAGCTACTCATATCAACTCATACCATGGAGCACGCAACGTCGAGCAAGAAAGTGGAGCGACATAACGTGCCAACTTGAACAACACAAAATTGCCATTGAGTGTTTATTGACGAGCAAATGCGTAACCTCGAGCAAAGTTCTCAAGCCAGGTATACAGAGAACTTTTCTCACTTCTATCACAGACAGATTCAAATCAAGTTTCTCATTGTAACAGAAGCCAACAATGTCTATTACAAGAATGCCAATCTCTCTTCTTCACTGTCCATGATATGATACAGCACAAACCAACTTGTCCTAAGCTCTTCACGTCCTGAAACACAAGCGCCATAAATATCAGGAATTAGCGCCATAAATATCACTCTGAAAATTTCAAAGATAAAAGACTACGAGCACGACTATACAGTACCTCAAAGGGCTCTTAGGTGGTTGGGTCCACCTCACCTCTGGCAACAGCAATGGCAACTGTCTGAGGTACATATGTAAGTAAGAGTTGAGAGCACAACGCTTGATATGAATGTAGAGAAGTCTACTGGCGCTGCAGCATGGCGATACGTGCATAAACGAGCGCTAGATCTATGCAGATATAATGTAAATTCATAGGGTTACTTAGAAATCGGAAGCAATGAGGACCTATTCCAAAGCAATTGTCACCAAATGGGCATACAAGGGAGGATATGGTCCCAGAAAGTCTAGGTCAGTGTCAAGGTCGCTTGATAAATTGGTAAGATGAGTCATCTCCCCTCTTGCAGGATCATATATACGACAATGCTGAAATGTCAAAATAGCTTTCTGAAAGCCTTGCTCATATTGTTTCTTTATGAGAACGGCATTGAACTTTAAGTGCTTGATTGCCTGCACCCATATTCAAGTCACAGACAATTATCAAGAGAAGTGTGACCGAAAGTAACCATGACGCAATTCAAAATGCAACTGAACAGACAGCTACTCCACTTCTGTACGTAAGGGGCTCCTTAACTCTAAATTCAACGATCCATTGTAAACAGACAGGAGAATTTTAAAAATGGATCGTTGAATTTAGAGTTATGGAGTCCGTTACGTACAGAAGCTTGTTCAATGATGCTAGAGAACAAAAAGGGTGAGTCGGTAATGTGAATTCGATAATGTAGCGACCTTTTCATAGGTCTTGAAACGCTGAATCAAACCATGAGCTTTTTTCACACCCATTCCTGGCAACGAAGACAAGTAATCACAACCACTCATTATGCACATTTCCAGAATCATCTGTTCGGAGGAATTGTTGAAGTCGATATCTTTGTTGGCCATAATGTCCGTGAACTGAAATCCAACACCTTGCCCATAATTATCCATCTTGAAATGAATCTGCCACAAACGGAGTTTTCGTCATTGAATCACTCCCAAATGTCTTCGTACGTAAAGGCAAACTTTGAGAGCAATTTCAAGGTTAGGTTATTTCCTGTGGACAACTATATGCAATTAGGTCGGAGTCCTCTGTAATAGCAAGATCCACGTGTCCACTGCGAGCTAGAAAAGCCATTTGAGCACCTGCTTCATTCGTTGAAGAAATGATTGAAACACCTTAAAACAGAAAGTTGGGGGGAGTAAAGCTTCATGTTGGAATATAATATCCCGGGAGTGACACCCTGCCGATCTCCCTGTGGCTGAGTGTGTGTGTGTTTGCAAAGAAAAGTCATGCTAAGCTCATCCATAGAAACCCTCTATTTGTTCGGGAAATTTTTGGAGCTCCTCTGGCAGATTTCCTCTTTCCACGAAAATTGACTGGTTCTTCTCCAGTGGTCACCGGTTGCATCCACTCAATTGCAAAAAGCACCGATTTATTTCCTGCAATATCAATTTCTCACCGGCCAATTTCTTCTAAACTCAAATTGGCAGTCTAAATTGCTAGATTTCTATAAGAGAATAAAATACAATTACTAATTATATTGCAGCAACGAATATACTGATGACAACAGCTAAAACGAATCCACAGGTCAGCTTGACTGTTTGAGACTTTCAAGAAACTAAGCCTTCAAAAAATGAATATAAAAATAAAAGAAAGACACCGCTCCGAGCGAATGGAGGCAATCAGAGGGCTCAATCATTTCTTCGAAGTCCACGCAGATTCAATGGCAGTGTCCACAGAGTTGAAAAAGCGAAGACCAAATGAACGCAGAAAAGAGAAAGCCAGCTCCGAAGCTATTTCAGGGGCGTTCCGCCCTCCCCACCGAGCACCGGTACCAGCACATCGCTGCACACAAGTATTGGTACGGGGAGCGGACTGCTGTTTCCAATGAGTCTGCCTGGGATTCCGGCCTGCCTCCTTCACGTCTCCCCTTGCGTGCTTGAAAAATTCCATGCCTGCGTGACTCCTACTGCAAGTGAAGTTCCGGGCTGCTTCCCCGGCCCAGCTCCGCCCGACTAAGCAAAACGGAGCCTTGGGTTCGAGTGCACACGCAGAAAGCGTTCCTTCTTCCCTTGAAAGAGGCTCCGCGTGTCTTCAGGATAGATCTGTCATTTTCAATGGATCATTCGATTTTGATGAGAGCGGCTGATGAGGGTGCGGGCAGTTTCTTGCCGGTAGGGGTTACTGGAACTCTTGAAATGAAGTAGAGCTTGTTCTTTCCTGTCGGTTTGAACACCCAATGGAACACATTTCACTGCGGAGGATTTCTGAAGCGGTTTCAATCGCTGTGTGAGTTCGGGCGACGACTTCTTCCCGCGTGTAGAGTGCGCAGCTGTCGGCTAGTATGGGGAGCCCCCGCGATTCGGATAAGAGAGAACCCGCTATTAGGACGTCTCTCCCCCCCTCTTTCCTAGGACCGTGCCTCCAGGCTGCGTCCCTGGGCCAGCTCCCGCCCGGCTCAACAAAGTGAGGCTTGTTGTGGAACGATTTTGCTGTACCGACAATTGGATCTTACAAGGGGTCTCTTCTTCCTCTGCCCGTTGCTGTTTCTGAGGATTCTGAACTAAGCTTAGGTTGAGAATTCGATGAGACCGGTTGAGCATTTGAGCAGTTGCTTGGCAGTGGAGGTTGTTGTAGTTTGAAATGAACCTAGATCGTCGTTTTCCATTTTATTCTCCGCAACTTCAACGCATTTCATCGCTGGAGATTTCTGAGTCCGGTTTAGAGTTTTTGCTCTCAGCCTTTGAGCGCGTTGTGTGCGTTGTGTATAAGATCTCGCAGCTTGAAAACGTATCCCTCCCTTGATCTCGGAGCTTCAGAAATCCTCCGTCCGTTTCCCTCGGAGTTTCTGAACGCATTTCATGGCTGGAGCGCACAGTGCTACGTTTTACTAGCTCGTTTAGAATCTGAATCCGTGTTCATATTGGTGGGTCCTTGCTTTTAATTTGGAACCAGTACGTTGTACCGACAACCGTGAGTTGCAAGGGCGATGTTCTGTCGGTGGTGACTGTGATGAAGGAAGAAGGGATCGGGAAGCGTTCTAAGGATCAAGTGGAGGTCATCTGACCGTAGAAGTTCGCGGTGTCTGCAACCTGCAGTCCTTGCGACACCCCAAGTGTGTAGACCTCTTTAGCTGGGGATTGCAGCGTGTGTGTGGAGAGATCGGGAAGCCTTCTGGAGATTGTTCATCACCGAACGCGGATTTGTTAACCCGCAGTACTGGCGACCTCGAAAGCTTTGAGGTCAGTACAAGCCAAAGCTTCAGTTCAAGCCAAGTTAGGATTCGAGTTTGGGGGTCTTTTCATGACGCAGGAGCTTGTTTTGGCGCAGCTGATGGCACGAAGAGCTACATGTAATGACGCGCGTTGGTCATTCGATGCTGCTCTCTCCTTTTGAGTTTCCATTGACCGTGCAAACCCTCAGTTCTAGTGTATAATTAACAGTGTTTGCTACTTGTTTCCGTTCAGGTGGATCTGTAGAGCAGGCGCGGTTCTCTGATCGGTGAAGTGGGAGCACTATTAAGACTTCGGAAATGGATTTCTTCAAGCGCAGGCGGAGGTGAGTGTTTGGATTGCATCATCAACGGCATGGGCCCAAATTTTTGCATCGTTTTGCTTATATCTTAGTAAATGTATAAGGTAGGTACACCCAAAACCGCCACTTTTTGCTACTGAGCCTATTTTCTATTATTAGATTGATCAAATTTTCATATGTTTTTGTTGGCAAGTGAAAGGAGGTTCCAACGCACCAGAGAACGTGGCATTTGGATACTGTATGCAAAAGTTATTAAGGAATAAAAGTTTGGTTTTAAAAGTGTTTCTTCCACATAGGTACAGAACTGATTTTGGAGATGTACATGTAATATAGATGGCAGTTTAAGGTGAGTGGCACATTTGGGTGTACCTACCTTATGTTGTGATGAAATTGAAGTAAAGCTTACAACCAGTTTACAACCATCTAATGGCTGTAAACTGTAGGCGGTGGGTTCTCGATCAAAGCAGGGTTTTGATGTGGTAGAGCAAGTGCCTATGTCAGATAATAGTAATAAAATGACCTTTAAATAGTGTTTTTTTTAAATAGTTTAAAATAGTTTAAATTTTTTTATATTTTTAAATTATTCTTATTTTGGTCAATAGCGGCTAGTTTATAGCATAGGAAATGGCCATAAAATGGCCCTCCAAGGCCTCCAAAAAACATCCAATGAAATTTTATTGTGACCTTGAGGAATTTTTGGGTTCAATTATTTTCTATTAGGTTTGAATATGTCTGTGTTCTTTAATGGATCATAGATGATTATTAGTGATATTGCCTGAATTGGTGGACCCTAGTGTAAGTGATATTAAGATGATAGGTGAATTTTTTATTTGAGAATTAGTTAGTAGTGTTTATTGTGTGTATGTGAAGAAACAATCAAAAATTCAAAATGGAATGGAATTTGAGTTTACTCACATTCAAAATGCTTAAAGAATTTTCGACCAAATTCTAAGGTTCTTGATTGTGTAGGGATTTAGTGACACAATAGGATCAATCTCCATTTTAAGGCAATAGTGCAAATTTTGCGAAATAATTTTTTTGAACAATAATAATAAATAGAAGCCAACAATTTGATGTGGCATCTGAAGCCTAAACCCTCAAACCACAAGTCTTGAATTTTTTTCTATTACCTAAAGTGATTTATTTTGTTTAGAACTTATTGGTGGCTTGAAACTAGTTCCAAGAACTATTTTCAATTGCTCTGAAGCAAGGGTGATCATCATCTAGCGAAATCTTTAAATTATTTTTGGAAATATTTATCTATTTGTTCCATGTTGTGATGTTATTTATCGAGTTTTTGTTGTGTGAAGAGGAGTCTTGCACTATTGCCTTAAAATTTTAGTGCAAACATTTTATTGCTACAATGTATGGCTTTGTTGTTTATTATAATTTATGATTTGGATTCCAATATGCTTGCATCACAACTAATCACCATAAATTTAACATGACATGGGTAGGTTTATTCTATTGGTTGACTTTGGCAAAGTTCTATGCAAGTGAACAGAGCTAGATTCTATAGTTGACCTAGTTTTGAATAGCAAGGCAATCTGCAAAAATCTGCAAACATGATGAATTGATGTTTTTGTGATGGCTAACTCTGAATGTTTTGGAAGGAGTTTTAGAATTAAAGATAAGAGTAGAGTTCAAGTACTAATTATTAAGAATCAACAAAACTATAAGTAAGAAAATTTAGAACAAGTAGAATTGAAATTTGCACAATGAGATTTTCAAAATTAAGAATGAGTACTAAAATGTGTGAACAATTACTGATGTACTCGTAGGCATGCAATGAAGAATAGGGAATCCAACATTGGAGAATGTTCACATGTTGCATCTAAGCATAGGTGATTTACTACAACTCTTGAAATGTTGTTCACAAAGACTCTTCAATAGTTCTCCTTTCTTATATGTCAATTTTGTACATTACTTTAACTTCCATTTGCAATTTCCATTGGACATTGGTAATGATTATGTAGTCTTGGAATATTGAACTTCATCAAGTCTTGAAAGATTTTGTTCATTCACAGGTCAAATGAGGAAATGGATGATGATCCTATTTTAGAATCCAAGCACAAGATCTTTTTGAGTCATAGTGGAGTTCAAAAGGAATTTGTGGAGCATTTGTGTCAAGCCTTGGAAGACCGTTGTTACTATCCCTTTTTTGATAGACGTCCTGAAAGTTTGCCCAAGGGTAAAAAAATTCTGGGCTTGATTGTCAAGGCCGCTCAACAATGTCAATTGTTTGTTGTGGTGGTGTCGGAGGAGTACTTCATGTCCAAGTGGCCAATGATAGAATTGAATGCCTTTGTACAAGCAAGCAAAGTGATGAAGTCAAATATGAATGTAGCCATCCTCCCACTCTTCTATGGACTTTCTGTGAGTGACTTGAAGGATAAGAAGAGGCAGCGGAGATGGTTGAAAAAATGGATAACATTTGCCAAGGATGATCCAATTAAAGGACGAATCAAGGTGGAGGATTGGAGTTTTGCAGTTGATGAGTTGACAAAGTTCAATGGCTTGTCCTATAATTGAGAATTAAAGAAGATTGTGGCATATGAGAATGAAATTGTCTCGCACATTAGTACATTAGTTCTATCGGATGTCAAGTGGCATGATTTACATATTCAAGGAAAAGCTCATGAGGTATTTTGCATGGCACTCTATCTTTTGTCCTTGTTTGTTGAGTGTTTGTTTTTTGGATTTTATGAAGCACTAAGTTTGAGTGAGTTACAACTTCCATCATGAAAATGTGCATTCCATAAGTGAGATGGATGTTTCCAATTGTTTAAAGAGATCAATATTGCCATAAAATTTTATGAAATTTCTAGAGAGCTGAGTCACATATTGGATTTCTACACTATTTTATTTTTTGTTGTCGTTGGATTGGCAGGTTATTTTTGAAAAAATGAAAGAAACTGAGTTGTCACAAAAGTACAATGTGAAAGTGGTTGGCCTATATGGAATAGGTGGTATTGGCAAGACAACTACTTGTAAGAAATTGTGCAATGATTTGTCAAGCGAGTATGGGGGTAGGATGTGCCATGTTGAAATTGACAGTAAATGCTTCAATTCCAAAGAATTACTACAAAATGTAGTAATTACTTTGACAAGGCGAAGTAAAGATTTTGTTCACCAATTGGGTGAAGGGGAGGTAAGTGCACACAATGGTCAACACCTAGAATTTGTTTTTTGTGAATGGTGTTGTAGAAGATCTTAAACAAATTAATTCTAGCTTTGAACAATTAGTGTAGACGAGGTGATTGTTATCATTTATTCTGCATTTCCCTATCTAGTATCACCATTTGTGTGATGACCTAGTCTTTTGTAGTTCATCACATTTGTGACTTTAGGGCAATGTGAAATTCAATATGAGAAGAATGATTATCCATTTCACTTCTTTTGGGGATAGAATTGATATTGTAACTTGAACATGGTTTGCTAACTATTATGCATTTTTTGTGTTTGTAGTGTAAAGATGTTCTGTACAAGAATTTGTTCAAACAACAAACTTTCTTGGCTATAGATAATGTATGGGATGATGACAATTCCATCAAGCAAGCCAAGATGTTTTTGAGTCCCCCTTTCCATGAAGATAGTTTAGTGCTTGTGACGGCTCGGTCTCAAAGTACTCTTGCTCTTTTGGGAATTTGAAGAGATGCATGTCTTGAGATGCCTAAACTTGGGCAAGAAGATGCAAGAAGTTTATTTTTATATCATGTTGCCAATGGGAAACAATTTACAAGTAAAGAGGACATGGTTTCTATTGAGTGGTGTGTTAAGAAATGTTACTTTTCCAAGGGTGATGGAGGAGATTACCATTACCATCCCTTGGCTTTGGAAGCCTTGGGTAGGCAACTCAGTTGTCTTGAAGAAAAGCCCTCCAAATGGGTGGAACGCTTATCTAGGGTATGGAAGTTTAACTCCTTTTTAGGAGAGACTAATGTCTTTGATGTAATTCGAAGCAATTTTGATCTACTACGATCAACTGAGCAAACTTTGTTTGTGGATGTGGGTGTCTTTCTTCCTCCTCTTCTAGAATATCCTTACAAACAACAAAGACCTTGGATAGGTTGGAAGGATCGACTGTGTGTTTTTTACAAGAGGGGTGAACTAGAGATTCAAAGTCAGGTATATAGAGACTTGCTTCCCTTTTCCATATTTTGAATTTGATAAGCCAATTGATTTGATTTTATATGGATCACAATTGATATTTTAGGATGCATTTGTTTGAAAGTGGGTATTTTAAGTCTACCTCATTGCAATGGTGGATGTTGTTGCTCATGTGATGTAAATATTTGTGGTTTATTGGACTGGCAGTTGGATAGCCTAAAACGAAAAGGCGTGTTGCAAGCTGGAAATTTGACATCAGGAAGAATCATCATGCATGACTTGTATCAAGAATTTGTGACACTAGAAGCAGTTGGAAAGCTTGGTGTAGAAACAAACATGTGGAATCGGAAGTGGTTGCTTATAGACGGGGATGATGGGGATCTCTCCAAGCTTGAAGTTATACCTTCTGGTAGATGTTGGCAAAACTTGTCCCGACTTTCTATACGACAAAATGTGGAAGAACTTGATCACTTACAACATGATCATTGTCCCCCCGCCAATTTGATGACAAGTTTGGAGGGAATTGAATGGAAATACTTCTCAAATGTTTTGGTATTGCAACTCTGTGGGTTGAAATTTGTTCATGGAAGTTTGAACTTGGAGGGTATGACGTGCTTACGAAGCTTGCAACTTCATGACTTAAGGTGTCTGGAAAGACTTGAAGGCCTAGAATCATTGAAGCACCTGACTTATTTTTGTTGGGAAGTTGAATGGTATTCATGTGATCTTATAATGAAGACACATGTTGTGGGTCAATTTCCAACATCTCTAAAATATTTGGACATGTTAGGACAATGTGTGTTGTCCGGATGTAATGTGCTTGGACGTTGCAACAATTTAATCAAGTTGAGGCTTGTAGGTGTAGAAGTTGGTGTAGTATTGGATTTCAGCGGTTGTTTGTCCCTTGAAGTTGTGGATATGTACTCTCTTAACAACTTACAAACCTTATCGGGACTTAATATTGTAGGGTCTACTCTACAAGCCCTAGACATATCTATAGATGGGATTCATATTCCAGAGCTTGACCAACTTGATGGCTTGGTTCAATTAGATGTATCCAATTGTGGTATTTCGTGGGAGGTGCCATGTTTGATATCTTTGACCAAATTGCAAGTGTTAGGAATTAATACTCATGCAAAACTTGCTGAAGATTGCATTCCTCATCAACTTCAGAGGCTTTATTATAAGAGGTGGACACAATATGAGGCACCTTGTTTGAGTGCATTCAAGCAATTACAAGTATTGGACTTATCTTTCAGTGAATCATTGGCTCAAATGGATGGACTAGGTGACTTGCCAGCATTGCAATTGCTTAACTTTACTTTTTGCAAATATCTAAAGCGGTTGCCCAACTTGAGTAAGTCGAAAAGCCTTGTGGAACTCAATCTTGACTTTTGTTATAAACTAAAGCTTCATGAGGAAGACTTTGAAATGTTGTCTACATTGCCTTGGTTGCACCTTGTGCCGTTTCAAAGCAATGATGATTATGGTGCGATCAGGTTGGACATTTGTAAGCGGAAGGTGTTTCAATATGTGGAATCTACATTTTTGTATCCAGAATTTGCTCCAAATTCATGGCTGGATTGGAAGGAGGGTGAATTTGTGGAGCTAGAGCTTGGGCTTCTTCCAATTAAAATTGGAACCCGTGGGATTTGGGATACGAATTTTTCTGATGAGTCCAATTCAAAATGGTCAAAAGATACTGAATCTAATATAGACAAGTTGGAGGATGTTGATGAGGATGTTGATTGGGATTAGATAGATATATATATGTTGATATGGTAAACATTTCAAACTTCAAAGGTGTATGACATTTGACATATGACATTCGAGGGAATTCAAAATCTTTGTATTTCAAAACCCCTTTGGTGCATTATAAGTGCTTTGATTTTTTTCAAAGTGGTTGTTGACCACATCTAAAGAATTATTAATAGCCAAAATATTCTAGTACAGTTGAACATGAATGTACGTGCACAATTTTGATTCATTATGTAATTTTATAGTTTTTCTTCCTTGGAGCTTAACCCCTCAATTGACTAAAAGGCCCACATTAGTTCTCTCATTGTTTTAGCCATCTTAAGTAGGTCCTCTTGATCTTCATGTTGTCTGGTTTATAGTTTGTGTGCAATGTGCTTCTTTGGTTATATTGATTTGTATGCAGTTTGACCCAACTCAATTAATCAGTTCCAAAAGGATGGAATACTTTCACTATTGCTGCAAAATCACCTCCAAGGATCACAAGTAAATGATCTGTAATGCAAATTGGAAAATTTTGAAGAGTTCATGAGCAGTACCACCCCTAACCACCCCTTGTCTTTTTTAATTATGTAAATCCAATAAATGTACTTGTTGAGGGTCACATTTCCAAATAGTATGGAATCATCCATGAATAAGTGCACAATTGTATTTGTATCTATGACATGTGTCATTATGGCATATCTATACATGTGTCTCTAGAACATGGAATCATGGATAAAGTGATGTTTGCTTTTGTCATAGGATAGAGAGCATGGATATGTTGCATTTGTTTGTCCTTCTTTAGCATTATACTATCTTTTATTTTAGCGCCGGAATTGAATAAGTTATATACATATTATAGGTTCTTGAGTTTGTATTCTAGTTCTTAGATGATTTGAAGCTCAATTTTGAATTACAGTGCAAATGGGACAATTTTGGGGAGGACCTAAAGTCTAGAGCACATAGTGTCAAGTTTCCTAATCAATTCCTATCAAATCTTTACCTACAAACCTCTAGTTAAATATTGACCAATTAATTAATTAATAGGAATGGTTGTCAATGTTGGGAACCTTTTGGGCTTATTGACCCCTAAATGTTCATGGCCATTTTTTTAAAAACCACTCAAAACTTCCCCTACTACTATGTTCATCAAAATTTTCAACAAGTTTTTTTCTTTAAAATCTAATTGTAGGATCTTGTAGTAGCCTTGTAGAAAAAGAAGTGGTAAAAAATATTGTGACATTTAACAATAAATATTGAAAAAATAAGCATTTGCAATGAAAGTTTTTTTTCATTGTGCTCAATAATTTAAGATGCCTTTGACCATTGTTTGTGAAAATTTTCCTATGGATTTTGAATTTAAAAATCTATCATACTCAACATGATATTATTCATGTCTTCAAAAATTTCAAGCCAAAAAAAGACATGCAGCACATCCAAAAAAATCTTGCAATGCAACAATGTCCAAAAGTTTACAATGCACAATATAATTTTTTGAGCACATTTGCCACAACATAATTTTGAAAATTGGAAATTCAGATTGTGGATTGAAAGATATACTATTGCTTTAGAAGGTCACAAATTTTTTTTGTAAAAAAGCAAATCCTCTACTTCTTTTAGAATTGAGAAGGACTATATATATAATATATAGGCTAAGACTTTGGAAAATGGGTTCACTACCATTCCTCGTCTAATCCCGGCATGTTCCTTCTATTAGGAACTCATAGCTTGACATCCTTCATCCACCTTCCTTCAAGGCATCCACATGACGGATGTACAAAGAAGGGGCACCAAGTGAGGTACACAATGTTGAGGTAAATTCATTGCTTGAAAGTTAAAGCATAAAATCTAATTTTTCAACCAATTGAGACATCTCACATAACTTTAGAAGTACCTTTTACTTGTTTTGAATTAAATGTGGGAAGAAAATCTCTTTATATACTTATAGGGTGGTAGAAGGTAGGACAACCCATGCGGGATATGTAAATAAATAGGAGCTCAACCACTCACAATTAAGTAATAATTAGGAATTGTATTTGAAGTAGAATTTTAGACCTCATTTAGGCATAATAAAATAATTTTTTACAAAAAAATTTGAAATAAGGAAAGTTGGGAAATCAAAATAAATTTCATTTTCAAAAATCCTTTTGAAATTTCTAGCCTCCAATCAAAAGTTGTAGACAAATTTTTGAGAGGGGTTGGAAGGGAATTTTTTTGACATTTTCAAACATCTTCTTTGAATTTTGTTCATAACTTTTGAATACAAGATCGAAATCTCAAAATTTTAGGAAATGTAATTTATCTTGATTTCTCAACTTTTTTATTTCAAGTTTTTTTGAAAAAAAATATTCTATTATCTTTAAATGAGGTCTAAAATTCTACTTGAAACACAATTTCTAAGTTTTGACAATGAGTAGTTAAGCTTCCATCTTAAAATTATCCCATATCCTTTGAGGATTCATGATAAAAAATGGATTTCATTATAAATACAACTCTCCTCCAATGCTTATCACCAAATGCTAATTTTTTTTAATGACAAATTGTCAAATGCTATTGGTATCTATTGGTATTTCTCATTCACTTATAGAATTTATTTTTCAAATCTTGGAATTTTTGTCATGAGACCAAGGTATAAAATCCCATGGGCTTTGACAAGGTGGAGTTTTGGCCAATGGTCTATGCCCTTCACCCGTTGCCCACCCCGATCGTTGTCCTTTTGACCAATGGAGCTTGTGAACTTGCCTTTGGCCTAAAGGTAGGTGGCTCTTAAACCGACCCTTTAAGAGCTGATTACATTTTGGGGACAGCTAAACATCTCAAAACAATTTTCAGTGAATTTTGGTAGGAAGAAAAAAGGAATAGGCATCTAATCCAAGTCGTTTCATATTTTTTGGACCTTTGTGGAATTAGTTACAAATTTAAGAAGTTGAAACGCAGTGGTTTCTAAAACCGACCCCCTTCTGAAATGTACGCAGTTAATACATTTCAGAAGTGAAATGTACCAAATCAGTTTTAGAACCAGGTCGGTTTAAGAGCCACCTACCTTAGTCAACAAAATTTTGGCAATCCAGCTTGCCCCTTGAGTTGAAATTTGCTTAAAAAGGCCTATAACTTCTTCACCTAGTATCAAATTGAAATAAAAATTATATATCCATGAAGCTCTTGCAAAACTACACATCCACAAAAAGTTTCAAAAAGTTCATAAGAATCTACATGAACTCCAAATTGTCCCCCGAGGGGACAATGGACCTTTAGGGATTAAGTAGAGATACTATAACAAATAATTTAAAGATTTTAACATGTAGAATGTGTTGGGAAGTTGTTGCAAAATTGAGTTCAATGTGTGCAAAAATAAAGATTGAGTAAGAATACATAAAAAAGGATTTTTTTCAAGAATGAATATTCTTTTCAATATGAATGTGAATTTTCATTTTGACCTATCCCTGCCTCATAGCTTCACCAAAAATGATTGACTTTGAACTTCTTCTTAAACAAATAAGGAAGAATTAATAATAAGCAGATAAGAAGGTGCGAGGAGAGAATCTTTTTCAATGAATAATACATTCAATTGTTGTCCACTATAGGGTACCCTACAAAGTCACTATAAGGGACTTTCCAATATAGGTATCTCTATCTTATTGTGCACTCTCATATTGATGTTAAATTGTACATGAGTCTAGGTTTGAGAGAAATGTGAAGATTAATCAAGTCACTACTTAATTAATTAAGTAATTGGTATCAGAGTCAATGATTGTCTTTCTGCTTGAGAATTCTTGAAAAAGCTCTTGAAAGAATGATTTGCAATCCAAGCTATAAACATGTCCAATCTCAATCTCCCAACCACGAGGGTCAATGCAGAGCAATGATCTTTTGCCTTGGTGAAGCATGGTTATCGTATATATTTTTGTTCAACTTCCACATGGATCACTAATTTTGTATCTCTCTCTATTTTTACAATAGCAATCCATTCTTTGCAAATACTGGCTATCGTATCAAATTTTGTTGCACGAAGTGGATTTGACATTGGGCAAGGTGAACATGTATGATTTGTATTGTGAATTTGTGACACTAGAAGAGGTTAGAAAATTTGATGGAGCAATAGATATACAAAATTGGAAGTGGGTGCTTGTAGATGTGGATGATGGAGATCTCTTACAACTTGAGGTTACACTTGCTAGTGGATATTTGCAAAAATTGTCACAACTTCTTATAAGTCCAAAGGAGGGAACTACTTGGGATTGTTTGCAATCTAAATATCAATCCACCACCAATTAGATCACAAGTTTGGAGGGCATTGCATAGAAGTAATTTTCAAATATTTTGCAACTTTGGTATTGCAACTTTATTCTATCTTTGACCAAATTGCAAGCATTGAAAATTGGTGCTTATGCAAATCCTACTAAAGATTGTATTCCATATTAGATATAAAAGCTTTCTTATAATAATTGAAAAAATGTGAGTTACTTTATTTGAATGCATTCAAGCAATTACAAGTATTGGACTTCTCTATGAGTTGTTCATTGACTTGAATGGATGGAATGGGTGACTTGCTAGCATTGCGATCCCTTGACCTTCCTTATTGGAAATCTCTAGAGCAGTTTCCAAACTTGAGTAAGTAGAGAAGCCTTAAAAAACAAATTCTTAATGGTTGTAATTGACTAAAGCATTATGAAGATTGAAGAGGACTTTATAATGTTGGTTGCATTGCTTTTGTTACACCCTATGCGATTTTAAGACCATGATAAGTATAGAAGGATCAAATTGCACATTGTTAAGTAGAAGATTCTCCAATATTATAGATGTGATCAATTTGGTCCAGACTCTTGGTTGGCTTGGTAGGGTGAATCCGAGGAGCTAGAGCTTGGACCTTTCTAGTAGAAATTAGAAACTAGGGCATTTAGGATACATATGATCTTGTAGAGTCAAGTATGAAAGAGTCAGAAGATACAAAATTTGATATAGAAAAGTTGGATGATGTTGAATTTGACGTGGAAAAGATTGAATCTAAGATGGAAAATATTAGAGAGACCCACGACATGAGAGAGATGACTAAGGGAATTCAAACCTTTGTATCTCAAGACCTCTTTCAGTGGATTTTTGTTGCTTTGGTTTTTTGGATTGTTGATTGTATCAAAGAGTTTTGGGTGACTAAGATTTTCATATGTAGTTGATGACAAATACAAAACTTTGGTAAATTATGTGATAATTTAGCTTTCTTTTCTAGAAGCTTAATCCATGAATTGACTAACTCGCCAAAGCATTAGTTGTTTTAGTTGTCTTGAGTAGATCATTTGGGGTCTTTGATGATATGGAATTTAAAACTTCTCAATGTCAATCACAAGCATGCGAGATACTTTTCAAGGATCCTTGCAAAATCATCTACAAACCATTGAACTTAGATTCAAGTGTGGAACATCACAAAGTTTAGACCCCTATAGTTTGTCAACAATTATCATGTGGTTATCGTTGTTTCATGGGTTCGCACGTTAATTACAATTCATTGCATCATTACAATGTATTACTTCGCATCGTTATTGCATCATTAAAATGCATTACTTGCAACTACATCATAATGATGCAAAGTAATGCATCGTAATGATGTGATAAATTGTAATTAATGTGCGAACCCATGAAACAACGATAATCACATGATAACTATTGACAAACCATAAGGTTTAAACTTTGTGATGAATTCATATGCTTGACCAACTTAATTCCTTGGTTTGATTATGATATTTCATAGGAACTGCCGTGTTTCCTATCTTTGACTAAATTGCAAGCTGTGAAAATTGGTACTCATGTCAAACCTATTGATCATTGCATTCCATGTCAACTTCAAGAGCTTTATTATCTTAATAGAAGATAACTATGTTGGGTTTAACATAATCTACTTGACGCTTTTGTTGTATCTAGCGCAAATTTTTTTATTCCAATGCAAAATTTGTGTTGGATACAACAAAAACATCAAGTAGATTATGTTGAATCCAACGGAGTTTTCTTCTAGTATTTTGGGTGGAAGCAATGTGAGGTACCTTGTTTGAATGCATTCAAGCAATTGTTTAACTTCTCTTATAGTTCTTCATTGACTTGAATGATTGGATTGGGTGACTTGCCGGCATTGCAATCTTTTAACCTCTTTTATTGCAAATTTCTAGAGTGGTTGCCTAACTTGAGTAAGTCAAGAAGCCTTGAGGAACTCAATCTTGATCATTGCATTGGACTAAAGCTTCACAAGGAAGACTTTGAAATGGGTTCCACATTGCCTTTGCTACACCTTATGTGATTTTCACGTGTATCTAATTCTAAAAAGATCAAATTGGACATTATTGGGCGGAAGGAGCTTCAACATCTATATTATTATCCAAATTCTTGGCTAGCTTAGAAGAAGGATGAATAGGAGTTAGAGTTTGGACTTCTCCCAAATGAAATTGAAAATCATGGCATTTGGAATAACTATGTTCTTATTAAGTATGAAAATTCAAAAGACTATAAAGAGTTGGAAGATATTGAATATGATACGGAATAATTGGACGATGTTGAATCTGACATAGAATATATTTGAGAGACCTATGACATCAAACACATGACTCGAGGGAATTTGAGTTGTTTATATTCCGTGCCCCCTTTAGTGGATTTCAAATGCTTTCTTTTATTCTAGGTTGTTTACTACATCAAAGAATTGTTGGGAGTCAAGATTTTCACATGCAATTCAAGATAAATGTGCACAACTTTGGTGCATCATGTAGTATTATTGTTTTCTTTACTAGGAGCCAAGCCCCTCAATTGACCAAGAGGCCCAAATTGATTCACTTCTTGTTTTAGTTGTCTTTGAGTAGGTCCTTTGGTGTATTATTTTGTTCAATTTGTAACTTGTGTAGGATGTACTGCTTTGATCTTGATGATATGAAATTTGGCCCATCTCAATTAGTCAATCACAAGAATACAGGATACTTTTCAAGGGTCCTTGCATCTACAAATGTGTCTAACCAACGCCAGTAAATGATTGAAATGCAAATAGAAGAACTTCAAAGCAACTAATTTTAGCATAGTAGCAACAGTGGTATCAACAATCTTCCACAAAATAAAGCATTAGAGAAAATCAGGACTCTCCAAAAGGCCGCTAAGAACTGCCAAAAGGGACCCTAGATTGCATTTAGTTTGCATGAGGCAAAAATTTTCCCCTATAGCTATGGAACACAAGTGTCATCCCTGTAGTAGTGCAGCCATATGTCAGAGCTTTGGTACCCGCGCACTTGTGTTCAATTGGAGAAGAAAATTAAAAAGTAAGATATACTCCCAATATTCACACACAATTACTTTTGTTTTCTGTCAGATCTTCTGTACTTTTTGTAGCTTTCTGGGGCTCCAGAATTAGATTGGCTTGTCAACCCTTAGCAACCTTCTAGAGAGTCCAGATTTTCTCTAATGGAACCATGTGCACTCCACCAATGCACGCTCCCTTCTACTTCAAAGTTTAGATGCAACCATGATAAATGAGAACAATTCAAGTTCCCAACCAAGACACTCAGAGAAACGTTCTGAGCAATCCCTCCCCCTCCCGAAACCAAACCTGAATCTCCAACCTCCATTAGGAAATACACCTGCTTTCATGCTCCTTAGAAAACACTCGGCCTTCTCTGCATGGGAACTGCATAAGTTCGATAAACATCGCAGGCAGGCAAGGCTTGTAAGCCATTCGTTTTGCATCATCGGAAGCAAACGCATTCATTTTTCAACTCTTTCGCAGATCGATCGTGAAGAGTGATCTTCTCACCAGATCACTAGTGCATGAGTTATTCATTTGCTTTGACATTTATGTGCACATAACCTCAACAACTTATGGATGTGTTGCATACGCTTGTACTTTAGCATTACAGTGTCTTTCTTTATAGACACTAAACTGAACAAGATTGAGGTGAAAACTACCGGTCAAATTCTGGGCTCTGGAGCTTGCATACGAGCTCTTTGATGATTCAAGCTCAATTTTGAATTACAGTGCAGACGGGACAATTTTTGGGTGGACCTAAGTTAGTATCAAGTTTCATTATGATTACCGATCAACCCTGGCCTGCAGACTCGCAGTTCAATATTGACTGTTTGATCATTTAGTAGGAGTGGTTCTTCACCCGTTAAGGATGTTGCTGTTTTTTATAAGCTCTCCCTTGTTGAATACAAAAAGGGAAAATTGAGTAGCACATGAATCCCATTCAAGCTGTAAATTTCACACTGAGTCACAAATATACTACTGATCAACTAAGAATTTTTTGGGAATTTTTGAGTGTTTGGAGAGGATCAAATAAATTTAATATTATACAAACAACATATGCCAGCTCTTTTGGAAGGCAACATCCTTAAGGGATTGATGTTGGGAACCTTTGAAGCTTGTTACTATGCACTCTTGTGTTGATGTTGGATTGTGCATGAGAATTATAGGTTTTGGGAGAAATTGAAAGATTCATTGAGTCATTGCAAGTAATATCAGAGTGAGTCATTGTCTGTTTGTTTTGAGAATTTGTAAAGATGCAATGAAATTCCGTTTCATTTGAATGTTTAAAAAAAATTCTTGGGAAAAGCTCTAGAAAGAACGTATAGTAGGAGGCCCTCACACACGGGCCTCCCATTGTGTGAGCACCCTACCCCTCAAGCTCAAGCTCCCACCCTGGCCTTCTAGGTAGGGCCTCACACAATGGAAAGCCTTTGTGTGAGGGCCTCCCGCTTTGTTAAGCGCGCCAATTATAGTGCGCCTAGCACTGGTTATAGTGCCAAACACTGTTATTGGTTTGTTGTGCCTAGTAATTAGGGAGATTTTTTAAAGGGACCTTTCATAGATAGTACTTAACGAGTTGCAAACCAAGCTACAACTATCAATCTCTCAACCATGGGTATCAGTGCCAAACATGATCTTTTGTCTTGCTGACCCATGTTGATTTTTGTACATATTTTTGCTCAACTTCCTTGTGGATCACTAATTTAAAATCACTTTGTCTTCAATTATAGTAGCTATATGTTCTTTGCAAGTATTGGATACTATACCGAGTGGTCAAGGTTAACATTCTTTGCCACACAATTAATTAAAGTTGGGAACTGTGATTAGATGGATGCTTGAGAATAGGAAGATTTGTTTTCTTGCCATGCATGAAAGTCCCTTATGAAAGAATAATTCGTTGTAAGTTTTAGCATTTATTTTCAAAATATACTTTGCCAACCCTAACTACTAGGTACAATACTCATGCTCGTTAATTTACAAAAACTTCACATTCATTTGGAAAATTTATTCTATAGCATTAATACTTTCAACTATCATTTCCAAAAACATAAATTTATATCTATTCTAATTTTAGAAGCTAATTTAGTGTTGATGAATGTCACACTCGTTGTCAATTTAATGAAGCATTCTAAATTGCAAATGATTTTGCCTTTGATGCAAGCTATCTTCCTCACTTTTCTACTAGCCTGAGTACTGTTACATTAATTAGTTACTTTTTATTAACTCGTACAGGTCCTTGAGGAGAATAAAGAAGACAATTGAAAACTCTAAACATTCTAAGTAATTGGCACAATTGAAGAGTCATTTAGAGGTCCATGTTAGTTGAATACCAAATCTTATCTTTGACAAGTACAAGTGTCAGATTTAAAAAACTAAGGGTCTAAGGAAAAAATATGTGTGGAAACAAAAGTTGCAAAGTTGAGCAAAATGTTTTTTTTAGATTGCCTAAACTTTTTACAATGTGGCTTTACTAGGCTTTCAAATTCAAAATTCAAATTTAGTTTGTAAGGAAGATATAGGGACTTTATGTCTTAGTAGAGCCCCATATTAGGAAGAAGTATGCCAATTTTCAAAGCAAAATGATATTGCACTCTACTTGCCCAAATTGGAACCTAAAACTTGAAAAATGCATTATTTTTTTTCAACCATTGGATCTCGATAAAAAAATTAGATTCCTTGAATGAATTTTTTGTTTTTCCAATCTCAAAAGAAAATGTGTGAGAAAAAGAATCTATATTTTGATACCTTATTTTAGATGCCTAAATTCCTCAAAGTGTTTTTCAACTCACAAGAAGCTTTAGGTGTTGATTCTTGTAAAAGTCTCCAAGATCTACTAGAATAAGACTTTGTTTTCATCTATATAGTATATACCATGACACTAAGATAAGTATATTTAAATATAACAATGAAATTAAATATAATAATATAAAAATATAAATTAAAGAAATTGATAAGCAATATATTAGGTTAGAAATGGCTCCTTAGACCTTTAGCACCTAAACTTAAAGATAATAAGGTTACTTTTGAAAATGTATAAAAAGTAATTGAAATTCTTCAAAATAATTGCATCATTGATTTGTATAAAACATTCTTGCATTTTTTCTTTGATATATTACATGATATTTTTTTTTTAAACTTCAATAAATATTAATTACATGGAGTTCATTGTTTGCAACATTCTTCATCTCCAATGGATACTCAAGTGCTTAGAGGTTAAGAGTTACCCCCCTAAAGAGCTCTCTAGACTATTGCCTTGTTATTTACATGTGGCAACATGTATGGATATACTTAAAAGATGGAGAAAGTATTTATTTATTTTGCAAAGTCTATAGTCATTCTTTTTTTTTTTTTCTTTTTTTTAGTCTAGCATTTTTAACACATAAGGGAAATTTAACAAATTTTGGAATTTTCAAATTTCATAAATATGAATTCTGGAATTTAGGGTTTAGGTGGTTATCAATTTTCGTTGGTCACTATTGACCAACTACAACATAACCATCTTGCAAATCTATACTTTTCTACCCTGTATACTACATAATAGTACCTGTATGTTGGCTATCCACCAATACTTCTATTGATGTCTTTAGGTTTCAATCAAGGCTTCTAGCAATGTCTTCAAAATGTTTTTTTGGTCCATAAGTCCTAAATAACTCCATAATTTGTTAAATCGTTGATACATGGAAGAACTTCAAGGCAAAGATCTTTTGCTTCCCATTAATCAAAGATCCTTTTATTGTAAAAATCTTGAATCCAAGTTTTGTCCATGTATTGTGTATTTGCGTGTCCTTATAACACCAATAACTTCTTATTACAAAGCTATTGTAGAAATTAAAGGGCTTTCCATTTAAGAATGTTAGTTATGTTGTATTGTATAGAAACTCCTAATTTTCTAGAGATACATATGTGAGAGTTTGATTTGGCAATAAATTGTCAAAGTGCTTTACTTTTTAGTGTTAATTGAATGGTTTCGGCAAGTTGAAAATCGTATATGAGAAGTTTTCCACTCTTCTCTATTTCTTTTTAGGGAGGGGGTGGCTACCTCAACTCTTCTTGTTTTGTTGCAACTTTTCTTATTTTCTTAATTGATGAGTTTTTTTTATTGTTCTATATTTTCTTGATTTTCTTTTCAAATTGATGATAAATATTAAATTCATATTTCACAATTTTATGCTGGGGAATGTTATTTTTTTTTAAATTCTTCCAAATTTTTAAAATATTCCTTAAATTAAGCATTATGGAGTAAACATTTCTACAATCTTTTGAAACTTCAAATATATTTTACTGAATAAGTAAATTATGCTTGACTCTGAGTGTTTTTTTTCACCAAAATTCTCTGGGAAATTCTCCACCTGCCTGCTTGAAAACTTTTAGTGCCTGGAAGCCTACGATTAAAAAAAGTCTGCTTCAGACGCACAACTGAAGCAGACCCCGCCAGGGCTTTTTTGGGGGCTTTCTAGTGCCAAATTGCACCAGTAAAAATAATTTGGCTAAAAAATGCCCCCTCAAATGCCCAAAATCTTGGATGAAATCGCAAAAAAATTTAGAATTAAAAAAATATCTTGGATGAAATCACCAAATTGTAAATGAAAACCGAATTATAGACATGTGATATGTGCTAATGTGATATTTTCTATCTAATATGTGGATGAATGTTGAAATTTGGAGCACCACTATAACATTTTATATCGCCACTTTGGAACTTCCTAAAAAATGAAAAAAAACAGCCTTGGACCCCACCCTTCTTTGTAAATGACTCGCAAGAAACGACTGTTCATTTCCTGGGTGAGTTCTGCACTGTAATGCTTGATTTTGCGATTTTGTCCCCGTAATTGGTTACTACGGATTTTACATCCAACATCAAATTCTCATCCCAAATCTTCATCCAATTTTTAAAATTTTTCTTGCACTAGTTTACATCAGACAATGGCCCTTATTGTTGGGCATTGTGCCACTAAATAATCAAGTGTCTTCATTGGGCTTTGCTTTCCTCGTCGACCAACAAAAGTTCTCCAAGGACGTTCATGAATCTCACCTTGAATAGATTTTGATGAGAGACAATAAAGCATTTGGGTGTAGCATTAGAGGTAGTCACACCTTCTCCAAGAAACAAAATTCTATGGAGTGGCAAGAGAAAAGCCAATGGCAAGCCATTCTACATGAAGAAGGTGTGACTCCCTTTTTGTTGTTTGGAACAAAAGTACAATTTGGTGTTACCTGCAAAGTTGGATGGGAGCTTTGCAAACCACACACAACCAACGAAATTGGAAAATTCTTCAAGAAAATTTTCTTCAAGAACATTTCATTTCTAAAGGAGAAAAAATGGCACTTTGAATTTCTGAAGAATCAAAGCTCTACCTACCATGAACTGCCAACAAGAAAACACCATGTGCACATTCTCCGAGAATTGCAACCGTGGTGAAGAAGGTATGACTATCCCTATTGTAGTTATAAAAATTTCAAATATAATATCTATTACCAATAAATTCTTGTGTAAATAGAGTTCAATAAGCAAGTTCAATTAGAGTCAATTTATCTTGTAAGTCCAATAGATACCAAGTAGATTTGTCACCAAGGTGTCAAGTTGTCTTAATGATCATTGAGTTGAAGAGACATTTTTTTGTTTTTAGACTTTGTGTCAAAATGTCAATTTGTTCTTACATAGTTCATATACTAAGTGGTATAATTCACACCATTCATACTTTTGTTCTTTCAATTTGAATTTGTTGTCAATTTCTAAAGTGTAAATTGTGATTTTGGGAACTAGGTTTGGCCTCTCTAATATTAATTGTCAATTGTCCAATTACAATACCAGTGCAAGGAATGTGCAAAATTAGATTGGAGGACAAATTGTGTATTGAAGTAGAGCTTAAATTTTGTACATATGTATAAAAAAGAGAGATTACACAAAGTTGGACTATTAAAGAAATAGAGCAAATAGTGAAAGTTAGTGATTGGTGCTAGCTTGATTTTTATAAGAAATTTGTGAATTGGCCAATTTTTAGGAATTGGTGGCCAACCTTTGTGTTTGTGTAGAAACTAATATAGATATTGGTCAATTTGAGTGAGAATAGAAAATAGTGTATTTGTATAGAATGATGTAAGTATATTGAAGAAAGAATATACATGTGCATTGTAGAAATTGTAGATTGAATAACAAATAATTCTTAGTAGTTTATATTGTATGTGTTACTCCAAGGTCAATGTCTAATAGTTGTAGCCAAATGCAAATTGCTAGAGAATTACCAAGAGGCCATTAGCAAGTGATTTGTGAGTCTTAATGTACATATGAATTGTAAGAACTATTTGAATTGGATTGCAATAGTTTTTTACGTACACTACAATAAAGTGGGTGTTTTATAACTACAAAATATGAATATAGTAAGCCGTAAAATTTCAAAATATAACTCACGAAGAAATCATTGTATATGACGTGCAATATTACTAAGTCTAGTCATTACCAACTAGTCGCTTTGGGCACAAATCATATTTGTAGACATATTTGTTGGGGGTATAATTAGTCAAATTTTGTCAACATGGCGTACACATAGACTATCTTTGGAGGCTTGACTTTCTCTTAACTTGTGTGGGCAAAGGGAAAAAAAGTTTGTGTGGCATGTGATTCCGTGTAATTATATTTTGGCCGATGTGACATATGATTTTGTGTAGTCATATTTTTTTGTTGATGTAAAATATCATAGTTTAGGAAGATGTCATTAGTAATTTTATGACTAAATGCAATCATGTTTTTGGAAGTACAAAGTCACATTTTAACATGATTATGAACATTATGTGACTATAGCTAGCCATATTTTGGTTAGTATATATTTTGAAATATGACTCAAGCAAGTGATTTTGGATGATTCAACACAACATTTCATAGCATTAATGATATGATAATTTTTTTGGTGAAGGAGCTAGATTGGTATGTCCATAGTTGGGCTTCAAAACAATAGTATTCAAGAAGGGAATACTACCATACGAGTGTCGAGTGTGGAGCTTAAAGCACAGAGCTTAGGTTTGGTGACCCTAAAGCTTGTTTTAAAGGCTATTTTTATAGCATTTTGGTACCCTTGGAAGATGTAAGTAGGTGCCATATAACCATTGAAAGTATCAACCTGTAATATAAGACACTATATAGATAATGTTGTATATACCTATAATATAGGTATCCTATAACCACCAAAGGTGGTTTATGTTCCACATTTTTGTTCTATACTCATATACTAGCTTCCCTTGTATATTCCACGTAGGTTAGGGTGTTATATAACATTTATATATGTAAAAGTGCACTCTCCAAGCATGTTGCTATGACCTTTTCAATTGCCACCTAATACTAAGTGTGAAAATGACTTCAACTTGACATAACAAAAAAAAACTCTTCATGCAACAATTGCACTATACTATATAGTAAACTAAGTTGTACTTTTATATTGTTGTAAGCTTAACATGGCTTTGACAATGTTTTGCTATACAATGTTGGACTTTAGTAAATAGAAGGTGTATTTAGATGCTATAGTGGTATATCAATATTGACAACTTTCTAGTCTCAACAAGTCTTTAGGAACAATGGCAATTTAGAGTGCAATGTGTTTTGGCAATTGTAATTTGTCAACAACTCTACAATTTTTGTTTTTTAGATAGCTTTTGAAGCTATTTATTTTTATTTTTAAAGTGTCTAAATTTGAATTTTATTGTATCTAATCAAAGTACTTTGGAATGCACTTACACTAATAAAAATCTCAAGTTCTAATTATAAAATAGTGAAGAATTAGAAATTTATTTGGCAAATTTTAGAGTGTATTAAGGATGACCAAATTGAAGTTGTTGTGGGGGATTCTCTTGTATAGGATGGATTCTTGGATGATGTAAGTAGATTGAGATTATGGCATTTATTGATTCTATATTTGAGTTGAGTGTGATGATGGTTTTAGATGTAGATAATTTTAGTCATTTCACTCTTTGTATCATTTGGATTTTAGCATTTAGGGGGGTAGGATTAGGATGTAAGGTGTCAAGAATAAGAATAAGCTATTAAAAATATCCTAAAGTAGATCAATGATCCTAAGACTAATTTTATTAAAAAAAAATTAAGATGAAGGTTTTAGCTATTGGTTTGGATGAGTATTTTAAAATAGGCTTAGACCTTGAAATTTTGAAGAACTTTATGGGTTACAATTTCTACACTATAAAGACTTGAGTTTTTTTTTGTAAAATGTAATATTGTGTTGAAAATCCTCCAAAAAACATTTTTTTTCATAAATATTGATATTTTAGATATCTATCCAAAATTGTAACATAATCATCCTAGGACTTTGAAACTTTAGGGGTTAAAAAACTTTTATAATTCACTAAATCTATTGAATTAAGCAATTAGGGTTTGCAGTATTAAAGCCAAATGAGCCATTAGACATTACATACTATCCCACCTAGGCTCTAATTGATCATATGTTTTCCTAAAATCCTATTGTAAGTCACATATAAAGAATGTCAAACTACCCAATTAAAGAATCTTATTTGTAATACAAGTCTTGGCTTAATTGATGTCAAATGACTTAAAAAGACAAAAGTATAAAATAAATACAAGTTCTTATCATAACTTGTCCAAATACTTTTGGAGTCAATATTGGAGAGAGAGAGACCTTGATTTCGCTTTGACTTTCTACCTCCAAATTCATCTTCCCATATAAAGTAACAAATTAAACTTTCTTGTTAAGAAAATTTCACAACTATATAAATTTAGAAAACAAAGTTAAAATGGGTACTTAATAACATACCTTTTGTCCAAGAGCTTTTGCTTTTATTGTTGTCTCTATTGAGGATGTAGACTTCTCCATCTTCATCATCATTGTTCACACTTATAGTTTGATCAAAATTTAAAATGAACAAATTTAATTTAAAAAAATACTAAAAAATACTAAATTTTTTACAAGATTGTATACCTTCTTATGCACCATTTATACATTTTGAAAAAAAAATCATTGAAGCAAATGTTGCAAATTCTACATATATATAAGTAAATATCATAACATTCTAAAAACACTCAATACAAACTTCAAACATGACATCAAACATTTGACTTCACCTTTGAAGGATTATTATATTTATAACATAATTTAGTTAGATTGGTAATTTCTAAATAAATAGAAAAAATAATATATTTTACTTCTATAAATGACTACAATTCAACTTATAGGTTTATGAGTTAAGAAAAATATGTTTCTATAGATTCTAAAGCTTTGAATTAAGTTGTAAAGAGAAAAGGAAGTAGACAACTAGCTACTTGATTATCTAATACATCTCAATTCCACAACATTGTTTACAAAACTTAATCCTTAAATGATGAGCCATTCACCATGGAAATTATCTTGTTTGGGTACCATGTGAATTGTTGGCTTAAAAAAATTGAAAAAGCACTCATTGGGAGATAAGCTACTATAGAAGACGTTCCCTTTTTCCACAAAATTTGGAGGATGAATAGTTGCACTTTTGTCCTGAATTGAGAGATTCTTTGTCATTCATCAACCGAAAAACGTCCTCGACGTCGTTTAATCCCTGAGTGCCTAGAGCAAATTCAATGAAATCCAAACCTTTTCGACTTCATTCCGCTCAAGCTCTCTCGTAAGAAGAGATCCACATAATCCAACTGCACCGATTAGTAGTCAAGAGAGACCCGGAGGTGTGGAGAAAAGGACATGTCCTTTGACCGCACTACTCAAAAGATAATAGTGGTCAAACAAGAATGTTTTTCAAAATGGAGAAACCAGATTTGGGCCTCTGGGGGCGCTCAAGGGGGTTAAGGGATAATAGTTTCTAAGGATACCCTTAGCTCATCAGTGAATAATATTATCATCACTTGATGACAATTACCCCACGTGAAAGTCAGATTTGACAAATTTTTGTCAAAAAGTGCCACATTTCAACATGTGATTGTTTCAAGATGACGTAGACCTTTCAATTTGATTGATGAAGAAATTCAATTTGGACACTTCTTTAGTCCGAAACTGACTGCGGTAGAAGGTGGGAAGGAGACGAAGTTCCCAAGTCAGGTTCCCCAAAACGTCCCCACACGTCCTCCGATCTCGTCCTTCGCCCCGTCCGATCGGGAGAGGCCACCATCCGACCGTCGAGCTGACGGCCTGTATTGAGTCTGCAGGAGTCAGTGCACAAGGAAACAGAGCACGGAGCAAGTGCGTTTGCTCGTTGCGGAGCGTCCGCAGCGTCGATTTCCCGGTCAATTTTCTCGGAAAGAGCTCGTGCTCGGGCCCCGTGGTAGCTGAGGCGGTCAGATCATGGTGTCTGGCTGATTTTTCCGCTCCATTTTAGACGCAACGAGCTGCATTTTGGTGTCTCCGGCGGTGAGTAACGTTGTTGAGTGTTTTTTTCCGTTAAAGGAGCGTTTTTGGTGTGGCGGGGAGCGTGGTGAGTAGATCTGGTTATCTTTGACTGGTAGAACGCGTTAGATGTGCGAACGAGCTGGAATTTTGTGAGTTTGTTGACTTTAAGGTTTCACGGAATACGTTTGCGCGTTTTTTTTTCCTTCCCTGTGAGGGTTCTAGGAACGCTTTCTTTGGTGTGTAGGCAGGAAGTTATGTCTACTTGTTTTTGTAATTAGTTTTGCGATCAATATTGAGGTCTGTGTCGTAATCTTAGTTTTCTAAGATTTTGATGTATAGCTTTGATTCTTTCATGTGAGAGTTTATGAGGTAGGCATGGAATGAGTGAAGGCATATCCTGCTTGCATTTCTTATCAATTATGAAGTAGGTTAGGTGTTTAATCTTTAGTCTTGCTGAGTCATGAGATTTGTCTGTTTCATCTGCGGTGATACACTCACGCCCTAGAAGCATTTCACTGTGACTCTTGTTGTAGGTTTCTTGTATTAGTGAGATGCAAAGTGTTGTAGTTTCTGGATTTAAACTTATCCTATCAATGCTGAACTGTGGCCGATTAGACCTGCTGCTTTGCTTCACATGCCCTCGTCTCCAAATTTTTCATGAAAGAACTCCAATGGCAGTGACGAACTGTTTCACTAGCGACATCCAGTTTTCGTCTATTTAGATTGTCGGTATCGTAGTGCCCTACATGCCGTTGAACTGTCGCAGTCAAATCGAAGGCAAGAATATTTAATGAATGCCTCAACGAGCTGTAGTGTCCTGTTTTTCTTCGATTGAAGAATTAGGTTAGGCATGCTTCGCATTGTATGCTCGATCGAACCGTTCATTTGCTAGAAATTTTCATTTTGTGAATAGGCTAGAATACTTTTTGTCGACTGTTTAACTTGGCAGTAGTTGTCTCTCTGAGGATAATTGCTAGTGGTCTTGTTGGATTCAGCTGATTGCGCAAAAGAAATTCTATGGAGAGTAATCCTGCAAGGTGTCTACGTCGAAGCAAGAGAATATTGTCTTCAACTAAGCAGAACTTCTGAACTGTATCATTAATATTTCAGGTCAATAACTTTGGACCGCCGTGCGCATTGTCATGTCTAATAATTTTGCTCCTCGTTCGCAGGCAATCTGGATTCGGAGAAGGGCCACATCCGGTGCCGTTCTATTTCGAGTCTGGAGCTGCAAGCTCAAGAAGAGGGAGCTGTGGAGGCCGAAGCCCTCCTTGAAGAGAAGATGAGGAGGCTTCGAAGAGAGACGTTTTCGGAGAAATGCCACCGGTACAGAGGAGTGATTTTTGTGATTTGCGTACCCCTTGCTCTCATATCAGTGGTTTTGGTGTTGATGCCTCGTGTTGTGGATCCGGGTAACGCTGTCGTGTACGACGCTAATTTCGAGCTTCCCAGCAACAGTGTGAGGGTTCCCGACCAGAAGCGTTACGCAGTGATTTTCGATGCTGGGAGCTCTGGCAGCCGCGTGCACGTGTATGCGTTCGACAAGAACCTGCAGTTGGTGAAAATTGGAAGCGAACTTGAAGTGTTCGTGCAGAAGAAACCAGGATTAAGTTCGTATGCGCTGAATCCGAAGGCAGGAGCGGAGTCGTTGCAGTCGTTACTGGACATAGCTTTGAAGAGCGTCCCTGTAGAGCAGCAAAGCACGACGCCTGTGCTGCTGGGTGCAACCGCTGGACTGAGGCTCCTCCCCGGAGACCAATCGAAGAACCTTCTTAAGGAAGTGGAGACGCTGTTGCAGAACAGCGCGTTCAAGTTCAAGCCTGAATGGGTGAGCATCATAGATGGCACGCAGGAAGGGTCGTACCAGTGGGTGACGGTGAACTATCTTCGGAATCGCCTCGGCAAGTTGTTCGATCAGTCAGTGGGTATTGTGGACCTGGGTGGAGGATCCGTGCAGATGGCATATGCAATTTCGGACGACGATTTTTCGAAGGCTCCAAAGCCAAAGGGCGACGAACAATCGTATGTGAGGAAGATGGAGCTGATGGGAACGTCGTACAATCTGTATGTGCACAGCTACCTCAACTATGGACTGTTGGCGGCGAGAGCGGAAGTTCTGAAGCTGGTGAAAGAATCTGAGACTTGCCCTTGTCTTGGAAAAGGCTTCGAAGGATCGTACTCATATGGGGGACAGGAGTACAAGCCAAGCGCGGGGGCAGATGGTGGAGATTATGGGAAGTGCAGTAAACTCGTGTTGAATGCGCTGAGAGTGGATGCAGCGTGTGAGAGCATGAAATGCACGTTTGGAGGGATTTGGAATGGAGGTGGAGGCCCTGGAATGAAGTCGCTGTTTGTGGCTTCTTTCTTTTTCGACCGGGCTGTGGACGCAGGGATTGTTAAGGATGCGGATGCCGCAGAGGCAGTGGTGACGCCGTCAGCCTTTGAAGAGGCTGCGAAGAAGATCTGCAGCCTCAGCATTTCGGAGCTGGGTGACGAGTATCCTAACGTGGCGGCGGAGACTCGAAAGTTCTTGTGCATGGATTTGACGTACCAGCACTTGCTACTAGTGACTGGGTTTCAGGTGGATGCAAGCGCAAAGATGACTTTGGTGAAGAAGGTGAAATACAGGGGGGCATATGTGGAAACTGCTTGGCCGCTGGGCAGTGCAATCGAGCTCGTATCCCTGAACAAGGTTTGACCACCCAGTTGGAGTCTCCGAGCAGTGTTTGGATAGATTCACTCACTCTGAAGGATTTATAGATTCTAGTTTACATGGCTCGTATTTTCACTTTGAATCTGGGGCCGAGTTTAGGGGTGAAGCATCTCCAACTGGAACCGAGTGCTGGGCTGTCGCTGAGTGCTGGAGATGCAGAGATTTTGTAGGACACTTTGCAGGAATGCAATGCAGGGAACTCTGCTGGTGGAGTTGAAAATCGTGCTCTGATATTGTGCTTAGCCTGGATTATCGACGATCATCGCTGCTTATTCCTGCAGTGGTACTTCACCAGTAGGTGTTATCGTGCAGTGTTAGTGCAGAAGGCAGGAGGAAATATTTTCACCTGTCGACGTGGAGTATCTACCTGGAATACTCTATATCTTGCGAGACTGCTTATTGACGGGGATTATAATCATTTACAAGGTATTTATGTACTGAATATAATTTGTAGGTGATGACATCTACTGAAGTTCCAGCTGTACAGTACAGTGCCGTTGGAGCTATTCTTAAGTTGCCTCCTGTCCGACGGTCTGGCACACGACGGCAGAGGTCAATGTCGTATTGGAGGAGTAAATGTCGACAAATTACATGGGTGTGGTTTTATGCAGGCGGACCTGATCTGGCAAGGAAGAAGTCTTGTTGAATTTTGGACACTGAACCGTAATCCTGATTTGAATCAATTGTTGGAACCCCACCCTCTTTCTTCCTGCATTACAAGAACTTGCTTGCCGTTAACATCTCAATGCCCATCCGTAGGGACATTAGCAACAAATTGGTCCCAACTACAAATGTTGGTAGTGTATTGGTATAGTAATGGTTGGGCAACTACACTTTCCATTGATAGTGTTGGAAGATGGAGATTATAATGCATCTCCCTTCAACATAGATAGAAAAAAAACAAGCAAAAAAGCCACTTTTTTTTGGAGGGATGGTGATTTAGTTGCCTCTTAACCCTTAAATGATGTTGAGGTCAAAAAGTGGCTTATGGATGGTTTGATTGTTCATTGTAGAAACAAAGAATGCATTTATTGGTTCAATAATCCAAGCATTTTGGTGATTACTTTGGTCATGAGGGGTTCCGTTCTTTAAGGGTTAAGGTGTGGAGGTGCTCTAAAGGATGTGTTCCATACCAAAGTTTATAGATACAATTGATTTTTATCCATGTATGTACCATCTAAGAATACATCTAAGTATGTACCAAAATTCATTTAATATACTTGCTTACATATTGTGTCATCCAAACATATTGCAACATGATAATAAGCTCACTTGTGTTCAAGAAGATTTTACTTAAAAAATATTGTTTGAATTTGATAATAAACACACTAGTGATGAATGGACATTTGATAGAAGGTTGTTCATGGGTGGCCATCTTTTTAAGGTAAATGGATTATAGATACTTAGTTAACTAATACATCACTTTAAGGTAAATGGATGGATTATAGATACTTAGTTAAATAGATGAAAGTTGATATAGTAAAATTGACCAATTTGGATTAAATGCCCATTTAAGGGTTAAATATTGTTTTATTTGCTCTCAACTATACAAGCTAGCTTGAGAATCTAATAAAAAATAAAGTAGAAGATATTAGAAGAAACATAATTTGTATGAACTAGGAAAATTGCTGTACAAAGATCCACAACAAATTACTTTCCTATTTTTTGAAGACCATATTTCCATTTGAGAGAGTTTATCTCATAACACCAATGATCATGTCATCATGAATATGTGATATTTTATTTTCAAAAACTCTTGCATCATTACTAAGTACAAATTAATTTACAAAATAAGAAAATCGGAGGGATATAAGAGTCGCATTAATTTATCCCCATCACCTAATATATAAGGCAAATCAATCAATCCATGTAGAGTATTGTCTTACAAATGAACATGTTTTTCTATTGAATCCATTGTGAAGTAACATATGTACACTTGTTGTCCATAACATCCTTGTTCTATATTGTAAAATCTATTATATTACATATTTAATCTAAAATTATTTATTTGTATAATTTGATTTTTACAATTTTGGCCCTTCAAATTGCAACCAATTATTAATGATTAACAAAATTGATGATACAAAATGCTCTGTTGTCTCGTGCAAAATGTAAAATGTGTTTTTATCCTTGTTTTCCTTCTTGTACTATATTTGGTCTTGTATATAGGTCAATAGAGGACAATGAACGTGCAACATGTATTTCCACATAATGAATGTATTTATTTTTCAATCTCCAAGAAAAGGGAGAATGTATAAGGGCAAAGTAGTTTTCCATTCCAAAATACTTTTCATGGAACTTACACCATTACATTGCAATATAGATTAGAAAGAATGAATTATTAGCAAGTAAATTTTACTTACTAGCAAGAACATGTGCAAATGAGGTTTGTTTTTAATTATAAGGAGACAAACCAAGGAGGAGATATTCAAAGTCTAAAATAATATTTAAATATCATTTGAAAAATTTATTAGTGTTCAAAAACCTTGATAAATCTTTTAAATTTGAGCCCTAACATTGATGTTCTAAAGTTTTACATTTTGCAATCATTATCTATGTTTTGACAATATTTGTTAGAGCACACATTTGTATGGGCACTTCAAATGAATTCAATCTTCCTTATTGGACAAACTATTCAAAACGACAATGGAAGATTTTCATTTTGAACTTGTTTTATTCCTTCCTTTAGTTGGCCTTTCAATTTTTTGAAAGCAACAATCAAGAAAAAGCAATGGTATGTTCTTGAAAATGGAAAAAAACCCCGATAGAATTATATAACTACAAAACTAAAAGCAATCAAAAATTCAAAGAAATGTCTTATTATAATATAAATAGAAATAATAATTGAAGAGATACTTGAAAAAATAAACCAAATATACATATGAAGGAAAAATTACATGTGAAGTTCAAAACTCTTTAATGGACATGTTGACATTGTCAGCAATGATTCTCATTCCAATTTAGACATTTTGTGATGCAAACAAAATCTGATGATGACACCCATTCAAAAATTGTAAGTCACACATCACAACTTTGTCAGTCAAGTTGTTAGAAACTCATATGAACTCCATTTGCAAATAGAATAACAACTTGTATATTCCCTTCATGGATCTACATCATTTGTGGGTCTTAGCATAGTCACTTCCAAAATTGGAAATTCTCATTAGAGCAAACTTGCTATGTGACACTCACATTGTTCAACAATAATTACACCTCAAATTGTCATTGCATGTCTAATAAGGTTCATGAATGCCTTCAATTGAAAACACATATTCATACTTTGATATGAATACTCATTTTTCTTTGATTGTGAGAAGGTGAGGTTCCAAAGTATCTACCATTTTTGGACTCCCATTCCAATGATATTGTATTGGAGGCACTGAATGATAAATATACTTCCAAAATTACACTAAAATCCACTATTCCAATGATTGTGTGAATGCCAAATGAATAATCGAATCAAGGAAGACACATACTGTTTAAGTAGAAGAAAAATTTAGGTTAGGAAATTTTCATAATATGCAAAGGCTAATTTTTCTAATAAGAAGGCACTATGGATCCAGACCAAAATGTACAATAGGATGGTCCTCAGCGAAGGCTCCATTGCAATTGAAGCCTTGCAAAAGAAGTGTGAGAAGTGGCAAGGGTGCAACAATTCAGAATCTACAATGACAATGCCACCACAACTCATGTCATCCATCTTGATTGAACGGGTAAAAGATCATCAAATCTTTAATGACAATATCCTAAACCCTATCCCTTTTCAATAGTCATTGAAGAAGTTGCAAACACTTTGGAACCAAAGTGAAAATCTAAATCAAGAAATAACCAAAATATTTAAGATGCTTTGATTCTCTTGCATTTTTGTTCTTCACTACAAATGGGACATTCAAACCAAGTATCAGTTGAATATGTAAATGAGTTTTAAGACCTCAAAATTTATGTATGGGTTCAAATCATTTCAATACCTCACCACCTATGTCTACCAATTGCAACCACTCACACAAATATTGTATGTGCTAACAATCATGTAAAATCTTTCATGGTAATATTAGAAAAAGTATGTACTTTTTCAAAAGACTCGGCGTGAATGTCCTCAAAATCCTCAGATCTTAAAGTCAAGAATGAACTGAAATATATGAACTGAATAGGTTTCAAATGTGTTGAAATCAATGGATTGATTGGGTTTCACATCATGTAAGCCGACGTTTGCTTCAGGTGAACACTCTACTGAGCACCATGAAGAAGGAGATGGCAATCATGGACTCCAATTTCTGCAACGATGTGAGAAACTTGAAGAGGTACAAGGTGGAGAATTAAACCTGTAAAAAATTTGGCAATCCAATGCTAATGTTCTGATTCATGATGCTCTAATTTGTGGATTTGAGGACAGTGCTCACGACAAAACTATAAGCACCAAAGGAGCCATTCAATCAGTGGCTACTCTACACGACAACAAGATATCAGCTGCAAGATCAAACGCAACGGCCGAAGGCAAAGGCATGCTTCTCTCTCTTCCTATGTTCTCCGTCACTTAAACTTTAGAAGACCAAGGATTTGCAATTCTATAATGACCAATTGAATCGAATCAGTAATTCAGATGGGGCCAAATATACATCAACAGCATCAGTGAAGCACATTGCAGTGTTGGTTAAAAAAAATGGGACAAAAGAAAGTCCCGGTTTGACCTACTAAAAGCCTTAAAAAAAGACGTGAGGCTTTTCGTCCTATAGGGGGTAATCTGGTAGAATAAATTGAATTGATTTTGTTTTAGAGACTTACTTGTAATTAAGTTGATGATAATGTTCTCAAGCTTCTAGTGACAGATATCCTGAAGGACCTTCGGAAAGCTGGATCAGGAGCTGAGGAGACGACTGTGAGAACTGTCTCTCGAGATAAAAACGCAATTAGACTAGAGAAGGCGTCCACCAAGCCAGTCTCTCAAGAAAAGGACCCCAACGGACGTGACAAACTCAAAACTAAGGCAAAGCCACATTCAGTGCAACAGAACTCTCCACATCCTGTAAACACATCAAAGCAGATACTGGTATCAAAGAAGACATCTAAGTAAATAATTCAAAACTCAAAACCCAAATTAAATAAACCAAATTTGAGTTTCATCCTCAATTCAATCCAATCTTGTTCTTTCTGGTCACAAATTAAAAACGCCACTAGTAACTTTGGAGGGTTATAAAATTGAATGTTCATTTGCAAATAGTTGAGGACTTATTTCACCTTGCTCTTTAGACAGCTTCAAAAGTTTTGTATCGCCCAAACTTTGTGTCTCTGATTGCATACCTCCAATGTTTGAATTGAATAGACAATCAAGTTCATAGGGGTATGGAAGATTGGGGTGTACTGCATTGAATTATCAAACACACATATTCCTAAGAGATGAAAACTACGGATAGACATAAATGGATTTCTCTATTGAATCAAATACATTCCTAAGCTGGATTAATTAGGAAAATATCACATACCTTTTGAAGGGACACAGGCAGTTGCTTTAATTGGCCACAAACAGATGCAGCAAAGAGTTGCTGACGTAGCCACATCATGTCCTACAAAACCAAAACTTGAAAATCACGGCACATGGCACCATGGACAATTGACAGGAAACCAAACCAAGTCTATAGAAACACAAATTCAACTAGAAAGCCAAAGTGCATGTTATGTTAATAAATGTGAATATAATGCTGCAAATGCTCTACATACGTAGAGACCCCCATTTTCGCCACCCTTCAGCGCACCTTTGAGACATTCCAGGCATATCGCTGCTACAAGATTTTGACTTCATCTTGCACCTCTCTGCAAAAAGTGCTCAATCTATCTAACCCAATGAAGCTTCTAACCTACATAAGTGTTGAATGTACTCATGATGAAGCTTCTAACCTCACAAGCCATCTTTGTGGTGATTGCTTGTGCAGGTTAGAAGCTTCATCATGAAGAAGGTCATCATGAGATCTCCAGACCCTAAATAAGCTATTGCTCTAGAAAGCCGACGCGCTGCCGCGTTTCTGCCCAAGAAGATTATCCTTGGCTTCATTGATTTTCGACGCAATCAAATGGCTACCACCTGCATCGGGGTGATTGGCTTGCATGACACGCCGGTGCGCCTCCTTGATTTTTTCCAACGCCGCACTCTCGCGCACTCCCAGAATCAGAGCGGCTTCACGTCGCGTCATCACGGGTTGGAAGCCACCATCGTAAAACTTGCGAAGTCGGGCAGTCGCAGGCCGCGCCTTGAACGCTTGCCAAGCTTCCAGTCCGAATTTCCCTGCCATTGCCACAGTGGCGACCGACACCCCGGCGATCAACGGCGTCGCCATGATCGCTCTTCCCAACCGCAAAAGCTCTAAAACCCTCAAAGAACTAGAATTCTGAAAAACCCTGAACCCTAAAACCCCAAATCCCAAAAAATTCCAAAAATTCTTGAAAACCTCCGAAAATCTCAAAGTGGATTCCTAAATTTGATGAGGAACTTCTAATGAGAAAAATAGGATTGAATAGCTGAGCACGCACTGTGTCTCCAAACGCAAGAAAAAACTACAACAAGTCCCAAAAATCTCCAGAATCTCAAATTGGATTCTTAAATTCGCCCTTACTCACTCTACTGGCTTCTGCAAATTCACTGCAGCAACTTGTGATGAGAAAAGTAGAATTGCGGAACTGAGGACGCACTGCGTCTACAAATACCAGAAAACACTACAAGATATTGCCAAAATTATAAAAATCTCAAACTGGACTCTCAAATTCCTCCCCGCGCACGCAATTGGCTTCTACAAATTGGATGCAGCGACCTGAGATGAGCAAAATAGGATTGCAGAAATGAGCACATACTGTGTCTCCAAATGCTAGAAAAAAACTACACGACGCCCCCCAATTCCCCCCAAATCCCCAAATCTTCAAAATCTCAAGCTGGATTCTCGAATTCGTCCCTACACACTGACTTGGCTTCCGAAAATTCGATGCGGTAAATTCGATGAGCAAAATTGATAGGGTACAGAACTGCGCACGCAATATGTTTCCAGTTGCCAGAAAAAGCTATAAAACGTCGAAGTTGGCTGGGAAATGCGACGGATGGTCTGGAAACAACTGAGCACGGATCGTAGCAACAACGGGAGGTGCTTCAGAGCTTTATTTTGTGAAGTTTCTAGAATTGAATTCAGTTAGCGATAGTTCGTCAGAGTTTCCTTTAAGTGGAGCGCACGCAACTTCCTCACGGCGTGCTTCATGGGAATGAGCGTCTGTGAAGAGGCACCCTTTAACCGTGGAAAGATTGCCCTATTGCCAAGGTATAGTCAGCCAAGAATTATTAGAGTTCTGAGGGTGGATAGGTGCACTCCTTGTTTTTACAATTTTTTCACCATATATTTTTAATTTTGAGTATCCTCACACTCATACCTCTTTAACCCCTCAAGGACCATTGTCCTTTGGAGGACAAATGGAATTTTGTACAAGTACCTACAATCTCAATTTTTGTCTTGATTTTTTGAATTTTTTTTGAAGAAAGAAAATTTGAGAGCATCTTCTTGAAAAAATAGCTTGTAGGATTCATCTCTGAATGCAATTTTTACAACTTTTCAAAAAAAAAATTCATATGGTTTAGTTTGCTTGCTAGAGCAATCTCACCATTCATTTGGAATTAGTACATTTTAATTCCATCTTAGAGATATTCATAATTTAGCTTTTCTTTCTATCTTATCATACTACTAAAATCATAAGTCCCTCTGTAATATCACAAATGCTACCATTAATACTAGTGGCTCGTGCTTGCTACGCTACGCATTCATTGTATCACATATTAGTCAAAATTTGATATATTTGAATAGAATGCATGATAATGATTTCGATAAGTCTTTAAAATAATTATTTTAATTATTTTATAAAAATATTTTCAATTATGCATACATAGAAATCATATTTTCACACAATGTGATATTACTAAAAAAGAATAGCAGTTCACAATCACCTCTATGATATCACTTTTTACAAAGGATGATATTATAGATATAATATAGTCGTTGCAATTGAGGTGATATTAAAGAGGATCGATATGGTGATATTATAAAGGTAGCAATTTCATTGCTTTTTTTGGCTTTATATTTCTTTTGCATTTCTATAATTTTGTGCTTTTGTGAGCTTTGAGCTTCTGATTTCAATATCTATTGTTACTACCAAATGATTTGAGAAATTTATTAGATTGAATTGATTTTGGATTTCACAACAATTAAATTGTTCACGAGATTTACAAGTTTTTCCTTTAAATTCTTCTATTTGGGTTGCCATTGTTTGTAACAATTTAATCAAATTTCTAATGCATTTTAATGTATGTGTATTTTTTACTGTATTCATCATTGCATGTAAATCATTCATCATTCATTAAATTTCTATTGTTTATATCAATATATGCTTATTTATAAAAAAATTATATAAAGATTTTAGTAATTTTTATCTGAAGATTTATTGAAATTCTTGCTCTTCATTCTATCTAATACATAAAAATTTCTAATGAAATTCTAATGGTGAATGCGTAGTATAGCAAGTGCCAACTGCTAGTATCTACTAAAATTTTAAAGAATAAAAATTATATTATTTTTGTATATTTTTTTCTTAGCCCCTCAACTTGATTCTCCACCATAAAGATTTAAAGTTCAAAATTTTGTAGTGCAAAAAATTAAAGTTAAAAAGGTTCAAAGTCAAATAATCTAATCGTGTTGAAAAACTTTTTTTTTCACTTTAAACGCAGATATCTTACAATCCATGTGGTCAAAATTTTTTATTTTTTTTCTACAAATTTTCATACTAGTTAGGTGTAAGATACTACGGTTAGCTATGCAAAAAAATAATTAAATTTTTTTTTTACTCTTTGCTATCGAAATGGCACTTTTGAGTGTTTTTTCGTAGAAAAAAAGGCCTTGATTCTTTAGGGATTAATTTGAACCTCTAAGGTGAAGGCATCCATTTCTAATTGACGCTCCATTAGCAATCAATAGGATGCAGTATTTTCAACTAAACTTGGAATAAATTTCCAAACAAAGCTTGGAATGCGCTTTTTCTTCTATTTAAGGTTTGGACTATTGAGTTCATGACACATGCCCAAAGTAGTGAGCAAGAAAGTCAGAAGCAATAAACAGGAAAATAGTTCTTGAATAATTGGAATTAAAAGAGTCTAGACATTGGCTATGGGTCTGAAGCACTTTTTGCCTCCCAAAGTTCATAGTAATTTCAATTCAAGTAATAAATTACTAAAAAAATTTGCAATCCTCTTCATTCCTATCAATGCAGCTCTAGAATTATTTGCTTTGCCTTACACTATTCTAGATCATGTATAGAATTGCTTATTTGATTGATTATGGGTGCCTTCACCTTATATATTGAATGACATTCTATAATGCCTTGCCTATTTGTTGTGCTATTAATCTTTGTACCTCACTTGTCTCACATTTTAACTATTTGACTTGTATATGATTGTTTTGCTTCTCATATGTACCAATAGACAAATATATGCCCTTCATATAAAAAGAAACAACAAAGTCATATAAACTATTCATATCTTTTGTAAAATTAAAATGTTTTATTGTCATTAATGCAAAAAAAAATGAATAAATATATTTAGATAACAACATTCCTTCATAGATTATCTTGGAAAATACTCTAGTGAAGCCATTGTAACAAAAAACAATCAAAATATAATCCCCTTATAACAAATATACAACTTTAAGAATGGACAACAACAACACTAATGGTACTTACAATTGGTACCAAGAAGAGGCACAACACTTACATCCACACTCTAGACGTACATGATATGTTCAACATCCCAAATAATAACATCCAAAAATACCTCAAAGAAGTCAACTATACATTTTTATACATATACACACACAATAAATATATATATATATATAATGAGTTCCAAATTGCCAATTTTCAATGCATTGTCCAAAATCCAATTATACAAAAGTATATTAAACAAGCAAGTCAATTAGTGGAAAAATTTCAGCCCATTTGACTATAGGGATTGAAGATTACAATGTTTGAAGTGACAAAAAAAAACTATTTAATTTTATTCAAACAAAATAGGCTCAACAAACTTTGAGCCCTCTTAGAATTAATTTTTTTTCTACACAAAAATGTGGATTTTCACCACTTATAATTATATGATGTTAGGTTCACTCATAAAAAAATTTAAAAGTGATCATGGAGTTTAGTTTACAATAAATCATCCTACAATGCAAGGAGGTTAAGTAAATTGGCAATATATGTACTAGTCATTTTATTGATGATTTTTTGTGCAATGAGAATTTTTTTTTATTTGAAATCCAAACTATGAAGAACTTAGAGACAAACGTTTGGAATATTTGAGAAAAAAATTCAAGAACTATGACTTCATATATTGTAAGATAATAAAACTTAAAGTTAAAGGTTGAACATGTTTTTTTCAAACTGCCCCGACAAAGTTTGACTCTTCTTAGAATGTAATTAATAAAGTTTGTTACTCACTTAAAATATCTTGGTTCATTGCATCAAGGCCATTTATAATTCAAGACCAAATATGAGTAATTAGGGTTTGATTTGGGTTCATGTTGCCTTTAAAAGAAATTTAACTAAAAAATATAAAGAGGGGTTACACACCTTGAAAAGGAGATCAAAGGTGCAAAAAATGCTAAATAAAGACATCATCTCATATAAATTATAAAAATGTCCAATTTCATTCTTATTGCAAGGCATAAAAAATTCTCACCTTCAATCATGAGGTGAGGGATTCAAATCCCATGACTTGCATGTTGTTGCTTTGGACATCTTGGGTAGCTCTAACAATGAGTTCGTCTAGCCCTCAAATTCAATTTTGGGGGAGAGAGAATATTTCTTTAATATTTTTTGACACTCTTTTCAAATTCCTTTCAAAACCCTTTCTAACACTTTTAATAACACTTTCTTCTACAATCTTTTCAAAAAATTAGATTTGCCATTTTTTTGGATAGGACTTTCTATACAAAGTATCAAAAAATGTTGAAAACAACAACATTTGGGGGTAGTGGATCTCTTATTGCAATCTAATATTATAGAACACTAAATGTGCTCCATCTATATGATGCTAAGACAAAAAAAATGTCCACAAGATGACTTGATTGTTCATTGTAAAAACAAATAATGTACTTATTGGTCCAATATTCCAAGCATTTTAGAAACTCCCTTGGCCACATCCTTTAAAGGTGTTTTATTTGTTTTATTTATTTTATTTATATGTGATCGTGAGATCTCTTGGACCGTGCGTCCCTTAGTTGCATTTTTGGTATTGTTGGAAAGCTCTCTACAAAGAAGGTGCACAGACTTTGTTTGGACCTATGATGGGAAAGTTATTGAAGTTTTAAGTTTTTATAAACTAAAAAATTAAAAAGTTACTTTTACTCTTATTCTAGTTGCGGCAATGGCACACTAGTGTCGAGTCAAGATTGTAAAGCCTTATTTTACGCTTTAAATTGATCGGACGGCCAAATGCAATCCGCAGAGATCCAACGGCCTCAGAAAGCTTTTAAGGGAACTTGTTGGGAACTTGAAAGAGAACCCCATTGGGAACTTCATCTCGCACCTCCGCCTCTCCGGAAGTCGGGACATGGCCGACTTCCATCGGAGGGAAGTTTTCAACGCGTTCAACCGAGGTGTTGAAAAGAAGAACTCTGGCCAATTTGTTTAATTGGATTTTCAATTGCAGTGCTTAGACCGAACGGATCGGATCGGCGTTTTCAGGTAAGGCTCTTGAATTCGTTTCCTTTTTCCCCCTTTCGTTTAGGCGTTTCAGTGTTTGGATTTGGGATGAGTTGCACAGCATTGCGGTAGTTGCGTGTGTTTTATCGATGCACTTTCTTGTCGTTCCGGTGCCTCAATATGGGATCTTTATTTGATCACCTTGATTTCGTTTGCAGAAGCATGAGAGATGAATTGTCTGCTATAGATCGTGTGTCGTGCTCTTGTTCACTGGATTGTAGATGTCGGTAATTTTGAAAATTGTAGTTGTGTTCTGGATCTACGGAGAATATGTCGAGTTCGGTAAGGAGTAGAATGATTGATTTTTCGTGTTTCTTGTTGAAGAAAGGAGATTTTTTGGTAGCTTGATTTGACATTGGTGTCGATGGGGAGAGTTGCGTAGAGCGTCCTTGCCACCTCAATGCATTCTGTTATTACTGCTCTAGTCGTTAATCTGGGTTCACTTCGTTTTGTGAGGGACCAGGGTTTTCGATTTGCGTAAACTTTTGTTGTGTTGAAAATATTTTGCGGCTGCTTTCTTTGTTATTGGATGCTGGATTGGACATTGAATGTTGCAATCAGACTTGAGCTGCTGAAATTTTGCACGGTTTGCTTTCTTTCAGACTATCCATCAATATACTCTTGTGATCAATTCCTACGAATGATCAGTTGTTGGGCGACACAAATACTTAAGCAGTGTAAACATTGGGATTCTTGTTGCACCTATTTTTGTTACTCACTAAAGTCTCTTCCTTAGGGCTGGGCAATCCCTGAATCTCGTCAGATGCGTTAATTTTGGTTTTCGAGCACAGGGAGTTCCTCAAATCCTGGGGTTTAGGGTTTTCCTCGTATGAATCCAGTAGTTTAAGGACCTGCGCTACGAAGTTAATTTCGTTGGACATTCGAGAGTTGAAACCCATTAAATTGTTAATAATTCTGCAATTCCATTGTCATGTTGCAATTGTGTAGCTCTCTCATAATGATTGGTGCGTTGGCTTACGGTGCGCATTATCCATGTTGGCTCTGATTACGATTGAGAATTCTAATTCTAATCTGTCAGTAGCGCAATTCTGATGGGTAGAGCATTGTTGGTTCATGTCTGTGGTTCAATTCGGCTATCGACACTCTCTCACCTTCATTTTTTAGCGATTCCTGCTCGGTTATGCTTCGGCTACCGATGACAGTGATTTTTTTATGTTAAGCATCTGATAATTTTGGGAACTTTGGAATTTTATGTCATCCTGGAATGTGTCTTGGCAACGAACATGAGGAAGGGTTACCATTACTCAAGTTATCGGCACAAGGTCTTCCTTCTGCTACACGGGTTTCTGTCTGGAATTAGGATCTTGATTTTCGCTTCCACATTGTTATTGTACATGAATTGCTTAGTGAAGTAACCTTACAAAAAAAATTCCTTAGCTACTGTAGAAGACCATTGCTGCAAGAATTGAGATTCTTGCGCAGTTGCTTATACTCAACATTTCTGCATGATCCTGACCCGTCAAGCAAACGAGTTTTGACAGGACCATCGGAGGTTTCGAGACCGTACGTGAGAGAGCAGGATGTCAACAGAGGCGCAAATTCTTGACGGGTCTCAGATCAGAAATGCATTGCCCGACATCAACGTCAAAGAGACCTTTGCTAAGCATGATGAAGGATCGAAAGGCTACTTGACATCATCGGAGGTGCGGCGGGCTGCAGAAGCAGAAGCGGCAGCTCTTCTCTTGGGGATCAATCTTTCTGCCCAAGTTCTTGACAGCGCTGTGTCGGTATTTCCAAACGAAGACTCTGCAAAGGTCGGCGAGGACGCATTTGTCGCCACACTTCAGAGATACCTGACTGCAGTTGCTGAAGCTCTAGAAGGTAATTTCTTATGTTGCTTTGTCTGGG
Source organism: Climacium dendroides (assembly GCA_950106755.1). Classification (NCBI taxonomy): domain Eukaryota; kingdom Viridiplantae; phylum Streptophyta; class Bryopsida; order Hypnales; family Climaciaceae; genus Climacium; species Climacium dendroides. The sequence goes on from OX467092.1 coordinate 13,240,819, forward strand.
ATGCATAGAGCTCAGGGATTTCGTGTGAACTTATTGGATGCAGTCTATTTTATGTGAGTATGCAAACTGCAGATGTTCAGGGCTTTTATCTACTGTATGCAGTATGGAAGAGAAACGTTCTGCAATGGAGATGAGCGGTATATGGAATTTCTAAACTTGGTTGTGAATCTGCTTGGGGGTTTGTTTCCAGTACTCTAGTAATTTTGTTGCACGGACCTGAAACTCATACCGACTGGTCTCCCGAAACTTGTGTGCTTGCAGACGACCCATTGGTAGTGACAGTACTGGACGGTGCAGCAATCAAGACATTGTTGGAGGACGAGGATGAATTTGCTATGGTTGCTGAGAACTTGTTCGAGGAGTTGGACACTGACGAGAGCGGCAAGCTCAGCAGCAAAGAGCTCCGACCTGCGCTTTTGCAGCTGGGCGTGGAGCAGGGCGTCCCTCCATCCGCGGGTGTGTGAGCTTCTCCGAATTTTTTTTCAACCTCCAGCTCAAATTTTCTCATGCAGATCTGCAATTGTGAATGCAATTTTCTCTCATAGCTGAGGTTTGCGTATTCCATCAGTTCTTATACTTGGACAAAGATCTGTGGTCTCTATTGCTTCCAGATTTGAGAACTGAATCTTATTTTGCAGCAACTCCGGAGGCGGATGAATTGGTGACCAAGTTGATAAGTAAGTATGGTCAGGGAACTGAAGAGCTTGGACAAGCTCAATTTGCCGCGCTCTTACAAGACGTTCTTCAGGATATGGCCGGGTCCCTTGCAGAGAAGCCTATCACAATTGTGCGGGACGTGAAGTTGCTAAACGGCTCGCATTTGCGGAAGGTTGTTAGTTTGACCAACTTCTACACTTGGTTGACGGCAATTGTTGAATTTATTTGAGACGATCGGTTCCTGACTGATGTTAGCACTCTCTTTTTGGAGGTTATTTGCACCTGTTTCACAGATTACTAGTAAGACTGTCATGCTTTCTCTCTTGAGAGATATAGCTTTCTCACTCCAGTGTATTGATGGTGCAGGTGCTGGCTGATGAGGTGGCATTCAAGGAAATGGCTGAGGATATGTTTAACGAACTCGACTTGAACAAAGATGAGCACTTGAGCAAGGCTGAAATCAGACCGCTGTTTGAGCGCCACGGTGCAGACTGGGGTCTTCCTCCTATCGGGGACGCCGAGACAGAAGAGCTGTTTGACCAGGTTTTCAAGGCCGTGGACACAGACAAGAGCGGGGAAGTGGAGAAATCTGAGTTCCAAGTTCTAGCGAAGACCCTGTTCGCAGATTTTGCAGAGACATTGCGGCTGAACCCGATACTGGTGGAAGTAGAAGCTGCGTCTCGTTGAATTAGGTAATGAGTGACGGGTGTTTCGAGGCTTTCCGAAAGTATATTCCATTTACGAGAGCTGTTTGGGAACTGTCAGAAACTCGTTCCATGTAGAGTGTGGCACGAGGCATGGTGAACCCCTTCGTGAAGTTTTTGAGTGGATAAGCATGCTGGCTGAGCCAACGGAGTTCTTTGGAACCCTTCTTGTTGGTTTTAGTTTTTCGTGACATGGTGTGAATATGTCGTACCTTGTATGTGACTTTTCAATACAGGATGAAATTTATGGATCGTATGTTTTCTTGCAAAATTCGAATGCTTCCAAATGAATATCCTTTATTAAGCACTCTTTGGACGATAGGGGACATGCTTACACACCTCAATGCTAAGTTTAACTATAGCATATTTTGGGTGGATTTTGGGTGGATTGAATACTGTTGGTCCAGCAATAAGACTGCTTAAACTACAGGGAATCGTCCAAACGAGATACCGTAGAAGGAAGAGTGAAGTAAACTGAAATAGGAAGTGGCGACAGGAAGACTATCAGGAATGAAGTAAGGCAGACCTCTGGCATACCTTTGGATTTGATTCTCTCTTTGCTAGACTAGTTACTCCGTTCCAAATCTCAAAATGCAAAACTAACTGATTTTAGTAACCATAGTTTAACTGATTCAATTGTTAATCATAAGCCACATATCTGGAATCTCATTAGGTCGTCTGCAGATTCAACCACAAAATCACAACCTTAGGACACATTTAATCTACTATATTAAGTATATAGTGTCATGACTTGTATCACAAAATCTGTCATGTTTTCATCTTGAAGAAATATCATCCAATTATTTCATTTGATGAAAACCTAGAGCGTGATGATTGAATGTGCTTCCTCAATGAGAGTGCAACTATTCATTACAATTTGAAGTTGTTAGTTTGAAATCTTATAGTAATATTCTCAAGTGCCAAAGGGTAGTCTAAATTCCAAAATTGTGAAGATGTATTATAAATTGCAACTTTAAATAATAATTTAATGATGACTTTCAAACAAAAGTTGTGAATGTCATCCATAGATTATATCCATATGATTAGATTATTGACTACATTGACCAATACTTTTTTAATAAAATTTGAAACTAAAAATTAAAAATTCTTTCTAAACTTGTTTCGAGAATGAAATACTTGTAGATTTGACAAGATTTTATCTTTCTTTGAGTCCAAAATCTTAGATTCTAATTATGGTGATGTTTTGAGATTTTTATTTCATTTATTTATTATTAACTAAAGTTGTTTTCAAAGAAACTTTCATTGAACTAGAAAAGCCTCTTTTTCAGGTTACATAAACCAATGCCCCTTGAGCTATAGAATATTTGTAAAGAAAGGATTTGAAAGTCAATGCTCCACCAATGTAAGATAACTAACACAAGAACCTACAAACATTTAAATGGATGAAAGTAACAAGTTTCTGTTTGTTGAAGATATATTTACATTCATCCACTAGAACATTTGGTCCTTCAAGGACTAATCTGAAAGTCCAATGAAAGATTTTTAGGAAAACTATAGAAACCAAGAATGCATCTATCCATCTTATATTTTATTTCCTTAAAAAACTAATGGAAATTTGAAATTTTCACAAAAAAGTTTTTATGGAATTTTTATGACTCACTAGACATGTGATTCCATCTTTGAACAATAAAATCAAAGTATTTCACTCATAAATAGCAAAGAAATGGAGGACATAGAGTTAAGGACATTTAAGGTTTTAGGCTCCATCTTTTAAGAGTTAACCTCTAAAAGACCAAACAATGTTTTTTGGCAATATAGCAATTTTGGGTAGCTCACCATGAACCAAATTTTTACTATTTTTTGTTGAAATTTTCACACAACATTTTCTCGAGGAGTAGCTTTAAGGAGGCCTCACAATTTTCATAACTTTTGACTACACGGTCATACTTGATATGTAATTTTCAACATTCGGCGAGTAGTCCGGGTACAAAAAAACCTTCTTTTAATAATCACTTTTTAAAAAAAAAATTTGAAATTGGTTCTCTAGATTTATTTATACATTAAAATCTTTGAATCATTTCATTTTGATTAATGAAATGAAAGGTACGAAGAATTTTAGTTTTGGGTAGTTTGAGGATAGTTATGGAATCTATATTCTAAAATAAACTTTGAAGTCCTTAATTTAATTTAATTTTTAATATTTTTGGAAATAAAATAAAATCATAAGATGCAAATTGTTTGTTACAACATTACAACCATTGGGATTGGAATTTTTCAATTCCATAAATAAATTGTTAACAATTTAGTATTTTGAATCATTCTTTACTTCTTTCTACTTTCTATTTTTTTCCTATATGTTGTACAATTCCAAATGGTCTAAAAATTTTCAAGCATGTAGCCAACTTAACTTGAAGAATGAATCCAAAGAGTAACCACCATTTTGGACATTTTTTCATAATAATGTGACCTTGTGAAGTGCAACTACCTAGTTTTTCGTAGGGACTAAAAATGGATTTTTGTTACTCCAAACACTAATATCTTGCAATCGACATGGTGAAAGTTTCTAAAAAATTTCCCACATCTTTTCAAACCAAAGTAATATAAGATCCTATGGTTACATGTGTCCAAAAATATTTTTTTTTCAAAAATTTGGTACTTGTACTAGAGATGGCAGTTTTGGAACATTTTTTGGTGAAAACATACTCAAAATCCTTTAGAGGTTAAATTAATTGATCCCTAAAAGGTCCTTGACTACATAACATTTTTGAATTATTGGCCACAATATCTTATTTGTTCCTCACTTCTCACTCCTTCAACAATCTTAGATGAAAATTTTCCTACATATGAAGGCTATTGCTACCATGGAGCACTATAGAATCAATATCCAACTCTCCTTATTCAAGAATGTTATGAGAGTCCAAACTTCACCTTTAGAATATATTTATTTAACCAAATAACTTTATCATAATAAGTGTCCATTTCGATGATTTCACCTAAGGTTGAAGGATGGAAAAAAAATTCATCTATATTTTTTTTAAGCTGCTTGAGTACATTTTTAGTCAATAGTATAGTAAATTTCTTCATTATAGTATTAGTGACTTTTCTAAAGAAGAAGATGCTTAATCTATAAATCACCTTTGTGGTGTCTTTTGGTCATTTCTTACTATTAAGTCTTCATGTGAATTTTAGCCATAAAAATGATATTTTTTTGAATTTGAGTGCAACTCATAAAATGAAATTTATTAAGTGCAATTTCTACTCCAATTAGAAACTTTCAAAAATTCAAAAATTTCAATACTTTATAGCAATACAACTTTGGACCTACAACCATGTTTGTTGACTTTAGAGTGATATGATAATTTTGGTTTATACCATAATGTTATATACTATTATATACATCTTTGATGCAAATTTCAGATATTACAAATAAATTTTGTATTTGATATGAGTTTCTTCATTTTTTTTCTTAAGAACTTTATAATAATTTCAGGTTTTTTTCAAAAAATTAGAAAACTTTATGACTTGTAATATAATAGACATATGACTTCATCTATGAAAATAAATATAAAATTTTTCATTCATATCCAATTATAAAGTAGTAGCAACATTTGATGAGTTTCCTACGCAGTGGAAGGTTGTGTGTTCCCAACAGTTCCCACATTGCGGGAACTGTTGGGAATACAACGTGGTAGTTCGCTGACGTGGTCGAAAAAAATATCCTTCCATGGCGAAAAAAAAAATTATTTTTTTGTCAAAAAAAATGAAATTTTTTTCTGTTTTTTTTTCATTTCAAGGATTTTTTTGTCAGGAACAGTGGTTCCCCGAAACTGCGGGGGGGAACCTAGGTCGGGAACAGGCCTGAAACGGCCCTTCCGACCCCCTGAATCTCTTCTAATGACAAAATGATGAAAATCAATGGTCATGGGCTTGTCCTTCCAAGGTTAACCCCTTAAAAACCAAGGTTAACCTCTAAAAAACCAAGGGTTTTTTTCTACAAAAAAATACTCAAAACTGCCATTTCTATAGCAAAGAGTAAAAAAATTGAAAATTGTATTTTTTGCATATCTAACCATAGGATGTTACATCTAACTAGTATGAAAATGTGTGGAAAAAAATTCAAAAAAATTGACCACACATATTACAAGAGATATTTTTTTAAAGTGAAAAAAAACAAGTTTTTCAATGCATTGTGGGATTAGATTATTTGACTTTGAATCTTCTTAATTTTAATTTTTTACACTACATAGTTTTGAGCTTTCAATCTATATGGTAGAGAATTGAGTTGAGGGTCTAGGGAAAAAAAGAAACACAAAAAAACTTAATTTTTATTCATTAAAAAATTATTAAGTAGAAGTAGGTACAAGATAGAAGGAAAATCTAAATTATTAAAATCTCTAAGATGGAATTAAAATATACTAATTCCAATAGTGAGATTGTTCTAGCAAGTAAACTAAACCATGTGGAACTTCTTTTTTTGAAAAATTGTAAAAATTGCATTTAGAAATGAATCCTACAAGCTATCTTTCCAAGAAGATACTCTGATTGTCCAAAAAACAAGATTGTACATAACTTTCTCATAACAAATCCAAATGAAATGAATCTAAGCTTTCCATGTAGACAACAATATAATCTATGAGGACTTTTTTTTTTAATTTTTAAAGTTCAAATTTTTGAAATTTATTTTGTTGCCCCCTCTCCCTTATTTAGAGCTTATTTCAACATAACTTTTGTTCCTAGTTACCGATTGAAAAAATAAATATATTGTCAAGAAGCTGATTAATTTTTATATTTTTATAAAAAAATTCAAAAGATCAAGACAAAAATTGAGACCATAGGTACTTGCCAAAAAACCATTTGTCCCATAGGGACAATGATCCTTTAAAGGTTAAAGTTAAGATCTTAACCTTGAGAAGACTAAAATAACCCACCAAAATAGAAAGGTCAATACAATCCCACTATTCTACCTTCAAGTTTCACCCCCCCTCTTATAATATGGTTATCTTATTCTTCTCAAAGTTAAGAATATCCCCTCTCCATTCCAAAATATCACACAAGAAGTACAAACATATTTGACAAAAATATCACACAAGAAGTACAAACATATTTGACAAAATATTAGTATGTTTCTACTTTGCATTCAACCAATATTATTCCTCTAAACCAATAAGTTGGGAGTACTTTACCTAATAAAGATTATCAAACCTTCTTAATATTTTTATGAAAATAGGATGAAAAGCTATTTTAGGAAAAAATAAAGATGACCACAATAATCATAACAACCCCTACTACCCTATTGGCAACAAAATCATTGTGAAATTTCATCATGGCTATAGATAATGGCAATTCATTGCTACACTCCAATTACAAAATTATCAACAACATTTACAAACAGGTTGAATCAAAGCTAAGTCAAATAAATCCTGAGCAACAATTGGTTGCTTATTAGTTACTATTAGAAAAAGAATTATATATATTTTTATCACCCATAGAATAGAAGATGTGCTCTATTGAAAAAAAAACTAAATTCTTGGCCTTTGTATACTCCGGTCCTACTCCACAAGAAAAAAACTCTGCTAGCATGAAGAGTTTGTTGGTTGGTAGACAAATCATGCTAGCATGGATCTGATGCAGCTCCGTCAGCAACAACATTGGATGGAACAGATTCAAGCTTCTCATTCCCCTGCAACTCCTCTGCATCACTTGGGCCGCCCTCTCCAATGGCTGGCTTCTTTGGTGACGTCTCCTCCGAAGAGGCTCCTGTCCATCTGCTCCTGGCAAGAGGGGAGAACTCTGTTTACAAAAAGCTTCACTAGAAAGAGAGAAATAACTCCATTAAGAAGTTAGATTTTAAGCTAACCAAACACACAACGGTTCACCATACATACAAGAAACTATTGCATAAACAAACACACATCATAATCTTGAGTCATTCTCTCGTTTGAGCTTGTATTAAGGTACCACACCTCAAATCGCACAAATAAGCAATTCAACATGATTTCAACATTGAAAATACTCTTGTTGGTAGTTAAAAGGGGATTCGGTTGATTAGAATGCATTTTTTGGACACGGTAGGAATAAACTATGAATATTCAAAGTGCTGAAAATAGGTGATTCTCATGAACAGTGAGATGAATAAACTATGAATATTCAAAGTGCTGAAAATAGGTGATTCTCATGAACAGTGAGATGAATAAACTATGAATATTCAAAGTGCTGAAAATAGGTGATTCTCATGAACAGTGAGAATACATGTTAGGCAAGAATCTAGAGTGTGCGATTTTAGAAAGCATTCAATATTAGGTGTAGTTTACCTTAAATAAATGAGGTTTCATATACAAATCTTTCAGAGTGTGGTGATTGTACCTTTTCCGTGAATCCAGAAAACGAGCAAGTGAGTTCCTCCGTGCATTTGGCAAGGCTGCAAGAAAGCAAGTAAGGCCGTTACCACACTACTACTACAGGAGACAAGTAGGACCACTTCCAACGGACTCATTCCCACATGGCATGAAGACTTCTTTCTCCCATTTTCTAGACTTTCAAGCCACAGTGCCTACAGGACATTTGCTTCTTCCTTGTTACATATTCCCTCCGTCCCAAAACGATTGTCACTGCAGCCTGGTTGTGACTGCTAACCGAATATGCCACCAAATATTTTGAAATAAAATAAAATACAAAAATTAACCACTTACGCTTAAGCATCACATTCTGCCTCAGTTGCCTAGGAGGATTGGCAGGTTGTGTGGTGACGGTACCCTTGACAGGGATGGGTGACTTTCCATGAGCAGCTCGGTTTGCGCAAATTACATTCTCATTTGCAGGCTCAGAATTTCCAACATGAGAAACTGTACGAGCCAGGCCACAGGAAGTAGAAGAGGGTCCCGCTGGCAAAGGCACCTGAGAAGAAGTAATGTAAGACCAATAAGAAGCAATAGTTTAGAATCAAGTTGGTCTAGTGATTAGTAGTAGTAGTGAAAATTGTTGTATCAAGTGGTCCTTGTTGTAGGCAATATTGCCAAAAAAAGAGAAAGAGAAGAAGGCACTTGGTTTTTGCATATCCTAGATTAATAGTTAAAACCACGCTCAAATGATTATTTGAGTACTCTTGACTGCAAATAACTCAATGTTAACTTTACAAGCAAAATTTCACAGGAAGACAAATTTTAAGAGAGGATTTTTAAAAACTTGACTTGTTTAATTTCAATGGTTTCATTTGGTGACAAATAACAGTTGTTTTTTAACAAATATATAGAGACGAAGAATGATTTCTATCCAAAAATAGACTTTGATGTTGCAACTTGAGACAAATTTTAAATTACTTAGAAAGAGCACTGACATACCTTGTTTGGCTGGGAATCAGGCTGGAGGACTCTTTGTGATGGACCAGCAAGTGAAGCACGAGTGGCTTGAGGTGAAGCTCCTGAGGATGGAGGTACAAACTGGGACCTCTGCATAAGAGCTCCTGCTTGAGCAGATAAGCCTGCCTTTTCAGCATACATCATAATGAGGCGTGCCTGTAGCAAGTCAAGAAACAGAACAATGTTAAACAATCCAGGCACAACAAGCCAGCATGTAACCTTCATTTCTTTATACTCATTCTTGTTACTTGGACTAGTGTGAAGGAGACATTGATCAAAATGTGGTGACACATATATAAAACAACACACGCAACTATCAAGGGTAGTATTTCTTTGTTATCTCAATCTTCTAGCAAACCAAAGTTGCCCTTGGGGTAAAGGATGCAAGTTGTAAATAAATAGAATTCAATCAACAGAAACAGATGGATATTACTAAGCTCAACAAAATAGGAATACCTTGTCAATTGGAACATTGTCGCACACATTCACAATACCATCATAAAAGATAGTTAATTCCGCAGTCTGAGGTCTTGTCAATGTGGATTTGGGAGCAGACCTGGTCGGATGGATTCCATCATAACTTAGAGACTCAAAATTATCATCACCAAAAGTCTACCACAGATTACATTGAAACACCAAATGCTATGTACACTAGAAGTAATTTCTGTCATTTGGCACCTAAGGCTCTTAGATTTTTGTATTCACTATTTTAGAATCTTTTAAAAAGCTTTGTTTCTCCACGATAACAAACTTACAGTGTGAAGAAACACATCTTGCAACCATGAATAACTCTAAAAAATATGTATAATTTCGGACACATGGACAGTCAACTACTTGAGACCAAATCTGCACCAAAAATGGACTAATTTGTTGGTTAGACAAAAACTTACATGTCTCGAGACGAAGTGGGTGCTTTGGTTGACGGCGTTGGTTGCTGATATACAGGCAAAGTCGGTGGAGTTGGTCTTCTAGAAGCTTTTAAGGCATCTCCTGCTGCTAAATTTCTATTCAATCTCTCTGGTGTTTGCTCCTGTGTTTGCTTAGGAGCCAGCATGCCTGCTCAGACACCATTACTTGTACCTTAGATGGCTATGTTGGCACTAACAGGGCACCTATGTGGTATGCTACGAATCAATTTGAGATAATAAAGATTCAAGCTACCCCTGTGAGGTGGATTGAACACTTGTCCCCTCAAATGCATCATAAAGCTTCAAGATTATTTTTAAGTTTCTTATCTCACTCCTATGATATTGGTTCAAATTCTAAGCTTGCTTAGGAGGCTGGATACTTTGCCTTCTGCAATATATAGTGACCTTTAAGGATCATAACGATAGGTACGCTATATTTCTACAGAGCTTTTTCGCAAATAACATATGATTAGTAAGCAGATGATACCTGCTTTGGGTAGCTATAAGAACCCCACTACATGGTGATGGACCTAAAAACACAAAATCATGAACAAAATCAAATGAACTTGGCTCAGAGATTAAATAAACAGAACTACAGCTCACCAGCTCTAGGAGCACTCCAAGGTGGCGACTGAGCTGCAAGTGCCTTTAAGGCTCGAGCAGCAAGCAGTTTCACAAACTCCTGCTCTCCTTGCTGAGTATCAGACTGTCCGCCTTGCAAATGATGGTCACCATCCGCAACTGCAAAGGTCGAATCATCACTTTCTGTTTTCACTCCTAGCTGCCACAAAATCCCACACGGCAAAACATTTTGGAATTCTGGAGCGTAAATTACGAACACGAAAACAAGAGCTTATCACTTAGCGTAAGGAAAGGACACCCAAAATCGCCACTAATAGCACTAAGCATAGTTCATATTATTAGACTGGTGAAAATTTTACGAGTAAAAGGATTCCAATGTACCAGAGACGGCGATATTCAAATCGTGGTTGCATAGCTTATGAAGCTACAAAGATTTATTAATAGATGAAATAAAACTGGCACTTCAATACATGTTAGGTGCTCTATATCTTCTTTCTCCATACAAATCAATTGCCATAACAACTCTGACAAACAAACACAACCTGAATTAAGGATTAATTGGAACTAAACATTAAACATTGGTAATAGTATACAAGTCTCTGTCATAGAGTCTACCTCCAAAAGGAGGCACCAAGGGTAGCACTTGCTATCTGTATTCACATGACACGATTAGTAGGACTACTCCAACAGACTCTTGAATCACACTAGTCTCTAAATTAGAATAATTTTTCTCTTCTTCATTTTATCCATTGTCTTTAAACTTTAAGGTGACAACTTTGGGTCAGTTTGACGATTTTGGGTGTCTCTACCTTACTGCAGACATGCTGTAGAAAACGAGCACACTAAGTAAAATTTGAAGTAATAGGTCATAAGAAAGCTTAATTATTACAGTTGCTTGTATTGCCTGCGGTCCATTCCAAGCAGGCCATCGCGTCCCTAAATAGACAACAACAAAATCTCATCAACATTTGAAAACAAAAACATGAAAGATTCTACAACACAAACTCAGGACAACAAAGCACGTGCAATGAGCTACCAAAAGGCAATATAAAGTAAATTGGAAATTTTCCTACTGCCAAAATGAGATGCACTAGCAATTCATCCCTTCTAGAAACTATAAATGATCTAGATTCTGTACACTTGCACAAAAAATTTGCAACTCTCAAAATCTAATGAATATTCCCATACTAACCCTGTGTGTTAGTATTCTTGACTAGTAGGGAAGAAACATAACGTATTTCATCAAGGCAAAAAGGCTCCTTTCAATAAATACAAGTGGTAGAGTATTCAATAATTGTCAAAAGCTGAACTTTCAACAAACAACTAAAAAAGGGAAAAAGAAACGAACGTCGTGCATGTGAGACAAGTCTGAATAGTGACAAAAAATTGACACAAATGCAACCTGTCTTCTTCACTAGTGATTGTCTGCATGATAATATTATAAACCTTTTATCCATTCCAACCTTCTTTTAAGGAAATTCAGTTGAAAATGTGCACAAGCTATGCTATAGCTTCTATTTCAATCAATTCAGATTCTCGCAATCCCTGCACATAGTCAAACTTGATAAAATGCAAGAAGAAAGTGATATTAGCAGGGGTGTTACATCTAAGTTCGAGTTCCAAATTTGACCCTACAACATGGCATAGCTTGCCAAGTTTGTCCCATCTAACACGTTGCCATGAATGCAGCTTGGCCTTCTGTGTTGGACAGGAAGGAACAAGGCTACAAGGGTACCACAAACTTAAGGCAATAGTGACAATTTTTGTCAGTCCCAGAATATTCAAGGTGACCGAAAACTACAGCATTTTCCTTCTAAATAGGGCAACGGAGGACGTGAATCAAAAGAAAAAAATCTCTGCTCTGAAATGAAGCATAGCTCAAGTGCTGTAACAATTTGTTACAAGGACCTAAATTTCGAAAGATCAATGCCCAAATACACACACAGACAGACAGGCAGGCAGGCAGGAATCCCAGCTTACCAAGAGCGTGGAATCAGCCGGACAGCACTAGCGCTGTGACAATCTGTTACGAGGACCTAAATTTCAAAGATCAATGCTCAAATACGCAGACAGACAGAAATCCAAGCTCACCAAGAGCAAGAATCAGCCGGGGAGCCCTAGTGCTGTGAAAATTTGTTACGCGACCTAAATTTCAAAAGATCAAAGCCCCAAACAGACAAACAGAAATCCAAGATCACCAAGAGCGAGGAATCAGTTGGAATACCTAGCGCTATTCCAATTTCTTATAAAAACCTAAAGATCAATGCCCAAATACACACAGATAGACAGCAATCCAATCTCACCAAGTTCCAGAATCATCCTCCAGCATTCGTCCATGGACAACCTCCGCACCACATCCCCACTCAAAGGCGGCCGAAGCTCCATCTTCCCCACACCAGAGCTCCGTCCTCCCGGCAACGAACCAACCGAGGCCACTCCATTCTCCTCCCTCTTTACAAAACGCAAGCCCAAGGAGCTCGGCTGCGTGAACGGCCGCAAGCGCGACCCCTTCCCGGCCAACATACTCAACCCACTCCTGGCCAACATGGCCAGACACTGCGCCTCCGAAGACTCCCCTCGGACTTCCTCCCCGCTCGTACTCCCCAGGGAAGACCCGGCGCCATTATCGACTTCCTTCCCACTGCCCCCCCTCCTCATCACAACAAAAACGCCCAAGCACAAGCATAGTACTCACCAAGCCCAAGCACTACACTTCAGCACCCTCAAGCTTGGAACACGCCCAAACACAAGCATCCCCAAGCATCCTCAATCTTCCTCACTCATACGCACAAGCATCCTCCAGCTTCACTCGATCAGAGCCTTGCTGCTTGTTGTTCCCGCAGCTAGCAGCGTAGCACGCTTGAAGCGCCATCGCTGCTTCACTACTAAGCTGACCCCCCTGCAATCTGGCTGCATCCCGCGGATTCCTGGCTTCCCGTGTCTGGGAGAATGAGTACTACCGTCGGAATGCATATTGGGTTCGGAGGCATTAAGGTTTCGCTTATGCTTACGCCTGTGGCTATGGTTTGTGGTGGCTCGTGAGAATGTGAAGTGCGTGAAGGACAGAAGAGGCGACGAGGGGTGACACCGCCACCACCATCGCCGACGTGAGGCTGACCTCCGGAGAAGCAAAAGCTGACAGGGGTTGATGCGGGAGGTGACATCAGGAAGACCTAGATATGCTTTTCTATGAACGAGTGTCCTCGGGGCCGTTGCTGTGATGATGGAGAGACCCTGTACTTCGGGGAGGGGGGGGAGAGAGGGCGCCCTAGTGGGGGCCAAGTTTAATCACAAGAGTCCCTTCTTTTAGTTGGGACACACTAATTTTGTCGGGGACACTAATTTTGTTGGGAAACACTAATTTTTAAAATCTCCCTGCACTTTTAACCCTTGAACACCCCACAGGCTAAAATGTGGCCTCTTTGACTTGGAAGGTTGTCCTTGTTTAACTGTTATTATCTTTCAAATGGTACGGTCAAATCATTAGTTCATTTCCATGCACCTTTGGATCTCTCTCTACTACCAATTGGTACGGTCAATATTTTGTGAATCACATTTTGAATGGTAGTTTAAGGGAGATGAGTTTCAAAAGGTTTGGATTTCAAGTGAATTTGAGTTGGGCGCTCAGGGGTTAAGGTGAAGGTACTCATTTCCGATCAAGTACCCATGTGTAACTTGTAGGGGGCTCTATTTCCCACCAAGGCTAGGTTCAATTTCCAACCAAGCCTTGGAATGCGTTCCAACTTATAAGGTCATGAGACAATGTCCCCAAGTGGTGAGCAGGAAAGTAGTTTGGCTAAGATTGGAATTGAAAGTGTTTAGTGATTGTCTATGGGTCTGAAGCACTATCTGCCTCCCAAAATTCATAGTAATTTCAGCTCAAGCAATAAAATTATCAATTCTTTTTGTAATCCCCGTCATTTCTATCAATGCACCTCTGAAAATGTTTGTTTTGCCTTGCAATAGTTCGGACCATGTCCAGAATTGCTCATTTGATCGTTTATGGGTACCTTCACCTTAGTGCAAATCATGAATGGTTTTTTATCAACACTTGTAATAAGGTAGGGTGCTCTAATAAAAGCAACAACCAACGTAAAGGTACACTTTGCTTCCTTCAATATACCAATAGTATACATTTCAGTGACTACTACATTTTGACTTCGAAAATTTGTATCTAATTCCACAAAAGTCCAACGAAATGATTTGGATTACTTAGATGCCAATTCCATTTTTCTTCCTACAAAAGTTGTTTCAAGGAGAGTAGCTTCCCCCCAAAATGCAATCAACTCTACAAAAATAGGTCGCTTTCAAAGAACACACTACCTAGAACTCAAATTTTGATGCAACATTAGCTTTGTTGGGGGCTCTAATTTTCATACTAAGCTTAATCCGAGTACGGTCAGTAACTTAGTATTTGTGAGATTCTGATAAGAACTAGGGGCTGGGGTAGGGCCAGGATGAATTCCCCTCATTGCCCCCCATTTTTCCCTCAAGAAAAACACTGAAATTTTTTATTTACAACACATGATAAAATTTGGAAATTTGAAATTCATAGTTTCAATTAACGCCTCAATCCTTTTTTGAATTTTTGCACATTTTTGCATATATCTTTGTCCAAAAATACCATTTACCGCAACTTTATGAAATTGGTCATTAAAGAAGGTTGTCTTTTCAAGATTCAAGTGTTACATTGGATGAATGAGAAATTAGTTGTACAAAACAGCACTTGCAAGCCCTCTATTCACTGTCCAAAATGTGGACGTCAAAGCACTTAACCCCTGAGCACCCACACCATATTTGCCAAAATTCAGACCCTTTTCAATTCATTCCAATCAAACTATCACATAAAATGAGATCCACATAAATTGACCCTACCGATTGATAGTAGAGATAGGGCCGGAGCTATAGGGAAAAGGACACGTCTTTTTACCGTACCGTTAAAAAGATTATAATGGTCAAACAAGGAGATCTTTGAGTTTTGAGAGGCCATATTTGAGGCACCGGGGTGCTCAGGGGTTAAGGGTTCAAGACCATAAACGAATTTGCAGAGATGAAGAATTTTATTTTAAAAATGTGGCACAAAATAGGGGGCCCATTTTTTTTCACAAGAATAATTAGCTTGGGGGCAATGAGGGGGTCCAACCTCATGAGAGTACAGTCAGTAACGCAGTGTTTGTGAGACTGGGGGCTGGGGTAGGGGCGATCTACCTTACTGTAGTCTAAGGTAGTTGAGCTTCTTCTTCTTCCTTTTTCAGACTTTTACGGTGTTTTTATGGACGCTTGAGCGCTTTCCAACGGTATTGATGGGGGAGAGATGATGGTTTTATGGTACGGTATTGTGTATGGGCTTTTGGTTTTTTGGTTTTTTATGTTTTTTTGGTTTTATGTTGCTTCGTGTTTTTTTTTGGAAACAAATGAAATGGGAGTGCGTGGGTTTACTTTGACCTTTGTCGCGGAATAAAGAGTGTTGGATAATTCAATGTAGTACTACCTACCTTACGTGCATTCAAGTTGGGGAGCTTGTATAGGAAGGGGATAGGTGTGGGACGTACGTCACAAGGTGTAAGTTTTGGCAAACTTTGGGTAGACTATTGTGCCATGTGTTGTTGCCACTGTATAATAAATAAAAATAAAAGTAATTTTTTTAATTTTTTTTAATTCATGAAAAACTTCAAAAGTCAATGTCACGTTTCTACCATTAGACGGGATAAAGTTTGTACACCCTAACTCGCAAAAAAAATTCCAGACGGTTCTAGGAATGTGACCGGGGGACGGATAGTCTTAGAGATTTCAACAAAATAAATAAAAATAGACTAGTTTATGGTATGGATTGGAGTGGGGTTTGTCTTTTTCAATTTTGGGAGAAGTCTTGAGGTGGCAATATACAAGAAAATGATGTGACCAAAGAAAATTAGTGTTTGTCTATGTTTTGGATAGAGCTATCTTTTCATTTGCATACATATGGATGAATTTCATACAAAATTGGAAATTTCACCCAAAATTATTTTCAATGATTGGAACAACTTGGCATCATCATCCGATATTTTTTCAAAAAAAATTATTAAGGTTTTGTGCTACCTAATTATTTTTGGTGCTTTTTATACATTTGAATGCATAAGACTAATAGTAGATTGGACCAAAACGATGGATTTAGCCTAAGGACATTTTATGTCCTTTGGATGGTCAAATAGGCTCTTTGTATATTGATGAATAGATGGTTTTCATCCAATTTTTTGTGTACAATTTTATTGATGCTATATCCACATCATTGAGTTGTGTTCAAGACATTATAGTTGTTTTTTGATTTCATATGGGGTAATTTATCAATAAAATGGTACACTATCCAATACTTTATTTTATATTTTAATACTAATATTTTATGCTTGGTTTCTTTAAAACTTGCTTTTGACATTCCAAATGATTTCTTTTGCTTTTGAAAAAAAAATTACAAAATTAAGCTTCTAAAATGCAATTTCTATGCTAGTTGGAATTTTTTTAATTCCTCAAAATAATCACTTCATTGAAATTTGAAGTCAAGGATATATAACCATGTTTTTAAATTTGGAGTGACAGATAAATTTTCTTTAAACTACCAAATGTTTTACATTGTAATGTACCTCTATTCTAAGCATTTCAAATTTTATGAGAATGATTTGTATTTGATATGAATTTTTTTCATTCTCTCTTCAAAAATTTATATTCCATAGTATTTTGAAAATTTCATAACATATATTAGACATGTGATGTTATCTCCCAAAAAATAAAAACAACAAAATTCACTCATAAATAGTGAAGAAATGGAGGATATAGAATGAAATAACTTCATGTTTAATTACATGATCATAGGCTTCATCCGCAAGGTTTTAACCTCAATGGTCATGCATTAGACCTTTTAGACTTGTAACATCTTCACATGGTTAATAATGAAGCCATTCATGTAAGGAAGTGACATACCTAAAAGGTTTGATAGATGACTTCATTGTTAATTGTAGAAACAATAAATTCATCTATTGGTTCAATAATTGTAGTATTTTGGTCAGTGCTCTAATCATGGAGGGTGCGCCCTTGCAAGGTTAACCCTATAACATTGCATCAACCCAAAAGTTATCAATGGATGACTTTAAAGATTATTATAGAGATGAAGAATGCACCTATCTATTCATACATCAATTAATTTTGGCAAAGTAATTTGGTAATAGGGCTCATCCTTTTAGAATTAAACTACCCTAAGGAATAGCTAGAAATAATTGTGCTTATTGAATTTGTAAATACTAGATCTTTATTAGTCTAGTATTCCATAAATATCATATATTCCACACAAAAAAACTTTGGATGGATTCTGAAAGGTTTATTTTTTGGAATCCTTTTGTTTTGGGAAGATATGGTTATTTTGGTACAGTGAGGACAATTTCAAATGGTTCTAAATTTTTTGAGAAAATCCAAAACTTTGAGAAAATCCAACATTTTGAGAATCTCCATTTACAAAATGTTCGACTTTCCTTGAAGGTGGTCAAAGTCAAGTTTTGAACTTCCTATTCAAAACTTTGCTCTATCCCCCACTAATGTCAAATTTTGTATCAATGTTTAGATGGTGGCTTAAAAAAATTTCAAATTTGTTTTAAGAATAAATTTACTGTGACAATTCACTAAAAATACAATTTATATGATCGACATATGACTTTTGTAAATTATTGTCTAATATTTTACCTTACATTGCCAAATTTTGGAAAATAAATATATTTTTGGACACATGTAATTATAGGATCTTGCAATAAGTTGGTTTGAGAAGATGTAGAAAAAAATTTAGAAATTTTCACTATATGGATTGCAAGAATTTATTTAACATTTGAATTGGCAAAAAAAACATTTGTCCTTGCAAAAACCCAAATAGTTGCACTTCACAAGGTCACATTTCTATGAAAAAATGCCCAAAATGATTCTTTGGATTCATTCTTTATGGCAAGTTGACTACATGCTTGAAATTTTTTAACCATTTGGAATTGTACAACATATAGGAAAAAATAGTAAGTAGAAAGAGGTAGAGAATGTTTCAAAATACTAAATTGTTAACAATTTATTATGAAATTAAAAAAATGCCAATCCCAATGGTTGTAATGTTGTAATAAACAATCTACACCTTATTTTTTTATTTTTTTCCCAAAAACTATTGAAAATTGAGTTAAATAAAGGACTTCAAAATTTATTTTAGTGTAGAAAATCCATAACTATATGCAAACTACTCACAGTCTAAAATTCCTCGTAACTTTCATCTCATTAATCCAAATGGAATGATTCAAAGCTTTCCACGTACATATAAATCTAGAGAACCAATTAAAAAAAATTATTTTAGAAAAACAATTTTTAAAGAAGTTTTTCTTGCTACCTAGATTGCCTACACTTTGTTGAAAACTACATATCATACAATAACTTTTGAACCATGAAGTCAAAAGTTATGAAAATTGTTTGGCTTGAAAGATATCCCTTGGACACATGTTGTGTCCAAATTTCAAAGAAAAAAAAACAAAAACTTCATTTTGTAGTGAGCTACCCTAAATTCCTTTGTTGTCAGAAAACACAAGTTAGGGCTTTAGGATTAAATGAACAAGTTGTTGTAAAAAAAAATGTTGATTGTTAGTTGGAACATCAAAAATAAAGTTCAAAGACCATCTACTATCAAAAAAATACTTGAAGGCAAAGAGAAGTATTACTTCATTGACATTTAGTGAAAGTAAAAGGTGAAGATGTTGAGTTTTATAATGAAATCCATTGTTCACTATGAATCCTCGAAGGGTATGGGATTGTAAATTGAAGTTAAGAGCTTGACCACTCATTGTTAGAACATAAGAATTGTATTCAAAGGTGTCTTACCATTTATCCACTTTTTTTGCTAGCCAATTGTTACAAGGGTAAAATGATTTGAGTGAGCACAGAAAAAAGCCATTCCGTTAGTCCATCCCGGCTTATTTCCTTTGGGGTGAAACTCACTATATGAGTTAACCTTACGTATAAGAATTTGATGAGGATTTGACATCACATTTCTGTTAGCCCTACATCATGAGGGTACCTACAAGCAAATCCATAAATGTAGCCCTCACAAGCGACATCAAACGGAATTTGTAAACCTCATGTGCACGGGCCTATTATTAAGAATGAAAAAGTTGAAAAAGACATCTCATAATTTTGTAAAATACTATAATTCTAAAATATGTGTATCTAAAAGTGACACTCTCCCAATTGCAACATCTATGTGCATCTATTCAAGATTTCAACCTTAACTTAAAGTAGAACTGCCCAATACCACCATCCACCCCATTAATTCTGCCACCTATAAGACCTTTCCACTTGCGTTAGTGGCCCATCCATTACCCCCAAACTTAGCAACCCTTTTAGCATGATGTCAATGCACTTGGAGAGCAGACACATCAGCCCCTCACTTTAACAAGTATCTATCTACTTGCATGCTTCATCAACAAGGGTCTGTTCATACTTTATCATTTTAGCTTTGAAAAATCACAGAAAATTCACTTCTTATCCATTCTTTTTGCAACTGGCTTCTCTCAAACTCTTTTCAATCTCTAAAAAATATGGGAGCTGACAAATAAGCTTTTCTCCAAAGTACATAGATGGCAAATCTGTGTTGGTTGTGTGCATAAAAAACTGAGTCTTGACGGAATGCAAGCATGTATGCACGTTTGTTTGACGGATCCCTCTGGCAACTAAGAAACTATGTGCACATGATCTCATCAGGACAGCCAGGACAGTACTACCATTGTCCAACTGGGAGGTACTAGAGGGAAAAAAATTCTTTCAGGCTCTTTTTAAGGTAGTATGCTCTAAAAGCAACCATTTAAGGGCTGGTCTGCCTTTTTCATAGGTTACTGTGGATAAAAGTATTTTTGTGTCATTTTTCAGAGAAAAAAAAATAGACATGGAAGGTAACCCAAGTGATTTTGTATTTTTTCAAGTATTTTTGAATTACTTATGAATTTTCAAAGATTAAGGACATATTGGTATGTTCGCACTTGGCGTTAAGTTGGAGTCTTTGGGGGTGTTGTTAGAAAGATAATCGTATGTGTGTTCACACTTCCGCTCTTTAGCAAATGTTGATCCTAGGTGGACGGCGAGTTGGCAAGGGAAATGAATTGTGGTTAAGTCAATAAATGAAGACATTGTTCAGACATGGAATTACATGAATTCCAAAAAAATGCTACATAGCACCTCCATTAAGGTAGTCTACTCTGAAAGCGAGCCGACTCTTCAAATCGTCCCTATATTTAGATCTGAAATGGATAAAAGGTGGTCTTTAAATGAACCTCTTAAGCCATTGAGAGAATTGAGAGGAAAACATTATTTATTACAAGAGCCAATTGTTGGCCTTCATTTACTAAAATCACTTTAGAAGTTGCAAGTAGTTGGATTTTGGAAGATCTAGTGTCACAAATAGGTGCCTATAAGAATTTTTTTTTAAATTCATAAGTAATTCAAAAATGATTCAAAAAATATGAAACCACTTGTGTGACGTTAAGCATCCATTTTTCTTTCTCTGAAAAATGATCCAAAAATATTTCTATTTATGGAATCCTTTGAAAAAAGGGGACCAGCGGGTAAATGGTCACTTTAAGGCCATACTACCTGAGTGGGAAACATAGGTTCTAGACTGGGAGGAGCACTGTTAGTTAATCAGACTCCAAATGGCCAATTAACTAATAATAGTTGCTACCAATTAGGAGGTATTGTTGGCTGAAATTCATGGGCCATTTACAACTTCAGCTTTGAATGGAGAATAGAAACTCTTAATATACAAGAGAGGTGGTAGGAAGTAAAACAAATCATGTGGGATATGTAAATGAAAATTAGTAAGAGTTCAACCACTCATAGTTAAGTCAAATGTAGGAATTGTGTTTGAAGTAGAATTTCAAACCTCATTTAAGCATAGAAGAATGACTTTTTTTTCAAAAAAATTTGAACTTATAAAATTTGGGAAATCAAGTTTAAGTTCATCTCCAAAAATTTGATATTTAAAGCCTCCAATCAAAAGTTATGAACAAATTTCAAAGAGGAGTTGGAAGGGACATTTTTCTTGACATTTATAAACACCCCTCTCTAAAATTTGTTCATAATTTTTTATTAAAGGCTCAAAATTACAAACAAACTTTTGGAAATTTGATTTAACTTGATTTTTCAACTTCTCTTTTTCTTTTCTTTTTTGAAAAAAGATATTCTTCTATGCCTAAATGAGGTCTAAAGTTCTACTCCAAATGCAATTCCAACTTTTTTGACAATGAGCGCTCAAACTCTCATCTTCAAATTATCCCATACCTTTTGAAAGTTTATGATGGACAATGGATTTGATTATAAAAATGACATCCCCACCCAACACTCTTCCAATTGTCAATGAATTGTTCACCCTCTTTGTGGCAAATGGTCAAGTGCCATTGGTATTGATGCTTACATTCTTCTCCATGATGTGGATGAATTTTTTGGATGAAGATTGTGGAGAGGAAATGCAGTGGTAGCCGTTGTGCAGACTACAGAAGATTATGCCCCAAGTCTGAACAACTAATAACTTCAAAATAACCCACTTATGCCAAACCAACTGATAACAAATAATTTTATACAACCTGTACCTTCCGATCTTTGTCGGAGATATCATGTTTTGTGAGCGTAGTTACCAAACGCTAGGTAGGCACCTATTTGTGACTATAGGTCTCCCAAAATCTGTCCACCTGCAACTTGTAAAGAGATGTGCAGATTCAAAGACTATGATTAGTTCTTACAATAGAAAAATGGATTTTCCTAGATGCATTGAATTGCTAAAGTGGTCCACTTTCTTGAATGATCCTTCATTTCTGTTGTAGGGCCTAAGATACATTAATTAAAAGTGGTCATATAAAGGCCAGGGAGGACTGACCCCTCTATTGCCCCAACAGAGGGTAAAATGTAAAAACTGCCCCCTATTTTGTGCCGTTAAAATTCTAGATTTAGTCACTCCCCCTAGCTAATTTGGGGTCTCTGATTCCAAATGTGATTTCAGAATTTGAAAAAAAAAATTGTGTGAAAAATATGAAGTTCCAGCGTTTTCTGCGAGGGTAAGAAAAAGGGCAATAGAGGGGTCAGTCCTCCCTGGCCTTTATATGACCACTTTTATATGATAAATAAAGTACGTTGGCTAGTTGTGCAGGGTGAATTTATTGCTGAGAAAACACAAGAATTTTTTTATCTGTCACCCATGATAAAATTTTGAAATTTTGAATTCATATTTGCAATCAAGGTCCCCAAATTTAAAAACAAGGATGAAGAATATAGAATTAACATGGCACAAAATAGGAGGCAATTTTTTTTTACATGCATAGCATTCAACAACTACATATTGGCAAATGTAAATTTAACCCCTAAAGGACCAAGTGTTTCCTCTGGGGACTCTGAGGAGTATGGACAGGTTCTTGTGACCTCAATTTTTAGTGAATTTTTTTGAAAGTTTTTTATGAATAAAAGAAACTTAATAGCTTTGTGGGAATATAATTTTTTATTTCAATCAATGCTTGAGAAAAAAAGTTATGCCATCCTAAATATAATTTTCATGTTGTCAAGCAAGAAAAGAAACCCACAAAAACTTGAAATAATTAGTTTTTTTTTCTTGTAGATCTTATTTTTGTCTACATGTGAAGCTTTGATTCATTCCATTTAGATTAGTGATTTAAAAGTTATGGACAATCTTATTTTTTGGGCAATCTAAGCATCTTCTTGAAAAAGTAACTTATAGGATTCATTTCCAAATGCAATATTCACAATTTTCCAAAAATATTGTTTGACAAGGTTAAGTTTGTTTGTTAGAACAATCTCATTGTTGGGTTTATTGTGTTATAATCCCATCTTAGAGCTATTAACAATTTAGTTTTTCTTTCAATCTTGGACCTACTTCTATTTGATAAATTTTTAAAGAATGAATACCATTTGATATTGCAAGCTAGGGTTCAAAAAAAACTTTACTTTCCAACTTTGAATGCTAATATCTTCTAATCTATATGGTCAAACTTCATGAAATTTTTACCACATGATTTCAAACAAGTAAAGTACAAGATCCTATGGTTAGATTCCCAAAAAAGTATTTTTTGTTTTCTTGAATGAATGGAGTAGAAATGGCAGTTTTGATAGAAAACAGCCCTTCGATAATCCTTCAGGGGTTAACTCTTGAATAACCCTTGGGGTCCCTCTATATGACCCATACATAGCCTTATAATTCTTCAATTGTGGTTTACTATATGAATTGTAATACATTGTTATTTACATACTAACATAATCATTAATTTACTTTGTACTGAACAATATTTGGTCAATGTTTTTCTGCTTAAATACCACCATATTCATTATACACTATATGGCCACAAAGGGCTTTTAGGTCCTTCAAGGGTTAACCCCTAATGACCCAAGTGACCATTTCCTAGTTGATACCCCTCTTTTTTGAGATGCTTGTTCTCAAATTTTGATTTTTTTCAATAATAATTATTTATTAGAAATAGAATGCATTATAAATCCAATGGTAATAATTTCATCAAATTCTAAATTAAACTCTACCTTGTGGAATTTTTTAAAGTTGAGTAGTGTAGTGTAGTCCATGGTTCAATTTGGGGGTCAATTCGGGCATGGAGTTAAAAAGTTGACTAACTAATGTAATTCTTGCCCACCTCATGTGATTGAAAAGTAAAAAAAAAACAATGCAATTGTTGTCATCTCCAAAAAGGGTAGATTCAAGGAGCTCAAACAGAAGACAAGTGTGCCCATTCTTGTTTTTTATACAAACACTACTCTCATTTTGTAACTGCCTTGCATTATAAGCTCCACCCAAAATGTTGTGAGATTTTAAATGTGCATTTTCAACTCTCTTATCTTTCATTGATCACAAAATAGTCATCATTTCAATATATTATCACTAAGATATACTCCTTCAAAGTGCATTGCAACCTATTTTTCCATTGATCCAAAAAAACTTCAAATTTAAATATCTACTAAACTACGTGATCAAATAATCTGAATTTTTTTGAGGTGCTCACTCTCAATATGAACTACAAAATGCTAGAATTATATTCTATCCAATCTCAAGAAAAAATGAGTGAAAAAATTGCTCAAATTCCTAATAGTTTGGGTCCATTTTAATAGTCCCCCCCCCCCTGGATCATTAGGGGTTAAATTAAATCATTTTGTAGCATTTAGAACACCTATACCCAAGCACAATGGACATGGCCTTGATAGCTCCTAGCAAGCCATTACTGTTTAGTTGCCCTATTATCAATCTTCTAAAGGGAATTAGCAAAGCAAGCTCTTAAAAAATGTCAAGGGCATGCAATAGTTGAGGGCCTTTTTGATGATGCATGATCATAAATTATGGATAATCTTTTCATCTAAACATACCCCTTCCAAAAAAGAACCTATAGTAGCAAGCTACAAATGAAGCGAGACAACAGACAAATGGTGAAGGGCACCACCAGCTACCACATGGGCAAAGAAAGTAGATTTTTAGTGGTACAAGAATTGGTCAAGGAAATGACAACTTGGTAATGAACCTCCAATGTTGTGGAACAGTGGGGAGTTCTTCAACAATGGACCCAAGTCCCCCACATGCCTTTGGAAACCACTCTTGAGTATCAATTCTAATGTACTTGGATGACAAAGCTCTTATGAGAAACTAATTGTGTCAATTTTCCAATTGATGCCACATTTAACTATTTCTAGACTTCGGAAAGTTCAAAATTATTATTATTTCTTAAATGGTCATTAAAAAACTATACAAAACATCAATAGATCACAGTCCGGAGAGATTTTTAGCTCAACCGGCTAAAATCCTACATTTTCTGAGACCAAACGGTTGCTTGAAGCATTCTCTCGGCTAGACCTTTATAAAATAGAGAATATTCTCTGATTTTCCTCTTAAATGATCGGTTTTTTTCTGAAGATTTTGAAATCCATTCGGAAATTCTCAAAATCAACCAGCTAGCTCATAACTAAATGCCGGTACTCCCCGTACATTGCAATAGATCTATGCAAAACATTGAAAGAAATATTAAAAAAACATCTGGAGATCTATACAAACATCAAAAGATAACCATCTCTAAATGTTTTAATCATAATTCACTGAATAGTCTAGAAGTAGTTAAATGTGGCATTTGCCCAAATGCAACTTGCTCTCCTTCAAAACGATGCAGATCTTTCTGTGACAGGAACCCAAGTATCAGATTATATTCATTATTGGGATTCTAAATTAATGCATTTCTTTTTCTTTTTTTTGACACAAATGAAACAAATTAATGCATTTCTTTCAATTGAGTGCCTTTGCAAGTGAAACTGTTGGTCAAGTTTATCACCCAGTTAGAGAGTTTACATAGTTTGCTCATTTACCACAGTTTTTTTACTTTACTGTATGTTAATCCTCAAACGCCGTGGCGGATGTTTTTGTCCAATGCATGACAAAAATCTCTATATATAGGACAAAAGTGCAACTATTTATCCTTCAAATTTTGTGGGAAAAGGGAATGTCTTCTATAGTAGCTTGTCTCCTAATGAGTACTTTTTCATTTTTTTAAGCCAACAATTCACACGGTACGGAAGCAAATGATTTCCACAGTGACCATCTTGTCATTTAAGGGTTAAGTGCACCCATGCTCGACACTAGCCTCTAAGCATACTTTCTATTATAAAAAATAAATAGATTTTATTGGATCATTTCAGCAAGTGAAAGAGGAGTGAGTCATTGTTTAATTTACTAATGAGGTAAGGGGTCCCTTTTGCATCCTTGAAAAAGAGACCTACCACATAGAACAAAATTGTCCTGTATGGCTCCTTAGTTGACCCAAATCTTGGCTTTTATTAACTAACAAAGACCCTCCCTAGCATCTAGCAAAGCATAATATCTTCCCTGCATAGGGAAACCCATTGCCTAGTCATACAATGTTATGATTCCAATGTTTTTTAACCCATTAAAGACAATGTGTTGTCAAATTTTCAATGGAAGTCCATTACTTTGTATCCTTGGTTTCTTCCCTATTTATGAGTGAAATTTTTTTGGTTTTATTTTTTGAAGATGAAATCACATGTGTAGTGTTTGTCATAAATTTTTCATTTTTTTCGTGAGAATTTCAAAATTATCATGAATTTTTCTGAGAGAAAATGCAAGAAAATTCATCATGTTCAAAAAGCCTGAAATTTCCATAATAGAAGTACATCATAGTTTGTGCAAAACATTATGGTTTAAAGAAAATTTATGTATTACTCCATGTTATTAGTAAAGTGGTTATAGATTAAACTTTACTAAAATGCTTATGTAAAAGAATTTTTCAAATTTTGCAAGCAAAGTAGAAATTGCACTTCAGAATTTTATTTTGTTTGATTTTTTCTAGAGCAAAAGAATTTTTTTAATATCAAAATTAAGTTTTAAAAGAATAGAAGTTGAAATACATTGGATAGTATACCATTTTTTTTAAAACCTTATTTAAAATAAAATAAAAACTAAAATGTCTTGAACTCAATTCAATAATGTGGATAAAGCATCAATAAAGTTGCAAACAAAATATTGGATGAAAATCATCCATTCTTCAACATGCACAAAAGATACAATTTGACCATCTAAAAGACATAAAATGTCCTTGGTATAGATACAAAGTTACAATAACCACACCTAAAACTGATTGAATGAATACTTTAGTGTGGTTCCCATTATTATAATTTATTTTGGGTGGTCAATGTTGATGATGAATAGTAGCCACAATCCCTCAAAGGGATTTAGGGTTTTTTGAGGGGAACTCTTAAAAAAGAAACAACCCTTTGAGGGCTCATTTTTTTCCGAATGTGTATTGTTTGTGAGAGATTGTTCTTTAGAAAGGTCAAAATGTCATGGAGTAAGATGCATTTCTATGAATTAGGCAGTCTCTCTCTCTATTCAAACTAGATCAATAATTTCTCAAAATTTTAGGCACCTTTTTAACTTGACCGAGTTGCTAGAAAGGTACAATATTCTAACGAACTATACTTAATCAATGAAGTTTATACTTGAATATTTTTTTAATGATGGAAGGATTTTTGTACATGGAGTTAATATTTTAGGATAGGCACTAATTTGTGGAAAATATAAAAAATTTGAAATCCTATAATTTAAAAATGTACTACTTTGTACTTTAGTAAATGTTAATTTGATTTGCCTTGTTCAAATAAACTTCAAAATTCAATAAAAATTTGAATCTAAAATTTACAAAAAAAATCATTTGCCCATTTGCAAATCTACTAATCAAAATACTTACACCAATCAAATTGGTCTAAAATCACACTTATTGCATCAATGTATTCAAAATAAATGAATCAATCTACTTCAACCCTTAAACACATTTGAAGTTGAATGATTTGAGATTCAAAATTCTAGATGAAAGATAATGATTTTTTATCCAATATTTTTGGAGAGTTCTTTTAATGCTTTTGTTGTGGATGGTGGTGGAAATTACTTCATTGAGATATTATTGACTTTTCTACATAAGAAGATGCTAAAAATCCAAATGACAAAAAATACACTTTTAGTATATTTTGACAATTTATTTATCTTTACTCTTCATCTAAATTTTAAACATTAAAATGATCTATTTTGAATTTGAACTCAAGTAATGAAATGAACCTTGTATATTAATTTTATTTTTTATTTTTTATTTTTTATTTTAAAAATTCTAAAATCTCTAATTTTATTATTTGGGATTTATAATCATGGTCTATTGATTTGCTAATTATAGAATGTCATGAAATTTTTGGTTGGAATGCACCATGATGTTTAGATTTATAATGTAGAGTAGTAGTGACCTTTTTCAATTTTTTAAGGCATATTTTGAAGATGATATGATTTTTTTACTAGTTCTCTAGGAATTCACAATAATCTCAAATTTTCACCCTAAAAATTGAATATTCTAGGACATTTGATTATATATTTAAAAATTAAATTATATTTAGTAAAAAATAGAGTACACGGAGCAAACCTATTAGAAAAATTTTAGGCCTTGAAAGGGCCATCAAGAAAAGGTTCTCTAAATTGTGAACAAGTGTAGTATTGACTAGATTATTTGATAATACAAAAACAAAAACAAAAACCATTGAAATATTTAAAAAATGTTTTTTTTCAAAAAATAATAAAATAATAAAATAATCACAATTTGATGTAATAGTAGTGCCACATCAAATTGTCAAAGTTTTGTAATTTCAGATTTAGTTTTAAAATTACATTTATTTATTTTTTTAATTTTTAATTTTTAAGTATTTGTGAAATCTATCCTACACCATTCAGGCCCTATCATTTGCTAATTTTAATTTTAATTTTTTTTTGGCTAGCATTATTTGTTGTTGAAGAATTGATGGCCTTCTTTAGGGTTCAAACTTCTTATAATGGTATTGAAGTTGAATACCTAATCTTAGGGTTTATCCATTATGGATTCAATCTAAATGAAGTTGTTTGTTTTAGTTGGATTTGTTGGTTGGTTGGTTTTGTTTTGTTTGTCTGTTTATTGGTTTGTTTTGTTTGTTATAGTGAGATCTTTTGGACCGTGTGTCCATAGTTGCATTCTTGGTATTGTTAAAAAGCCCTATGTAAGGAAGGATGCATGGACTTTGTTTCATGCCATTTGAACCTATGGTGTGAAAATTATTGAGCTTAAAAAAGTTTTTAGGAATTAAAAAATTACAAAAATTACTTTTGCTTATATTTGGACTGTGAGTGGCAACTCACAGGGAGCACAAAAGTAAAACAATCCATAGCAGTCAAATAACCTATAGTGGTCACTTAGAAAATGACCCCATTGTGAATTTTTTAGTATGTGAGATTTGGGCCAGAATCAATGTCTTACATGATAGTGATGAAGTGAATAGTACCTCACTAAGGTAGTATGGCCTTAAAGCGACCATTTATCAGCTGTTTTGCCTTTTTCACAGGTTTCCATAGACAAAATGATTTTTAGCCCATTTTTCAGAGAAAGAAAAATAGATGCATAACACAACACAAGTAGTTTCGTATTTTTCCAAGCATTTTTGAATTACTTATGAATTTTCAAAGATTCAGGTCATAGGCACCTATTTGTGATCATAGGTGTCCCAAAATCCGTCCCCTTGTGACTTATAAAGAAATGTGCAGAAACCAAAGACAATGATTGGCTCTTACAATAAAAATAATAACTTTTCTTGAATTCATTAACAGACTAGAGAGGTCCATTCAAGGATCACTTGACATTCATTCTACAGCTACTTGCAGGATGGTTTGAAGAAGATGGGCGCTTTAAGGCCATACTACCTTAGGAACTTTCAACTTTTCAGTGTGAAATTCATTGCAAGAATTGACTTTTTAGGCCTCCTATGTTAGAAAATATTGTGATTGCATTAAGCGCATCTTACCACCTAATACAGTAAGATGAGCATTATGGATTCAGATTTTGTTGATTATGGGGTAATGTACAGGCTCTTTTAGGCCATGATGCACTGAACACTTCAAAAATTCCTAGCAAATTCATATTTTGTCAAAAAAATATAATTTCAATTGCACTTGCTGTTTCTCACACTTGTACTAATGTGGGAAATAAATTGAAAAATTTCATGAACAAGATGATGTCAAACTCCTCATTCTGACCACAATGGGCTGTTTTACCTTAGTAATTTCTGAAATTCCTCCTAACGGACTCATCGGCAACCCCAATCATTCATCCACAGAGCCAACGCCCACTTCTACATCCACCACTATTCATCCAAAATCAAAATCTGCCTTCCCCGCAACGCACCGACCCTTCCCGCCATTCCCTGCAAACAGAATGCCCAGTCGGCTTGCCCGATTCCTCGACTAATCGCCTCGAACTCAATCCAATGTGTGCCGGAGACCATTTGCACGCCCTCTTGGACAAATTTCTCCCGAAATTCTCCTTTCAGAGAGCCTTTCAGCCTCCAATTTGCGGCAGGGATGAAGTTTCTTAACACTTTTGAGCCAATTGGGAATGTTTCCCGAGCTTAGTCGAGCTCACGTGGAGATTTCACAGCCTGCTTATGTTGTTTAGGGTTTCAATAAGCTGAGGTATTCACGGAGTTTGGGTTTCGCTTCTAGTTTCTGGAGTTCTCTGGAGCTAAATGGTCAGATCTGGGGTGAGAATGCGAAATTACCGAGAGCTTCGTTGTGGTATGCGTTTGTGGTCTTTAGGTTAATCTGACTCTGCGCCTCGTGTCGATAGAACTCTTCCGTGGTTGAGTTAGCATTTCATTTTATGCGGCATCTGTTTCAATTCGCGTTGCCTTTTTTTATTTGTGCATTTTGATTTATGCTGCATTTTTGAAATTGGATTTTGGTTTTATTTTTTATTTATTATTTATTTGTGTGTGTGTGTGTGTGTGTGTGTGTTTCGTATTATGGTGCATTTGTTCGATTGTGATTTGATTATGGTGTGATTCGTTATATTTGTTTTGAGTGGTTTATGACTCATTTGATTGATTGGATTTTAGTTTTGTGGTGTGTTACGGGTTGGGTCTCATTCGGTGGCTGCATTCACAATGGCAGGAGGATTTGTGTAGAGTGGTGTCGTTCGACTGGATATTTCTTCCGTGATCTGCTTGGTTACCTACGAATGACTCAGCTGTGTCTAATTGCCTTTGACAAGCTAATGCATCGAGAGTAGTGGAGTTCGTTCGAGTGCGCAATTTTGATGCTCAGCATGAGTAGGGTGCAAAGGCCCGGAAGAGTTTGGGATGATGCCGTTCAACACTCGGCACATGAGCTGAAATGCAGGTGGAGAATGGAGTCTAGTTAGGTTTTACTAAGGGGACAGAGAGAGAGAGAGGGGGAGAGAAGATGGGGATTCAGGGGTTGCTTCCCACCCTGAAGTCCATCATGAACCCGCGTCACGTTCGTGACTATGCAGGGAAGCGGGCGGCCGTCGACACCTATTCTTGGCTTCACAAGGCTGCTTTCAGCTGCAGCAAAGACATATGTCTGGGACGGCTTAATGACAGGTAAGCACACTCTCAACTGGCACTACCTCCGGGGTAAAAGTGGACTTCTAAAGGCACTCTCACGTGTTCACAACTGGACCTGTGGAAATTGGTCTTACAGAACCTGGCATTAGAGAGAGTTCAGTGTGCTTGGATACCTAGCAGCACAAAAGAATTTCTACATCCTACATTGAGTTTGATGAGATTCGGCATTGGGACACCATTCGCTTTGTTGGGTTAGTGTTTAAGTTTCTGAAAGCTCGATTGGTTGATAAGGATGTGTGCGGCTTGTGGAACACATAATGACACATGCAATTGTGTGTGTACGTTAGGTATATAGACTACTGCATGCATCGAGTCAATATGCTGCGACACTACGGTGTGGAACCCGTTCTAGTGTTTGATGGGGGTGGCCTTCCTATGAAGTCTGATCAAGAAATCAAACGTGCCAGGTATTTTGCACACTATCGTTTCTAGTTACCTTGAAAGTAGGAGTACTTTCTTCTCTTGCCGTTGGATGGGATTGCCACTGGTGAGGATGGACATTAGGTAGAGGATAATACTTGCTTCATTTGAGCTTTTAAACCAGTGTGTGGGAGTGATAATTGGGAGATCAGTAAAGAGCTGCGGAGAGGTCACTTTGGGTACAAGAACCTAACTCTCGCGAGACAATTCTTTTATCAGTATGAGTGAATTCCTTATGCAATTTTAAAGTGGGAGGTTCTAGACCACTAATAGTGTCAATAGACAACCCCATTTATATTCAAAGAGTACGGGCCATAGACAATTAGTCATACTTACACCACTTGCTAATAAGTGCAACCAAGTATTTGAATAGATGAGGTTCTGGTGGTAACAGGGGTAAGTGTTGGAGGCGGGATCAGGTCTATTAACGATTAGTATCCTCCATCGTAGCAGATCAAATAACAGTGTGGTTCTTAAAATTGAGGTCGTTCTGATTCTGTTCGACTGTATTACACTGAGACAGATCGAGGAAGGAAAATTTAGACCGTGCCTTGGAACATGAGCGGGTGGGAAATCAATCCGCTGCTTATGAGTGCTTCCAGAAGGCTGTGGATATAACTCCTGCAATAGCGTTCAGATTGATCAAGGTAAAAGTGCGTTGTTGCATTGTAGCGCTTCTGTTGTTTCTGTGTACAAGAATCGGACGTTGCTTCTACTGTATTGGTTCACGTGCTGCCTCTTTGTTGACTTGATACATTCTCGACGTCTGAAATATATACCGCTATCTGGTCATCTTTAAACAGGTTTTGCGACAAGAGAACGTGGATTATGTTGTGGCCCCGTATGAAGCAGATGCTCAAATGGCTTTTCTAGCTCGCAATGGACATGTGGATCTTGTTATTACAGAGGACTCCGACCTAATTGCATACGGTTGTCCACAGGTATACAGGGAATAACCTAACCTTGAAATTGCTCTCAAAGTTTGACTTCATATATGCGGACATTTGGTCTAAGATGGAAGTGATTTTGTAACTCGAATTTTAAGGACCTAAAAATAAAGAACCTTATGTTTCCTAAGCAAGCACAAGTCGTATTGTAGACAAAGTTCACTAGTATGTTCTTATGATTGAATTGATAAGAATTGCTTCAATGACAAAAACTACGTTTGTGGCAGATTCTTTTTAAGATGGATAAATATGGGCAAGGTGTTGGATTTCAGTTCACCGACATTACGGCCAACAAAGATATCGACTTCAACAATTTCTCCAAACAGATGATTCTGGAAATGTGCATAATGAGTGGTTGTGATTACTTGTCTTCGTTGCCAGGAATGGGTGTGAAAAAAGCTCATGGTTTGATTAAGCGTTTCAAGACCTATGAAAAGGTCGCTACATTATCACTTCACATTACCGACTCACCATTTTTGTTCTCTAGCATCATTGAACAATCTTCTATACGTAAGGGACTCCTTAACTATAAATTCAACGATCTATTGTGAAAATTTTCCTGTCTGTTTACAATGGATCGTTGAATTTAGAGTTACGGAGCCCCTTACGTACAGAACTGGAGTAGCTGTCTGTTCAGTGATATTTTGAACTGCGTTATGGTTGTTTTCGGTCACAATTCTCTTGATAATTTGCTGTGACTTGAATATGGGTGCAGGTAATCAAGCACTTAAAGTTCAGTGGCGTTCTCATAGATAAACAATATGAGCAAGGCTTTCAGAGAGCTATTCTGACATTTCAACATCATCGTGTTTACGATCCTACAAAAGGGGAGATGATTCATCTTACCAGTTTACCGAGCGACCTTGACACTGACCTAGATTTTCTGGGACCATATCCTCCCTTGTATGCCTATTTGGTGACAATTGCTTTGGAATAGGTCGTCAATGCTTCGGATAGGCTGTACGTAACCCTATGAATATACATTGTATCTGCGTAGATCTAGCGCTCGTTATGCACCTATCACCATACTCCGGCGCCAGTGGACTTCTCTACATTCATATCGAGCGTTGTGCTCTTAACTCTTGCTTACATATGTTCCTCAGACAGTTGCCAATGCTATTGCCAGAGGTGAGGTGGACCCAACCACCTATGAGCCCTTTGAGGTATAGTCTCTTATCATTGCACTCGTCAATCTTTGGAATTTTCTGTGTGAGAATCGCTGATTCCTGATATTTATGGCGCTGGTGTTTCAGGACATGAGCAGCTCGGAGATGCTAGGTACAGCTTCGAAAGCAAAAGTGTTTAGAAGCTCCCCGAATATGGAAGCGGAGCGTTCTCCTCAGAGTACTGCGCTGATTACTAACTTCTTCCGTATCCACCGAAGTATTCAGATACTAGGCATTTCTTAGACTTATCTGGCGAAAAGCTGCTCCTGTGCATTTTCGGGTCTCTTTTGTTTGCTTTTGCGATAGAGTAATACAGTCTCTCACCTAACTTCTGGGCTTGGGGTTACTTATCCTTTGAAATCATGTGTAAGGTGATGCTCAGGTTGGACCCTTGGTTTTCCAAGCTTGTCTTACGTATGTTCAGTCAACATATAGAAACCAACAAATGTTAGTAGATCCTCCTTCGGAAGTTTTAGGAACACACTGTCTATCGTGTTCAGTAAAAAGGAATTGTGTTTATGTGTACTTAACTTTCTTCAGAGGGACACGAAGAATCTACGAAGAAGCAGTTTAGGCGGCCAAGAAATACACCCGACAGTGCATCATTGCATTCCCAATGGAGCCAAGAGGAGACGGCATCCCAATTCACCCCTTCGCCAACCATCACCAGTCAAACCTATTCGAGTCCATTCAGCAAATTTTCTTTTACTTCTCAGAATTCCCCAGTATTTGGGACTCCTCCAAGTCAAGTATCTCCCTTCGTGAGTGAGGATCTGGAGTTGGATGAAGGGTTGCCCCGGATCATTGTAAGTACATCAACTAAGATGAGACCAGAGTGTTCTGCTACCAGTTGGAAAATAGCGTTTGCTTTGCAGGTGTTCTGTTTACTAATTATTTGGTGTACACAGGATCTCACGTCTGATTATCCTCCACCTGAGCATCCCCTCAAGAGAACACACAGCTTTTCAGGTGGAATACTCTGTCTTAGCTAAACCATTAACTTTTTGTTGTTGTTGCATCTTCATGTCTTTCTAAGTACCGGTATTTGACTTTGGTGCTCTTCATTGAAGGAATGGTGTTGGTCCAGGAGTTCACTTGCATGTTCTTGTGCTAGGGCTTCTCACTGGGTCTTTTGCGTCTGCAGAGGAGAAGAATGAGAGTCCCTTCTATTCCCGGATAACGTCAAATCCTGTCGATTCGAAGGTTTCGAAGACATCTGTCTCTTCTCGAGTGCAGAAGGCAGCTGCCCAACTGGCCAGTGCTGTGCAGTTGCGTGCTGAAGCCACCTGCCTCGGTGGTCCGGGGAAAAGGAGTGCATATTTCTCTCAATCTTCACCATCGCCATTGCACCCAAGCGGTCCTGGGGTGAGCCTAGAAGTCGATCACAAGAGGATCGTCGATGTGCTGGACATATCTGAAGGTTCTTTACCTAGTATTCACCCAGAGGCCCCGGTTTATAAAGAGGTTGCAACCGAATGTGACACTCAGCGCTTCAATGATGTTCAAAATTGTCCAGATGTGAACAAGGTATTTGTGAATATCTATGCATGGTTCAAATTTCTTGAACCTCTCATTGCCCGAGTGGGATTTTCTTGATGTACTCATATTTGTTTTTGGTTAGGCGTAATAGTTTGGACTCTGACTGCCCAATCACCTCCCACATACAGGAGATCTTGAAGGATATTACGAACAAAGGAAAAACGCACGCAATTACTGCTGGAAAGAGTAAGTGTCGGTGGTTCCCGTGTCATTTGGTTAACCAAATACTCGTCGTTTTTTAACCATTTTAATTAGAAGCCCGAATAACTTTTGGCAGGATGATAGTGATCACCAGTTGTTTGTGTTCGGACTCTCGACTTTGAATGTACCTTCTTCCGACTATTGATATGCTCTATGTCCGTCAGGGAAACATGTCCCGCATTTCAGAAGTGATCTGCTAGGAGAGAGACCGACGAAAAGCAGAACTTTCTCGTCTGTATCACATGTGGGTGAATATGGAGGCCTTGCTCAACGATCCATGGATGACTTCGTGTCAACCCTCACTCCGTTTCGATCCTCACAGCGTGACTCTGGTGCCAGTAGTTTACCGGCTCCTTCAAAGCAAGGAACCCGAGCCAGTGGTCTGAGAGCACCCTCAAAATCTGCTCGCAGGGCTTCCTCGTCCAGGTAATTTAGCAGAGTGTATTCATTGTGATTTGCTTTTACCTTTTTGAGATTATGTTCTTTATCCATGTTACTTATTCCTGGATGCATTCAATCGGAAATGAATATTCTAGTGTCCAGAGTTTACCATTTCATTGGTTAATGCATCCTTGGGCCCTGCTTGCTCCACGCAAGCCACACGAATTAGCTAGTTGGTGCCTTGAGGCTTGTTGCCCACCTGGAAGTTAATTAAATTCGTATGTGCCCGCACTTGCTATGTAACTAATGAGGATTTAGAGTTTAAATAGTGCTAGTTGCTGCTACTTGGTGCGAGCGACGCTTGCACTTCAAAACCATTGACATAGTCACAATTAGTTTACTTCGCCGAAATTGGGAGCTAAGTGATTGGAAATGAATGTAAATCCAGCGCTCGTTGGTTAGTGCGAATTAGTGTCAGTGATGGTACTTTGACAGTGCGGGCACTCGGTTAGCTACTTGATTGGTCCACTCGGGGCCTTAGTTTGCGTGATTTGCATCCTGTAATTTGCCTCCAACCTGGACTGGATCGTTTTCACTTCTTGAAACGGTTTGGCTGAAAGACGATTGACGATTGATTTCCTACTCAAGAAAGTATTTGTCCTCATCTTACCTATTTTGAGCCATCCTCTAACTGTTGAATGTGACTACAGGGCCCTCACTACAGGATTAACCAAGAAAATTAGCGACTTCGTTCTCTCATCGCCAGTCAACATGCGAAGACTAACTTTTCCTGAGACGACTTCGGCTGCTGCTGGTGCTGTGAGGTGGCAAGTTTATAACGAGGCCGACTGGGAAAAAGCATAAATTGTTTGTTGAGAAGCTCAGATTAAGTATCAGCTTGATTTTTGGAGAACTAATTATTTTATGGGCGGTTGGATTCCTGCCAGTGCCCTGCATTGCCTGCTACTGTCATTGAGGTTGGCAGTCATTTTCTACATCTTAATCATATTCGCTATGGGGGGAGAAATTAATTCTGCGAGTGTACTTCCTAGGTGTGCATGGCTCCTATTTTCTGGCTGTGAATGCTTTGCTACTCCTACCAGAGGAGATAATTTCTCTCTAATGTTTACTTGGAGCTCGTAGAAATCACATTTGAAGATTGGCATTCTTGTAATAGGCATTGTTGGCTTCTGAGAAAATGAGAAACGTTGTTCGTAACCTTCTGTGAAATGAGTGAAAATTTCTCTGTAAACCTGGCTTGATAACTTTGCTTGAGGTTAAACATTTGCTCGTGTCCTCTAATAAACTGGCAATGGCAATTTTATGTTCAAGTTGGTTCGTTGTTTCGCTCCACATTCTTGCTCAACGTTGCTCGCTCTATGCTAATAGTTGTCATGCTGAATTCTTGAAACACACATTATTGGCTTCTGAGACAATGAGAAACTTGGTTTGTGTCTTCC
Source organism: Climacium dendroides (assembly GCA_950106755.1). Lineage (NCBI taxonomy): Eukaryota > Viridiplantae > Streptophyta > Bryopsida > Hypnales > Climaciaceae > Climacium > Climacium dendroides. The sequence goes on from OX467092.1 coordinate 13,278,127, forward strand.
AGTGAATGGAGTGAGAAAAGTTCTCTGTAAATCTGGCTTGAGAACTTTGCTCGAGCGTACACATTTGCTCGTGACAGTCCAACACGCTCTCTAATGGCAATTTTGAGTTCAAGTAGGCTCGTTATTTCACTCCACTTTCTTGCTCGACGTTGCGTGCTCTATGGTATGAGTTACTGTGAGTTGCTAGTTTTGAACTGCTATGGAAGAATTTTGGGTTCTGGGATGAGTGTCGTGGGGTCTCTTCCAGGGAGGGAAGAGCAGAATCTGCAGGACAGACTGTTGGGAGGGAGATGAGTGTGATGAATTAATAAATGAAAGCAGAACAAAAAGTTCTGAGTTTCTCTCATGCACTTTGATCATTATCCGCCTTGAGCTCCGTGCAGGGTTACAAATATCTCCTATAGAGTAACATGGAACCAGTATCATATCAAACAAAAGAAAGTTCAAATCTCTGGTCAATATTTGAGCATTCAAAGAAATAACCCGAGTTTGTATAAAATCTTCACATGGAAGTAAATACAACAAGACAACTATGTACAACTGGTTGCAGAAAACGACTTCCAAAAAAGTTTCAAGCTACACGTCTCATCAAAGAGCGAGTTCAATTCAATGTCCCTGAATCCAATTCAGTCTGAGCTCAGATCGACACCATGCTCCTTGAAAAAGGCCTTCGCTTCCATGATGTCCTGCATTCATCACATCTCTCTTATCAGAAAGAAACCTTGCCAACTAGGCCAACTTATTCTCTATGAAGATAAAGCCACAATAACAATAACCAGAAGAAAAGGGGGGAAGTCTTTCTTAAGAAAAAAAATTTGATAAAAACAGTTCAGCATGTGTGGGATGATTGAAATTAGCACGGATACATGTCACAAATGAGGAGCATAACGTCACCTTTTGCATTAGGTCAGCTTCTTCAGGGCAAACCCGGAATACCATCATCCCATAACCCAGCGCGCCAAGTCCATAACATCCTAACGACGCAATCGCGTACATCGGAAACTACACAAAACCACAAAACATCCAATTTCAATGGCCTACATCGCACACACCTTCAATCAGCTCATCCCAAACACATTCAATCGGGATTGACGCACCAAAACCCGACAGGATTGTGAAAATTTTGGTATCCAATTTGGTCCAGTGAAGACAATTAAGAAGTACTACCTTGTTCAAACTCTCTCAGCAGGAGATCCCGTCTCGCACATAGCAGTCGCACCAAGTGCATCCAACAGGAGAGAATGGGGGATGACATGAAGCTTACGTAGGGAACAATGAGTTGCAAGGAGGGAGGGAGATCTTTGGTGAGGAGAAGCGAGATCCAGAGCACCACCACAGCGATGAAGATACTACCGATCTTCCACACCTGCTTCATGGCGACGGAGAAGTCGAACAAGGTCTCATACGAAGATCGCACTACAACCATAATTCGGTCAAAAACACGTTGCGCTAAGTTCCAGAGCTCCAAGTTCCAAGTACTAGAATTTAGGGTTTAATGGTTAAAACCCAGCAGAAGAAACTCAACCATCCCGCAACTCAAGATGAAAAGGATAAAACACCTCACCTACTTCACAATTGGGATGAAATGTAAGCAGGATCCACAAGTACAAACAGGTCTACCTCAAAAATAACTCTTGACATGAAGAAATCAACACTAGTTGTCAAAATCTTGGAAAACTAAGAATATGACCTCACCAACGCAGGCCTCAATATCACTCGCAAAACTAACCACCCAAACAAGAAAAAACAACTTCTTTCCTCCTTGCCAAGCCTCGACCACCCTCAAAAAGAGAAAGACACGCAATTGGATACTTCAAACCCTAAAGTCGACAAGCTCACCCAATTTCGCTCATTCGCACATCGAACACATTCCCATACACTAAGGTACCTGGATCTACACACCACGCTCCCCACCACACCAGAAACATCCTTTCAAATGGGGAAATACTCTCCAAAATTACCCACCGATGGAGAAGCCAAAATGCAGCGAAATTGGAGCGGGAAAATCAGCCAGATGGCCTCAGTCACCAAGCAACCGATGTTTCCGAGGAATTGAAGCCACAAATCGACACTCCGCAAACGAGCTTGCTTCCCTGGGCATGGATTATTGCTGCTTCGACACCCACGTTGCTGTTTCACTTGTTCTAGGGTTTAGAAAATTTGGTGCTGTAAGGTAGTTGCATAGAAGGTACAAACAATGAATCTTTTTGAATGAACAGTGCATTCACCTATTGTCCACATTAGGTCAGCCTAAAAAGCCATTACGGGGGTTGTCTTGTGATGGGTACTTCTACCATGAGGGTGATGAAGAGATGGGGCATATATTTTAACCTAATCCACATAGGGAGAAAGGTGGGCACTTTTTGCTTTTTTCTTAATCACTATTATTAAAATGGTCAAATTTTCATATTTTCTTGTTGGCACGTGAAAGAAGGTGCAGCGCATCAAAGAACACAACATGTGGATATTGTATACAAAAGTTATAAAGGGTCAAAGCTTTTTTGGTAGAGGTTCTAAAATCGTTTCTTCCAGATAGGTACATATTCATTTTGTAAATGTACTCAAGGTGATGATGGTGGTTTTTGGGTCAATGGCACATTTGTGGGGCCCACTTTATATTCTAGTGGCGGACTCATATAACATCAAAGGACTTGCCATGTCATTTGGAAATGTAGATGGGTCCATTCACAAATATAATGGCTCTCTTTGCTCTAATGGTATGGATGAATTGACAAAAATCTTTTCTTTGGCTTGACCAAAACTTGGATAGGTATACTTCATAAGGTCACATTTGTATGAAAAAAATGTTCAAAATGGTAGTGCTTCTTTGGATTCATTCTTCAAGACAAGTTGGCTACATTTTTTAGATTATTTGGAATTGTACAACATGTAGGAAAAAAATAGTAAATAGAAAGAAGTAGAGAATGATTCAAAATATTAAATTGTTAACAATTTATTTATGGAATTGAAAAATTCCAATCCCAATGGTTGTAATGTTGTAATAAGCAATCTATACTTGATGTTTTTTATTTTTTCCAAAATATTGAAAATTGAGTTAAATAAAGGACTTCAAAGTTTATTTGAGAGTAGAGATTGCATAACTACCTCTAGGCTATCTACAAACTAAAACTCCTCATAATTTTCATTTTATTAATTAAAATGGAATTATTCAAAGATTTACATGTATGTATAAATCTAAAGAACAAATTTCAAATTTTTATTTCTTAAAAAAAAAATTTAAGAAGTTTTTTTGGCTGCTCGAACTATCCACTGAACATTGAAATTACATTTCATGCAATAACTTTTGAACCATGTAGTCAAAAGCTATGAAAATTTTTGAGCCTTAAAGGTACTACTTGGATACATATTGAGTAAAAATTTCAAAGGAAAAAAATTCCATTTGTAATGAGCTACCCAAAATTGCTATGTTGCCAAAAAAACTCAATTTAGGGCTTAAGGGGTTAAGCCAATGTTGATTATGTTGCAATGTGTTTCTATTTTCTTAAAGATTCCTTGTCTTTACACTTCTAGTGTTGTAGTTTAATCACTTTTGCTAGACTTCCATGTTGGTTTGTATAGTAGCCAACCCATTTCCAACCATCACCTCATTAATCTATAGGTTGGTTTCTTTTTATGAAGTTGTGCTTTCTTTCTGTGAAGTAGTAGAATTGGAAAAGTAGTTGTGGCGCATTATGATTGGCTATAAGGCTATCAATATTGCAACCAATCCTTGGTTGATTTTGCAATCAATCTATGATCAGAGAGAATCTTTTATTAAAAAATTCATAATAATTATGTTTTATATAATAAAATTTTGGAAAAATATACAATCCTTCCAAACTCTATTTTTGTGAATGGAAAAAAAATTTGCATTCAAAAAAATTGTGTTACAAATATGCGTAATTGCTTGAGTGGTTGAAAATGGGTCAACTATCTTACTATGAAAGAGAATTAAATATATCACTACGCTTTTTACTCTCAACAAGTGGCCTTCACATGGGAGGCAACCTATTCTTAATCAATGACCCATTTGGCATAATAGGGTGGTGAAATTTTGTGCATGAGGTGATTAACAGTGATTAATTATGGCACAGTTCCCGGCACAATTGTGGTGCACTATGATTGGCTACAAGTCATTCAATATTGCAATCAACCCTTATTGGACTTTACAACCAATTCTTGGTTGAAAATAGAAAGGTCTATATAACTAATATAGGTGGAACAAAATTTGCCACTAAAAATTTATAGTATTATGTTTTGAGAAATAAAATCTGAAAATTATAGAAACCTTATGAACTCTATTTTTGCACATGGAAAAATTTTCACACTATTAAAACCTGCTTTATAGATACATGTATTTGCTTAAGTAGTCAGAAATGGGTTGCCTCCCTTAGCTACAATTTCATCAACTAGCAAGTGACAAATTAGTTACCACCAAAGCCTATGATTCATAGAGTCAGTTTTCATAAATGCTCTATTTAGCCTTCAAATCTTTGATTTTGTATATTGTATTTTCATTCTTTTAGTGAATGTCAAATAATATTTATAAATTTTTTTGTGGGAATAAATTTCTTTAACTAGTTGTTTTCAAATAAAATGCAATAATATACCATTAGAAGAATATGAAGAAGTTTTAGGACACAAACAAATGAAACTCTCAATTAGATCCCATTATGATTTAGAAAGTAGAAAATGATAGAAGAGTTATGAATCTTGGGAAATCTTGCATTGTATGCCCATAAGCATTTTCCTTTCAATAGAAGGTGCATTAGAGTACTAAAATACTCTTGAACTACAAGAAAACATAGTTAGATTCATTCATTTAAGAAATTATAACAAATGGAGATTTTAGAATTTGGTGTTCAAACAAATCATACTAACAACTTTTATATTGAATGCACATTGTATTATAATGCTTTCATTTGTTACTTTCTTATTTGCTTAGTTTCTTTGTCATTTGAATTTATTAAAATCTAATGACATGCAAATGTTTTTGTAGTTTCAATCTTGAAACTTTATGAAACTCTTTTGACCCCATCCTTGTTGCCTTTCATATCCTTGATAGTTTCACTGTGATCATCACCTTTATATGAAGATTATGGGATTAGACTTTGGTTCTTTTCTAAAATGAACTGTTTGGAGAGTAAGCTCGTGTGTCAATAGTTTTCTTTCTATCCAATATTTTGTATTATAACAAGCTACAAGTAACAAATTGTTTTTTAGAATGTTGGGCAAACTTAACTACTTTTGTATTTCAAATTGGGAAACCTCTAGGTGTTTTTGCAATTGCTAGTTGTATGAATTCTATATGCAATTTATAAGTTTCTAATCTAAAAATATCCAATTTAGAATTAATATGACAACTTTTCATCCAAAAATACTTCAAAATAGTCACTTCCAATGCAATCAACCCAAACCCAAAAAATTACTAAATTTTTAGATTCAGCCTCAAAATCTAATTTATTATAGAATTGCAATTGATAATTGTTGAATTTTTTAGTACTATTGTCTTTATGGAAATCCTCTTTAATTAGGATGGATATTATAAGTGAAAAGTGAAACATCAATTACTACAAAAACAAAGTTATGTTTTGGCCCCTTAACATTGTAAAATGAGATTCAACATTATATAATCATATACTTATAGCGCATGGCTTTTTAGTGGGATTATCAACTAAAAGTTGTTATTGATAGGTTGTTTCAACCATACCCATGACCCTTGCATTTAGATGTACTTAGATGAATGAATGAAAATTAATCCATATTTTATAATTTTATAAATGTAAGAAATATAAATAACTTGTGACTCCAATGATAGAGAATTGGTGTTTTTTTCTTATAAAAATTATATATGTGTACACACATGTACATGCATGATAAAACTAGGTGGGTGATATATTCCATTTAAAAAAATATAATTGAAGTCAAAACTCTTATTTGCATTTTTGCATTGATTTTGAAAAAGAGGTTGCATGACCTAAAACTTGTTGGTATAGATAACAAACATGCACATAGATCCAATATTTAAGATGAAATGTTATGTGAGACAATTATTTGTTCAAACTTTGGATCAAAGCAATTTTTAAAATAGAATAAATCAAATTTTTTAATACATTATTTGTATTTACTATATTAATAAAATAATGAAATTTTTCTAGATGTGAATCTTCAAAAATAGAAGAACTTTTGATCTTTACAAGGGTAACAAGATTAGTTATGCCAATATATCTCTACATTCTTGATGAAATGTCATTCCACTCATCTAAATACTAATAATTTCATTCAAAAAGCAAAGTCCACACCGATTTATGCAACCACATGTAGCACCTATTTCACTTTCATGGGATGAAATGATTGGTGAAGTCATGTTGAAAGTTGTATGCCATAAGTTTCTAATTATATATTATGAAAACTATCTTTACAAACCATATAGGTCTATATATAAGTACATAATTGCACCAATTGACCCTTCAAGTCTCTCAACCCTTCATTCATAATCACAAAATTCCATTCTAAGAGGTTTATCCCACTACATGTAATTAAAGTTTGATGGTGGTAATGATTAATTAGGTGCAATTGCCGGTATCCTAATGGATACTATATATGTAGAAGATAAGAACAATGACATTGAAAAGTCAAATGCTTCCTTGTGATAAACTACCATTAGTTATTACAAAAGAATTGAGGCCAAAGAAGACCATGAAATTGGACTAGAAGTGGCGTCACCTTTTGAATTTTTAAAATTAAAATTATTAATAATAATTTAATATTTGCGATCCTTTTTGGTTGAAATTTAACCAACTAGGAGTGCAATTTCTTGAGTGGATGGTGGCTCTCATCCAAGATGTTGATTTTGATCTTAAAAGCAAGGTTTTCCATAAATGAATTGGTTGACATACATGGTGTATACAAGTTATGGACTTGAAAATCATTATGTAGACGTAGTTAGTATAGAATTGGATGAAAAGTTGCTAAGGTCCTATTTAATGGAAATTTTGTGTGACAATAATATAGGATTGGAGTGCAGCTTGTCATTGTAAAAAACAATTTTATTATAGCCTTTTTAATTTCAACTCCAACTTTTATCAATCTAGTTTTTTCTAATGTGATTCAATTTTGAAATTTTTTGTCAATCATTGGCACTTATGAAAAACTTACAAGACTTCATTTTGGCATTTGTGATGCTATCATTCAACCGTGATCAAATAGAGCTATAAACTCCATCAACAAAGAAAATTTATACTTGTCTACCAAAGAAGTATCTAACACTTTAAATAGATATAAGTCTGGATCATCAACTATTGAGCTTCAAGGATTGATTGAAGAGGCCTTGCAATATCCAAATTATCCCAATGAATGCTTCAATTTTGCTAAAGTTTTGAAGAGTGCTAATGTAATCCATGAAGAAAAACCACATGATTCTACATTTTCTTTCGATTATTGGCTAATTTTGCCATTGAAAAAATGGAATAGGTTCATGTGAATGGGGTATCACCAATTTGTTTTTAAATATTTTTTTCCACAAGTACTTCAAGTTAAAAGATCAAAGTAAAATCAACCACAGATTGCAAAAATTATAAAGATGCACTTCATTGTGAAGAAGATGGTTGGTTGAAGTTTAAAGTTGAGGAAAAAATAAGAGACAATTAATGTCCGATATCTCCTTATTAGGTGGATCCTATATTAGCACTTTATAGATTATTTCTGCTCCAACCTATGGCAAGAACTTTAATCCAGGCTCAACATCATCAATTAGGTCATCTAATACAACATAACCATCATATTCTACCCCAAGTACTTACAATTGGTGGCAATTTATGCAAGATTACATTAGTTACAAAGGTGCCATTAAAGCCCTTTTTATTTTGTTATAGTGATTAAACAACCCTCTCAAACAACAAGAGGGTTAGTAGCTACTTTTTAGTTTTATCTATGAAAAAGTATTGTTTGTAAGTTGCATGCTCAAATTGGATACATGCTTTTGGGAGTGATGCATATTATCACTACATGAGACATATTTTCATACTATAGAAGATTCAAGATTTTCCACCAATATCTTAATCAAATTCTTCAATCCTTGTATACCAAATTCCAAGTACTAAAATTTAGGGTTTCTTGACTTTAATTGGCAAATGAAATTGAATCATCCTACAACTCAGCATAACAAAAGATAAAACACCTCACCTACTTCATAATAATTCATAATAAGCATGAAATTTAAGCAAGATCCACAAGTACAAACATGTCTACTTCAATATAACTCTGATATGAATGAATCAATACTATTTGTCAAAATCTTGGAAAATTAGGAATATGACCTCATCAATGCATGCCTCAATATCAATTGCAAAAAATAACCACCAAACAACAAAACCTACAGTAGAAATACCATAAATGGTAAGGTTTCTTCAAATATCATAGTAGAATGTCCTAAAACGGACAATAGTTCACTCTATTGAACATTGATTGAAAAAGATTCAATTTGCTCACATTGATATTCAGTTATAATAAGTTAGTTTTAGGATTTGGTGAAATTATAGTACACCACGTTTTGCAATTTGTTGTTTTAGGAATTTAGGGTCGTTAAATTATATTATTAAGTGTGTTTAAATCAAACAAGCATGATGAAGAGATGGTGCATCTCTTTTGACTTAATCCACATGGGTTGAATGCTCTAGTAATGGACAATGATGGTAGCAAAGGACTTGCTATCATGTGGAATTAAGGATAATATAAATGGGTTCATTTATAGTATGGTTCTCTTTACTTTTGTAGTATGGATGAGATTTTTAAAATTTTGATTTTTTTGGTTTCCATAAACAAGTAACATTAGAAAAAATTTGAACTCTACAAAGGGTTGCTAACTTTTGATTTTTGGCCCCCCAATAGTGCAAATACAAAAAAAAAATTAAATTAAAAAAATTCTTTAAAAATAAATAAATAAATAAATAAGAAAAAATAAAAATAGTCAATCTGTACTAATGTATTGCTGATATGGTACTAGTATGACATGTCAAATTTAAAAATAAAAAATAAAAAAATATTTTTTTTCTATAATTGTACTGCACGGGCACAAAACTCATGGCTTCTTTAAGGCTTGAAATTTTTCCTAATGAAACACTATAAGAAATCAACGTTTTTATAATAAGGCCATAACATACTTGGTACATTTTTTGGACATCAATTGTGTCCACACGGATGTCAAAAAAAATGCATTATAATGGACATGCCCCCAAATGTGCAAAATTGTAGAAAATGCAGCCTAATTTTAAGAAGATTTTGGATGATGTCAAGCATGACATGGTCTTTCAACATCATTGGAGGTTGCCATATGGCCACCACGTTAGAGCCAATGAAGCGGGCAATGTGACATATACATGTTTGTGACATGGCATGTCACGTCAATACACCTTTATAACATCAAAAAGAATTTATTCAATTTTTTTAGAAGTCTATACGTTTTTTTAGATGTTTTTTAGGACCTTAGGTCAAATGTCTAGATGTTTTTGCAACTTCAAATTAAATGTCTATTCAAATGTACAAATGTTTTCTAGGATGTCAACTGCGATGTTCAAATGTTTTTAAAGATGTCAATTGCAACATTTAGATGTTTTTTGAAACATTGAGACATCAATTGAGAAAATGTTGTATTCATACACAATACACCATGCACGATAAAGTAACAACATATACAATATGCCATACATTATACACCATACATCATTTTTGGTAATTGTTTTTAAATGGCTTGGAAAGCCACTTATTGTAAATATTTAAAAATGAAAAGATATGCTTTTTATATTAGTGGGGCAGTAGGAGGTATGACTAACCATATGGAATATGTAAAACATAGAATTTGTATGAAAAGTAGAATTTTAAAGATGAGTATCAAGATGAACATAACATTGTCTCAATTGATGTTTGAAAAAACATCTAGATTTCTCAATTATATTACAAAAAACATCTACATGTTTTAGTTCATGTCTTGATGTCCAACTTGATGTTGCAAAAAAGATCTAGACATCGCAGTTGATGTCTAAATAAATAGTGTTAAAGTTTACAAACGGTGTCAAAGTGTGTTGACATGGTGTGCTCAAAAGGGTCATCTATAATGCAAAGGATACAAATTTCAGAAGAATTAATATAAGGGGCATAGCTAATTGTAGCATATTGCAATGGACTAGTATAAGAAAGTATGAAATAAATTCCAAATTGTTTTAGCAGAGAAATTGCAAACTATTTGCATAGAAAGTGAGGAAAACATTGTAATTGGCACTCAAGTGAACAACTATATGAGGCTTTTCATTATTGTAACCCTTGAAGGAATAAGATGATAGAATCTATCCATTTGAACTTTTGAATGGCAAATACTCTGTTGGATGGAACAAATCTCAATATATGGTAAATATTAAAAAATTCACATAGTTGTTGCTTTCTCCCATTTCAGTAATTTTGAATTTGAGAAGTATTTTGAATTTAATTTATGAATGTTAATCTATTAGAAATAGGTGGCTAACATATTGTTAATCCTATGAAAGGAATAAGTACTTAGGGATGGAGAAAAATTGTCTTTGACATTTATAGTCTTCATACTACATCTAAGAACAATGTTTGTAGATATTTTCAAAAAAATTGTATTTTTAGCAACTTCAAAAATAAAATGTTCAGTATCTTGTGAAGAATAACAAAAAATAATTAGAGTCATGCCTAAGGTGTTCCAAATAATATGCTAAGAATATCAATTGTTAACCCTTAAAGGACCAAACGGTGTTTTTTGGTAATATAGCAATTTTAGGCAGCTCACTACAAATAGAGTTTTTAGTTTTTTTCTATGAAAATTTTCACACAATATATGCCCAAGGAGTAGCTTTAAGTCCCAATAATTTTTATAACTTTTTACTACATAGTTAAACAACTATAGTATGATATGTAGTTCTTATTGCTCATTGGGCAATCTAGGCAATAAAAGAAATTCTTTAAAAAAGATTTTTTTAAGAAATAAAAGTTTGACACTAAATTTTTATATTTATATAAAAAATGGAAAACTTTGAATCATTCCATATTGATTAATGAAATAAAAGTTATGAGGAATTTTAGTTTGTAGGTAGTTATAGAATCTCTATTCTAAAATAAAATTTGAAGTCCTTTATATAACTCAATATTTGGAAAAAAAAATTTAAAAATTGGGCATAGATTGTTTATAACAACATTTCAACCATTGGATTGACATTTTTCAATTCCATATATAAATTGTTAACAATTTAGTATTTTGAATCGTTCTCTACTTCTTTCTACTTACTATTTTTTTTCCTATATGTTATACAATTTCAAATGATCTCAAATTTTTCAAGCATGTAGCCAACTTGCCTCAAAGAATGAATCCAAAGAATTACAACCATTTTTTCATAATGATCTAACCTTGTAACGTACAACTACCTGATTTTTTGTAGGAACTAAAAAAGGATTTTTGTCTCTTCAAATGCTAGTATCTTGCAATCTACATGGTGAAAATATCTGGAAATTTTTCTACATCTTCAAAAACCAAAGTACTATAAGATCCTATGGTTAGATGTGTTCCAAAATGGTTTTTTTCAAAAATTTGGTACTTGTATTAACGATGGTAGTTTTGGAGCATTTTTGATGAAAATATAGTAAAAAAACTTTAAGGATTAAATTGTTGAAATTGACACGTGTAGAAATATGAAATTTTTTATGAGGATTCAATTTGGTCAACTAAGGCTTTCAACCCTTTGTACTTTAAAATGTGTACAAATTTGAGAGATATTTTTTAATTTCTTCATTCTTTAAATAAAAAATTACTATTTCAACCTTACATTCCAATACAAATGTATACAAGGGACTAAAAAAACACTATAATTGTTTGTCCTCCAAAGCTACATTTTTTTACTTATAAAATTGACCATTTAGAATTTTTAGAATTAAAAATTAAATAGTTGACATTTCCATGGTGAATTTGATACCTACTATAGAAACTAGTCTTTACTTTTGTACAGTTGAAATTTAAAAAATTCAAGAATGTCTATGTACAGCAAGAAATGAAATTGTAACCATTTATTGGAAATCTCCTTTGTCAAGAAGTTGTTGGGCCTTGAGTGGTGAACTTCAATCTTTTGCATGGCACATATGAAGTTCATATTTTCCAAATATGAATAATTGGAAAAAAATTAATTTCATAGTCATTCTTTAAAAATTCAAACTAGTCATATGTTCATGAAAAAGTGAAAAATTGAATCATTTGTAGCTATAAAAGGAAATTGAAATACCATGAATGCAATGGTGAGATTGTGCCAACAATGAAATTTAAACTATTTCAAGTTGTTCTTATTGAGAAAATTACAAAATTGAGTTTGATGTAAAATGTATCAAATCTATCATTTATCTCGTAGTAGCTTCCACTATTAAAACAAGAATATGTTTCAAAGCTTTCACATCACTTATTTGAATGACTAAAGCATATCTTCCCTCATAGACAAAAGATTTGTCTATTAAAAAATGATAGTACTATTTTTTTTCTTCTTGCTTGGTCCTTTTTGACTCTTTTGAGCATAACCAGGCATTCTTGTAGGTTTTGGCCACCAATGGCAATAAAAAACAAAATTTCATAAACCTTTTTTTTTCTATCGTGAAATAAAGGTTACAAAAATGATGCCCTAAATGAAGATTAAATGAGTCAATAGACTTGTCAAGTGTCCAAGGGGACAATTGAGATTTTAGGATTTATTTTGTAAGTACCTTAAACTAGGCTGACTATTTTTAATTGTGAAGGTGTATTTTAAATTGCAATTTATAATAATTTTATAATGATTGCTTTGAAGTAGAAATTGTACAATGTAATACACAAAGTATATTTATATGATTAGACCATTTGTTACAATGACCAATGTTTTCCAACAACATTCGACCTCAAAAATAGAATTGTCATTTTCAAATGAATTCTAGATTGCGTACTACCAATTTTTCAAGATTTTATGCATTTTGAATTAAGAATATTCATATAGTGATGTTTTTATATTTTCATTTCATTTATGTATTCAAGTTGTTCTTGAAGGGTTGTGTCTTAATTGAATATATCAATTTCAAAGGTCAAACTTATTGTTGTTCCTTAAAATGTAGAGCATTTCAATTTTTAAAAGTTGGAAATGTACATCATATAAATACAAGAGAACTAATACAAGAATCTTGATGCATCTTGAACATCTTCATGCATGAAGAAAAAAAATTAATGTGCTTCAAGAATATGTGGCTTTTGCTAACTTTTTGTCTTAAATGTCTTCTTGTTTGCAAAAACATACCATGTTTTTGTCTTATGTTGCAAAAAGTGAAAAATGTGGGTTTTTTTTAGTGAAAGAAGAGAATGAAATGGCAATTTTAGTTTTATTTTTACAACAAAGTGCAAATTTATTATGAGATTTGTATGGAAGTGCACTATTCACATTGTCCAAAAGAGTTCAAATTGTCTTGAGGGCTCTTTAATAGAGGTAACTCTTGCCCCTTGAGCATTGAAGCATCTATTGGAAATGATGAATGTTGTGAAAAGTGAACTTGATTCAATTAATATTCATTGGAAAATCTTTAAGAGATATGATGTAATATATCAAGGGAAAAAATAATAAATATCGCTCTACATAAATTAATGATATATTTATTTACACCAAAAGAGTTTCAAATACTTTATATATATTTTCAAAAGTGACCTTGCTATGTTTAGTTTGACACTCAAGCATTAACCCCTAAAGGACTAAATGACATTTTTTGGTAATATAGAAATTCTGGGCGGCTAACTACAAACGGAGTTTTTATTATTTTTTGCTAAAAGTTTCACACAACATTTTTCCAAGGAGTAGCTTTAAGACCCAATGATTTTCATAACTTTTTACTACATGGTTAAAAAGTTATTGTTTGATATGTAATTTTCAACATTTGCTAGGCAATCTGGGCAGCAAAAAAACTTCTTTAATAATTGCTTTTAAAAAAATAAAAATTTGAAATTGGTTCCCTAGATTTATTTATACATTAAAATCTTTGAATCATTTCATTTTGATTAATGAAATGGAAGTGACGAGGAATTTTAGTTGTGGGTAGTTTGGGGATAGTTATGGAATCTATACTCTAAAATAAACTTTGAAGTCCTTAATTTAATTTAATTTTTAATATTTTTGGAAAAAAATAAAATCATAAGATGTAGATTGTTTGTTACAACATTTCAACCACTGGGATTGGCATTTTTCAATTCCATAAATAAATTGTTAACAATTTAGTATTTTGAATCATTCTCTACTTCTTTCTACTTTCTATTTTGGTATATGCTGTATAATTCCAAATGATCTAAAAACTTTTAAGCATGTAGCCAACTTGACTTGAAGAATGAATCCAAAGAGTAACCACCATTTCAGACATTTTTTCATAACAATCTGACCTTGTGAAGTGCAACTGCCCAATTTTTTGTAGGGACAAAAAAATGATTTTTGTTACTTCACATGCTAATATCTTGCAATCTACATGGTGAAAATTTCTGAATTTTTTTTCCATCTTCTCAAATCAAAGTAATATAAGATCCTATGGTTAAATGTGTTTAGATTTTGTTTTTGTTTTTCAAAATTTGGTACTTGTACTAGAGATGGCAATTTTGGAGCATTTTTGGTGAAAATTTAGTCAAAATCCTTTAGGGGTTAAAGGTCTAAGAGGTTTTTTTCAACTTTGTAAATTTTTTTGTTTAGGTCTCTATTTTCTATTTTGACATCATTATATTTTATTGCATTGTTATATTTAAAATACCTAGCTTCATATCTTAGTATACTATGTATATGAAAACAAAATCTTATTTTCATACATCTTGGAGTTTTATGGAAATTATATACCAATATATTTGGTTCTTTAAGGGACTTGTTAGGATTAATCAAAAGGAATTGATTAATAAGCATATATTTAGGTGAATGAGGAAGATGAACAAAAAGATGTATGAATATTGATACAATTCAGTAAAAGGAATCGATTAATAAGCATATATGTATGACAAAAGATCCCGTTTCATTGGCATCTTACAATAGTAGATGTTAGACCTTTCAAATGATCCTCTTTCATTTGTTTAAAAAAAATAGATAGATAGATAGTCACTAGCTTTGCCAATTGCAGTGACTTAATTAATTTTTGCATTTCTCTTGAACCTTTACTCTTGTATAAGATCCAACATCAACATAAGGTTGAAGTACCAATTTTCAACCACGCCCAATTGGGTGCACTATTTCCAACCTTAGGTTAAAATTCAAGCTTGCAGTGCTTTTTTTTTTTTTTTCAAGGTTGGGACTAATAAGGTTATGACACATGTCTCGAAGTAGTGAGCAAGAAAGTAGGAAGTAATGAGTGGCAAAGTAATTCTTGAATGATTGGAAGACTCTAAACATTCTTTTCTATGGAATCAACAACCAAGCAGGGAATTTAGATAGCATGGATATGTCAATACATTTTTGGGACAATATCCTTGGGGTGAACCTTTGCTTTTTTGTAGTTGTGTTGAATGCAATAAATGTACATGCTTAGGTTTACAGTTTTAAAAAATATGAAACTATCTATATTTCTGAAATCTTTAAAAACATATACGATTAAGCGCACAAATGTATTTATATCCATCAAATGTGTCACATTGGCATATGCATATCTCCGTCTGTAAAACATGGGACATAGACAAAACATGGTTTGCTCTTTTGGGGGAATAGAAAGCAAAGATATGTCACATTTATTTGTCATTCGTTAGCATTCTACTGTCTTTCTTTTGGAACCCTTGATTGAATAAGTTATTTGTTGGTCAAATTATATATTAGACAACCAATGAGCCACGCTACCTATGAATAGGTTGTCACACAAAACCAGTTTTACATTTTTCAATCACAACCTTCGATCTTCATAATCCAAGGGTGTAAGAAGCAAGTTGAAAAGAAAGAAGGTTATGAGTTGCAACTTGTAATGGCAATGGTGACGGGTTGCCAATGGAACAATAACAACCGGTTATAGACTCTTAGACTTGCATTCTAGCTTTTATATGGTTCAAGCTCAATTTTGAATCACAAAGCAGAGGGGAGGATTTTTAGGTGGACCTAAGCCTAGAGCACATAGTAACAAGTTTCATGATTAGTACTAATCAAATCTTTGCTTGCAAACTCATAGTTAAATATTGATTGATTAATTAATTAATTGACGAGGTTCTTGAGAATATTTTGGACTTGTTACTATACACTTATAAGGTTGAGGCATTGATAATTGATCATTTAAGCAATTTTGGAGCAAATGGTATGGAGTATGAGGTGGTGGAATTTTTTTTCCATATACGAAGATAGCAAATATGGGGATAGCAAAATTTTTAAAATTTTATTCCCGAAATTGAAATTACTATAAATTTTGGGAGCCAAAAAGTACATTTGTTTGGGCCCTCTTCAAGTCACGTGTTCAGGAATGCCAAAGCAAATGAATAACTTGTGCATTTGTGATCTATTGAGCAGATCCTACATTCTTTATAATCAATCTGCAAAAAAACAATTATATTTGGAGAGCTGAAAGTATTTGCTTCAAAGTTCTTAAAGTTGCATTTTAATCATTTATTGGTGATGATTAGACACATGTTTTGCAAAGATACATCTTTGCAGATGTTTTTGCAAAGGTTTTTAAAAAGTACTCTCTTCGTTCCAAAATGATCTTTTTGTTGGCCAAAGAGAAAGGGGATTGGCAAGTAGTTTTCTATCCACTATAGCAAATATAGTGGTCAAATCCATGGGAACACGGAGCATTTCCATTTCCATTGTAAATAATCCCTTGATTTGTAGTTTTTAATTGAATTTTTTTGATTCTATGGGCTAAATATGTTGATTTAAGAGTGATTGATTATATATGCCCTAATGGGAGTAAGTAAATGACAAAAACAAGTCATCATTACACCTTCAATTGGTATCCCCTCTTGTTTTGAATGGCGCCCTGATTTAGTGCCTCTTGTCCACCAATGAGCTATGAGTGAATTATGATACTATGGCATTTTCAAGGAAATTCATTCTTATATCTTCCTGTAGTACACAATTGAGTGGCCACTAGTGCTCCTTAGAAATGGTTCAAAAATTCAATTTTCAAGTATTCTAAAACTACACTTTAAAATGATTTTTGAAACTTAAAATTTTAGGATAATACGGGAGTGCAAAGAACTTTACTTATTGCTCAAAAAGATTTGAAAAAAAAATGTTATTTTCAACCTTAATCTAGAACATTTTTTCTAAAAAGATCATTTTGGAATGGAAGAAGTATCTTGTACTCTTGCGACTAACTGATTGAGATGGGCCAAATTCCATATCATCAAAGCCAAAAAAACACATCCTACACAAACTACAAAATGAAACAAAATGAAAACCTCATAGATCCTATTCAAAATGGCTAAAACAAAACATTTGGGCCTCTTAGTCAATTGAGTAGTAAAGCTATTAGGAAGGAAAGCTAAACCACCACCTAACACACCAAAGCTATGCACATTGGTCTTAACTACATGTGAAAATCTTGGCTACCAAAAACTCTTTGTGGTCATCAACAACCAAGAATAAAACACAACATTTGAAATCCATTGAAGAGGACCTAAGATTCAAAGATTTTGAATTTCTCCAAGTCATTTATCTATTATCATAGGTCTCTCAAATATTTTCAATGTCAGACTAAATATCTTCCGCATCAAAGTCAACATTGTCCAACTCTTCCATATCAGATTCAGTATCTTCCGACTCTTCTATATCTGACTCGTAAAACATGTATGTATCCCAAATGCGACGGTTTCCAATTTCAATTGGAAATGGCCCAAGCTCTTGCTCCTTCAATTCACCTTCCTTCCAAGCCAACCAAGAATTTGGACCAGATAAACTAGGTCCCAAATATTGAAGCGCCTTCCGCCCAATAATATCCAACCTCAAATTAGAACTTTCATCCAAGTATGTAAACCGCACAGGGTGCAACAAAGGCAATGTGCCCAACATTTCAAAATCTTCTTCATAAAGCTTTAGTCTTTTACAATTGTCAAGAATGAGTTCCTCAAGGCTTTTTGACTTACTTAAGTTAGGCAATTGCTTTAGAGAAACGCAATCAGTAAGGTCAAGATATCGCAATGCCAACAAGTCACCCATTCCATACATTCGAGCCAATGAATGACTTGAAGAGAAGTCCAATACTTGTAATTGCTTGAATGCATTCAAACAAGGTGCCTTGCGTTGTCTCCATCCATAATAACGAAGCTTTTGGAGTTGATGTGGGATACAATGTTCTGCAGGTTTGGTGTGATTACTAATTTTCAATGCTTGCAACTTGGTCAAAGATAGCAAACATGGCACCTCCCATAAGCCACCCCAATCATCAATCTCCAATTGAACCAAGCCATCAAGTTGGTCAAGCCCTGGAATATGAATCTTATATTCGGAATCAATTTCAAGGGTGTGTAGTCGAGGTGACCCTTTTGTGGTAAGTCCCATTAAGGTTTGTAAGTTTATAGGATCATAAACATGCACAACTTCCAAAGATGAACAATTGCTCAAATCCAATACTACACCAACTTCCACCCTTATGAGCTTTACTTTAATCAAGTTGTTGCAGCGTGCAAGTGCATTAGATCCAGACAAAACACATTGCTCTAATATGAACAAATATTTTAGGGATGCTGGAAATTGACCCACAACATGCATCTCCGGCTTAACATCACGTGGAAAATAAGGGCTTTCCCACTCAAAACAAGTCAAGTGCTTCAATGATTCTAGGCCCTCAAGTCTCTCTAAACAACTAAGATCGTAAAGATGCAAGTTTCGTAAGCACGTCATGCCCCTCAAGTTCAAGCTCCCATGGACAAATCGTAAACCAATAAATTGCAATACCAAAACATTTGAGAAGTATTGCCATTCAATTCCCTCTAGACTTGTGATTGGATTGGCAGGGGGTCGATAATCACGTCGCAAGTAATAGAATGAGTCTTCCTCCTTTTGCCATATACAAAGTCGGGACAATTTTTGCCAACATCTACTTGCAGGTGTAACCTCAAGCTCTGAGAGATCCCCATTGTCCCCATATACAAGCACCCACTTCCGATCCCACATATCTAGTGCTGCACCAAGCTTTCCAACTGCTTCTTGTGTCAAAAATTCATGATACAAATCATGCATGGTGATCCTTCCTGATGTCAAGTCCGCCTCTTGCAACAAGCCTTTTTGTTTAAGGCTATCTAACTGCCATTTCCATACAACCACATATAATTATATCAAACAAGCTAATCATCTACCATTGCAATTAGGCAGTCTTAATACATTAACTTGCAAACACTGCATCCTAAAATCTCATCCGTGATCCATACAATTAACTTCTCAAATTCAAAACATGGATGAAAGAAGCAATCTGTGTACCTGACTTTGAATCTCGAATTCATTTTTCTTGTATAAAATACACAATTGCTCCTTTCGATTTATCCAAGGTTTCCAACAATAAAAATAATCCGCATTTATTAGACGAAGAAAGAAGCCCACATCCATAAATAACGCTTGCTCAATTGGCTGAAGTAAATCAAAACTACTTCGAAGCACATCAAAGACAACATCGTCTCTTGGAAATGACCTAGACTTCCACACCCTCGACAAGCGTTGCACCCATTCTGAGGGCTTTTCTTTAAAACCACATAGTTGCCTACCCAAGGCCTCCAAAGCTAGTGGATGGTAATGGTAACCTCTTTTAGCACCCTTGAAAAAGTAACATTTATCAACACACCACTTTATAGAATCCATATCCTCTCTCATTGTAAATTGTTCCCCATGAGCAGCATAATATAAAAATAAACTTGTTGCATCTGCTTCTTCAAGTTCGGGCATCTCAAAACATGCATCTCCATTGATTCCCAAAAGGGCAAGAGTACTTTGAGATCGAGCTGTCACAAGTACTAAACTATCTTCATGCGAAGGAATTTCTAGAAACATCTTGGCTTGCTTGATGGAATTGTAATTGTCCCATACATTATCCACAACCAAGAACGTTCTTTGTTTGTGTAAATTCTTCTCCAAAATATCCCTACACTACAAACACCAAAAAATCACAATATATAGTTCACATTTCAAGTCACAATGACTCCAATATAATTCCTACATCCAAAGAGGTGAAATGTAGAATCATTTTTATCATGTTGAACTTTGCATTATAATAGAGTTACAAATGTGATGAACTACAAAAGACCATGACATCACAAAAATAATTATACTATATAGAAAGATAAGGATTGGATATTAACAATCACCTAACCTACATTCAATGTTAAAGCTAAATTAAATCATTTTAAGGTACACAAGCCTATTACCACCTTGATTTGGAATTTGGATATCTTAGGACCAATTTTAAAAGGGGAACATATTTTTCAAAAGAGTGCACTTGTTTCACAAATCAAACCCAAGTGGAATTATAACTTTCCAAATTAAATTGTAATTATTATAAATTTTTGAAACGATCAAACTTAAAATTACAAAACCACTCATAAAGTAGAGTTATAGACACCCCATAACCACCCTTTCATGTATTTATTGGCATTTAAATTCCCACCAATCAAGGATTGGCATAAAATCATTTTGGCATTAATTTACTATTTTGTCAGAATCTCAAAGGAATTTAATATTTTGTTAGTAAATTTGGATGAAGCAACAAATAGAATTGGGACAAACTAGCTAATAGAATTAGACAATAGACAAAATTAGGTTGGCCAAACTTAGATCTTCTGAAAAAATCATTTACAAAGTAAAGTAATTTAGGTGTTGAACATTCTTTGCACTTACCACCCCTTCATCCAATTGGCGAACAAAGTCTACACTTTGCCTTGTCAAATTGATTACTGCATTTTGCCATAACTCTTTGGAATTCGAACATTTGCTGTCAAATTCAACATGGCACACCCTCCCTTGATACTCACTTGACAATTCATTACACAAGGTCTTACAAGTGGTAGTCTTGCCAATACCACCTACTCCATATAGGCCAACCACTTTCACTTTATACATCCGTGACATCTCAATTTCTTTCATCTTATCAAAAACAACCTATCAATCCAACAATAACATAAAATAGAATAGTTTAGAAACCCAATATTCATAGACTATCAAGAAATTAGAAAAAAATCTATAGTAATACTAAGCTCTTCAAACAATTTGAAACATCCATCTTCGTCATAAAATGTTCATTTTAATGAAGGAGATTTTAACTCACTCATACTTGATGCTTTATAAAATCCAAAAGACAAACACTCAACAAACAAGGACAAAATATAGATTGCCATTTAACATACCTCATGTACATGTCCTTGAACATGTGAATCATGCCACTTGATGTCGGGCAAAACTAATGTGCAAATGTGTGAGACAATTGCATTCTCATATGCCACAATCTCCTTCAATTCTTGATCATAGGACAAACCATTGAACTTGGTCAACTCATCAAGTGCATAGCACCAATCCTCCACCTTGATTCGCCCTTCAACTGGATCATCCTCTGCAAATGTTTTCCATTTTTCCAACCATCTTTGCCGTCTCTTCACATCCTTTAAGTCACTCACAGAAAGCCCATAAAAGAGGGGGAGAATGGCGACATTCATATTTGACTTCAACACCTTGCTTGCTTGTACAAAGGCATTGAGTTCCATCATTGGCCATTTGGACATGAAGTACTCCTCTGACACCACCACAACAAGCAATTGACATTGTTGGGCAGCCTTGACAATCAAGCTTGGAAATTCTTTACCCTTGGGTAAACTTTGAGGACGTTTGTCAAAAAAGGGATAGTGACAATGGTCTTCTAAGGCTTTACACAAATGCTCCACAAATTCCTTTTGAACTCCACTATGGCTCAAAAAGATCTTGTGCTTGGATTCTAAAATAGGATCATTACCCACTCCCTCACTTGACCTGCAATACAACAAAATCATTCAAGAGTCGATGAAGTTCATTGATCTGTGATTATATAACATGATTACATAAGCAACAACAAATTGACAATTCCAAATGATAAATTATAGAAGTCACAAACTATGCTTTTGTAAGATAGAAAAAACACTTCAGGTATCCTCATAAAAGGCAATTGAAGAGTTGTAGCACATTACCTACACTCAATGGCAATGTGTGAACATTCCCCAACATTAAGTTTTCTTTTCTTCATTGCATGCCTACAAGCACATATTCATCATATACACATTTTAGTACTTATGCCTTGTTCTAAAATTTCTAATGTGCACATCAATCATTGCATGCACAATTTAGTTCTCATTTCCAACTCTAAAAATTCCATTGTGCAAATGCCAATTCTCCCTACTCTTATTCACTCATACTAGTACTTAGTATTGAAGTAACTAATATTTGATCTTTACTTTTACCTATAATACTAATATTCCTTCCACATTGTTGAGAGTTAGCCATCATAAAGACTTCCAAGTCTTCATAATGGTTTCAAGAGACTATTTTGTCTTTTAAAACTAAGTCAACTTGAGAATTTATTTCTATACATCTACATGAAACTTTGCCTAAAATCAACCATAAGAATACCCCTACCATGACAAGTTCAATTTATGGTGATCATTCATGATGCAAGCACATTGACAACTAACAAATGAATTATCAAAAACAAAAAAACCACATCATAAAAATAAAAATTGTTCACTTGCTTGAAGGACTCCTTCCTTACACAACCATGGGAATTTGTCAAATAACATCACAACATGGAACAAACTTGACAAAAAAACATGATTTATTAGATAATGTCCACCTAGAACAATTGAAAATAGTTCCAAAAGTTAGTTTCAAGTCATCAACAAATCCTAAACAAAAATGGATCATTTTAGAGGTTCCAATATTCTGATAACATTAGAAGGTAGATGGATCCTATTGTGTCTCCAAAACCCTACACAACCAAGAGGCCTAAAAGTCAATCCAAGATTCTCTAAGCAATTCTAAGGAGGTCATGAGCAAACTAAGCCTTTGTCCCATTTTGATCATTTCTTGACCTGTACAAGTAATGCTTATGATAACTCATTTGAAAAGCAAGAATTGGTTTCATCTTCAAAAAATTAGTTATGTTAGGATTCACCAAAGTAGCCCATTTCATATATTACATCTATGATCCTTTAAAGTTCACACACATACAAAAATCTAATCATAAATAGGGAATTGGAAGATGCTTCAAGCTCACAAAGTGGTCACTTGAAAATTAAAACTATGGGGAATTTCATTAAAATGGCGATATTCCATGTGCCATTTTCACAATGTGCCATTCCCATAGTTTAAACTGAGTGGTCTGAAATCTATTAGTGTACTAGATTTCAGACCACCCGGTCTGAACTGTGGGATGTCAAAGTCATAGAATATTCACCATTTTAATTTAACTCCCCATAACTAAAGTCCATGTTGCTCTACAATGGAAAGTGGAAAGTCAAAACTTATAGATTGCTATATAGTCATGAGTCAACTGGAAGCTCGTAGTTCTCCTTTCCTCTCCAAAATCATGTCGTGTGCATAAAAAAGGGTTTTACACCTTCATAGGGTCTAAACAGTCCATCATTCTCAATCTCTTCAATACTATAACGAACGCAGAATACGAAATACCTCAAGAAGCAACTGCCGAAAACTATCAATCCTAGACTACAACTGTGTCCACGTCTGTGAAATTGCCTAAGCTTGTACTCTTCATAGAAACTTAAAGGAAGTGAACAGCATCTACCGAGTAACGAGCGTCATTAATTGTTACTCTTCGTACTCTTCGTACCATCAGCTGCACCAGGACAGACTCCTCCGTCATGAAAAGGCCCGTAACTCGAACCCTAACTTGGCTTGAACAGAAGCTTTGGCTTGTACGTACCTCAACGCTTTCGATGTTGCCTGTACTGCGGGTTACAAAAACCGCGGTCGGTGATGGACAATCTCCAGAAGGCTTCCCGATCCCTCCCCACACACACGTTGCAATCGCCCAGTTAAAGACCGTCGTGAAATGAATAAGATTCGATTGTCGGTACAGCGAATCAGTTCCCCAACAAAGAATCCGCCGACAATGAACACCGATTCCAACAGCTTCAGACTCTACACGCCGTAAGAAATTGTCGCCTAAACTCTCACAGCGATTCAAACCGCTTCAGAAATCCTGCGCACTGAAATGTGTTTACAGACAGCAAAGAGAAAACCCTAGTTCATTTCAAGGGTTCCAGTAACCCCAACTAGCACGGAACTGGCCGCACCCTCATCAGCCTCTCTCATCAAATTCGAATGAAGGCGAGATCCCATCAGCGTCCTTGATAATGACAGATCCTGAAGACAAGCGGGGCCTCTTTCAAAGGTAGAAAGACCTCGTTTCTGCGTGTGCACTCGAACCCTGGAGCGCTTAGTCGGGCGGAGCTGGGCGGGGAAGCAGCCTGGAACTTCACTTGCAGCAGGAGCACGCGGATGTGCGGGAAGTAGGCCGGAATCCCAGGCAGGCTCAGCGGAAAGAACAGTCCGCTCCCCGTTTTCTGTATCAGTACTTTTGTGCAGGGATGCTGCTACCGTGGATCGGTGGGGACAGTGGGACGCTCCTCAAATAGCTTCAGGGAATCGGGGTTGACTTCCTCTTGTTAGCGGGGATGATTCTGTGTACAAGAATTGGACGGTTCTTCTACTGTATTGGTTCACGTGCTGCATCGTGGTAGACTTGATACATTCTCAATGCCTGAAATATTTAGTACTATCTCGCTATCTGATCTTTTCTAAACAGGCTTTGCGGCGAGAGAACGTGGATAATGTTTTGGCGCCGTATGAAGCACATGTTCAAACGACTTTTCTAGCTTGCAATGAACATGTGGATCTTGTTATTACAGAGCAGTCCGACCTAATTGCTTATGGTGGTCCACAGGTAGAACTTACAGGGAATAACCTAACCTTGAAATTGCTCTCAAAGTTTGACAAAGTTACGTACGTAGACATTTGGCCAATAGACATGGGAGTGATTCTATAACTCACATTTCAAGGATCTGAAAGTATAGAAAATTAACTGTTTCCTAAGCAAGCAGACTTCATATTGTAGACGAAGGTCATTCATTCGGTATGTTATGATTGAATTGGAAAGACTTGCTTCAATGACAAAACTGCCTTTGTGGCAGATTCTTTTCAAGATGGATAAATATGAGTAAGGTCTTGGAATTCTCTTCACCGACATTACGGCCAACAAAGATATCGACTTCAACAATTTCTCCAAACAGATGATTCTGGAAATGTGCATAATGAGTGGTTGTGGTTTGTCGTGAAGATTGTTCAATGATGCTATTAAGCGTTTCAAGACCTAGGAAAAGGTCGCTACATTATCACTTCACGTTACCGTCTCACCATTTTTGTTCTCTAGCATCATTGAACAATCTTCTATACGTAACGGACTCCTTAACTCTAAATTCAACGATCCATTGTGAAAATATTCCTGTCTTGTTACAATGGATCGTTGAATTTAGAGTGAAGGTCGGAGCCCCTTACGTACAGAACTGGAGTAGCTGTCTGTTCAGATGCATTTTGAACTGCGTCATGGTTATTTTCGGTCATACTTCTCGTGATAATTTGCTGTAACTTGAGTATGGGTGCAGGTAATCAAGCACTTAAAGTTCAGTGGCGTTCTCACAGATAAACAATTTGAGCAAGCCTTTCGGAGAACTATTTTGACATTTGAGCATCATCGTGTTTACGATCCTGCAAAAGTAGAAATGATTTATCTAACCAATTCGACAAGCGAACTTGACACTGACCTGGATTTTCTGGGTCCATATCCTCCCTTGTATGCCCATTTGGTGACAATTGCTCTAGAATAGGTCCTCATTGCTTCGGATTTCTACGTAACCCTGTGAATTTACATTGTATCTGCTTGTAGATCTAGCGCTCGTTATGCACCTATCGCCATGCTGCAGCGCCAGTAGACTTCTCTACATTCATATCAAGCGTTGTACTCTTAACTCTTACTTACATATGTACCCCAGACAGTTGCCATTGCTATTGCCAGAGGTGAGGAGGACCCGACCACCTGTGAGCCCTTTGAGGTACTGTATAGTTTCTTCTCATCTCTGTACTGTATACTGAGATTTTCAATGTGAGAAGCGCTGGTTCCTGATATTTATGGCGCTTGTGTTTCAGGACATTACCAGCTCGGAGATGCTAGGTACAGCTTCGAAAGCAAAAGTGCAGCTTCGAAGCTCTCCAAGAACGGAAGCGGAGCTTTCTCCTCCTGAAGAGTAATGCGCTAATTCCTAACTTCTTCCGTATCCACCAGAAATATTCAGATACGAGGCATTTCTTAGACTTGTCTGGCGAAAAGCTGCTCCTGTGCATTCTCGGGTCTCTTTTATTTGCTTTTGCGACAGAGTGATACAATCTCACACCAAATTCTGGGCATGGAGCTGCTTACCCTTTTGAAATCATGTGTAAGGTGATGCTCAGGTAGGACATATGTTATGATCAGGAAGGCTTGGCTTACGTGTGTTCAGTCAACATATACAAACCAACACATGTTTGCAGATACTCCTTCGGAATTTTAGCAACATACTGCCTATCGTGTTCAGTAAAAAGGAACTGTGTTTATATGTACTGCATCTGATAACTATTAAGCCGAAATGTAGATTTACGTCAAATATTATGATGAGTGATGTTTAGTAATGATGATTCAATTTTGAAAAATGGTCTCAATGATTAGCACTTATGGAAAATTTGCAAGACTCCACCTTGGCTTTTTTCATAGTATCACTCAATTGTGATTGATGTGGAACTATAAACTTTATGAACAAAGCAAATCTTAGTAGCCACCAAAGAAGTTAATCATTGTAGAACTTTGGGCAAAAAGAAGTTTATATCACAAACTATTGAACTTCAAGGATTGATTGAAGAGGTCTTGCAATACCCAAAAAATCCCAATGATGACTTCAATTTTGTTGAAGTTTTGGAGATGCTAATGTCCTCTATGAAGAAAGACCATATGACTCTACATTTTCTTTTGTTCATTAGATATGCCATTGTAAGAATGGAATGGATTTATGTAAGTGGGACATCATCAATTTGTTTCAAAATGTTCTTTTCCACAAGGCCTTCAAGTAAGAAGATGTCACAATGAAACCAACCATAGATTGCAACAACTATGAAGATGTACTTCATCATGCAAAGAATGGTTGGTTGGAGCCTAAATTCATGGAAAAAGGTCAAGATGATATGTTTGATGTCATTGTTAACATAATTACAATTCGGTCACTCTGGATGTCACCTAAAATGCATCATCCAAAATGTGGGTTTCTTTTAGTGATCAAACATATTTTCATACCATAGAAGACTTGAAATTTTTCAAGGGTGCCTAATCAAATTCCTAAACTTTTGTACTTCAAGTTTTAATTACCAAAATTTATGGTTTCATGGCTTAATTGGAAGAAGAAACTAAACCATTGTGCAATTCAACATGTCAAAGGATAAAACACACACACCTACTTCATAATAAGGATGAAATGTAAACAAGATCCACAAGTAAAAATAGGTTTACCTCAAAAAGACCCTCTAACATGAATGAATC
This sequence comes from Climacium dendroides, assembly GCA_950106755.1. Lineage (NCBI taxonomy): Eukaryota > Viridiplantae > Streptophyta > Bryopsida > Hypnales > Climaciaceae > Climacium > Climacium dendroides. Next base: position 13,305,721 of record OX467092.1, read on the forward strand.
AAAACTATATGTCAAAATCTTGCAAGATTAAGAATATGACCTCATGCACAAGCACAAATGCAAGCTACAATATCCCTTACAAAACTAACCACCAAAACAAGAAAACCTATGGTAGAAATACAATAAACAAAAAGGACCCTTGCAATGGCACAATAGGCTATCCTAAAACTAACAAAAATTAGCTTTATTGTTGATTGAAAAAGATTCAATTTGCTCACACTTGATTATGAACAATTTCCAAAGGTATCCATTTTAGTGAAGTTATAACATAGAGATGGGTACAAATGAAAAATCTACTTTTATATTGAATAAAGTATTCATTCTTGAAGAAAAAAATTCCTTTTCATGCATTCTTCATTTTAACTAATTTTTTAACACACCTTCATTCTCAATCTTCAAAGAATGGCCCCTTTGCAAGTCAATGAGAAAGTATCACATCTCCATTCTCTCAACATTGAGAATGGGGAGAAGGGGTGACAACCTCTACTGAGCTTTGTTAAGTTCATTTCTCAATTAATTCTCTATATCATACAAGTTGAAATGCTTAAATTATCCATTTATAGTATTCCTACCTTAACTTCTTTCTTTCCTACAAACTTATACTATCCTCAATCCTTGTCATAAAGAAAAAAACATACAATTAGATATTTATAACCCTAAAGTTGATAAGTTCCCTTAATTTTTCTCATTTGCATATGTAGCAAATTATCACACACTAAGGTATCTAGATCTACACACCATACTCCCTACCACAAAAACATTCTTTTAAATGGGGAAATCAACTCTCTAAAAATTATACACCAATGGAGAAGTTAAAATACAATGAAATGCGAATGGGAAAATATATAGCCAGACACCAAATCCTCTTATGTTTTAAGCATCTACGAAATCACATTTTTCAACTTTAATTAATTGATTTGTAGGGAATGTTGAGCCTCACCACTTAATTCCCTAACCAATATTTGCGAAGAGTGGATTACTACTATAAGGGTAAACACATGTAAAATTAGTGACCGACTCGGAAGCTAAACAAAAACATGTATGAAAATCAACATGGTTCAACAGAAAACTTATTGTTCTACATTGACACCTATAGTTGGAAGATTGAGATTAGACATGTTTGTAGCTCAATCGACAACTCGTTTTTTCAAGAGATTTCTTCAAGAATTCTCAAATAGACAAACCATCACTGGCTCTGATACCACTCACAATGAAGTAACGAATCTTTCCATTTTTCCCAAACCTAGACTTAACCCTTAAACGTTGGACTAGTGACCGTGGAAATCAAACCTTTTGGAACCGTCAACCGTGTGACATCATCTAGTTTAAAAAAATAAAAAATATTCATTGGGAGTCAAACTACTGTAGAAGATTTCTCTTTTCTACCCTAAACTCTGAAGATGAATAGTTGCATTTTTATCCTACACAAGAGAATTCCTTATCATCCATTGGACAAAAAACGTCTACCATAGCGTTTGAAGGTTAAGTACAATCTAACATTGATATGAGAGTGCACAACAATAAGCCCAAAAGATTTCAAATGTTGAGAACCGCTCCTACTAATTAATCAATAGGAAAGGACTTGATCATGAAACTTGTTACTTAAGTCCACCCCCCAAAATTTCCATCTGCATTGTGATTCAAAATTGAGCTTAAACCATCTAAGAGCTACAATGCAAACCTAAGAGCCCATAATTTGAATGGTATATAACTTGTTCAATCAAGGGTCAAAAACAAAGACAGTATAATATAATGCAAAGAAGCACAAGCAAATGACAAATATTTATGCTCTCTAATATAGGAGGTCTATAAATTGCCCACGTAAGAGCCGAAACTGAATTTTGGAGAGGTGAAGCTTTTTGAAATATTTTCCAGTAAATTTTCCTTGGAAGACAAGTGAGATTGGCATTTAACCCAAGTTGTTTTATATTTTTTGAACTTTGCAGAATTAGTTATGAAATTTTGAAGTTTAAAAATCGCCCACCTCTTCAAATGTTTGTACATTGCTAAAGGCTAAGAAAGATCAATATGTACAAATAGAATACATGTGAGGAAGTGGGCAATTATAGAGCATGTGCGCTTTTAGAACCTCCTACCTTATCACCAAAAAGAGCGAGCCATGTATTGTCCATGACCAAGAAACAAATATGGACAATTTCGTTAAAATGGCAAAATTCCGCTACTTTTGGCAGCTTTTACAGTTCAGAGCGGGCGGTCTGAAGTGTATAAACGTACTAGATGTCTGAAATCTATACCATTCTTAGATGTATGAAATCTACATCTCTTATAGATGTCACATTTACAATTCTAATTGTGCGTTTTGAAATCTATATCAGTAATAGATTTTTTAAATTTATAAAAGTTCAAGATTCCTGAAAACTATACTTGTCCTAGATGTTGTGTTCACAAATTCAGAGCAGGCGGTCTGAAAATGGCACATGGAATGCCGCCATTTTAACAAAATTCCCCATCAATACACAGGTATGCCATGCATGCAGACTACATTTGTACACTTACATATATACATTTGCAAATTTCAAAACCATGGATACTTCCAAACCATTTGAAACTGTAAACCTGAGCATGTACATTTATTGGATGCAACACATAATTACTTAACCCCTTAATGCTTCAATCCTTTTTTGAATTTTTGCACATTTTTGCATATATAAAAAAATACCATTTACTACAATTTCATGAAATTGGTCATTAAAGAAAATTGTCTTTTGAAGATTCAAATATTACATTGGATGAATGAGAAGTTAGTTGGACAAAATTGTGCTAGCAAGCCCTCTGTTCATCGTTCAAAATATGGACATTGGAGTGTTTAGGAGTTAATCACCTAAGGACAACTAGGAAGAGAGAAAGAGCTGAATTTTTAAAAAATGTTGTGGGATAAAAAAAAGTTTGGTACTCCAAAAATGATGCACAAGGCACGAGATATTGGTGCAATGTGTTACTATTTTCAAAACTATATTAACATGACTAATTGAGATGGGAAAAATTCCATATCATAAAGCAAAGAAAATACATCATATACAAACTACAAATATTTAAAAAAATCAAAACCCTGTAGGATCTTGCTCAGGATGGCTAAAACAACAAATTTAGGCTTTTTAGTCAATTGAGGGAATAAGTTCCTAGGAAAGAAAGCTATAACACCGCAAAACGCACCAAAGTTGTGCACCTTTGTCTTTAACTCTATGTAGAAATCTTGGCTATGAAAAACTCTTTGATGTGGCCAACAACAATCCATAATGAAGCAAACCAACAGAAAGCCGTTGAAGGGGGTCTTGAGATAGTAAGATCCAACTTCCCTCGCGTCATTTGATTGATGTCATAGGTCTCCAAAATATTTTCCATATCAGATTCAATATCTTCTGTGTCAGAGTCAACACTATGTAGTGTAAGAAATCTGATATCTTCCAACTCTTCCATATCAGACTCATCAAAAGCACATGTATCCCAATTGCCACGGTTTCCAAGTTTGATTGGGGGAGGCCCAAGCTCTAGCTCTTCCAATTCACCTTCCTTCCAAGCCAACCAAGGAATTGGACTATAAGAAGTAGGTCCCAAATATCGAAGCACCTTCCGACCAACAATATCCAACCTGATCTTTGACCACTCACGCCTAGATGAAAATACAACAGGGTGCAACAAAGGCAATGTGGCCAACATTTCAAAGTCTTCTTTATGAAGCTCTAGTCCTTCACAACAATCAAGTCTGAGCTCTTCAAGATTCTTTGACTTACTCAAGTTAGGTAACCGTTCTAGAGTAACGCAATAAGAAAGGATGAGTGATTGCAATGCTGGCAAGTCACCCATTCCATACATTTGAATCAATGAAAAACTTGCATATAAGTCCAATACTTGTAATTGCTTGAATACATTCAAACTAGGTGCCCTGTATCCTCCCCACCTTATATAATGAAGCTCCTGAAGTTGATGTGGAAAGAAATTTTCAGCAAGTTTAGCATGAGTACCAACTGTCAACGCTTGCAATTTGGTCAAAGAAAGCAAACACGACACCTCCCACGAATTACCACATTCGACCACCGTCAATTGAATCAAGCCATGAACTTGGTCAAGCCTTGGAATACAAATTCCATCTATGTTTGAAATGTCTAAGGTGTGTAGTCTAGATGTAAGTCCTGATAAGGTTTGCAAGTTTTGAAGACGAAAAATCTCCACGACTTCCAAAGATGAACAATTGTTCAAATCCAATACTACACCTACTTCCATCGATAAAAGCTTCAACTTGATCAGGTTGTTGCAACCGACAAGCGCATAAGACCCGAATAACACAAATCGCCCATTCATATAAAGATATTTTAGGGATGCTGGAAATTGACCCACAATATGGGTCTTTGTCATAACATCATGTGGAATAGAATTTTCACAATCAAAACAAGTCAGGTGCTTCAAAGATTCTAAGCCCTCAAGGCTCTCTAGGCACTTTAATTCATAAAGTTGCAAGCTTCGTAAGGATGTCATGCCCTCCAAGTTCAATCTTCCATGGACAAATTTCAAACCATATAGTTGCAATATCAAAACATTTGAGAAATACTTCCATTTGATGCCCTCCAAACTTGTAATGGGATTAGTGGGGGGACAGTATTTAGATAGTAAGTGACCAAACATGCTTTTCTCCTTTGTCCGTATACAAAGTCGGGACAATTTTTGCCAACATCTTCCAGCAGGTATAACTTCAAGCTCTGAGAGATCCCCATCTATAAGCACCCATTTGCGATTCCCCATTTCTATTGCTAGATTGGATTTTCCAAGTACTTCTAGTGTCACAAATTCATGATACAAATCATGCATGGCAATCCTTCCCGATGTCAAATCCGCATCTTGCAACAAGCCTTTTCGTTTTAAGCTATCCAGCTGCCATTCCAATACAACCACAAATAATTACATTAAATAAGTGGCATTTCAATCACATGGTCTTAAAACACCAACTTTCAAATATGATCATCCTAAAGTCTAATCTATGATCCATTCAATTATAAGACTTTTCTAATTCAAATTATAGATGAATGAAAGCAAGCCATGTACCTGACTTTGAATCTCAAATTCATGCTTCTTGTATAAAACACATAGCTCCTCCTTCCAACTTACAAAAATTCTCCATAGCCTAAAATCATCCGCTTCCAAAGAAGGAAGAAAGAGGCCCACATCAATAAACAAAGTTTGTTCAATTGGTTGTAGTAGATCAAAACTACTTCGAAGCACATCAAAGACAGCATTCTCTCCTAAAAATGAGTTGGACTTCCACACCCTAGATAAGCGACGCACCCATTTTGAGGGTTTTTCTTGAAAACCATGTAGCTGCCTCCCTAAGGCTTCCAAAGCTAATGGATGGTAATGACAACCTGCTCTATCACCCTTAGAAAAGTAACACTTGTCAACACACCATGCAATACAATCCATATCCACTCTCGATGTAAATTGTTTCCCAGGGGCAGCATAATATAAAAATAAATTTGTTGCATCTGCTTCTTCAAGTTCAGGCATCTCCAGACATGCATCTCCATCAATTCCCAAAAGGGCAAGAATACTTTGAGATCGAGCTGTCACAAGTACTAAACTATCTTCATGAAAAGAAGTTTCTAAAAACATTCGAGCTTGCTTGATGGAATTGTTATTGTCCCATACATTGTCTATAGCCAAGAATGTTTGATGCTTGTGTAAATTCTTGTACAAAACATCTTTACACTGCAAACACAAAATGACATAATATTTAGTTCACCACATTCCAAGTGAAAATGACTACAATAATATAATGTCAAAATCTAAAATAGGAGAAAAGTATAATTAGTCTTATTATGTTGAAGTGCACATTGTACTAGAGTAACTAATGTGATGAACTACAAAAAACCATTTTATCACAAAAATAGTTATATTAGATAGGAAGACAAAGATTAAATCCTAACAATCACCTAATCTACATTCATTGTTCAAAACTAAAGTTCATCCATTTTAGATCCTTTACAAAACCATTCACAAAAGATATACTCTAGGTATAAGCACTTACCACCCCTTCATCCAATTGGCGAACAAAGTCTATTCCTCGCCTTGTCAAATTAATCACTGCATTTTGCAATAATTCTTTGGAATTGGAACATGTGCTATCAAATTCAACATGGCACACTCTCCCCTCATACTTGCTTGACAATTCATTGCACAAGGTCTTGCAACTAGTGGTCTTGCCAATACCACCTACTCCGTATAGGCCAACCACTTTCACTTTGTACATTTGTGATAAACCAATTTGTTTCATCTTGTCTAAAAGCACCTATCAAACAATAACCAAAAATAAAATAGGTTAAAAATCCAACAATCATAAACTATCTAGAAATTAAAACAAATATCTACAAGAATACTAAGCTCTTTAAATAATATGAAACTTCCATTTCACTCATAGAATTTTTAATTTCATAAAGGAGATTTTAGCTCATTTGTACTTGGCGCTTTATAAAATCCAAAAGAAAAAAAACATTCAACAAACAAAGACAAAATATAGATTGCCATATGCCAAACCTCATGTACATTTCCTTGAACATGTGAATCATGCCACTTGATGTCGGGCAAAACTAATGTGCAAATGTGCGAGACAATTGCATTCTCATATGCCACAATCTCCTTCAATTCTTGATCATAGGACAAACCATTGAACTTGGTCAACTCATCAAGTGCATAGTACCAATCCTCTACCTTGATTCGCCCTTCAATTGAATCATCCTCTACAAATGTCTCCCATTTTTCCAACCATCTTTGACGCCTCCTCTCATCCTTCAAGTCACTCACAGAAAGCCCATAAAAGAGGGGGAGAATGGCAACATTCTTATTTGACTTTAGCACCTTGCTTGCTTGTACAAAGGCATTGAGTTCAATCATTGGCCACTTGGACATGAAGTACTCCTCTGTCACCACCACAACAAGCAATTGACATTGTTGAGCAGCCTTGACAATCAAGCTTGGAAATTCTTTACCCTTGAGTAAACTTTGAGGACGTTTGTCGAAAAAAGGATAGTGACAATGATCTTCCAAGGCTTTACACAAATGCTCCACAAATTCCTTTTGAACTCCACTATGGCTCAAAAAGATCTTGTGTTTGGATTCTAAAACAAGATCATCACCCACTCTGTCACTTGACCTGCAATTCAACCAAAAATTTCAAGGCTTGATGAAGTTCATTGATCCATGAGAATATAACCATAAGCAACATACATTTGGTGAATTGATGATTCCAAATGGAAAATTATAGAATTGAACAAAGTTGTCATAATGAGATTGAAAAAAAAAAAACTTAAATGGCCTCACGGAGGTAGTTCAAGAGTTGTAGCACATTACCGGTAATCAATAGTATGTGAACATTCCCCAACATCAAAATTTCTTTTCTTCATCACATGCCTACAAGCACATTCATTGTTTATACATTTTAGTACTCATTTCTAATTCTAAAATTTCTATCCCAAACAATAATCATCACATACACATCATAGTACTCATTTCTAATTCTAAAATTTCTATCCCAAACAATAATCATCACATACACATCATAGTACTCATTTCTAATTCTAAAATTTCTATCCCAGACATTAATCATCACATGCACATCCTAGTACTCATTTTCACCTATAGGAATTCCATTGTGCAAATGTTAATTCTATCTACTCTTACCCATTCATACAAATACTTATACTAATTAAAGTAATTTATACTTGATCTACACTTACCTATAATACTAATTCTTAGACAATGTATGAATTAGGCATCATAGTCTCTTAAGTCCTCATAATGATTTCCACAAATTATCTTGCCATTCAAAATTGATTCAACTTTAGAGACTAGTTCAATATGTCTACATGAAACTTTGCCCAAAGTCAATCATTATGCATATCAAATTTATAGTGACTATTGATGATATAAGTAAATTGACAAACAATAAATAAATTATCACAAACAAAAGTCACACATCATTGAAATAAAAATTGTTCACATGCTTGAAACACTCCTATTTACACAACCATGGAAACTTCTCGAAAACATCACAACAAGAAAAAACAATGCATTCATTCACAATTTCCTAAATAATATCCACCTTTGCTTTAGAACATTTGAAAAGAGTTCCAAAAGTTAGTTGCAAAGCATAGGCAAAATCTAAACAAAAATGGATCATCCTTAAAGTCTCAACATTGCTCTATAATAAGAAGTTAAATGGATCCTATTGTGTCTAAAGAACCCTACACAACCAACAAGCACAAAGGTCAATCCATGATTCTTTCAACAATTCTAAGGAGGTTGTGAGCAAAATAGGCTTTTGTCACATTTTAATCATTTCTTAACCAACACAAGTAATGCTAATAACTCATTCTCAAATCAAAAATTGGTCTTATCTTAAAAAAACACTTACACTAGAACCTACCAAAGTAGCCTATTTCATAATTTCCCAAGGTTCACCAGCATCATCAAAAGATCACAAAAACTCAAAAAAAAAATTTCAAAATTTATATAGATAGTTTCACATAGATAGTATTTATATTTACATGTATAGATTCCATTGTATACATTTTATGTGGACTAATACTGACAAACTTACAAACAATTTTGCTTTAGAATCAATCTAACTTATAAGATTTAATGTTGAATGCAATTTTAAGAGATTTTCATACAAAAAGTTTCACAAGGTTTACTATTATTTCTAGATCAATCACACCATTGAGATTATTGTGTTTCAATTCCATATTAGACCTATCAAAAATTTAGATTTTCCTTAAAATCTTGTACTTACTTTAGCTTAACAATGCTCTAAAGATTAAAAATCAAATTGAATTTTTTTGAATTATTTTGTAAACTTTCAAGTCAACTCTTCAACATTAAAATTTTTTAATTCAATATTGGTAGTCCAACTTCTTTTAAGCTTAGAGGATTCAAAGCTTTAGAATCTAGTCAAATAAGCTACAAATAAAAAAAATTCCTTTCTAAACACAAACATCTTACAACCACTTAGTCAAAGTTCTTAAAATTTCTTCCACAAATTTTTATAATAGTTTAGAGTAGGATCCAATGGTTACATAAGCAAAAATAACAATATCTAAAGTTCCTTGCACTCTATAATAGAAATGATAATTTTCAACAGAATATGATGAAAAAAAAACCTTGCAATGACAATCCTGCAATCAAGGGTCTATAATACAAGACCTACTTTACTACAAATCAAAACAAAATCACAATCAATTATCAATTTGAATAACATCATTTTATTCCATGGTCAATACATGGATGACAACTTCTAGGGTGACAAGGACTATGGTCTAGTACTTGCTCAAGTCAAAAAGTTCATATCATAAATTGTGCAACCACACTAACCTAGCAAATAATGTTTGATTATCTTAGAAATCAATTGAACCTCTTACATCCCTTTTGGCTTAAGAACATCTTCTCCAACAAATTTGGTATGCAAAACTTGCCATGAGCAATATCAATCTTCAATAATAACTACATAATTGCAACTGGCAAGTATACAACTATAGAAATGGAAGAAAACATGCATAAACACTTCTAAAACTACAATTAGGATACACATGGAACACCAATTTATTAAACAAACTCAAGTCCAACCTCAAAAGTAAGTGTTTTATTTCAATAAATTGAAGTACTATAAGCATGCATTCAAAGTTGACAATACACATTATGGATAACCGTTTTGCAATACCAACAAAAACAAGTTACTCAAATTTGCATTGCAAGGATTTGCAACCCACGAAATGGTGGCCAAAAGCAATACTAATATGACACAAAGCCTTACAATGAAAACTTATAAGCAAAATCTAAATCTTCCAATTGTTGAACCAATGAGAAAAAAATGACATACACCCATTATACAAGCCCAATGCAAATATTTAACCTATCAATGGGGGGTACAAAATCACCAAACCACAAACTTCACCTACAACTAGAAGCAAGTTGCAATCAATCATGTGCAAGACTAAATGTTGTCATGATCCAATGCTAATGATACCTTACACCACGAATTCCATCAATGGATCACATGGAGTTGCATTCAATGTGAGTTTGGAAGCTTGCTAGTGCTTTTAAAAAACCCACAACTAGTCTTCACCCTCTAAGAGTTAGCTTCTTGGACACCACAATACTACAAGGGCAAATCCAAAACTAAATATTTTATACATCAATGAATGGAAGAAGGAATGCCTTACAACAAAGCCAATGATAAAGAGAAGCTACAAGAGATACAATTATTCATTACAATATTTTTTTTAATTGATCTCCCTATAGTTTGATCAACCACTTTGGGGTTAAGGAATCTTAATTTCATTTTTTTCAAGATAGAGAGCCCCCTTTTGTGCACCATATACCATATCTTTACTTTAGTTTATTTAGTCAGAAATTGATTTCTACTACACAAAAGAAATCTCTGTGTTTTGAGAATTTTGCAAACTAGAGCATATTTGCTCTCAACATTGTTTAATACACAAATTTATGATTCTGCTGACAAAAAAGTGATTGCAATGTTTAGTGTACTCAGAAGTATTTACGAGCTTCCCGACAACATAGAGCAACAAGATAGAATAGAAGCCCAGTAATACAATAACCATAGACACATAGCAAGGGGTCATCCAACAGCACACTCCAAGCACATACTACTTTCCTATTCAAAACTGATGAGTGCATCATAGAACAGAACAAAATTCATGTCACGAACGAGGTCCAAGCAGAAAATGGTTGAAAGAGGAAGAAGGGCAATACACACCGTACGTGATTTCAGCAGGTGCAGACTCCAGGTAGGGCGATGTTGCAAAGAAAGGGACGCTGATGTTGCAAACTGAAGGCACCTCCAAGCAAGTGGTGATGGGAACTTCAGCTTCGTTGTAGGTGCTTCGAGTTCTCTCCAAACTTGCACAGTGATGCAAGGTTTGCAGACAAACTGGGTCAAAGGGAGTCCAGGACTCTACCGTGTTAGGCTGGCCTTCGAAGTTCGCTTGAGATGCTGGCACAATGCAGACACATGGTCAGCAGAATTCCAGGGAAAAAACAAAGGGGGAAGCACGTTCTATCAGAAGGTGTCGTTGCTTATTAGCGTCCTTGCAATGGGAGACTCACAGTGAGGTTCGCCTCTTTTCAGTGCAGAGTTATAAGCTGCCAAAAATTGTGGAAACAAGTACTCGTCATTTTTTTGTTCACTGAAAAAATTCAAAACAAATCCTGAATGGGGTACACGAGCAAATTTTTTAAAAAGTACTTCTAAAATTATTTTCAAGCGAAATTCGTCACAAGTGCTTAAAGAAAAATATAATTGTTTCATAATTCTACTAAAAAACCACAAGTGTTTATTATCTCATCCATCCATTTTTAATAATATTTTTCTATCAGGAATAATGCTGGAACCACCAGAAGGACTTCTAAGCGGTGGGTTATATGTCAGGCAGATTCCTCGTACTACGCCTACATCGCTTGATTCGATAACAAAGTAAAAGGACAACGTTGCTAGGTATTGAAACAAGTCTACAGGCTGCGACTCACAAAGCGCAGGTTCAAACACAAGTCAGCTGAGGATGAACCACCATCAGTTTGTGCTCGTGTGAGGGAAAATTCATGTAAAATTTAGAATCACAATACCCAACTTAATTACATCTACATAATTCGACTTACGATACCAGAAAATTCAACACCTTGTCACTATGAAAGATTGAAGGCCACACACCTTTCTCCGCAAGCATTTGATCCCCTCAAAAATGAATTCATTCCGCACTCAGAAAACTATAGTCAAGGTAAATCTACAGATTTGAACACAAGTGCCTCTCCAAAAACAACCCAAAGCAGTAATGCAGCTCAAGCACATCTGGATATGTAGAAAGACATTACGGTGGGCTTCATACGCACTACCTGTTGAACCCAATCGAACTCTAATGCAATTCACATGAGACGCAACCTCTAGAATTTCTGTTCTTGCTCTTACTCGTGAGGCACGCAGTTCCAGTTGCTGCTCCAGCTGCAACAAGTCAGCAACCTTCAACGCTGAAATTCCTCACCCAGCATGTGCCTGCAAGCAAAAATCATTATTCACAGTAAATATTATTCATAGCACAGAAAGCAAGGTATCAGATCCTAAACCTTGAGGAATCGCTCAGCAAGAGCGACGGCGGACAGTTTCTAGCCGGGGGGGAGGCACGGGACGGGGCTGCTGCCTCTTTTCGCTGTATAGTGAACCCACACTGAGCCCACAGATTCCTTCAACGGATATATCTCGAAAATCTATGAATATTTCAAATGGAACTCAGGAGAAGAGTCACGAAGCAGCTCGTGCATTTCTGTAATTCCATCTCGAATTTAAAATGGAAGTATCAGTGTATTTTCAATCCACTATACATCAGAGGTTTGAATTGTAATCTGCTTGCCCTTAACCTTGGAAGGACAAGCGCAATGACCATTGATTTCAAATCTCGTTGCTCATCACTCTCTTTGCAATAATTTTGCAACTAAATGGAAATGGGAATTTTCATAATCATTTATCAGATGATGTGTTTAATAAAATTCACAAAACTTTCAAATCATTAGATGTTTTTTTGGGCCTCTAAGAGATTGTTTCAGGGCTGTTCCCCTTGCTGTGAACCACGGCAACGCAATTAAATTATAAAACTATTATTATTATTATTATTATTATTATTACTATTATTATTACAATAATAAATAATTACAATAATAAATAATTTTTAATAATTTTAAAAATAATTTTTTTTAAATATTATTTTTATTGTCTGATGTGGCAATTGCTCTACTACATTAAACTATTGTTGTGGCCAAGTTCCTATGGTCTAAAGACTCCGGGGAACTCTAAAGAACTTGGAATCTTGTTGAGTAGGTAAATCTCATCTAATGGTTTTGAGAAAAGTTTAAAATTATTATAAAAAAATTTTAAATAAAAAAATTCATATCAAATACAAAATATACTTAAAAAATCAGAAAATTTCACCATAGATGTATATTTTAGTCTATAACATCATAGCATAAACCAAAGTTATCATGTCATTTTACAATTAGAAAATCAACAAACCATGGTTATAGGCCCAAAGTTCATTTTGCTATAAAATATTAAAATTTATAAATTTATCAAAATTTCCAATTGGAGTAGAAACCACACTTAATGAATTCATTTCATTAGTTGGATTCAAATTCAATAATGTATCATTTTTATGCTTAAAATTCAAGAATAAATAGGTAAAAATGGCCAAAATAAACTACAAGGTTGGTTCTTGCATTAAGCATCTTCTTCTTTAGGAAAGTCAATAACACCATAATGAGGAAATTTACAACATTATACATCAAAAATGTACTAAAGCAACTTTTTTTTTTAAGTTGGATGAAAAAAAATCTTCCATCCTACACTCATAGATGAAGTCATCCAAACGAACACTTATTGTCTGCAACAACGTCCCAGGGTTAAACCATAAGTATTAAGGTAAGACAGCCCATTGCGGTCAAATGACCCATTGCGGTCGCCTAAGAAATGACCCATTGTGGATTTTTTTCAGGATGTGGGATGTCGGCAACAATGCATGTCTTACATGACAACAATGGAGTGAACACTGACCTCATTAGGAACTTCTGAGTTTTCAGTGTGAAGTCCATTGAAAAAATTGACTTTTTTGGCCTTCTGTAATAGAAAATATTTTGACTGCATTAGGCAGTGAGATGAGCATTACAGATTCAGATTTTGTTGGTCTTTAAGGTAGTCTACAGACTCTTTTGGGTTCAATGCTTCAGAAATTCCTAGCAAATTCATACTTTGTCAGAAAAATTTAATTCCAATTGCACTTGCTGTTTTTCACACTTGTAGTAATGTGGGAAAAAAATTGAAAAATTTCAGCAACAAGATGATGCCAAACTCCTCATTCTGACCATAATAGGCTGGTTTACCTTACATATTGTTTGACTGGCAAACTTAGAGCATTTTGATGGAAAGTCATTATTCCATGTTAACAGCAACTCCGCGTCCCAACAATATTCCCAGTGAGGTTCTAGTTTCTTGTCACACTCGACGGGCAATCAAACATTATTATCTAGCCTAAAAAATCTTTCCTTTCATAGATTAATGCAACAGATTTAGTTGAGCACTGGTGCAGGATCAAAATTACACCTAAAAACTTAAACATAGGAATCCTTAGAAGCTTGCAAGACCATACAGAGTTCTGACCAGATGGACTCCAGAACAATTTGTTTACAAAGACTAATGCGCAACAATTTCAGTTGGAAAACCAATTATACCAAGAATTATACCTCAAGAATCTGCAAAAACTTTCATTAAGAACGCTCTAAAGGCTTGCCAGGATCTCACGACTTGTGAACTGATAACCATAGATTCACAGCAAGGGGGTATACAGCAGCACACACCAAGTGCATACTACTTTCCTACTCAGAAGTGATGAGTGCATTACAGTACAGAACGAAATTGAGTTCACGAGCGATGTTCAAGGAGAAAATGGTTGAAAGACGAAGAAGAAGGGCACCGTACGTGATTTCAGCAGGTGCAGGCTCCAGGTAGGGCGATGTTGCAAAGACAGGGACGCTGATGTTGCAAATTGAAGACACCTCCAAGCAAGTGCTGATGGGAACTTCAGCTTCGTTGTAGGTGCTTCGAGTTCTCTCCAAACTTGCACAGTGATGCAGGGTTTGCAGACAAACTGGGTCAAAGGGAGTCCAATACTGTACCGCGTGAGGCCGACCCTCGAAGTTCGCTCTCAGTATTGCGAGTTACCAAAACCGCGGTCGGTGACGGACAATCTCCAGAACGCTTCCCGATCCTTCCACACACACGTTAGAATCACCAGCTGAAGAGCGTCGCCCCTTCCAAGATTCAATTGTCGGTACAGGAAATCGCTCCACAGCAACGACTCCACCGACAAGGAGCACCGATTCCAACAGCTTCACACCCTACACGCGGCAAGAAATCGTGGTCCGAACTCCTCAGTGATTCAAAGCGCTTCAGAAATCCTCCGCACTGAAATGTGTCCCATTGGGTGTACAAACCGACAGCAAAGAACAAACCCTAGTTCATTTCACCAGTTCCAGGAACCCCCACTGCAAAGAACTGCCAAAGAACTGCCCGCACCCTCATCAGCCTCTCTCACCAAATTCAAATGAAGGCGAGATCCATCAGCCTCCTATACAGATCCTGAAGACACGCCGAGCCTCTTTCAAGGAATGAAGGAACTCTTTTCTGCGTGTGCACTCACTCGAACCCTGGGCTCTCTTGCCTTCGTTTGGCGGAGCTAGGCGGAGGAAGCAGCCTGACACTTCCCTTCCAGCAGGAGCACCCAGACGTGGAAGTGAAGTGAGGCAGCGGCAGGGCCCAAGCAGGCTTAAGGTAGAACTGCCCAATACCACCAATTACCCAATTCCGCCATCTACAGGTTCCTCCCATTTCCATCACTTGACATATCTATTACCACAATCTTATTAATTCTTCATCATGATGGGAATGCACTGGGGAGCAGACACATCAACCCACGCTTCAACAAGGGTCTGATCATGCTTCAACAAGGGTCTACTCACAGTTTTACATTTCAGCTTTGAAAAATCACAAAAAATTCAATTCTTGTCGAAATGTCTTCATTCTTTTTGCAATTGGCTTCTCTCAAACAAGTCAATCTCTGAAAAATATGTGAGCTCATAAATAGCTTCTCAAAAGTACCTAGATTGCACACCTGTATGGTAATGGGTGGTGGATACAACAGTAAGCTCCTCGTTCTCCGTGCGAGTTCTGTGTGCAGGGATGCTGGTACCGGGAATGGGTGGGGACGGTGGAACCCCTCAAATAGCTTCATGGAGTCGGGGCTGGCTTTCTCTGCTCTGCATTCATGGTCTTCGCTTTTTCATCTCTGTGCACACTGCTGAAAATCTGCGTCGACTTTGATGTAAGGTAAACCAGCCCATTGTGGTCAGAATGAGGAGTTGGACATCATCTTGTTGCTGAAATTTTTCAATTTTTTCTTCGCATTAGTACAAGTGTGAGAAACAGCAAGTGCAATTGAAATTATATTTTTTTGACAAAATATGAATTTGCTAGGAATTTTTGAAGTGTTCAGCCCAAAAGAGTCTGTAGACTACCCCATAACCAACTACATCTGAATTCATGGTGCTCATCTTACTACCTAATGCAGTCACAATATTTTCTATCATGGAAGGCCTAAAAAGTCAATTTTTACAATGAATTTCACACTGAAAAGTTAGAAGTTCCTAATGAAGTCACTATTCTCTCCATTACTATCATATAAAGAATGCATTGTAACCCACATCTCACATACTAAAAAAAACCACAATGGGTCATTTCCTAGGTGACCGCAATGGGTTGTTTTACCTTATAGCGGGAGGCCTCCCGCAATGTGAGGACCCTACTTCAAAGGTGAGGGCAAGAGCCTAAGCTAGAGGGGCGGGGCCCTCACATCTCGAGAGGTCTGAAGGGGGAGGGCTCCCGTTGCGTTAAGCACATAGGCAGTCATCCAAAAATTTTAAAAATTTTCTTTTGTTGCTCGCCGGTCAGTTAAAAAGATTCAGTTAAAGTGCTAGGCACTATAAGTAGTGTTAGGGAGTGTAACCAATGCCTAACACTGTAACAAATGCATGATGGTGTATAATGCGGTTTGTTTCTCAATAGGAGTTGGCTGCAAAGTACTTACCAATATGCTTGAGCCCTCTAATTGTCTCCATTTGTACTAAACAAAATAGCAATTTTGAACAAAATGGCAATTGATTTACTGAAATCAATTCTCTCATTGCTTGGATTACCTCACATGGAATTGAAGTCCAATCATACTTGGTATTAGACAAGGAGAAAAAAATCTCTTTAAATCCATATGGGGTGATAGGAGGTAGAAGAATCCATGTGGGATATGGAAATTAGAATTTGTAGTTTTTCAATCACTCATAGTTAAGTCCAAAATAGAAATTGTGTATGAAGCAAAATTTCAAACCTCATTCAGGCATAGTATAATATATATTTTAAAAATTTAAGGTAAAAAAAGTTGTGAAATTAAGTTGACTTTCATCTCCAAAAATCCCTTTTGGAATTTCAAGCCTCCAATCAAAACTTATAGACAAATTTCAAAGTGGATGTTGGAAAATGTCAAAGAAAGTGTTCCTTCAACCCCTATTTGAAAATTTGTCCATAACTTTTCATTGCAGGTTCAAAATCTCTAAAAGATTTTTGGAGATGAAACTTAATTTAATTTTTCAACTTTTTTTAATTCAGAGTTTAAAAGTTATTTTTATTATACTATGTCTAAATGAGGTCTAAAATTCAACTTTAAACACAATCCCTACTTTGGACTTAACTATGAGTGGTTGAGAAACTACAATGAAATATTAATTTACATATCCCACATAGGTTGTTCTACCTCCTACCACCCCAAAACTTTTCTACTCTAGAACTCAAAATAAGGTATTGATGGCAAATGATTAGATCGTATTGGAATATTACCCAATAGATTTTTTGGATTTTAAACAATTCATCTTTCTTTATAGTTATTTGTTGATTTGTATTGTAATTGTATTGCTACTATCCCAGTACTAAAGTTTACATTAATGACGTAGATGAATTTTGTGGATGAGGACTCTAGAGAGGAAAAGGCAATCTCTCTTAATGCTACTAAATGTTATGTACATTAGAAAATAACAAGGCCTTCAATGGGCCCTTTGTACTTCAAGAACACCGTGCAACAATTGTGAATTGGGTACATCTTGAAAATCAAATTGGCAGTTGAGATCAACCATATCAAGCAACAAAAGGGGAACTTTCAAAAATCAAGCAATCTCCTAGTGATGATGCAAGTACTACTCAACTTTTCCTCCATATATGGTGTTTAACATTTTGTCCTCATTGTCTTGTTTTCGCACGTCAATTATGCCATATTTTTTTCTTACGGCATGGCTTCTTTTATATTTCTTTATTTGGCTCTAGCTATGTCTAATAGCTTCCCAACTATGGCATGTCAGATTGTTGTAGAAACTTTCCTATTGTAATTGTATTAAATACCATTTCTTGACAACAATGGAGGAAAAAAATAGTTACAAGGTCTCAATATCAATAGGTAGGAGATATGCACCACTAATTAATTGAAGTCATATGCTGCATGAGCAAACTTTGAAGTCTAAATTTCTTCAGTTATGTGAAAGTGGTGCTGGTAATTTTGATCTTTGGATAGATGGATTTTTGTACCCTCATCATCCCAATTCTTTGAAGCATCAAAGTTTTACTAGCATCTCATCATTGTTAGAATTTGTTGAAGACAAGAGGAGAGGTCTATTAGGATATATCAAGAGTCTTGTTGGAGCTAATGGTTTAACTTAGCATCGATTGGATGAGGCTGGTAAGGAAACCCTTAGATTGTAGGAGTAGGTGAAAAGTATGATAGAAACTACTAGAGATAGGGATCGATTGTTGCAATTTAGTAGAGAAAAATCCTTTGCTTGAGAGAGATTGATTGAAGAGAACAGAAAGATGTTGGTGGTCAATGACCTACTCAAGAAAGAAATACAATTATTGATAGAAGAATGCAATTGTGCAAAGGCAAGTTACATTGATTGCTTGAGCTGTTTAGATGCCTTTACAATCCAAAGTGGAGAAAATGGTTCACAAGTCAAAGTAGATTGTTGGATAGAAATAGAATCCCAAAGGAAAATTCATGAAGAGTAGCTGAAATTGATTGAGAAAAAATTGAAATCCAAAAAATATCTTCAATTCATCCACATCTATGGATTTCCATCCAATGCCATCACATCTAAATATCTTATTTACTACTACAATGTTGAGGAGATGTAAGAAATAATTGAAGAATTTGGTAAAGATGCCCTACAATTATCAAAATATTGTTCAATAAAGGAAGGACTTATTTGCATTGTCACAAAACGGAGGGCATACAAAGTGTGTTCGACAAATAGTTTGTATAGTCATAGTTCTGACCACAACCAAGAAGATTCAATCAGAGAATTACGAAATTGGGTCATGCCAGCGACTAAACAATATAAGAGAAAACAATTTTCTAAGAATCTAATTTTTGTCCTTTTTGGTTTTGAATTTTACCATGTTTTGAGAATCTTGTGTTTAGTAGTATTGGATTTTAGACTCTATAGAATGTACTAGGTGATGTGAGAATAGAACCTCATGGTGAGAAGCAATTGCTGCTAAGTTACAATAGTGCTTAGGGGTGTTGGGACAATAATAAGGTTGTACTTTTATATTATAGGACATAATCCAAAAAAAAAAGTGTTGTTGAACTAGTCGATATTACTTAATATTCTTGATATAGTGGAAAACTCATGTTTAGTAGTAACAATTTAGATATCATTTGAGGACTTTCTTTTTGCCCAATTTTGTAGAATGTTGATACATGCTTCTAGGGATATTAAATTTATCTCCATCAGAATCATATTTTTCTCTTAATGATCAATTGAATTGGTATTTCAAAACCTTCAATCCTTTGGTGAAAGCTTTAAGAAAAGATCAAATTGTGTACATTAGCAACAAAGAGTGCGTGGAAGAAATGAATTGTTAAATTGTTAACGTTTACAAAACCCTAATTTTTTTAATCACCCTTGTCAATCATCACTAACTTGTAGGGTATTGGGACAAGAATAGTCTAGAGGATTTGCATGTGTAGATGCTGCAATTTTTTTAATTATTTCATGCTCAAAGTCTACAAATTTTAGAAGTGTAGAACGCATGAGGTCAATTGACTCTACTTATAATAGGAGATAAGCTTCTTGACTCCTTTACAAGCTCTAAAATTTTAGGAAGAATTAGGAAGAATTTATTCCAAGTTCAAACTTCTTCTTGTGAAGAATCTTCAAGATGTATTGCTTTAGTGTTTGGGATTCACTATCTCAATGGAGCCCAAATAATACAAGTATGGGTCCAAGTAATACAAGTTTAAGTCCCCAATTCATGAAGTTTGGGTCCCAACTCCCAAGTGCAAAAAATTTTAGCCCCAAAATCGTGAAGATTAAATTCTTGGAACTTCCGTAGTGCTTCAGATTTAGCTTTTAGTAGATATGTATACCTACTAAAATCATATATAAAAGTGATAAAGTATTCTTAGTGATGAAAGGATAAAAATTCTTTATTGTGTTCTTGAAGATTATTTGGCTCTTTTTTTAATTTTCATGGACCCTATTATTTTCATCATAAAGTAGTTTGCCGCAATCTCTCATTATGGTTAGATTTATCACAATAAAAAAAAACATGTAGTTTGATTAATAAATTTATTAAGATTGAATGGGTTTCTTGATGGGTTTGTATTAAACTTATTAATATTACGTTTGTTTGAAAATTTTGGTTTAGGGTCAAAATAAGGTCTATTTCCTAGGTAAGCCCGATTACCAAATCTATTATGAGATTGATAATTTTGATTCCATTGGTTCCAGATTAGACATCCAAGGCTTTCAACCAAATGCAAAAACTAAAGTAGATGCATTATTTGTGTCATCTAAACTTTTTAACATAGTTTCCTCTTGTATGAGGTAGATTATTAGAGTTTAAAGGGTAAGAGTTTGACCATGATTTGAAACTAAAGAGTTTTGAAAGTTGAGGGACATGCTTTGTATTAATGCGATGATAGCATCTTCGTCACTCAAAGGGGTGTTGGTTGCTAACACTTGATCCAAAAGAGATCGGAAAGTATAAATATACTTTGTCACACTTTCTTGCTCCTTTATTCATTAGGAAAAAATTGAACCCACAAAGAGGCCTTGAGTTTTCTTACTAATTTTTATACTAATTGAATGAATATGAAGGTGGCCACGTTCTCATTAGGACCACCACTTGGTATGTGCTCTATTCTTCATGATGGAACCATCATGAGATTTATAAGATCATGGAGATGGATTGGATAATGATTTCAAATTTTTGAATTCATAATGCAATTTATAGCCCAATTAGTCAGTTAAAAAAGCTCTTCCCACCTAAATTTATGAGATCATGGAGATAGATTGGATAATGATGATGAATTTTTGAATTCATCATGTAATTCTTGGCGCAATTAGTAAGTTGAGAAGGCTCTTCCCACCCAAATTTTTGCATTACGAAGCGGCATCTTTTGGGGTTCAATTTTTTCCTAATATTAACGTTGTAAGCCATTCTTTCAAATACATTTTAATTATCAAGTCTTCATCTTTATACAATTGGCATAACTCTTCCCATGCTTACTTAGAAGTTTCTTTGGATGTAATATGAGATATTTGATTCAATTCTAAACAATTTGTTATGATAACCTTAGCTTGCATGTCTTTAATGTCCCATTCTTCCTTACTAACTAATTGTATGGTAGAGGTATGTTGGATTTGACCACCAGGGGGAGAGGGAGGTGTAGATGGTCTAATTTCTTAGCCATTTACTATTTTTACTATTTTTTCTAATTTTAAAATTAATTGAAGGTTATACTTCCAAACGTGGAAGTAAGTTCCATGAAACTTGGCAACATTTTTGAGGTTTGTTACATTGAATTGAGGCATTTGATGTTATTCAAGTATAAAATATAATATAATAATTTTATATTTATTAGTGAGATATCATAGTTTGGTTTTACTTAATTTATTGGAGGCATCGTAGAAAATATTTCATTTGCATTGACAAAAAATGTGGATTTTCCTCATCAAAATCATGTAATTCTTCAATCTAAGACATAGGAGCTTATTCAATACCATATGGAATTTCTACAAGTGCAGTTTGTCCTTCAATCAATGGTAGAGGTTTGAGTTGGAATTGAAACAATGCATTTGTAATTCAAAGGTTATTCTCAATACTAATTCAATTTGAATCATCTATAAGCAAATCATATACATCCTTGCTTGCACCTTTTACACTAGAAAGTAGAGGAAAACACATATTTAATAATAAATAAATAAAGCATTCCAAAATTTATTTCATGATCATTTAAATACAAAAATTTGAATCTCTCCTAAACCTTGTTTTTCTAATTTGCTTCGATACCATCTTAAGAATCAAAGACAAAATTATATTAATAATAATGAATACATTATTCTTTCTACATATATAAGTCAGTACTCTAGACTTTCATGTAAGGACATGATGTTCCAATCTAACATCAAATGACCTTTCATATATAATTATTTAACCTAACATTCAAGAGATCATAAATCTATTTTGAAGAAGAAATGAATGGGATCGTTGATTACACTATATGACAATGAACATGAAAAAGAGATCTTTTGGCTATGGACTTTGTGTCCGACATTCCTACCAATGGGCAATAGAGACCAACTTTGTTTGTTGTTATAAGAAGATGATTGCTTTGTATCATATACTTGAACATCAAATTTAACCACTACAAATGTTTTGACAATCCATGCCCACTAATTCTCGTTGTCATGAACGAATCTTTTGAATGACTACAAAAATACTACATCCATGTTTTCTTTTGGATGATCTATTTATATATACTTGGATAAATCAAGTATGAGGTTGCCACTTAGAGATCACATGTTTGGAGGTTCTTTCATTTGTAGTGCATGCACCAAAATGGGTTTGCATAGATAGCAAATTTAATAAAAGCGCACATGAATGGATCCTAACTAAGTTGCTAATGTTTTGGTCTTGGCTAGACTACCGCTTAGTCATTACATGTTGCTCTTCATGCCATCATCTATGCCAAGACAAGCTCGTGCATCATAAAAAGACACCCAAACTCAAACCCTAACTTGGGCTTGAACTAAAGCTTTGACTTGTATTTACCTAAACACTTTCTACGTCGCCGGTATAGCAAGGTACAAAAATTGCGGTCGATGACTATAGATGGAAATTTACTATGGATGAACCATAATTAAAATTCTATAGATTAAGTTCGTTCACAGGGAGGTATGGTACCTAAGTAATTCCTATGGATTAAAGGGTTTAATCCCGCAAATTGTGCACAATAGAAGGAATTTATGAAGGTTCTTTCCTACCTTAACCGAAGACTATAGATGGACTTAATTTTATTATAATTAAATCAAGGGGCAAGAGGCTTATCAAATCTATTGTTGATCTTCTCTTTTCTTTGCTCCTATTGATTCACCAGTCTCACCAACCACTGGTATAGTCTTCAATTGATTCACCCTTCATAGCCTCTCAACAACTATAGATTCAACTGCCAACTATATTGGTCTCAATCAAACTCCCTTCTTTATTTTTTTTCCACAATTGTATTTGTCTTCATCATTTTATTCTCCATTATAATGTCTTCTTTTTTTGTATTACATTCCAATTTTAAATGACTCAATTGTTTACAAAATTTACATGTTGTTGACTTTAATTTGGGATATCTCTTTTCTATTTTTATTCCACTCATTTTTCCAATTCTATTGATTCTAATTTCAAATTAATTCTTCTATTGAACTCTCATCATGTTGCAATTATAGATACACTCTCAATTGATCTTATGACAGACCATAGCATCATACTCAACCCCATTGACACATACTATGCAATCAGCCTATACACAATTGATCATACAATTAAAATTCACATACCAACATGCGTTCACATCCAATCATGACAATAGAAACTCCTCACAAGACTAAATCTATAGACTCAATACTCATCACAAGGACACTTCACAATTGATACACCATTCCAGCACATTCAAACATTCAAATCACAATAGCAAAATCACAAACATGCACAATCTCCAGACAATTGAATACAACATTTTCATCTCATAATCTCCGAATTATATTTCCTTATAAATTTTACAATAGTTCTTCACTCCTATCTAGCTTCACTCCTCAATATCTATCGATTCAGCACAACATAAAATCAACCACCAGCACTATAGCAAATCAACCTCACTCACTGAACATACACGCTCTCACAACTATCGATCTCACACACACACACTGCCGGCCTCCACTGCTGCAGGAGCTCTAGACTCTCTTCCAAATTGAGAACCATTAATCGCCACAATCCGACTTCACCCCATTCAGCTGACAACCGAATAACCACCTCGATAGATCACACCCCATTCATCCAAACAATAAACATCCATTGATAAGATTCTATAGTAAAGTCCTAACTAACTAGTAAGAACCGAATATTAACAATTTAATTGCCATAGCCCAATAGAAAATTGAAAAATTAACAAAAATTTAGGCTATTGTGCATTTCTTCCCTATAGACCGTATGACTACAATGACAAACAATCCTTAGAATGCTTCCCGATTCCTTCACACAACCATCTAGCTAAAAAACTGCACTAAATCTATAAAATTGAGTATGAAAAGTTTGCAAGTTTGGCTTAAGCAATATGCGTATAAGAAAAAGGAGTTTTAGAATTTTTAGGTGGGTGAACTTTTTGAAAGTAAACCAAAAAAATTATTTGAAACTTGGCAAGTCAAAAAAAATTATCACCAAGATTTTCTGATCCTTTTGCAATTATGAAACAATTGGCACTAGTGGCTTTCAAATTGGACTTGTTTAGAATTTGGAATATTCACAATGTCTTTTATGTGAGTTTGTTGAAGAAATACATTTCAAATGCTAACCATGTATTGCATGAGCTTCCTAAAGTTGCTCCAAAAGGAGAATTAATTGCGGAACTATAGTTACAAATAGTTGATATGTAGCATCTATGGAACTTACAAATCCTCCAAAAGATTTTTGGTGATGTAGAAAGTTTGCCTTGAAGATGAAGCCCTTGGAAAAGAGAGATTGATTTCTAAAAGGATTACCCTAACTTTGTTGATGAGGGCAATGAATAGTTTTAATTAAGAGGGGCAATGTGTCATTAGAGAAATTTTGAACCTTCAAAGAGGCCTCAAGAATTGGCATGCATGGCTATTTATTGAAGGCTAGAGATGATAGCCTAAGTACACAAATATGTACATAATTGTGTTTCTACCTTGCATGAATTTCATCAAATACCCATGAGCTTGTTAAAATAAAAAATTCACTTATAGTACCAAGGATTTGAATGACAAAAAGTACATAATGAAATATTGTCCAATAAAAAGCATTTGACTATTCAAACATCATGAGCATCAAGTACCCATGTCAAATTAATAATAATAATAAATTTTAAATATTTTTTTATAAAAAAATATTTTAAAAATATTTTTTTAATTTTGATTTAAATTTCTTAAATTTTTAAAATTAAAAAAAAAAAAATCTGACTAGCAATGGCTAGTTCCCAATACAGGAAATAGGCCTGAAATGGCCCTCTAGTGCAACTCAAAATCATCTAATGAGATAGAAATCTTTAAATGGTGGATTTGTACAATGGAATTAAACAACTCCACTTGAATGACAAATGCATTGAGGTTCAATAGCTCCTAACACATGGTTCTTGACAAAATTGGGAATAGAAACCTAAAAGTAGAAAGAATCAACAATCTTTTATTATATAAAACAAAATGTAGGGTTGAAGACATAATCTTTGAGATCTTTCTTTCTCTCTATTGTTGGATGGTTTGAGGTCATCGACAAAGTTTTTTTCTTTTCTTTTTGCTTATATAACATTTATGTGTTCTTGCTTTGAGTCAATTATAGTTTGAAGTTTGATTTGTAGTTACAAGTTGTTAGCAGTTTGCAACTTAGAGTGAACATTTGCAAGACGCTGAACAAAGTATCAAGGGTCTTCATTTGCAAAACGCTGAACAAAATATCAAGGGTCTTCCCTACAAAGTAAACAAAGTAGCAATATTCATTCCATTTATAATTGGCAACAATAGTCTAAAATTTTACCAGAAAGGTAATGTCTACACATTGCTTGTTGTGTGCATTGGAGGGTACTACTATAGTTCCACTACACTACTTAAAGAACTTCTTTTTTTCCTTGTTCTCTACTTGTTGGTAATGGAAGTGATTTCTTGTAGAAATCAATTGCATTCAGTGAAGCTATGAGGACATAATTGTTTAGAGTTTGAACCTTAAAAGGATGAAGTTCACCCAGATTTGTAATATTACTTTTGAATCTCAAAAGGTTTGAGTTTGTACAAATTCATAATCGGTTAGAGTTTGAATCTTGAAAGGATAGTCATCAAGTTTATTTTTGCATTTTCTTATCTCAATATCTCATTTGTGAGCAACAATCTTGTGACTTTCTTATATGAAAGGATTTTGACATAGGAGAAAGTCATAGGGTTGTTATTCACAAAGGAAAAAGTGAGTCCATATAGATTCATACAGTTTGAATTTTGAAAAGATGGAGTCCATTGATAGATTAGTAATCGGTTAGAGTTTGAATCTTGAAAGGGTGGAGTCCATTGACAAATTCATAATTAGTTAGAATTTGAATCTTGAAGTGAAGTGGGATTGATTGATTGCAGTGGTTTGCCGATCATTACTCGGCTGAAAGTTTGGGTCCTTGAAGCTCCATCTACAGTCATGTATCGATTATCGAAAGCTAATTAGAGCCAAAATGAATGCCAAACTAATTAGAAAAGGCGGAGAAAGACACTAAAGAAGTAGCTCAACAGATTGATGCTATGGAAGTGCGACTAAAGGCTGGTCTCAGTAGCCAGGACCTCACTTACTAGTTGAGCAATTCAAGAAGACGCACATGTGTGTGAGAAAAGAAATATATTATTTTTGTAAGAAAACAACACATTTGCTGCAAAAAAATACATTGTTGTTGGAAGAACAAAGAAAACGGAGACTTCTAATAACCAAACAACTTACATCAATGGCATTCTCTTGTAAGAGTTACAAACCTTTGTGAACTACTCAACTCAAATTTAGAAAGGTCATAAGTTTTTCTACAAAACTTATAACTTTTTCTTATACCTTAGGACCCAACTCCGATCCATTAGTATTTAGCATTTTCAAAATACTAAAATTTCAAAAGCACTTGCAAACTAAGAAACTAGTGTCAAGTTGTATGTAGTGGGTTTTTTCCCCACAAGTTTATGCTACATTTAAATACTTTTGGATTATTTAAAGAATTTCAGAAAAGCATAAGGAGATTCTTGGATAATAAAATCGGGAGATCCCCGCATATTTATATAGATTTGTGTAGTGATCTCCCAATGTTTTGTATAAATCTCTCAACATTTTGCATTATCTCCTAATGACCATTTTTTTTCTTCATGACGACCATTATTAATTTTGAACTTTCAAAAGTCCAATTAGTTGTTTCTTCATGGGATATTTAGGTGATACTTGAATATCTATATAAAAATTAGGTGATATATAGGTAAAAAATTGGCTAATGGTCTTAAAATATAGCAATAATCTGGCTATTTTGATCCTTTGAAATAAAAATTTCCTTAACAAAAAATACACTAGAAGAAAATGAGGTATTTTGCAACTACAGTGTATAACTCATTTTGTAGTTGCAAAGGACATTTGCAACTAGGTGACAATTTAGAGACCGTAGTTGCAGTAGACAAGTTGTATTAATTGCACTGTAATCGTAAGATCTGATAGACTACAATTAAAGAACTTCATCGACGAATTGTATTGACGTGGGTTGCTTATGTGGTATTCACTGCCACATAAGATAACTTGTAGTTAATTTGTAGTTAACTTTTTGCAACTAACATGCAACTTGTTTATGACTCATAGGACTCTGTTGCAACTTTATTGTGACTTTGTTGCGACTCCGTTGCAATTCCTTTGCAACTTGATTGCAGTTTGTCTATGATTTCATGGCCATTAGTGTATAACTACAATTGGACTTGTCTTCGTTGTGATTCATTTGCAAGTTGTTTGCAACTCCTTTGTGACTCATCTGCAACTTGCTTGCAATTCCTTTCTGATTCATCTACGACTCGTTTGCAACTTCTTTGCGACTTGATTGTGGTTTGTCTATGATTTATTTGCAACTACATTTGACTTGCTTTCGACTCTTTGTCACGCTCTTTGTGACTGGTTCTTGATATGTTTGCAATTCTTAGCAACTTGTTTATGAATCCTATGCAATTTTCTTGCCACTTATATGCAACTTGTTTACAATTTATGGCTAACTTGTATACAACTAATTTGCAACTAATATGTAATTTATATCCAACTTGTATAAAAGTAGTTTACAACTCACATGCAAATGGCCGACTTGTATACAACTACTATGTAACTCATGCAAATCATGACCAATTTCTATACAACTAGTTTGCAATCTCAAATGCTAGTTCTGAATAAACTGTAAACAATCCAATTAATGACGACTTTGCAACTCATATATAATTACTTTGCAATTCATATATAACTAGTTTGCAACTCACACGCAACTAATATGCAACTCTTTTGCTACTCTTGTACATCTCATATGTAACTTGTTTACATCTTTTAATAGTGGAATTGCAAATAATATTGTACCAACAACAATGACAATGATTTTTAATAAAACAATATAAATTTATAAAATAATTATAAGCATACAATTTTATAGGGGAGCACAAACTACTTACACTACCAACAAATACAAATAGATGTATTAGTAACTTAGAGGTTACTTACTTTGTATGCAATAGCAAATACAAATAGATGTATTGTATTCTTTTGAAGATTCCACCTTCTGACACTATGTAGAAGATTCCGACTTCTGACTTCGTGTAGGAAGTGCCTTTATTCTTAAGATTTCCTTCTTAGCTGCAGGCTTTTGCACCTATATACCACAATTACATTCACTATTTCATCCATGAATTGAGATTATAGATGGTAAAACTCCTCAACACATGAATCAAAAAATGGTTTTTCTAAACTCAACAAAAGCGCTCTTGAATTGGAAGGAGTGAAAGAAGATGGGGAATCCAATCCACTCCTTTCATGGCACTCATGTGTGGCAACTAATTTGGCTCACATTGAGCGTCCTTCCAGATATTCGAAGGTCACCACTAACTAGTAAGGTCACTCTCCACATCTTTGGAAACATTGAATCTGCAAGCTACTTCTAGACAAAAAAGATCTAGATTTCTAACTAAACCACATCCTCCCTAAACACTTAAAATCCCCAACCGGAGTGGAAAAACCTAGCAAATTGTATTGATGAACAACTGTACCAATACAAAACCAAAACACATCACTTGATCTCTCTGCCATAAAAAGCAGATCCACACTTCAAATTTGCCAACTAAATTAAATAAAAAAAATTCCTATTTTCAGTTTGTCACCACTAGATTCTTCCATTTTTAAGCTTTGGCTAATTTGTCCTCCAACTCAAATGAACGTTCGTTACAATCACAATATCACACCCCATCCAACGCTTGTAGTAGCAAATTCTGGCGCCCCCATTAGCAACAAGCAGATTGACATTTCTAAATTCCCCGTCAACCCTAGCAACCACTAATACTACAAAACTCACCAATACTCCTAAAATTTCCATTTTTATTTCAATTCTAGAACATTGTTGAGATATTGAAACCAAACCCAAATACTATTGTAAAGAATAGGAAGTAAATAAATTCAATCCCTCAATTAGTTGCAGTCTTGCGACTATTTGGAAACCTTATAACATTGAGTTCCTTCTTTTCAAACATTGCCCCCCTCTAGATTGAGAAATCAGTCGCAAGAAGCATCATAAGAAATACGTCCCAGGGAAGCAAACACACTTACATAGCCAAAATTTCAATTTCAATTTGGCAAATTTGAGCTCCAATCCAATCTTCAAAGGTTACACAAAGGTCACAAAAATTTCCAATGGGAGTAAAATGTACTTGCATATGAAGAGAGAGATGATTGTCAGTAGAACACTGCAAGCAAAGGATAGCATAGTAGTGTGGTGGAGTTTATTACCTTCACGAGAGTTGTGGAACTACATGTTGAGGGTTTAGAATTGGGGGTGCACTGGAACAAACAAAAAGGTCGAACAATTAACCCGTAGCAACAACAACATTAATACGTGGTGCTCACTAAAAACGCCATCCCGATCGCGAGTTCATGCTTTCATTCTCTATTTTTTTAAATTTGGGTAAATACTCTTCAACCTTTTGTTCTTCAATGCTCCTTCTTTACAAGCCAAAATCCTAGTGAAAAGCCCTCCAATCAAATTCATGCAAGCTGAAAAACGAGGTCTGATTAACCAAGCGACACGAAGAAATTGGAGAACTAACTTGATTCCACAGATTCTCAATATTCACCACTACTAATGTTGATTCAAATGTGAAGATACTCACTCTCAGACACAGTTCTTCCAACATACAAAAGCTCCTTCACTCCCATCCAATGAGTCAGTAAGGACTAACTCAGATTGTCTATAGACAAGAAGAATTCAAATATGACGACGAAACAAAGGCCGAGCTACAAGTTACAAACCAAGGATGACGGTAATATACGACTGTATTCAACATACCAATGCTTCTTTAAGCTAACCCTAAACGTACAATAAGGTATCTAGATATAATATTGAAACCACAAAGTAATAAACCAAACAAGGAGAGACTAATACACTCCAAACCAAGTAGGATAATGAGAGGAAGGCACACTTGTAACTTGGTGAAGTTGGGCTATAAAAGATTCCAAGGCAAGTAAAGAAGACTACTAGGAGAGTAAGTAGGAGAAGTAGGATTGTAGCTTGGCGAAGTCAATAAATAACAAGGACATATGGGTTTAGGGTTAAGAGAGGTAGAGCTATAACTAGATGAAGTGGGGCAATGAAAATGGAGTAGTTGCATAGTTGTGTTGTAGTCACATGTCAATTGTGCCATAGTTGTATATTAGTTGTACCGTAGTTGCATATCAATTGTGTTGTAGTTGCAGATTAGTTGTATTGTAGTCCCATATTAGTTCTATTGTAGTTGCATATTAATTGTATCATAGTCGCATTTTAGTTGCACTATATTCATTTTGAAATGTGGTAGCATTGTGTTTGTAATGAGTGACTACAATGAATAGAGAAAAACCTACATTGCAAAATTGTTTCTGCCAAAGTTAGCTAGTACTATGCTTTTTGATAGAGATGAAATGATAATAAAAGCATTAAGAAGGAAGATATATAAGTGAATTTGTGTATATAGTGTCTTTTTAGATTGTCTTTCATCAATCTCATACTAACTTGAGAAGACTATTTATATGACTAGAGGCTTCTTATCCGCTATACGCTAGATGTTATGCATTGCGAGATGAATCTTGCCAAGAATGTTTTTAAAGCAATAAGTGAAAAAAAGATACAATGAAGGTGCAATAGGATCTACAAAGAAGAGGCATACAAAAGCATTTGTGGTTGACACCAAACCCTTGCAAAGTTAAGAAGATGTTGAAACTAGTTGTTGGATACGCATTCTCTGCGAAAGAGTATGAGCATTTAGAAATGGAATTCCCACTGTCATTTTTTGACATGATGACACATCTTCCATATTACCTTATACAAGAACTTGACTTGTGTGGGTCCATTAGCACAAGGTGGATGTATCCAATTGAAAGGTATATGAAGACATTGAAGAACTATGTCCATAGCATAGTTAGATCAGAGGTTTGCATGGCAAAAGGGTATCTGAAGGAAGAATGCCTTGGCTATGTAATAGAATATTTGTAAAGATTTGACATTGTCGAGGGGCATATATGGGATGTAGAGGAGGAATTTGGTGATCTTGAAAAAGTTCTTGAAGGTGTGGGTCGGCAATTCTTAATGTTTACTACACTATGGGATACAACACATTATGTATTAACAATGTTTCTATTTTGGAGCCATTTGTCAAGTAAGTTGCACTAGCTTCTTCATCTTAGACAATTCAATTATTAAAACAGGGATATGAAATTGATATGCAATTAGTTTGAGTAGCAAAGATGCAACTAACATGCAACTATTGTGACCACGAAATGTCTAAGGTAGTCAGAGGTGAATAACTATAGTAGTTGCTAGTTAGGAAATTCAAACATTGGTGGTTTTAACTTCTACCATGTATGTGCAGGAAGTGGGAGGAAAAGTGTTAAATAGATCCAAACACAATACCGCTTGATATGTAGATAAAAACGGTTGTTTGCAACAATAATGTTGATGCACATACTCTAGAGGACAAAGATAGAATGTTATTATCTAAGAAATCATTCTAAAAGACACATTGATATTCTTGTATGAAAGCTTTTGAAAACCAGTCTTGGATTTCCTCTCTAGTCAGAGGCTTAGAGCTATAGAGTAATATGTAGAGGACAATCTCCTAGCATCTATAAGATATTGAGACCATCCATTGGAAATATTAGTTTGTTGTTTTTAACTTTGAAAATATCTTTGCAATGTTCTTCAATTCAAAGACTTAATGTACAACTACATCCAAGTGTCTACCCTCCATAAAAAAGAGGCAATTAGAAATGAAGTGTTTCTTGGTAGACTATCAATGAATAATATTATAAGGCATAATTATTTGATCTTCTGAAGTATGTATCTTGACTAGCATTGAACCTTCTTGATGTATGAAAATGTTTGATTGCATCCTATAGTGAACTCATAGTGAATAACTTATAGTCACAATTGTTTAGCAAAGTGAGGTTCTAATTGAAATTCATAAACAAGTTCCATAGCATTCCAACAGAGAACTCTAATTGTATTTGTTCAATTGTTCTATAGTTATATTCTAGATGTTTGTAGTCAAACCCTAGTTGTTTTCTATTCAAATTCTAGTCGTTTTTTAGTTGCATTTGAGTGGTTTTCTAGTTGCATTCCAGTTGCTTTCTAGGGTTGCATTTGAATGGTTCTCTAGTTGCATTTCAGTCACTCTATAGTTGCATTCTAGTCGCTTTATAATTACATTCTATTCATTCTCTAGTTGCATTTGAGTAGTTCTCTAGTTGCAATTGTAGTTTTCTATTCGTTTTGTAGTTGCAATTTAGTTCTATCCTATTGTTTTCTAATTAAATTGTAATCGAATTTACATTAATGCGACTGCAATTTGACACACTAGACTCTACAAAGCAAAAAGTTGTCCACATCAACGTCTGTACTTGATGTAGAATGTTTCACATAGCTTTTTGGTTGCACTTCAGCAACCATACGCTTCATTCTACAACTAATTTGCAACTACAACAACGTAGAGGTCAAATTTGGTGCAAATACAAAGGATTATAGTTGCAAGATAATTGTATAGGACACATAGTTGCATAGTAGTTGGTTGGACGGACATGTTTTTCTTCTAGTGATAGCCAACATCTTTCAATATATTGTAGCCAATTGGCAAAAAAAATCATGAAAAAATACACACGGACAAGTCATGTGACACCAATCATTGCCATGTTTACAATAAGGTTTCAAAGGTTTACATAATTGGTTTCAAAAGTTTGCATAATTGGTTTCAAAGGTTTGCATAATTGGTTTCAAAGGTTTGCATAATTGGTTTCAAAGGTTTGCATAATTGGTTTCAAAGGTTTGCCTAATTGGTAGCTCGATGATGATAACTTGAATGTTTAGAATCAGCTCGAAGCTCTGCGGATACATTTCCGCTTCTCATCTTCATAGATTGTTGTGCTAGTGGGGCTTAATTATGCAAGACAATAAAATGCCAAATGTATTTTTTACTCCGCAGAATTCTTTGAATGGCACAACAGGGAGTCCGTCTGTACCATGGTTACAGGGTACAGTACAAGGAATTGCATAACAATTGACCAATCAAATAGTGAGAATTCATCGGCCTTATCACACTGAGCACAGACAGCTCTTTCAACAGATCCCACAGTTACTACAGCGAAATGGAAAAAAACACCTCAAACTTTTCATGCCTAATAATAAATTGGTTGCTATAATAATACAACAATACTCTATATTGCCTACGCACCTACTAATTGCAGTGTTCTATTGTCATTCATGGCACTAATCGTCAATATTGTCTGCAAGGTTTCTTGGTTTCCCATCCAACAAGTGTCAGAGACTTTCTTCTTCAGGTTCCTGCCTGTGCAGCACTTTAGACATGTCTTTGATGACCTAAATTTGAGGCATAAATCACCAACTGTCGTGCAGTAATGAAGATATTTTGTCATAGAAATAAAGTTTGCAAAGAGTTCTACAAAATGCGTATCCAAGACTTTCTGCATATGCAAATGCCATAGATTGTGGACTTCAAAACCAGTTCCATATGATAAGGGCTGAAACAATCTCTGTACAGAACAGCAAGGCTCGAGGAGCAAAATACGTGCTGAAACCTAGGCCAAATGGGGCTGTAAAACCATGAGAGCGAGACAGAGTAGTCCGAGATCCGATGCCTTCAATTCATAGTAATCAAAGCTACCTGCACCTGGTGCAGGTTTTCCTTCTGAAAACCCCGCCGCCCGCAAAAACTCCACCGCGCCTGCACACTCAACCATTTTCAAAACAGTGGGCTAATACTCTTCATAAAACAACACAATGCCCCAAAACAGATATTCCACATTAGAAGCTAATAGTAGATTATAGTAATGTTCATGGTAACCGTACTCCCTACGTCCAGAAATAAGTGTCCGCAGTTTTGTTGGAAACGTTAGAAGCCAATTTCATTGATCTTATGGTGAAAAGAAAAATTCAGAAGGGTTCCAAATTAAACATCACCAGATTCAAGGAGGAACAGTACGTGTGTTCATTGCAACCTAAATAAAATTGGACACAAGAAAGCTTCAAAATGATCCACTAAACCTTAAAAAAATGCGAAGTGGACACTTATTTCCGGAAGGAGCAAGTGTTTCTATTGAATATAGTGTATGATAAAAATCTTTCTACAGATACATTTTGTTTACTTCCCTGAAGCTTCCTAAATGATCGATTTCAATTCCTACAGGCATGGAAAGCCAACACTCAGGGATTGATTCATCAAATTCTAGTCAGATTCCACATTCTGAAGCATCTGACTATTTGCGTCGGTCACTCACAACAAACAAGTGTTTCTGACACGACAAGGTCAGTCCATGATATTGTGAAAAGCACGATTAAGCGGACGCAGAGTGGTTTCACACTTGGCAATCAACTATCTTACCTTCAAACCTACCAACCTGGTTTTGGAAACGGTGATTCATCTGCAAAGATGTGATCAAAAAAATTATACCAACCATATTAGGTTTCCCAATGGACCATACACTCCCATCGCATATGGCAGCCCCCCGAAGGAAAGAAGCTGGATTGCTTAAAATAGACACAAACTAGATTAAAGAAAAACGTAATTTACAAGAGCAGACGATTCAAGTACTAGATTACTTACCTTGCGAATAACTTTATATTTGTCTTCATTTGGGTTTTTGATGACATTACTGCAGAGCAAACGCATGAACTCAGAGTCGTACCCAGTCGTACAAACTAACTTCAGGTCGAAAATATTCTGTCAAACAACTTCTTACTACTTACAAGAGCCGGAAAGAACTAATTTAGAGGGGAATCATATGACGAAGAGAATTGTCGAGCATGTAGCACTGGCATGAATGTAAAGGATGATGCAAGGATACCAGTACAACTAATCTCAAGAGAATAACCAATGCTTTGACCTCTAAGGACGAAGAGACCCAATTTTGAGCCACATGTTTCTTTTTCCAATTTTGAGTAGAGGTCATACAGGCACTTCTTTTCCTCCAATTTTTTATTTATTTTTTATTGCCTCAAAACATGCAGAGGTCTTCACTGACGCTAGTAATATAAAATTTGGCCGCATTTGAATTATGATTTCCACTACATGATCAATCTTGTTGGTTATTTTTGAACCATAGATCCTGGTTACTTTAGGGGTTAAAGGTAATCATACCTCAAAAGAGTTGACAGAGTATTAAGAGCTGTTTTTGTCTCCGCAGGAGTAGCTTGCTGCCTTATGTGCACGACAGCCTGTTGAAAACGTATCACAGCAGCACTTGAAGCGTCCAAAATTCTGATAAGCTCCTCATTCAACGGTTTAACGTCCAGGTCAAGTCCGTTCTCATGCAACTTCATGCTTTCATAAGCACCAGGCTCTTTTAAATCCATAGATTCATCCGGATCAGGTTCTTTACGACGCAGAGATTCATCCGGATCGGGTTCTTCACGACGCAGAGATTCATCTGGATCAGGTTCTTCACGATGCATAGATTCATCCGGATCGGGTTCTTCACGACGCATAGATTCATCTGGATCAGGTTCTTCACGATGCAGAAGTTCATCCGGATCGGGTTCTTCACGATGCATAGATTCATCTGGATCAGGTTCTTCACGATGCGAGGGTTCATCAGGGTCAGGTTCTTCACGATGCGAGGATTCATCAGGGTCAGGTTCTTCCCTCGCACTCATAGATTCATCCGGATCAGGCTCAGCATCCACAATCGTAGGTTTATATCGTTGAGCAGTCTTGATAAAGACGCTCAGGGGAAGCATATCGTCAGGGTCAGGCTCTTGAACCCCTCTGGACGCATTGGAGCCCTGAAGGTCAGGTTTAGCTTGAGAGTCGTCTGGATCAGGTTCCCGATCTCTGAGTACAGGTAAGGATGCATGAACTGAAGCCCCGGAAGTGGATTCATCGGGATCCGGCTCCGTTCTTCCCTTCTACAATGCAAAGCACGAAAAGAAAATGGGGGAGTTACTTTTTTAAAATCGCAACAAGGATGACAGTTATTGAGTAGAAACCCCATATGGAGGTTTGGTTTAACTTCTCAAAACAACGCAACAGTTCGACTGAGCACTGTTGCAGAGGTTATCCACTGGGTAGCAACAACTGGTATAAAAACAAGGACAGAAGTGCATCAATAAAGCAAGCTCCTTTAAAAACAATAAATGTAATCCAGTTTCATCTAAATTTAATAACTATAAGATTGTAACAAAAATAATAACCACTTA
Organism: Climacium dendroides; assembly: GCA_950106755.1. Classification (NCBI taxonomy): domain Eukaryota; kingdom Viridiplantae; phylum Streptophyta; class Bryopsida; order Hypnales; family Climaciaceae; genus Climacium; species Climacium dendroides. Next base: position 13,342,410 of record OX467092.1, read on the forward strand.
CAGAAGAAGCAAATCTAGAGGAATCTAGGAATCTGTGAGAAAAATTACAAACGTTACACTTAGTGCTAATGTTATATTTTGGTTATTTACTTATATCACCTTTTGCTGGAGAAAGGTGGTTACCTGGCTGTCATGGGGTTCACGACCATCAAGTTCCGTGCCCTCTGCAGTAACTGCAATCTCATCTGCTGCTGCTTTCTCATCTGGATCTGGTTCATTGTTCTTCTTAACAGCACGGCGTGATGAAGGCAAACTTGCACTCAAGGTTCCGACTTGTATGACTGATTCAGAAGGGTCAATCATTGAAGAATTAGAGGCCACCTTGTTTTGCTCGAGCCTGCCACAATCAAACTTATCAGATAGGAATGGACAACCGGGAGGACAAAAGGTTCGAAAGCACACTTGACGATGCCACACACTCAGAGATCTTGAACAACACCTTGACCTAACTACTTTTTGCATTGTCATCAAGCACAGCATAAAAAATCAAGCTGTAATGAGACAGCTAAGTGCCCGTATGGCCAAAAGTGGCCACTTTCATATCTGTAATAGTTGAAACATATCACTTAGGCTATCTCTTAAGGAAGGTTAAAAGATGTACCAATAGAAGAGACACCAAACATTTTCTAAGAGATAAAAATTCGTATTCAAAGATACCGTTTGCTTCCAAAGTGAACTTTCTATTTTTAGCTTGGACATTTAGGAGTTAATTCAAAGATCTTCAATGCACATAAATTCCTGAGACTGCATAGAAAGCACGATGTTTCAACACAAACAAATAAACCTACCTGATTTGTGCAGCTTGAACAGCGGCACTTCTAGCATCTGGTGGAGGCAAACTCCCGCCCAGTTTATGTCCAACAGTGACCCCGTCATCATCCATGGGTTCATCGTCATCTTCCACACCTCTGAAGGCTACCCCACTTAAAGTGCGTCCAGGGGCTTTTGTCCAGTCGATCTCAATTGCTTCCCGGTTCAACTGCGCGGAACATAAAGTTACAAATCAGGAAAAAAATATGGAATTCCATTCAATAAATTGCCAACTCGGTGTCTCATCACTAAACTGCAATTTGTACGCTCATGCAGCAAGTATGAATAAATGAATTCAAGTATGAACGGTGGCAATCAATGCACGATCAGTACCTGCTTGTCTAAAGCGTGAAAATGTTCGTCATGTTCATCATGAACCATATGTGCCTGCAGTGTCGACATGCTTGGTTAAACATTTGAGAGGGATCAGATAAATGAAAAACCATCCACACTCTAATTAAAAGCATGTGATAAATTATAAGTCTCCAAATAATATTGTGATGCACTATTTATATTTATACTATGGTTTAATTTTTATAAGCATAAAAATGCATACTGTAAAATGTACTACATATGCTTTCTGTTACTTTGCTGTGATAAGTGATGACCCATCTGAACATTGGCAAGTACATGCAGAAGCAAGTACAATCAAATAAGAAGAGTGCTGCATTGCAATTGGGCTTTACCAATTCATGCAACAGTGTACTCTTGATGCTCAGGAACTTCCGGAAGCCTTGTAAGTCATCAGTACGCAATCGCAGAGAAATATCTTGCCCTCGATTCTGTGCAGTCAACATTCAACAAAGTAGAATGTCAATAGCGTTCAAAGTATACACTAACCATTTGATAATTCACTACCTACTGGATTCTGCGAAGACTGAAACAATCATTTTAAGAATTCAGTTTGCATCCTAAAGACTCCTTGAACTCTATTTCATTGCTTTCCGTGTCTTTCAGATGTTAAACTGCACACAACCTGACATGATTGCCTCATCTTTCATGTTAGAAATATGAGTGGATTCACAAAACATAATAGATAACTATCATAGAGTTATGAGGTTGAAATTGATGCTAATTCCAGAACTCGAGCAAGAAAAGGTCAGCACAAGGACGTTACCATATTTTGCCCCAGAACACACTTGGGACTAATACCCACTAAACCTTCAGGAGCCAACTCCGACAGTATTCCCACCTGCCATTTATGCTGCAAAATATGACAATTTCCTTCGTTAGTTCCGAGTGGAGCCGGACTCTTTCAATAAAGAGACTTCAATCAGCAAAATGAAAGAAAAGAAAAGAAAATCTATCCCGGGAAGGAACTGATGCATAAGTAGAAATATCAGAACTAAAAGCTACAAAAAACCCAAGGGGCTTTTGCGTAACGAAGGTTCACTGGAACAAAGACAGAGTTGGACAAAGAAACGACAATGACAATATTCGGCAGACTAACTGACCTTATTCATAATAGCCACTACGCCAGGATCGCCTGCAAGCCTATACAAAAGGACACGGGCCTTTTCCGGTGGAGGGTTCAACTGAAAATGCAAGCCAACGGTAAGAAAAAAGTTCGTGACCTCAAGAGACTAGTGATACTTCAAATTCAGTCGCAGAGTCAAAATTTACATCACCAGAATAAGTGAAGAACGTGGCATGAGTTGGTCTAAAAATTAAATTAGACTAAAGATAGTCCCCATAAGTCGTATTCAAAACTGTTAAAACAACAATGGCAACTACCAAGTCTCAAGGCAATAACCATTCATTTTTTTTTAAAAAGCATAAATCATTCTTAACAACTCGGACTAAATATGACTCTCACCAGCACGTTCGGCAATTCCAGCACTCGAAATTCGTGAAATGTATAAGGTCCCTTTGGAAGACGCGACTTCGCGTCACCCTGCGTCGCCGGCTGCCGTCGTGCCCTTCGCCGTTCCTCTTCTTCCGCAAACCCTAGAACTCGATTTTCCTTGACTGGTTTCCTCACTTCCATCAACTCCTCGGTAGTCGAGCCCAGCATTTGAATGACGATACCCTGCAGTAAACAGTGCACAAAGACGCCATCGAATCAACAAAGAAAATCTCAACAAAAATCGGGTGAACAATCAGATTTGAAATCCATAACCTATTCAAATAGTATCCAAATGATGTGTTGGAATCGATACTAACAAGGCCATTAGAAAATTATGACACAGTCCGTCCATAAATAAGTGTCCACAGTTTTGTTGAAAACGTTTGATACAAATATCATTGATCATATTGTGAATAGCATAATTCAGAAGGGTTCCAAATTTTATATCACCTGAAATAATGAAGAACATTACATTTATTCCTTGCAACCTAAATAAAATTGGACACAATAAAGCCTCCCATTGACCCACTCTAAAAAACCCACAAAAACATGAGGTCCACAGGAGGGAGTAACAGGAATTACTCTAACGCTCGATTGCTCAAACGCAACCCTAATCGCACTCACATCCCAGAATTGGGAGTCATAACATATTCTTCATATAGTATCTCCACGTAACACACGCTAAACAGCGTTGAAATTAGTTTCAATTTGCTAATAAAATCATGAAAATTTTCAAGTCATTCCCATCACAGGACTCATTCTAATGCTCAACCCTAATCAGCTCACCGAAACTGTCACTCAGATCACAGAAACTTGAATTCACCAAGTATGGAAAATCTTGTAATCATACCGAAATGATGCCGGATTCGTCGAGAGGAGAAGAGGAATGAAGCTCAGAAGCTGGTTCGACAACAGTACTACCACCAAACCGTTTCACTTTTGGTACAAACAAGCGCATCGTGGACAGCACGACCCCTGTTAACTGACTCAGCTGCTTCCCAAGAAACCCCACAGTCGCATCGACTGGCACCTCGGCAGTGTAGGTTTTCAATTTATACTTCACAGTCACCAACATTTGGTCTCTCTCTATCTCCATAGCGAAATATCACTCTCGTCTTGTATCCCAAAACCTGACAGAATCCATAAAAAAGAAAAAAAAACTCAATTACCATAATCGAACACGTTTACGGTATTGATTGTCTCATCAATAATTTCCACAAACAGAGTCTCCTTAAACATCACCGCCGTAGCAATCTCTCCCAATAATGCGTACCAATTCAATCACTCTCCTCTGACGCATTCATCGATCATTTCAGCAACAAAAATTCCACAAACAGACTCTACTCCTCGAAATCACCGCCGTCAACACAAAGGATCTCCAATTGATTGATCCTTGACCAAATCAACATCAAGAGCCGACACTGGAAAGTGGCAAATGGCAACGAATTCTCACCAGAATTGTGCACAACCCGAACCCGAATCCGAACCCGAAGAGGCCGAATTCGCTTAACCGTGAAGTGGCTCCACCCGAATTGAATCGAAGCGTCCTCGTCAAGTGATCAATAGTAGAGTGAGAGAATCGGTACAGCGCGTTTCGAATTGAGTCCTCATGCGGGCAAATTTGTTCTGGAAAAAATGAAGAGGAGGAGGAGGAGCGCAGTTTTAAAGGTTTTCACTACAGGCAATGGTGATCGGAAGGAAGGAGATGGGTGAAATTGGGCAACACACGACGAACTGCGGGGGTGCGTGAGGGAGGCACGGCCTGCTGAAGCTTCCCACGCCTTGGTTGGGGCTTCCGGGGTCCTTAAGACCGTGGGAAGCCCTTTGACCGTGCTATGCTCGCAAGCACGCTACCCTCTCTAATTGCACTCTCCGTAATTGCACATCATTCCCAGCATATTCTGGTGGAGGGACCTTAGGGCCAGTTTATGGAGGGCGGCTGGAAGCTCCCACGTAGCAACTAGATGGGGAACAAGGTTTCCATTGCACAACTTTCTAGAAGTACGGCGCTCATGAACGTGATCGCGGTATCTTGTACAATGAACAAGGTATCTAGTACATGAATATGGTAAAAGTACCTATTTCAAATAGCTCCCTTGTCATGACTTTTTAGGCTGACCTATTGTAGACAATAGTTGAATGCACTGTTCATTGAAAAAGATTCTTTGTTTGTACCTTCTCATCTACTTATCTCTCTTCCCTCCTTGCATAGGAAGAAGCACCAAAGCTAACTAGAATAGGTGAGTCTATAAAACCAGAATGGGTCCAACTAAAAAATCCACATTATGTTGAATAAAATATCCATTCTTGAAGGAAAAAAATATATTTTTTTACACACATTGAGCTCAATTTTTCAACAAATTTTCCACATTGCTCAAGTTGAAATGCTTAACCCTTAAATGACGAACTAGTAACCCTAGAAATCATGCATTTTGATACCACGGGAATCATTGGTCTAAAAAAATCCAAAATTCAGTCATTGAAAGTCAAAGTACTAGAGAACATCTCTCTTTTTCATATAAAATTTCATAGATGAATAGTTGTACTTTTGTCCTATACTAAAAGATTCTTTGTCATCCATCACAAACTAAACATTCGTCTTGACATTTAAGGATTAAGTTATCAAGAATAGGTACTTCCATTATAGTTGTACACTTTCTAAAAGCACAATGCTCACACAATTGATTTATAGTATAAAGAATCTTCAAATTAGCATGCTTCCCTATAGGTCTACAAAAATAAAATTCAAGGGCTATAGGAGAGCCTAGAACTTGGACTACAATGGAAAGCACAAGATGGGTCATGTTTAGGAGGTCTATGTTCCTAATGGACAACCTTTTATTCCATTTATTGTCCCAATAAAGTACACTTGAATCATGTATTTATGGTTTATTTTCAAATTCAATTCAAATGTATTGACTAATAATATCCTTATTTTTTGTTCATATTTAGGCATCCCATAGGGGCACTTGAGAGGTTGGTTATAGTTATCAATTCATTATTATTATTTAGGAGTTTTTTGAAAATACATATAATAAATTTTTGAATTTTTGGATGTTGAAAGTCAATCGTCCTTAACTTCTTATGTTTTCTAAATTTTTTGAAGTTGTATATTAATTTTCTTGGCCAAAGTTTTTTTAAAGTGTCAAAATTAAGTCCATCAGCCTTAGCTATTTAATTGTATCACACATATTTGATTGAACAACTATATATTGCATGTCAAGTTTAAGATCACATATGACAGGAATTTATTTTTATCTATAGTGTATATACAAATAAAGACTATTGGAAATTGTACCATCATATTTCAAGTGATGCTTACCAAGAAAAAAAAATCATAAAAGTGATATTATTTGATAGGACATATATTCACATTATTGAAAATTTTGGTTTAATTCTTTGTCCTACACAGTAAGATTTTACATATTAAAATTAATGTAACTTGAATCTCAAACATTGAGTACAAATTATAATTTCTTCAATTTGTTAGATATGATAAATCAATTCATCTTATGGCGGAATATAGAAATCTAAGGTCCCAAGATTCAAGTATAAACTACTATTCTTATTCATCTTATTCATTTTTGTGAAATCTTTCTATAGATTGATTTAAATATCTTAAATATTTTTAAGGTTTTTTTCTTTCATCTCTCAATTGTTTATTACATTGAATACAAATGTTTTTTCAATATATATTTATACATTCATCAAATTTAGAATTTAATAAATGATTAATTAGTCCACAAATTTACAATGGAAGGGGCCAAATGTATTATATTGTAATTGAAGATTTGTACTCCAATCTTACAAGGGACATTCCTCGTTGTTTGAGAATATTACAATTTCATATATCTAAACAATTATGGTATCTTTATTATTAACATTATGTATTCTCTATTCTTTTCTTAAATTCTAATAATGCATCCAATTCAAAAACCATTGTATATTCCTAGTTATATAATTATTCTCATTTTTCTACTTTTCCTTTAAAGGTTAAATAATTTGATCTATAAAGGTACCTTCTTATGAATTAATCAAATGAACTTGACAACATTTTATTATTGTCTTTTCAATAAATAAAAATTATATTTTAGTACTACAATCTTTTCTAGCCTACTACTCAAAATGGACTTGCTTAATGTACATTCATGCCAACTACTTCAAATGTACATGGTCAAACCTTTTGTTTTTTCGTCATTTGTTATATGCAAGCTTCTCATCTTCCAAGAACTATGGCTACAAAGGAAGTATATTGGGATGTGAAGCCTTTGCCAAAGAAATGGAAAAACAAAAATTTTAATTATAATTATAATGTAATAAATATTGAAAAATCATCTTTATTCATCTATTGTTTCACATTTCCTAAATAAAAATAACATAAAGTAGAAAATATAAATTAAATAGGCTAAATAAATAAACTAAATAGAAAAAAAAATCAATAACCCTCCTAAAGGACCAAACATCAATTCAAATTCCTAGGAACAAAAGTTATGCCATCCTAAACATTATTTTCATGTCACCATGCAAAAAAAGAAATTCACAAAAACTTGAAATAATTTTTTTTAAATTCCTTATAGATCTTATTTTTGTCTACATGTAAAGCTTTGATTCATTCCAATTGGATTAGTAATATGAAAGTCATAGACAATCTTGTATTTCAAGCAATCTAAGCATCTTTTTGAAAAAAATGACTTATAGAATTCATTCCCAAATATAATATCCACAATTTTTCAAAAAAAATTGTTTGAAAAGTTCAAGTTTGCTTGTTAGAACAATCTCACCATTGAAATTATTGTGTTTTGATCCCGTCTTAGAGTTATTAACAATTTAGTTTTTTTTTCAATCTTCGACCTACTTCTACTTGATAATTTTTTATAGAATGAAAATCAAGTATTTTTTACTTGAAATTTGTTTCTTAGATTTTCAATTCAATTCTTCAACACTAAAAATTTGAAATTTAAAGTCCATAGTGCAAAAAAATTCCACAAATGGTGGTCAAAGTCATTTGATATTACAAGCCAATGTTCATAAAAAAATCATTTTCCAACTTTAAATGCTAATATTTTCCAATTTGTACGGTCAAACTTTATGAAATTTTTACTACATGTTTTCAGACAAGTAAAGTACAAAATTCTATGGTTAGATTCTAAATTTTGTTTATTTTAATTTTCTTGAGTGAACATAGCAAAAATGGCAATTTTGAGTGGTTTTGGTAAAAAAATGGCCTTAATCCTTTAGGGGTTAAGAAAATTCTTACACATAGAAATTACAAATTTTCAATCTACAATTAGGTTTACAAGCAATTTCCAATTCTTTGATTCCAAACTTTTTTGAAAATCAATAGTTAAAAAGACAATAGATCTAACTAGATAGATATGACCTATGGGTTATATTTGCAAATTTTGTTTGAAATTCATCAATTATACTTTATAAGTTGCATTTTATAATACATTTCTAAAATTTTGGAAAATTGTATTATCCCCTAGCTTTGAATTAGGTTAACTTAAACTTCTGCAAATACACAATAATACAAATTGAAAACATGACAAATTGAAAAAACTTGAAATTATAATTTGGTTGTCAACAATTCTAGTTAGAGAAGAACTAAAATTAATTTTTATACAACTTGGCCATATATCCATAATAGTTATTATACCCTAAGTTTTTTTCTCCTTTTCTAAATAAGAATTAGCTAAACCAATTGAAAGGATGACATGACAGGGGAAAATACTACAAGCTAAGGTTTCAACTTTGAACAATTATTTGCACAAGGTAATATGAAATAATTTTGGTAGAATATTATTTGACATATTATTTAATGCTTAAAGGATGAAATCATTATGAAATTGCTATAAACTTTTTGGATCGTATTGCCCAATTTTGGATAAATAGACATCATTAACATGCCCTTCAAACATTTGTTTTCAAATGTGTAATGTTGAAACATCAATTATTGGCTTATATTAGCCTTTTAATTTACATAGTGACATATTAATCTTATTATTTTTATTACATAAAAACAATTGAGTAATTATAAAAAGAATTCCAATTAATTTTAAATTCCATCACAAAATGCAAGTAGCTATAAAAATACTTTGAAAAAAATTCAAGTAAATATTTATGTTTTACTTCTAAAATTTCTTTGGCACTAACTTTTAGGTCAAATTACCATTATCAAGCTAAGTTTATTTTTTCTATAATTGATTTATAAATTATTGATATTTTATTTTTTTAAGGTTCCCTAAATAGTAAATACACTAGTTTTTTTTCTAAATTTTTAATGAAAAACTTCAATTATTATGATTTTTTAAACTTTAAAGTCTATATAAAATCATGTGAATTATACTAATATTTAAATAATAAAAAATATTTCCTCAGAATGAAGATTAGAATGTAAAAATAATTAATCTAAATTGAAAAATCTAATTTAAATTAAAATGTATTCAAAGGATAAACTCACAATATTCTGTAATTCATATTCTTATTCAAAGAGCTTGCAATTGTAATAATTCTTTGATATTGTTTTTTTTCCCAAATTTTGAAATGGGCTACTAACTTTATGTAACACTTCATTTTCATAGCATAAATCAATTACCAAAAAATGATGTTCTAGAAGTTATAATGAAGTATAATCAAGGTGCATTCAATTTTTGAATGTGTAGACCAAGGTTTTTTTTTCATTTTCTATGAAGTGCCATAGTGGCAATATTAAATGTAATAGAGGTGCTTCAAATTTCAACATTCATCCACATAATGAATAGAAAACATTACATTAGCACATATCACATATCCATAATTCTATTTCATTCACAATTTGGTGATTTCATCCAATATTTTTTAAATTTGAAGTTTTCTGGTGATTTACAAGTTTTTTTTCATGTTTTTTTCTACAAGTATGGTGCTAGGCCAAAAAATTGGTGCAATTTTGCACCAAATCGCTAGAAAAAAACATTGGTGTAGATCTTCAAGGATTAATGAATATTGGATCTCATAATGCCCATAAGCAATATCAATTATATTAAATGCAAAGACTATCAAGATTACATCTAGTATGTTTTCATCCATTAATTATTATTAAATTCTAATTAATGACATTCCAAAACTGATGGAATTTTTAGCTAATGGAATTGTGGATACAAATTGGTTGCAATTTGAAAACATTGGAAAAAAATGGTAAAAACTTCAATAAAATAGTTATTTAGAGTAAAAAATAGAGAAAGAATAGACTTGATACTTGAAAAACCAATTCAATATGGGAATTGAAGGAAAATCGTTGATAACATTCAAAAAATATCCCAAGCACTTTTTTTAGGTGACATTGCAATAGAATCTGTGGTAAGGTAAGGAAGTCCAATGCATGCCAAATGGAAATAAGCCCATTGTAGGCACCTTATAATTATTTTTATCAATAGTACATATTAGATCCATTCAAAGAATTTTGCACAATGTAGATTATAATTGGTATATTTTTATCAATATAATTATCTTTTCATCCTTATGCAATTTCAATCAAGCATACTAAATATCAATTTCAATAAATCAAAAATTTATTAATGGTGAATTTTTAAATTCAATTTTAATGGTTTCACATGATAATTTACTTAAATCAATTGGTGATGAATTTCAAAATTAGATTGCAAAGATATGTCAAAAACATTGATGCGTAACCCTTTCCTTCTAATTTTTTTAAAATTCAAAATTAATACTAAAAACAATTCAATGTTCAAGTGTTGCATGCTCAAATTTTATACAATACATATGTACTTATTGTAATTAAATTTTGCTACTTGATACCCATACTACAACTATTCTTGTACCTTGGAGTATAATGATACAATTCATGAGACAAAATTTAGCTATGATATAATAGATATCTTGTTGTACAAGATTTGTACATGAGACAATTCAACATTGAATTGTCTTAAATAGTGCAAATTTTGAATCTTTTTTTGAAAAAGTTCAAGAAGGAAAGATGTGCATATAGATATTTCCTACATATTTCTAAAACCAAAATTTGAAAATTCATCACCAATTGTTTTCATTAAACTATCATGGAAAAACCATAACTTTCGCATCACATGTCCAAACACCACAAATCAAATTCCTTGCACTCCTTCATACAAATAGCTTTCTCTTCATGCCAATTTCTCTTTCATATTGAATTAAATTATTTATTACGTTGAATCAATTGTAACTTTCACATGGCATGTCCAAATGCCACAAAACAAAGCCCATGCACTCCTTTATACCATGATAAAGCTTTCTATCATCATACTACTAAAATCATAACTCCCTCTGTAATATCACAAATGCTACCATTAATATTAGCGGCTCGTGCTTGCTATGCTACGCATTCATTGTATCACATATCAGTAAAAATTTGATATATTTGAATAGAATGTATGATAATGATTTCCATAAGTCTTTAAAATAATTATTTTAATTATTTTATAAAAATATTTCCAATCATACATATATGGAAATCATATTTTCACACAATGTGATATTATTGAAATAGAGTAGTAGTTCACAATCACCTCTATAATATCACTTTTTACAATGGATGATATTATAGAAATAATTTAGTAGTTGCAATTGAGGTGATATTAAAGGGGATCAATATGGTGATATTATAAAGGTAGCAATTCCATTGCTTTTCTTGGCTTTATACTTTTTTGCATTTCTATGATTTTGTACTTTTGTGAGCTTTGAGCTTCTAATTTCAATTTTTTATTGCTACTACCAAATGATTTGAGAAATTTATTAGATTGAACCGATTTTGGATTTCACAACAATTAAATTGTTCACGAAGCTTTTGAGATTTACAAGTTTTTTCTTTAAATTCTTCTATTTGGGTTGCCATTGTTTGTAACAATTGAGTCAAATTTCTAATGCATTCTAATGTACATGTATCTTTTACCATATTCATCATTGCATATATTTCATTCATCATTCATTAAATTTCTATTTTTTATTTTAGTATATGCTTATTTATAAAAAAATCATATGAAGATTTTAGTAATTTTTATCTAAAGATTTATTGAAATTCTTGCTTTGCATTCTATCTAATACATAAAAATTCTAATGAAATTCTAATGAAATTTTAATGATGAATGCATAGCTTAGAAAGTGCCAACCACTAGTCATACTACTAAAATCATAAGTCCCTCTCTAATATCACAAATGCTACCATTAATACTAGGGGCTCGTGCTTACTATGCTACGCATTCATTGTATCATATATTAGTAAAAATTTGATATATTTGAATAGAATGCATGATAATGATTTTGATAAGTCTTTAAAATAATTATTTTAAATATTTTATAAAAATATTTTCAATCATGCATACATAGAAATCATATTTTCATACAATGTGATATTATAGAAATAGAGTAACAATTCACAATCACCTCTATAATATCACTTTTTACAAAGGATGATATTATAGAAATAATATAGTCATGCAATTGAGGTGATATTAAAGAGGATCAATATAGTGATATTATAAAAGTAGCAATTTCATTGTTTTTCTTGGCTTTATACTTCTTTTGCATTTCTATGATTTTGTGGTTTTGTGAGCTTTGAGCTTCTGATTTCAATTTTTTATTGCTACTACCAAATGATTTGAGAAATTTATTAGATTGAACTGATTTTGGATTTCACAACAATTAAATTGTTCATGAAACTTTTGAGATTTACAAGGTTTTCCTTTAAATTCTTTTATTTGGGTTGCCATTGTTTGTAACAATTGAGTCAAATTTCTAATGCATTCTAATGTATGTGTATCTTTTATTGTAATCTTTATTGAAGATTTTTTGAAATTCTTACTCTCCATTCTATCTAATAGATAAAAATTCTAATAAAATTTTAATGGTAATTTTTATCTGAAGAGTTTTTGAAATTCTTACTCTCCATTCTATCTAGTAGATAAAAATTCTAATAAAATTTTAATGGTGAATGCGTAGCATAGCAAGCGCCAACCGCTAGTTTGTACTAAGAATGCAACCTCTCATACTATGGTATGAAAGTTATTGAATTTCAAATTTTTAATGAATTAAAAAATTAGAAAATTGTTTTCACTTTTATTTTAGTTGTGGCAACGGTACATGGCACATTAGATTTTTAATAACTCATCATGTAAAATTATGAAAATTGACGTAAAAAATTCACCCAAATTGGAGTTTTGATTTTATTAGAACTAAAATTTTGTATTCACAATTGAATTGTGTAAGAATAAAATGATAATTTTATACAACCAAAAGATACTAATTATATTCCATATTATTCAAAAATCTTTGAATGGCTCAACTAGGTACTACTTATACTTCTTGGAGGCTATTGTACACCACCTTTATAATCTCATTTGGCCTACAATGGTTCGCTTCCATTTGGCCTACAATGGACTCACTTACATTAGAATGAAATAATTAATACCTTAAAAAGTAAGTCATTCGCTTGTTTTGCTTTGTTTGTTTGCTGTAGTGAGATCTCTAGCACCATGTGTCCCCTAATTGCACTCTTTATACTACCAAAAGCCCTCAATGAGGAGGAATGCACGGGCTTTGTTTTGTGACATTCCCACTCACGAAACAAAAGATATTGAATTTCAAAGTTTTTTTTTATGAGTTTTAACTTTTATAAATGATTAATTTTCGTATTATTTCGGCTGAGCCAAAGGCATAGGGCACACTAGTTAAAAATGAAATAAATAGAAATGAAATAAATAAAAACTGCTTAAAGGCATTTAAGTCAAAAGTAACTGACGGTGAATGGCATCATTTAAATTTTTATTTATTTTTTCATTTTTGTCACTTCAAGGCTGCCATTTTGAAATTTTCATAAGCAACGCCAAGCTAAAGGCTAAAGGCCGTCTTACAAAAGAAATGGCCGAATCTTTAATTCAATTCAAGCACCAACCGATGAACGAAGTTCGTCACAGACTCATCTACATTCATCCAAACTCTGTCTGGCATTGAACGCCGGCCTTCAAAACACTGAACAGACAAATTCAGTCCAATCGAACCTTCATGAAGCCACTTTTGGCTACTGTGCCTATTTACTATTATTAGAATGACTATTTACTATTATTAGACTCGTCAAATTTTCATTGGTTTTTTTTATGGCAAGGGGAAGGACCGAGGCCTTCCAACGCACCAAAGTGCACAACATTTGAATACTATGTGCAAAAGTTATGAAGGGTTAAAGGTTTTTTTGGTAGAGGTTGTGAAGTCGTTTCTTCAACATACGTACATATTGATTTTGGAGATGTACACAAAATGATGCAATTTTGGGTGTACCTGCCTTATATTTACACCTTATTAATGTACTAGAGAATGTATGCCGTGTGGGCGCATTTCTTGGGTGGGCTCAATAGGATGAGCTCAAATATATTAAAAGATTGCCTAATTCATGGAAATTCAACTAGATTCATACAATCTTGCATCTCTTCTTTGTCAATAACTTTAAATATACATTGCAAAGTTTTTTGCCTTATTATTTTGACCATTTTAAAATACAATATTTCACTAACTAAACATATTTCTCTTGATTCATACTTTGTCAAAAAAAATTCAATTGCTCTCTTCATTTCTTAGAGTTGTCTTTGTATGGAAAAAAATCTGAATTTTTTTGCCAATTGTAATAGGACAAAACACTCATTCTACCTATGACAAGTAGGTTTACCTTATATGAACCTTATATGAACAATTGTGTATTCAGTTGAAGTCAAGTCAAATTTGAAAATTTGTTATCATAGGTTCATTCTTTGGCTAATTTAATCCAAGTCTCAATTCCATTTGGTTGCATTTTGTTCGCCAGGGAGGATTGCCCTCCTCATTAAACTAGCTTAGGATAAATGTAAGAAATGCCCCTATTTTGTGTCATGTAAATTTTGTATTTCTTCACTTCTCCTGGTCAATTTGGAAATACAGGGTAATGAAGGGGTCAATCCTCCCTATTTTGTAAGTACATACCATTTATAAATGTACCTACAAACTACATTGGGGGATTAAGGTGGAGCCACCCATTACTAGCCATTGCTTTGTAGGCAATTAGTAGGGTGTCTCAAATCCAAGATAGGGTGGGAAAAATTTGCGTTAACCCTTGAAAGGCCCTTGAGATCCCTCTATACAACCCACATTTAGCCTAATAACTCTTCAACTGTACTTTACTATATGAATTGTGATACATTGTCATTTACATACTAACATAATCATTAATTTGCTTTATCTTGAACAATATTTGGTCAATGTTTTTTTGGTCAAGTATCACCATATTCATAATATATTGTATAGCCGTAAAGGGCTTTTAGACCCTTCTAGGATTAATATTGAATTCAAGGAAATTGGATTCTGAAACCATTGTGGTCTTGACACTACCATGCCACTTGTCCCTCTTTTTGTGTGCCAAAGTTACCTAGAAGTACTTTCCCAATGATCGATTTTATAAGACTTTAGACATTGGACATGGATTGAGCCCAACTCCTAGATTTTATAATTCATAATAATTTTAGTTCAAGTTGTAAATTCACCAATGCTTTTGCTATCTACACCATTTCTATCTTTACACTTCCATAAATATTCACTTCCCCCAATATGATTGTAGATCATGTCCTCTATGGCTTAAGTTAGTTATGACTTAACCTCTATAGGACCAAGGCTTTTTTCTACCAAAAATCACTCAAAATTGCCATTTCTATAGTAGAGAGTAAAAAAAATTGAAAATTATTATTTTTTCACATTTCACTATAGGATCTTACACCTAACTAGTATGAGAATGTGCAGAAAAAATTTCAGAAAATTTGACTGTATAGATTGTAAGATATTTGCATTTAAAGTGAAAAAAAACAAGTTTTTCAGTACATTGTGGGACTAAATTATTTGACTTTGAACCTTCTTAACTTGAAATTTTTACACTACAAAGTTTTGAGCTTTCAATTTTTATGGTGGAGAATTGAGATGAGAGTCTAGGAGGGAATTTTTTTTTTAATTAATTTTTATTCTTTAAAAATTGGATAAGTAGAAATAGACATGAGATAAAAGGAAAATCTAAATTATTAACATCTCTAAGATGGAATTAAATTGCACTAACTCCAATGGTGAGATTACTCTAGCAAGTAAACTAAACCAGATGGAATTTTATTTTTTGAAAAATCGTAAGAATTGCATTAAAAAATGAATCCTATAAGTCATTTTTTAAAAAATGCTCAAATTGTCCAAAAACCAAGATTGTCCATAACTTTCTTATAACAAATCCAAATGGAATGAATCAAAGCTTTCCATATAGACAAAACATAATCTACAAGAAACAAAATTTAAAAATTTGAACTTTTGTTGTCCCCTATCCCTTGTTTTGAGCTTATTTGGATATAAATTTTGTTCCTAGGCACCAATTGAAAAAAAATTACATTCCCACAAAGCTAATTCATTTTCTTATTTTCAAAAAAAAATTTAAAAATTCAGAAAAAAAATAGAAATTGTAGGTACTTGCTCAAAATCCCATTTGTCCCTTGACGGGACAATGGTCTTTTAGGGGTTAAATTATTAGTTATGGGGGCTCTACCTTATTATAGTAGGATGTCATGCTTGCCCAGCCTTGAGGTATCCACAGTTGTATAGACATTGTATAAGTTGTAGTGCAATAAAATTCACACTATGTTTTAAAATAGGACTTTCTTCTTGTATTTATTTTTTGTTAGCTAGACATCAGTCACACCTTGGTTTAACCCATATATGACATTGCAACCATTTTTGGGTTGGTACATGACAAAGAATCTTTTTGTGGGAAAGAAGTGCAATTATTTATCTTCCAATTTTTGTGTGAAAAGGGGGCTTTTAATGAGTATTTTTAGATTTTCTTAAACAAATGATTCACACGATATCAAAATGGATGATTTTCCATGGTCATCACTTCATCCTTTAACCCATAAATGATGTAGAGGATGTGTTCTGGCCAATGAATGACAAGAAATCTTTCTATGTAGGACAAAAGTGCAACTATCCTCCAAATTTTGTGTGAAAAGGGAATGCCTTCTATAGTAGTTTGTCTTCCAATAAGTGTTTTTATATTTATTTAAGCCAACAATTCACATAGTATCTGAATACATAATTTCCATGGTGATTGGCTTGTTGTTTAAGGATTAAGGATTAATCTTGAAAGGACGTGCCTATGACCACTTCCACATTGAAGTTATTGTATGTATGCTTCCATTGCCTTATACATACTTATTGCACTTTAGGTTTTCATTGTGAATGTCAAACTAATAATTTGATGATATTTCTCTATCTAGGATGAAAATGTGAAGGATTTTGTGATAAAAATCATAACACTATGTACTTAATATAATAAACTACAATAATATATACAAATGCATCACAAAAGTATGTATGTTCAAATACTATATACATATTTTTGTGATACATTTGGAATACATCATGACCCATCCACAAAACCATGCTTTGTAATTGTTAAAACAACTATGAATTAAAATGGCATCCTATTTAGTTAGTTTTCACTTTTAAAAATTATAACTAAATGTCCAACATTCCAAAAATTATATGTGCAAGTTCTTGTGTTTACTACAAATTTTGTAGATACTTCTACAACCAACCACCTATTTGTAGATCTATCTACAAATAGGTGTTGGTTGGTTGGATTTAAAAGTACTTGTACACTATTCACACAAGGAAAAGGACAAAAATGACACCCATAAACAACTCTAATTTGTATATTTGTTGATAGGTTTAAAGGTGGATATATTCCCATGACAAAAAATAGAATATTAATGACCTTTATAAGTCTTTGAATGATTTATTAGTTTTGAATTTTGTCCACACTGCCCTATGTAAGTCTTTGATTGCTTTAACCCCTAAAGCCCTAAGCTATGATTTTTGGCAATACATAGATTTTGGGCAGCTCACTATCTATGGAATTTTTATCTTCTTTATTTGAAATTTTCACACAAGATGTGCCCAAGGAATAGCTTAAAATAGACCCAAAAATTTCATAACTTTTGACTACATGGTTAAAAAGTTGTTCTATGATATGTAATTTTCATTGTTTGGCAGGCAACAAGAAAACTTCTTTGAAAATCACTTTTTTAAGAAGTAATAATTTGAAATTATTTTTTAGATTTATATGAAAATCTTTTAATCATTACAATTTGATTAATGAGATGAAAATTATGAGGTGTTTTAGTTTGAAGGCAATTATAGACTCTCTACTTTAAAATAAATTTTGAAGTCCTCTATTTTAATTCAATTTTTAATATTTTTGGAAAAATAAAAACATTAGGTATAGATTGTTTATCACAACATTACAACCATTGGGATTGGCATTTTTCAATTCCATGATAAATGGTTAATAATTTTGTATTTTGAATCACTTTCTACTTCTTTATACTTACTATTTTTTTCCTATATGTTGTACAATTCCAAATGATTTGAAAATTTTCAAGCATCTAAACAACTTGCTTCAAAAAATGAATCTAAATAAGCACCACCATTTTGAACATTTTTTCATACAAATGTGGCCTTGTGGAGTGCAAATGCTTGATTTTTTGCAAGGCCAAAAAATGGATTTTTGTCCCTTCAATCAAATGCTAAATAATATCTTGCAGTCTACATGGTGGAAATTTCTGAAATTTTCTCTACATCTTCTTAGACTAGCGTACTACAAGATCTTATAGTAACATATGTGCAAAAATGTTTTTTTTCCTAAAATTTGGTACTTATACTAGGAATGGTAGTTTTGGAGCATTTTAAGGTGAAAAGATAGCCAAAAACCTTTAGAGGTTAATAGTTGTGAATTTTGTCCACATTAACCTCTCTAAGTGTTTGATTGCTTTATTAGTTGTAAATTTGTCCACATTGCCCTATATAAGTCTTTAATTGCTTTAATAGTTGTGAATTCAATCCACACATATGTATAGAGTGTACAACACTTACTTCTATGAGTGAAGTCTAATAGTCGAACTTACATAATTGTCATACATAAATTCTTGAATTACTATGTTACCATCATCCAACATACTATAGAAATTATTTGGTTGTTCCTAAAATAACTCCAATATTTTCCAAACTATCACTCTAGCTTTGCTTCTACTTTTGTAGTTCATGTATGGATCAACAAAGTGCACATTACAAAAAATTCTCATTATACTACTCTATATTGAAATAGGTTGGTTTGAAGGTTGCAGGGGCATGTCCAAGCACCCACAAATAGGTTCCTTTTGTAAAAGAAAGGTCACAATGTAAACCAATGTTCATGTTCAATATTCACATCCTTGTGTTTCCTCAGCCAATTGTTTATTTACTTCCTTTGTTGGTACTAGTTTGGAGCATTGGGGGCTATTTCCATTTTTAAAATTATTTTCTAAAAGAGACAACGCAAATTTTTTACATTTGTAGTACAACCAATGTATACCCCATACTCACTACATCCAATGTATGCTTCTTGCTCATGCAAGGAAGGGATGGAAATGACACCTACAAGCTTAGTGGTGCTATTCTGTGAGCATGTAAGCATGAGCCTATGAGCGGTGAGTATGGGTTATGTGAGCGTTCAATTTTGAAATTTGAAAAAGCATTAGAAGATTCAATAATATTTCTAAAAAAGGATTATATCTTTAAAAATTGGTCAAAATTTATTATTTCTAGTAAATTTTAGTGTCTATTATCGTGAACCTATTAATACCATTTAATACTTGTCTACATAAAATTACATTTACTAATTGTATGGAAAAGTCATCTCATCACCAATAAAAAGGGGATAACTTGCCCTGCGGTGGATTCCAACCACCACCACTAAATAAATATATTTATATTCTTTGGAGGGGGCTAGGGGCACTGAGAGGTCCCAAGCAATATTATAAAAATCTCAATCTCAATGAAACAACCTCATTCCATTTCAAAATAATCTCAAGTACCATTTTTTTTTCTTAAAATCTAGCAAAATTCAACAAGTAGTAGATCAAGACAACAAGTGTTCAATCCTCTAAGAGGTCCCAAGCAATAAGAGGGCAATGAATTAATGATAAACCAAAAAAACATCAGATCAACATGGAAAACTTAGGTCCCTTGGGAGGTCCCACAAGAGGACAATGATCAACTAATCAATAATTTGATATAATTAAGCTCATTCCTTACAAAAACAATTCCTATCAACCATAAATTTTCTTTCAAAATCTTAACAAGTATAATTATTAGCATATCAAAATAGAGGACCCACGCTGCTATAAGATGGTGATCAACAAAAATGAAATTTGGAGTGGCTAAGCTCTTTCCACATAGAATGAAATCTTATCAACAATTTTTTTTCTAAAATCTAAACAAGCCTATCGATTTGCAAATCAAGAGGAAAATGTTGATACCCTCCCATTGTCCCAAAGAGGACCTATAATGCTATAAGACAGTGATTTAGAAATAAAATCCAAAATAAAATTTAGAATGACAAAACTCTTTTTGTCTAGAATCAATTCTTCTTCATCAAATTGTCTTTTCTAAAATCTCATTAAATCCACCAACCTACACATCAAGATTGAAGGGTTGGTTACCTCCATCATCCTCAAAAGATCTCAAGCCACGAGAAAACATTGATTAACATCTAATTCCCTATATTTTCTATTTATTGAACAAATGAAAAAGATTCATATAATACTTCAATTATACTCAAAGCATTTAGTATTCTATCATCCACGGTCATGGGTCTTCACTCAAAAAAATTGTATGCTCATAGGCATATAAGCTCACAAGCTCATACTCACAGGCTCACAAAATAGCAACCCTGCCTACAAGCTTCTAATTTTTTTGTTTGTAGATAGGTTTAGAAGTATATGGATGTTGCTCAAGAAATGAAAAGAATGAAAATGAAACTTACAAGTCTCTAACTTGTTTATTTGTAGATAGGTTTAGGGGTATATCCATGCCCTTGACAAAAACCAAAAACCAAAATGACAATGACCACTACAAGACTTTGATTGCTTTATTAGTTGTAAATTTTGACTACATGTATTTAGTAAAGTATACAACACCTACTCATATGAGACGGATCTAATAATCCAACTTATGTAATTGTTGTAATTATCATATTACCATCATCTAACATGCTATAGAATTTTTGTGATTGTTCCTAAATAATATAACTTCAATATTTTCTTAATTATCAATATAGCTTTGCTTCTACTTTTGTAGTGCACATAACAAAAAAATCCTCATTACACTAGTTTATATTGACATATTTTGGCTTCAAAGAGGGGATCATGACCAAGCACTTACAAATTGGTTTCTTTAAAAAAAATGTGAACCAATGTTCACATTCTTGTGTCAATTTTTTGGCCAATTACTTGCTTTCATCCTTTAGTGGTAGTTTGGGGTGATTGCAAGAAGGACCAAATGATTTTGGTAGTGTTTTACTAAAGTGGTTTTTATCCAAGCTATAATTTTTGAATTTTAAATCTAGTTTTAGAAGTAAAATTATAATTCTTTATATTTTGATTGTAATTGTATTCTTTATTTTCAAAGTTAAAAAAAAAATTTAATTTAAAATTTAGTTTCTTTAATTTGTCACACTTTGGGGATTTTTTTGTTTTTAACATTGGGAAGTACCCAAATTTAATATACTAGAGCTAAAATTTTGGTGGTCTATTCCTACACTAGTGGGTCATGTTCCACATGAAGGGCATCAAAAAATACGTTATTTTATGTTCTTCACATTTGTGCAAATAGACCAAAAAAGGGGCTCCATGGCGTGTATACTTTTGAACATTGAAGATGGTTTCAAGTTCATTTTTTTGGTGAAATCTCATCACCATTAAGTCCTCTCAAATGGACAATTTTTATTTTTTAAAATTTTGCTATTATTAATTTATTAAAAATCAAAATTTTGAAATAAACCTATTTTACGTACAATTCTAAATGTTTCAGAAAAGGAAGATTTCATCATTTTAATTTTTTGATGACCTTCATGTAGAATATGACTCAATAGTATGGGAATAGACCGCCAAAATTTTAGATCTAGTATATTAAATTTGGATACTTCTCAATATTAAAAACAAAAAATTCCTAAGTGTGATAAATTCAAGAAATTGAATTTCAAATATTAAATTATTCTTAATTTATTTTGAAAAATAAGGGATAGAATTACAATCAAATCATCAAGAAATAGATTTTTATTTTTGGCATTGGATTTAAATTAAAAAGTTATAGCAGAAAATAAAACTAGTTTAGCAAAATCTTACCAAAATCATTCAGTCTTTCTTGCAATCACCCTTTGGAGCCTCAAGGGTCTATTCCAATTTTACTTACACCTACAAGCTTCTACTTTGTTTATTTGTGGGTAGGTTCAAAGGTGTATGTCCATAACAAAGATAGTATGGCAGTGACCTTTGTAAGTTGTGAATTATATCCACATATACCTATTGGAGTTTTTGAATAAAATTGCCCTACATGTATTGTTCATTAATGGAAAGTCTTCTATTTTGTAGTCCAAAGTCAATGATTGTAATTCATCCAAAACAATTGTATTTCATTAGAGTTATCCTAAAAGTCTTGAATGTCATCCTTTTTTTGTTCTCTATTTTGCTTCTAATTCAAGATTGTATTTGGATTTTTAATCAATTTTCATTTCCTAATTTGACAACAAGACATGCATTGTACAAAGTGAAGATGACTTCCAAGACTTTTAGAATATCTTCATAATTATTATACAAGAGACTTCATGATTAAATAATGCAAGGTTCAAAATGATCCCACTCTTGTGTCTTGTAAATCATACTCTTGTCACTCTTGTGTCACCTGCGGCGATTTCAATTTTGGATTTTTGCAATTGTGGGCTCTAGCGCTGTGAGACTGCAACTCTCCAACTTGCGTTGATCAATTGCGAAGCAATTTGAAATTTTGAATGCGCTTCTGCATGTTTGATTTTCGTGGTAGGCTTCGGTTGAATCTTGCACTGATGCATGCAACGTAACTAGCATTTGGTTAGTTCTCATCCCTCTCCTCAATTTTTTTTGACATTGTTTGCTTTTGTTCGAGTGTTGATTGGAATTGGAAATTAGGGTTGTTCTTTGCAGGGTTCTTTATTTGGACTTGATTCATGGTGGACTGAAGCTAAATCCATTGTTGCTTTTACCTATAGTGAATTGATTGATCGATTGGCTAATCATCTGGAATTCTAGTTAGTTCTCACCCCTTTCCAATTGTTTTCCTATTTTGCTTTTGTTTGAATGCTTGAATGTAATTGATTAATATTCTCATTGTTCTTTGCAGGTTTTTGTAGTTGATCTTCATTTGTGGTGGGCTTTAGTTGAATCCAGTGCTTTGAAAGTTTGAAGGACCAAATTTGTCTGATCGGTTGATTGAATTGTATAATCTAATAATTTACTACTCTCCCCATTTTTTTTTCAACCTATCTGCTTCTCATTTGATGCTTTAATCTTGTTGATTGTGTATTTGGGTTGTCTTTGCAGGGTTTAGGGTTTGGACTTGATTCCTCTCCCCATTTTTTTGTTGATGATTGGGCTTTTATTTTTGTGTTTAACTGTAGGTTGTTTATTGCAAGGTTCATGGCTAAACGCCAGAGGTCCTTGAGGGATCATTACTTTGCCAAATCCAAAGAAATAGAGATCGTTGATCTTTTGCCTTTGGGGTCTAAGAACGACTCTTGTCTTGGAATTGCTGATTTAGGGGTGAATAGAACTCCTCCTTTAGAGGTTGAGATTGCTCAAAGTCAATTGGAAGAATCAGTGGTGCGTGCAATTCAAATGACTGCATTTTGATGCTAATATTGGGAGGGTGTTTTGCAAGGTGTGTAAGGACAAGGGTGGGAGATCATCGTATTCCAAAGAGGACTCCAAAAATCTTAAGGTAAGTGCTTTTCAAGACCACTCCCGGTTCAATGAATACAAACGCCTCTCTTGGGTATTGTAGAGTGGCGAGAAGGTGATGGAAAAAGCCATCGTGAGTGACCAGAGAGTGTGTGATGAAATTGTGGCGTCGTTGTTGCGGGTTGCCTATTTCTTGGGGAAGCACTTTTTATCCTACTCTAAATTTCCCTCTTTATGTAAACTTTTGATAAGTGTTAAAGCCCCGATGACCTTGTCTCTATATTAGGATGAGAAAGCATGTGCAAACCTAATCATGTGCATTTCAGTTGTGATTCAAAAGCAAATTCTCAACCGTGTTCAAAATTCACCTTTTTGTGTCATGATAGACGAATCCACGGATATTAGCATCATAAGGCACCTTGTGGTGTTTGCCACCATCATCGAGGAAGATCTGCCGGTGAGTGTTTTCTTAGGTCTATTGCCAATTGAAGGTGGGAAGAAGGATGCTACTGTCATCTACCAAACCTTGATTGCTACCCTGTGACATTGGGGATTTGACCTGCGAAAGTTCTTGGGTTTCGATAGTGATGGTGCCAGCACCATGACGGGCTCTCTCACTAGAGTAGCTGCACAGTTGAAAAAACAGGTAAATTTTTCACTGTTCATTGTATAGTGTACTACACAAATTTGGCGGCCCTCGATGTTGCAAAGTCGCCCGCCTGTAAGGTGCTTTTAGGTGAGATTGATTCTCTTTTGAATTAAGTTGTTATTTTTTTCCACGTCGTCCAAGCAGAAACATACTCTAACTGCTTGCAGGAAGAGTTTTTTGATGCGAAAAAATGTATGAAACGCTACTACAAAATTAGGTGGCTGTCTTGTTGGCAGGCGGTGAATATCTTATGTGACTCGTTGGAGTTGTCTTATGTTACTTTCGTGATGTGAAGGGCAACGATTCTGGTCAAGTTGCGTCTATTCTTGGAAAGCTTTTGTAGTTCAAGGTCATTTACATTTTGTTCTTTCTTGTTGACATTTTGAAGTCTTTGGCTACGCTGTCTAAAGTCTTTCAATGTAAATTTGTAGATGTCACCTCTATAGGTAGCATTGTGCACACAGAGATAACGCAAATTTGGATGTTCTTCATTGTTGAAACCATTGATTTGAATGCTAACATTTTTATTGAGAGCACGAGATTTCATGTGCTTCTTGAGTATGGCCCTTTTGGAAGTCATTTGAGAAAGCTTCCAAGCCAAATACGGGGGAATATGTTTCATAATATTGCAATGTCTAGGTCTAGACTAGGAATCAACTTGGAGGAAGCTCTCTAATTTTAGTGTTCATTTGCTGAAGCGGTTTGTAAGGGTTTGGACGCTCAATTTCAAGACAATGATGTAATTTCTTGTTTCAAAGTGCTTAACCCTTCTAATATGCTGTCTAAACAAGTCAGATTGTAGAGCTGGGGTCTCCGACTTGGACAGACTACTACAGTTGTATGGAGAGGACCAGTCACATTCAGGTTTTTCTTTTCTTCCCCTTCTTGACGTGCAGGCTTGTAAGTGGAAGTTTTTGTCTTTTAAATTGCAGTGCACCACTGAATGAAGGGACAAAACCTTTCGGGATTTGTGGGACATGATTACTTGGAATCATGCCCTGCAAACCCGTTATCCAAATTTGCTTGTCCTTATTGATATAGCTAGAATATATTGCGTTTCCACGGCTACTTGCGAGAGAGCTTTCAACATTCAAAATTTAATTAAAACTCGTGTTAGGAACCAATTGGAAAGAAAAAACTTGGAGGTTTTTCTTAGAGTTGCTTTAGAGAGACCGGAAGATGATTATGATGGTATAGTGCACGATGCCATACCCAAGTAGTGTAAATGGTGGCTTGTTCTCATTCCTCTCCCCATTTTTTTTGATCAAGCTGATTTGATTCTTGTAAATGGTGGCTTGTTCTCACTTTTCTCCCCATTTTTTTTGCTCAAGTTTTTTTTATTTTTGTGAATGTGATTGTTGTGGGCATGTCGTACTAACCAGCCTTTTGAAAATGCACTAACCCTCTTTTGGATTGGTGCATTTTTGGAAGGCTGAATCCTTGGCCCTAAATTGGTAGGGACAATGCCAAGTTCAAATTCTGCCAGGGATAATGTTTATGAATATTTTTAAAGCAAAACAAAGCCACTTCAAGAATCAAGAAGAAAACCAATAAAAAAAATTACAATCGAACAGATTCTCACCCTCACAAAAAAATTCCGATTGGAATTGGACAATGGCGGCAATGCCATTGGGAGAAAAAAATATTTTAGGTAATTGACCAGCAAATTTTGGAACTTCTCGGCACACTTTTGGCCAATTTTTAAAAAACTTAGGGTGGATGAAACTCTGACGGAAATCCACTGTTTGGCCCACAGAACTCCCCGGACTGTGAGTCACACCGTCTTCTTGCTCAACAACTTTCCATTGGCTCTTCATTTTTCTCACCACACTCAAATTTTCAATAAAATTTGGTTCTGGGAGGGGGGGGGTGAGCATCCCCACTAGTGAAGATCCCTACCCCTATTTGGATGAAAATCATCTGGATAAGGAAGAGCCATCCCCCACCAATGTACTATATCCCCAAATTTTGGAGGAAGAGAGGTTCGAGTTCTGCAAACAGGGGTCTTGATACGGAACTCAAACCGAGTAAACCCTATACTGGTTCTTACACTACAAAAAAAACAGTGAATAAATGACTCGTCCATAGAGTCATTGTGGACAGCAGTGACTGCAAAATGACTACAAAACAACTATTGTTGTCCACAATGACTCTATGGATGAGTCATTTATTCACTGTTTTTTTTGTAGTGTTACCCCATCTAGATGATGTGTACTTCTTTGATTCAGGGTAAAGTTCCTTGAATTCTACAAGGACTGCGGAATTACCTTCCTCCACTACCTCAATATCTAAATAAAGGCCAGTTTTTTCTTCCGGCCTCCACGTATAGGGAAGACTGGTGGGCAGTCTCTTCCCCATCCCTATCTTCTTGGATGTAGAATTGGGATACAGAAAGGGATGGGGAAGAGACTGGTGGGGATGCTCTGACTACCTATTGTAGGACGCTCCTACAGGCCTTTTCCAAACCGAGCAATCAATCCACCACAGTCAGTGAGTAATTCAAGATTTGAGCCACGGTAAGGGTAAGATTTCCAGGCGCAGGAAGCGCCCTCATCAGTCACTTCCCGGAAGCACCCATCTCGGCCGCGGTACCAGTAACGCTTCCGACGAGGAAAGCCAGGCAAGGAACTCGCCACGCACAGTCTATTTCGGAACGACAGTGCCGGACAGATCGAGAAATTTGAATTCCGAGGTGTCCGCCTAACTCACTACACTACTGTAGGCGGAGAAGGCGGCCTGTGCACACCACGGCAGCTCCGTTGTCAGAGCCACAGAGCTGGACCATTCCACACAGTACGCTTCAATTCAGTCAGTCACTTACTTATTTCGGAGCCTCTGCTAATCAGGTCGCCGGTTGCATGGAAAGCACTGATATTTCAATGAATGGTTGCCGGATTTGGTTGGTCCGGCCGTGCGGTCTCACTGACTGTGCGCTGATGGGCGGAGCCGCGGAGGCCTGCGGCAACCCGGCGCAAAGCGGGCGCCTGCACCCACCCACCGAAAACGCGTCTTGTCCGCTCCATTTGGCAAGCGGGGTACATTCCAGACTTCCAGTGCTAGAGAAGAGGATTATAACTTGTTTGTTTATTCGAGGATTCGAGGATTGCATGCTTGCGAAGGAATCGGGGGATTCCGGAGCTACAACTTTGGAGGTTCGGCTCAGTTGGTTTGAAGGAATTCGGGATGGTACCGCTAATTTCGTCGTGGACTATCGTCCCGGGTGTCCCATCTGCCGCAGATTCTTCTTTGGAGGGGGTATCGGTTATTGAAGGAAACTGTGGTTCAAAGTGTCGTGGAAAAGCGTAACTTAGCGGCTCCCCTCTAAGAGCAGCATCTTCACCGATAGGCGTTCAATGGGGCGCGCCAAATTGTTTTTGGCGCGTGTTGGGCGGGAGAGGTCCCGGGAGACTCCACAAATTCCAGATTTGTGAGCGAAATTCGAAAATCCAACGTTGATCACAGTTGAAAACACCTGCAATTTCACATGTACTAAGGTAGGTACACCCAAAACTGCCACTTCTTGCTATTGAGCCTATTTTCTATTATTAGATTGATTAAATTTTCATATGTTCTTGTTGGCAAGTGAAAGGAGGTTCCAACGCACCAAAGAACGTGGCATTTGGATACTATATGCAAAAGTTATTAAGGAACAAAATTTGGTTCTAAAAGCATTTCTTCTACATAGGTACATAACTGATTTTGGAGATGTACATATAGTATAGATGGTGGTTTAAGGTCAGTGGCACATTTGGGTGTCCCTATCTTAGTATGCCCTATGCCATTGCCATGGTCAAAACAAAAGTAAAAATAGTTTTTTAATTTTTTAGTTCATAAAAAAACTCAAAATTCAATAACTTTCTCACCGTAGGTTTAGATGCCACGTGTCAAAGCCCGTGCGCCCCTCCTTGCCCAAGGTTTTCTAACGGTACTAAGAACGTGACCGGAGGACGCACGGTCTAGGAGATCTCAAAGTAATAAATAAAACAAAACAAAACAATCAAATTTAAGGTATGGATGGTAGGGACACTAATTTTGAAGCCCATGCATGCCAAACCATTTGGCATGGTGTTCTAGCATGCCTTGGTGGAGGATTGGCACCAAACCTTGTCAATGCTACTCCATGCTAGCAGTGCTTGTGTAGAGAAAAATGGATTCACATGAGCACCCCTTCACATTACAAGTCATGCCATTCTTCCCATCACTCCCGCATTTGCTTGGCAATGGAGGGCCTTTGTAGTGGGCAATCAGTTTTATGCTCATCATTAGGAAAATATTGAACTCATAGAGAGGCTTTGAGTTTTTTTACTAATTAAATGAGGATGAGGATGACCACATTCTAATTACAATTATCACGTAGCCTTATTTATAGCCGGCCAATTAGCTTGTAGAAATTTTTGAAAGGCGAGTATTCCATCTTCCATTATGGAATAATCATGAGATTTATGAGATCATGTAATTATGTAAATGAATTGGGAAATGATGACAAATTTTGAAGTTCATCATGCAATTCTTGGTCCAGTTAGTGAGTTGAAAAGGTTTGTCAATATTGATCAATTTTTGTTCCATCTATAGCACCATTTTTGGTATAAAATGCTTGGATTTTCCATCAGCTAAGTCAACCAATTTTCAAAGCTTAAATACTGATTACTTCCATGCACCAAAATCAATAAATTTTTTTGTCTTATTTGAAAGTTTTCCAATTTGGTCCATGTATAAATTTGGCCTTGCACATTTCTAAATCTCATTTTTATCTTGACCATATGATTAGGAATGTGATTTTTATTATTTTGAGCGAAACTCATAGGAAAAAGACTAATTATTTTTAATATAAAGTAAACTGGGGATTATTTTTGCAAGTGTATCATCAATAAATATATAAACCAAATTGGGAAGATTGTGGCTTTAGTTGTGACTTCCATTGAATGATCAAGAATAGTAGGTGTAATCTTGAAGAAATTAGTTGGTAATAGTTGGTAAAGACCTTAGATGGAATTACATAACTTTGATATGCTTCACAAAGCATGGTCAAAATAAAAAATATGCACTAGTCATAATTTGTAAAAAAATTTTGAGTTAAATATTATAATTCTTGGCCTTTGGTACTGCTCCAATTTATGTAACAAATTTAACAATGAATCCAACCCTACAAACCAATTGCATCTGTACAAACTAAAATCAGTCTTCAATCTAATCAAGCATTGGAGTTATGAAAGAAAACATACGAAATTTAAAAACTTGAAAGATCTAAACATTGCAAGAAGAAAGCTTGGTGGCTTCAAAAGCTCTAAATCTACATCCTCTTCTTACCAATCTTTATCAGGAGTTAAAATTCTTTTATTTTCTTGTAAATCAAAACTTCATAAGGCAGCTCCTTCAGCACCCAAATGTGCTTATATTTGTTCTCGTCCATCCACATTAAGTCGATTTCCACTTTTGGTCGCAAATTGCCTCATTAAAAATATTGGAATTTTGACCATAGCTGATCGTACTGTAGAAGCACAAAAATGGCTCTTGGGGCTTTCATACCTCAAATTTCAACCTTAGATCACCGCATTACCGGATTTGCATCAAGACTCTTGGTCCGGGTCCAGCCAGCTCCATCGAACTGTTCACTATCCGGCAAGTTACTCCAACGTCCATCGAAGTTCTCCTGCTCCAGAATTACCACTAGACACAAATAGACATCATAATTTCTATGCAGCATCGACGAAATAAACACGAATCCTAACATTAGAATGTGTTGCATCGCTACAGCGCTTTCTCAACAAATGCACCCCCGCCACCGTCACCTTCATATACCTTCCCTGGTGCTTTCCATCTCACAAATCCAGGTCTAGCCTGCTAGCTTCTGCTGCAGCAGCTCTGGATTGTCATCACATCTAGTAGTTCTTAGAATGCTCTAGAACTTCGAAGACAGCTAACCTTGTGCTGGTATTATTCCCGAAGGCACTGCTTCAGAGCTGCATTGCAAGCTACAGCTTGCAGCATTCATTCTGAAGTCTCTTATATATCGATATCCTGAATTTCATTGTCACGAACTCCGCATGAGGTGTTGAAGTTGTGGGAACAACAGGTGTTTCGAGGTTTGTCTAGACCTTCAATCAAGGACGTTGTTTTGTTGTTTTGTTTTGAGAAAGTGTTGTAGCGATGGGGTCGTTCAGATACCTCGCCATCGCCGCCCTATTGTTTCTGAGCATGGTGGCTACAAGTGAAGCTCAGCTTAGTCGGACCTTCAAAACATGGACGCCGAAGGGATGTAACTTCTCCGCGGATGGAAGGGAGGTAGCGCTCACGCTACAGGACCCGAATGAACGTGAGTTCGCTTGGATTCGTACTCTTTGAATGGTGTGGATTAATTTGAGTTCGGACCAGACGTGGTTTGCTTAAATTTGAGCTCCGGTTGTATGGATCTTTGATATTGCTATGCTGCCGGAGCCGGAGCTGCTTGTCTAGGTTTAAGTTTAACCCGGTTCTGCAGATCTTGAGCATTGGTGCGGGTTTGTAGAGGTGACTGCGTTTGTTCTGGTCTTCTGGTTTTCTAGATGCTGCTGTGCTCGTTCCTGTTTTGGAGGTTTGAATACAGCTATTGTAGACAGTGGTTATTGAAATCATGGATGTAATGTGACTCGCTTTTGTGGATGGCAGCCTACGCGAGCTTGACTTCGAAGTCGGCGTATCTGTATGGCAGCATTGGAGCCTGGATTAAGCTGGTACCCAATGACTCCGCAGGAACCGTGACAACTCTCTATGTAAGTCAATCACAACCATGAAGGCTTGTGCTGAAACTGATATCTGGTCAATGCTGTGGTAGTAGGGAGTTTAGGACCGAGTGGCTCGAATCTAGATACATTCGGCTAGTTACATCTGTGTGGCATTTGTTTGTTTGCGTTAGCATAGGCAGAACGTATTCAACTTGAGAGTGTCTGGTCTCCTGGATGATGAACTAGACTTGTGTCTAGAACATGTAGACAATGCTGAGTGATTTCAGACTGAATTCTACAAGGATGTGTGCAATCTCGATTTGCGGCCAGCTTTCAGATTCTGAATTTCGCATGTGAGTGGTGTAATCTTGTTCGTGTCAGAAAAATGGATGCCAGGTTTCGTGTTGGAATGATTGGTTTCTAGAAGAGTGACACCAACATGTTCTTGCCTTACACGAGGTATACCCTTAATTCGGTAGGGTTCGATCTAGACACATTTCGATAATCGTTCTTCTGGTTTCAGAGTGAAGTGCACTTTCAGAGTGCCGTTTCTTGTGTTTAGCGGTATCGAAACCAGGCCTTGTGCTGCCCAAGTTCAAAATGCCTGGTTTTCATGAATTGCTACTAGAA
The DNA here is from genome assembly GCA_950106755.1 of Climacium dendroides. Lineage (NCBI taxonomy): Eukaryota > Viridiplantae > Streptophyta > Bryopsida > Hypnales > Climaciaceae > Climacium > Climacium dendroides. Next base: position 13,373,868 of record OX467092.1, read on the forward strand.
AGTCGGATTCAAGGCAGTGCTGGTTTACTGCAATGTAGATTTACGGTAGTTTCTATGTTTCGTGCTCATCCTTTGTCTGGTTGATCTCAATACTGGCATCGGGTTAAGATGATAAGACCTACAACATCAAATGCCTGGTTTCTCTGAAGCCGGTCTGGATTTGCTACCAATACGTCGGTCTAGTTAGACAATTCTGCTTGTTGTACGGTAGTTTCCAGATTCGGGATTCCAAGCTCCATCATGATGTACGAAATGCTAATCAGGAATCGAGAGCCGTTTGTTTAGAACAAATCTAGATATGCTGTTACCCTAGATTTCGGAATTTCGGATGGTCTGGATCTGTGACTGAAGCATCGATCTAAAGAATGATGCTGTCTAGATTTTGCGGTATTTCCCGGATTCTGGATTCTGTACTCAATCGTGATATAGCAGATGTAAACCAGGTATTGAGAACCACTTCCTCTTGATAACGATGATACCCTAGATTTCGGGATTTCGGACTGTGATTGACGATACCTTGGTGGTTGTTGTTTCTCGTGCAGTTGTCTTCCACTGGCGCGAAGCATTGTGAGTTTGACTTTGAGTTCTTGGGCAACCAGTCCGGTCAGCCGTACTTGCTGCACACCAACATCTTCGTGGACGGCGAGGGTGGTCGCGAGCAGCAAATCCGTCTTTGGTTCGACGCCACGGCGGACTACCATTACTACAATTTCCAGTGGAACAGTGAGGTGGTGGTCTTCTTCGTCGACAATGTTCCCATCCGCATGTTCGGGAACTACTTGAGCAAGAACACGGCGCAGAACTCCACCATGTTCACGTACCCGAACAGCTGTCCCATGAGCCTCTACCTCAGTATTTGGGATGGAAGCAAGTGGGCCACGCAGGGTGGGCAAATCAAGCTCAACTGGGCGCATGCTCCCTTCACCGCGCGCTACAAAAGGTACCTTCCCAACATATGCTCTTCCTTGCGTTTGCATTGTTCAGATTACTATGTCCTCACTTGAGAGTCTCGTCATCGATAGTAGCTTTCGTTCATTTTCGTTGAATTTTCTCGATTCTGAACTCAGGCATCGTTGTATTCATTTGCAAAGAGCTTTGAATTATAGCCAGCTCACATTGAATCCCCTGTGTGAAATTGTATGCCGAGAGTGCATGGTTCCAAGTTTGGTGTATCCATAAATCCTAGTTCAGGACTCTTGACCGTTGTGTCACAATTATCGTTCTCTGAACAGTTTCAATCTGACTGACATTGATATTCAAGATTGTTCTAGTTTCTACAAAATATTCTAGAACAGTTAAACAGTAACCCTGTGAACTGTTCTTCCCTCTGAATATTCTCAAACCACTGTAGAATCAATGGAGAAACTTGCAAATCACTGTATGAACTTTGCGCAGTCAAGACCCTTTTGGAGTCTTAAACAACTAAGAAAGTGGACCAGCATGGTAACAAGAACAGTGCAATGGGCACAATTTCCACTTTCAATACTTCTCAGAATCTTATAGTAATCTTTTCAACAGCGAATTCTTTACTGACTGGATTGGAAATTTCGGTGCAGGTTTTGCATGAGAGGTTGCCAGGCAAATCAGTTCAACCCGCAGTCGATTCAGGCGTGCCAGAACTCCCAGTGGGCCAAGCCCGGCGTGAAGATTAACGGCGCATACGTCCGGAAGCTACGGTGGGTGAAGCAGAATTTCATCCACTACAACTACTGCACAGACGTCAAGCGCTACCCCACCCTGCCTCCGGAATGCCAGTACAACGTCTTGTAAGACGAGAGGCCTCACATACCAGTGACTCACTAGTACCTTACTAGTTACTAGTACTTGACTGGAGTTTTGGTGCCCAATTTATTGATGAATGGATGGTGGCCACATTGACTGCCTTCCCTTGATCTGATTTTCTATTTACAAACTTAATAAGTCAGACTGCTGGAGGGTAGCATTTGGGAGTGGCAGGTGGGGCTTCTTAGTTGTTACTTTGATCATTTTTTTTCATGCCCTCCAATGTAAACCTGAAAATCTGCCAACCAACCTTGCATTTGCTTTAATTATTATTTTGGCCTATTTTGGGGGTCCTTGAGTATCACCTTTGTTTCTATTTTGGAAGAGTATTTATGCTTCCCCTCATATACCGTCGTGCAATATGTGTGGCTATTTCAAATTTGATTTATGAAGTGCGGCAATCTCGAACTTTGTGACGACAATTTTGTTTAATTGGGAGTATCCAAAGACTTTAGCACTTTCTGCTTTTTCTGGAAGCGTGACCTGTATTTTAGAGCTTCGTGCAGACGCAGCGGTTGGTGTTGGAAACTTAGGACCATGCTTATTTAAGAAAGACAGGCTATTTTTATTACTTGATCCCTGAAATTCCAATGTCAGATTTGTGGAAATTTCTTAAAATGGCATGATAGGTCTTCCAAGCAAGGAGTAGAAATTGAAGCTTAGACTGTGGTTGTGGATGTAATGCAAATTGAGTATTGATTTTCATAAGCATCTTGCATTGGTTATCGAAAATTGCAAAATGCAAAGAAAGTAACATTCTACATTGTCTAGAAAAAGAATACGTATTTGTTTTAGGTACTTGTCGCTCTAAGGTGTTTCTACCTTAGAATACCATCGAGACTTTCAACCTCATTGTTTAAAGAAAAATGGATTTCACATTGAATACTCATTCCACCCGTACTATGCATTGGGAGGACGATAAATCCTTTGCATAGTGCATTCATTTGAATAATATCTACTGAGGAAGTTTATTTTTTTTTTTTTTTAAGATCCCACACTACACTAATGATGATAAATAGTGTTGGCAACACTAATCACGAAGCATAACACTAATTGTCAACAATCCAGTTAATGTTACCAACACTAAATGTCAACATAGGCACTATTTGTTAACTATTGGGTATAAATTTTTTACAAGTTTACATTTAGTGTTACCTAACTATTTCATCAAAATGCAAAGAAAAACGTATGAACTCAAGAAACCTATTACATGCTGAAAAAAATTACAGTTCAAAAAAGTGAATACAACACTAAATGCCAACTAATTGAAGTTTAGAGTGATGGGGTAAAAGTCCAAGTAACACTAATTACAACATAACACTATTTATCATCATTAGTGTACTAAGGAAGCTTCAAGAAATATTCTTTAGTTTACCAATGGAAAGATGAAGAAATGCGCCACAGGAGCAAACGATGTACAGAAATCTTAAGAATCGCATCAATTACAATTTTAAAATCCGTTTGAACGAAAATCTGACTATCTAGCCACATTGAAGGAGAGCTTACCGTCCCTTGCATACTTCAGTTACACATTGAACTAAAATTTGAAGAGTCATTGCTAGGCACAATAGGATCGACACCTTGTGAAATATTTGGAAAGGTCCAGTACTTTCCAACCATTTTGACCTCCAATTGGCCGTGTCAGACACTCCCAGTGCAAAAGTGCGGATGATCTACTGCTTTAAGTGGTATCGTTGATGAATTAGACTGTAAAATGAAAAAATAGCAGAGTAAGAACTGGTGACACCATTTTCCAAAAGTATTCCAATTTGAATAAAACTTGCAGAATTCGAGACCAAAATCTTTACATTAAGTGAATGCACATCCATCTTGGGCAAACAAAAACCCAATCAACATCTGTTTTTGTGTAATTACATGTAATCACAGTCACGAACTCAAAAAAAACCCACTAAAACTTGAAGCCATACACATTGCTTGACCGAAGGGAACTCTGTTTCTAGAGATCTGCATACGTCGATCTATTGAAACAGACTATTGTATGGCATGCGTCCTTACCTCAAACTTGATTCTACCTTGCACTCCCAAACCTATGTCACAAACAGACCTGCACCTCAAAAAATGTTGAGTCCATAGATGTAAGAAATGGAATGCTGTGCAGCAGGTTGGCAGTTGGGCATATCAGACTGGGATTGGGAGTTGCAGAGGTTGGGCCTATCGTATTGAGACGGAGAGCTGCAAAGGTTAGGCCGGTCATACTGAGTGAACTGGGAACTCGTGGGTTTGGGATCCGATTGGGTGAACTGGGAATTATTCGATGGTTTGGGTCCTTCCGAATCACCGAAGTGGACTCCCCGTGGGGAGCGACCCGGTTTCTCAGGACTTGCGTGATCTCTTTCGGTTCTTTCATAGGAGCTTTTGGTGGAGGATCCCCCCCTGTGAAACAGAAATCCGAAAGCGGCCAGGTGTGAAAAAACGTTAAAAAAAATATTAATCACTTTGGAAAGGAAAAGTTGTTCTTCAGTTCAAGCGAGTTCAATGAATAACTGAATGTCACATTAAGACTGTGAAGGCATTTTCATTACAATACCTTTTTCAATGTCCGGCATATACTCTAAGTCTTACACGATCAACCCAAAGAGGGACTTCAGCTCTAAATCTCATATGATACGAATCCAAAGGCAAACTTTGAATATGCTTATCCTTCAAGTCAGGCTCTACCGATCTGTCATAGGTAAACAAGAGCCTCAAAGAAATACCTCTATGGGCCAAACATTCATGTTCTCTAGAACTACAATCCGCACAACTAAGGGTGCAGAAACTCTCTCTCTCTCTCCCCTCACGAGTTTCGTCACTAATTGACAGACAACAAAGAGTACTCCAGCATTCCATCATCTTGCACATGGACAAGGAGTTCTGTTCAACAAAAGAGTCATCCTACAATGTGAGTATGAAAGGTATTTAGGGTAATTGGAAGAATGACTCGCTACCACCGTTCTTGCCATGCGTGATACCAATAGTCTGATCTTCTCTAGTCAGTAACTTTAAGCCAATTGCCACGAAATTTAAACCATAGGTGAATATCTTATTTCAAACAGTTATCTTTGTCAAGAAGTAAAGAAAGTTTAATAACGAAAAGGGCCTCCAATCTGGTATACGCATAGCAAGAAAGAGGCCAGTCATAATCTGAATTGCTCTCAAATGGGACATGATGCAGGGCACCCCACTACAGCAAATGTCCAGGCAGAGAATTGGGAGTTGCCTACCTATATTGAGAGTGACACGCTGCAAGAATGCTGGCTCCTATACCCGACCCATCTTTGGACAACTGGATGACCAAGCGCTTGGCCGCCGCCTCACTCAGAAGCTCATTCACCGCGGCCTGCATGTAAATTCGGTACTGAGTGTAGTGCTCGTACAGCCCTCCATCCATGGCCACCACGATCCTGCCGGTCTCCATCTTTTGAGCCACTCGGGAGTTCCGGTGCAGCGTTTTCAGCGTTCCACCTGCACCCGCTGTGTCAAACGAGTCGCCTCTAATTTTTTTCAAGATACCTACAATGCCCGCGGCCGCCAGTCTTGCACTGCGCATGGTTACAATGTCACAAACATCGTGCACGATCCTCCGCGCAGGTAATTCGGTTTTTTGAACCTAATCCAGCAGCCAAGCACTTCCAGATGATTGCTTTTGTAGTCACCAAAGATAACATTAGACCCAAAAAACTCAATAATATCATCATCAACATCATCAAACATAACGCAAAATGTAAAATCGTATTCAGACAACGTAGATCGTTTTTTTATCTTACCCCAAACACATCCCTCAAAATTTTGGCCACCACTCGAAGGTCACCAGACTCATCGCCATGCATCTTGGACATCTCTGGAGTTCTGCGTGTGAAACGATCATAATTTGATCCAAAATCTATCAGATTACAGAAAATTCCATGTATTGTATATACGCTGTTACTGGTGTCATCTCAAAGGATTGCGCCCATAAAGTTATCATAGTTCGTAATAATCTAAATGGGCATAAGTTCAGTATCAAAATTAATGATAAATTGCTGTTGATGCGCAATCTTCTTAATGTTAATTGGATAGTTGCAAATGAAATATTAAGATAATCAAAATCACGCTAACGTTAAGTTAACATCATCCGCATTGTACTAACACTAATTTAACATCAACTCAAGATAAGGACCACGTGAACCCAATGACAGTTGCCTTAACATTAAGGACTTTGTCAGTCTAAAGGGGGTTCTTTGAATTGTGATGGTGTACAAAACATATATAGAACTATCGAGGACAGGGTGCAAGGTACGTGTGAATTACATCAATATGAAAGGTTCTCTTAATTTCGGCGGCACAGGATCACCAAAGAGGGAAGCTTCCCTTGCCATTCTCAACAACACTCGGCGGACTATTTCTCCCAGGTACATACCACCAATCATTTTCTCATAACCCTGCAAAACTGACTCTCAGAATTCTATTTGCAAGTTTGAGTTGAGGTTCGAAGACTCGAGCAGAGAATAGCAGAAAATGTAACAGATAGTAAGGCATCAATAGATCGGTACCGCCTGGCCAGGATTAACACTCTCATTGTCAAGCTGCTCATCCGCATAAGTGCGTGGCAGATGTGACGACCAGAATCCACCCCATTCCATGTTAATGACCTGCCACAAAAATCCTTCCCTTAAGAGATGGGAATGTTCATGTCCATATTAAACTACTTATGAAAAATATAAGTCAGCTAACTAGTCACTCGTTATGACTGCGCATGACATCTGAAAAAAGCGGATTAAGAATAAATTCTAATCAGACCTTTTCCACAAAAACGATCATCAAAAACATTGGGAAAGGGAGTGGACAGCGTCTATTCCCTCAAGCTTTAATCACCATGTTAGAGGCACAATAGACGCACAGTGCACGTAATTAATATTGAAGGTTGTAAACTTGGAATGAGATAAACACGCCGAAAATAGTGTAAATGGCTTTTAGCACTCTTAGCAAATTCGGTGGGGATTGTTTCTATGAGTTGCAAAGCTGAGTGACTGGAGGATTAGAGTGAGGGTAAGACCATTTCGCCGGTGCTGGAATGGGCATGGCTGGGCAGATCACGCTCTACATAGCAAGCGTTGGTGCCTGTTCCCAGAATCATTCCCACCATCACATCGTCGTTCCAATAGCGCCCACCAGCCAGAGTACCAACCGTGTCGTTTACCTACATGAGGAGACTCTTCAATGCAAATGTCAATAATCCTTCCGCTAATCGATGCAAACAACATATACTCTTCCTCAAATAAGCAACATATCTGCTCAATCATCCAGCAGGTTCCAATATCAATTTGAAGAGGATATTGAGAGTCATACCAAGACAGCCACCTCAATCCTTGGTCCATGCTGGCGGTTTATTGCACTTTGCAACAACGATACCACATCTGCTCCAACCTGAATGACAACCCCTTCATTGCTCCAGCTTCAGAGGTATCAAAGTCTTTACAAAGAAGCATGCAAGCCCACCTACGAATCAAATATAATGTATGAGATGTCTGAAATATTCATTGTCGGTGCGTACCCCGTCTGCAATTTTGAACCCCTTGCTCCACTGAATCAGGATCCCCGACTTCACTGATTTTTGCTTCACAGGAAATGAAAACGTCAGCCCTATTTCGCGAACGTCCTGTTGTCGGCGGTTTTTCGTCTTGTACTCATCTCCCTCTCGGGACACAAAGTCTACAAGTCTCTTGGCTATGAAGTCAAAAAGTTCCTGCAAAACTTGACGCACCCCAGTTCTTTGAGATACGAAATCTCTTTAAATCAATTTAATGTTTATACGTACGTTTCACCAGCTCAAGAAGTTGCTACAATATCAGTTATGGAGCTTCTCTAAATCAATCTTAAAAACTCTGGTTCTCGAACGTCACAATAGTAGAAATCAATGTGAGTGGTTTAGAATGCCTATTGCCCAAGAACATGAGAACTTATAGGGAGACTTACATTACTTGTGCCCAACATCAGTGATTTGGGAATAGGAACTTCCTCGTACTCTTGCTTCAATACCCTGCCTTCTTTCCCCCCCAAAAGGCAACGCAGGACCCGAAAGTTCGTCCCGCCCAAGTCCAACGCATAGAATAGCCCTTCCTCGGTTCTGCAAAATCCTGACATCCAATTTTAAGATCCGCCTTCATGTCGATTGTCATTGATGCTGGTTTTGATGCAGCTTTCCAGCTAATGGGAACACTAGAATTAACACTTAAAACATGAATCAAGGTTTTGAGACGACGATTGCAATCAGCGGTTTAGGAGTGTGACTCAAAATCGTGCCTCATGGGTAAGTCCTACATAAGCACAAAGCCATATACTACCCTGAACTCAAAATTTCTGAGGCAGAGTAAGGGTTTAGACCAAAGTGATATGGATGTTTACAAATGCGATTCAGGTGTGAGATGGGCCATATGGGGGATCACCCGTCCGGAAGATTCTCCACATAAGTGGGCAGCATGAGCAGGTTGCTCTTGCCCTCCGTCATGAGGCCTGCACGCATCTCAATGGCCATATGCTCTGCAATCTGTCGCAAGACGTGCAATGGTGTGGCCGCCGCATGCTGAAACTCATACAGAAGCCCTAGTGCTTGGTTGCGAGTCTGTGCCGTTGGTTGATTGCTTGAAATCTTCTGCCAAACAACCACGGCGGTCGCAACGGCAGCCATTGCAGCACCTGCCATGAGGATGTTCATCCACATCTTGTTGCTTATTTCTGGCGGCATTGTGGATGGCGCGATCTCAACAGCCTCAAGAAACGCTTGCTGTTGACTCTGTTGACTCTGCCACCTCTAGACTCCTCTTCATCCTAACGATAACTCTCTACTTAGCTTCAATTTGTCATCAGCGTCCACCGTCCACCGCCCACTGCCATAATTTGACCAGTGAGAGTTGCCCTAATTTTACTACAGCTGAAGACTACCTTCTTGGTCAATGCCCTAGAAACGAATCTAGCCTTTATTGTAACCCTTGATCTTCATTGCACTTCGCAGTCATTGCAAGACTGCAAGCTGGTGACCAAAAGCAAGAGCAGAACAGCAGAATGTCATGACTTTCAGCCATCACCATAAATATCGAACCCCATCATGCGCAACAGCACTCAACTCACCCGGCGACCATGTCCAGAGCACACAACATGGAATGACAATCTTTCTCCTTATGGCCTTTGTCAATTTAATCAGCCCTGAGTGTCCACCTACTTCGTAAGCCTCCAGCTGCCGCAACTCACATACAAAAAACTCTGTAACGTCACCAATATACCCCACCCCACCCCCCGAGTTCCACCACACAACTCCCAACATTCACTTGCACTTCGTACCTGCATCCTGAGCGCTAAAGCAACGACCAGATGCAACAATCTGGTATGAACTGAAAGTATATGATGGCCAGTTCACATGAGAATGTGCCAACGATCATTTCCGGTGTGTCTACATCTGTCAATCCAACCGAACTGAAAAAGAAATGCTGAGAAAGAAAATCCTCTCAACAGCCTGAAGAATTTTGATGAACACTATCGTTTTAATTAAGTGATAGGATAAGTTACATTCTACAATAGATTATGTGCATTCATTGGGGCTTTACAAACCTAGAAGATTAGTCATCAGAAAGTTGGAATTGTTTACCTAAGGTTGCGTGCGCCCATGGGCGGGGAGAAGGACGGCGGCGCATGCAGAGCTGGTGAAAAGGGTCGCGACCTTATCACGCAGGAGCCCAAAGGTTGGAATCCATCATGGCCCTTCCAATCCCCCCTTTCGTGTGCTATTTTCAGGACATTTAACTTGCTTGAATCATAAAACAGAGTCTTATACGGCTCCGTCGCCATGCTACTCAGGTAATGGCTGTGACTACATCACACAAACCCTGCATTCACTCTCAGTAACGTCTAAAGCATATCACTAATATTCATCAGTTAATATTTAATTCAAGACTGCCACACATACACGACAAGAAGCATACAACACGGGATCCATGATAAAGCTGAACATGAATACAAAAAATTGGTCTCTGACCTAATCATTGTTAGGTCAACTTGATAAACGAAAATAATGATTACAGCAGGAGAATGAAAATCCCGACAATTGTCAATTACTAAACCAAAAATGTGCTAACCACTTATGATAGCTTTACTTCTACATCAACACCAGCCGGCAGGTCCAGCTGCATCAAAGCATCAATCGTTTGAGCATTGGGATTCTCTAGGTCAATGAGACGCCGGTGCGTCCTGATCTCAAAATGCTCTCGTGAGTCCTTGTTCACATGAGGAGATCTCAGAACACAGTACACTCTCTTCTTGGTAGGCAGAGGGACGGGTCCCATGGTCTTGGCGTCCGAGTTTCGTGCTGCTTCCAGTATTTGTTGGCAAGCTTGCTCAATCAAATCAACCCAGTATGAACGAAGCTTGATACGAATCTTTTGCTTTGTCACAGCCTGACCGGAACACATAAAATGCAAGTCAGGAGGACTATGACAGAAAATAGAATGCCAAAGTAGCTCTCAAACGTTCAAACCTGACCGTAGTCATATCCGTCAAAATGGCGTGTCTCAGAGCGCCAAAACTATGAAAATCAAGCACGCAGAGCTCTAAAAACAAGGACAGACATAGATCTGAGATTTCCAGAAAAGAGGCTAAAAATAGTCAATTTCTTGAAATTTAGCCATTCTAACGAACAATTCGATTGAACGTCGACAGAAAGTACTATACCGGCGCTTCAGCAGCAACGGCTGCTCTCACGGTGAGCCTTGGAAACTTAGGAGTAGACGATGCGTGCGCGGAGGAATGCCGTAACGAATTTGAGCTGCTCACCAAGCCATCAGCCCTCAACCCCTCGAACGTCGACAAATAAACCTACATGTCAAAAAAAAAAATTTAATTCAGAAAAATACAATCGCGGAATTTCACGACTTGATGTTTAAAACGAGAATGTAGACGTAACAAATTCAAAACAAGAATTCGCTATCGCTTCTAAGAGTCCAGTTATAACACAAGAAACCCTACAAAACCCTAACCACGTTACAGAAGATCAAATACTCCTCCGGTTACCGCTACCACACAATATTTACTCCCGGGAATGGTGAGGCACGAACGAAGCCGGAAAAGAACGCCATAGACGCAAATTCGATAAAATTCACAGGAATTGGACTAGGAAATTGTCCGAGCACATTTTAAGACCGCATTGTAGGATAATTTGAACTCAAGAGAGGAGACCCACAGCAGAAGGTGAAGCTCTGGAGACGGATACGCGGGAAGTTGAGGCGAATGTGGAGGGCAGGGCCACAACTGCTGCAGCTGCTAAAGTCGTCGTCGACGCCATCGCTGCAATTCACAATCGATCTCTGCGTCAAGTGATAAAACCTCGTAACCTCAAAATCTCTGTTTCAAGGAGTCTTTGGATAAGGGGTTTTCGACTTGGTGATGAAAGTACAAAGGTGGATGACATCCATCCATCATCATAAGAATAACCCATGCCCTCTAGTGAAACTACACCAACATACTCTTCATTCACAATGGTCTTCAAACCAGTATTGTACAATGTTTTTTTTTCCATTTTTTTTTTCATTTTTTATGAAATGCCAAAGTGACAATAGAAAATGTTATAGTGGTGCTCCAAATTTCAACATTCATCTATAGATTGGATAGAAAATATCACATTATTTAACACATATCATATGTCTATGCTTATATTTTCATCTACAATCTAGCAATTTCATTTAAGTTTTTTTTTTAAGTTTTTTGATGAAAAACTTCATGATTTTTTGCCATTTAATAGCCAAATTATTTTTTTTTGTGCAATCTAGCACAAGAAAGCCAAAAAACCCTGCCCTGGTATTGTACCCTTATTCCTTCCTTTGGGAGCTAGAGGTGATATCTATAATTATGTGGTTTCAGCAAGCAACTTTCTTCAACTTTCTTCAGGACTTTTGGATTGTATATCAATATTACTTAAGTTGATTCAATTAATGCAACCTACTCTAATAACTTGTACTAATTTCATAATTAAGCAAATTGGAAGGTCAACCATTGTATGTGAAGGTCACGGCCACATTTGGCAAGGAAGTGTCAAAATCAAATGTCTATTTTATATTTCAAAAGGTCAACATCACCCTAAACCAATCATAAGTTGACTTGTGGCACTTTTTGGCAAATAGTGTTTAATTCATGTCAAATCTACCCCTTCTATTGGATAATAGGAAATTAGATAGTATTTTTTAGCTAAATTCAATATAATGTGATCTACATTTATTTCATACTATCACTAATAATATGATTGCCATTTATTTTTTATATTATTTTAATATAATTTTTCATATATATTCCATCCAATTTTCATGTACATTGATAAAAAAATTGACAATAATTAGACAAGTTTCATCCAAAATTCATTCAATTTGTATAAAGGAGTCTTATGCTATTTAGACTTTTATTTTAATTGAATAAATTTGAGTAATGATATCATTTCTATTATACAACAAATAGAAGGTGATAAATGTATAATGCAAAGCCTCCATGCAAAGGTGATTCATTATATGAGGGTACTACCCTAAATTCAAATAGTATATGTGAGGATATAGACCCTTGTTGCATTAAATGTTGAAAGATCAACCTATTCATAGAAAATGATTATAGTACCAAATATTGTTGGCATTTTTGTAGTGTTCCAAATTGTGAAAGTACAAAATTGTGAATGTAGAGATTTGGGAAAATTTTGATGAGACATGTTCATTTGCCATGATTTGGTCAATAGTGAGTCAAGTGGTTCATGCTAACAAGCCTCATCTAACAACTATTTTTATTCCCTTGATTCAAAATACTACATGGAAAGATTATGAGTGCAAATGCGATAGGCAATGGATCCTCCATTAAGACAATTCAAGAATGTTGTGCAAAATTGGGTAGTTGGCGAATAATTGAAGAAAAAATTGGATATCATTTGATATGTTCTTTTTCCTAACTAATGAAAGAGTGACACAATGTCCTTTGAACTTGCACTTGATAAATAATATTTAGGTTGAAAATAATCATTCTTATATAAATGATCATTTTAGGAATCTAAATCTTCGAATTTCTTTGGTTATTAGTGAAAAATTGTACCACTTTGTTCAATGTAAAATGGACGTAGAAGACAATTGACTTACTTTGCGATTGATAATCATCTCTAGATTTTTCATTGCTTCACATAGTAATTGATTATAATCATTAATGTTTATCTTTTATTTTCAATTGCACAAACTTATAGAATCTATCAACACCCGTATCTTTCTATTCTTTATTCTTCAAACTATAGATACACTAATTCAATACTACAAGCTTGAGATATTTCAAGATGTCTATCTTGCAAATAGTGAATTGTCTATAGTATGAGTCTTTCAAGATAGAGAGATGTGTGCATTGATATTTTTCACACGTTCACATAATCAAATCTAAGAAGTTCTTCACCTATATTTTTCAAATCAAATCATTCTGTAAAGCAATAGAAAATAACCCAAAAATACAGAGTTTTAGGTTTCAGGAAGAAATGCAATGCTTATTCTGGTATGATTGATTGATACCGTGAGTAAGAATGCAATGTTTTGTTATGGATCACAAAGAATGCCAGTTGCGCATTTTATTATGTGAAATTCACCGAATGAAACCGCTAGGGCAGCATGTTTCTTTTTGAAACCTCCCTGTTCAAATTATTACGCCCAGATGCAACAATAACATGGAAGCAAGAAACTCTACCCATAGCCACTTTATTGCAGTCAGCCTGTACAAGAAAAAGATTAGCAAGTGGATCGCATCTACATGCACAATGCCACACTGCCTGATGTCCTAGCATAGCCAAGCTCAATCGACATCCATAGTAGGTAGGTTGCTTTCAATGTCCATCCTAATAACTGATAGGGAATTCCCTTCAGCTTGGAAACTGCAAACACACAGCAGAAGCCACGGTAGGCGTTACGCTAGAGCTGGTGCCTAGGAAGGATCTTTACCAAGCTCCACTCGCAAGTTATCGTAGGGGTATTCCCGTGGTGCCTACAAGAAAAATTTCAGAGAGTTGTGAGTGACACGTTGATAGGAACAGGTATGGACAACAAAACAAACAAACAACCTAATTTAACGTATGGACAAGAAAATTTCAGAGATGAAAATTTCAGAGAGTTCTGAGTGACACGTTGATAGGTACAGGATACTAAAACAACTAGGGACCTGATCCTGTCTCCTACACCGTCCTGACACGATTCTGTCACTAACAACTCATCTATTCATGTGCTCATTTGGACTTATTAGGAAGTCGTGTAAGCGTGTAAGCATGACTGGGCTAACAAGTTGATGGCAATTGGTCTTGGAATGCAAATGGAATTGTCTACTGGCATTCATAGTGGCCTATGACTTCCCAATTTGAAACTGCCAAAGAAATTCATACATAGTGATAAAAACTTGATCCCAACAGATATGGTTCTTGTGTGGAAAGATCTCTCCACAGCTCTAAAAGGCATGTGCACCCATAATCAATAATCACTGACCACAAGCAAAATGCGACACTTAGATTTGAACAAAAAGTGACACTAAAACTTGGATAAGATATACACAATCATAGGAAAGCCTAGTGTTGATTTTTGGTACCTGTACATGCAAAACTTTAAAATTTTATAACTTATTCAAACAGTGTTCAAATAATGCATGCAAAAGTGCATTGGAATCCTCTCTCACTTGCCAACAAGACCCAATAAAAATAATTTATGTTATGTAATAAGTATGCTCAGTTGCTATTAGTGTCGCTTCTGAGTGCACTTGCCTTCCATCTTACAAAAATCAATCTCCTAGATATGTTAAAATGCATAAAGTGCTGCACATAGTATCCACTACCTTATTCAGCATTGATAATGCACAAATACACAGGCAAACAATCAAAACAGTAGCCATCGAGAATGGAACAACGCTGTACTGACTTTGAGTTGGAAGTGAAAATGAGGAATTCTGCTTACAAAGGGAATTCTTGAAGCTTTGTCGCTCCAGGCAGCCAAACCAGCAATCGCAGCAAACAATCCCAAACCTCCCGACGTCCAAGCTAAAGCTTCGTACTGCACGAGCTCCAAATTTTAGGATAGCTATTTCCAAACAGATTTGGGGATTCAGACAGAACTGAGAGCAATAATGTTAGTTGTAAACCCTGTCAAGAGGGATTTAGTTCATTGACGTATCCAATGTGCGAAGTGCCAAAGAAGTGCATTTTCTTTCTGCTTGATACTTCAGATAGGATTAGGTCTATACTTCAATACCCTATCGAACGCTGGGTCTGCACAATGGGTCCTCGACACGCGTAACAGATCTCTACATCATTTTTACCTAAGATGTATGCTACATGCGAGTATGTCTGTTATGATGATTTAGATTGTGAACAATTATAAAATGGGCACAGCAATTTTAAAATGTTACTTCCTCACGACCATGAGGAGAACCAAATGATTGAAGGACATTCCCAGGTAATTCTAGCAAATTGAGTGTCGCCAGAGTCTAAGTAGCAGACACGAAGACCAGACCTACTACAGCTCATTCTCTACAAAATTACATCATGTCTCTTGAAATTAGGTGGAAACGGTACCTTGCCAACCATGGGTGCCACATTATCAAGACAAGACTCCGGAGTCGCACTTCCATCGTCCCAGGTGAGCTCTGCATCCTCGGGGAGCTGCATACGAATACATCAAAACAGAAAAAAAAATCAATCAATACCTTTGGCAGGTCGAAAATTAAAACCCTAACAGGACCTCAATCTATCCCGGATGCAACACCTCCGTCGCATGGAACAAAAAAGAAAGAAATCTCACAATCACACCAAACAAGGTGACCTAAAAAACGCGTCGAATATGTCCTCGAGCAGAAACTATACAGAATTTCGACGATTCATTTTCACTTGCGACAAAAGTAAATTCAAGCAATAGAAACAAATCCCTAACAGTACATTGATCAAACCCAGAGCCAAGAACTCCGTCACGAGGGGCACAAGAGTAAAAACTCTCACAATGACACCAAACGACGGGACCTAAAACCGCGTCGAACGCATTCTAAGCAGAAACTATACAAAAATTTCGAAATTTCAAACAAAATTCGATTGCAAAGAAATGGATCCTAACAACAAAATATCTCCGGTTACAACATTCTACGAAATTTACATCCCGTTAGCACATCAAACAAGGTGACCTAAAAAAAACGTCAAAAATGCCATAAGCAGAAACTATACGAAAATTCGAAGATTTGATTTGCGCCTGCAAATTCTAGCAATAAAAATTCTCCAGCTGCCACATTGTAAGAAATCTAAATCCTATTCGGTGACTCACAGTGGAAGAAGGAACTTCCATGGTGCCCACGGGAAGGCCAGCCCCAGCTCGCAACCGGATTGCCGACAACGCCATATTGTTGCCTCTGCGAAATAGAGCATTCATGCCCTTCGCGGCACTCATCCCTCCCGACGCCATCGCTCACAGTGATTGCAATTCCGAGACTACACCGATCGTATGTTTCCTCGAATGCCAAATGCGAATTGTGTGGTGGGGTTGATTAGGGCTCCTGAGCTCCGTGCAGGGGACAAAGCTGTTAGGAATTCGAAGCACTGTTTCGCGCTTGGTTTGTGTTCCCGCTTGGTTTGTGTTTTGAGACCTTTGTTTCCTTTAGAAGTTAAATTTTTGAACTAGCTTAACCCTTAAAAGTATAGTAACCTTGGAAACCATCCCTTTTGGCATTGTGTGAATAGTTATTTAAAAAAATCCAAAAGCATTCATTGGAAGTTAAACTACTTCGTACTATATAAGATCTTCCCTTTTCATCCAAAATTTCAAAGATGAATAGTTGCACTTTTGTATAGGAAGAATTTTCTGTCATTCATCAACCAAAAAATGGTTGCAACATTGTTTATAAGTTAACCACATTGGTAAAGAAATAGTAGTTGTTGTTGTTTTTAAAAAAAGTCAAAACAATCAAATTTCAAATTTTATTGTAAATTAATTAATTTCCTATACAATTTCACCAAGAAAATGTAGCTAATCTAATGAACATTCAACTCTAAAAATTTGTTGGGATAGTTTCATTGCCTGGCTTATCCTCCAACCATCCCCTCCCCCCATTTGGAATTGCATAGTGTTGGGTGCTTCCCTTTTCTACGCAAGTAAAAGAAAATCCCCCAGACTTGCTTAACAATGTTATATGTTGCAAATGTAAACTCTCCCTTTTTACAAGTTTCAAAGTTTGTACAATCTTCTTTCTTGCAAAATTCTCATCACTAAAAAATTTTACTATGATGAAACTTTTTGTGTTGAGATCATCTTTGGTATCTCTAATATCATTTAAAGGAAAGTTTTGGATAGAGTTTGAAATTCTAAGTTCTTTGCCTTAATGATTGATGAGTCCATTGATATTTCTGATAAAGAACACCTTGTGGTCTTTGCAACTTTTTTAGATGCTAATATGACTATTACTTATTTCTTAGGTTTATTGTAGATGGAAGATGGAAAAAATGTTCTAAAATTATATTGACATTTTTATAATTGTTGCAAAACATGGAGGGTGAATCTAAGTAAATATGTAGGATTTAATTAAGAATGGAGCTTAAACAATGATTTGGAAGAATGTAGATGTGGCAGTTTGACTAAAAAAGATAGATCATTTTCTTAATTCAATTCATTGATTTCCTCATAGAATTACCTTAACTACCCTTGAGGCTTCAATAAACAAATCTTACAAAGAAATATGCACTTGCAATAAATTCTATACTAAATGCATTGGCTTGTCATTTTAATAAATCATTAGAAAAATGAGCCTTCTAAATCCTTTAGAGTGAAATGGATGATGCTCAAAAAATCCTAAAAAAATACCACAAAATTCATTGACTGTCTAGATCGCAAGCCATGATTGATTTTTGTGATTCCTTGGAATCTATCTTTGTTATTTATGTGATTCGCCTTCGAGAGATGATGCTTCAATCCTTCAACTATTTAGTGATTGCATGAATTTAAATTTATATATATCTTCTATTTCTTGATTGATATTCTTTATGAGCTTTCAAAAATTGCCTATGATTTTTTTGTGTAAGCTTGCTAATATCTCTACTATTAAATCTATTGTAATAACAAAGATGACATCTATTACAATGTACTTTCTTCTTGGTTCTTCTGACTTGAATTATCACATTTTTATCCAACTATAAGTTTTCATGTCATCCCAAAATATGAACACCCATTTGGATTACCTTTGTTGTTTGTTTAGTGAAATTAGGAGGTCCAAATTTTACAATATTGACATGATAAGGATCCTATAGATGTTGATTTAAAGGTTTTCAAAAGTTTTATGTTGAGTTGGTTTGTGGGTTTCTAGAGTCTAACTTTGAAGACAATAATGTCATTAATGCCCTCGGGGGTGCACTTAGTTCTACTACAACAAACCACGTGTGAACAAGTGATTTCTAATAAACTATAATTTTAACTTCAAATTTTGAGCATTGTTTACTAAAGACTATAGGATTCTACTCCCAAAATTTCAAACTCAAATAAAATATGGAATGATTTACAGAAGAGGTTAAAAATGCACTAAAATGACATGTCTTTTTAACTCAAATATTTTTAAAGAACACATTTAGATGATCATTGCATCAATATTCAACTCAAAATGAGATTTCCATAGAAAGTTATTTTAAAGAATTTTTTGTTCATTTTTTAAACAATTTTTTCTTATATAATATAGGGGTGTGAAAGTTATTTTCCAATTCTACAGTGTATCTTTTTACTTCAAAAATTTGTAACTAATTATTTTTAACAAATAAAAATATCAATAATTCAAAACATAGACTTTCAAAGTAGGAAAATCTATTCACATTTTTTCATTTAATTTTATTTAAAATTCAAAAAGTATATAGGGGGTCCAAAGTTTTGTGCACGCGCTAACATCAACAAAAGGGGGAGTGCACCCCCTGAGTTGATGCCTTTAACATCTTTAACCCCTAGAGGATCAAACAGTGTTTTTTGGCAACAAATATAGCAATTGTAGGCAACTCATTAAGAACAAAAATTTTATTTTTATTTTTTGAAATTTTCACACAACAATATAGTATTTGAAGAGGAGTATTAAGGCGCCACAATTTTACTAACTTTTGACTACATGGTCAAAATGTTATTGAATGAAATGTAATTTTTGTTGTTCCTTAAGCATCTCAAGTGCCTCGTAGAAAATCGTTTTTTTAAGAAATAAAACTTTGAATTGGTTTTCTAGATTCTTATGGAAAGTTTTGGAACATTCCATTTTGATGAATAAGATGAAAGTTATGAGGAATCTTAGTTTTGTAGGAAATTATGGGATTTTTATTCTAAATAAACTTTGAAAACCTTAATTTAACTTAACTTTCAAAAAAATTGAAATAAAATAAAATTAGTAGATGTAAATTGTTTATTACAGCAATACAAACATTGAATTGGAGTTTTTCAATTCCATTACTAAATTCTTGCTCTATTTTTTCTACTTATTATTTTTTTCAAGTATAAATATGAATTTAAAAAATTATATATTTTTTCAATTTATTACTTCAATATATTATGGATGGAGAGTTATAAGTTGTAGAATTTATACATTTTTGTGTAAAAAGTTTAGAAGACAAAATCTAAACATTTGGAAAAAGTTGAAATTACTCCTTTTTAAAATCTAGCTTGTGATATCATCTTGTAATTGGTAAAGTTTCTTATTCTGAAAATTTTAGGAGAGTGTACTCTAACAAATTAACTAAAGGACCTTACATATGGTTGAATTTGCTAATGAATAAATATAGATAAAGATTTTAGCTTTGTTTTGAAATCACTTAAAAATTTGCAAAAGCACTTATTGGAAGTTAAACTATTGTAGAAATCCTTTCCTTTTAACAACAAAATTCTAAGAATGAATAATTGCTCTTCTATCCTACTAGAAGGATTCTTTGTCATCCATCGGATGCCAAACATCCTCCTTGTTGTTTAAGGGTTAAGGGTTAAACGAATTCACATGCCACCTTGGAAGCTTGATTTAGCTGCATTATGGGGGGTTGTAGAAATAGTTATTCTTTTGCAGTAGTAACGCCATCATAATAAATATAGAGGAAGTAACTTTTTTCCTCTAGTAGATGCAACATCTTATAAGCAAGATTTTTTGCTTTCAAGCTACAATGAAGTAGTAAATGTATCATTGCAAGAAACACTAATACTATTTATTTGTCATAGGGGGAGTGTTAGAACTTTCTTTTGTGATAACTTTTAAGACATGAATTACATGACCTTGAAATCTTCATTGGAGAGGGATGTCTTTAGTGTAATCATATGTTATATATTTTAAATTAAAAATTCATTTTATACTCAAAAATTAATTTAATTAATTTGTCACGTTTTGTATTTTAAAGGGATTTATTACTATGGAGTCTCCAAATTTAATGATGTAGAACTCAAATATCTATGCTTTATTGAATTGCATGGTCAGCTCTTGACATTGAGTGTTTTCAAGTCATCTAGATCATGGAAGTGCTTAGAAAAGTATAGAAACATTTGAAGTGCAAAGAATAAAATGAGAAGAATCCATTGAACAATGAATCACAAAGCCTAATTGAACTTTTAAGGTATCAACAACACCCATACCCATCATTGTACTCATAACCACCACCTCTAAAATCTTGAAAAATCCTAGGAAGTAAATAGATGTGATTACAAGGATGTACTACAACCTAGTGTTGGTATTAGGTGCAACTATAGTCAACTCTTTAAAAATTCACAGCTTATATTCTTAGTGTCCAAAAATACATTTGAAAGTGCATTGGAATTCTTTTTCTCTTGCTAGTAAGGTCTAATAATTTGTTGGATGTAGATTGACAAAAATCATGTCCAAAAACCTTAAATTGACAGTTATGGGTGCTACTACCTTAGTAAATTGTGGACCATTTCAGCTTCATAGTAGTAAAATATGTCATCTTCTCTTTGCGACACATGGCAGTGGCTTTGAACTTTGTTTATTTCTTCATGTTCTTGTACAAAATGATGTGTATTCAACCCATTTTTCAATCACTTTTGTTCATTTGTTGGAGCAATTAGGGGGCAATTAGTTGAAGTTTATCTTTAAAATTGAAGTACCTTAAACTTCTAGCCTTTGTTGAAATTTCAAAATGTCAATATACCAATACCATAATGTACAAAAGGGCTTTCTCTATGCAAAATAACATTGAACATAAACTTCAAAATTGCATGACAACAATAAACCTAGATATTGTCATGCAATTGGCTACAAAAAGACTAGAGAATGATTGTGATAGTATATTAGTGGATGCCATTGTCTTGTGGACGAATGACACTAAGTTGTGTCACTTATTTACTAATTTTAAGTAGTATCTTATAAAGATAACAAAAAACACATTTGACTAAGGTATTTTTTTCATTTTTTATGAAGCGCTAAGTGGAGATATTAAACTTGAAGGTAATGCTCCAAATTTCAATATTTATCCATATATTGAATAGAAAATATCATATTAGCACATATCACATATTCATAATTATATTTTCATTGACAATCTAGCAATTTCATTTGAGATTTTTTTTAATTTGAAGTCTTTTGACAATTTGTTTCTCTTTTGTCAACAATGCTAGTTTGTGAGCCTAAAAATGTGACCATAGAAGTTGGAAGTGTATCCTTTGTAAGTGCAAAGGTTCCACTATGAAAAAAGTTGGAAATTCTAAAGGTCGATACAAAAAATTAAATTTTAGATCATTTTTGCTAAAAATAATAAAAAGTGATTTCTATTACCATGGACCTATGATTGAGGCACCCCATTTTTTGTATTTGGCCAACTCTACAACCCCATTGCATTTCTAAGTTGTCAATTCTATGAATAGGTTGAATTGCATTTTTTCCAATCTACAAGCTCATATTTTCCATGTTGCAAGTATTGACAACTTTAAATGGACTTCTTGGTACCAAGACAACAATTGGAGGTACACAAGTGTAATACACTACAATCAATACAATGGGTTTGCTTTAGAAAACAATTAGTGAGTGTAGTTATTCCTTTGCATGTCATTGTTTAGGCTCATTTCATTTTCAAAATTCAGCCTCTAGAATCCATTTTCTTAAAAAAACAAATTGTAGGCTCCAAAAAACTTAGATGTCTCAAATGAAACTTTTGACACCCTATGTTTCGATAAACTTGAATGGGACCTAAACCCTAATCCATAGTTATAGGTCCAACATCCAAACAACATAAGAAATGACACTCGAAATTGGAGGCTCTGAGGATATGGTACAAGGCTCATATTTTGGTGCAAATAGCCGCCAAATTGCCAAAAAAAATGTTGTACTTGAAGAAGGTGAAAACTTTCATTCCTAAACTCCAGCTAAACTCTTCATGCAAACTTTTCATTACTATTTTCAACTCCATATTGGATAAGATGGGATGATCTTTAGGCTTTAAGTGATCAAGGGCTATGTCAAGTTCAATTCTTGCCAAGGATGCAATACTAATTTGTACCTTAATTTTGAATATGTTTTTACATTAGAAAATCTAGCAATTTGCTAATTTTATCAATGCAAAAATTTTACTTCTTTAAAAAAATTGGCTAATGAAAAATTTTGAATCAAAAAATAAAACCAATTTTAAATCATTTCATGAATGCTCAAATTTCATAAATGCTCAAATTTAAATTATTATATTGATGGCAAAAAATCAAAATAGTAAATGCTTTATATCAAATGCATAGACATATTTATATATTTTCATCTACCTTTAAATCCCCAATGATTCAAAAGATCTAGGATAGACTTTGGTGTATACTTGTTTAACAATTTTTTGAAGCTTTTATAAAAAAAGATGATGTTGTATATCATGAATAGAATTTGATTGTATGTCAAATTAGCAAAATTACTTGTGTATACTTTTTAAATCAGTTTCAATGCATTTTAATTTGACAAATCATCAAAATATGATTTATCTTTGTGGCTTTTTATAATTGGTTAAAATTTCATCTTACATTAAAAATAGAATGAAAAAATACTTTATCATAAAAAAAATCATTACTTCCCTCTAATAGTAAATTTTAGCAATCAATAATATGATAAAATTGGTTCATTTCTTGTAAAGAAAGTTAGGCAACATTGGCAATTTTAATTTATATAACACTTATTCAAAGACATAATGAATGCACTATACTATGTATAAAATGTAAAATTAAATTTCTTTTTAATTCTTGAAAATGGACAACAACCACAAAAAGGTTGTTTGGGTCAATGTTCGGGAATTTTTTTGAGGTGTACCATCTGATTTCCTTCTATTATGAAAATGAACCGTTTTTTTTTCTAGGGGCACCGGCTACATCCTTTGAATAACAAAAAGGACTGGTTTATTTCCTCCAATTTCAATTTCCCACCGGCTAATTTCCTCCAAATTGAAATTTGCACTAGCTAAATTGTATAAATCCTATAATATATAGAAAATCAAATTGAAAATGAATGTATTAATTAATTTTACATCCTTGGCAAGGATTTGAACCTGACAAAAGCCCTTTACCATTTGAAGCCCAAGGATCCTTCCAACCCATGCAATATGGAGTTGAGGATGGTCATGAAAAGGTTGCAAAAATCAAAAGAGTTTAGGAATTACCAATTTCTCCTTCTACGTATGTTTCTTTTGTTGCCCCTACAAGATACCGCTCAGGATTTGTGTACAAGTGGCAAAACTTAGAGGAATTCTTCCACAAAACAATGGACTCTTCTATAATGTTGTCATAGTCTTTGTCAGGTCCTTCCAAGGCCAATCGCATGGCACTATCCAAATTAGATGTTGTCATACGATTTTGAAGTTTCTGCTTGATGTTATTCTGCACTGAAAATGCCCTTTCACACGTAGCAGTGCTCACACATTGACACTTAGCAATGTCAACAAGAGTTAGTAGATTAGGGTATTTCAATTTTAAAGAAGGGCTCCAACTAATTGAAGCCCATATATATGCAAATGCTCTATCCATCCGCTCCGTACTCCTTTACAGCTTGAAAGTAAAAAACTCTTGCTTACAAGCTGCTGCATCTACCAAGGGAGGAAAAAATTTTCCTCCTTCAATTTTCTATTGCCCATACTATTGCAAAAGCAAATGAAGTTCTACAATTCCCCATGAGGCCAAATCAATTTTCCTATGAGGCATGTGAATCGGATTAAAAATTTTGAAAGCATCTATGATATCATTCTTTTCAAACCAA
This sequence comes from Climacium dendroides, assembly GCA_950106755.1. Lineage (NCBI taxonomy): Eukaryota > Viridiplantae > Streptophyta > Bryopsida > Hypnales > Climaciaceae > Climacium > Climacium dendroides. Next base: position 13,397,868 of record OX467092.1, read on the forward strand.
ACCTCCAAAGCCAAACCAACTGCTTCTGCATAGCACTTCTGAAATGTTAGGGCAGCCTCTAAGTCAGCACCTGTAGGATCTCTAGTCATTTCTACACTGTGGAATTTGGACCCCTCTAATTTCACTAGACAAGCGATAGAGGTAACCACTTGGGGATCCAAATTTTGAAAGGATGTAAAAACCAGTGCTAGGATTAAATGTATTGTGGTTTAAATCACAAGAGTCAACATGAAAACACATTCTAACACTAGCCATCTCTATTTTCACAATAGAGCCAATGATAGAAATGTTAACAAGCTTTGATTGAAAAATTTTAGACAATTTTGAGAGCATGTGTAGAATATCGGCCAAAAAAAATAGAATGAAAATGAATTTAAAGTCACGTAATTTAGCAAACAAGTCTGAAATGTTAGCATCATCATTAGAAGAATAATCACGCAAATAAATCAATACTGATTTCAAAGAATCACACAAAGTAGTCACTACTTGCCATGTGGACAACCAACTTATTTTATGGTACCTTTTTAGGATTTTTTGAACATCATTTAATTCGTTTTGAAGAGCTAGTAAGGCACGTTTCCTTTTAGATGATTTTTTTAAGTGAGCAACCAAAACATTTAATATAAAATCCACAACATTTGACATTTCTTTACAAGATTCATTTTAAGAGGCCCCTAATGCTACTAGATTGGTTCTCTGAGCTACACAGTGAGTTGTAGTGAGGAACAAATTCACCTTTTTCAATCTTGTTGCCACACCCGTGTTTTTTTTGATCATGGTAGAAGCTCCATCCGATCCAAATCCAACACAATTTTGGAGATTTAGCCACCAAGTCTTCATGACAGCAACAAGAGCGTCAAATATTATTTTTGAATCTTTTTTTCCATCTTCAATCCACAATAATCCCAAGAACACAGTTATAGGAAGACTGACTTCCAAAAATGTAGCAAAAACAACAAGATGTCATTTTACAGAGATGTTAGTGAATTCATCAATCATAAGGCCAAATTTTTTTGAATCTCTCACTCTCTCTAGAACTTTCTTTTGCACAACAGAAGAAAGCCCAAACACCATCTCCACACGTGATTTCTCATCATGATAAATGTTTTTGGTAATTGGAGCTTTACAAGACAAAAGGAGTTGGCATAAACTTGGAAATTTGTGAGAAGGAAGACTTTCCTTCCCCATAAAATATGCATCCTTAAAGAGAGATACCATCGCTTTCTCACAACTGCGATTTGTAGTTGCAACAACTTTCTGTAAAGCTTTTTGTCCCCCTTATTTTGCCCAAGCTAATTTTTGGTGTTCTACAGTTTTACAATGGTCTTGCAATGCCGAAACCTTAATGTTTGTAGAACCCTCTATTGCATATGCATATTTTCCTCCACCTTCTTTACAAGTTTTACAGAAAAACCTCCCCAAATAACGATTAAATTCCACCCAATCAAATAATTCATACCAAAAATCTTTCCAGTCTTGATTAGCTCTTTCAATGTCGTTAGGTTCTTTGTGAGGAGGTGTGATAGGTGTAGAAGAATTAGATCCATGCATGTCAATCGAGTCTTTAGAAGATCATGCCTTAAAAAACAAATCTCTCATGGTCTTTTGCCTCTTAGCCATTAGAGACAATTTAGAAACAAAAAAAGAATAAGGTAAGGTATTCTTCTCTAGAGGTCGTAGGAGTGAGTTGAAGTTTACAAAAGTTGCACTTCAACAGCACTTGAATACTCCAACACAATAGCATCAATGTTGATCACCACAATGAATAATAATTGAAGTCTACAACACAACCAAGTAAGAGCAAAGGCACAGCAGAGGCAGCAACAGGTCAGCACATCAGAGGCAGTAGCAGGTTAACGCAACACGTAGGAGCAAGTCAAAGCATCCAGCAGGTATAGTGTAGGAGTCTCTTAAAAAATATTATCAATGTTATCTGACGAGCGGAGAGGGAGCAAACGGAGGGAGAAGGAAGAGGACTGGAGGACGAGTGAGGGCCGAGGGCCAACGAGAAGCAATGAGGACGGGATCACGGGAAGAGCTGTGACAAGCGACAAAGGGAGAGGACGAATATGGGGTTGTAGAGAAGAGAGCAAACTGAGCGACGGAGTCATAGAGCAGTGCCTGCCAGATTGCTAGTAATGGCAGGCTAACAGGCTGCCACAGCTCCACCACTCCACCAGGCAAGAACCAACGACTGGCGGGAGCTTCGGTGGCCACAGTCCAATAGCCCATAACTGGCCAACCATTGGAAGGTGGTGGGCCGCAAGTAAGGAAGGGTTTTTTTTTTCAAAAATGCGAATGGCCAATTATTTTGGGACTTCAGCCCAACCAAACTTGGCTCAAAGTTCATACTGGAAGGTTGATTCATACTAGAAGGTTGATATATACTAGAAGGTTGATAATCAGAATTCTTGACCTTCTAATAGCCGGGTATTAGCCGCTATTATTTTATTCATGGTGGCTAAATACCTTCACATTTTTTGAAGCACCAATTGATTGCGCTATAAGGGATTGCAGCCCTAGATGACAAGCATTTGACAAAACCTTCACATTTTTTGGAGCACCAATTGATTTCACTACAAGGGATTGCAGCCCTAGATGACAAGCATTTGACAAAACCTTCACATTTTTTGGAGCACCAGTTGATTTCACTACAAGGGATTGCAAACCCTAAATGACAAGCATTTGACAAAACCTTCACATTTTTTGGAGCACCAGTTGATTTCACTACAAGGGATTGCAAACCCTAAATGACAAGCATTTGACAAAATTCAACTACAAGAGATTGCAGCCCTAAATGACAAGCATTTGACAAAATTTTGCCCGAATTAACAGCAATCACTTTTAATAACCTTATTTTGTCAATTAGGACAGACCTGTCAATTTTTTGTCAACTTCTTGTTGATTATTTATCAAGATCTTTATCAATAGAATCCACAAAACCCAAAGAATCCAAAACCCTAGTCAAACAACAAACCATAGCATGCCACCTAAGCAAATACAACAAGTGATCAAACCATTTAAGCACCCAACAAGTACCAACACACACATGTTAAAGAATGTTAGTGTTGGCTAATATATACAAGGTAGTAAAATATTTATCAATACATATGGGATAAGTGTGTTAGGGGAGGAGGAGAACCAAGTGAATTCCGAAATTGTTTAAAAATTAAATTTTTAGACCGGATTTAGGCATAGTAAATTAATTTTTTTCAAAAAACTTTTAACTAAGATTAGTTGTAAAATCAAATGAAGTTACACCTCCAAAAATCCGTTTGAGATTTCAGGTCTCCAATAAAAAGTTATGGATAAATTCCAGACCGGGTGTTTGAAAAGTTTGAAATTCACTTCAAACACCCGGTCTGAAATTTGTCTATAACTTTTTATTGGAGACCTGAAATCTCAAACGGATTTTTGGAGGTGGAACTTCATTTGATTTTCCAACTAATCTTAGTTAAAAGTTTTTTGAAAAAAATTAATTTACTATGCCTAAATCCAGTCTAAAAATTTAATTTTTAAACAATTTCGGAATTCACTTGGTTCTCCTCCTCCCCTAACACACTTATCCCATATGTATTGATAAATATTTTACTGCCTTGTATATATTAGTCAACACTAATGTTCTTTGACATGTGTGTGTTGGTACTTGTTGGGTGCTTAAATGGTTTGATCACTTGTTGTATTTGCTTAGGTGGTTGTGCCATGTGGGTTGTTTGTTGAGGTGACTGTGCTATGTGGGTGGGTGTGCTTACTCGGCAATTTTCTATACTTAATTTTGACATGGCATATGCCACGTGGTAACCTCTAAGTAGTCAAACCCCCTATGTGTAATTTTAAATTTTAAAGTTATAGAATGTCCGAATTGACAGAATTCTATCACGTGATTGACAGAATTTTGTCAATGGAGTTACAAAATCTTGTCAAACAGGTGTCCAAAATTGACTTGAATCAACCCCTCCTAATTGACAAAGGAATTGACAAAATTTTGTCATTTTTTTGTCAATTCGACCACAATTCTCCTTGTAGTGTCAAACCATTGAACCATCAAACCATTGAATTTAACATTGATTTTTGTAACATGGCTTAAATATAGTACTAGCTTGAAAGTTGATGCGTGTGCAGCCAAATTATGAAATTAAAAATTTTAATTTAAAAAAATTTCTTGAATTCCTTATAAGTATTGAAAGCATTAACAAAAATTTAAATTACCAAAAGTATTAAAATAATTTAAAACATTAATAACATCAAAAATATTTTAAGAAATTAAAAGTATAGAAAGACTAATTTGACTTGTGTAGGTCATGACCCTAAAATTAAAAATATATTCTTCTCATAGAAAGTATTAAAAGATTACATTTTAGGAAATATTTTCAATACATTTTTTGTTTGACTCTCATTATTCTTCACCACTATTTTGGATTTCTAATATTGTTGCTTCATTGACACACTTTTAGTATTGAGAAATTTTTTAGGATCTTTCACCATGTGAATTGTTGGTTTAAAAAATCCTAAAGCACTTAAATGTTGGAAGTCAAACTACTATACAAAGCTTTTTCTTTTCGTGCAAAATTTCAAAAATAAATAGTTGCATTTTTGTCCTACATGCAAAGATTCTCTGTCATTCATCAACCAGAAAATGGACGCATCATTGTTTATGGGTTAAAATAGAGTGAAAGCAAAAATAAGATCTTATATATTAAATTCTCTTTTGAACTGTCAATCTTTCCAATCATAAACAAAGGGAAAAAAATCTATAATAAATAAAATTTCAAAAAATAATTTAAAATTAATATGTATTTGGTATTTATTATAATATTTATTGCAATATTAAATTTGAATCAATTGAAAAATATGAAGTTACAACATTCCAATGACAATCTTTAAGTCAGAACTTGTTTAGCAAATTTTGGAGTGATCTTTTAGACTTCCGTATATATAGGTCCACTTTGCGACCATGGAGTGATTGAAATGGTTAAATGAAGCCAAGACAAAATGGTAATGAAGTCCAAACCAAAATAATGGAATTTCAAAATTACAAAACTAAAATAGAGACTATAGAGAATCCAATGACTTTTCAATTGATGGAGTTGAAAAGTTTTTTGAGTGAATCATAAAAGCCTTTGAAGTTAATTAATTTCTTGAAACAAAGGTTGGAAAAATTTAAAAGCTTGAAAGAATCAATTTTACAACCATGGGCCCTAGATATATAGAGATTCAATGTCTTTTTTCAATTTAGGGAGTTGAAAAGTAATTTGAGAAAACTAATAGAAGTCTTTGGGCTTCATTTGAGTCCTAAATCAATGGCCATAGAAATGTGAATTGGAATTTGGATTTGAATTAGTACAAGAGTTAAAAGAGTCAATTTTGAATTTAAAAAGTTTGGATCCTTGGATTTTATGTATTGACAAATATAGAATTGAATGCTAACTATTTATCAATATATACCTATAAAGTGTAGTATAATGAGTCTATAGTTGATAGGACTTTCATGTCAAATGAAGTATAGAGAATTTTAACTTCAAAGACTGAGCCTATAATTATTTTTTAAACTTCAGTTTGCATGTACCTATAGATTTGATTTTTTCCATTATTTTTAGAATATATGATTAAGCAACTTATACTAGCTGTAAAATCTTCACATGATTTAAAAAAAATTTGAAATCACCAAAAATTTAAAATAAAAATGAGATAATTGATATCAAATGCAATTGATGGTCAAAATTTTCAAAAATCTCTCCACATTTATATTATACTGTCAAATATTATAGTGTATATTTTGTTATATCATTCTAACATTAGAAAAGTAACATTCCATGGTTGCAAATTCATTTTTTCAAATTGTTAGTAAATATTTAAAAACATTTTACTTATTTTAAGTAAGCAAAGAGTATCAATGAAAAATTGACTTCCAATACAAAACAAATGCCTTTGAGGCTTCAATTTCTATATGGGAATTTCCATCATCAAAGTCTCCCAAGTTCCACACCCCCAAAGGGACCCTAAAACCTTTAATCATGTGGCACTAATAGCGAGGAGAGCAACGAAGTCTTAGTTAAATAAATTATCTACAACATTTCTATTTTTTTTGTTTAATTATTATTTATAATATCACCTAGATAAACATCCTATTGCCAATTCTAATTATACCAATCTTGATGTTTCCTACATTTTTGTAGCAATGGCAATAAGCTTGAAAACTCATAAATTAATAATCCTAGGTTTAATTGTTTCAAAAGAAAATATTCCAATATCATGGATTTATTGTGCTCTTCCATAACTTTACATAGTTTATTTTTTAAGTCATTATGATATACATTGTAGATTTTTAACTTTGTAAAATCAAGTGCATCCATTTTTCTTAATGTAATTTTAAATGTCCAATTTCAATAGTGACAACCTCTATGCTTTTAGTTTCATAATAAAAATATGAGTATAATATAGAAACTATCTAAAGAAAGATGTTTATTCAAAGAAATTAAAAAATCAAACTCTAGTACGCAAGAAAAATAATTTCAAAGGTGCTTTTCATTTTTTCACAAAATCTTCAATTACAATTCAAAAAATGAAAGTTCTTGATAATATTGGCTTGGGGTTATTTTTGTTTTCAATTGTATCAATGGTATTTTGGTCACCTAGGCCCTTCTCAATTTCATATGGATTAGATGATGTCATAGACAAAGTATCTGGAAAAGGCCAATTTTTTGTAGAAAAAGCTAAAACTATACCATTCAAAATAGATTTTGCTACTAAAGATACAAATGGTAGAATGAAGATAGATATTGAAGATAGTAATGATTTATATAGGAATAGTTTGACACGGACAAATGAAGAGATTGTAAAGCCAACATTAAATGAAATTTCAAATTGGGTTGGTGTTGATCGAGATTCATCAATAACCCAAGAACATTCAAATAAGCAAGAAGAAAAAGTTTGTGAAGAAAAAGTTCCTAGTAAAGAAATTGAAAAACCAGATTCAAATGCATCACATTTAACTTCAAATGATATAAGAGAAACAATTTATAACCAAAGTATAGAATTGAATAAGCAAACAACTACAGCTTATGACCAATCAAGTATGAAATAATTCTAAATTATTTTTTTTATATATGATAGTTATCAACAATATACTACAATTTTAAGTTAAAATTTATGGTGATGAAATTTTATTTCAAAATTATATTTGTAATCTGAAAATTATAGGTGTTTGAAGGTTTTTTAAATGTCAATGAATTACTATGTGAAATAATATATATGTATTGGTTGTAAGCATTTGCTTATTGTAATGGTTTGATTTTCAATAGCTATCGGTTAGCCACAATTTTAAAAGAGAAGTTTTTAGAATATGCATTTATGCTTCAAGAACCACCATGTATAATATATGCAACATTTAGTTATTACCATAAATTGATCAAGAACTCAAACATATGGATTGTGATAATTTGCATTCAATATTGGATTTTCTTTTGTGAGTCATCATATTTCAAAGTTGAAAAGCATAAGGTCAGCATTTATTAACTATTCCACATTTTAATCAATATGATAAAAATTTATAATTAATTTTTTATAAAAAATAAAAAATAGAAAAAATATTTTCTATTTCAAAAGATAATGTCTAAGGTAGAATTTTTAAATTATTAATCATGGTGAAATATCTTTTTAAATTTAATTTTTATACTACTCCCATGATTAATGTGGCATGTGATACAACTCAATTTTTGTATAAATTACTTTTCACCTTTTTAATGTAAAACTTATAATTGTATTCAATTAGAATGATCAATTTGAATATATTCATTCAATATAATATGATTGTATTAAATATAATAATCACTACTACATTTGTAACAACAAATTTTGCTAAAGAAAAAGCATCCTACATTATCAATATTGCTAAAGTTTGAGCTAAAGTCTTAATATGAAAGACAGATGATTGGGTAAAGGATCAAGCCTCTGAAGTTTTTGACAAAACAAGTTCAACAGCAACATCTACAATAGAAAAAGCAGATGATTGGATTACGGATCACGCCCATAAAGTTTTTGACAAATCAGGTTTAGTAATAGATGTTGCTGAAAATGAAGTTGGTAAAATTATAGATAAAACTTTCCAAGAGGTAGATGAATAATTTTCATTATTGTTATTGTTATTATTATATAGTACAAATTTGAATATAAAATAAATTTAAAAAAAAATTCAATGCTTCAACTATTTTATAAGAGAATTACTGTATAATCAAAAGATGTGTTTAAATTAAAAAGAACCAAACTTATCAAAAACTAAAGGCTTTTAGTGATTGCCAAGGCATAAAAAATATATATTATTTCAAATTTTTAAGAAATTGAAGGAGTTTTGTGCTATTCAACCTTTAAAAAATTAAAAGTCCATGAATCCAAATAATAGATGTACTTTGGCTAAATTCATTAGCAAATTTTGAATTGTCCATTTTTATTTATAAATTAATTTAAAAAATTAATTTTATAATCTTTTTAATAAATAAAATTTTAAGAATTATATAAATTTTTACAATTCCTAACTTTATTAGTTAGAATTTATATCTCACAAAATTTTGTGTTTTTTATTATAATATTCTATTTGAAAATATAATAGTAAGAAAATAAAGTAATTACTTGAAACTTTTTAATATATTTTTCATTGCTACTAATATCTCATTAAGAAATTCAAGTTAATTGAATTTATTAAATCATTCTTATTTAAGTTATTTTTATGCTATATAAATTATTAAAAAGAAAGATTAGCATGCCCAATGATCACATTAGCAAAAAATATTGCAATAAGTAGAAATCAAAATTTTGGAAAAATATTCAAAAAAGATAGATCATTTTGTTTTTAAAAGTATTTGTTTAATTACATTTTTCAACTTCAAATAATTATTTGGTAAGGAATGTTGACTTTGACTATCAAATACAATAGTAGAGATTCTTTACATTGATAAAGAACGTATATAGTCTCATGTACCAAAATTACAAGATCGAATCTTGAATATAATTAAAAAAATAATGTTGAATTGAGAAACAATGTTTTTAAGCATATGACAAAGGAAATAGTACTTTAGGGATTACAAGTGTACAAAATTTTCTCTCAATATTGACTACAAATTGAAAATATACATTAGAGTGGATTTAGAATATTTATACTCTCTATTTTTAAAGGGCATTAAAAATGTGATAAATAACATATTCATGTATAATTCATACAATCATCAATTTGGCATTAATTGCAATATTTATATATTTTTACTATGACCAATCTATTTTTGAATCTAAACATTTTATTTGTTTTAATGTAAATGAATTCCAAAACATTTAATCCCTAAGTAAAGGACTGAGGCCATTTTTTTGTAAAAAAACACTCAAAATTGCCGTTTTTGCTGAATTCATCCAAAAAACCAAAAATATCACTTTAAAAAAATCAAACGATAGGATCTTATACTTTACTTGTCTAAAATCATGTGGTAAAAATTTCATGATGTTTGACTATACAAATTGGAAGATATTAGCATTCAAAGTTGGAATTTTTTTTTGAACATTGGTCTCTAATTTTAGATGACTTTGACCACTGTTTGGAAAAAAATTTCAAAAAAAAATGTTAGATTTTCATTCTTTAAAGAATTGTTATGTAGAAGTAGGTCCCATATTGAAAGAAAAACTAAATTGTTAATAGCTCTAAGATGAAATTGAAACACAATAATCTCAATACACTAAAATTGGTAAATAGTGTTGAGTGATAATTAGTGTTGTCCCTGTTTTTTTACCCCCAACACTATTTTTCAACTTATGTGTAAATAGTGTTGGGGCACTTAATTGTTGTCATAAAAATCTATCCCTTTCCAAGAAAACTGTAATTTTTGCCTCCCACTGCAAAAATCTGTCCCTTCCCTGCAAAATTGTAATTTTTGCCTTCCGCCATGAAAATCTGTCCCTATCCTAGAAAACTGTAATTTACTATAGAGCTAAAATAGTGTTAGAATGGATAAATAATCTTCTAACACTAACCTTGCTAATCACAATTAGTGTTATCTCAGTAAATTAGTGTTGCCAACACTATTTACCAATTTTAGTGTGGTGAGATTGTTTTAGCAAGAAAACTTAACCTTATCAAACAATTATTATTTTTTTAATTATAAAATTTGCATACCCTAAGAGTTATTTTTTCAATAAGATTTTTAGATTGTTCAAAAAACAAGATTGTCCATGACTTTAACATCACTAATCCAAATGGAATGAATTAAAGCTTCACATGTAGACAAAAATTCAATCTATTAGAAGAAAAATTTTAAAATTTGATTTCAAGTTTCTATGGATTTTTTTTGCCTAGAGACATGAAAATTTTGTTTATGATGGCATAACTTTTGCTCCCATGCACCAACTAAAATAAAAATTAAATTTCCACAAAGCTAAGAAGTGTTTTTTTTTGTTTTATAAGAAAATTTTTAAAAAAATCCACTGAAAATTGAGGTTATAGGAACCTCTCTAAAATCCATTTTGTCCCTTGAAGGACAAAATGGTCCTTTAGGGGTTAAATTTTGTAGTAAATAGAGTCAAGTCTATATACATGTATTCATGTATATAATTTTTTTTTCTATTCATAAATGAAGACTTTGTATTTTAGAAATAATAATACATATTAAATTTAAATGGCAGATGGATATGAAAAAGACTTTAAAAGTTTCAAATACTAGTGTTTCCAATATTGTTGGATCAATAGAAGAAAATGTTTGCCAAGAAGATGTGAATGAGAGTAATGCTTTGCATAAAAATTTACAATTGCTTGGTACAAACAATATAGAAGATGATGTTGAAAATACAAGTAACATAGTACACAATAATGTGCGATTATTTGGAATTGATAATTCTAATGATTTTATTATAAAAAATGCACATAAAAATTCACAAGAATTGGATGAGCAATGGGATCAATTGTCTAAAAATAAGGAGCTTAATATATTTGAACAATCATTTAAAGGAGTGAATAATTTATGGTCGACGTTTGTGGAAGATGCTAAAACAAATGAAGTAAAGAATGAGTTCGATTCCCCAAAAGAATTACATAATTCTTGGAATGATCAAGAAATTATTTATGATCAATATGGAAATTCTTATGAAGACACAAAAAACCGTCACTATGAAGTTAGTGCTCACCAATATAAACATTTTCAAGGTGATTATGATGATGATACAGATTATGAAGTTGTCAAAGAGCAAATTGTAAAATATTCACATAGAACTCAAGAAGGTGCCGAAGTTGGTGCCAATGTTGGCTATGAAGATGGAGAATATATTCAACGTGCAAGAAATCATGCACATCGTCATTATAGAGATGGAAGACATAAAAGAAGTGAATTCTATAAGCCAACAAAAGATGCAACAACAAGAAATTTTGGAAAAAATAATTATAATGAATATGATGAACATGATCAATATTATAATGAATATGATAGAGATGATGATGAAGATTTTTATGAAGAATTGTAACTTATAGAAATAATAAGTATAACATCACTAAATTTTCTTAAATAAAACTAATTAAATTTTTTTAATAGCAGTGAAATTAAAATGGATATTTTTATTAGTGATAGTTTTTAAAATGAATTGGTGGAATGTTTTTCATACAAAATCATGTAAGAAATTGTAATCAATTTTAAACAATCAATTTGGTAAATCCAGTTGAAAAAATATAAAATGCTATAAAATGATAGTGAAGATATTTATTTGCCTTAAAGATATAGCTCCAAGAACAAAATGACTTTAGTGTGAGCTGTTCTTTACCTCAAAGATCATTTGTATCAATATTTTCAATAATATTACAATATAATGTTACATGTGTAAATTTGAAAAAAAAATTTACTCCAAAATTTCAAACCCAAATTTCAATTACAACTATACTAGTGCTCATTAATATAAAGTTTGAAAATCTAATAAATATGATATAAATTAATTATTTTATCTATATTAAAATTTTTGGATTGAACGATAATGATATATTTATAAAAATTGAAATTAGAGTCATATATATTAACAATTTAACATATCCACTAAGTGAAATTTTGAGCAATTAATAGATTTTACAAATCAACACTAAGTATAATTATTAAAATACGTAACATTTGTGAGTGTCTACTAGACCATATTCTAGAAGATCATGTGTTTTATTTGCACAAAAACATTTTTATGTAATGGTGCCATGGATGACTTCACCATTAATTGTAAAAACAAAGAATGTACCTATTGGTTCAATAAATAAGAGTATTTTGGTGATTACCTTGGTAATGGAGGTGATGGCTTTTGAGGGTTAATTTTTTTTTGTCTTGCACAAATTTTCATACAAATTTTACATGTAATTTACCTTTATATTACATACATATAACATAAAGCATTCCTAGCCATACAACAAAATTGATGTTAAAAAAAACACTAATGTAGACCAATTTTTAAGGTTATTTTGTAACTTCATCTATAACAATTATGATAATTATGGCATTTCAATCAAACAATGGTGCAAAAATTCAAATGCAAGATATTCACTTCACTATTTATGCAAATCTGTTGTACAACTACATCACCCAAAACATTATTCTCATTTTTTTCAATTTCAACTTATGATTGCATGTACTTAGTGTATGTGCTATTATCATACTACTAAAATCATAACTCCCTCTGTAATATCACAAATGCTACCATTAATACTAGGGGCTCGTGCTTGCTATGCTATGCATTCATTATATCACATATTAGTAAAACTTTGATATATTTGAATAGAATGCATGATAATGATTTTGACAAGTCTTTAAAATAATTATTTTAATTATTTTATAAAAATATTTTCAATCATGCATACATAGAAATCATATTTTCACACAATGTGATATTATTGAAATAGAGTGGCAGTTCACAATCATCTATGTAATATCACTTTTTACAAAGGGTGATATTATAAAAATAATATAGTCATTGCAATTGAGGTGATATTAAAGAGGATCAGTATGATGATATTATAAAGGTAGCAATTCCATTGCTTTTCTTGGCTTTATACTTCTTTTGCATTTCTATGATTTTGTGTTTTTGTGAGCTTTGAGCTTCTGATTTCAATTTTCTATTGCTACTAGCAAATGATTTGAGAAATTTATTAGATTGAATAGATTTTGGATTTCACAACAATTAAATTGTTCACAAAGCTTTTGAGATTTACAAGTTTTTCTTTTCAATTCTTCTATTTGGGTTGGCATATTTTGTAACAATGGAGTCAAATTTCTAATGCATTCTAATGTATGTGTATCTTTTATAGTATTTACCATTGCACATGTTTCATTCATCATCCAATAAATTTCTATTGTACATTTCAATATATACTTACTTATAAAAAAAATTATACAAAGATTTTAGTCATTTTTATTTGAAGATTTATTGAAATTTTTGTTCTGTATTCTATCTAATACATAAAAATTCTTATAAAATTCCAATGATGAATGCGTAGCATAGCAAGCACCAACCGCTAGTCATACTACTAAAATCATAACTCCCTCTATAATATCACAAATGCTACCATTAATATTAGAGGCTCGTGCTTGCTATGCTACGCATTCATTGTATCACATATTAGTAAAAATTTGATATATTTGAATAGAATGCATGATAATGATTTCAATAAGTCTTTAAAACAATTATTTTAATTATTTTATAAAAATATTTCCAATCATGCATACATATTTTTACACAATGTGATATTACTGAAATAGTGTAGCAATTCACAATCACCTCTATAATATCACTTTTTACAAAGGGTAATGTTATAGAAATGATACAATCGTTGCAATTGAGGTGATATTAAAGGGAATGAATATGGTGATATTATAAAGTTAGCAATTCCATTGTTTTTCTTGGCTTTACACTTCTTTTGTATTTCTATGATTTTGTGCTTTTGTGAGCTCTGAGCTTCTAATTTCAATTTTCTATTGCTACTACCAAATGATTTGAGAAATTTATTAGATTGAACTAATTTTGGATTTCACAACAATTAAATTGTTCACGAAGCTTTTGAGATTTACAAAATTTTCCTTTAAATTCTTCTATTTGGATTGTCATTGTTTGTAACAATTGAGTTAAATTTCTAATGCATTCTAATGTATGTGTATCTTTTACCATATTCATCATTCATTAAATTTCTATTGTTTATTTTAGTATATGATTATTTAATAAAAAAATTATATGAAGATTTTAGTAATTTTTATCTAAAGATTTCTTGCTCTACATTCTATCAAATACATAAAAATTCTTATGAAATTCTAATGGTGAATGCGTAGCATAACAAGAGCCAACCGCTAGTATGGTAATAAGGAAATAAACAAAATATAATTATATCTGATTTTACTATTATTTTTCCATAACAAGTGTAAAAAAGGATCGTAGATTTGTAGTGAAAATTTAGAACTTTTCAAGTATTTATTTATTATTTTGTAGGATATTAGAATAAAAAGTTTTTTACAAAATGAATATAATAAATCCATACAGGTTTTAGCATGTTATGATCTCATTGTTTTGGACAATCCCAAATAAATTGAATAAAATAATCAACTTTATTTTTAAAATATATTTTAAAGATTTTTTCAAAAAAATGTATTTTAAATAAAAAATAAAAATTTAAACATCCATTCTTGTAAATGACATGTTGAAATTTTGGTTACAATCTTAACATTCAATCTAAGTTCAAAGGGGTTGTATATCCTAAATTTAATTTTATGTTTAATACTTGATTTAGTGTCTTTCAAAATACTTTTGCATTTAATCCCTTTAGCGTACCAAGGGTTAGTCTAGATATTCTAAAATGTAAAGATGTATTATACAATACATCTCAGAGTAATAACATAATGAAAAATTTTCAAAAAGAATTTTCAAACTATAATCCATAGATTATAGCTATAATACAATAACTAATACTTTTAATAAAAGTTGAAATCAATAATTCATTGATTGCAACTATATGCAAATGAAACTTTTGTATTTATTTTTAAAAGATGAAATCATATGTCTTTGTAAATATTTGAATTTATTAAATTTTTTTAAATGAAAAAAATTAATGTCAAATACAAAATATGCTCAAAAGAACTGAAATTTTTACCACAAGTAAAGATTACAATATATAGCATCATAGTATAATCCAAAGTTATTGTGCGATTATCAACTTAGAAAAGAAATAAACCGTAGTCATAGGCCCACAATTCAAATTATAATAAAATACCAAAAATTTCAAATTAGAGTAGAAAGTAAAATTTGATAAACTTCAATTTACTAGTTGGGATGAAATTTAAAAAATATCATTTTTATGACTAAAATTCACATTAAGAATTCAAAAGTATAGAGCAAGAAGTAACCATCCAAAATTGAGCCCAACTACCATGTAGCACCATAATGGCTAAACCTAAAGTAAACATTGACTAGTCTTGCAATGGACTAAAATAAACAAACATCCACACTCATCATTAAGGGAAATTTCTTTACATCCACTATGTTTCATTTTGTGGGCTCTTCCTCCATGATGAAGATCATTTTGGGATAAAAATTTAGGGCCAAGAAGAAGATCATTGTAGAACAAAAGAAGTAGAAGTTAGGATGATCCATATATTAACCCTTAAATATCGAAGGCACCAAATTTTGGTGTTGACAATGCTTTGAAGTTAAATGAAACCTAACCAAGCTGCTATTTTTTGTAGTTTGTATTCTGAAAAATTCTTTTTGAAGTCTAGTTTTAGCATGAAAAAACTAATTTAAAAATGAATGATTATGATTTTCTTAATTCAAAATTTTGTGCAAGGGGGCCATTACAAATCTTGAATTTCTAGTGCTAAAGGCTCTTGGAATTGAGCCTCAAGTACATTAGATCTTGGAGAAAAAATAAAATTAGAATTTCATTTTAAAACATTATAGAATAGAATTTGAGAAGCTATAAATTAATTGGGTTATGCATGTTAGGCCCTTTAACTTCATATTTTTTGGGTGACCAAATGTTTTTTAGATTTGACATGTGAAAAGAGGATTAAAAGAATTCAAATCACTTTCATATAATTAACACCTTCACGATCAAACATTACAATCTTTCAATTCATAAGTGATATTGTTGTGTTTTCTTTTTCCATGTAATCCCTAACAAATCTAATTTAAATTTGTACAAGTACTATTGAAAAAAATTGATAAAATTCATCAAAATATTGAAATTTTGTTCAATTTAGAGTAAACTCATAGAAATTCAAAAAAGGCCTTGGACATTTGTAGGTTTAGCATCTTCTTCTTTAAAAAAAAGGAAATAATACAACAGTAAAGGAATATCCAATATTATTCATCTAAAAATGCTAAAATGCATTGAAGCAACTTCCTCTCCAAAAATTGGATGAAAAACAATTTTTTCCTATCCTACACTCCAAAAATCATCTAAAGGACAAAAAACATCCTTGTCAATTTATGATTAACACATGTTTAGGATTCAATTTTTTTTCTTTCTATTTCTAGAAAACATTTCTAAGAAAAAGTCTATCAATGAAATTGAAAAGATTTAAGAGAAGTGCTTTTTTATGCACAATCTTTTGCCAGTTAGCTCTCAAGTTAGCTACAACCAAAAGATCATTGACTATTTTTTTGTACACATTTATCTTTTTCAATCAAAATAGCTAGATTTCTATTTTTTGAAACCTATTGCCAAAATCTTATCTAAATATTATTTAGTTTTGATATAGATATTACCAAATATCACTCAAATATCACCCAAATATTACCCTAAGTATTGCAGAAATAGTATTTTTTAAACCAATAGCCAAATCTTATGTAAGTATCACCTAGTTTTGATATAGATATCACCATGTATCACCCAAGTACCACCCAAGTATTGAAGAAATAATATTTCTTAAACCAATATCCAAATCTTATATAAGTATCAACTAGTTTTGATATAAATATCACCAAGTATCACCTACGTATTGAAGAAATAGTGTTTCTTAAACCAATAGCCAAATCTTATATAAATATCATCTAGTTTCACTACTAAAAAATGTAAGTTTTATGACTATAAAAATATGACTTAGAATGACTAACAACTAGTCACAATTATATTTTGACCTTGTACTTCATGGGTGTATAGTATATGCCCATTGGGAACGCCAAATACTTCATAGGGAACCATAGGAAACATATTTGGGGACATAGAGTCATATTTCATAGTCATATTTTTTCAATCATATTTTGTAGTTATATCTCCATAGTGATTACATTTTTTTGTTTTGGGCAGCCCAAAGTAAATTTGGACAAGAAAATTGTTGAAAAAGTGCCTAATCATATTTTTGGTTTAGTTACATTTCCAATCATATTTTTTGAGGTAGCCCTCAAAAAATACAGGCAATCCCCAAAAAATATGGTCAAGTTATTGTTTTAGGATGTTGAAACCTTAGTCG
Organism: Climacium dendroides; assembly: GCA_950106755.1. Lineage (NCBI taxonomy): Eukaryota > Viridiplantae > Streptophyta > Bryopsida > Hypnales > Climaciaceae > Climacium > Climacium dendroides. The sequence goes on from OX467092.1 coordinate 13,415,318, forward strand.
TTACTTTTCTAGGATTTTGAAATCCTAGCTACTACTTCTTTAGGATTTTGGAAACTCTAGTTGCCACTTCTTTGGGCTTTTTTTCCTTGCCTTGTGTTGTTTTTTACCTTTTATTTTCTGTTGCTTCTTGATTTTAATTCTTAGTTGTTATTTAACTCTTTAATTTATAGTTTAACTCTTGCTTCCTTTTACTCTTTAGTTCATGCTTCTTGTTTCTTTTTGTTGCATCAAACTTCTTTCTTATTCTTGTATTTTAACTTTTTTCTTCTTCTTACTCTTTAGTTCATGCTTCTTATTTCCTTGTTTTGCACATGTGACTTTCAATCATCGAAAGAATCACTTGCTTAAGTTATATTTTATAATATATATTGACAAAGATATAACTAGCTAGTCATATAATGCTCATAGTTATACATGCCAACAGGTGGATTTGCGCTTTTAAAAATATGATTGCAATTAGTTATAAATTGTCAATTACATTCACGTGAACTACCACATCAACCATAAATATGACTTACAAAAATCATACTTCACATTAGTAAAAAATATAATTCATGAGAGTCATATTCTACCTCGTATTCCACATCATTTAAAAATATGACTCAAGAGAGCCATTTTCCACATTAGCAAAAAATATGACTCACAAATGTCATATTCTACATCAACCATAAATATGACTCACAAAAGTCATATTTCACATTAATAAAAATATAAATCACAAGAGTCATATTCTACATTAACAAAAAATATAATTATACAAAATCATATGCCATGTCAGCCAAAATATGACTTACTGCAATCATATTTCATATTAGCCAAAAATATGATGCATTGTAGTCATATTTCATGTCAACCAAAATATGATTCACCATAGCCATATTCCAAATCATCCAAAAATATGGCTTATTGCAGTCATATTTTACATCAATCAAAAATATGATTCATTGTAGTCATATTCCATGTTAGCCAAAAATATGATTCACTGTAATTATATTCCATGTCAACCAAAAATATAACTACATGAATTCATATGCCACATAAGCTTTTTTTCCTTCTTCTCGAGCAGCTCAAGAGAAAGTCAAGCCCCAAAGGATAGTGAACATATACACCATGTTGGCAAAAAATGGCTAATTATGGCTAATTATACTCTCCAACATATATGACTAATGTTCAATACGACTTGTCAGTAATGATTGGATCTAGTCATGTTCCGAATCATCTACAGTGATTTTGTTGTGAGTCATATTTTAAGATTTTTTAACTCATTGCAATCATATTTTGTAGTTATAAAACATGCACTTTCTAATAGTATTTTAATATAGATATCACCAAGTATCACCCAAGTATTGAAGAAATAGTATATCATCTCAAAGTTTTGGCCCAACAAATTGTTAGCAATTACCATGTAGTTACTTATTGTTTCATGGGTGCGTATGTTAATTTGTAAGTTATTGCATCGTTACAATGCACACGATTATTGCAAAGAAATTGCAATATTTTGTCATCTATATTAACTATGTGACCTATATATGTTTTTCACAAGTGTGCTAATGACACAAATTATGCACAAAAAACTATTATCTTTGTCGTGCATTTTATCTATGTTGAAGTACATAAAAAATTCATAACAATAACGTCATTGCTATTTGTACTGGGATAACCTTTATTAAATGTTATCAATGTTTGAAAAAGTATTGTCAATGTTAAATTGTTGATCACCCTTCTAATTAGCAATAATCTATTTTTTAATTAAATTTTTTTAATTTTTTTTGTTAGCTGATTACTATAATTTAATAAATTATAATTTACATCTGCATAATTAAATCTGCACCAAATGTTTGAAATGAATCCATAACTAGACCAACAAGAAACTTGATGGCATAATGATATGTGGAGAGTGGAGAGGTTCTTTTAAACTGAAGTTCATTGTTTGTCATGACCACTCAAAGATATGGGATAATTTAAGGATGAGAGGCTTGGTTGACCATTCATTGTCAACTTGAAAACACAAGAATTGTGTTAAAACCATAATTAAAAAAAGATGGTGAATTAAGCCATATTTCATCTCCAAAAATCTTTTTGTCATTTAAAGTCTCGAGTCAAAAGTTATGGACAAATTTTAGAGAGGCATTAGAAATTGTTAAAAAAATTCCCTTCCAACGCCTCTCTGAAATTAGTCTATAACTTTTGATTGGAGACTTGAAATGTCAAACGGATTTTTGGAGATGAAATATGGATTAATTTCCCAACTTTTTTTAGTTCAAAGTTTAAAAAATAAAATTCTTTTACTATACTTAAATGATGTTTAAATTTTTACTTTGAATACAATTATTGCTTTTCAATTGACTTAGTATTAAAATTGTAAAAGATAAAAAAATGCAATGTTAGTGCAATAATTATGCATGGACTTGATGTTGTGTGATTATTGCACTAACTTCATATGTCTTAAATAAGTACGAATGTTGCACGAAGTTAGTAGCCCATCACTAAACTACTAAAATTGTGCATATTTTATCAAACATAGTTATCGTGCAACTTTAACACTTCAAACTCAAATATGAATGATATGCCCAAACTGCACTATAATCATGAATGACAATTTCGTATTGTAACAACATTTTCAAATGAATGAATGTAACGTGAAAACAATGCCCGACCATAATCGTACAATTACTATTGACAATTCGTGACAGGGGAACTTTGTGATGATCTTAAACCAATAGTCAAATCTTGTACAAGTATTACCTAGTTTTGATATAGATTTCATCAAGTATCACCCAAGTATTGAAGAAACAATATATTTAAACTAATAGCCAAATCTTATGCATTACCTAGTTTTGATATAGACATCACCAAGTATCACCTGAATATCACATATTACTCATATGATATCACCAAGTATCACATACCGTATATGAAATGTCTCATTCCGACATTGAATGTTGAAATTAAGTATCCATGTCATAACATCCATGTAACCTTAAACCATTCACAAAATGACACGTGCCACATTTTTTCAAAAATGACTGAATTTCTGCAGAAGGTGACCTTCGCTTAGAGTAGCTGTGTAGTTCTCCAAAATGATAAAAATGATAAAACAAAAACAAATACAAAACCCATCCCATCACTCTTTAGGAGAGAAAAGAAAAGAGAGAAGTGAAAAGAAAAGAAAAAGGAAAAGAAGTTGTATTATTTATTAGTACTGTACCGAATTGTTGATGCCAATTGGCACTCAGCGACCACTCGACAAAAAGTTCAACAGTGATTATTCTCTCCACAGGATCATATAATGACACTCCATACACTCCTGAAATTCTGGAAGGATCTTATTCCCAACTTACAAGGTTTTAAAATAAAAATTTAAAAAACTAATCTTTTATCATGAGAAGTGATGCCCAAATACGGGGAAACTAAGGTGGAGCCACCCATTACCAACCACTACCTTGTAGGCAATCAGTAGGGTGTCTCTCAAATCCAGGAGAGGGTGGGATTCATTTTGAATTCAAAGAAACCGGGTTCAATAACCAATATGGTCTCGTCAATGCCATGAAGCTTGTGCCTCTTTTTTGTGTGCCAGAGTTACTTACAAGTACTCTCCCAGTGATCAATTTTGTTAAGACTTTAGACATTGGACATGGGTTGAGCCCAACTTCAAGCTTTCATAATTTATAGTGATTTCAGCTGAAGGTGTAAATTCACCAAATTTTTTGCTATCCTTTCCAATTTCTATCTTTGCAGTTTTGTAAACATTTGCTTCGTCAAATGTTGTTGCAGATCATGTCTGCTGTGGCTTAAGTTATCAGTTATGGGCGCGGCTCCACCTTAAATCCTCTCTTTTATCTTGCAAGTAATTTCTTGTCTTTTCATTTTGGAATTGTCACATTTTACACACAAAATGTGTGTATAATTTGGAGATTGATTTCCATCCATTTTGTTACCCATATGAAATGTATCTCCTAGTAAAATATGAGATAGGAATTGAAGAACAAATAAGGAAAACACCATGTGCAAATCTCAAATATGCATCTTCTTTGAAGTCCAAACTTGAATGTGAGTTTCGTACATGTTTATAACTTTCATCATTTTTGTTTCAAATATCTTGAGTTTGATTTAAAAGTTGTTGACTGAGTGAGAAAAATTCACTGTCTTTTTTAATATATGAGATAGGTCACTTCTACTTTGAATAACTCAGTTTGTGTTTAAACCCATGTTAATTATTGTCCAAATCAGTTTTTAAAGGACATGTATTTAACATATTTCCTAACACTTTATTGTTTATTGTTCTCTTATGTATAAAGAGACAAAAGAAATTTTACTTACCAAAAAATATTTTACAGAAAGAATCATGAGTTCAAAGCAACTAGAGACTAAAAGGAGTAGTGAATGTTTGAACATTTAGGTTTTGAAGCCTTGATCAAACCCTAAACTCTAAACCTATTTGAAGTGCAGTTGCTATTAAACTATTAATAAACTACAAGGACACCCACTTCACAAATATCCACAAACATAGGTCCATCACTTATTCTATATATGCTTTACTATCTAGAGTTTTTCTTGTGTATAATCACCTCCCTTCAAAGTGCATTTCATACTTTTTTAAAAACATTAAACAAAACCATAGTCTAGAGGACTAGAGTGGCACAACCAATATGGTTACCCCATAAAGGACGGACTGGTGACTATAGAAATCATCCCTTTGGTTATTGTGTAAATCATTGGAAGTCAAACTTCTATAGAAGACCTTCCTTTTTCACCACAAAATTTTGCAGTTGAATAGTTGTACTTTTGTCCTACTAGAAGGATTCTTTGTCATCCATCAAACACCAACCGTCCTTGTCGACATTTAAGGGTTAAGCATGTAGTAGGTGCCAAGCATCCAAATGAAAAATAAACTCCTTCATGTAGTGCAATCGTCAAACTATAAGTGTTCAACAACAACATAGTCATCTCCACTACAATTGTTGTGGACAAGATAGGATCATCATACACACTTTATCCGCTTCCATGTGTTTGGATTGAAGGAAAAGAGATTCTGGATTGACAACAAGCTACTCTACAAAAGTTCGAGTAGTACCTTCCTCAAAAACCGAGCCAACGAATCCATCACAAATTTATTTTTTAATGAAATGAGAACCAACTTGTCCCTCATAGACCCACTCTGAGTCTCCTGCTCCAAGGACAGAGCCTCCCATAAGTGTACCTGCTTCTTGTCATTTCCCGTTATTTTGCATATGGACTTAAAAGAAAGAGAGTTTTACAACCCATGATCGATGCTAGTAACAAGTCTGGCATGTTCTGTAAATCATGTAATAAGCTTTATAATAAGCTTATAAGCTTGCAAGTGTAATAAGCTTACAATAATATTCTCACTTGCTTGTCTCTGGCCAGGACCTGGAATCCTCACGCGTAAAATCTTCGCAGGTTTCAGTCCCCTTCCGTCCGTCTGTTTCAAAAAAGAAAAATGCGGATTCAACAAAAAGCGAGTCAGTTTCCTCAAACCCCGAAGCAATCACCACAAAGCTGGTGTGTGAAGAATTTACGCGACCGGGTCTCCCCCAAAGTGGGAGCCAAAAGAGACCCAAGATTCGCCCCTTCCAATCAGAACTCGGAACTCTGTGCGGTGGAGTAGGTTGTTCATATTCTTCTTTAAATAATTTGAAGTGTTGGTATTCGATCAGTTTGCCCCAAACCAAAACTAATAAGTTAAGATTAAAAAATACCGGAATATCGGAACTCTGAAGTCACAGAAGCAGTCGCCCAAGCTAGTCCACAGGTCGGCTGGTCCATTGCGGACGATTGTTGTTTGGGGATTCGTTTCTTTTGTTGTTGTTGTTGCTATTGTTATTGTTTTGTCTCGAGCTTGCTTTTTGTTACATGGGTGGAGGCAAAAGACGCTAAGTTACTACACTTAAAACTGTATTTAATATCACCTACACTAGTTGATTTAAAAATGCTGTAAATTTTGAACCTGTATGGATATGTTTACCAACTATGTTTACAGAGATCCTCAGCCTCTTTGAATACTCTGTAGTATTCATATCTATGCTCTTGGTAAGAATATTCATGTTTCGTAAAAAAGAAGAAGTTATAGCCTTTGGTATGGGTGACACTAAATACAGTTTTTAGCTTTTGTGACTAAGTGAGCCGCATCCGCTGCACCTGCGGCGAGGATCAAGTGCATGGCGCTACAGTCGAGTCCCCCTGCTAATCGTGTCATCCGCACCGTCTTTCCCGTCGCCCATACTTCCGCTGACCCCACCGCATCGCCATCTTCATTTCAAGTTCGCTCAGTCATACTCATCAGCTGATCCCTCTCCACCGCTGCATTTTTGCCACCCAGTCACCCACTCTCTTCGTCTCGGTCTCCGTCATCACCTCGAGGACCTCGGGGACCTGTTCCCCTATAAGCTCTAGAAGTCTAGATCTCACAAGCATTGGGCCCCTCGCTCGCTGACAGGAAAAGCAGTAGGAGTCCTCTACTGTACTGATTTAGCTCCACTTGCTTGCAAGTCCCTGCACCTTTCGATACAAGATGCGCCCATGATTTAATTAGTAGACTTATCTCGGGGGCTCGTCATCATCGTCATCGAGATGAACTTGAAGTTGGCGGGGTTGTCAGACTTACCACTCGGATAAGTTCGGAAGAAATACTCTTGTCATCACTACACTTGGTCGCAGTAATCCTCCTCATCCTTCGTTTCCATTGACAGTCACCGCTCTTCCACGATGGACTAGCTGGGCTGTCCTGCACTGTTGAGATATCTCGAGGTTCACTACAAGTTGGGGTAAGGGGGGACATCAGGGTTCATCTCGGTGCACACTCGTCACTTGAGTACATCCCTCCCTGCTCGAAGAGCGCTCGATTCAACTCGTCCATTGGGTTGAGTTTTCGAGTATGTTGTGGGTGCAAGAATTGTACGTACTTGCCAGAACTGTCGAGTGATCGAGTTGAGATTGAATTACGACAGAGAATGAGCGCAGTCGTACGAAGCTAGCCAATGCGTGCCAATGCGGGTGTTAATCCATGGGCATTGCTCGAGTGTGAAAATCGAAGCTCGGACATGCATGGACGGATTAGCTGATTGCGTTTGATCGAGCGGCGTGTGTGAGTCGCGGCAAGTGCGCGGTGAATCATTTTCCAAGTGAAAAATCGGAGAGTAGCTGCAGGGACGTGACGACTGCACACAGAGATCGACCTATTTTATTTTTCTACACGCCGCTTGCTTTTCCCTGATTCCTCCCGCTTCTCGTGCAAATCTGGGCTGATCAATATTCCGGCAATAGCAAACGAGCTAGGATACTCACCTTGTGAAGGTGAACGATCGTCGTGCTTCAACAAGGCACAATTACCGCACCGAATCCTAGTGGAACCAGTTTGGGATCGATACAGCCAGATTGGGATTCAGCCAGTTTGGCATTTGAACAAGTTTGAAATTGCGCCAGTTTGGGATTGCGCCAATTTCAGATTGTGCCAGTAGGTTTGGGATTTCTAGCAATCGGTAGCGAGGTGACCCTAGTACGTCGCGATACCTTCTAGCTAGCTCGATGTCGGGGTCTGTGTTGGGTCCGATGCCGCAGTGCCCTGCGGAGAAGCCGTGCTTGCGGTGGGTGCAGCGCTACTTGCTGGACTGCGTGTGCAGTCGCCGAGACCGAGTGTCGTTGGTGCTGGGACTCATGAGCGTCGCCAGCTGGGGCGTAGCCGAAGTCCCGCAGATCCTCACCAACTTCCGGGAGAAGTCCACCGAGGGCGTTTCCCTGCTCTTCCTCAGCACCTGGGTCGTCGGGTACGAAATTTGAAGCCCGTGCATTCTCGCTTTCAGTGTTTTATAATGTCAATCTTGACAACCTGGGTACATGACATCTAGAACAATAGAAAACTAAGAAAACCGCATAGCTAGTCCCTAGCTTGCTACAGACAGCAATCAAAGCACTTGTGTTGAATTCACTGTACTATTGGTCAGGTTCTTTGGTTTTAAGTTATTGCGATAACTGAATTGCAAAGGGATAACTGATGGAGTGCGTAGATCACGAGGGCAATGTGTGAGGGAACATCTAGTACCACTTAGTCTGATTAGGGAATGTTTGCATTTGGTGTATAGGAGAGATTTTTGCAATGTGAATCCCATCCAGAAGTAGGTCTAAATTTGTTCCTAAGACCTTCCATAACAACACTCTTTTGTACTAAGTGAGAACATATTCCTTCAATCATATCAGTGTAGGTCTTCTTGTGGGCCAAAGAAGCTCCCTAGACTATGAGTGTCTAGTGTTCACGATTGGGCAACTTTTGTTTCAGAATGAGGAAAGATTGGTAGGGGAATGAGTACATGATTGGAAAATCAGACAATGTTCAAAAGAAAACCTACCGCTAGTACGCATGATTGGTAATAATTATGGGTCTTTCCCTAATCTATGGGTTTCTTACAATCATAACAAGTGTGTCTCGTGTTTGCTATTGGTCAACCTTGGTTTCAAAGTAGAGACTAAAAATTACTAGGAGACTTGTGGTCAATGTAAATAAGGAAAATGTCAAAGAGAAAATTTAGTACCACTATTTTGATTGGTCCTATTCATCTTCTCGTAGGTTGTTTTTATAATATATAAATATAGCTATGTTTCTAGGAGCTAATAGATGTCCTACATAGGGCTTTTTTTTGGGACCAATGTTCCTTGTTGACCTCACTACAGAGGCCAATTTTTGGAGGGACAAAGCCATAGAGGTCAAATTTTTGATAGTCAGGCAAAATTTCGCCAAAAAAAAAGCCCTGATCCTATGTGACATAACAAGTTACAAGTTTAGCTTGTTGCCCAGATAGAATTTTTTAATGAATGTACGATGTTTGGACACTTTGCTCCTAAAAGTTGTAGGAGCTCTTGCATTGCTTCTTCAGTTGTTTTCAATATGGCACAATCAATGCAAGGTGATGTACTGTGCTTGAAAAATAAAGAAATGCAGGTACTGTACTTACTTTGGGTGGCATGTAGGACATCTGGATAGCTCTGACTTTTGACTCACGCAGGGTTGAGCTTATCACTTATCAATTTCTTGGGAACTGTGAAATTTTTAGTAGTCCCGAAGGGAGAAAATTTAATCGCAAAGGGATAATTTTATGGTACGGTAGTGAATCTACAGTACTGTCTGCTCAAGCTTTGAATTGATGTGTCGTGATTGGTGAATGTGCAGGGATGGGTTTAACCTGTTGGGATGCTACTTGGAGCCAGCCACGGTACGCGTTCATCGCATTACTTTTACGTTTGCTGGGTTCCACAGTTATCATAACTTACTCCATTTTCAGGTTGTTTTGGAGCGGCGCACTGTTGTATACTTTTCGGTACTAGCTCCAGATTGCTCAAATAATTTTTTAAAAATCCTCACAGGGGTCTCAAATTCAGTTCCCGGTGTCAAAAATCCGTGTGAGTCCCACTTTTCCCGGTGTGTTAACCACTTGGAACACAAGGAAAACACGGGATTGACCGGGAATTTTGACACCGGAAACTGAACATGAGACCCCTGTGCGTGCCTAATGAGATTATTCAAAAAGTTTCAAGCAATGGGAGATTGAGAGTTCAATGAAATGTGACTGTAATAGAGTAGAAGCATGATCTGTGTTAACTGTGGAAATGACCATGAGAAAAGTCACAATTTGGCTTGATTCGTCGTGTGGGTCACTCATTTCTCTAGTCTATGCGCAGACCATGTTTCCATTGGCTGGTGAGATGATTATTTTTGATGAAGTGGAGAGCTTTTTATCTATTTCATAGATTCTAACAGGTTGAAGTGGCTCGTGTGGGCTGGGGTGGACATTATCCGACGATCTTCAATCTTTTCAGCTGCCAACTCAGTTCTACATGGCACTTGTGAGTAGCTGAACTATTCCCCTCTTTGTCTTCATGTTTGGTCTGCCAAATGTAACGTCAATTTCGTTAAATTGACGATATTTCATTACTGTGGCGCAGTTTAGGTTGCGTGGGTTGGGTCACCATTTTGGTTTCATTACTGTGGCGCAGTTTAAGTTGTGTGTAGACTTGTCCTTGCTTGTGGCTTGAAATTAAACCTTTCTGAAAATATGTCACCAATTGGGTTTGTGGAATATCACCAATTTAACGAAATTGACATAATGTATTGCTACAAGAATTTGTCACCTCAGGAAACACCTAAAAAGTTTTATTGCTGTGGAAATTGGTACAAGATTTCAACCTGCACTAATTCAAAATGGTGTAACTTTCGTGTCACATACGCATTATCAGGACATATCAGTGCAGTATCAATCCATTTTTTTTTACAAATTGACAATATTTTGTTTGCTAACCCGAGAATAATATGTGGATCTGAATCAGCTGTACACAATAACAACAATTGTGCTGGTATTTCAAACCATCTACTATGATCATGTGGTGAGATGGTGGGCAGACGAGGAGGCTGAAGTTGTGGACCTGTTTCCTGAGGTCAGCTTCCCTTTCATTATCCTATCCTATCAGTAAGGGCGCAAAATTAGTGTCACCTTCATAATGATTATCATTTTGTTCTTGTGAAAATTAGTTCTACACGGAATATTTCAACCTGCACAGATGTAAACAGATTACAAATAGTGTGACACTGGTAAGCCAATGAAGGTTCATGCAAAAATATAATTTGCAAAGTTTCAACTTTCAGCAGCAAGATTGCAAATGTAACTTAGTATCTTTGAGTGCAAGAAATTGAACAGCACTTTCGCTACATTGGTAGAATTCCAACTTGAAACGTAAATCTATACCAATCCAACCCTAGTTTATAGAGCTTTGTGCAGATGAATGTCACTGCCTAGAATCGCGCGAATTGTAAAGAACTGAAGCGTTGGGTGTCCAGATTCAGAAAACAGACATGGAAGCGCAGAAGCGAATCCCCGTTCCGAAGTCGAGCAGAGAGGAAGGGTCCGAGAGTGCAAGTCTAGCTTCGAGCCAGCCCACGTCCATCCGTGTGCCGCACCATCACCATGGAAGCTCACCTGGAAGCAGAGATCACTTATATTACCAGTGAGTCATCTTGCACAGCCATTAAATTCTACAAACTTTAGACTACTGAAACAATGATGTTGTTTTGTAACGTACATGAAAAAGTGGTTTTAAAAGTAGATGGAGTAACATTCTTACGGATCCTTAAAACGTAGTCTAATGGATGTAAATTTGGTGATAAAAAGACAAGATTACAGTCATCAAGAAGATTGAAGTGTTGGATTATTGAAAGTAAAACCATGTCCTCGTTTCTGTTTTCGATCTTGACTCTCAATTTTCTAACAGTGGGTTTCTGCACCATTGAATCATCAAGATTCGGTAGTATTCAGTGAGCCTCTCTGGGATTGATATGCTTAAATAAATTCAAAAATTCATAACTAATTCCACGAAACTCCAGAAAATATGAAACGACTTCAAGGGTTCACTTCCATTTGTCTTTCCAGGAAAATTTTGCTGAAAAATATCTCAAGAAGTTGACCCTCCCCAAATTCTTTGTGATGTGCAGATCTGCGAGGTCTCTTGCTAGCAGCTACGCCCAACCAGTAGGCTCGTACAGTGTCTCTGGCTCAAGAGGTTCAACAGGAGGTGGCCACAATAGCTATTTGCTCACCAGGGAAGACACCGAGCAACCAGTTGCCATTGAATCTCGTCCTCGTCGACCTTCGTCTTCGTCGCTCTCGTCATCAGCAGCACGAGGAGTAAGCGGACTTTCAACTCATACTTTGCCTCAAAAATTTCCCACAAAGCAAAAGCCATTACATAACACTGATTCCATGGCATATCTAATCGATACAGTCATCCTCAAAAGTTGGACCTTAACAACAATAAGGGATTGGATTGCTTTCAGTTTTTATATTTTTTTTTATATTTTTCATATTTTGGTTTGGGACGCCTTTGATGCAGATGGCGTCCAGTGTGTTGATAATTGGATCCTTAGGCTTGAGCTTAATCACAAGCCCTCGTGGAACAAGTGGCAGCAATGTGGGTACTACTCATGTTGGTCGCTTTCATGAAGGCTTGGGTGATCCTTTTCTAGGCGAAGAGGCTTCTCCGTTAGGTGAAGTGTTCGGATGGATCATGGCATGTATTTACATGGGCGGACGGCTTCCACAAATCTACCTCAATGTAAAACACTAATCCCCTACTCACAAATTCCTCTCTAAAATTATGATTCTTTTATTCTTCATTGCAAAAAAAATCATGAGTCGAAAGTTTGAATCTATTCCAGTCAGTCATTGTGTTTTCGATGGTGCACATTTCTGGATTGAAATGTACTCCACCGATACGAGGTTGGTTAAAATCATAAGGATGGGTGACCCAAATAGGTCTTGAATAATTCTCCCTTGGTGCAAATCCCAAACTACAATTTAAACCAACTAGCCGAGGTTGACATCATCCTATTGATTTCTGTCATTTGTTTTAGTTTTTTTTCAATTTATTAGTCAGTTGATCTAGCGTTTGCTGTGTCCTTTGCGGAGTAAGTGTGGAGAATTTCAAGCAAGTTCGGCTGATTGATGTCGTCTGTTTCGGCAGATTAAGAGAGGCACAGTGGAGGGTCTCAATCCATTGATGTTTGTGTTTGCTCTCTTGGGCAACGTCACGTACGTCGGAAGGTATGGATTCATCCGAACCCACATTCAATAGTTCACACACCGGGTCAATCTTCCCCTTTCTCTACTTGTTGATATTCTTGAAGGCACATCGATCTTCGGACATTAAACTATATTTTGGGATTCATTGGGGATTTCATGAATTGCAGTATTCTCGTTCGAAGCATGGAATGGGTGCAGCTGAAGCCCAATCTAGCGTGGCTGGTGGACGCAGCAGTGTGCGTCATCCTCGACATTTTTGTATCCTTTCCGAAACAGTCGAATGTTAGCATTGTTGCACCTGGTTGATAACTGTTGTATGCTTGTTCTTTCCAAGTGCGCATCAGGTCCACAGCGTTACTTAAACTGGACCCTCATTTGTACTTGTGTGTGAGGTCCCTCCTCGATCTTCCCAAAGCGCAATTTCAAATGTGACTGACCTATGCGCACATAGAGAAGATCATCTCGCACTTTCATTAACGGCTTGAATTGATTTGTTCCTTCTTCATTTTTCGATGGGCTCTTTGACTAGACTGAATGAATTAGATCCTGTGCCAATTTGTGTATTATTACCTGAAGACCGAGGATCGGGATGCAGAGTCATCATCGGAAGAGGAGTCGGGACCCTACAAGCCTCTCTTGAACTAGCCAGCCAGCCAGCCAGCCAGCCGGCAGGAGTGTCATCCGAGTTTTGTAGCAGTGAGAAGAGTTTTGCAGCATTGAGAAGAGTTTTGCAGACAGGCAGAGCACAGAGGATTTTGAGGAGAGTTTTAAGAAGCCCTTCTTTTTCTTAATTATAGAGCTGAACTTGTATATTAGAGTGTTTTCAAGTTCAAGCATGAAGGTACTCTTAATTAGATCAGAGTGAGCAAAGAGATTCGAGTTCAAGGTAGCCAAATTATCGACAGGTAAGTTGATGCAAGTAGCCGCTTTAGAATGAATGCAGAGTCTCCCCATGGCGAGAGAAAAATTGTGCGTAACTTATATCCACAACTTTTTGGGTTGAAGTGGAATACATACTCCTGGACTGGGTCAGTTGCAGTGTTTGCAGAGGGCTAACTTACTTTGGAAGGCACAAATGCAAGCCTTTATTGTGCGATGTTTTCAATACTTCCTCCGTCCGGAAATGGTTGTCCACTTTGAATGTCATCTTTTTTTTTAACCCTTAAAACGTTTAGGCGGACGTTTGGTGTCCGATGGATGACATGGAATCCTTCTAGTAGGACAAAAATGCAACTATTCATCCTCGGAATTTTGTTGTCAAAAGGGGAGCTCTTTTATAGTACTTTGACTTCTAATGAGTGCTTTCACAATTTTGTAAGCAAATGATTCACTCGGTAATCAAAGGGATGATTTCCATAGTCACCAATTTGTCCTTTAAGGGTAAAGGTGGTTTTGAATAGGTCAAAAAAACACTTCCTTATGGCTAATTTTATTTAGGTTGCAATGAATACACACAATCAGTTCTTTGTTGATTCTAATGATGTAATATTTGGAACCAATTTCTTAATGATGTTTTTCACAATATGGTCAATGAAATTGGTTTATAAAAATATCAACAAAATTGTGGGCAATCATTTTGGGACGGAGGGAGTATTCTTATATATTCTCAAGGCAAGTTTACATTATTTTGTTGTTGTACGAGGATTGAGCACTCATGCTCCAAGATGGTGACCAATGGGCCTTTCAAACCATGCTCTTGTACTCCATAGTGATCCATAACCTCCTTTTTCCTACTATAAAGTGAATGCTTCTTCATAGAAGCATTTTTGGCAAAGTGGTCTTGTAATGTAGACCATTTTGAAAGTACTTTGAAAAGCATTCATCTTTGAAATTTGTCCTAACTTATGAGGTGGAGTGTAGATGAACATAAAAATTTAATAAAAATTTAGAAATAATCCAAAGGCTTGTGAAAAGCTTGAATGAATACTCACTAAGAAGTTACACTAATTTATCCTATTAGTGAGGACGTAAAATTATTGTTATTACAAAATTATTGCTATAGAAAAAAATTTGCTTTTTGGAAATTGTTACAAATATTATAAAATAATAATTCAATTGCCACATATATACACATATTACAAAAATCAAATATTCCCTATAAAAAGCTCTCTTCTTACAACAATTACTTACTATGCAAGTAAGATCCTCTTCAAACTTATTCACATACAGCTTTTGTCATTGTAATGCCTCCTCCTTATTGTAGAGCCAAAAATATGATTCAAGTAAATTAATGTCACAAGCATTAATGTAAATTAATGTACAAATTTGTCTATAGTAGTGCTATAAGCTTGTTAAGAAAAGATGAGAATATTTTTTTTCCATGCTTGTTGTAGATGTAAAAATTTGCCTCCTATTTTGAGTCATCAATTTTACATTTCGTGCCTAGTGTCTAATTCAAAGTTCAAGATTCAAAATATGAATTTCAAATCTTAAAATTTTATCATCTATGATAAATATATTTTTTCTTTCATTTTTCCTAAGGTAAAAATTTGGAGCAAATTTATACCCTTCTTCAAAAGGTTCATTGCACTAGTATAGTGGAATCCCTATATTACTATGATATCAATTGATGTAACCAACAAGATGATCAAAATTCTTTTGAAATCATAAGGATCCTAAACCATTCTCCCTTAGAGATTGGAATAGTCCGTCCTTGGATCCCTAGGAATGAAATTTGTTTAATCTACACATAAGCATTGGTTGGCTAGGAAGTTGTAATGCTAATGCCACTCATTACCTGGAAAGTAGCAAAGAATCATCGGTTGGCTAGAAAGTTATAATATTGTTGACTCTCCATAACATTGTATACTAGGGCAATGGTCCTCCTCATGGTGTGAAGGTATTAGGCCTTCCTAGATGCATGTGAAGGACTTACAATTCTAGTTAATGCAAACTTAAGGGTTGGGGTTGGCCAAAGAGCCTTGTGAGACCATTTTGTTCATTGTGGGGGTCCTATTATCAAAGATGCTAAATAGACCTTTGCCCACCTCATTGGTAAACAATTAGTTATAAGAGGAACAAAAGGGACCCAAGTGTTGGTTAATAATAATGTTACAGTAATGTTTATGGCCAAGTATAGATTTCAGTAATGTTTATGGCCAAGTATAGATTTCAAACATCTAGGATGTTTGATATACTTCAAACTGTCTGCTCTAAACTATAAAAATTGCCAAAGTAGCAAAATTTTGTCATTTTAACAAGATTGCCCAATCTTTTATAGTAATTTGACCAAGAATTTAACTTCCAATAAGTGTTTTTGCAATTTTGTAAGCGTATAATTCACACAGTAACAAAAGGGATGATTTTCACAATCAGTAGTCCGTCCTTTAACGGTTAAGCATCTCATTGTGTAGGATCCGTCAGATCCTAACTTGATGTGGCAGTGTGTGTCAATTGACCTTTCTATCGTCAGAGTTTCCTCCGATGGGTCCGTCCAACAACATTTCGGCATGTGTTTTCAAGAGAATTCTGCCGTTTTCGGTAGATCTGTATAAATAGGACACGCAGGATTAGTAATGCGCAGTTCCTGTAACTAAACATAAAAAATGAAAGCGAAACTGATTGCAACTTGAGGAAGGAACCAAAAGTGCGTGACTCTTGTAAGTTATGGGCCTCGGCTTGCCTGTCGCACTTCACTTCGTCAGTGAGTGTGTTCGAGCTTATCTTGCAGTCATCCCAGAGTGCTGCAGATCTTTCATGACGGACTTCAGTTGTGAGTGATCGATAAGAGCATCTTCCGCGTCGTCTGTGGTCCATCATCGAAGCTTGTCGCGACAAAACGGACACAGTTTCCGAGGACGGAAAAAGTGGATTCAGTCATCACTTGAATGCTCGGTGACTGTCCCACCGGTGGTGAATCTCGCTATTCTAACTTCCAACCAATCATTCCCATGAGTGAAGGAACTTCCATGCAGGCAACTTGGAAGATGAATAGTAGCATTGGGTGGGTGGGAGAGTGAGTTACAAAAGAAAGCACATGTTGTTGTGTCCAAGAGAAAAATTTTGGGTGGGACTTCACATGCATTGCTCTCTTTTCATAAAAACAACAATGGAGTAGGTTGAATAGTTGGATCATTCCGATGATATTTTAAACATTAAGGCAAATATACAATTCTTGTTGTGTCCAAAATAGTAGCATTGGGTGGACAAAGCTAGTTTGCGTACCTAGAGCGGTGAGCGGTGAGCCTAAAGCGGTGAATGGAGAGCATAGAGCAGAAAAAAGAATAAAATAATGAACATTTAGTGGGAATTTACCAAAAATAGAAATAAAAAAGGTTTAGGTCCAAATTTAGTAATTATTTGGATCTATTACCGTTGAATAAGGGTGCTCCTATGACCATGGGAATGAAATTATTCACGCACTTTTGACCACTATTACTGTAGGATGGCAGCAAAATGTGAACAAAAATGTACACACCTTTGAAATTTTCAATGTCAATGATGATTCAATGAGTAGTCAAAATGTACAACAACAACTTCGTGGTGGCCCTTTTAGTCTCACCACTGTTTCATTCAATCTAAAAAGAGAATTGTACAATGTAGCCCTCAGGCTCAATAGTATCTCTAAGTTGCTGGTTGCTTAAGTAGCACCATCTGAATAACACGCTTAATTTCATTGAAGCTGAAACTAGGAGCGTGCATAAAAACATCTATCTCACTATCCAATCCACAAACTACATGAAATATGTAGTACAGATGCTTACAATTTGTTCATTGTCCACGCTTTCCCAATGATTTGCCCAACATGTCTTTGAAGAAGGGGCATGAACAACTGGGAAATTGGCCAATCGTAATTAAATATTGCGAAATTTTAAGACCATTTCGGGACTCAAAGGTGATGATGCAACCCAAGGCAGAAATTGGTACCATAGAAACCTTCAAAATCTACCTAATGACAGTAAGAGCAGATGCATAGGAATTGACGTGCTTCGTTGAAGGTGCCTTTGGATTCCGCCTGATGTTCTTTCCGAATCTACGCTTTGGAAAGTCGTTAGAGAACTCCGGGGTAGGATACTCTGACAGGTCCACCAATGACCCCTCTTCCCTGAATAGCTTCCTTGGAGAGAGCTTCAGACATGGTGCCAATCGAAAACCAGCGTTCTCCAAGTCTAGGATCTCCTTCTGTGTGAGATTGGTGCCAATCTTGACAGGCCAAACTTCTAGAACTGCAGGTTTGGAAACCACCCATTTACGACGAGTACCCTTCACGCACCTCTCAATGTCGTCGTTGCAGAAGAATAACTGCATGCGCTCTTGTTTATTCTTCCTATTGTTGTGCATGATGCCGTTGTAAGTTGGTGCAGCCATACTCTTTCCATCTTGTACAATTCGTGCCACACATTTATTCTTGGTGATGGCCTGTTGAGCGAAGCAAGCCTTCGCTGACATCTTTGGAAGTCGCGCAATGTACCATTCATACTCATTGCATACTGTTTCTTGTACAGCCTTCACATGCTCCATGGTTGGAACTGTAGTAGGTGTTTCTAGTTGAACCGGATTATTATGCAGGTCTTTAGTTGTTTCTTGCTGTGCGTCACCCTCTGAAGTGAGATCATAAAATATTGCACCTCCTGCTCGCGTTTGTATCCGAGGGCGAGAGATGCTAATCTTGTCAGGTCTATGAGAGTCGAACTCCGACCCAGGAGGAAGATCTGCTTTGTGCTTGAGGGAGAGAAATACTTCCTCACCTTGAAAATGAGGCTCGCGAGTGCAGAAACTGGCAGCTCTAGGCATGTTTCGAAGCGCTTGATGAAGCGATTTCAGGTTGCCGGAACGTTGGGCGGTTCGTTGGGCGACTCGAAGCAACAATTCTTCTTTTCCAGGTCCAGTACCCGGTCTCTCACCATTCAAATACTAGTAGTAGGCAACCATTTGCATGAAAGCACGTATATAATCATCGACAGTTGCCACATACAAGTCATTACCTTGTTTACCGCTCTGTTGAAGCCACTTGTTGTGTACAGTCTCCGCTAAATTGCACGAGGGCATTTCAGCAAGCTCATCCTCGGAAAGGGCCTGTGATGTCAAATGAATGATAGTATAATTTAGAGTGAGGTTACAACTTTACAGAGAATTAAAAGCAAAAAGGCCCGGAGCAAAGTGTGAACTCACCAAATCCATGAAACCACCCCATTGGCGATAGTGGAAGTGCCAGAAAGCAAGCCATAGGTCAAGACGAACGACTCCTTCATCAGTCGTTGCCCCGGAGGAAAGCCACCATGATCTGATAGCAAGGTACCGCTCCTCAGCCTCTGCTAATGACTTGGCATTCTTGTATTGCATGCACAATTGACGATGTTGTCGTTGCAGGTCCGCCCGAATGTCAGCCTTTGTATGTTTCTCTAATGACTGGGTCCAATGGAACAAATAAGTACGTTCTTGATCCTCCATAGGAATTGAAGCATCACCGCTACCATATACAATACGAATTGCATTTCAGTTTGCTTGTGCACTGTCTGCCATGAAGCCCTTGAATTGTATGTTAGAAACGTTGTATTTGGCCACAACAGCATTCAAGTTCTTCCAGAAGATGATTTGAGCGGCAACATCTTCCGACTGCATATCACACACTGCAATAGTCATTACCCGACAATAGGTAGCATCATAAACATGGCAGGCCATGGAAGTCCAGCCCTTTACACGCTTGACATGGTCGAACATTATCCATGCATTCTATAAATCTCCACCCGGCTGCATTCTTGTCACGAGATCAACTCCACTTCCTGGCCCGATCTCAGACATCTTGAAAACAAAGACCTTGTCGGACTCAGACCCTTGGCCAGGGAATTTGTTCTCTTGGACAAATGCCCAATAGCTAGACCCTCTAAGTTTGGTGATGCTGTCCATGACTCCAAAGCGTCTCAAGTACCGAAACGTCGTGACTTGATTCCGAATACTCAGGGAAGACATGTGTTTGAATTTATCAAACACCGGTATGAGCTCATCAAGAGTAAGTTCCTTCTGCGTTACTCCATCTGCAGAAAGAAGCAATTCACCAAGGAATTCCTTGCTGACTTCAAGGACAATGGCAGAATTAGTTGCTGTTGGAGTCTTCTCTACTTGTTCACCAATGAGGCTCTTTATCTTCTCAGCGACATCTCTATATTCGCCAATCTTCACAGGATGACAATGGGTTCCGAGGTGCACACATGCACGAGTCATGTTTCCATGACCAAGAACATAATAAATCTTAGCCAATCACCCATCTAAGTATGACGGAGAAACTTTGCAGATTTTACGCACGACAGTTGAGCCTTTTGGAGGGTTAGATCCAACTTCAAAGGTGAACGAGGAGATTCCATCCCATTCAGTTTCGTTAGTTTGGGAGGACCGGTGCACACGAGATAAATAATCACAAGCTGCGTTGGTACATTGCAAATGACCTAAGCACGAAAACATTCTAAATGTTAAACCCATGTCATTCTTGATATTGGAGGTGATGGTGCGAGTCCAAGCATGGCCATCGTGGCGTTTGTCCATGCCATGAAGGAGCTTTGCTTGTGACTGTGATGCATATTTCCCCGGCGGGGGGAACTTAAACATCACGTCGCCATCAAATCTAGGGGGAAGGAATTCCACTCTCTCGGTTTTTATTTTAGTAAAGTCTACCTTAGACAAGATGGACTTCGACCCTTTCCTTGCAGCTAATTTTTTGAGATAATCAACAACGCTCACATAGTCATCAATCCGTGGCGGAATCGGAGGCCTAGAAGTACTTGGATGACTGCCTTGCGATGAATTTGTATCATGCGAAGGGTGACATATTACAATAGGATTGGGGATTGGAATAGTAGAAGACGACAATGTACTAGGGAGCGCATCTTCAGAATCATCACTCAAGAGATGGACGATACGTTCGCAAGGCTCAAACTTAACCTTTCGGAGCATAGGTGTTTGTAGGGTGCATGTAGATGACATCCTAGGGGTGAGGATCTTAGTGCATGCACCTTGAAGAGGATCTTTCAATCCATACACTCGATACGTCCCCGACTTCAGAATCCAACACTGACCTTGATCATTCATAGAGGACTCATGACCTATAGTGTGAAGAAGTTCTCCGGAATCAACATCAAAGACCTCCTCATCAACATGCATAGATCCTTCTAGAAATTGAAAACGAAGATGCAAACGAAGAGCACTGACTGTGCACTTTCCATCAGCTCCTATTTGAAAAGAAATAGGAACTCCTTGGCCATCAGCATGAATTAGCACCATGGGAGGATTTTGAGAATTAGCCATTGCAATGGAGAAAGGAAAGACACGGACAACATGAGAGTTGTGAATAGAATTTAAATCCAAGAGTTCTGCAGGTATATTTTGATGCAAGAGGTTATGCAAACATCACTGTATGAAGACATAGACAGATAGAATTAATAAAGAGGGTGATTAAGAGACGTTTTAATTAGAAAAATGACGAGAGTCATGTATTGATGAAAAGGATATATTTTTGAAAAGTTGCCGGCGCGTGTCAAATAGGTGGGTTGCTTGTAATTCTGTAAGTATAATAATAAAGGGTGTTGGCGTTATGAAATAATTATACAATAGAATTGTGAATGAAGTCTAATCCATAGTATCAATAGATGCTGGTTCAATTATATAGATTTTCCATTATTAGAGAATACATGTTTGAAAAAAGGCCTTTCATCGGAGAACTACAATGAACCATAATGTAGATGTTAGTTTGAATTACTTTTATTTATGGTGGATTTCAAATTTACAAGGACAACGAATTGGCAGCGAGTGTAAGTGTAATAGGGACCTACTAGATTTTAGTGACGGTGACAGTTAGATTGCTAGGATAGCCTTTCTATTTATAAAAGATATGACAATCTAAATAAAATAAACAATCTTGAAAAGTATAGACATCTAATTGGAGTATTCAAGTAGTCATAATTTACTTCATACTTGAAGTAGAGCGTTGAATGAGCGTGTTTAGGGTTGTTGGAAATATTGAGGTGGCCGCTAGATCAAGCTTACAAGGTTGTACCCACCAGTTGGCCATCGAGAGCATAAAGATGTAGAAAATGTCACTTCAGTTACTATTGAGATTCGATGTGCGTGATGATTAGTAGTATTAACAAAGATTGATATACGGAGAAAGAGTCCGTGATTGAGTATTTCAAATTCAATTGTTTGTTATTGAGAAACGTCTGTAGTAAGGGCATTGCCACATTCCCCAACTCAATAGAAGACAATATAGTGGAGAGCTTAATGATGTTCTATTGAGCCAAATGTAGGACGGAGATAGGAAGAAGAAGCGGAGGAGTGGGTTTCGTTATTCATCTAGAAAGCAACTAGCCACATCTAGAAAGCAACTAACCAAATCTAGAATGTTTAGGCAACAACTTCAACGTTCAGGCAACAACTTCAACGTTCAGGCATAGACCTTACTAGTACAACTAGAATACTTTCGTATCAAGGTGCTTTGTTGAAAGAAGTTGTTGAGACTCTTCCATTGGAAGGCGAGATATCAGGATTTGCGGGATCGCAAGACAATCAACCATTCATGTCTGAATGCGAGACCGAAGAAGAGTTGTCAAGTGAAGAACAAAGCAAAGTAAGTATCCATTGGCTGAAGAATATCTTTGATGTCTTACAAAATAATGTGGTCTGTTGCAAATCATTCTTTAGGTTTTGAGCATATTGATGTTGATTGTGGAATTAATAGTAACTAATTTTGGTCCAAGCACTCATTTACCTCCGCATGCACTAGAACGTTCAGACACTCTTTGCATCTTGCGGCCATATCCTCTCTCTTGGACGTCAATTGCAATATGGTTTGCTCGAGTTCCTGTCGCAAGTATAATATAAGGGTGAATTAACATTGATATGTCTAATACCAAGTCATTGGGGTATAGGGTTTTGTTACTAGAAGCTCGAAAATGACGATACTTAGATCAATGTTTCAGAAGGCGGCATTAGTGTCAGAGTATGCGCAAATAGAGGAAACAAGTGGAGAGTAGTTTCAAGAGACCGATCAAGACAGGAATAATCATGACTACGAGCTACAACAGAACAACCAAGGCGATGAAGATCTAGACGATTGTGCACAAAGCACACCTTCAAAGGCTTCAGATGCAGTAAGTCACTCCATCATTGCACTTTCATCTATTTTTTGATCTCTCTACAAGCTTCAAAGGTCCTCTTCTAAATTGAATGAATCATGTAGTCGGAATAGGGCTTTACCTCCCCTCCGCAACATCGAAGAGCACCCACGAGTAGTGGAGGCCGGCTCACATGTGCCAAATGTCCACAATAAAACTAGAGTGTTTGGACCAAGGCTCACTATTTGATTTTTGAGCCCTCACAATGAAGCTTCGGTGCCGAACCTTCTTTGGGGCGGGCCCGTTGCTATCTTGTTTTGAACTGTTGTCTCCTCCCTTGACGTTAGGTTGTATCCACCAACTCTAAGAGAGGGCTCAACTAAGCCTCCGAAATGAGGCTTCAGTGCCGAACCCTCTTTGAGGCTGGCCCATTGCCATCTTTTTTTGAATTCTCGTCTCCTACCCTTGACGTTAGGTTGTACCTACCAGTTGCAAGAAAGGGCTCAAATGGGCCCCCTAGATGAGGCTTCGGCGCCGAACCTTCTTTGGGGCAAGCCCGTTGCCATCTTGTTTTTTAAACTCTTGTCCACCCAGTGACCTATGGATGCACCCACTAGTTTGAGAAGGGGTTCACAAAAGCCTTGCAATGAGTCTTTGGTGCCGAACTCCCTAGGTAACTTGGTGGAATTTTATTTCGATTTTTTTTTATAATGTAAAAATTACAATAAGAAATGGCCTTTGCTAAGAATTCCATGGGAAAGAAGTCTCAAAAATACAATTTTCTTCTATGAGATAATAGTCTAGTTTGATTTCATACTTTGTAGATGCCTACAACAAGGAGTTTTTATCGTTTTTAGAAATCCTTAGGTCAAGTGGTGTAGCATCCTCCCAAAATTTTAGCTCCAAATTCATAGTACTTCCACCTCCAAAAATTAAAAGTGTAACATATGACCGAGGGTTCTTTTTAATTTATATATGTCACACTTGTAATTTTTATTTTATTTCATAAGAAAAATATGAATTATGTTTGGAGTAGTCATATGCACCTTCATTTCAAATTTCAACTTGTTTGCATTAATACTCTAAAAGTAGTGATTGAATGAAGATTGAGCAAATAAGTTGTGACACCAAGTAGTACAAGTCATTCTTGCATTCATCTTACAAAGTCCTAAATTTTCAATATCTCCAAGGTTTAGAAGCCGTGGTAGGAGGGTGCTAAGTACATTGGAGTTAAGCAAAGGTAGAGAGGAATAGCTCAAGGATGGGTGACCGAGGGAACTAGGTTGAAAAAACCTCCTTCTTCTCGCAGCTTCGCTCGCGAAGCCCGGGGAGTTTGGGGAATTTGGGGAATGAAAACAGAAAACTGAACTTTCTTTTAGGTAAACCCTAAACCGCCATCTTCACCTTCTCTACGGTTTTGTCCCGGCAGTGACTTGCGACTTGTCCCTGTCCCGGCAAACTTCGGCAAACTGTCCCGGCACCGAATGCTCCCAGCGCCTGCCTACCGCTTGACCTGTTCATTCGGCGCCGAATGCTCCTAGCGCCTGCTTGTTGTCCGCTTGCGCCCTCGACCGCTTGACCTATTCATTTGGCGCCGAATGCTCCCAGCGCCTGCCTACCCTCGACCGCTCGACCTGTCCATTCGGCGCCGAATGCTCCTAGCGCCTGCTTGCTGTCCGCTTGCGCCCTCGACCGCTTGACCTATTCATTCATCGCGCCGAATGCTCCTAGCGCCTGCCTGCCCTCGACCGCTCGACCTGTCCATTCGGCGCCGAATGCTCCCAGCGCCCGCCTGTTGTCCGCTTGCGCCCTCGACCACTCGACCTGTTCATTCGGCGCCGAATGCTCCTAGCGCCTGCCTACCGCTTGACTTGTCCATTCGGCGCCAAATGCTCCCAGCGCCCGCCTACTGTCCGCTTGCGCCCTCGACCGCTCGACCTGTCCATTCGGCGCCGAACGCTCCCAACGCCTGCCTGCTGTCCGCTTGCGCCCTTGACCACTCGACCTGTTCATTTGGCGCCGAATGCTCCCAGCGCCTGCCTGCCCTCGACCGCTCGACCTGTCCATTCAACGCCGAATGCTCCTAGCGCCTGCTTGCTGTTCGCTTGCGCCCTCAACCGCTTGACCTATTCATTTGGTGCCGAATGCTCCTAGCGCCTGCCTGCCCTCGACCGCTCGACCTGTCCATTCGGTGCCGAATGCTCCTAGCGCCTGCTTGCTGTTCGCTTGCGCCCTCAACCGCTTGACCTATTCATTTGGTGCCGAATGCTCCCAGCGTCTGCCTGCCCTCGACCGCTTGACCTATTCATTCGGCGCTGAATGCTCCTAGCGCCTGCCTGCCCTCGACCGCTCGACCTGTCCATTCGGTGCCGAATGCTCCCAGCACCCGCCTATTGTCCGCTTGCGCCCTCGACCACTCGACCTATTCATTTGGCGCCGAATGCTCTCAGCGCCTGCCTGCCCTCGACCGCTCGACCTGTCCATTCGGCGCCGAATGCTCCCAGCGCCTACCTACCGCTTGACCTGTCCATTCGGCGCCAAATGCTCCCAGCGCCCGCTTGCTGTCCGCTTGCGCCCTTGACCACTCGACCTGTTCATTTGGCGCGAATGCTCCCAGCGCCTGCCTACCCTCGACCGCTCGACTTGTCCATTCGGCGCCGAATGCTCCTAGCGCCTGCTTGCTGTTCGCTTGCACCCTCGACCGCTTGACCTATTCATTTGGCGCTGAATGCTCCCAGCGTCTGCCTGCCCTCGACCGCTTGACCTATTCATTCGGCGCCGAATGCTCCTAGCGCCTGCTTGCTGTCTGCTTGCGCCCTCGACCGCTTGACCTGTTCATTCAACGCCAAATGCTCTTAGCGCCTGCCTGCCCTCGACCGCTCGACCTGTCCATTCGGCGTCGAATGCTCCTAGCGCCTGCTTGCTGTCCGCTTGTGCCCTTGACCACTCGACCTATTCATTTGGCGCCGAATGCTCTCAGCGCTTGCCTGCCCTCGACCGCTCGACCTATCCATTTGGTGCCGAATGCTCCTAGCGCCCGCCGGCTGTCCGCTTGCGCCCTCGACCGCTTGACTTATTCATTTGGCGCCGAATGCTCCTAGCGCCTGCCTGCCCTCGACCGCTCGACCTGTCCATTCGGCGCCGAATGCTCCTAGCGCCTGCTTGCTGTCCGCTTGTGCCCTCGACCACTCGACTTATTCATTTGGCGCCGAATGCTCTCAGCGCCTGCCTGCCCTCGACCGCTCAACCTGTCCATTCGGCGCCGAATGCTCCTAGCGCCTGCTTGCTGTCCACTTGTGCCCTCGACCGCTTGACCTATCCATTCGGCGCCGAATGCTCCTAGCGCCTGCCTGCCCTCGATCGCTCGACCTGTCCATTCGGCGCCGAATGCTCCTAGCACCTGCTTGCTGTCCGCTTGCGCCCTCGACCACTCGACCTATTCATTTTGCGCCGAATGCTCCCAGCGCCTGCCTGCCCTCGACCGCTCGACCTGTCCATTCGGCGCCGAATGCTCCTAGCGCCCGCCGGCTGTCCGCTTGCGCCCTCGACCGCTTGACTTATTCATTTGGCGCCGAATGCTCCTAGCGCCTGCCTGCCCTCGACCGCTCGACTTGTCCATTCGGCGCCGAATGCTCCTAGCACCTGCTTGCTATCCGCTTGCGCCCTCGACCACTCGACCTATTCATTTTGCGCCGAATGCTCCCAGCGCCTGCCTGCCTTCGACCGCTCGACCTGTCCATTCAGCGCCGAATGCTCCTAGCGCCTGCTTGCTGTCCGCTTGCGCCCTCGACCGCTTGACCTATTCATTCGGCGCCGAATGCTTCTAGCGCCTGCCTGCCTTCGACCGCTCGACCTGTCCATTCGGCGCCGAATACTCCCAGCGCCCACCTACTGTCCGCTTGCGCCCTTGACCACTCGACCTGTTCATTCGGCGCCGAATGCTCCCAGCGCCTGCCTGCCCTTGACCGCTCGACCTGTCCATTCAGCGCCGAATGCTCCTAGCGCCTGCTTGCTGTCCGCTTGCACCCTCGACCGCTTGACCTATTCATTCGGCGCCAAATGCTCCTAGCGCCTGCCTGCCCTCGACCGCTCGACCTTTCCATTCGGCACCGAATGCTCCTAGCGCCCGCCTGCTGTCTAGCAAGCATTCATCGCCGAATGCTCCCAACCCTGATTCCACGCACCCTCGGCCTGTCCACCTTTGGTTTGCACGTAGAATGGCTAGCTGCTCTACAGTAAGACTAAGAGCCAAACCCCTACACTCTTCAATTTGTATTCTTCAAAACCTAAACCGCATGTTGCTTCTTGTTTCTCAAATTTCAAATGTTTTCTAATTTTGTGTAGGTTGTCGCGCATTCGCAACTTGAGCATGAAGGTCTTCAATCTAAAGAGCAACTCAGAGTTCTTGGTGTCATTCAAGTAATTCTCTTCATTCTTAACTCTTGGGAATGTGGCATAATCTTTGGGCATACATTTTTTTGGGGTATTAAATCTTTATTGTACATAGATTTTAATGAAGTATGTGCCTTGTCCAAGTTTTTTATTTCTCATAATTTGCATTGCCATTAATTGCATGCCAGGATTTGTCACTTTCTGATTATGAGGATTCTACTATTCCGAAATGTCCAATCGGGTTGCAAGACTCAAAGGCAGGAGAGCAAGCAAGGAGGCTTCACCAAAAGTCTGATTTTGTGAAGGTTCTTGATAGTATACGCATCCCATTAGGTTGATTCTATGTCCCCCTCTGTAGGATGAGTCCTCTTCCAAGAGTCCGACCAATTCAAGAGGTTGATGTCGCTACCTTGGAAAAACGATTTAAGGGGGGCTACATCGATGGTGATCGTGCCATGTACATATCCATTTTTTATGACCATATGTCATCTACGAATGTCACTGAGGAGCGCATAGCTTCTTGGAATCTTCATTGGCGTGATGTCAATGAGCGCTTTGAAAATCAACTTCAATCTAATCCCGACTATGCTGCATTCCGAGGGAAGATGTTTTTTGTGTGGGATGGCAATCACAGGTTCACAGCTTGGTGGCGCCACATCAATGCTCAACATGTCGATGATCTTCGATGGCATTATTCCGTGTTTTGCATTGTTCTCGACCCCAAAGGACGTATAACATCGTTGCTCAATTGCATGCACGATGTCAATTGGTGAGCACATTTCTTTCATTTAGACTTTATTTCACTTATACTCTATTTCATATGTTGTTTAGTTCACTCTAACAACTCTATTTTTCAAGTCTACTCAACACGATCACGTTAAGACTAGCTTAACTGCTAAGTTGCAACGAATTCGGTACTATGGTGGACTTAACCTTGACGATTTTAAGGACTTGCTTACCAAGGAGGAGTTCAATACATGTCTCAAAGTGAAGAAGTCGCGTCCCACCTGGTTTCCTCTTACAATTGACGTGTTCATCTCTTTTCTTTACCGAGTAAGTGATTCTATTAATTCATTATTCTTACTATATCGTCTTAAAATACATTTCTCATCTCTTGCTATTGTCATTGTATTCTAAATTTTATTTTATTTTCATTTTTTCAGCAAGATATATCTCGTGCTGCCGATGATGCGGCCACTGAGTATCACAGAACAACACCAGTTGAGAAGATATCAGTCGACACTACAACAATGGTAGTGTTTTATGACTGCAGAATTATGACTGAGGATGACTGGCGACTGCTTGCAGTCATATTCTTGAAGGCCAACACTTTGAGAAGAAATATGACTGCAAAATATGATTGTCAGTCATTTTTACGCCTTGTACGTCACAAGCGTATACTATATGGCCATTAGAAATACCAAAGTACTTCATAGGGAACGTAGGGAACATGTTTGGGAACGTTGGGAACATGTTTGGGAACATTGAGTCATATTATCACTAATATTTTCATATAATAGTGATTTTTTTTTTTGGGCAATTCCAAAAAAATATAGAGAAGTCATTGTTTAAAATTTTGAAATCCTAGTCACCTACTTTTTTGGATTTTGAATCTTAGTCACCACTTTTTTAGGGTTTTGAGACCCTAGCCGTCATTTTTTTAGGGTTTTGAAACCCTAGCCGCCACTTTTTAGGGTTCTGGAACCCTAGCCGTCACTTCTTGTGGTTCTTCTTTCTTATTTTTTATTGTCTCTTAACTCTCACTTGTTCTTGCTTTTTGTTGCATCTTAACTCTTGTTTCTTGTTGCTATCTAGTTCATGCTTCTTGTTTCTTATTGTTGCATCTAAATTCTTTCTTTCTTTTGCATTTGAATTCTTTCTTCTTCCTAGTTATCTTTTTTTTGTTTTCCCTTGTTTTATAGTTCTTGCTTCTTTTTTGTTCTTGTTGTATCTATACTTTCATTTCTTGTTGTTTCTTGTTATGTCTTAGTTGGTGCTTCTTGTTTTTTCTTGTGTCTTAGTTGTTGCTTTTTCTTTGTTCTTATGTCTTAATTGTTGCCTCATATTGTGTCTTAATTGTTGTTTCTTGTTTTATGTTGCTTCTTGTTTCTTATTGTGTCTTAGTTGTTGCTTAATTGTTGTTTTTAATTCCTTGTTGCATCTTAACTTTTGATTCTTGTTAACTCTTAATACTTATCTTTTTTTCTTGTTTCTTCCATCATTAATCTTATTCTTTCTATCCTAAACTTGAGCTAAATATTTTGTGTTTTTGTAAGTCTTTGAAGGTTAGGCTTTGTTGTTCAATCACTAAAAACTAACCTCTCATTTCTTTAATTGTATATACAAGCATCAAAAGTTGAAACAAAGACATTGGAAGCTACTTGCAACTTCATGAAGCCAAAAATATGACTGACAGAAGTCATATTCCATAAAATATGACTGACAAAAGTCGTATTCTACATCACTGCAAAATATGACTCATCTCAGTCATATTTTATAAAATATGACTACCAAGAGTCGTATTCTACATCACTGCAAAATATGACTCACCTCAGTCATATTCCATAAAATATGACTGACGAGAGTCGTATTCTACATTACTACAAAATATGACTCACCTCAGTCATATTCCATAAAATATGACTAACGAGAGTCGTATTCTACATCACTGCAAAATATGACTCACTTCAGTCATATTCCACGTCATCCAAAAATATGACTGACCGCAGTCATATTCCACGTCATCCAAAAATATGACTGACCGCAGTCATATTCCACGTCATCCAAAAATATGACTGACCATAGTCATATTCCACGTAGGATTTTTTTGTTTGCCCGGGCAACTCAAGAAAAAGTCAAGACTCCCCTAGGAAAGTCAAAGTATACGCCATGTTGGCATACTATGGCTAAAAATGGGTATTTATACCCCTCGGAAAATATGACTGCCAATATGACTGATGTCTGAAGCGACTGCTTCTAAACGACTAGAGTCAGTCATATTCCGAGTCATCTACAATGATTTCTGCGTGAGTCGTATTTTCTGATTTTACGACTCACTGCAGTCATATTTTGCAGTCATAAAACACTGCTTTTGTTGTAGTGCGAGGGAGTTTGGGATGCTATGGCATTGGCTACAGACACTATGGTGAAAGCCATAAAAGCTAAGGACTTTGTAAAGTATCTCGCCGTTGCAAACCCCAAGAATGGCGAGGCTTTCTTTGATGAGGTAAATTCATTATTATCTCATATCTTTTTTTTCTTCAATTTCATCGCATTCATGGTTTTCTTTATCCGGGTTTTATTAACTCTAGTTGTCTTTTATAAACAGATCAATTCTCATTTCAGCCTCTTCAAAAAGACTGAAATGACAATTGAGAAGTTGCAAAAGGTAGCAACTGCAGCAGTTGAACCACGCTTCAAGGCACGCTGGCTCCATTGGTGGAACTCCGGCTCCATTCTTCGAGCCTCTTTTCGCTTCCCAGTTGGTGATGTCAAGGAGAGCATCTTGGATACTTGGCTCAACCGAGCTACATTCTGGGCTCAAGTATTTCCTCCACTTTTCATTTAAATACATAGTTGTCATTCTATTTGGCTCTTTACTTTTACCGATGCCACTCTATATCTAATTTTCTCTTTCTTTGTCACTATGTAGCTCGAGGAAATGTTTATTGTGCATTTCGAAGAACTTTGTAGGGGGGGCGAGCTTTTGGTGAATTGGAAGGCCTCTCCTGGATTATTGAAGCCCTCAGATTATGTTGAGAGGTGGCGTATCATGTTGTGGGAGAAAGCATTCTTACCATTCCTTCATCCAAATATCAAGCCTCCTTTTTTAAAGAGTACCAGGCTTGATAATGTCCCATCAGCAAACCTTGTTATAAAGCGGCTACTTTACAGGTTTGTGTTTTGTTTCATCATTTGTTGGGAATTTTACTCATTCTCAATACACTACACACTTCTTATGTTTTGTATTACATTTGCAATTGCTTCACTTTCTTCTCTGATTATTTACTTCTATTCTCATTTTCTTCTGTTTTTCTGTTGTAGGTATGTAATGAGAGAGCTCATGCCTAAGAATGCACTTGGAGATAACAATTGCCCTCCATTCTTTGGAGCATGGATTCAGCCATCTTCAAATCTTTGCATCTTCACGCCCATGCAGTTGAAGAAGTTTTCTACTGCTCATCTCCATGGTGGTGGTTGGTATTTGGAGTGCCCTGTGAACTTCACTCCGGATGAAGAGGTGGAGTTCCGCAATAGCATTGTTTGCACTATATCTCCACCTCCAGTTCCAAATACTGAGGATGAGGTTGTATTCTTGGACCTCTCACAGTCACCTCATGTTGCAACAGAAGATGGTACCTCCTCAAAGAGGAAGCGCTTAAGGAAGGCTGACAAGGAGAAGGTGAACAAGGAGAAATTAGTTAGAGATACAGAGGAGCAAGCTGCAGCTATCGAGAGGGCTGTGGCAGAGGCACTTGTAAAAGTGGCTGCTACCAACGGTGTTCCTTTGCCTTCTTCTTCAGATATCTCTGTACCTGTTGATGTTTCTGGTTACTCTCCCCCTATTATGGACTCACATGCAGCAGGGTCGAGTTACATGGAGACTAGTCGAAACGTAGTGCACAATCGCATGCAGCGCGTGCCTATTGTGTCTAGGTCTTCTGCACCACTTCTTGCTACCTCTTCTGAGTCATTCATTCAAAATGCCTCGGTGCATTCCATCATGGATTCTTTAGGAGATCCAAATGGTCTTCCTCCGCTTTGGACCCAGCTGCATGACTTCATCTCCCGGGTACTTTTATTAAACATTGATCTACAATTTTTTCCTTCTTCTATTTTGCTAGTTCATTGATATTACAATTTTTTTTATTTCTTATTCCTAATTGTGTCATTGATGTTCTAATTTATTTTCTAATTCAAATTTCTTTTCCAGGTTGGAACAGGGAGGTTCCGTCGTGTGTCTAATGACAAATGCCAGCACATTGGGATTGATTTGCTCATTGCAGACATCCCAGAGAACTTGCCAGTGCCTGGGATTTCTGTACCTAGTACGGTCATTCCACCTTGGAATGTTCGACCGGAGAAGTATGTTGATACCATCTTTGAATTTGCAGAGATTTACCTGCATGACGATGCAGCACTTCTCCTTTTCCATCCAAATGACCGCGATGTTCTTATCGACGTGGAGGAGTGTGCGGAGACTTACAACTTCCGCTTGGAGTGTGATTGGTGGGGCATGAATGATCTTCCATTGGCTTCTCCACGAAATCCATCTACTACGGTAATTGTCATCTTTATTTCTTCTTTTAGTTATCATCCATTCAATTTTTTTCTTTAATTCTTTTTTCATTTTCTTATTTTATATTTTATATTTTATATTTATATTTTCTTATATATATTAGTGAACATTTTGTTTTGGCAGTGCACCCATTTTTGGGTTCAATTATTCGTACAGAGTGGCAATGTCCAATCCAAATTCTCCATTGGCGAGAATTTTGAACACCATGACTACTTCTACAACTTTGTGAGTTCTGACTCACAACTCATGCACGGGAGTGTTCCATGGCGAGGGCCTCGGGAGAAAAATCCGGAATTTGTGAAGTCCTATATTGAGGCTCTTTCCAAAGTTGGAGATATTATATTGGATTGGAATGCCTCTACAGGTTACTTCTTACTTTCATATTTTTTTTGCTACAATTTTTTCAGTATCTAATCTTGCATTTTAGAATCATATCATATTTGTTTTAACAGTCAATTTCTACGGTAGGTGCTTCCATTCGTGCTTGCCAATCTCTTGGCAAGCACATTTTGGCCTTTGAGGAAGACCCAGAGATCTTCAAGGCTCTTTTGGAACCCCTCATTCCCACCTCGATTCCTGCTTCTGTAGTTTAGAAGAGGAAAGCTATGCGGCGAGGCATGGGAGATCGTACAGAGAAGAAGCTAAAACTCAACCGTGTTCCTTCTTGTGAGTAAGTTCTTCCCTTACTTATGAATTTGTTATATTTCTTACATTTTATGGTCTCAACTTGGTTTCTTATTCTTTAGTTACTTTGCAGAGCTCCAACATTACCCTCATCTCCTGCTGCATCGATGCCTATGGTGTTTACACCATCAACCAACTTATTTCTTCCTTACTATGTAGCAGACGCGGCGATGGTGATGGCAACTTCGACATCTCTACCTAAACGGCGATCCAAGTGCTCATATGATAGGCGTGTTATGCAATATGTAGATGTAGAGGCCAACGAAGGTAGTTTTGAAGACGAAGACATTAGCTCTAGCATCTATAGTTAGTTTTATGATTTGCATTTGTTTTTATTTGGATTTGGTATGGGTTAGACTTGGTCAGACTTGGATGTGATTTGGCTTTTATTTGATTTTCATATACGCACACTATATATGTTTTACATATTTTTCCTACTCCATTGTATCATGTCTAGTACCTAATATATGTTTATTATTTCTCTAAATGTTTTGAGTATCCAAACTATCTAACATTTCAAGATTTGTTCCTTCAATTTCATCTCTGACAAGGGATTCAACATAGTCCAATGGCTGAGATGGATAAAAATGATCTACAAATTCCCTGATGGTCATCCCACGGTTATAGGTTTCATCTTAAAGAATGTGTCAAAATTCACGGTCATAGGCATTGGTATATTCATTTTTCACAGAAAAAATATTTCAAAATTACTCATTTGTTTTTGCTCACTGCTCACCGCTCACCGCTCTAGGCTCACATAATAGCAATCCCCAGCATTGGGTGGAGGAGTTGCAAAAGTAAGCAAATATTAAGTTATTATTTCTGTTGTTGTGTCCAAGAGGAAATTTTGGGTGGGACTTCACATGTATTGCTTTCTTTTCATCAAAAACAACAATGGAGTAGGTTGAATAGTTGGGCCATTCCAATGATATTTTAAACATTAAGGCAAATATACAATTTTTGTTGTGTCCAAAATAGTAGCATTGGATGGAGGAGTTGCAAAAGTAAACAAATATTAAGTTATTATTTCTGTTGTTGAGTCCAAGAGGAAATTTTGGGTAGGACTTCACATGTATTGCTTTCTTTTCATCAAAAAACAACAATGGAGTAGGTTGAACAGTTGGGCCATTCCAAAGATATTCTTAACATCAAGGCAAATATACAATTTTTTGTTGTGTCTAAAAGAAAACTGAGTTGGGCTTCACATTTATTGCTCACTTTTCATTTCAAAAATACTGGAGGAATAGGTTGGAGAGTTGGGTCATTGGAGATACTCTAAAAATGAATTGGAAGCTTCTATTTGAAGTAGGATAATCCATTTAGTTGTTCCTTTAGTCTTTGTGTATATTTTAACTTATTGCTTTTACAAAACAAATTGTAGTAGATTTTTTCACATGTGCTTTGGTCAGCTCATTTTTAGAAAGGAGATATATTATAGGTGGTTAAAGCAAAAACATGTACTTTAGATGTATTTATAATTACCTTACTTAAAATGAGACAATTACTTTTGGACTAAAAGTGATACTAAAAAAATTAGATATTAATGACTCAAAATGTCTACAATCATAACATAAGAGCTTGGAAAGAGCCTTGGGGAGCTTGGAGCAACAAGGTTGTTTTGGGTGATTTGGTGGCCATTTGCACCAAAGTAATGAACCTAGCACCATGCCCTTGGAACAAAATGGTTTTAAAAAAGCTAAAAATTGCCAAAAAACTTCAAATTAAAAAAATCCATAATTATAGATATGTAATATGCACTAATGTGATATTTTGTATTCAATATGTGGATGGATGTTGAAATTTGAAGCATTGCTATTTTATATCACTACTTTGGCACTTCATAAAAAAATTTAAAAAAATTGGCTTGCACAACCTTTAAATATACTTACAAATAATACTTTGAAATTTTGTAACTTATTTATATGGTGTCCAAATAATACATGCTAAAACACATTGAAATCACCTTTCAATTTTTGATAAGGTATAATATAATTCTTTATAAAAAATATATTCACTTATTCATATTATTATGGGTGCATTTACTTTCGATTTCCATTCATTATTCTTGAGGGGAACTATGCTCACACATTTAGATGTACATGTGACTCTTTTGATCTTTAAAAATCTTTGGTAGATAGGAGAATGTAGATTTAGAGTATGTTGAGCAAAATAAATTATGGCCTATAAAGAATTTAGACATCACATCTTCATTTTTGAAGTTTATTTTTCTTCCTATCTCTACATAAATTCATATTGAACCTTGCACATTAATTATGAAAGCACTGAGAGATTATACTATTCAAATTGCTAAAGAATAGACAAAAATTACTTTTTCGATATACTTAATTAAATGCACTTCACCAGTTTCTTGTAGCTTCTTTAAAAGGCTCTTGTAAACAATTGTAATCAATAGATGTTGGCTTTGTAAGAGGTTAATAATGCCTTATATAAGGTAGGGACACCCAAATGTGCCACTGACTTTAAACTGCCATCTATACTATATGTACATCTCCAAAATCAGTTTTGTACCTATGTGGAAGAAACGCTTTCAGAACCAAACTTTGTTCCTTAATAACTTTTGCATATAGTATCCAAATGCCATGTTCTCTGGTGCGTTGGAACCTCCTTTCACTTTCCAACAAGAACATATGAAAATTTGATTAGTCTAATAATATAAAATAGGCTTAGTAGCAAAAAGTGGCGGTTTTGAATGTACCTACTTTAGCTACAATAGTAATGGAATAGAGTCTTTTAAGGTTGTGGAAGAATTTATTAGTGTGGAGGTCACAATAAAAACTATCAAATGTTAATCCAATATATTACACTAATAATGAAATATAATGTTATGTTATTTACTCCATCCCCTAACTCACTCTAATTCTCATTTTAGTTGACAATTAGTATTGACGTTGAATATTGATGTAGTACAAGTTGAAAGGCTCTTGTGGCCTTGGTACTTCATTGATGTCAAAACTTAGGCATTAGTAGGGTTCTTAACACCATAGTTTGCCTAATTATGGTGGTGGTGTCAAATGACCTTGTCATCATATGGAAACTTGAGAATTTATCAAGGGAAAGAACATGTTCACTATATGTTTTGGAGGGCCTTTAGAAGACGTGAGTTCCTAGATTGTAGGGAATGTGGTAATAAGGTAGAATAGCCCATTGTGGTCAAATGACCCATAGTGGACACTTAGGGAATGACCCCCCATCATGGTTTATTTCAGAATGTGAAATTTTGACCACAATGCATACGTGATAGTAATAGAGTGATTAGTGACTTCATTAAGAACTTCCAACTTTTCAATGTGAATTCATTGTAAGAATGAACTTTTTAGACTTTTTATGTTAGAAAATACAATGACTAAAATGAGCATGATGGATTCAAATTTTGTTGGTAGTAAGGTAGTCTACAGACTCTTTTGGGCCATGATGCATTGAACACTTCAAAAATTCACAACAAATTCATACTTTGTTCAAAAAACATAATCTCAATTGCTCTCACTATTTCTCACACTTGTAATAATGTGAAAAAAAAATTAAAAAATTTCAGCAACAACATGAAGTCAAATTCCTAATTTTGACCACAATGGGTTGTTTTACCTTAGAGCTACATCAACACTTTGATGTCGTTAGGGGATAGCCACATCAAATAATAATATTTAATTAATTTAAAAAATATATTTTTGAAAAACAATTAATTTATTAAAAAAAATATTAAAAAATATTAATTTTTTTATTATCTAATAATTTGATTGTGCTATCATGGTTCACATCAAGGAAAACAATTCCAAAAGAGTCTCTTAGAGGCCTGAAAAAATATTTGATGTGGTTCTCTACA
This sequence comes from Climacium dendroides, assembly GCA_950106755.1. Lineage (NCBI taxonomy): Eukaryota > Viridiplantae > Streptophyta > Bryopsida > Hypnales > Climaciaceae > Climacium > Climacium dendroides. The sequence continues at coordinate 13,452,158 of OX467092.1, forward strand.
AGGTCTACCTCCTCATAAAGTCATCAAACATATATGAATCCATAAGGCTTACATCAGGAAAGTATCCCCCCATTGCAACAATAGTGTTTCAATGCTTAAACAGTAGAGTACTAAAAACATATTGTTGCAATATTGCAATAGTATATTTTCAATGGATAGAGTACACCCCCCATTGAAATTGTATTGTTGTAGTACTGAAAACAATATGTTTTTAGTACTCTATTATTCAAGCATTGAAACAATATTGCAACAATACTATTGCAATGGGGAGCTTTTTCCCGATGAGTAGATAGTTGAGATAGATGCTTCATTTGATTACATTGGTCATACAAACTAGAATTAACCTTCTTTTTCTAGTGCAAGTTGCACTATCTTTGATACTAATTTAGTTTTTTTTGGTGGAATCTGCTGTTGTTGACATTTTTCGTAATTAATGTTGCAAACACTAAATTTCATTATTACTGTGCCAAATGCAGAGGATGATGGAATGAAAACTCCACTCAATTGCTCAAGGAAACCCTGTGGCTTCAGGGTTTCAGTTTTTTTTTAAGGGTTTAGGGTTTAAGGTTTCCGTAAGTGAGCGTCGTGCGAATTGCGTTGCCCAACTGCGGGAAGAGAATGAGAGCAACTTTGAATCGCGTTTAGGGTTTTGGGCGAGAGCGGGCGTGTTCCTGCGATCGTCTTCTTCTACGCCAAAGGTGAATCTTCCTCTCCGCACTATCACTCTTACACGAATTTCAACTTTGAGGTTTATTACTTTCCTGCAAATTTGAACTCTGGCTCCGGAATCGCATCTCTAACACAACTGATACAGAGGGCGTTGCAAGGTTTGACAACACCAGCTGTTGCTGCGATGGGGATTCTTCACGTCGCCAACGAGTTGCGCTTACTGCGTTCCACGTTCCTTGCTCCTCACGTACCGTTCTCACAACGTGACGAGAATAATCAGGGTGATGAGTTCCAGTGGGACGCTTGTTTGCAAACTTTAGTGGACTTGATTGAAGCTGGCGAGTATTTTCAAGCCTTGGCATCCCAGGGTGTAGCAGCGTTGCTTGGAATTGGCTCTTCTGGCTCCTCGTTTACGCCTGGTGGTGCCGAATCTGTGAATAAGGAGTGGTTTAGTGCACAGAAAGTTTGGATCAAAGAACTTGTCAGCAATCAGGTCTGGCTCTTTTCCCTTGTTTTTTGGTAGGGAATTGAGGATTCGGAAGAGTTTTTTAGGTTTAGGGATTGGGGTTTGATTGATTGATATTTTGTCTGGATGTTGCAGGCTGAGTTAGTCGAAGTGGTGGAAGAGGATAAGGAAACGCAGAATTTACTGTTGTTGGGTGCTGGTGTTGCTTCGCTCTTGGCTTTCTTGCAAGCAAATTTGACAGGGTAAACCCTCTTGCAACTTGTTTGCTGCGTCTGTTGTTTTCCGTTGTTTTCTGATTATCGGCATCTGTTCTTACAATGTACTGTAGGGAAATGACCCCTTTGGCTGTTGAGCATAGTTTTTTTTATCTTGGACTGGTGAAATTTTTATACGATCTTCTTGGCAAATGAAAGAGGATTCCAGCAATTATTTGGATTCTGTATGCGAAGTTTATGCGAAGTTTTATGCGAAGTTCAATGTACGCAAAGTTCAATGTTTTGACAATGGAGACATATTGGTAAGGGTTTAGGGTTTAGCAGCTGAACATCACATCAAGTTCCTCCTTTGGGTCCGCTTTAAATTTTTGGTGTCCCTACCTTACGACGATTACTTAGTCTGGGAATTTTTTTGACATGGATTTGATACGTTGTCAGGCCTCAAGTTGAAGGTTCAGTCATTCCAGCAAATAGTGATCATGGGATGGAAGACGCTGATGAATGGGCCCGCCAGCAGCTTATGATAGATGGTTCTGACCTGTTGGGGAAATTACACGTTCCAGAGGTGTTTTTTCTCAACATTGCAACCACTTTGGAGACACCATTGCATTTCAGCCTGTCATTTTCCATAATTTGACCCTTGTTTTTCATGTTGTATTCTCTCGCAGTATCTCATTTTGGCTAAATATTTACTAGTCGATTCGAAGACAAAGCCTGCTGGACTTGAAACCAGTTCCTGGTGGGCTTTGAGGGCATTATTAACGCATCAGCGTTGTCTAGCGGAGCGGTCACCCTCATTGCAATCGCTTCTTCGTGCTGTATCTAGTACAGTTTTGTCCAGTTTTGGAACTCCTGAAGCTGTGCAAGCTCATGAATGGAGTCACATTTTGCTTTATGGAGAGGCTAGAGTCCTTGCTGCAGCGGCTCAACTTGAGGCTGGTTTCGTGGAGCATGCCTTCGGTCATGACAACAAAGCTCGGTATGCGTAGACTCCTCCCATTCACTGATGTGCTTGAAAGTCGTATCTTCTTGACCTCTTGGTGGTTTTCGAGGAACTTCCTGTAGCTCTTGAACTGGCCACTGTTGCTACCTTTTAATTCCAAATGCAATGCGTGGACGTTTCTAGAGATTTAGAGTGAGGTGCAGCACTGAACATGTTTGTGCGTTTCGGTCTTTGTATGCGGGTATCTTATACTTAGCCCTTTGTCACCTTTCTGCAGAGTATGTTTCGAGCGTGCAGAGCAAACTTGTGGTCTGGAGCTTTCTGTCACTGGTGCTCTCGGTTTTCGCACCATTTATCAGGTAGCTTAATTGTCTTCAAAGGGTAGTTTGAGCATGTACATGGGAGCATTGAGTGCATTCTTGGAAGATTCATTCCATACTTTCGTGTGTATCTAGGTGATTTTCAGAAAATGCTATTGACTGTGCGTGCCACTGTGAACCTCAATTAAAATGCTTGTACCCCGCCCCACCCGCCCCCCACCCCACTCCAAACACACATTTTTTTATGCACTACTAAAGCATGATTGACGTAATGCAGGCTGATGCTAAGGCCCAAATGGTTTTGCTTGCAACATCTAACTCAACAGCTGGAGCTGAACTTGATGCCTGGAGAAAAACATCTGGTGTAGATACTCATTCAAAGAATAATGGCAGTGAGATCCTGTTAGCTCCAAAGTTGGTGGAAGAGGGGCGGGATGGAGAAGTCGTCCTTAAGACTGAAGAATCCTGTGGAGGAATTTCGAAAGTGTTGAGCACTATTGAACAGGCCGTTGTCCTTGCCAAGTGCCTTGACGTGCAAAGAAGTAATCCAGACGACGAACTTCGCAGTGAGTCAGATGCTCACTTTCTTATTGTCCAGCACTTCATGAACTGAAATGGAAGTAATTTATGACCATCTAAAAGTCCAGTCCTGTGCTGTCTGATTCTGATTCTGATTCTGACTGATAATCTAATCAGAAGTCAGGGTAATGACTAATTTAGTTTAATAGGGCCAGTAAAAATCGTCATGTAGGCTTTGGCATTCTCGCATCCACTTTGATCTATGTCTACCGACGTTTACGAAGATACCGACACTCCACAAATGATTAGGTTCATGGTTGTACTACTTTTGATCCATCACTTTTTTCTGATGATTAGGTATAGTCGTAGCGATCATGTGTCTGGAGACTTGTCTTTCCTTTTAAGCATGCACGCTGTGTGCTGTTATTCTGCAAGTTGACTGACCCTTGTGGTTCCAGCATGGCAGATGGCACCGTATATTGAGGCAGTACATGCTCAACAACAATCAGACCCTATGGTGCGGAAATGTTTCTGACCTGTAAAGTTACGAGGCAACATGTCATGGCGTGGTTTTCATGATGTCATACTATTCGTTTCATTTATATTTGGATCTATATTAGTGGTCCTTTAAGTTCCCAGGCATGTTGAAATTCTGTAGGTGAGAGCTTTCTGCGAGTTGCTGCGAGTTAGATGGGAACGTCTTCGTTCAAGAACGAAGGAGCGTGCATACGCGATGATGGAGGAGCTGGTATTTGGTTCTTGCCTCCCTAATTCTTCTGGTTAGCTAGGTAAATCGTCATTATCAATGAAGCACCGTGTTTTGTAAGAACATTTATTGTTAATGCGTTCTTCACAGACTCGTGAAGTTTAGGGTCAAGTTTGGAGTATGTTTATCCAGGACTTCTTACAGAATCATGGGTCACTGGAACTCGAAGAGGCGACGCATGAAAATATGTTTCTTTAGTATATTGTTTCGTGCAAGTTTTACTTCTGTGGTTTCGTCTGGTTTCTTGCATACTAGGCTTTATCATTTTCTCTATTCCTTATTGTTGTGCAGGCAGAGGAATTCAGAAGGGGTACTACCAAAATAGCGTTTAGAATGTGCTATGTTTTCTCTGTCGCTTTCCCTATGATGCCAGCCTTTCTGAAGTACTTACTCAAACCCACTACATTCTATGCATTTTGACGTGGTTACATGATGTGATGAGTTTTAGATGAATTAATTTTTTAAAGTACAAATGTGTTAAGAGATATGTTATAACCGGACTTAATTTGGCTGAATAGTGAAGCCCAGTCTCTGGTGGATTGGGCTTCACATGGATTGTAGTATTCAGATGCATGTTCGCCATCAAATTTGCATACCTGGACTTGCTGTGACGTGATTCATTGTTGAATTTGAAAAGCACTTCAATCGCTCTTTGTTTTGAATGGTACTTCAAGAAACCTGATGCTTGTGGAAATTCGCAGAGAGCAAGCGGAGTTGATGGTCAGTTTTGGCCTTGTAGGAGAAGCTATGCGAGTGTTCGAGGAGCTTGAGCTTTGGAACAACCTTATTGACTGCTACACGTATGGTTTTATCGATTGGTTCGCTTCTGAATCATCAGATTTAATGGATTATTCGATTGGTGTTTGTATGCATAACCTGGATTAATGTTTATCGTTGACCTGTTTACTGTGCAGCCTATTGGGAAAGAAAGCTGCCGCTGCTGATTTAATTAACCAGCGACTAAAATCGCATCCAAATGACCCCCGCCTTTGGTGAGGACCTACACTGTTTAGCCAAGGAAGCTTGTGGACACTTTTCTAGGCATGGAAGAATGCAAACAATTGTCTCAAAAGAAATGACATATCTTTTGTGTACCTGCAGTCCAACAATATGTCATACCAAAATCAAGGATAACGGAGTTTTTGATCAAGTTTATCAACAGTGTGGACTCTGCATAATATTTGTTTGCGTACAGTCGCTTACATTTTGGTTGAACTGTAGGTGTTCGCTGGGAGATGTAACCCTCTCAGATGAATGTTACAGAAGAGCTTGGGCGGTGTCTAATCAGCACTACGCACGAGCTCAGGTATCATCCTCTTTGATATTTGCCCACTTCGAGGTGGCTTATTATTATTATGCATTGTTGTTGAAAGGATGAAGTCGTTTATTTCTGGTCATCTTGGACCTGATATCGAACCTGTTGAGGCCGGTTGTTTAATCCATGTTTGGTGGACATTAGGATTACAGCTTTTAGGTGGTTGTCTCTTCGTCTCCTATTGAAACATAGGGGAACCTACACATGTTGTTTGGAACTGAGAATTGATGGGAATTGTGTTGCCTTCTCTTTCTGTGATCAACAGCGCTCACTTGGACGTACAGCTTATTCTAGAAAAGATTACGTTAAGTCTATGGAACACTGGTAATCTCTTGATTTCTCTGCTATCAACTTACTTGCGCGATTGACTGGGTGTACTATTATTCAGCTATTTGAGGTTGTGTACTGACTTTGGTGTGTATTAAAACCATTTAACCTACCTGGGAATTTCTGTAAGCGGGGGAGACATCAGCAGGGTTTTTTCAGTTAATGAACAGTCGTGCATGGACTGTGCACATCAGTTGATGGCTAGCTTCTCAAATGGTGTTGCATCCTTCTTCCTTAATGTATAGTTTGCATTGCATTCTTACATTGCTTTCTTAATACTACTGTTCTTTGTTGCAGGAAATTAGCGCTGAATTTGAATCCTCTCCATCCAGATGGTTGGTTTGCTCTTGGGTCTGCTGCTGTAAAAGTAAGTCCGAAATTTTAATGGAAATGATCATCTTCTCTAAATCTATCTTGACACTTGATTATTCGATTTGCTAATCTAAATTCCACTCCTCGACATAGCCACCAATTTCTGACCTCAATATGAACAGTTCCTGCTACCTCGAAGTTTGAAAACTGTTTGCTGTCCTTCTTTACATTCTATTTTTCGGTTGCTGGTGTTTTAACTGGATATGTTGTGATTGTATGGTATGTACTTCAGGCACATGACGTGGATACAGCAATCAATTCGTTCACTCGTTCTGTACAGCTAGATCCAGACAACGGAGAGTCATGGAACAATCTGGCCGCCTTGTAATAAAGATTTCCCTTCTCTTTCTGTCTCTTTGTAAAATGTTTTCATTCAGGTTCTTTATTGTATCTGTAAAAGTTTAAATGTGTAGTTTTTGTGCTTCTTTGATTTTTCCAACCTACTGTATATTGTTGTTCAATCTTTAGGGATTACTTTTTGTTCCGTGCAGGAATATGGTCAGGAAACGAAGTAAAGAGGCATTTGTTGCCTTTCGCGAGGCTCTGAAGTACAAGTATGTAGTATTTTCTCAGTTCCAAATCATTTGTTTCTATCCCGTTGGTGTTTTTTCGACATGCTTGTTGTGATATATCTCGTTTCAGACATTTTTTTGATTGCCACTGGTTGGGCATTAATGGAATGCTGGGATGTTGGTTGAAATAGACGGAACAGCTGGCAGATGTGGGAGAATTTTGCCCAAGTATCGGTAGATGTTAACAATTTTGGCCAGGTAAAGATTTTGTGAATTTATATTCGGAAGGATTTGGATCCACCTAGTTTGGTTCCATTCATGGAGCTCTGGTGTTTGTTAATGGAACCTCAAGTGATAATCGTAACTATAGTGCTCATCTTTTGGGTTGCGCAATTAGCTTTGGGGACTGTAAATTTGGAATCAATCGTTTTTGTCTTATACTATTCAGCAAGAAGAAGAGTCTCTTTCTTAGTGGTTGGCAACTTTCCCGGCTGGCAAGGGGTTTCTGCTCGATTTTTTGTTTAGTCCAAGAATTATTTCAATCCAAAAGGGGCTTTCTGTAATTGACTATGCTTATTTGTCCTCAGGCGGTACAGGCACTAAGTAAGGTGCTGGAGCTTTCCGATGGGAAGCGTACGGACTTAATTACGCTCACAAAAATAGTAGAAGAAGTAGAGAGATTGAAGACCGCGGCAATCCCAACAGATTCTACCGATTTGGAATCGCACGAGCATGATGGTGTTTCTACAATAGACCCAGTTAAGATTGCAGGTTTAGATCTAAGACAAAACGAGGCTCATCCACGAAAAATTGATGAAACAGCTGAACAGATCAGGGCCACCAGAGAAGCACTCACATTATTCGAGATGACTGGCAAACTTTTAAATCAGGTTAGCGGCTGAACCTGTTTCTAAACTGTATTTTCACTTGAGTATTTGGGAATTTATCTTTCACCATCACTCTTAGATTGATTTTTGTTGGAGGACAGTTATTCATGTATGTGAGTAGGTCGCAAGTAATTTTATCACGAACTTCTGATAATAAATGGCTTTACGTGCATTATAATGGTCACTTTTACGTACCATTATGCTTGTTTACTGAGTAGGCAATTCTTGAGCTTCAGGTGGTTCAATCTAAAGTTAGTGGAGGTGAAGTCTGGGGTCTTAAAGCAAGGTGGCATCATGCCAACGGAGACCTAATGATGTGCACAGAAGCAGCTCTGAAGCAAGTTAGAGCCTTTCAGGTGACCACCTCTCTGTCGTGAAAGTTTTAATCATCTTATCCTTTGATTTTCTTACAAATACTAGTATTTTTGATGCTTGTGCCATACAAGACTATTGAGTGAATGGAAATATGTTTCCGAAGTAAGCTACTAAGCTCCAGCTGCTATACCGAATGCTCGTTTTGAATTGAGCCGCTTTGCGGTACGTGTGATCTTTTGCCGATATTATTCCATATGAATGCGATAGTAAGGAGATGAATTCGTATAATGATCTGTGATTCATTTTATTGTGCAGAGTACTAGCTGGCAACAAAACCAGGAGAAATTTGAGAGCTTTGCTACAGCTTCTCTTCAGCTTTGTGGGGCATATATCGAAACTTCTGAGAAGAATGGTAGTGTGAAGGAGGTTTCAGCTGCAATTATGCACTTGCGCAACACTCTCAAACAGGTGACAATCACGGTTCAGAGTGCTGTTTTCTGTTTGTCTTATTTCTGCACACTTCATGAGTGACTCCTGTTCTTCCTCTTGAAAATGTAAGAAAATTGTGTCGCCCCTTACTATACAATGCCATTTGTTTCTGGTGGGATGCTTCCTGAAAGATTTTTATCACGTTTTCACACTTCTGTCGTTGGACAACAGGGTCAGCAATTTTCTGCAACTGATGCTTACAAGAGGCTGGAGGCTTGTTTTCAACAAGCCGATACAATGAAGGCCAATCTCTTGGCTAAGCAACAGACGGCATAGTCTAGTTACACTCCTGAAGCCTTCTGCACTGCCCATTGTAAGATTATTTATAAATTATATTCCGATTCTTCTGAGAGTTTTCAACTCTCGTGCGATGTGGCACTGAATCATCTCTACTGCTGGCTACCCTTGCATCTGGCGTGTGCTTCTTAAGAGAGCTGCACCCCATCACCTGATCGACCTTCCTGATCAAGTTTGTAAGCTTCATCGCCTTCAATTACCCTTGTATAATCTGTCAGTTCTTTGCTCTCTTTTGATTCTTCCTCTTGCTTTGTCTCAATTTGTATTGATATGCTGAATTGGTCTCCCGTCTCTTGTTGATCAGGTTTTGCCGCCGCATTCTGCTTCAAGGATTCCTTTTATCAATGCCTCTGTAGTTCTTGTGCAGTCGTTGCATATATGATATAATCCTAAAACTTACGAATGGGATTAAAGCACGCAGGGGAGAGTATTTGAAGTTGGTTTCTGGGTGTCGACAAGTCTCGTCGTCCCTATCCATGCTTAGTCTAAATGATTTTAGCTTTCTAAATGGTTATGGATTCAATTGAGAAGGTTTTAGTGTACAGATTATTGACGTTGAATAGAACGATAGATATGAGCATAATGACATGACAAAATGTTGAAAGGAAAAAAACATTTATTCATTGTGACTATATGCTTCGCTGTTTTGTCTGAAGACAGATTGGAAATGAAGAAAAGGCTATCTGTAAGCCTCCTGAAATGATAAGCTTCTCTTAAGTCTATGTTGAAACTTCCTTTCTCTTTAAACCGTAACTAAGGTAACCACACCTTAAATCCTCTCGTAATGTGGACCTCTACTTTTGGATGGAAACTGAACAAGCAGAATATCCAGAATGGTGAGTAGTTTAACCCTTAAGTACCGCAAAGTGCCCTCAGAGTGTCTGGAAAATCTGCGCTTTCTCAATTGTATGTGAAAATTTTCAGATCAATCCAAGATGTACTGATTTTTTGTTTGGAATTCACGGGTTCAATTTGAGTTCACCAAGCTGCAACTTTGCAGTGTTTGTTTGTTTGTTTCCAATTATTGGGTTATGTTCCCCTTGAATTTTAGTTATTACTAGCAGTTGGCGCTTGCTATGCTACGCATTCACCATTAGAATTTCATTAGAATTTTTATATATTAGATAGAATGCAGAGCAAGAATTTCAATAAATATTCATTAAAAATTATTAAAATTTTAATATACTTTTTTTTAATAAATAAGCATATACTGAAATAAACAATAGAAATTTAATGAATGATGAATGAAATACATGCAATGATGAATATGCTAAAAGATACACATACATTAGAATGTATTAAAAATTTGACTCAATTGTTACAAACAATGGCAACCCAAATAGAAGAATTTAAAAGAAAAACTTGTAAATCTCAAAAGTTTTATGAATAATTTAATTGTTGTGAAATCCAAAATCAATTCAATCTAATAAATTTCTCAAATCATTTGGTAGTAGCAATAGGAAATTGAAATTAGAAGCTCAAAGCTCACAAAAGCACAAAATCATAGAAATGCAAAAAAAGTATAAAGCCAAGAAAAGCAATGGAATTGCTACCTTTATAATATCACAATATAGATCCTCTTTAATATCACCTCAATTGCAACGACTATATTATTTCTATAATATCACCCTTTGTAAAAAGTGATATTACAGAGGTGATTGTGAACTGCTACTGTATTTCAATAATATCACATTGTGTGAAAATATGATTTCTATGTATGCATGGTTGGAAATATTTTTATAAAATAATTAAAATAATTATTTTAAAGACTTATCGAAATCATTATCATGCATTCTATTCAAATATATCAAAATTTTACTAATATGTGATACAATGAATGTGTAGCATAGCAAGCACAAGCCTCTAGTATTAATAGTAGCATTTGTGATATTATAGAGGAACTTATGATTTTAGTAGTATGATGGTAAAATTTTCATTTCAATCCAAGTTTTGAATGTTTGGGAGCAGTTCAAAGGTTTATAATCTAGATATTTTTGAATTTTGGTGAACTTCGGCAGCTTGGTTCTTCATAGAATGTGTAAGGTAGACTCACCTTATTCTATCTCTTGATCCAATCTTGTGCAAATGAAGTCCTACATTCATTCCAACACAAGAATATAGGAAGGTGCATGATTTCTTATTTCTTTTGGGCTAGGTGATAAAATATCATGTGCTCTTCGAGATACTTGCTCTAAATGCAAGGACTTCATTTGTACAGAATTAGATCAGGGGATGGATTAAGTTGAGTCTACTTTATTTCCAATAAAGTTTTTGGAAACATTGTGCATACTATTCTAGTTTGTGTGGTTAAATTTCATATCCATCCAAGAAATTATAAGTGATTGAGAAGCATTTTAGTAGGAGGTTGAGCCTTAGATGAGTTTTTTTGTAATTTTTTTTTTGCTATATTTTGACATTTCAAAGCCATTTTGCAAATACAATGAGTCAATTGAATGATATTTTTTTCACCAACTTGTTTGTATGATGGTATTGAAGCACTTTAAAGTTCAAAGTTTTTCATTTGAATAGGTTTAGAAATTTCACCTCCAAGTGTGCTGCTAGGAAAATTTCAACATCCTTTTCCAATCCTAAAACATTATAATCTTGCAAATATATTTGGCCAAATGACTTCAAATTTGATTCATGTCATTTACAACATATACACTACAAGATTGTACAATCAAAATTTCTATACTTTTGTGACATTTAGATCTATAACACTTCAAAAGCAATGATGCTCTAAACTGGCATTTAGAGATTAAGGGCAAACAATACAATGCATTTGGTGGTCATTTGAGGTAAGAAAGTGATCCATTTATAGTAACGTGGAGGTGTTTCTATATTTTCTTCAATATGTACTACAAGATAAGGCATTTGTGTTTCAATTAATTGAAGAAATGTCTAAGATATTGAGGGACAAAGTCTCCTTTATGTAATTGAGTGCAAGTTTGGTTGTTTGTTACGTTAAATCCATACCTTAAATTTGGTTGTCTGTTACGTTGAGATCTCCTAGACCATGTGTCCCTTGTTCACATTCTTGGTATTGTCGAAAAGCTCTCAATGAAGAGGGGTGCACAGGCTTGATTTCATGGTGTTTGAACCTATGGTGAGAAAGTTATTGAATTTTGAAGTTTTTATGAACTAAAAAATTAGAAATTTACTTTTACTTTTGTTTTGACTATGGCAACGACATAGGGCATACTAGTGAATACTTTAATTATAGGGTAGGGTTGGCAAAAAGTAAATGAAAAAATAGATGCCAAAATTTTAGGAAAATTATTTTTCTTAATAATAATTTTTTTTGTTTGCTATAGGAAGGTGTAGACCCTACTCTACACTTGTAAACCACCCTTTAGTCTCTTAAACTATGACAATTTTGCAAAAATTGATGAAAAAATTGGCCAAAATCTTATTTATAATATCAAGGTTTAAAAGTAAATACTAAAGTGCCTTGATGATCATATCTTTAGAATGATTAATATAGTAATTTAAGGCTATATTTTGTTCAATTACTTCTCATTCATTCAAAGTAATGCTTGATTCATACAAAAAGCTATAAATTTTCAATGTATTGAAAATAGGTGTACCTAAAATCAACCCTAAGTTCTCATGTTTGGAGACTCTACATTTTTGACAAGAGTTTAGATCAAATTGTATCGCAAACAAGTCACAACTAAGTTAACCTTTAACCCATAAGGATGGACTAGTAATCTTGAAATCATATCTCTTGGTTATTGTATAAATCATGCACTTCAAAAATTCAAAACCATTTATTACAAGTCAAACTATTCTAAAAGACCTCCCCTTTTCACAACAAAATTCTAAAGATGAATAGTTGTAGTTATGTCCTACTAGAAGGATTTACTATCATCCATTGAAAAAAAACATCCTTGTCAACATTAGTGCTCTGATATCCATATTTTAATTGATGAATGGAAGACTTGCAGACACTATTTAGTCCAACTAATTTTTCATTCATCCAATGTAATACTCTAATGTTGAAAAAGACAACCTTCTTTAATGACCAATTTCATGAAATTCTGGTAACTGATATTTCTGTAGAAAGATATAATAAGCAAAAATGTGCAAAATTTAAAAAAAGGGTCGAGGCATTTAAGAGTTAAGTTAGGTCCCTCAGCCAATAAACGCAAAGAATCCTCAAAGTCCACGTGGGTTCAAAAATCCGCCATGTCACGAAATTTCTCATCCCAGTTGGCAGGCCAAAACTCCCGCCATTCTACAAGCTCCTCCACTCTCAGCCACGCTTGAAGCCTCCGTCGATTCTCGAACCATTGCAAAATTCTGCAAGACCGACTCACATCGCAGTGATTTCGGCGCCATTGCGCCATTTCTTCAACTTTCTTCCTCAAAAATGGTTCTCTCTTGATGTTTTTAGGGTAAAAGAGACAATCAGAGAACCCACAATCCTCAAACGGTCAGTATCTTGAAAGGCACGGACGAAAACACAAGGACAACACTAAGTCTCCTTGCGCAATTTCTTTTCGTCTTTGTATTGCAGCGATGGCGCCTGTGATGCAGAGCACGCAGCAATGGGTGGAGAAATAGTACGTCGGGATCTAATCTCCCTGAAATTGTTGGAGGATTTCAGTATTGAAGTTACTCGTTATGTTTTGAATACTCGCTTTAGGGTTAAGGTTTTGATCAGCTCATGAAATTCGAGGATTGTTTTTGGTTACAGTCGACCGCGACAGGTGAAAGATGTGGCGCATCAGGAGGAGGTTGTGCGGACGCTTACTAACACGCTTGAAACTGGCAATGTAAGCGTTTTTCAGTTCTCTTTCTGTGGTGTGCTTGTATTTTTTGTTTTTGTAAAATGGAGAAAGCATACCTACATTTTGTAACAGCAGAGATTTGTTTTCTTCATTCTATTGAAAAAATGTAGGGTAGTATTTCTTCATTCTATTCAAAAGAATTGAATAGGAGATTTGCAGAATGGGAGATTTTCATGGGATTGGGGATGTTTGCGGATGTTTGGGGTTCAGTTGCCGCACTTGCTGTTTTATGGACCACCGGGGACAGGGAAGACTACCACAGCGCTTGCGATCTGCCATCAGCTTTTTGGGTATGTCTTAATATTTTTTGCTTTAATTTCCTTCTTCTCTGTTTCATGTATTTAGTTAAGGCCTTGAGGTGCAAGGATTACAAGGGTTACAAGGGTTTAGGGTTTAGGGTTTAAGGGTTATAGGGTTTCGCTCTCTGCAGACCGGAGCTTTATAAAACGAGAGTGCTGGAATTGAACGCGAGCGATGACCGTGGAATCAATGTGGTTCGGACCAAGATTAAGGACTTCGCTGGGGTTGCGGTCGGTGCCGGTGTTAGGTAACTTAAGATTTTCCTTCATTCCTGCATGTAGCGCTTGAATGTAGGGTTATCAGGACTACAGTCTCTGACATATAACTGCTGAGAATTTGCATTTCGCAGCGGGTATCCATGTCCACCTTTCAAAGTTCTCATACTGGATGAAGCCGACTCCATGACTGAAGATGCACAGGTTCTACTCTAGCTCTGGTTCTTCATATATTCGGGAAAAAAATTGACCCATGGACGGAAGGGCTGTTTCAATTTGCGTAAGCAAAAGTCTTAACCCCTCAGTGCTCAAATGACCAAACTTGGCCGCTTAGAAGTTGAAACAAATCATCAAGGAAGCGTCGAGGAAGTAGAGAAACGTACCAGTAGAATGAAGAAACCATACGCTACATTTTTTTATCCAGTTGAAATATGTTTTGCAAGCTACTGTAATCTACTAGTAGCTTCTAAAAGTGCACTTTCTATATGAGTTTAAGCACTAAGTGGTTGAACCAGCACTCGAGTAAAGAATCCTTAATTGCTATGTGGCTGGGCGTGTTGCTCAGCTCATTACCGCCACAATGTTTTTCACACTGTACTTGATTTTCAACCAACACACGTTTTGAGTATTGCTTGCGTAGAATGCTTTGCGGCGCACAATGGAAACATACTCCAAAGTCACTCGCTTTTGTTTTATCTGCAATTACGTCAGCCGGTAATTTCTTTCTCCTGCCATCCTGAGCCCTATTTTGCTTTGGCAAAGTCTAGCTCTTCTCTAGTTGGAATTATAGATTTTATACAGAACTGTCTCCTTGATAATCCTGTTTCCTATATAAGTTGGGAACCCTCGATATTCTATTTCGTAATTTTGAAGTCATTAAACTTCGGTTTTGCATCTGAGCAGTGCCTCAAATAAGGCTTCACCCAAGTTGCAACATTATCCGCTGTTGTGAGTCGGCACTTATTGATACCGTTGATACTCTTTCCAGAATTATCGAGCCATTGGCATCACGGTGCGCCAAGTTCCGCTTTAAACCGCTTGTAGAAGATGTCATGCAAAACCGTATCCAGTACATTTGTCAGGAGGAAGGACTGAAGCTTGACCAGGAGGTGCATGCTTCCTCAGTTTGTTTTTTTCGTTTAATGTCTAGAAATTGCTGCACTCCGCTTGGCAGCAAAATGCCACACCCGAAGGTGATGTTTTGTTGAATGTGCAGGCTCTTTCAACATTAAGCAGAGTCTCTGAGGGCGACTTGCGGCGGGCTATCACGTATCTTCAGTGTGCTGTTCGTCTATATGGCTCCTCTGTTTCCAGTAAGGAGATCATCAGTGTCTCTGGGGTACTCCTCTCTCACCATTAGAGTTACCTGTTTCACCGCTTTAATGAATGTTGAGTCGAAGGAACTCTACTACTTGTTCTGGAACAGAAGCATCACAAATGTCTGCCCCATTAGATTATCAAAGTTTTCATTGTTATGCAAACAGATATGAGTTTCATGCAGTCCTCACTTTTAAGTTAATATTAGTGTAAAGCAAATGGTGTTATGTTAATGTTACTTAGTGTGATGCTAGGATTAACTTGATAGTATATTGACATCTGTTTACATGAAGTCAGAATGAATTTGACATTAATTTAACAGTATCTTAATATTGAGCAAATGACTTATTAGCTTAGCATTAATATACCTTCAATATCTTTGTGAATCTAATGAAGAGATCTTTTGAGATAAACATTAGCTAAATATCATGACAAATGCTAAATATCATCGAGTAATGATTGTCCTTCGAGTTGTGCTCCGTTGTATCTATGAGCTTCTGGCGTTCTAGACATGCTCGACTTATCACTTCTTTTGAGACCATTCAATTTTGATTTCAGCTGTATCTCATCTCAGTATTAGCTAGAGTTGTGGATTCACATTTAGAAGATTGATGAAGTGCGTGTCATCTGTCTATCTGGTAGATTGTGCCTGATAGTGTCCTCGAAGGACTTTTGAAAGCGTGCCAAAGTGGGCAATTCGACTTGGCGCATAAAGAGGTGAAAGACATCATTGCGGAAGGTCACCCGGTGTCTCAAATCCTCTCTCAGGTACCTCTCAGAGTGTTCTGCTACAAGCTTTAGTGCCTTAATGGTGTGCATCTTTGTAAATGGTATCGACCATTCCTTCAGAAAGTTTCACCTCTAAGAGACCTCATAAGGTTTTGAGTTCTTCATGTGGAGACTTCCTTTGTCCAATATGTGACCTATGCTCGAACTGTTCTGGCGATATAGCCTTTGGTCTCATGTGAATTTTACTTTTTGCAATATGATCAATTAAACTGATCATTGTAAACCATGAATCCTCGGTCTAGGAGTGAAGTCCAGCCAGAAGTGTTACGATGTATTATTATATGTATTATATTCTATGCAATGGAAATTGGATGTACCAAGTCGAAACTTACGTAAGTGTTTTTCTGGACACTGCCCCTGCAGTTGTTCGATTTCATCGTGCAGTCCCCAAATATCAGTGACCTTCAAAAAGCAAGAATTGCTGAAAGGGTTGCTGAAACTGACAAGGTAATGTCGTATTATCAAAGATATCTTACTGTATTCGACAGAATCAATATCAGTTTCGTCTTTTTTAATTTTCACCTTTGCTTTTTGTGTATAAATTCTTCAAGAGTGTAGTGGTTCATCTGGTCTACTGTTCCAAAATCTTACAATAATCTTGCGCTATTGATGAAACAGTGTCTTATCGACGGGGCAGACGAGTATCTTCAGTTAATGGACGTCGCCAGCAACACTATGCGTGCCTTGTGTAATCAGACCCAGGAGTGTACTTACTGATAGTTCTTTGCTCAACGCCGCAACCCCTCTAAGGACCAAGTGAACAATGAGGTTCCCATAAAATCAAATTTGAATGAACCTTTCCAAAATTTGGACAATGTGGTTCCCACAAAGTCAAATTTGAATGGACCTTACCAAAATTTTGACACAAGCTGTGAACACAAGCTTGGTTGGAATTTGAACATGTACCTGATATTATATGTTATGATGCTTGATAAAATTCTGGAAGTTTGCGGCAGTTTGTGCCAAGGTAGTCAGTCCATAAGTCGACCATCTAAGCACTGGAACTAAATTTTGGGCAGGTGAAACTTCTGAAAATATTTTTCAGTAAATTTTCCTTGAAAGACAAGAGGAATTGGCATCTAACCCAAGTTGTTTCATATTTTTTGGATTATTTTTTAATTAGTTATGAATTTTCAAAGTGTTGTAGGTCCCTATTTATGATCCTAGGTCTTTCATAAAGTGTTCACTGCAACTTCTAGAGAGAAATGGGAAAAGCAAGGAGAATGATTGGCTCTTGCAATAATGAGTAATATTTTTCTCGATTTTTTCAATGACTATGGAGATCAATTTTAGAACCACTTCCAATCCATTCCAATGCCATTTATAGGGGTGGTTCTAAATGCATGGTTGGAGTTACCTTAAACCCTTCATGTACTTCTGAAATTTGGCATGTATCTAATTAACATGATATATTACGCAATTGTGAAAAAAAGTTTATGTTTCTTGTAGAAATCTCATAGCAAGAGGAGCTGAAATTTGCTAACCTTGTAGTCTTGCAATTTGTACAATTAAAACTTTAGAAAAAAAAATTCCATATTCTAAATGCTTAGCCCTTTGTTTTCATTGTTTGGATTCTTGTCTAAAAAGTATTGTAGTGTTGAAATCATTGAAAATTGGCTAATGGATTGTTGGTTTAGGGTTGCATTGTAGGTTTAAAATGTTAGATCCTTCATTTTCTTTTGAAATTTTGCATATATGTACTGAACAAGATATACTACTCAATAGTGTTAAGATTCCAAGTTATAGATTCCAAGATAACTTGAAGTTTGTTGACATTGTCTAGTAAGGTTGGGGAAAAACGAATTTATCTAAATTACAACAATTAAATGGGTTGAAATTTTTCCACGTGTTGTCATAATTGTTTATTACACTTTTATACAATTGAAGTTAACCCCTAAAGGTTTTCAATTATGTTTTTACCAAAAATGCTTCAAATTAAAATTTCTAGTACAAGTACCAAATTTTTTGAAAGAAAACATTTTTGAACAAATGTAACCATAGGATCTTGTAGTATGCTAACTTGAAAACATGTGGAAAAAATTTCAGAAATTTTCACTGTGTAGATTGCAAGATATTAGTGTTCATATTGACAAAACCCCTTCATTTGACCTTGCAAAAAACCGAGTAGCTACACTTCACAAGGTCACATTTGTATGAAAAAATGGCCAAAATGGTTGTAACTCTTCAAGGCAAGTTGTCCGCATGCTTGAAAAAATTTAGATCATTTGGAATTGTACAACTTAAAGGAAAAAAATACTAAGTAGAAAGAAGTAGAAATAATTCAGATATTAGATTGTTAACCATTTTTTTATGGAATTTTAAAATGCCAATCCCAATGGTTGTAATGTTGTAATAAACAATGTACACCTAATGTTTATATTTTTTTTCAAAAATATTAAAAATTGGATTAAATAAAGGACTTCAAGGTTAATTTTATAGTAGAGATTTCATAACTACCTATAAACTATCCACAACTAAAACTCCTCAAAATTTTCATCTCATTGTCAAAATGGAATGATTCAAATCTTTTCATGTATATATAAATCTAGAGAATCAATTTCAAATTTTTATTTTTTTAAAAGTGATTTTTAAAGAAGTTTTTTTTTGCTTCCCAAACTATCCACCAAACACTGAAAATTATATATCATACAATAACTTTTTACTCATGTAGTCAAAAGGTAAAAAAGTTGTTGAGCCTTTAAAGCTACTCCTCAAGTACATGTGTGAAAATTTCAAAGAATTTAAAAAAAAATTCCATTTGTAGTGAGCTACCCAAAATCACTATATTGTCAAAAAATGCAGCTTGGTCCTTGGGGGGTTGACAAAGAAGCTTTTTATTTCAATTTGGATAATGCATCAAAAAAAATTTCATTTGACAAACCCTCCTAAAAATACCCCTAGTCCTTTAAGTCCTTTAGGAGGAACAATGGGCAATAAAAGTTGTTTTTATGGTTCTAGTGATTTGTTGTACAAATGATGCAATAAGTCATTGTGCAAGCTGAAATGGTAATAGCACATTTAGGCTTGCACAAGTGTAACTTCCATTCCCTTTTTTGAAAGAGAGTCTCTTTCTTGGACCTGTGCCTTTCAATCAATCAAGGTAGGATCAATCATGACCGAACTTGTTTCCAAAAGAAGGTCCTAATAATTCAATGAATAAGTAGACACTTGTTGTACTGTAGAATGTTCAAAATGAGGACCATGGCATAGATTAGAAAATCGAACAATTTAACCCCTAACTGCCCAATTGACCATATATGGTTGATCAAAAATTTTGAATTCATTTTGTTGTGGGCAGTTAAATTCATCTGACCATTTCAAAAAAATTTACGAGCAGTATTGAAGGTTAACTATTGGAAATTTTTGTTTTTCACTTAAAAAGATAGATATTTGATTTTTGGGAGGCCTTCAAAGGCATACATGTTCCATTGTGGAGGAGGGCAACATGGAAGAACCAATAAGAAAGTGCCATGTATGAAGCGGTCATGGAGGAAATTTTTTTTGTGGGGGCGATGGACCTGGCCTTTATTAGAATGGGACCAACATTGGGGCAAACGGTTCCTACTTTGGTGTCAGAAAAGACAAAACTCAAACCAATGAGAACAATCCACTTGTACAACCTTCTAAATGACAAAAAAGTACATTGTAGCTACTGTGGTAGGTGATAACGGCCAATTCCTAACTTACAACCGTTTTTACAACTTTCCTAGCATGATGGCATGAAAACGACAGTAGCCACAACGGTTTCAGCTAACAAAACCTTCAAAACATTTACACCAAAGAAACATTGCAAAGCATCCCAACTAACAATTTAATGAAAGATGCAATAAGATATACAAACATTGTAAAGAAAAATGACAACTTCAAACATTACAAAAAGAACATTTTAAAGTTGTAGCAATTCAAATTTGAATTCACAACTCTCCAATTGCATACAAATTCATCACCATGGCTGAAATTCCAAACCCTCCTATTTCTCTTTGCTACATTGGAGGACCAGTAGACATAGTTAGAAATTGGGCAAGGCAGCAAGGTGCAAGTGCACAACAAGAGAAACTTATTCTAGTAACTCTAGATTCAAACTATCTTACCAAGTTGCCTAGGCCAAAGAAGTAGAGAGACATTGGCACTACTTCAAAGAATAGGGCTTTTAGATCTAGATACTATCTGCAAGTAGCTCACATTTTGAAGTGGAAGGAGAGGTATGTAGATGGGTTCTCTGAATCTATAAGAGACACTTTGAGGACAGTGGTGTAGCCAGATCATGGAGGAGAATACAGAAGCATGGAAGGAGACAATCCTCAAGGCATTAGAGGGACCACATTGATGCTTCAATGGAACGATTTGCAGTGGCCAAGGACAACAGATACCCAAGTTGACAATCAAGAGGTGCACATAAAAAATGAAGAGACAAGTTTCTTACACCAAAGGTTGGGTAGAAGGAAAGAAGCACACAAAGGAGAGATGGAAGCTTGTTTTGAAGAAGGGAGGCGCTGCAGCAGTGGGAGAGGCATCTGCAGCAATGGGAGAGGCATCTGTAGCAGTGGAAGGGGTAGCTGCAGTAGTGGGAGAGGCAGCTGCAGCAACAAACGCTCAAAAACAGAAAAGGAAGGCAATACATTTGGAGCCACAAGCAAGTCTAGAGGGGGAAAGGGACGTGTCCTTCTTAAGTGGTTTCAGTGAACTTAGATTGACAGAAGTTACAATGCAAGAACATGAAGTAGCAGTGAGAGTTTCTTCATATATTGTGAATGAAGTAGAACAATCAGCAAAGAAAGTAGAGGAACAAGAAAGCATTGACTGGATACTAGGTGTAGTTCAAAAGAGTTACATAGATGAGAAGTCAAATGTTAAAATGTATCAAGTTTTATTTACCAATGGAGTTACAAAATGCATTCCAAGTGGATTTACAAAGCAGATATTGAAGTTTGAACAAGATGCAATAGAAACAACACTAAGCAATGAACCTATGTGTAACTCCTTAAGTAATGATGAATTAGAAGATGAAGAAGGGACTCAGGATGGTGACAACAGTTGGCCTGCGGATGAAGACGACGACCTTCAATATCAAGCTGCAGAGTAGGAAGCTTGAAGCAAAGTCGACTTGTCACAACCAAGGAAACATCTACACAAAACATAGGCGCAGCAATGAGAGAACTTTCTACAATAGTAAGAAAACAACAAAACAAAGAGAACTCTACAGAGAGAAGAAAGAAGCAAGATGTTGCAGTGAAGGTACCTGCAAAACGAACAAACGTTACTCTAGGAGAGGGAGAATCATAAGGCAAGAGCATGCTTGGAGAAAGGCAGCAAAAGAAGCTCAAAACATTTCGGGAGGAGGCAAGCGGGAGCAGAGCAAATTTGAACGTCGGCGAGAGCGGAGCGGACGAAGGCGGGCTGCGAAAGAAGGCGGAGCAGCTTGGCATCCAAGTGAGGTGGAAGCCGCCAAGCGCCCCGCAACGGGCGGAGGCTACCAGGACCCCTGCAACAAGCGGAGGCCGCCAGGTGCCCCACAGCAGGGGGAGGCGAGCCGGCCCCGTGCAGCCAGCGAGTGCCCCGCAGCTGACGGAGGCGGCAGCTAGCCCACCGCAACTGGCAGGGGTGGTAGGCCCCTCGCAGCTGGCGAAGGCAACAGCAGACCCTCCGCTTGCAACTACCTTGTAGCTGGTGGAGGCGGCAGCAGCCTTGCAGCTGGGGTGTACAGTTGCCCCGCAGCTGTTGCCCACCCTGCACATGACCTGGGGGGCAGTGGTGTCAGCGTGGTGGAGGGCGGGCCAACATCAACAACTCCCTTCCCTTCCTCCAACGGCCTTCTTGGTAAGTCTTTGTTTTGTTTTTTGTTTTTTTATTTTGTTTTTCTAATCTAAAACAAATGAAAAGGAATTTCATTGCTGGCTAGGGTCCTTTAGGAGTCTGTTTTGTGGTCTGTTTCATGGATTGCTTTGTTTTTGTTTTTCACCTTATCATTTTTTCATGTAGAGTTTGTATTTTTGTCACTTACAGTTTTTTTATGGTTTTTGGTTGGGACAGAGATTGGCATTATTGGAGATGGAAAGAGAATGGGCAAAGAAAAATTATTGGGGTTGAAGGAGCTTTATAATGAGGATTCATGGGAGAAGACACTTTCTATGTTTGATCCATCTCCAATTGTATTTAGCGGTCCTACCCCGGGATTACCAAACCCTTCACCAAAAATGCCCACTCTATATGGTTTATTCCATAAATTTTGGACCGAAGAGAATTTACGCAAAATATGTGCAAAGACAAGAAGGTATGCCTCTGAGATAAATCCACAGTCTAGATGTATACCTAAGAAGTTACGGGGTGGAGAGACATGGGTTGTGCTACATCCACTGGAGTTGAGGGCATTTTATGCTATCTCTTTGTACATGGAGATCAAAATTGAACCAAATGTTAGATGTTATTGGAAGAAATCGAGTGACTTTTTTTGGTGCCCAGTCATATCATCTATTATGTCACAAAATCGTTATGAATACATCATACGGTGTTTACATGTGTATAATGATCATGAAGCAACTATAGACCGGTCAAGTGTAGAATTTGACAAATTGGTGAAATTGAGGTGGCTTTTAGATGAGATTAGAGATTGGTGCAAAGATATGTGGAATTTGGGGGACAAGGTGACAATTGATGAGATGATTGATGAGATGATGATACAATACAAGGATAAGTATTGTGCCATTCGTCAATATATGCCCAAGAAACCAACTAAATGGGGGATTAAAGTTTGGTGCCTCACCGATTCAGAAGCAAAGTATGTATGGACATTTGAGGTTTATTGTGGAGCCAACAAGGGGATTCAGGGGATTCCCGGGATTCCCGGTACTAAGAAGGGTGAGGCTACACAAGGGGCAAATGTAGTACATGGATTATTGCTTGGGTTAGAGAATAGAGGACATATAGTGATCATGGATAATTTTTTTTCCTCGGTGCCTTTGTTTATGGACCTTTTGAATAAAGGCACATATGCAACGGGCACGGTTAGGACATATCGCATTGGCCTTCCCAAGGCTTTGGCTACTAAATCCTTTTACAAGAAATGCACTCAAGGGCATTTGAAATGGAGGATGCATCAATCCAAGCAACTTAGTGCCATAGTGTGGGTTAACAAGAAACCGGTTCTTGTTATGTCTACGGTTGCACCACCTATCCATGAAGTCGGCAAAGAGTGTCTAGTGGTTCAATGACGGGTGGGACATTTGCGAAAGCCGATAGAAACATCTTCAATGCATTTTCAATACACTACATTCATGCGGGGAGTGGATGTCGCCGACCAATTGAGAGGTGAATATTCTTCCCAAGTTCGCACTCACAAGTGGTGGCATGGGCTTTTTTTCTTCCTCTTGGACACCATTGTGGTGAACATGTGGAAACTCCATTCTCAACAATCTTTAATTTGGAGAATGAAAAGGTTGTCCCACAAATCTTTTCCACTTCGTCTTACTAAGGTTTTAGCATCACACCATCTTTGTTCCGTAGATGTACTTCACGTTACAACCAACATGAGGCACTTTTTCACATGCCAATGTGGAGTGACCTTCACAAAGTTTGTGTTGAATGTCACATACGGTGCCAAACATATTGTCCAGCTTGTATTGGGCACCACGTACATATTGGAGATTGTTGGAAGGTGGTGCACCTTCCAATTTTAGATTGGATGTATTTTTCTAACATTTTCTATTGCCATATTTTCTACTTTTAACCCCTAAAGGTATTGGAAGGGGTTTTGAAGAAAGTAATCAAAAATGGGATGTTTGTGAAATGTGAGAAGCAGGCAATGAATGATAAAGAAAAATTAGTTTTCAACCGTAAGATCTTGAACTTATCTTCACTATTTAGCTACTTCCCAATTTTCAACCATAAATTCTTTGAATTGAGTGAGATCCAAAGGTTCAAAGTGTGAATTTCTTTTTTTTTTCACTGCAGAAATTCCGGACAGCTGCACTTAGATTGCTAAATTCGATATGTATACAATTCCATTTTGATGGTATCTCCTTGATTAGAGTTCTTTTATAAGTTAGTAATATCCCCTAAAAATTTGAAAGTGATTAAACTTGTACAACATAATGAAAACAACATCATTGTAGACATAGGTTTGGCAAAACTAATGAATACTAGCATTTTTTCATGAATAAATTCCTCTTTCAAATCCCTTCCGATCAAAAATCCGAATGGTGAATACAATGAAAAATACATAATCTAACACAAGAAATTAAAATTTCTAAAAATCATGAAAATATCTAAATATGAGATAAAAATTTAAGTCACAGCCTTCTGTATATACTTCAAAGTTCAGTGCCATTCGTCAATATATGCCCAATAATTCAAAAATTCATAACTTTCACATCGTAGTTCTAAATTCCATGTAACAAAACCTAAGCAACCCTCATCACAAAGAACTTTCTAATGGTACCATGAATATGACTAGGAGACCCATGGTCCAAGAGATCTCAATGTAGCAAACAAAATAAACAACCTAACTTTATGGATGCATAAAAGCATGGAAAAAATGAAAATTCAAGTATTAGTGGAATAAACATATAAGGTTATAAAAAGATAGGATCCACATATGCAACACAAAATCACACAAAAATCCAAAGGACTATCAACTCAAGAGTATGGCAAAATCTTGCCTATTTTTGTTTACAATAAGGTGGTAGGATGGTGCATTTTCATATAACACCCATGTAAATATTTAATGAATTTATTTTTTCATCTTCATGTTTGAAAAAAAATACTAAGTAGAAAGAACTACAAAATGATTCACAATATTAAATTATTAGGAATTTAGTTATAGAATTGAAAAATGCTAATCTCAATGGTAGTAATGTTATAATAAACAATCTACATCCGATGATTTTCAAAGAAGAACTAAATTCCTTGCAATTCTAAGATAGAATAGAAACACACTAATTCCAGATGAGATTATCCTAAAAATCAAACTTTATCAAATGGACCTCTTTATCATTTTGAAATTCTACAAATTGAATTTGCTATTAGATCTAATACCAATTTGTTTCTTGCCATAAATTTGCTAAGATTAATTTCAAAACATGTACCTTTCAAACTTGCACACAATTTGAGGTTGATGCATTGTGAAGAGTTGCATCTAAAGCATCTCCTCATACCCAAAGTTGAAATTTGAAGAAAATCTATTGGAAATTTTTTATTTGAATTTTTATTTAAAAGAAACCTATGCTTTAGTATCTATAAGGGGGAAAAAAACACTCAAAACTAAGTTGATATGCAAAAGTTATGTAACCTTCAAGTTCATCTAAAAGTTTTGAGAGACTTTGAAATTTTACAAGATAGGTGTTGTCATTTCAAGGCGTCCCTAGGAATAGTGAATTAAAAATAATAATAATATCCACTTGGAGAAAATGTGTCATGAGAATATCTAATGGGACCAACAACTTTCATGCTAAAATATTAATTATTGTAGAAGTTATGGCCGTTTGACTAATATTGATTTTGATGGCAGCATTTTCAGTGGGAGGGCCGGGAGCGTTGGGGACATTATTGGGAATTACCTTCTTCATTTAGAAGGTACCTTGTGCCTTGGTAGGATGGTTCCCATTATTTAGAGAAAGGGTGGAGATAAAGCATGGTGGTGTTCTCGACTTTGAGCAATTTTACTTAGATTTGAGATCTAAGAAGTTGTACTTATCCATTTTCTTTGAAAATGGTCCTAATGGAAAGAGTAAAGCATTTTCTTTACTTTCACCGTTGAAAAGTTCAATATTCAAGTGCTGATTTGGAGCTATTTGCAGTTTTTAAACATCAAGTGAAACACACAAAAAATGCATTTCTACATTTGCAAGGTGGATTGTGAAATGAGTTTGATAGCTTTTCATGTGAAATTAAGTTTTTTGGAAGTGCATATTAGTGTCCTAATACCATTTACAGTTGTTCATGTCACCTCTCATCTCAAAAAACTTTTATATGCAAATTTCAATTTCATTGTGGGGACAGGCAGCATGCTGAAAATAGAAAACACAAACTTCTCTTGTTATAACCTCACAACTCCTATAGAATTTTGTGCTGAAAATTGGTATACATACTAATTAGCAAGCTCTTTAAACATCTATACAGTTAGATTTTGAAAAAAAAACAATTTGCTTTGTTGGGGCTAACTATAAGTCAATGCTCTTTTATCATGAACAAAATGCTCTTGGAAAGGCTTGGGCATTTAGGGGTTAACATTCAACTCTTCTACCTTTTGCACATTGTATTTAGAATGCCACTCTCGAGCTTCTCTTGAATTTGGATGCAATTTATCTTTATGTGATAAAAAATGAAAGCTCACAGACGAACAATGATGGTAGTCACAAAATTCACTCTGTTTTAGGCTATCCTACCTTCTGCATTGGATGCTGCAAGTGACACTGCAATCAGGCATTATTCAGGGTTCATTCTTTAGGATCTACAAAAGATATGATAAGCCAAGCAAGTTTAAATTTGAAACATATTGTCCACTGGTGAATCGTTTAATGGGAGGATAAGATAGAAATCGTGACATTGATTGAGCCTTGCGATGATTAGGAAATTTGTAATCACAGGAATCTTCATAGAAATAGGCAATTGACTGAACTGAGGGAAGAGCTTCTATGAAAAATGGCACATAATGAGTATGGCACGTACATAATGAGTATGGCACGCACATAATGAGTATGGCACATAATGAGTATGGCACGTAGCCCAAACTACAAAGCGACTCTAGTATCTAATATGCTGATATGCCAATATGTACAAAAGCAATGGGTGTCAAAGTTCGTGATCTGTAGAACAATGAGAACTACCCTCTACCACTTGATACGCCACACAAAACCGGGCAACGGTGTCAGATCTACAATGGTGTGCTGTAAAACGCTCTGGGTGCACCCTCATGAGCAAAGTATACGTGTACAATCCAAACAGAATGAGAAGGAAAAAGGAGACATGTCATTTCACTAGGTACCGAGACCGAACAGCAAGGACTTCGAACTCCCGACGCATGGATCTCACAAACCGTGATAACTCGTTGCTCTGGTTCAACGCCTCCAAAAAACCCGGCACTGCATCCACCCAGGGCTTACAATCAACCACTGCAACACACATACGCTTGTATAAGAACATGGAAAGATATGAACTCCATGGACTGGACAACCACTAATCACTAATCGTTCACACAAGTCACATTGTTGGGTGTCATTTATATTAACCACTAAATGCTCAATCTAAATAGAAAATCCACTCTTGAAGCCAATAGTCGATTATACTAAATTTCAAACATATTTCAAAGCTTTCAAGCATGTGGGATATGTTTTCTTCATTCACTGATACAATCTGTTACCCTCATTGAATTGTTGTTTCAACTCCTGTAGATATGGAAGTGGTCACAATCAATCATGTGGGTAAATTAGAGGTTAATAAATGAGAACCACTGAAGGAGTAAAGGGATGAAATCAAACCGACAAGTAGGCTATCATATGACCATAAGCGATTGTAACTTACGCGTCCAAGAGGTGGTGCTTTTATCCATACGAATAGAGAAGCTGAACACACGATCAGAGTCACGGGGATCCACATTGGTGAAGATGAACTTCACGGCTGTCAACAACGCCCGCTCTGACTTCAGTATAAAGACGTAGACTATGCCATGTGTTAAATGGCATATTAAACCCTCACAAGTGGACTGTGTCGCTATCAATCATTGCCTACAAATTAGTAGTTCCCAGAAGCAACGATATGCTTCAGAAAACGCGATCTCTACTGCAAAACATTATTATTTAGTTTCATCTTGACTCAATGAGTTTCTGCTTTAGCGAAAGATGATAAAGTGCAAAGATAACTACTACAGACATTGCAAGTTGCTGGTCCTAAAGATGACACTCTTGAGAAGCTCACACACTTACCGTCAGAATACTCACACCGCATACTCAATAATCGTTTGTACCATGCCGTAGCTTCATGCAACGCCTTCACTTTCTGCTTCTTATGACTCAGCTGGTCAGTGATTTCTGCAAACATAAACTCCATATTCCAAATTAGCTTTCATACGATGCCTAAAAATGTCCTTGAGTCTGGTCATGTGAGAGCGACGAGGAGTCTAAGACTGCCAAATAAACTCAAAAGAGGGGCTTGATCAAGGTGCTCGTAACCTCTTACCTGACATAAACTTGGAAATGAGAGCTTCTCGGTCTGCTTTCAGTTTAAATAACTTGGAGGTGTGCTCATGAAGGTCTTCAAGGTTTTTATATATCTCAGAAGTCTCTTGCTCGCACTTGCTCAGCTCTTCCTGTTGCGAATCCCTCACTACATTCCAACCGCAAAATTATTCTCTTATTCAAAAATTCTAACCTCGGAAATATCATCTTCTACTTGTATTCCGACACCTCACGTAATCTGTTAGAAGTCTGAGGTCGCCCCCGTGCTCGTCACTGGAATTACAGCAAGGCATTTTCACTCAAGCTTTCAAAAACCATTCATACATCCCTTGTGGTCGTTATTCTCCCACAATGGAACCCTATTTCGCCCGCAACGTCTTTGCCAAAATTCCATAAAACCACAAGAGAACACGCAATGGAATCAAAATGCTGAGCAATCAACCGAACCTTTTTTGATGAACTGATCTTCGGCTTCCAAGCTCTTCGACCGACCCAATAACTCCTTGACATCCTCTACAACAAGACATAGAAAAAAATTTAGAAAGAGCTCACCACACTTAATCAGAAAAAACAAGCTTACGCAATTCAGCAAGCACACAACACCCCACAATAAAATTGAACTCGCCATCACTTTCACGGTACAGGTACCGTATTTTCAAATCTAAATTAAATGCGGCACCCCAAAATCTCGTACAATAACTAAACATTGATTTCGACAGTACACCTCAACGTCAAGACTCACGTCAGTTTTAGGCCATCTACCCCCCAAAACCTTAAAACCTTTTATAAGTTTTGCATACGACATCCAAATAGCACATTCTTTGGCGCGTTGTAATCCTCTTTGATTTGCTAACAAGAAAAATTCAAAACATGAGCCATTATTACAATATTAACTATACTCATCGCTCAGAGTCCCATGTAGGAGTGGTGAATTTGAATAAACAAAAAATAGAAACTTCACCAGAATCCATTGCAAAACCCAACTCCAGTTCAAAATCCAAGAACAGAAAAACTCCAGCGATCTAACCTCGGGAAGAAGCTCGAATCCAGGACGCAGCCGCAGTGGCGTCACTCAACACGCTCTCCACCTGCGACTTCCAAGCATCCATGCTCTTGAAAATGTGGCCGAGCTCCTTGTCCAGCTGAGCTCCACTGAGAGCGCCATAGCTCCCATTCCGTTCCATCCCTCAATTGTAGCTCAATTGTAGCTGGAACCCTTGCCCAGAGCATCACACCTACGATCCATGCAAAAAATGCTCTACAAATATTTTTCGTTCAGTACAGCAACAGGCTTGAAGAAGCGTGAGTTGCAGCAGCAGCAGCAGCAGCAGCAGGGGGCGATGCGTGAGGCTCCCAATCAATGACAACGACGGAATGGCGGCGTTTCAATTCAAAACGAGTGGGAAACCGATATCTGGGTGGATACCCGCGAACATGTATCCGGTTCTCTACATTGTCGTGGAACGGGATAATTGATGATCGCATTGTTATTCCCAAGGGTTCAATATTTTTCTCTTGTGGCAACAAAGAAAATTTCTACCATGTAGCCATGCTTGGAAAGAAATCATTTTGCATCTACACATTTGGACTTAATTCATTCAATTTTGATGAATTCATCTATACTGTGTACCCTGTGTTGTTGCCTGTGTTGTTGCCATAGTCA
This sequence comes from Climacium dendroides, assembly GCA_950106755.1. Taxonomy (NCBI): domain Eukaryota; kingdom Viridiplantae; phylum Streptophyta; class Bryopsida; order Hypnales; family Climaciaceae; genus Climacium; species Climacium dendroides. The sequence continues at coordinate 13,481,814 of OX467092.1, forward strand.
AAACAAAAATAAAAGTAATTTTTTAATTTTTGGATCCAAAAATTACTTCAAATTTCAATAACTTTCACACCATACATCCAAATGCCATGAAACCAAGCTGGTGCACCCCTCCTCGCCAAGGGCTTTTCGACAGTACCAAGCACATGATTGGGGGATGCATGGTCCGGGATATCTCAATGTAATAAACAAAACAAACAAACAAACAAATTTAATTCATCTACTAGTGTACCCTATGCCGTTGCCATAGTCAAAACAAAAGTAAAAGTAATTTTCTAATTTTTTTGTTTATAAAAACTTCAAAATTCAATAACTTGCACATTGTACATCCGAATGCCACGAAACCAAGCTGGTGCACCCTTCCTCGTAGAGGACTTTGTGACGGTACCAGGAGACACATGGTTTGGGAGATCTCAACGTGACAAACAAACAAACAAAACAAAACAAACAACCTAATTTAAGGTATAGATATATTAACAATCATCATTCATTGTTTGGAAACCAAATTTGATTTTTAGGACCTAATATTGATGTTTGGCAAAAAATAAATAAACTGATTGTGACATTTTGCTATCACAAACATTGACAATCATAAAGGATCCATTTCTGACCTTTAAGAATTTATAGTAGAGAAAGGAATGAAAATCTGGAATTTTCACACAAAATAAATTATTGATTATTTTATATAAGATTTTCATTTTTGCAAGTTTTTTTTTTAATCTTTTACATCTCTATTTCAACTAATTTGGAATTTTGTACAAAAATCACAAAGCACCAAGTAACTAAAGAACCTATTCCATATATCACAAAGCACAAGTAACCAATTATTCAAAATCCACTTAGTGGAATTGCAAAGATATGAGAAAAATTGATATATACATATTTTTTTCCCTCAAAAAAATTTAAAAAATTCACTAAAGGATTCAATGGGGATGCACACCTAAAAATACATCTTAACATTGTATTTAGATTTTCCTACCTCTCTTGTCAACCTAAATGATTTGGGAGGCTTCATGTCTCATAATTTACCAATGACAAGCCTATGTTTATGTACTTTTGCACAACGTTGAAGATGGCCACTATATATGGCAAGAATCTTGTGTTTGTGTTTTTTTGTAACATTGAAAATAGCTACTACATATCACCACATATTGGTACAATGCAATTTGAAGTGTAATTTTTAAGGCAGACCATGAAGAATTTGAAGCACATGAACAAACCACTTATTTTGAATTTTGAATTCATTTCAACAGAAGTTTGAGAAGCATGCACATTTCCAAAAACATTCTAGTCAATTCCCATTCTCAAAATAACATTGACATCAGAACTAAAAGATTAAGCTAGGGACACTCAAAATTTTCACTTTTTGCACTAGGCATAGCTCCTATTTTACACTAACCAAGTTTTATATCAGTTTTGGTAGCAAATGAAAGAAAGTTGCAAAGATATCAAAGAATTTAAATTGTCCGAACTTATATGCAAAAGCTGTGAAAGTTCACAATTTTATCAATAAACTAACACTTGAACCATGGTTCAAGCACTCTACATCCTCCTAATCAATATGTACCCATCGTAGAAGATTTTAAAGAGTTCATTTGGGGCCTGTGTTGATTATAAGTGTCCCTACGAAACATACAGTTTGATAGGTCTCGGGAAGATGGAGATCGAGGTGTATCCCCACGGAACATACAGTACTCAAATGAAAGCACTATTAACACTATTTTCTAAGTAGTAGAGATGGTACATGGCCTTGCTGGATATTAGAAAAACAACTCAAAATACATATAATCGGTTTCAGATCACGTAGTCAGACCAACCTTTGATTAGATGGTCCATAGTGTTACTAGGAATCTCCTCCAACTTCGTAGGGCGCTGTTTCCCACCAATAAGCCGAGCAGGGTTTCCAACAGCAGTCGTCCTTCGAGGTACATCAATAAGAACCAGAGACCCAGAGCCAATTTTAGCACCATCACCAACGTGAATATTTCCAAGCAGAATCGCTCCAGCACCAATCAGCACCCCGTCTCCAATCTTGGGGTGTCTATCACCAATGACAGAACCAGTACCTCCAAGAGTAACACCATGCAATATCGACACATTGCTGCCAATGGCTGCAGTCTCCCCTACCACCAACCCTGTTGCATGATCAAGGAACAGTCCGGAGCCAATTCTGGCAGCCGGGTGGATGTCCACATGGAACACTTCGGATACCCGGCTTTGCATTAAAAATGCAAGAGATTTGCGGTCGTGCTGCCAGAGCCAATGTGACACCCTGTACGCTTGACAGGCGAGAAAGCCCTTGTAATAGAGAAGGCAGTGACAGTAGGAGGAGCATGCTGGATCCTTGGTTCTCACGGCCTGCAAATCTTCCCTTATGGCGAGCTGAATGTCCTCATCGCTGTTGAAGATGTCCACTATCAGACCGAAGAGCTGCGTGCTGAGGAGAGTCGGGTTGCTCAATTTGTTGCTGAGGTGGAATGCCAGAGCGCGCTCCAATGACCTACAAAAGGTGAGCGACCAGTGAGCTACAAGGTTTCTAATGGGAAAAAAACATCCAGACATTATTCTAAATAGTACCAAAGCCCAAAGAAGTTACATTCACCTGTAAATTTTTTTTTTGGAGACGTAGGTTTGCTAGCTAAATATGTGGAAGCATTACAACATCTCCAAGATGACAATCCCAGTGGAGAAATGGGGATTTCTATTTACAGCTGCTCAGACCCACCACCAAAACATGACCCTAATTCATAATATGAATGAAGAAATCTCTCATTGGTCACAATGCCCAAGTGAGCCTCCCCTAGAGAATTGGAAGCCGTATGCCCCGAATTAGAATTCAAAATGACAAAAAAATAGATCGTACGACCCCCAAAATTGAAATTTAGTGAATGAGGCCTCTACATTAACAATAGCCAGGCTTAGCTGTAAATAGAAATCCTGCTTATAACAAGGAGTTGCTGGAAATGTTCGAGCTACAGAATGAGTAGTATTAGCGCTATGTCAAAAGGTGAAAAACTGCACCTCCAATATAAATAATAGACTGACACTAAGTAAATAGAACATAGAGTGTAGTGCTTGAAAACAAATTCACATCCACGATAAACAGATGAAACCAGTGCACACACCTGTGAGATATGACTGATGAATAAAAGTACGATGCAAGGACCGGCTCCTTCTCTGATTCCAGTCGAGCTTCCAATTTGATTGTTTGCCAAATCTCGTCAACATTCGAGTGTTGTTGTTCAGATGCCGTCTTCGAAGAGGTCGTTTTGCTGCCAATTGAGGGTGATCCGTTCAACCCTCGCGCTATTACATCCTCTCTAGCCTCTTGAATAGACGTGGCAAGCCCGGTCGTCACTCGCTTGGGCTCCTCTTTGGTCACTTGTGCATCGGAGTTCTCAGATCCGCATTCGTCCAAGAAGACCACTCGCGTGAGCAGTCCTCGTCTATTGATTCTGCTTGTGACTTCCCTGACAAGCTTGAGCTGATCTCCGTACAAAAGACTTGTAGATGAGGAGGAGCATTCCGATCTCTTGGACGACGAAAGGGATGAAGACCGAAGAGATAAGGACACTGGGCTGCACTTGACGCAACCTTGGGAACAGAATTTAGATCCTGAGGGGGTCGCTGCCCACGAGGAGCTGGATGGAGCTAAGGTGGTAAAAGCTACAGAGTCCATAGCCACCGTCAAACTATCAATTCAAAGCATGGAATCAGCTTGCGAACTCTCGCGTGGAGCTGATTGCCCTTCAACTCCCTAATTCCGACACGGTGGTTTAGTCTCCAGATAGAAGGAACATAAGAACCAGAAGAATAGTCAATAGGAATGGGAAGCCGGGCACTCCAACGCAGAGCGTTCATAAAACACTCGCCTAAAATATGATATACTGGCGCTAGTTCTCTTCCATTTCGTTCGCAAATCCTGATTCGAATTCGGTTTTGCTTTGTCCCGGTCTCTCAAAGAATTGATTCCCAAGTTCCGGCCTCAGAATTTGAACGTATTACGACCCAGTGGCTTGCCACGATCTATTCATACATACAAGAAACAATAGATCAAAAAATGCATATTACTTTGAGATCAGCCCGCACAGGAACAAGGATTCATGGTTTTAAATTGACCGATTTGATTGATCACGTGATTCAGAATGGGAAAATTCTACATTACCATAATCAGTGAACAACGTCGCATATGCAATATTGAACAGCCCCACGGACCATCAAATTCGCGCAATTGAAGCTGGCAAGGTGGCTTTAGACAAGGAAGCAAGAACCAGAAAAACAACCCGGCAATGGGGAAATTATCACCAGAAGACTGCCAGAGAAGCAACCGATCGAATTTGCATTAGATACAAATGAATCAATTTCAAATATTGGCCACTATCACACAATGCACTCCACAAATCATTCATGCCCCCATGAGAGAAAGATCAACTTTACCTTCACGAAAACAGAAATTGATAAACCGCGAGCTTCTCGCCACTTGGCCTCCCCTCAAATCACCGTGAACAGACACTCACTGTCATTTGCCCCTCCGCCGTGCTGACAAAGCAACCCCAAACCAATCAAACTCTCACATTACCAAATCAAATCCGTACCAAACAGTACTATTATACTCCACAAATACCTCTCTTCATCAGTGTCACCGTTTCAGAAAGATTTCAAAACTTGAAAACTATGGAAGATAGTAAAGGCGGGAACTCTACACTCTACACTCATTTTGCAAAACCAAATCCGTAGTTCGAATTTCATTTTCTGGCAATAAGATTTAAAGTTCTCTGCATACCACGTGAAGATGTAACTCACATTCCGAATTCAAAACTTGAGAGAAATACGTCCAACAGTAAAAGGCGAGCACTCTACACTCCCCACTCATTTGCAAAAGCAAACCTATATCTCGAATTTCATTTTGTCGGCAACCAATTTCCCAGGGAGGGTAAACTTCCGCAAAATCACATGAAGAAGTACCTCACACTCCGCAGACTGAATTCACGGGATTGGAAGCTCCCAAACTACAATGCGAGCTTCAAAATCTGCACCCACAATCATAAGAGATCCCAGCACCAAAAAATTGATTTTCCCGTACTGGTGTAGTCCTCGAAGTGCGAGATCATGTGCGAATTCGGTAAAGTTTCACACCTAAAAGACAAGGCTGGCAAGCCAAACCCTGCTGCAAACCCAAAAGTCCTCCCCCGTCGGCGATTAAGTTATATTAACAATCTGATGAAATTGGGGATGGAAAGAATCCACGGAGGGCATCAAGGAACGGGCGGGGACCAAGGGGGATGCACCTCAGCAACGGATCAGATTGGAAACAGTGTGTCGAATCTCACGGTGGTGAAAGTCTGACAGTGCTGCTGCAATTTTGCAGCTGGAAGCCGTGCCTACCGTTCTTGGATGAAAAATGGATGAATTGTTGCATCCGACCTGAAAAGTCCCATCCGACCTGAAAAGTAAAAAAAAAAAAGGACTTCTTGAGGTCGGCCCCCAAAAGGCAATCAACCTTGAAATTTGAGCTCATTTTGGAAGCGTGTGCTTTCCTTGAAAACCAAAACATTGAGTTGATTTCTTCATTCAAGGGCTTTCTTTTGGCTTTTGGGTGCCGGATTGCATTGAATAAAATAATTTGGCTAAAAAATTGGCAAATGAATGTCCAAAAGAATTGGATGAAATTTCCAAATTGTGGATGAAAACTAAAGTATAGACATGTGATATGTGCTAATGTGATATTTTTTTTATCGAATATGTGAATGAATGTTGAAATTTGGAGCACCACTATAACATTTTTATATTGCTATTTTGACACTTCTTAAAAAATGAAAAAAAGCCTTGATCGGTTCCTGATTTTTGGGCTTCTCCTACTGAATTTGGCAGCAATGTGCTAATTATTACTATCATTATGAAGATGGTTTCAATGTTTTGGAAAAAAGTAGGCAGCTAGTTCAAAGTTAATGAATGGAATTGGACCCCCCCCCCCCCTCAAATTGCAAATTGAAAAAATCATCAAAAAATTCAGTAAAATATCTATAAATTTTATATTTAGAGTAAAAATTTATAAAATAACAAGACTCAATACTGAAAAAATAGGTTCATTATAGGAATTTAAAAAATAGTTGATAAAACTCAAAAAATATTATGATTACTAGATGATTCGATTTGTAGAGATGATGCAAAATTTCATTGAAAGAAAGAGAGAGAGTTTTATTAGGAGTGGGGGTATGGTGTTTTAGGATTAGGGCTTGGATGGAACTCTTGATCATGGCATTAGGGTTTGATCATCTACTCAACCTATGATTGCTTGCCTTGCCTTACACAATATAAGTAGGGCTATATATACTCCCTTAGTCCAAAAATAAGGGCTATTTTATATTAATGCCCAATTGTTGACCCAATTTCAAAACCACCAAAATCAACCTATTAGAGTGCTTCTAAAGATCTTTAATCTTTTATTTGTTTGAAGTCCAAAATCTAAATAGTGAATATAGAGGTTCCAAGGGCTTTTTTGAACTTAGAACTTTTCATTCATTAAAACCAATGCTTCACTTTTAAAATGACACACTTTCTATACAATGTATTTGGTGATATAAGTATATATACATAAATGCCTACCAATCTTGGGTGAAAAATGGATGAATTGTTGCATCTGGCTTAAGAAACATGCCTCATCCAACTTAAAAAGTAAAAAAGGGCTTGTTGATAGGTCGGCCCCAAAAGGCAATCAACCTTGAAATTTGAGCTCATTTTGCAAGCATGTACTTGGCTTGAAAACAAAAACATTGAGTTGATTTTTTCATTCAAGGGCTTTATAGTGTTGGATTACACTAGAAAAAAGTAATTTGGCTAAAAAATTGGCAAAAAAATGCCAAAAAATTTGGATGAAATATCCAAATTGTAGATGAAAACCAAATTACAAACATGTAATATGTGCTAAATTGCTAATGTGATATTTTCTATTGAATATGTGGATGAATGTTGAAATTTGGAGCACTAGTATAACATTTTATATTGCTACTTTGACACTTCTTAAAAGATGAAAAAAAAAAAACTGCTTGATTCTCAATTTTCAAACTTCCCAGGCTACTAAATATGATGGCAATGCTCTAACTATTTTTGTCACTGTGAAGATGGTTTTAGTATTTTGGAAAAAAACAACAGTTAGTTCAAAGTCGCGTTCAAAGTTAGTCAATGGAATTGGAGCCCCTCTAGTTGCAAATTGAAAAAATCCACAAAAAAATCAATGAAAAAATCTATAAAATCTCTATTTAGAATAAAAATTTATGAAATGACCAAATTTGGTACTGAAAAAATAGGTTCAATATAGGAATTAAAGAAAAATACTTGGTGAAACTCAAAAAATCCTAAATAGTAGATGATTCAATTTATAGAGATGGCACAAAATTTCATTGAGAGAGAGAGTTTTGTTAGGAATAGAAATATGACACTCTAGGATTAGGGCTTTAATAGAGCTCTTGATCATCGCATTAGGGTTTGGTCATTTGCTCAACCTATGATTGTTTATTTTGCCTTACACAATATAGGATAGACAGATATACTACTTCCTTGGTCCAAAAATAAGGGCTACATTATATCAAGGCTTAATTTCGACTATAGAATTTTTCATTCATCCAAACCAATGCTTTACTTCTTTTTTTTAAGCATTTTCTATACAATGAATTTGGTAATTGATATATATATATATATGCATGTGTGTGAAAATATGCAAAAATTCAAGAAAGGATTTGAGTGCTAAGGGATTCAATTGGGTCATCAATTCAACCCAAATGCTTTTTTATTGAAAGTTGGACCAATTTCTTAATATCATATAGTTGCTTGTATGGTAGTTTTTAGTTCCAAAAATTGGACCTAAGTGTTAATACTATAATTGGATGCCCATGTATTTTTGACCCAATTTTCTACTTGAGCTTGATTTGAATTGGCGCTATGTTTGTAAATTAGAGCAACTTTGATTTGAGCTTGGATCCACATATATAGTCACCATAAGTGTCAAAGGCACAAGAACTAGAGAACTAGAAGTACAATAGTACACACAGATAGCTCTTACAAATATATATAGAGACAAGATACAAGACAATGCACAAACCTTGCTACCAAATGTACACTTACTAAAAATTAGACACTTCATTCATTGTATTGTTCTTTAACCTTTGAAGTCCCACTATTCCTACAAGGGACAAAATAAATTTTGGGTAGGTTTTTTATGAGCTCAATTTTTGGTGAAACTTTTTGAATATTTTTTATAAGGTCGAAAAACTTATTAGCTTTCTAAGAATTGATTTTTATTTCAATTGGTACCCAAGAGCAAAAGTTATACCACAATAAATTCAAAGCAAGGGAGACCAAGCAACAAAAGAAATCCACAAAAAATTGAAATAAAAATTTTAATATTTTTTTCTCATAGACTATATTTTTACCTAAATGGGTAGCTTTAATTTATTCCATTTGGATTAGTAGTGTAAAAGGTATAGAGCTTCTTGTTTTGGGAACAATCAAAGTATCTTCTTGAAAAAATCTTTTTCTTTCACTTTGAATGCTAATATCTTTCAATCTATATGGTCAAACATCACAAAATTTTTATAGTACACTTTGAAATAAGTGTAGTACAAGACTCTACAATTAGATTCTAAAAAACATATTTTCTTTTGTTTCTTAAAAGAATGTAGTAGAAATAATAGTTTTGAATGTTTTCTCTTTATAGAAAAATGGTCTTGGAATTTTAGGAGTTAAAAATAATTACAGATTCTTCATTTTAATTGTAGTAATATAAGACCAATTGTTCAACTAAAGAAAATCATGTCAATAAAATTTCTTATCCAAAGCCCTTCAAAAATTAGAAAACAATTCTAAATACTTTGTGAATCAATGAATAGAAAAAAATAGGAACTTACTCTTGAATGCCACATTTAACTACTTCTAGACTTTCTAGTGAATCCTAGACAAAAACATTCAAAGACCTCCAGATACTAATATCTAGAGATTTCTAAATGTTTGTGTAGATCTTAAGATGTTTTGTATTGATCTTCCAATGTTTTGCATAGATCTCTTGATGTTTTGCATAGATCTTCTGATGTTTTGCATAAATTCCCTAATGTTTTGCATTATCTCCTAATGATCATTTTTTTATTATTAATTTTGGACCCTTTGAAAGTCCAAAAGTAGTTAAACACAACATTTGTGTTGTATAATATGGAATTTTAAATTATTGTAAATAGTAGCCAACATTTTGGCAAAAGTCTCCAAGGCTCTAAAGATGCTTTAGGATCTCTAAGAACCTTGAGACCTCAAGGGGTGCACTCCCCCTTTTCTTGATGTTAGTGTGTAAACAAAACTTTGGATCCCCTATATACTTTTTGAATTTTAAATAAAATTAAATGAAAAAAATATGAATAGATTTTTCTACTTTGAAAGTTTATGTTTTGAATTATTGATATTTTTATTTGTTAATAATAATTAGTTACAAATTTTTGAAGTAAAAAGATATACTATAGAATTGAAAAATAACTTTCACACCCCTATATTATATAAAAAAAAATTGTCTAAAAAATGAACAAAAATTCCTAAAAATAACTCTCTATTGAAAGCTCATTTTGAGTTGAATATTGATGCAATGGTCATCTAAATGTGTTCTCTAAAAATATTTGAGTTAAAAAAACATGTCATTTTAGTGCATTTTTAACCTCTTCTAGAAATCATTCCATATTTTATTTGAATTTGAAATTTTGAGAGTAGAATCCTATAGTCATTAGTAAACAATGCTCAAAATTTGAAGTTAAAATTATAGTTTATTAAAAACCACTTGTTTGTGCACATGGTTTGTTGTAGTAGAACTAAGTGCACCCCTCGGGCTTGAGACACCTTTCAAGTAATTATAGAAAAATAATCTATAATATCTTTTCTAGAACATCCATTGAATTAGACCTTATTTTATCCCAATTTTTGTTATAGAGATTTCAAATATTTTATTGATAAAAAAAATATAGTGGAAGATTGGTTTTATTTAATCTCTAAAGGATGGAGGATGTTGTGGAAGAAAAAAATTCCCAAACTATCAATTTTTGATACATTGTCCACAATCAAAAACTATTTAAAAAAATTCCAACCATTCAAAAATGTACTAAATAGATAAGACAATGTGTAGCAAAGAATTCAGCCCATTTGAATCCATGTATTAAAAGATTATAATGTTTGAAGTGACCATGTGGATTGAAAGATTATAAAATTTTGAAGTGAGAATAAAAACTATTTTTTATTTTTGTGAGTTAGGATTTGTAGACTTTTAGTCCTCTTGGAGTAAAAAAATTTATCTACTCAAAAATCACCCTACAATGCAAGGAGGCTGTAATAAGTAAATTGTTAATATACACTTGAGTGATTTCCTGATGATTTCTTGTACAATCAAAAAATACTAGCAACCCTATTATATCCAACTCCTCTACAATATAGGCATAAATCTTTATAGACAAAGTATTTTTTTATGCAATAAGATGCTTTTATTGTATCATATCAATGTACTTGTCTTCTATTTCAAAAATGGATGCTCGTGATATTTATCAAAGCAGCCAAATGTGAAAAAGTTGTATATAATTTTGGTGAAGTCCAAGAACATTGATCTTGTCGTCATTAGAAGAATCAATTGTCACCCTTTACACCTTGACTTATTGCTTCACTAAGTATTTGATGATCATGTAAAGATAACAAGTCCTTCATATCATCTTATAGCTCCCCAATGAAATTGATCCATGAGTGCTTCTTTATCCTAATTGATATCACATGCTAATTGTCTAAAGTCTAATGATGCAAATTGTGATCCTTGTCATGCTTTTCAAAAGCCTTTGCAAATGTCGCTAAAAATAACTTGAAATTGTTGAAGAATGATGATATCTTTTCGAATAGAGCTTGTTTTATAAGCAAAGTTCCAACTAAACCCACTCATGACTTGTTTGTTGCATAGAATCAATGTTGAAAGAAGGTATTAAACTAAATTTGATTGATAAAATCCTCGAAACTTTGAGTTCTTACTATCAAACTTCTCAAGAAGGTTAATCCTTGGTTCCTTGAACTTTGAAGTATTTAAATGTTTGTAATCAAAAAAAATTTAGATAATTTGTCATTTTATCCTTTTTAATGTTTTTTATAAGGGTCAAGTTGTTTCCATTTAGTTGTGAAGAGACATGTTGTCAAATAGTTCACACTAGTATAACAAGGGCTTACAAATTAGGGTCAATTTGACAAGATTAGAAGGGTGGCAATTTGACTTAGTGTCTATTTGGATCCATTGTTGGACTAGTTGTTATGCAACTCTTCAAGTGTCTATATAGCTAGGTCCATTGGACTTTAGTCTTGTGAGATGGTTAAAATTGCATTTATGTTAGCAGCTTGTAGATCCGTAGAACCCTATTGAATTCAAATCTTCAATTATTTGAATTATTTGTTTATGCCACTAGCCTATGAGAGGTCTAGGAAAGCATTTTTTAGTCAAACGCTTGCAAGTAAATTGGAAAATTGACTTGACAAATCAATTTGTCAATTTTGCAAATGGCGAAGTCCAAGACAAACTTAGGAGTGAAACTGGTTGACAACTGAATCAGGTAGCATGGAAATCAAATTGCAAGAGAGAAGTGGGACTAAGAAGTGGACTTGCCGGGTGGACGAAGGAGTTGGGCAAGCGTAGAAGTCAAATTGGCAACAAGATAAGTTGCTTGTTATTTAGGAACAATTGAAGAAGATTTGAATTTGTAATATGTTTAATGGACATTTTCTTTATTTAAATTGTATGTGTTGATATTGTTGTGGAAGTTATGATTGAGCGATTAGCCTAGAATTTATTTGCAGCAAATTGTAGTGTCTAATGGTTCATAGAAATTAGCAAATTGATAGGTTTGTAGATCATTGAGTCTAGTTGAAAGAGGTTGACAACCAAGCTATTTGTACTTGAGAACCAGTCAGCAGGTTACTAGACTTAGCAATGGACTAATGAATCAATTCTAGCAATTTGGTAATTTATGGTGAATTGGATCTTATTGATATTAAAAGAGAAACTGGTAGTTATAAATTGATCCAATTCACTTGTGGCATTGTCAACAAGCCTCGTGATTGTGTTCAATTGACTAGTGATTTAGAAATTAGTGGAGTCCAATTTAATTTGTTGCATAATTGGGCAACATACGGCATGGTGTCCAATTGCCAATATTGAGTAGATTGAATTAAAGCATTCTAGGACTAATTGACAAATAAATACATTTTCTACTATAACCTACTTTAAAAGTGACCTTAGATACCTAAACAATAGACAAATTGATCTTTTTCCAAAGAACCCCTATACTAATAGGTCCTTGGATTTTATCCTAGGATAGGAAAAATCCAACTTACAATATTGAATAGATGGATTTTCCCTTGAATTAGTAGCATCATTAAATTTCTAAATGAAAAACCTTGAGAGGTGATGCTTGGCATAGATTAAGAAGTTCCAATCATGTGATTATTTTTTAGTATAGTAACAAATTCTTTAATATGGTTGGTTCTCATTGACAAGGCCTCGATGGCTTTAATTTAGAACAATGTCCAATTTTGATTTAGGCAAATCAACCATATCGGTATTACACCTCTTGACATATTAATTTTGAAGAGAAGCTAAGCATTAGAGGATCTTTGAGGTCATTAGAAGACCACGAGTTCTCAAGATGTTTCTATAAGTCCACCTTCGTTGTTGATTTCTATGGGAACAAATCTAACATTGTCAAGACGCTACCACATTAGACAAGAAATTTATTATACACAGCTAGAAATGTCAATATAAGTTAATTGAAAATGAAAGACAATATAGAAAATCCATTGAGTTGATTTTCTATCTTTCATTTGACCATTTATCTTACAAAAGTTTATTGATGGCTAAGTGAAAAAATGAATTCAATAAGATTTTGAGAGATAAGATGGTAGAGAGTTTGTTTTTTTAGTGAAATGCATTGTTCATCATAAATCCTCAAAAACTATGGGATAGTTTGAAGATGAGAGCTTGCTCGTTCATTGTTAAAACATAGGAGTTTTGTAAAAAGTTAAATTCAAACCTCATTAAGGTATAGTAGAATAAGTTTTTTTCAAGAAAACTTTGAACTACAAAAAGTTAGGTAATCAATTTGAGTTTCATTTGCAAAAATCCGTTTTAGATTTAGAGCCTCCAATCAAAAGTTATGAACAAAATCAGAGAGGGATTGGAAGGGACATTTTTTAGTTCACATTTTCAATCATCCTCTTTGAATTTTGTCCATAACTTCTGATTCGAGGCTCTAAATCTAAAACGGATATTTGTAGACAAAACTCAAATTGATTTTCCAACTTTTCTTAGTCAAAGTATTCTAAAAAAATACTTAAATACCTAAATGAAGTTTGAAATTTCACTTTGAACAAAATTCTTGCTTTCAAGTTAAATATAAGTGGTTGAGATCCTACTAATCCTAATTTATATATCCTACATAGGTTATTTTACCTAATAATATCCCACTTGTATGAAGATCTTGTTTTCTCCTCTCAAAACACTCTCAATAAGAGGTCTTAGATCTCCTCAAATGAGTATTTCTATAAAAAAAAAAAAAATTCAATTTAAAGGTGAGTAGTCTGCAACCTTTTTTAAAATGCTAAATTTTTTTTAAAAGAGGGATAAACCAATCTTAAATTCATTAGGAAAAGTTTTAGGCCTAAAAAGGCCGCCAATTTTTGGTTTTCGACCCCTCATTAGTGCAAGTATAGAAAAAAAAATTGAAAATAAATAAATATTTAAAAACATCCAATCTGATGTGGCAATAGTATTCAAAGAATAAAAAATAAAAAATATATATATTTTTTTTTTCTATAATTGCATTGTGGGGGTGCAAACCTCGCAACTTCTTTGAGGTCTGAATTTTTCCTAATGAGAGGAGGATAAATTGCATCCTCTAAAATGCTTTGTGCTTTTAAGAATAGATAAGATATAAGACAAGGCAACACTAAATGGTTGTTCTAAAACTAGTGTTGGCAAGACCAAAGAGTGTCTTGTCTTGCCTCCTATTTATATTAGTAGTTAGAGTCGTTAGAAGAACTTCTGAAAGATTATGATTCTTATAAAAGTTTAGTTTCTAGAAGACTATGGGCATTTGTAAAATACTATGGAAGATTTCATAAGATACTAGAGGACTATCAAGGTATCTAGAAGGCCTTTGGATGTTTGTAACACTAATTAACCTCATGTTCTTGAAAGTTGTTTTGGGTAGGTCTTCTAGAGGCTTTCTTTAAATTCAATTTTAATAAGGTTGCAATAAATCAATGCAATGTTCTTCATTGATGTTGGAAATATAAATTGACATCCTTCTAAATGTATTATTTTCATTGTTTTCATAAAATGATTAATAGAATAGGTATCAAACCTTTTCAATAACATTGTAGGTACTAATTTTTGGACAAAAAGAATATAAAGTAGCTACACCTAATTGTAACCTTGCTTACAAAACCATTTCAAGTAAATTTTTACTTAAAATGTATGTCCTGTGGACAAAAAGTATAGGGACACTTTTGAATACATTTATTTCCAGCTCTTTGAAAATTTATAGTTTATTCATATAGTGTTCCAAAATGCATGTAAAGAAAATTGAGAATCTTGTTTTGAATCTCATCAAGATCCAATAAGTGTTTAAGTATTTCTACCCAAACTAAAATGCATAATTTTAATTCTTAAGAATTATAGCCCTAATATGATGCTAATGATTTTATTACTTGCACTATTTTTTCTTATAATTTTTTGACCTCTAAACCTCCATATTACTATTTTCAAGGAACTCCAAAGTACATTTTTTTTAATGATGGGCTTGAATATACTACTATTGCTTTTGGAACATCCAAATTCATTTATGTTTATATGATTTGAACTTTTCAGCCATTGCACACCATTGCTTAATTACAATAAAGATGGTAGAAGTTTAGCCAATTTTATGATAGGAACTAAGCTCAATTTCTTATTCAAGAGATTTTTGGTATGAATCGTCTTAATGGAGTATTAGTTGCAAGGTATAGTATGTATTTCCTTGCCATATGGTCAAACATCATTTTTGAAGTCAACTTCATAAAAGTTGACATTTTTCTATTGATGTTGATTTTTCAATAGTTTTGGTACAAAAGTCAAATTATTGTGTTTTTTTGAAGTGTAACTTGTATTGAAATTACATCATTTAATAATATGTATTTAAATAATCTCGGATTTCTATCAAATTGAAGGTCAGAATGGAAAATGGTACCTTGTAGTTAATATTTGAAAATCCTTTTTATAGAAGAAAATGTGAATGAAAAGCACACAATTATATTGTTTCATTTGGATTCTATCATATACAACTTGCATTTGTGATTATTCATTGAATGATTTTGAATTTTTTCAAAATATTAAAATAGAATAGGAAAAGGACTTTTTAAACTAACATTAATTTGGTTAATCTATCAATTAGAGCTTGAGTTCTTTTAAATTTTACATATAACATTCAAATGTCATTCTTGGACTTCATCTAAGGGTGTATACAATTTTCTTATATATGATTAAAAACCAAACAATTTTAATACAAAAGCATAAGTATTAGAAAATTTACTTTGTAAATATTGATAAAGGAGCCCAATACATACTTATCCAAATTATAAGAAGGTTTCTACACCTAAAAAAATAAAATAGAACTAATTATAAAATAAGAAGATAAAAATTGGAGGTGATCCAAAACCATCTACACCCTAAGACATTCATCATCAACACATAAAAAACTCTAATGAATATGTGTGGTTTGGACCTAGTCACCCAAATACTCCAATTAATATATCAACGGTCTAAATTATAGCATACATAACATGCTACCTTTGCAACCATTGAAAAAATTCCAATCAAGGATTTTTTCAATCCTCCACGGTAGTATAACCTATGCTACCTATACAATTGGGAGGATTCCAATCAAGGATTTTTATTCAATCTTCAAAGGTACAAATTAAACCTCTCTTAGTGCATCCTCTCTTAGTACATAATTATCATTTATGCAAGTAGTAGGTGACCCCAATTTCAAGTGTTTTTTTCTTAAAAGTAGTGTAATTAGAGCCGACATCTATTAGCTGACCATTATTACCTCTAAATGCATGGACCTCTCAATACATAATCCCAACACCATGCACTAAGAGAGGTTCTACATGTAGTATAACTTGTGCGCTAAACATGATGAAGCTATTTGTATCCAAAAATATGCAAATTATGCACGAATTAGCATGATGTACTCACACAACTTTGGCAATAATTTATCATCCTAATCTACTTCGAGTGATCCTTGCGATTTCACCCTTTCTGAATAAACACTCTCACTGAACATTCCAATTTTCTCCAAAATCGCCACTGAACCAAGAAATTGCCACAAACACACAACTCCTGGTTCTAATGATATGTAGCGTACAACAAAGTCCAAACCACGAGGTAAGATAGCATTAACATACACGGATCAAATTCATACTGGCAGTGCTTGTCTGCAACTCTAATTACAGCACCTGACTTGTTACAGATCAGCCATTATGCTCTCTAATGCACAAAAAGTTTGGCAAAATGCCGCAGTCTAGTCCAGTAGTCCACACTGTCTAGAAGTAGAGCTTGCCAAGGGTAGTTCAGGTAAACTACTAAGCCACATAAGAGTCCAAAACTAGCGGCAGTTCCACATGAGCAAACAAAGCAAGTATTATCCTGCAGTTCAGACTCAGTGTAGTTCTACAGACTTGGCCGTGATACATCCGATCCAAACTAAGGGCAGTTTTACAAACCAAGTCACACAGTGACTGTCCCTTGAGTCCAGACTAAGCAAGCTCGATCTCCTACCCAGGAGCTACCTCAAGGACGTAGAAGACAGCAAGCTAAGTCCAACAATAGATCAATACGGTGACGAGGGGGTGAGAGGGTTCGGCACCATGTGGCTCGATGGGCTCGTGGATTTCTGCACATACTGCTTCTGGAAGTGGAACAGCATCTTGACACCAGGCAATTCCAGGCCCGTTTTGTCATACAGCTGCACGCACCGGTATCCGTTTCTGAGCTCGGTGATGGGCAGGCACGTCTGCCCTTCGAACTCATCTTTGCTTTCTTCGTCATCGTCTCGGACTTCGATTCGGAGGAGGGCTAGTTCAGGCACCCGGAGAGAAAAGTCATACTCCTCGTTCCAGTGGGGAACCCATGTGTCTTCGATCGGTTGGGTTTTCCACTTCGCGACGTCGGCAGGCACTCCTGCAATTAGCACCTGCATACATCCAAAGTCAAGTCTCGTCTCCCGTCCGTGCTCAACCTAAATATTGGAAGGGTACTTCTGAAATTCTATAATAAACAATTTAAAAATTCCAACATGTCCGTACCATCGATTCATGAAAAGCATGAATTCTTTCTTCGTCCCATTGAGATAAATCATGATTTTTATGATACATCCTCAATAAATATTTATTGAATGAATTCCACTTTTCACAACATTCATAATTGAGTGCTTAAAGTTGAACCAAAAAAGACCATTCAAACGTTCGTATTCTGACTTCCTATCATCATGTCATTAATGCAACATAGCAGAGGTAAGCATCGAAGTTCGTTATATTGATTGTACAAAATCTTGTGGTTAAAGTTTGTGATTTGCCTTGATATCATGCCATTAATAACATAGCAAAGAACCAGGAAGCCCGAATTCATCATTCTGATTGTATCAAATGCTTAGCTAAAGTTTGGCTTCCTATTATGCCATTTAATAACAAAGAAAAGAGCGAATAGAGCTGCACGATATATGAGTAGAAGAACGCTTCATAAAGTTCAAGCTCTAAAAGAGAAAATCGATCTTGAGCTAAAGAAGAATGTGATGTTGATTCCAAGTCGGAAGCAGGGTCCTACAAGGGCTAAAAAATGTTACGAAGGTCTTGAAAATCATGTAGAATGAACACCGAGCTGAATCACAGTTAGAAGCTTACCCTAGTGAAGAAATCAGGGGGTGAGAAAAGGTCGAAATGGCGTTTAGAAAATGCCTTATCCCAGCCCAGGCTCATCATCACCTTGACCTGTAATCCAGCAGAAACACAATTCAAGTTTGGGAGTTACTATCTCTAGTTCACAAGTTAGGCTCAAATACTATGAGTTTGCATTCAAAGTATCATTTTAGCTCACTTTGAACAAAATGAGATGGTACACGGCTTATCTACAACTTGGTCCTTGATACACTAAAAAATCCGTTGTAAGTGAAAAGATGTTGCAAGATGGCAAACATGATGTAAATTTCAAGGTAGTTCGCAGGAGAACTTTAATGTTAAATTTGATTTGGGTAGGGAAGCTTAGCACCCTAGAGCCAAGACTCAGTAACATTGCCAATCACTGCATGACTTAAGATCAAGGTGGCACTAATTTTGAAGTCTGGCCAGCGCATACTGGACAAGGATTCACGGTTATAAACAACAAATTATATTAATCGTATTGTGAGCAACTAATAATTCAGATGGGGTCAAACTTAATATCACAAGAATCGATGCAGACCATTGCATGTGTTGGCCAAAACAGAAATAAACTTGGATAAACTTTGAAAGTTCACATACGACCGACTCAAAACTGCTAAAAAAACAATTTTGGCTTCTTGGTCCTTTAGAGATTAACAATTAAGGTAAGGCAACTCACCCTCAAAACCATCTCCACATCCCTCTTTGCTAAGGGGTTGAAAACCACACCACGCGACACATTTTCCAAGAGAAGTTTAGGCTTTAGAACGTAGCCACATCCGCCATTAGACCTGAAACGGCCATGAGCTTGCCAAAGCTCTTTCCCATAACCCTGTAACATACAAATGCCATACATTATATGCCGGTCAGGTCCTTGAGATAATTCTATGCACTCCAAAAAAATCCCCTTGGATAACTTTCCAGTATATAAACCCCGGAGAATTACAAGGATATAAATACAGATAGATATTAGGCAAAATCTAGACCAGAGACCAGTGAACTCAACGAAAAAGAACTGATATAAACTCAACACTCAAACTTGTGCCCAAGCCTTACCTTTTCAAATCACAAAACCTTGTATACTTTATTTTCAAAACAGTGTTGCAAACAAGAAACTGACCTGCATGTTGAGGGCCACCATTTGACATCCATGATTCCAAGCGAGGATAGGGTTGTAGTTGGATGAGTCAATTCGAGTACCAGCAGGATACACACGTAAAATGTTCCGCTCCGTGAATCTATCAAACAATAAGTTCGTTGAGAAAACAGTACTAACTTGTTTTTTGAAGGCTCTCCGTACCATCAACATAGCATATGAGAAAGAGATGCAGTCAGTGTCAACAAGACGAGATTAATATTAATATTAACAAGACAGGATTGATCAAACTCCCTCACCCTACTTCAACCATCACAAGATAATAACAGGGTTTTCAGTAAATTTAGACGGTTTCAAGAACTTTTAGACAACATCATAAAGAATGTTTTCTCCATCATTCAAGGAGAGACCTCTCAATGGTCATTTGGAGGCTACCCAGTGATACCATAGAAGGCATGAATATCGCCTATGACCATTAGATTAGGAGGCATAGAAAATTCTCTTTGCTGCGTCGTCTAAATATTCATGGAACAATCTAATTATACTAAAACCCCTGTCTATTGGCAGTGCTAGCAATCTTTGAAACACAATTGAAAAATGAACCACTGGTAACTCAAATTGAACGCAATATTTCGCAAAAGCAAAGTGCAGGTACATACTTGACCAGAAGTTCAGGAAACTGTTCAGCGACATCTTTAATTTTGGACTCCGCAAGACTGATTCGTTTTACTGTTTCTTCATCGATCAGTCGATCTTTCAAGGCAGTTCCCTTCACGGGCTTCACCTGCCGGATGGTGATGAGACGACAATACTCCGGAGCTTTCTTTGAAATATCATCATCGTCACTGTCACTATCATGTCCGGGGATACCCTTGGCAGTTGCTGTTGCTGTTGCTGGGACAGCTCCCTTCGCTCCTGCTGCTGGAGAAGCAGGCTGCACAACAAGAAGGAAAAAATGTTACTTCGAGTGACTACTTCAAAAATCTAAAAACTGCAAATGCAACAAAGTTAGCAGTGTCAAAGTGCAGAAGAAGCGATTCTCAAATGTAATTTGAAAACTCTAAGCCCCAAACCCAATAGGAAATTCTGGCATTAGAACCAAGAGTGTTGACACCCCTGTTGTCTCGATCATTCCACAAAGTGGGCACAAACTGAACCTTGTCAAGTGTTGGGATACCTCGTTGATATGAAGATCTCCCACTTTATCACTCAGAGGCTCCTTCTGTTTGTCTCCCTTCTGGAGCTCCTTGATGATCTTCTTATCTTTAGCAGCCGGCTTTTGGACAGCCTCTTCTTCCGCACGCTCTTTGGGTGGTTTCGTGGACACTATGATTCGCCCTTTCAAATCCTCCGGAGAGGGAAACTGTTTCAACGCCTCGATTGAGGGTGGGTAGAACAGCGCGTCTCCAAAGATTCGCAGTAACATCTGTACACAAACAAAATCATGGGGAAAATGTCTAAATTTATACGTTCACAACATGGTTATCACATACCATTCCATTCCAGGGTAGTATACAACTTGCATACATTTTAAGGTAGAACAAATCAAATTGACCAATCGGCCCACTTTTGAAGTATTTATTCTATTTCCAAACATGAGGAACCTGACGATGAGCCCACATGCAAACATGCCAACCAAGGACAGGACGAAAGGAAAAAAAACAATCCTAACACTGACCTTCGCAAACCTAAGAGAGTCTCCACAAGGACACCCTACTTGGCCTCTATGGCAACTTAAAATGCGTCCAAGGCGTAAGTACGATAACCAATGTTCAAGATGCATTCCAAGTTGCTGTAAAAGGCAACATATGGGGTCCTTGTGGAGATGATCTAACATGAGCCCAAGATAAGTCCCCCCAAAGAATAAGGATCTCTTTTCTGGGCTGACTAATTCATTGATTCCAAGGGTGTTCAGGCAGCACCTCGAAAACATTATGACGTTCATAACAAATAGAATCCTCAATATTGGACTTTCTCATACTCAGGAATTGAGAAAACGAAGCAGACACCTAGAAGGAACAGAATGTGAAGAACAAAAGCTCTACAAAATCTGATGAGTCACAAACCTCTGCAGCTTTGGCCTGCAACTCCTGAGTAAGATGATCCTCAAGAGTGACACAGACGGGATACTGCGACACAAAAAAAGCGTTCTCCTTGATGGCTATCAAGCACTTCTCAAAAGTCACTGGATCGGTTAGTGTGCTGCAAAATGTATTACAAAACATCATATGTTAGAACACTAGAATACACAACCCAAAGAACACTCAACCTCTACAGACCAATTGTAAATGAAAGAAAATCTTGTGCATTCCAATTGCCATTGCCATTGCCATGGCCAATTCACAAAAAAATTGCGTTGGAAAACAAGAAGATGCCTACTTTCCGTGAGTGACCTTGATGCCGCCTACATCATCAGGCCACAAGTCCAATTCCACGACGCGCACGCCGCGTTTGAGCGCATTGACGATGGGCACCTCGCTGCTGGCGCTGCTCAGCTGGTTGCCCGTCAAGTACGAGTTATGGCCAGTGAAGATCCAGTAATGCGAGATCGGCTGCTTCATGTCTTGATACACCTGCAACACATCGCCATAGACAAATCCTCAAAACTCAACAACAAAATGCTATACACCAAGTCTCTAAATCAAGACCAAACCTCCAATCTCAAGCACTCTCTGCTGCAAGAAGAGTCGGTAATACATATAAATCTGTAGAGTATCTTTAGATACTAAGTGACTATATTCTTCTCAGAACTGAAGTCCTTCTCGAAGTCCGCGACAAAGCATGGGAATATAGATAGCACCATTACGGACTCTTATAAAAGAAATATACAACACCCAACTGACGCAAGCGATGACCAAAGCTACAATCTCCAGCACTATCTGCTCGAAGAAGAATTCTTAGTACATACAAACCTGTAGAGTATCTCAAGATACTAGCACGAAAGGGATGTATGATCTTCTAAGAATTGAAGTACTTCTCGAAATCCAGTGACAAGGGAATCAAAAGCATGTGCATCTAGATAGCAACAATACAGACTCTAATAACAGCACTAGACAACACCCAAGCAATGATTGATGGTCCCTAGAAACCTAAGAGCTGATTGCCGCCCCTAGAATCCAAAACAAGCCCAAGCAATGTGAAGGTCGGCGGTCCCTACTTCGGTGGAGATGGCGTTGTTGAGCTTGGGGTTGAGCACAAAACTAATGAAATCCTCCTTCTTCATCTCCAAGCTGTGCAGCTTCGGCACCTTGCTATTCTCCTTGCGATTGAGCTCCAGCAGCCGCTTCGCATCTTCCAGAGTCGCCGAGCCTTCGCCTTGCTCCGTTCGCAAGAATTGGAGCAATTGCTCCGTACCCATCTTTTGGTCGCCATCGCAGTATTTCGTGAAAACCTCCGCAGCCAGATCTTCCCCTACAGCACCCATCTTTTTCTTCCTACTGAATGGAGAACACATCTTGCTCTTCCTTCAGAACTCCTTTAGAGCTTCTTCACAATCCTTACAACACGGGATTCTTTTCAGATTCTTCAACGTCCACTCACAATGCCCTAATGCCAGTCCTTCCGAAAGAAACTCTTGAACTGCAAGCAATGATGCATAAAAGGTTATATCACTCTGTATAGATAAAATTGCTGGAATGGGTCAAAATCTGAGCTAGCTTTCCAGAGGAGAAGGGAAAAGCACTCAAAGATCTGGCAAAGTGGCAATGTCCATCTGTGGCCACTGTGCAGGTTCCGTGACTGCCACTTGGTGAGCAGCTGAGAAACCCTAAATTTAGGTTACCCCTGTACGGTCCTCGTCAGGGTACAGCCGTCCAGTCGAAGACCTGATTTTCTTAAATTTCTTCTTTTGGAACACGTTGAGAATTTTGCAAAATGGGTCTGACTTTATTGCGATTTGTGAGCCTTCGATTGCGTGCCAAGTGCCAACCGGCCACCTCGATCGTCGAATACTTTTTGAATTATTCAGCAATAGAATAGGATAAGATAATAGGTGGATGTGGTCAACAATCCTTAAAAATCGCCGACATCATTGGAAGTCTATTCGTGGAGACTCTGGTCACCCTTAATTTAGAAACTGGGACTGTGTTGCAGGTGAAAGTGCAAGGAAGGTCGGTGATGGTATGTCGGTTCTCTGCATTTGCAAATGCATTCTGGTGCAAAAAAAATTGTGTGTTTCAGAAATATTCCACGATGAAGGTTTTTGATGCCACATGGGGATGTTCTCTTGGAGTAGCCAATGAATTGTTCAAAGTTGAACTAGATTCTATCTTCCCCATTTTTAATATCGGCATTGTGGTGAATGAATTGATTGCTGCCGGTTGCATCTTTGCTTGAGTAAGCATTAGCTAGTCCGCTTGTTAAACGCTCTAATTGCTCTATAATAGGGGTGTCACGTTTCACAATTTGAGCCACAAGCTTTGTTGTTTGTTTTCAAATTCAACCTTGCATGATTCTAAACCCCCCCACAATCTTGTCTGAAAGTACTAAAACCCCTTCAGAAACTTCATAATTGACTCCCTCGAATCATGTCCATTCTCATCAGAATCACGTCTCAAACCCTAACACCCTCAAAGTTTCTCTACAGGCTGAACGTTGTGGTTAACCCTGACGAGTGCATCTCTTCTAGCGTCCTTTCCTCTCAAGCTCTGAAATTCACTAATTAGGTCAAACTTAGTCCCCAAATTAGGTCACAAGTTTCTGCAAATTCTCGCATCCCAGAATGGCGCCCATCTTCTCCTTTTTCTGCCTTGCCATGCTCCTCCCCTTCTCCTCTGCTTCTTCAGAATCTGACTCCCCAATCTCCCGTTTCAAAACCTACTTGCGAATCAATAGCGCCCATCCAAACCCTAATTACTCTTCCACCACTTCCTTTCTCCTCTCCCAAGCCTCACAAATCAATCTCCCCTCCCAAAAGCTCCACTTCATCCCTTCAAAACCTATTGTACTAATCTCATTTCCAGGTTTAATCCCCTCCCTCCCCTCTCTCCTCCTCAACTCCCACACAGACGTAGTCTCAGCTGAATCTTCCAAATGGACTCATCCCCCTTTCTCAGCTTTCGAAGACTCACACGGCAACATCTACGCTCGTGGAAGCCAAGACACGAAGAGCATTGGGATGCAATACCTGGAAGCTATTCGTCTTTTAAAAGCTTCCAAGTTCCAGCCCTTGCGTTCTGTGCATGTGAGCTTTGTTCCTGATGAGGAGATCGGAGGGGATGACGGCATGAAGAAGTTTGTGGACTCGCAGGAGTTTGCGAAGCTCAATGTGGGTGTGAGTTTGGATGAGGGTTTGGCGTGTGAGGAGGAGGGGGTTTATAGAATCTTCTTTGCAGAGAGGTCGGTGTGGAAGTTGGTGATTAGAGCAATGGGGGAAGGGGGACATGGAGGGAAGCTGAGGGATGGAAGCGCTATAGAGAATTTGAGGGAGAGTTTGGGAGCAGTTTATGAGTTTAGGGAAAAGGAGTTTCGGATGTTGAGAGAGGGGGTGAAAGCTGAAGGGGAAGTGGTGGCGGTGAATAATGTGTTCCTACGAGCCGGCACTGCAACGAATGATGTAAGTTCATTGCTCTAACGGGGGCTTAGGGTTTAGGGTTTTAGATTTTCTGTTTGTGCTTGAGAATCAGTTGCATCAAATTAGCTTCCATCATGCTTCCCAAGTTCAGGGTTTAGGATTTTCTGTTTGTGCTTGAGAATCCGTGGCATCAAATTAGCTTTTTAAGGGTTTAGGTTTTGGGTGTTTTTTAGGTTTTGAACACACAGAACTGCGTGGTCGTCCATTTTCGTGTATTTGTCTTCCTTTGTGTATGTGAACGGTAGCTGGTTGGCAATATTGAGCTTGTCGGTCGTTTTCCTGGCATTTATGGGTATCTGTATGCTTCAGTTCTTACAGCTAAATTGCTGTGCATGATTCCTGCGTGCGTAGGGTTTAGGTTCTTGGTGGTTTCTAGGTTTCAAATTTACAGAACGGTATGTTTACCCTCCTTCGTGGATTTGTCTTTGTTTGTGTACGTGGATACGATTGCATTCTAAAGAATCCTTGTTCAGCAACCTTTGGATTGGCATAGAAAGGAGTACCTGAGACCTTGCTTTCTGAAGGTGAGCGCAATTTGAACTAGTGAGAGCTCCCCAAGCCATTGATTGTGCTTGAGATTCCATTGAATCGTACCAGCTTCATCATGCTTACCAAGTGCAGGGTTTAGGGTTTTGGCGTTTCCTAGGTTTCAGACGTACACAACTGGATGTTTCTATTCATTATTTGTCTTACTTAGTGTATGTGAGCATCATAACAATCTAGAGAACCCTTGTTAAGCACTCTCTAAATTGGCATATAAAGGATTTTCGAACCCCTTGTTTTGCAAACATGTGAGCTTCTTGAGTCAATGACCCGTTGTCTTCATTTCGAACAGTCTTCATTTTGCTCGATTTTCTCTGATTTGAAACGACTTTCTCTTATAAATCTTGGATGGCATTGTTCTCACGAAGTCCCACAGCTCTAGAATGTTATGCCTGGCTCTTGGTAATATGGAGCTTGTGATCATTTTCATGGCATTTGTGGGTACGCCGCAGTTCATTTTAGGTCTGGTGTATTTTGTTTTTCTCACACATTTGTCTTCCTTCGTATTTGTGGACACTAGAGGTTGCTAGTATGGAGCATGTCGTTCATTTTCGTGCCATTTATGGGTCGAGTACCTGTAACCTGCAGTTATTTCACCTAAATTCCTGTGAATGATTCCTGCATGTATACTTAAAATCCAAAATTTGAAATTCTTCTAAGCAGATTGCCGATTTACCATGAAGTGTTTACATTTGCAAGCTTGAAACACATCGGAGTTCCACCCATGGAAAGAGGCATCTGATGTGCGATTTGGTGGATTTAGGGTTTTGTGATGAATCTGCAACCATCAGAGGCAGAGGCAGGGTTTGACATTCGAGTACCACCATTTGTGGATATGGAGGAGCTTGAGACCGAGGTTCGAACCAAGTGGGCACCCGCCTCCCGCAACTTGACTTACACAGTGAGTTCTACTTCATTGTCACCTTCCTTTTTGACGAGGTTTTTTGTTAGCACCCTTGTTGTCTTCTTCTCCTGCTATTCAATCCGAGGATCATCAATGTAAGGTAGAGGATTCTATTTGCGTCTTTCTTAGCGGTTATGTAGGACTGTGTTCTTTGGGAGATTAGTATAGAGCTTTGTAGAGATTACTTTAGATCCAAAAGAAATTATGACTGGATGAATTTCTTATGCAATCATTCAAAGTAGGAGATTGTAGACCTCTACTGAAAGGACCGTAGACAACCCCATTTCCGTTTGAAAATCAGTTGCCATAAATATTTAGCCAAACCATGCCTGCACCCGACTTGAATGCCAACCAAGTGTATGAATGAGGTGTTGTAAGTAACAGGGATCAGGTCCGAAGGGTTTTAGCACCCTCTATCTTAGCTTATAAATTACACCTGCACATATAAGTGAAGCATAGTTGCAGAAATGATTAGTTTAAAAGTGCATGAGAAAGTACTCAAAAACTAAGCTCCAGCTTATTGGCTGTAGTTGACTCAACTAGAACCACGAGCTTCAAAGGGACTGCGAATACCAACAACTGCCAGTGATATGAACCCGTGGTGGAATTTATTGCAAGAGGCTGTAGCCAAAGGCGGAGGAAAGCTGGGAGCTCCCATGGTTCGTCCTTCAGCTTCCGATTCTCGTTATATCAGAAACCTCGGCACTCCTGCGTTTGGGTTCTCGCCCATGTCTAATACCCCTTCGCTTCTGCATGACCACAATGAGGTTTGTCAATCCCTGAACCCTAAACCCTAAACTCTTAAACCCTAACCCACCATTTTCTCGTTGCAATTTTTTCAGTGGGAGCTGCATTCCTGTGACGCAGCTTCTCTTTAACTTGTCTAGCAACATAAGCATTCTACGGTAGAGGATACTGATTGCGTCACTTTCAGCATCCTAACCTGACAACCTTGGCAATCTGTCTTATATAAACCTTTTTTTGTGATTGTGTCCAGTTTTTGAATGCTCGGGAGTATCTGAAAGGCATCAAGGTCTACAGCGAAATCATCAAGGCTTTTACAGGTCATGTGGACATTTCAGACTCTTAATTTACAGTCATTTTCATTTTCCCACACTTGTAGAACTGATGCATACATGTCCGTTAGCGGTGTAAATATTTTGATGGATTCCAAGGTTGTAAATTAGTGTAAGAAACACAGTGGAGGATTCTGAAACCATTAAGGACCTGATCCCGTCTCCTATGCTGACCCCCTGTTATCAACAGCATCTCATCTATTCATATACTTGGTTAGCCAACGTTGAACTTATTAGCAGGTAGAGTAAGCATGACTTGGCTGAATCCAACCCCAATTACCTACCCTTCAATGCACTTTGAATGGAATTGGAATTGCGTATTGTCACTCATACAGTATTGATCTTCAATTTCTTACTTTGGAATTGCATAAGAAATTCTTGCACAGTGAGAAAAAATTGATCTCAACAGATTTGGTGCAATGTAGGATTTTCAGGCTTGAATCCAGGTACCTTGTGCATACTTGCACCTTAAATTAGCTCTTGTTAAATTCGTGTGGTCATTTCCATGGTCTCATTTACCGTTATTACTGTACATTTTACCTGTATATTCTTTTTCTGAAACAAAGCGGTTGTACTGTGCATTGAATTGGGGTTGGATATTCTATCAAATTTGATATTGTTCTCACCTGAAGATCTGGTGAAATACATCTTTGAATTTAACCTGGAAAACTCACAATCATTACAGCTATTTAAGTAATTCTGTAATGCAGGACCTTACTTTGACAGCAGATTGGGCGACCAGTAATTATGTGTTACGTGACATCATTTGTTTTGCTGAGACGCATGATAAGTTAGATGTGGAAATTCAATTGAATAAGGAGAATCGCCTTATTTGCTATCAACTTGTTGTCTTTTGTAAATGAAATCTAAATTTAACTCATGGTTTTTAACCTTGAACAGGACCAGGACCATCATGTTTCCAGGTCCAAAACTGTTTCAAGATACTCATCTCCAAAGCAAGGTCAAAATCTTCATATATAATTATTTTTTAACAAATCCAACTACAGGATCTTTCAATTCACTTGTTCAAGTACATTGTCCTAAAATTTTACAGCAAATATATCCAGTGATAGAAAGTTCAATGTGCCTAAACATTAGAATGTAGACTTTTGTAGCCCTTCTATAAGGTGAAGTTTTGTCTTTCGACATTTTTAGGGGAAAAATATGAATATCCTATAACTTGTGTATTTTAGTCAATATGTTGAAAAGTGAATTGGAAATATATGCAAAAAAAATTAGCCAAAAAAACTTCAATTTTTTTTTAATAGTTATCAATCTATACAATCCTCCAAAAATAATTTTATATTTTTTAGAATATATTATTAGCTGCCCAATTTGACATTGAAATCAAAAAAAACTTTCTAGCCTTTGCAATATTTATTAGAATGACCTTAAACAAAGCTTTGTATGTAGATTATGATGAGTAGCATCCATCCTAAAAATTTCATATAAAAATTTCAAATTATGAAGTTAATAGAATTTGTCCAAATTCTCAAAAAGCCTAGAGTGGGTTCTTCGATCTTCTAGGAATTAATCATTTTTAGAGTTGTATAGTTTTTTTGTGGTTAAATATGTTTAGTCTATATTTGAAAATAAATGGGGTTGAATTTATTATACAAGAAGTTTAAAATTATGGAACTAAATTATGGAACCATAGAATTAAATAATATATACTAATGGAGTGATTGTATGTATGGTTGAATTCCAATATTACAGTAACAAAAATATGTATGGTTGTATTCCATTATAATTACCTATTATACAGGCAAAATATATTGATAGTTAACTTGTCATTAGTAAACCCCTAAAAGACCATCATGCTCAGAGGCTTAGAAGTCCTTCAAAATATTTGCTCCCAAAGTAGGGTTTAAATCTTCATCAATATTTATTTTTTAACAAAACCAATTGTACAATCTTTTGGTTAATTTGTCAAAGCACATTGACCCAAAATTTTAAAGTGAATACACTTTTCTAGTCCTTCCAAAAAGTAAAGTTTTATCTTTCAACATTTTAAGGAAAAAACACATATGTCCTATAAACTTGTGCATTTTAGCCAATAAGTTGGAAAATGGGTTGAAAATATACATTAAAAATTTTAACCCAAAAAACTTTTATGTTCATTTTTTAAAAATTGTAAAATAGAAAGTGTTATAGAATGAAAAATATAATTGATATGCTTATTACTTTTAGAAGAATTCGAGAATTATTAATCCCAATGGTGGTAGTATTCTAGTAACAATTAATATCCTTTATTTTTATTTTTAATTGAATTTTTTTAAAATTAAGAGCATGAAAAGTCTTCATTTGTTTTTTCTACTTTCATTGCCCACAAAATAAAACTCCTCATAACTTTTACCTCATTATTTGAAATTCAATGGTTCAAATTTTTTTTGAGTAGGTATCATCCTATACAATTGCAATTGCCCAATTTGATGTTCAAATTGAAAAAAAACTTCTAATTCTTGCATTATTTATTGGAATGACATGAAACAAAGCTTTACACATAGATTATAGTGAGAAGCATCCACCCTAAGAAATTCATGCAAATATTCCAAATTATAAAGTCAATAAAGCTTACCCAAGTACTTAAAAAACCCAAAGTGGGTTCCTTGGTCCTTTAGGAATTAATAAAGAAATACTCAGTGTCAATAATCTCCATAAAACAAACAACCATGAAATTGATACAAATTTTGTGTAAAAACATAAATATTGTATCATATCTTTTCCTAATCCCAATTTTTTTTTCTTTAGAAAGGATCTTAATAGTTTAAGTAATTAGTTAGGATTTGAAGTTTCAACATTATAATTCCATCATTGCATCATACCAAAAGATTTTCCAAAATGGACACCAATATCAAATGAGTATTTCAATTCTCAAAATAAAATAGGATCTTGTCAATTGTAGGATCTTGTCAATTGTCATTGGATACTACATAAATGTATATAAAATTTGGATGTTAATCCCCAAAGTCCCAAGTGTCCCTTCAAAGGGCTTTGAAGGTTCAGATTGGTACCTATGATCTCAATTGTTGTCAAGGTTTTTTTTAAAAAAAATTCAACATAAGAAAACTAATAAGCTTTGGGGGGGATAAAATTTTACTTTAATTGGCGCCTATGAGCGAAAGTTATGCCCAAAAGAAGAGAGGGTGAACAACCAAAAAAATTCATAGAAAGTAACTTGGAATAATTAAGTAAAAATTATTTTTTATAGATTGTTTCTTTTGTCTATATGGAAAGATTTTACTCATTCCATTTTGAGAAGTGATGCAAAAGTCATGAAGCTTCTTGTTTTGTGGGCAATCCATTAGCAAATTCTTGAGAACATAATGTATTAAACCGTTTGAGCTCGATTTTTAACATTTTTCAAAACAAAAAATTGGATATGATTTAGATTTCATTTTGGAATAATCTCATTGTTGGGATTTATTTTGTGTGTTTCAATTCTATCCTAGAGCTATAAACAATTTAGTTTTGTCTTCTATCTAGTACCTACTTTGACTTAACAATTTTTTAAACAATGAAAATTAGGAGGGGGAATTTTTTCCAAGCTCTCAACTCAATTCTTCAACATAAAAAAATTTTGATTTATAATTTTTAGTACTAAAAATTTGAAATTAAGAGGATTCGAAGCCTTGTAATCTAGTCAAACAAGGAACAAAAAACTTATTTTGTCTACTATGAATACTTATATCTATGATCAATGCCATCACAGTTTATGAAATTTCTTCCATACATTTTTATACTAATTTAGTCCAAGATCCTATGGTTGGATATGCAGAAGAAAAAAATGTTTAAAATTTTTGTTACTTGCATTGAAAATGGCAGTTTTGAGTGTTTATTGACAAAAACAAATAATAGCTTTGGGACATTAGAGGTTAACCTTTAAAAGACATTGTAAGCCCCACTAGCATTTTGAAAGTCAAAACTTAAATTTTCACATAGTTTTTTATTTAAAAAAGATTAAAGCTTAACTAAAAAAATATAGCTCTAATAGTCTACATGTTACTCCATTTGAAGATTTTTTTGAGATTTTTAGAATCATAATTTTTATTACACTTTAAAGATATTATCTTGAAAGCTCAAATTACACCACTTCTAAACTTTTTCTATTGAATTTCTCTTGGTGTGAGCTCAAGGAATATTTTAAACATTTATGCCATTGATATTTCCATTTTCCTTCAAAATTTCATATTATTTAAATCATTTTTTTAATTACTATGATTTTGGAAAAACAAATTCTAAAAAAATCATATAAAATTCAATTTGGTATTTTTAATTATGAGAAAATGAGATTAAATTTTAGACATATACTACCAAATGTGAAAAATATCAAATTTATGAAATGTATATTTTAATATAGAAATCTAATGAAGTTTGACCAAGCCCGAACATAAAATGTCCATTTCAAGGTTAAGCATTAATTTTTTTTTACCAGATCTCACATGCTAGTGAAAGGAGACCAATGTATCTTATCTTACTTTATTTAAACATCATTTGAACAAATTATGAAATCATTGCGTATTGTTTGCAAGTGTATCCAAAATTGACACATACTCTTCTCATCTCTCATGTACGTTTGGATTGTGTACATCTTGTGTCATCAATATCTAAGAGCATCCCCACAGCTGGTGCATAAAAGAGGCATAAGATTGGGTGGTTTGTTGTGTTCTTCAAATGCGGCAAAACTATGTGGTGATTGTCTATCCTACAACAAAATAGTGACTGCAAACAGGTCCCACCAATCACCGGGTTTGTGCCACTTGTTGAGTTGTCGTGAGGATGCTCTAAGCTTCAATATCACGTTTTGGTCCAAATTGTAGGTGTTGCATTTTGGACAAAGATCATGATTATGGATGCACATTCCTTAGTACTCCGTATATTAAGTTATGTATTGAATTATTGAAAAAAACTCGGTTATGACACTAGATTGTTCGCCTGCTGCACGAGTGCCAGATTAAAAGCTGCAGTAACTTAAGTTGCAAAGGCTGTACAGTACAGAAAGAGGACTGTAAGGGTAAAAGCTTAGGTGAGGCTACAGCGATCTCCAAGACGATGGACCTATGACATTTGAATTTGAATTTGTCGCAACTTCCCATGCAAGGCTGCGCAAGTTTGAATCCTGCATTTGGCAGCTCAATTTTAACTTGGGGTACCACGGAGCCAGATTGCGCCATTTTAAAATAAATATCTATTTTGATTTCGTCAAATAGAAGTAGGCTTTTTGGGCCATGAATTTTCCATTTCTGTTGAAAAATATGGATGAACTTGTTGAATTTGGATGAAAAAGTGAATGAATATAATTGGAGTTGTTTTTTGGTCTAGAAGATGGATGAATGTAGACCCTTCACCAAATCTTAACCCTTGAAGGATCATTGTCCCTTCAAGGGACAAATGGGATTTGGGGCAGGTACCTATGAGCTGAATTCTTGTCATGATTTTTTGAAATTTTTTTTGAAGGTAGAAAAACTAATTGGCTTCATGGAAATATAATTTTTTTTTCAATTGGTGTCCAAAAACAAAAGTAATGCCCAAATATTAAGCTCAAAACAAGGGAGAAGTGTCAGGAAAAAAAAAATTCAAAATTTTATTTTTATTTTTAATAATTTTTTTTCATTGATTATATTTTTATCTAGTACATGGAAAGTCTTGATTCATTCCATTTGGATTTGTTATGAGAAAGTTGTGGACAATCTTGTTTTTCAAGCAATTAGAGCATTTTTTTGAAAAAATAACTTGTAGGATTCATTTTTTGAATGCAATTTTTACAATTTGAAGAAAATAAGTTCCACATTGTTTAGTTTGTTTTCTAAAACAATCTCACCATTGGAATTAGTGCATTTTAATTCCATTTTTAGAGGTATTAATAATTTATATTTTCCTTCATCTCATACCTACTTCTACTTAACAATTTTTTTAAATGGAAATTTATGTTTTTTTGAATTTGTTTTTTTTTGTAGACTCTCAACTCAATCCTCCACCATAAAGATTTAAACCTCCAAACTTTGAAGTGCAAAAAATTCAAGTTAAGAAGGTTCAAAGTCAAAAAATCTAGTCTCAAAATGTACTAAAAACATTATAATAAGTTTCAAGTTTGAAAAGGCCAACAATTTTGATTTTTGGCACCTCAACAATGCAAGAAAAAATTTAAAATGTTTTTTTAATTAAAAAAATAAAAATATTAAAATAGCCAATCTGACGTGGTGTTGACATGATACCAATAGTGCCACATCAAATTTGAAAAATAATTAAATAAACATATTTCTTTTTTAAAAAATTCTTCTATAATTGCACCAAGGGGGGTGCAGACCTCGCAACCTCTTTGAGGCCTGAATTTTTCCTAATGACTTGCTTTTTTCACTTTAAATGCAGATATCTTGCAATTTGTGCGGTCAAAAAATTTGAAATTTTTTCCATACATTCTCATACTAATTAGGTGTGAGATCCTATGATTAGATGTGCAAAAAAAATTTAATGTTTTACTCTTTGCTGTAGAAATGACAGTTTTGAGTGTTTTTTGGCAGGAAAAAAAGGCCTTGGTCCTTTAGGGATTATGCAATTGCCTCTCCAACAGATTCTCAAAATGTAAAAACAAAACAGAACCAAAAAAAACTAGTGCACAGTGTGCCACAACCTCATATTCAATTAACCAATCAAGTCCCAATTAATTAATCAAATAATAAGGGACCATATGTATCGACACTCTGTCATTCAATGTGGCAAAGCCAAGCTTCTCCCAATAAAATTGAAACTAGGCACCCTTGACAAATTTTTTGGTTCTACTTCTCAAATTTGAGGAATTCAAATACTAGTATTAATTTACGTTGTTAATCCCTAAAGGTCCAAACATTGCTTTTTGACATCCTAGCGATTTTGGGCAACTCACTATAAATGCATTTTTTATTTCTTTTCTTTGAAGATTTCATACAATATGTGCCCAAAGAGTAGCTTTAAGGCGTAACAATTTTCATAACTTTTGACTACATGGTTAAAAAGTATTGCATGATATGTAATTTTCAACATTTGGTGGGCAACTTGAGCAGCCCCCAAAACTTTTTTTTTAAATCATTTTTTTAAGAAATAATTATTTGAAATTGGTTCTGTAGACTTACATATCCATAGAAAGGATTGAATCTCTAGACGCCATAGGAGTCCACTTTGGGCTTTTCAAGAACTTGAGTAGGTTCTATTGACTTCATAGTTTGGAATTTTTGCATGAAAATTTTTAGAATGGATGCTACTCATCATAATTTACGTATGAAGCTTTGTTTCAAGTCATTCCAATAAATATTGCAAAAGTTAGAAAGTTTTTTTTAAAAATTTCAATGTCAAAACAAGTAGCTAAAATTATATTCTAAAATATATAAAATTCTTTTTTTGGGATTACATAGATTTATAACTACTCAGAAAAACTAAACCATTCAAATTTGGGTAACGAAGTACAAGTTATAAAGAGTTTTATTTTGCAGGCAATAAAGGTCGAAAAAAAATGCAAAGCTGTCTTTTGCTCTCAGTCTCAAAAATAATTTAATTTAATTTAAAATATAGTATAATAATTGTAAAATAGAACAATTTCACCATTGTAATTAACATTCTAATTTTTTTGTAAAAGTTATTAGCATATTAGTGTTTTTTTCATTTAGTACCACCTTCTACTTTAAATTTTTCTAAAGATGAACATGAAAGTTCTTTTGGTTTAAATTTTTTTCACGAGTTTTCAACCCATTTTCCAAAGTATTGATAAAATGCACAACTTGCTTATAGGACATATGAGTTTTTTTCTTAAAATGTTGAAAGGCAGAATTTCATCTTTCAAAAGGGCTAGAAAAGTTTGCATTTTGAAGTTTAGGTACATTGAACTTGCAATTACTAGGAATATTTGCTCTAAAAGTTTAGGACAAAATATTTGAATAAGTCACCTAAAAGATCTTACAGTTGGATTTATTAAAAAACAATTATTGATGAAGATTTTAACCTTGCTTTAGAAGTGAATATTTTGAAGCAATTTTAGGCCTCTAAAGATGATAGTCCTTTAGGGGATTTATAAGTATCCTAAGTCAAGACCAATTGATTGTTCTCCTTGCCTCCAACTTTATAAACCCCTCAAGGTCCAAACACCATGTTTTGGCAACATAGCAATTTTGGACAACTCACTACAAACAAGAAATTTATTTATTTTCTTTGAAAATTTTACACAACATGTGCCAAAGGAGTACCTTTAAGACGCAACAATTTTCATAATTCTCTAACCATGTAGTCAAAAGTTATGAAAATTGTTGCCCCTTAAAACTACTCTTCAGGCACATGTTGTGTAAAATTTTCAAAGAACCCCCCCCCAAAAAAAACTACGTTCGTAGTGAGCTACCCCAAAACACTATGTTGCCCAAAAAAACATGACGTTTGGATCTTTAGGGGTCGAATTCATGCTGTTCATTCCCAAAAAAGAATGTATAGTAACTCCATGGCTTGTTCACTGTCGCCAAATTATTGAAGGTCGGCCATCTGCCACCCAATTAAGTCTTGGCGATCGTGCACCGCATTCACATGCTTCTTATCATAAGCAATTCAGTGTCGTCCTGGCCACCACGATCCACTTCAAGCAATTCAAGTACTCAAATCCAAACACTAAAGTTGAGCAACAGTTATAGTCTGCACGCAGCAGTAAGAAAGAAGGGGCATGCAACCAGCAGCCGAAAAAAAAATATCTGCAGAATGATTGTGAATGCCAACAACCCGGCCGTGATGTAAGGTAGGTACGCTCAAAATCACCACTTTTTGCTACTGAGCCTATTTTTTTATTATTAAACTGATCAAATTTTCATATGTTCTTGTTGGCAAGTGAAAGGAGGTTCCAACGCACCAAAGAACGTGGCATTTGGATACTGTATGCAAAAGTTATGAAGGAACAAAGTTTGGTTCTGAATGCCTTTCTTCGACATACTTAGGTACAGAACTGATTTTGGAGTTGTACATGCAGTATAGATGGCGGTTTAAGGTCAGTGGCACATTTGGGTGTACCTACCTTATGATTCACATGGCAGGGAGTTTTGGATTTTTCAATGGAACTAAATCGTCAGTAAGATAGGTACACCCAAATGTGACACTGACCTTCAACCACCATCTATGTTGTATGTACATCTCCAAAATCAGTTCTGTACCTAAGTATGTGGAAGAAAGGCTTTCAGAACCAAACTTTGTTCCTTCATAACTTTTGTATACAGTATCCAAATGCCACGTTTTCTGGTGCGTTGGAACCTCCTTTCATCACTTGCCAACAAGAACACATGAAAATTTGACTAGTCTAATGATAGAAAATAGGCTTAGTAGAAAAAAGTGGCGGTTTGGGGTGTACCTACCTCATAAATTCTTAGGAGTTTCACATCACGGAGTGCTTGTCTCTTGCAGGGGAGAGCCTTCAATTTGACAATGAGGAGGGAGGGAAGTAATTCTACGGATGTAGGTGGCAGTGATAGATAGCAAAATGGTGACAATTTTTGAATAGAATCGGTGAGCTTGTTTTTGTTCTTTTCTCCTTGGATGGGTTTGGATGTTATCCTAAAGTATGAGGGGGGCCTAAGGGCCTCTTTACGCTATGGTTGTCTAAGTAGAGAGTTTGTGGGAATGAGTGGGCCAAACCTTTGGTGAGAGTCTGAAGAAATGGACTTTTAACCCCTAAAGCCTTAAACTGAGTTTTTTTTGACAATATAGCAATTTTAGGCAGCTTAATACGAATGGAGTTTATATATTTTTTTCCTTTGAAGTTTTCACACAATATGTGCTTGAGGAGTATCTTTTAGACTTAATAATTTTCAAAACTTTTGACTATCCATATAAATGATAGGAATCTCCATCTAAATAATAAATAACAAATAACAAATAACAAATATGGATTGTAGTGTGAAGTGATCCTAAATTAGAAACACTTGACTTTGACTTATAACATGCAGCTATTTCCAATCATCGTTGGAATAGATTTCCAACTGAAGTTTGGAATGCATTTTTTTTCTTTCCTTTTTAAGGTTGGAACTAATGACAAGGTAATGACACATGTCCCTAAGTGAGCAAGAAAATAGAAAATAGTGAGTGGGAAAGTTGTTCTTAAATGATTGGAATTGGAAGATTCTAAACATTGGCTATGGACTTGAAGTACTTTTCGGCTCTCAAAAAACACAATAATTTCAATTTTTAAAATAAATTTACCAAAAAAATTTCAATCCCAATGTTCCTATATTTGTCCAAAGGAAAAATGTGCATCCCCTCATACTGCTCATCATATGTTGCAAAATTGCTTAAGTGATCATGTATGGATGTTTCTACCTTAACTATTTGTCATTCACACAAAAAAAGGTTTCTTTGTTTTCATCATATATTCTTGAGTCTTCAATATTATTATATGTAAGTCAATGATGCTAGCGTGTGAGTCCAAAGATATGAGAATACAAGCCTTGAATTTAGTTGTAGGTGTGTATCTAGAGTCATTTGAAGTTGTTTATAACATGTATATCTTTAATATAGGTACACTTATAATATGGACATTAAAGAGTTTATAACATAGGTTCACTTATAATATGGAAAGAGTCTATAATGTAGGTGCCTATAATGTAGATACCTATAATCATAGAAGGTATCTGTAATTTAAATTCCTAGGTTCATGGGTTCATAGATTCTATGTTCACGTGCTAGCATTTCTCTATGTAAGTTGGTATACAATGTTATGTGTGGTTGAAAACAATCTTGGCACTCCATTGGTTTTGCCCATGTAATATTGCCAAATCAAGTGTCAATATTTGAAAAGTAACATTATTTATGTGATTTTAGGTTTTAGATTCGGGAAATATCATTTAAATGAAGCTCTTTGCTTGAACTTTGGTTCTTGAAATATGGTTCATGATGAATAGACTCTTAATTAATGTCAACTAAAATTAAACTAGAAAAGGCTAACTTTTGTTCCCCCAAAATGCACTTAAAAGAATTTGTTAGGTTTCCTTTCTAATCCTAAATCCTAATGCATTGTATATTGGATTTCAAATATATTCTTGGGTTATTTTTATGCACCCACAAGGCTGGTTTATAAAGGTAGGTTACATGTGTTAACTTAGGTTTGTTGTGTACATATCTCTTTGATTTTATGATTTTTTGGGGAAAAATTGCCAATCATTTCTAATTTTCTATACTATCCATACAAAATATTGGGAAGCTCCTTCATACTGTTTTATTCTTTTTTTCTTTCAAAAATAGATTAATTCGTCATTGGTTGGTTACACACTAGTTAGTTATAAATTCATTCTTTATTTTTCTACCTTGTATTTTACTTTTATATCCTAAATGTGTCTTTGCAAAATCAGAATTTCAATTAAATCACATGTTAGAGTTATAGAATAAGCAATATGGAATTTGAAAGATGTAAACAAGTACAAAACTCATATTAGCACTTTGAATACCAATTTGGAATTTTTCACATGTTTTAATTGTCTTTCATCCTTCATATCTCATAATTCTTAGTTAAAATGCTTGACTTTATTGAAGATTGAGATCTGTAGAAGAGCAATTGGTCTCAATTGAATTATCAATGACATTCATTTCTAAATGGTGAAAGAAAAAAACTCAAGATGAAACATGACATCCATTGATTTTCATTTCTAACTCTTGTATCATTTGATGTGTAACACCAATGATTGATTTCATTGAAGACTTGAATTTTTTTGAGGTATACTTATTTTGCAAGGATAAAAAAAATTCACTAAAATTTCACATATACACACTCTTGGGACAAGAAGGTGAAAACATAAGCTAAGTAGAAAATAAGGGATGACTTTTCAATTAAATTCACACGTACTTTATAGAAAAAAAAATATCACAAAAATATCTAGAATTGAAGAAAGAAGCACTTGTCTATTGTTAGCCCTAGAATATTAGAGGAGTCCAAATGTTGCTTTGGGAAGACCAAAAAGGCTTGGCTAGAAGATGCTAAATGACATATTTTCATTGAATTCTTTTTTGGTTGGTATAGAAGACTTCCCTTGTCATTACAAATACAAGAAGGGCCTTATGTGGTTATTTGAGAATTTACTAAAAATAAAGAATTGTGTGCCAACTACCTACTTGCTTTTAATTTGAATTTGAATCTTGTCAATGAAAATGATCTTTTTGAAATATGAGCTCAACCCATGAATTGAATCATATTGACTCTATTTTCTATTCTAAATTTAGATTTTTTTAAATTACTAAAGTTGAACATAGGACCTCTTACCATTGTTTATTAATTGATTTATTAATAGTTGAACACAAAACTTCTGTTACATTGAATTCAATACATGCAAAGAAACTTTTATATTTTTTTGAGCTAATTTTGAATTAGATATTCATTATTTTTACCCTTTTTCACTTTTTTCTTTAAGATATTATAGAAATTTGAAATCACCAATAAATTTGAAAATAATATGATTTATCCAAGACATGCAATTTCATCTATGAAAAGTAATTCTCATTGAAACTTAGTTGCAAAATAGAAAAAAGAAAGAAGAATTTTTTTGCAACAATTCATATGGTTATAGGTTTCATCCTTTCATAGTTAACCCCTAAATGTCTAGAGTCTTCTCTAGAATTCATGATTTGAGAAAAATCATCGTAAAATACTATTTGGAAGAATATTTTAGAATTGATATACAAATAAAAGTCGTAGATTTTGATTTTTAGATTCCATTTGTATGGTTAGATTCACCAATGCTATCATCAATATTTTATAAATTTGGAAAGGAAAATTTCAAAATTCCTTTTAAATTCAATTATAAGCAAAATTTTATTCCCTCTGTCCCAAAATGATCTTTCTATTGGCCTTAATTTTTTTGTCCCCAAATGATCTTTTTGTTGCGCTTTGTGAATATGTGAATTAGTCAAACTTAGTTTTCGGTTGCTATTTGGGACCAATAAAAAACCTCCAAGAAATAGTTCCCCGTGCATCCATGTAATCAATTAAAAATCAAATGAAATGTCTAAAAGGGTCAATCAACATTGTTCATTGTTGTTTTTTGCATCTCTTTGAATATTGTTCAATTGAAGGAGAAGAAGCTCTACAAAGCGGACCAAAGGGCCACATGTAATCTTGGGCATGTACAAAATGCCTACAAAATGATGACCTCACATTCAACAATTAATTGACAAGCGGTGATCTTTGAAAATGCCCCCCCAAATCTACTTTTCAATATTTTCAAACTACATCTTGAAAAAGGCTCTAGAATTCAAAGTTTCTAGAATGCTAAATTTGCACCAAACTCTACTTACAAAATAAATATTGGTTTTCAAAATGTTATTTTTGCCCTTAATCCAAAACATTTTGTCCAATAGGAAGATCATTTTTTTAATACGATTTGTTGATGGATTTGAAAAGAGGTTCTTTTCACATGGTGATTTGAAAAATATTGTGTTATCTAAATCTATGACCTTTATTTTTGCAAATTTTGTTTTGAACTAGAGTTTATGCAATTTCTAGCTTGGTCAACCACTTACCAAACTTTCTTTTTTGATTATAAAAAAAATATGTACTCTAGTAACACCAAATCTATCCATTAAATAGGACAACAACTGAATAAAGTATCTCTACAAATTAAGATGACTTTCACTCAAGTAGTAATGAGAAATAAATGTCAATTCTAATCTTTTAGTCATCGAAGCGCTTCAAGGTTAACCTTGGAAAGACAAGCTCATGACCACTAATCTGAAGCCTCATTCGGTCTATTACTCTTATTTGTTGCATTTTACAACTAGATATGAATGAAAATTAAATGTTTATTTACCAAAGATGAAATCATAGGTCTACTATAAATCACAAAATTTTCAAATTTTTGGGAGAAAATTTGAAATTATCATTATTTTTTTAAGGAAAAAATTATTTTAAAAATATTGCATACAAAATATACTCAAAAAGCCTGAAATTTTTACCATAGATGTACATTAGGAAGGTTATTCAATCACTCTTAAAACAAGAAAATCAACAAACAATGATTGTAGGCCTAAAGTTCAAATTACTTTAAAATATAAAAATTTACTAATTGGAATAAAAACTCTACTTTGTAAGATTTATTTCAGTAACCTCTAAAGTCCTAAAATGTTTTTTTTTGACAATATAGCAATTTTGAATAGTTCACTATAAATTGAGTTTTTATTCATTTTTTTAAAACTTTCACACAACATGTGTTTGAGGAGTAGCTTTGAGGCCCAACAATTTTCATAACTTTTGAATACACAGTTAAAAAGTTATTGTATGATATGTAGTTTTGAACAACGGGGTCAACAATTGGTAGGCAATGTAGACATAAAAAATAACTACTTCAAAATTTATTTTAAAATTAAATAAAAGTTTGAATTTGATTTCCTACAATTATATATGTGTGTAAAGTTTTGAATTATTCTATTTTGATTAATGAAATGAAAGTCACAAGGAATTTTAGTTTGTGGGTAGTTTGTGAGTAGTTATTGAGGTAGTTATGGAATCTCTACTTGAAGATAAACTTTGAAGTCTTTTATTTAATTCAATTTTCAATATTTTTGGAAAAAAATAAAGACATTACTTGTAAATTGTTTATTACAACATTACAACCATTGGAATTGGCATTTTTCAATTGTATAAATATATTATTAATAATTTAATATTTTGAATCATTCTCTACTTCTTTCCACTTACTATTTTTTTGTAAATTGTTTATTACAACTTTATTTACAAATAATTTACAAATAATTTACAAATAATTTACAAACAATTTACAAATAATTTACAAACAATTTACAAACAATTTACAATTGTAATAAATAATTTACAAACAATTTACAAATAATTTACAAACAATTTACAAATAATTTACAAACAATTTACAAATAATTTACAAACAATTTACAAATAATTTACAAATAATTTACAAACAATTTACAAATAATTTACAAACAATTTACAAATAATTTACAAACAATTTACAAACAATTTACAAACAATTTACAAATAATTATTTGAAAATTTTCAACCATGTCTAAAACTTGCCTTGAAGAATGAATCCAAAGAAGCACCTCCATTTTGGATATTTATTCATACAAACATGATCTTGTGAAGTGTAGTTGTCCGTTTTTTCATAGGACCCCAAAAGGATTTTTGTTACTTCAAACGCTAATATCCTGCAATCTACACATTACAAATTTCTGAAATTTTTTTAACAACTTCTCAAACCAAC
Source organism: Climacium dendroides (assembly GCA_950106755.1). NCBI lineage: Eukaryota > Viridiplantae > Streptophyta > Bryopsida > Hypnales > Climaciaceae > Climacium > Climacium dendroides. Next base: position 13,524,220 of record OX467092.1, read on the forward strand.
CTACTACAAGATCCCACAATTACATGTGTCCAAAGATGTTATTTCTAAGAAAAATTTGGTAACTATACTAGAAATGATAGTTTTGAAGCGTTTGAGGTGAAAACATAGCCAAAAACTTGTAAGGAATAATATGATTCAAATTCAAAAAATATAGAACATTATTAAGGCTAAAATTCACATCAAGAATAAACACTGAAAAATGGTCAAAGAAACACTACAAGAATAACCCATGGATTAAGCATCTTCTTCTTTAGAAAAGTCAATATTACCAACGGGAGAAGTTTGCAATGATAGTATTCATTGAGAACGTGCTCAAGCAACTTTTAAAAAAACCAATGAAAAAATGAAAAAGCATTTTTTTCATCCACCTTGTAGTCATCCAAACGGACACTTACAGGGTTACTTTAATGATATTCAGTTGACTTTCTCCTCAATAGTCAGTAGCCTCCATTCCTACAGTTACTTGTCACATTAATCTTTAAATTTTAAATTTTCTTTTTTGAAACAAATGAAACGGGTTTCACTGCAAAAATCTTTAAATCTTTAAATCTCTTAAGGAGAACCCTTACATTTAATCTTTTAAGAACAAGGAAATATTTAATACTCAATAGAAAGAAATGGTAGTATACTACTGGTAATTAAAACAGAAAATGACTCTACCAGTAACAGTGAGGTAAAATTTAAACGTCGGTTATTCTCACCTGAACTTTTACCTTATTTAAAACCATTTATTTACTTCTTATTCACGTCACATCGTGCTGTATAAATTCTCTATTTGGGTGTAAGTAAACAAATAAATAGAAGGAAAAAAAATGAGCTATCAAGTTTATAAAATTATTTAAATAAGATAGATGGATTGTAGTACTATGTTCTAATAAGTACTAGGTGCCTAATTTTACATCCCCCCGTATTTACATCCACCTATTAAGATATTCTTTTTCGGGGTTGACATTCTTCATCCGTTGACTGAGTTTTCACCTATTTTCATCCATTTTAAAAGAATATCAATTCCAACCAATCAGAGCAGCTGAACACTCAGCACTCACTGCCACCATTTTCTTTTCTTTTAAAAGATAACTCCCTGCGTACGAATTCTTTTTCTTTAAGTTGTTTAATTTAACTATAGTTTAATCTAATTGTTTTACCCCAAAACAGAGGTCCTTGCCCTGCCAATAAGTCAAATGTGGGCGGGAAAGGGAAATCTGGCCATACAGAACGTGACAGGTGTATGCTACTAGTGTACACGTTTTTTTAAAATTTAAAAATTTAAAATTTCTTATGACAGATAATAATAAGCTTTTCAAAAGCTAAACAAATTTTCTAGACGGAATATTTAGATACGGACATTATATTCTTTTCTCAATGGATGAAATTGTTCAAATAATATTTAAAATCTGGTTGAAGTTGGTGAAGCTATTTTCGAGGAATGTAATTTACACAAAATTGGGTCAAGTAACCCTTAACCCTTAGATGGTATTGGTCAATGGGGAAATCATCTATTTGGGTACCAACTGTGTGAATTGTTGGCTTAACCCTTTAATGACTAAGAAGTCTAAATTGGGCTTCATGTTTTTAAAGCAATTTTGAAGAGTTTATTTGAATTTTTAAAATCTATTTTAATAATTGTTTACTTAAACCAATACATGCAATGTTTTTAACTCAAGTTAAAAATAGAATACAATTTTCCATTTCCATTATACTTTCTATAATATAATCAATCAAAGTATGCAATTTAAAATCATGAATTCTTAGTACGTAAAGGGTTAAAAGAAAATGCAAAAGCACTCATTGGAAGACAAATTATTCAATAAGACCTTTCCTTTTTCAAACAAAATTTGGAAGATGAATAGTTGCACTTCTGCTCTACATGGATAGATTCTTTGTCATTCATTGGCCCAAAAAACGTCCTCCACATCATTTATGGCTTAATGAATTTTCATCCCAATTGTGACATACTATTTGAGGTTTGGATGAACTGCCCCCCCTTGCTCGTCTCCCAAAGTCATTTCAGGGATGCATGTAAAAAAAGAGCCCCCTATTTTGTGCTTGATCAATTTATCTTTTGCACCGCCATAGTCTACTTTGGAGCCTCCGGTTTCAAATATGAATTCAAGATTAGTAAAGTTTATCATACGTGGGAAATAAAAAATTTTAACATTTTTCCTTTAGGGATGGGGTCAAGCAAGGGGTCAATTCACCCCGGCCCTATTTCATCAATGCTTCCACAAGCACCCTTTTTCAATCTTCCCATCCATGAAGGTCAAATTTGACATAAAAGGTGCCAAAATGGAATTTCCTTGTCAGATTTTGACAAACCATGTCCCCAGCACCAATCATTGAAAGCCACGTGTCACTTTTCAATATTTAAAAAAAACAGAAACGGCTTACTTAATTCATGTCGAATCTTGCCTTCACGTAGGGTACTCATTGCTTTCATTACCTGCACTCATAAAAACCAATTAAAATACTCCTGCAACCCAATTAAAAAACTCCTGCTTTACTGAGCATCAATGAACCAGGTCCCCCAAAATACCCATTTTTTTTAGCATTGAATTGAATTCAAAGCTGTGTAATTACAGGGAGTCATGTATAACGGCCACCACCTCCGTCTGCAGACCCAAATGCCGAAGGCCGATTGGGAGGAAGCCCATACTATTTTACACCCACATACTAATTGAGGTGTAGCCAAGGAGCACGATTTTTTCGCATGTGGGCACTTTGTAATATGACTACTGAACTCTTCGCTGTCGAACGCCCTATTTTAGAACCAACCATATGTGCAACTTGCAAGCTACAGAGACACAAACCTCAGCACCAGGGCTTAATTTTTTGGGTTTTTTTTTCTCATTTTTTATGAAGTGCAAAAGTGGCGATATAAAATGTTATGGTGGTGCTCCAAATTTCAGCATTCATCCACATATTGGATAGAAAATATCACATGTCTCTAATTCTATTTTTATCCACAATCTGGCGATTTCATCCAAGTTTTTATTATTTTATTATAATTATTTTAGTTGATTTTAAAATTTAAATTCAAAGTTTAATGGCAAAAAACTTCATGGTTATTTGCCATTTTTAGCCAAATTGTTTTTTTCTAGTGCAATTTGGCACTAGAACCCCACCCCCCAAAGCCTTGCTCAATTCATTGTCAACACAATAACTAAAAGTAAAGTGGAATTGTCCATTACCACACATGTTTTTGGTCTAGGTACTTTGGAGAAGCTATTTGTGAGCTCTCCATTTTTTTTCAAAGATTAGAAAGTTGGAGAGAAGTCAATTGCAAAAAGAATGAAGACATTTCGACAAAAAGTGAATTTTTTGTGATTTTTCAAAGAGAAAATGTTAAATTGGGAATAGACCCTTGTTGAAATATGAATAGGCTTTTGTTAAAGCATGAGTAAAAACTTGTTAAAGTGTGGGCTGATGTGTCTGTTCCCCAAGTGCATTGCCATTGTGATAAAGGGTTGGAAAGATTGTGGTAATAGAAGGGATATTGGCACAATTGGAAGGATTCTGTAGGTGGTGGAATTGGGTGGATGGTGGTATTAGACAATTCTACTTTAGTGTGCTCTTAAAGTAATCTTTGTAAAATTAATTGCATTGATTTTTTTTAAAATTTTTTTGGAGGCGAGCTAAACTCGTGAAACAATTTTTAGTCAATTTGAGTAGGAAAAAAAATGGAATTGGCATCTAATTGAAATTGTTTCATGTTTTTTTGACCTATATAGAATTAGTTATAAAATGTACCTCTATATTAGTGGTTGCTTTTAGAGAAGGAAACATCAAATGTGGAGTGGTTGAATTTTTTTTTTGAATTTTTTAATGTAATCTCCTTAACTTTTCTAGTCACGCTTTAGGTGAGATGTCAAGAAATACCACGAGTTGTTGCCATGAATAAAGAATCTAATTCTTGGGATATTGTTCTAAACTTAGTAAAACATGTTAGAATGCCAAGGTGGGTCTTCATTTGTGGAGTCTTGGAAAATGAGTTGGTTGTAGCAGAGCATTAGAGTGCGATTATTTGTAGAAGATTGTCACAAGCCCCTTTTGCACCATTCATGTATATGGATCCTAGTTGTAATGGAACTATTTTTAAAGTACATAATTATTGTTGCAAACACTACGTTTTGCTAATGCAACTTTCACTCTATAAAGTGATGTTGAGATTGATAAATGTCTAACTTTTCAAATCATTTAACTTTCACTCTATAAAGTGATGTTGAGATTGATAAATGTCTAACTTTTCAAATCATTTTAGAAATGAAGAATGCATCTAAAGTGGAGCCACCAATAACTAATCACTTAAACAACTCTGCTCATGATTGGAGTAGTATAAGGCGATGTAAATTTTTTCCAAGTAGAAACTAAGATAGAAATCATAGAGATTGCAATTTTTTTGGTAATTTTATTCTTGAAGTTGAAATTATCATGAATTTTGGAAGCCAAATGTTCCAGTGTTGCTCCAAATTTCAACCATCAACCACATATCATATAGAAAATATTACATTAGCACATATCACATATTTTCATCCACAATCTGTCAATTTCATCCCATTTTTTTTTCAATTTGAAGTTTCTTTGCAAAAAAACTTCACAATTTTTCATCATTTTTTAGCCAATTTTTTTTTCCTGGTGCAATCCGGCACTACAGAGCCTACAACAACAAAAACAAACCCCTGGTAAGTATACTCTTGATTAGCAGTAGCATTTGCAGCACCTGGAACATTTGCAGCACTTCCTTTCAAGCTGCATTAGCCTCCGACGGAGTGAGGTACGACGCTTCCACTAGAAACGGCAGCATTGTAGATCGACTGACAGAGAGACAGATTCAGTAACACTGTACTGTAGTGTACGCTTCAGCCTAGTGAGTCAGTCAGTCAGTGAGACCGTGTTGTTCTAGAACTTGAAAGTTCCATCAATTGGTTTTCAAATGGGCTTTCATTAATACCGCAAGTTAGCATGATAATGGTGGCTAGATGCACATAACATAGTGTTGATTACGTTATTGGTGGTGCCAGTGGAAGCTCCATTTTCTCTTACGGAAAGCTGCTCATTTACGTGTCATTGATGGGTGCCATTAGTCTGTCCGGCCCTCCTCGCTCGCACTTGAAGGCGCGACGGACGCGGGGGTATTCAATTCGTACCAGGAAGTGCAGTTAGTTTGTAGCTGGCTTATAGCTACGGCGGCGACGGAATGCACGTTCGAAGCGGGACCCCCCTTTTCCAATGCCGGCGGGACTTCCAGCGAGAGGGATTCAGGTACTAGTCGAGTGGGTTGGAGTTTGCTGCTTCGTAATGTGGGCTGTCCTCTCCAATGCGGCCCTTTGGTAAAGAGGATTCAAACACTAGCAGCAGCCAGCAGGCGGCGGCGGCAGCAGCACAGCAGCAGCAGCAGCAGCTTCGTGAGGTATGCGCTCCCCCCCTTTCCGATGCAGCCTTGGAGATGGAGAGTCAAATTTTTTTTTTTGGTGAGTAGTAGTAGTGAGCCCCCGTAATGCGCTCCCCCTTTCCGATGCAGGTTTGAAGAAGGATTCATAGTCTGGTGGTAGCGAAGCTCTGTGCTAGTGCGCTCCCCTCCCACCCTTTTTACGATGCAGCCTTGAAGAAGAAGAAGAAGAAGGACGGATTGAAGAAACAGGAGCGGCGCGGCGTCCGCGATGTGCGGTCCCTTTCCGATGCAGCCTTGGAGCTAGGATTTGGAACAGTATCTGTGGCTTTGGCGATGCGTCACCCCCGTTCCGTCGCAGCTGTGAAGAAGGATTTAAAAACAACATCGCGATGCGCACCCCCTTTCCTATACGACCTTGAAGAAGTGTTTCCAACAGTAGTAGTTGCTCCGTGATTGCAGTGGCGCTTCGTTTCCTGTCAATGCGGCAACCGCCCGCAGTCTGTTTCATCGCCCCAGCAAGCCCCGTGGATGCGGCAACAGCAACCCACAGTGCAGGCATGGGTCCCTTCAGCGAAGGGTGGATGCAAGCTCGCGTGGAGTATTACGGCGTCGGAGCCGGTGAATGCGAATTGCCACACTTTAAAAACTCAGAGCACCCTTACAACAAACACTGGAACTCACTAGCTTAGATGGAACTCACTTAGAGAGAGAAAGGGGCTTTGGAAGGTTTATTAGATAGTCTGTCTGTAGTCGACAAGGGAGACAGATTGGGTGATGGCGAAGAGAGAAGTCGGTGGCGGGGCAGGAGGATTCCACAATTGGTTGCAGCGCGTGCGTCGAACGGGCGAGTACAGCGATGTCACGGTGCGCGTCGAGGGCGAGGACTTCCGCCTGCACATGCTGCCGCTCCTGAACGCGAGCTCCTACTTCCGGAACATGTCGGGCGACCCACACTGGAGCTCCACCGGGTGGTCGTCGTCGGCCAGCCAGGATGGCGCGCGAGTCATCTCCTTCCCGGACTTACCAGGTGAGAATCCTGGGCAATATTTGAAATAGATTGTGTTCTACGAAAGGATTTGGAGTTTTTTCGGGTTTAGGTACAACTGATTTGAGATCGAGCGTTACCCTGAAATCAATGGGGATGGGAGTCAGTCAGTTAGGGTGCGTTTGTACACGCCGGCGCTGTTTCAAATTCGACGGCGCCTTTTCTAGAGGGAGCTCTTGTTCTTGAATCTTTTGACGAGGACTGTGGATTTCGTTTATCTGTTGGGTTTCTCGTTTAGGTTTGTTGGTGTTTGTGGCATTTTGCACATGAAGGACTAGCGAAGTTTTCGAGGATTTGATGAGCATTGGGAATTAGCGTTAAGGTTTGTATGCAGGGAGGCAGCGATGGTGCGTTACTGTTGTTGGAGGATGTAACTTGTAGGCCTGATGATTTAGACTTGTTGGTGTTGTGATTGCTGACTGTCTGAAGCTAATGCTTGATTCAAGAAAATGTTTTTTGTCTCAACTTTGTAGTGTGTTTTGATTCTTGAGGACGAGGTATTGTTTGAAGGATTTGATCAGCATTGGGAATTTAGTCTTAGGTTTGCTTTCAGGGGGGTCGCGATGTTGCGTTACTTTTGTTAGAGGATGCGCCTTTTAGGTCTGATGATTTATGCTTGTTGCTGTTGCGGGTGTTGATCATCTGGAGATACTGCTTGATTTGGCGAAATGTTTTGGGGGATATGTTTAGTGTGTTTTGACCCGTTTTCTTGATGGTGCATTACTGTTGTGGAGGACGTAGCTTTCAGGTCTGATGATTTAGTGTTTCTGTTGCGGGTTCTGACCATCTGGAGCTAATGGTCACTTTCAAAGAATATTCTGCTTCTATGGAGGTTACGTTGATCGTATGGAGATTTAGATAGTGCACTGGGTCTGATGCATTGCGTTCGTTGGTGTTGTGATCGCTTCCCGTCTGCAGCTAATGCTCACTTTAAAAAAAATAATTTCCCATCTCAATCTTCTACTGTGTTCTGACCCCTTTCCTCGCGTTCCTGTGCAAATCTCCAGGTGGTGCCGAAGGCTTCACCGGCGCCGCCGATTACTGCTACCTCCTCAAACCCCTCTACACCCCCCACAACGTCTCCAAGATCCGCGCTTCCGCTGAGTATCTCGGCATGTCGGACGTCCTCGAAAGCACCAAGCGTTTCCTCTACACCACCATCTTCTCCCACTGGCGCTCTTCCCTCTCATTCCTCCAACACTACACCCCCACGGGTTCCACCGTCGATGAGTACATCGAGACTCGCTGCCTCAAAGTCCTGGTGGCCGCTCTCGCTCGCGCCTTCGGTGAAACCAAGTACCTGTCCGCCCCCATCATGGGTACTCTCCCCAAAGGTACTCCCTGTCAACTGCTGTCTGAGATTCTGGTGAAAACCGGGTCTCTGCCCGATGTGTATGCTGGGGAGGCGCTGGATGCGCTCGTGGAAGCCGACGTGAACTTGAACGTGAAGTGTCGGCAGGGGAGGAGTGTGAGGAGGTGGGTGGAAGGGGTGGTGGAGGATGAGTGCGAGACAGGGAGGGCGAGGTGCTGGGTGGTGTTGTGTTTGGGGAGGATGTTGTGTAGAGGGGCGCATGAGGAGACGAGGGGGGCGGGGTTGGAGCTGTCATCGCAGTATTGGTGTTGCTTGTTGGAGCAGGCGGATAGGTTGGTGGCGGAGATGGAGGAGGATGAAGACATGCAGGTGAGGAACTGGGGCCAGCGGTATTCGCACAGTACTATTTTGTTGCAGAGTTCGTGGAATGGAATGTTTTCAATGGGGAATGTGTGGACGCTTAGGTGTTGGAATGGTGAACTTGATTTTCAAATCTCCCCGAATGGAGTAATGGAATTGTTAGTTACACTGTAGAATGGATTGTCGCTAGTTCAATGGTGAATGGGGACACTAAGTGCACACATTCACCATACTGAAGTGCACACTGGTAAATGGGGATATGTGTACACTGAAGTGCTCAATGCCACTCTCTTCTGGAATTGAGGTTATGGAATCGTTAATCTGTGTAGAATGGATTGTTTTTAGTTTCGCCTTGCATCACGACTGTTGGCTAGTCTTTTTGTTTACGAAACACCTGATTATATCATAGAATTAGGAGCGTTGGTGGACACTCTCGACTAGCTTTGTCTAGATGCATTCTACAAATTGGAGTGTTCATATGGTAGTTTCTGTGTGGACAATGAAACTGTATTCAATGTTAAACTTGCTTCTCATCACCCCTATGGCAACGTATTGAATTGAGTATACTTCGTTTCACTTTCCTTAAGCGACCGTTTGAATGTCCTCTTGATAATCACCTCAAGGCATGATGATCACCTCTTCGTGTCCACAAAGTGTTTGTTGTGTGATAGTCTTGATTCTCTTTCAGCTTCCATTCCTTAAGTCCTCACCCTCGATTGTTTCCTGAACCTTAAAGTATGGTTGTTGTGTGGCAGGAGAAACTGCTGGACTTGAAGAGCGTGCTGGAGCGGAAGATCGGGATATGCTTGGACGAGCTGGACGAGTACTTGCGCGATTACAAGTTTGGGCCGGAGACGTTGATGGCGATCGTGAGCTACTACATGGACGAAGGCGTTCCGGATCCGTCGTCGTTTGAGGAGATTGTGGGCGATGTCGATCGGTTTCTGTGGCGCTATGCGGAGGCGGGGTCAATCAGTCCCGACACGTTTGAGAATCTAGTCCAGGTAACTTCCACTGAAAGCCTAATCCATGCTTGTTGAGAAATGAAAAGAGGATTCCAGCGCACTGAAGATTGCAGTAATTGGGTACCATATGCAGGAGTTGTAAGGGTTCAAAGCTTGATTGGTTTTCTGGACTCGTTAGAGAATCGAAAGAGGATTTCAATGCACTGTAACGTGTCCATTAGACAATCAAAACAGGATTACGATACATTAGGCATTGTTATAGAATGTCAAATTTGAATGCCATATTCAAAAGTTGTATGGGTTTAAAAATCTTCTGATTGATGACCGAACCCCGATGTAGAGGTAGTGTACATTATCAAAACCAGGATGATGTTAAGGATGATGTTAAGGATGATGTTAAGGTAATGTCATCTGTTGTAAGATACACTCCTTACGTTTCAAATGGCGATCCTGGGTGCAATTACTGCAATAGTTTGACGCAATTTACAGAAGGTTTCTTCTAAAAGAAGGGTTTAGGGTTTAGGGTTTCTTTCAAGCTTGTTGTAAGAGTGCACATCATTTCTTCCGAATGGACTGTTGAAAGGTTCAGGATCTCGTTCAAGAGTTTTGTAAATAAGTAAGCGTGTTGTGGTGGACGCAGGTGTTCCCCGCCTCGGCTCGGCAGTCCCACGATACCATCTTCCGGTCAGTTGACAAGCTGATAACAACACGCGCCAGCCTGACTCCTGAGGAGAAGCAGAGCTTGTGGGGTTTGGTGGACCACGGTAAGCTATCTCCGGCCGTGACCGAGAAGGCGTTGAATCACCCGGGCTATTTGAGCCAACCTCACATCCTGGAGCTCGTGCTGCAGCAGCACAGCGAGGAGCTCTCCAAGGTGCCCGACACGGACAACCAGAACATGCGGCACATCATGCAGAAGGTGATCAACGCCAGCCTGAAGTTGCTGGAGGAGAATTCGCGCCGCTCCGACGAGATCGCGCAACTGCAGCAGCAATACTCTGCGCTGATGGACGGGAAGATTGCCACCGCGGGGACGACCCCGCATTTGCAAACCAGCTGCGACAACAGCCCCACGCCGTGCTGGCGACCCAGCCTCACCATCACGCACCGCACGCGGAGCGAAACCGAAGGCTCCGAGGGCTCGGAGACGCCTTCCGTGGGGACCGTCAGCTCTGTAGGTGCGCACCGTTGGCCATTGTGATTGCTGTGCCCTTTTTTTTTTAGGGTTTAGGGTTAGGTTTGCTTAGTTTCAGGGCTATTAGGGGTTTTGATTTTGTAGATTAGCGATAGGGGTAGGGTAACCGAAGAAGCTCGGAATTTCAGCACCGTAATTTGTTTGCGCGTTGGGCAGGACGATTGCTTGCTCTCCACCTTCTAGAGTTTTGATTGGAACGCGATTCTGAGTGGCCTTGTTCTGCAGGGCCTGCTCTGGACACTCCTACTGGAGAATTTTTCATTTTAGTCTCTCCAGGGGAAACTGTGGGTAGCGTTCAGGGTGTTGTTCCCAGAAAGCACACGCCCTGTTATTACAACGGTAGTTAGTTCTGCCAGCATGTAGTATACAGCAGGTTTTTTGGCCAGAAAATTGGTGCAATGGGAGACCTGCACTATTCTTTTGTATGAGTGTAAATACCGGTAACAGGGAAATCAACGGCAAGTTCGATTCTTCAGTACAGTTCCGGCCTGCACAATAGCGTCGTCTGTTGGCTATGTGATGATAATCTCTGTATTATGCATTCCAGTCGTGTCAGTTCATAAACAATTGACCTGCATGCACTCAAGGGTGATAAGGCATAACCGAGCGACTTCTTATGAACCATCTGATGGTCCAAAAAGTGAAATCTCAACACTCATGATTGCATGCTTGCTTATTGGTTGTGTTCAATTATCATCATTTGGAACTTCCAGCTCTCGACTGGGTATCTAGTCCATAACGGAAAAGTAAACGTGAGTACGGAATTTCATATGTGGAAGATTAACTTGTGGATCAGAAGTTGTACCTTATTGAAATTTATGGTTAATTTCTAATTTCAAATCTGCTGTGCAGAACCGAGACTGAATTTGCGAGACATCTACTCACTCACGTAGTTGAAGAAGCCGATTGTGTCCAAAGCACCAGTACATATGTAAGATTTGCTTGTTTGGACACCAACTTGTGTCGAACCTGGTCACCAACAAGCCCCCACTGCTCCTTGCAGATGACTGCCAAAATTAGACGATTTTGAGTTCCAAGACCCTGACAACAAGAAAGATATGTCAAAGCCTTTGCAGTACACAGCACCTTGATACTTAATGTAGAGTATAGAGAGAGGCTCGACTTGAGGAGCTTGCACATGAGAGGGGCCCCAATTACCTCAACTGAAAGACTTTGGATGCTGTCCAGCAACTGCTTTTAGAAACAGCATGGTAAAAGCTTCCAAATTGGCTATCTCTTCTGCACTCAAAAGTATTGTCTCAGTTTAGGATGACTGACTCATACATTGTGCAGCATTTACTCATTGCAAAGTTTGTAAACAAGTCACTGATACATACACATTTGATGGTAGATTTATGCTCCAACTTTGTGCAAAAGCTCCAAATTGGTTTCTTCTGTGTACAGTCGATTGTATCTGGTCAGACTGCTTATGTCGAATAATTACAGTATTAGTTTCACAGATTACATAGGAATACAGGAAGAGATATTGGAAGTTTTCACTTCAAGTTCATTGCTGCTAGCAAGTGGTAAAAATCGGAACCTAAATGTGAAAGAATTACAACTCTGTTTGGTTCAGCTTGCCTCAGTACCAGCTATCCTGTGGTGACCATTTCAAAATTTTAAGCCACTAAGGTGGCATATTTCTTCATGCAAGGATGCAAACAATCAATCATATCATGAAGATAAAAAAAATGAACCAATTACTCTGTAGGGTTCTGCATCAACTCCAGTGTTAACAATTTATTCAAGTGAATCCAGAGTATTACAAGAACTAAAAATTCCTGGACACAGAACATCAATAACGGAAGGTTCAAGGAGATGGCTAAGGAGACGCGGACAACATCTTGCCTGCATAGAGCTCTGGGGAGGTTTCATCTGATATCCAGAAATTCTGTAATTGGTAGATTAGGATTGGTAATCACCAGAACTTCCTGTTGAATTGTTGTGTGCAGAAGCACAACTGTTTCTAGCAAGAGTTGGTCTGCCCCCTTTCTTGCCACCAGTGAGATTGATATAGGCACCCCATCCCTTCCCACTGGGATTACCACCTGCAGATACAGACCATGTTTCCACCGCAAATTAGTAGGCATTTTCACGTTGGCAAGTTGTTGGCCGTATTTCAAAATAACATGAAGTTACAGAATCGATACTTGATACAAAATCAGATACAGACGGTCTTTGGCACCCTCTATGCTTATTTGGCTTACACGTTGTTTGGCATTTTTTGGCACAAATGAAAGTGCCCACTTAGCATCTCCAACGACCAAGTAGACACCCTTCACTTACCTGACAGCATCCTGACAGAGTAGCAATGCTCATAAGAGTATGTGCACGATACTCAAAGATCTCCAATTCATCTGAAGTCGCAGCTAATTTTGGAGGTACAGAAGGCACGGCAGGAACCACCAATAATGCATCATTCTGCAACTTGTATCAACGAAGAGATATCAACAAAACATTCCATATTCCAGAAAAACGGACAAAAATGCTCTCGCCTACTCTGCATCTTATAATCATAACCATGATTACAATTGTAGATACTCATATATTGAAGGTAATGCTGACAGTATAAACATTTTGTGATGCAATCCTTGGTAGGGATAACTATACCTTGAGAAGGTTGTTCACTGCTGTACGCATCTCCTCCCGAACCTGCACTGCTATGAATCTCAGTGCTTCAGAATTGGGAGAAAACACCGCTTTTTGAACTCGTGCCTCCACTGTCCCAGTCAGATGTGGCTTCATCTTCGCGATCCACTCTCCATGATTGTTTCTGAACTCATGCCTTCACAGCAAGAAAAGGAACATATTTTCCTGATAATCAATTGTAGATATAGGATTCCAGCTGTACAAAGCCGCAAGCATTATAAGATTGATTACACCACATCATCATTTTAAGCAAAATATCTCCTCCATCTTACTGTAGAAAGTGTGACCTACCTCTGAAACAAAAACATGCTTTCTCGAAGAACATCAAGAGATGTAAATTGGGAAGCTTCAACACCCATGCGACCAAGTTCTTTCCTAAAAGTCTGGATCGAAGAGATGTAGTGTTCAAAATACTCAAGAAGGTTGAGGTCATGTAACGTGTGACCTGGAAGCAATCCATATTGGTTGATGAGAGTCTGGACATCTTTAACTTCAAATATTAAAGCAAATCTCTGAGCATATGATATGAACAGTTCTAGAAACCATTGAGACACAAACGCATCAACAAAACTCCTTGATTGTAGGCCCAAGTTGAATTCACACAAGTCTTATTGGCTTACGTCCAATAGTTCGTTGAACTGCTCTGGCCAACACATCTGCAGTTCTTATATAAGATACAGATGAGAGCTTGAAGATGTCATGTGCCATAAAAAACCGCCTGGGACCTCTGCCGTCCATCACTAAATGTGGACATAATTGCCGGCCAACTAGGCGTAGCACACCAGCGTCTCTTGCGAACCAACCTGCAGCAAGAGAGTGACTGGCAGGGTTATCGACACTGCTGTCTTGGCCCTCTATAATACAAACTAGCCTGAACTAGGAAACAGACCATAAGACTGTCAAAGAATCTCACCTACAGCATCGCAAGAAGAGGCTACAGGAATTGAACCCTCCAAAGAAACGGCTCCGTGTGAAGAACGGAATCCCAAAACACCACAACACGCAGCGGGTACTCTTACATCACCCACTGTATCAATTCCTGAGGGCAGCACATTACAACTGTAAGCACTAAGCACAATACCACGTACACGTGATAGCTGTGTCAAGTATCTGTTTTTGTCAAATTCAAATTCAAAATTGCACAACTGACTTGACAACAGCAAGATTCAAGTTCATGTACTGGGACTAGGAAGAAGAGATTCTTACCAATAGAAAAATCAACTACATTGCTACCAACAGAAACTGCTGCACCACTGGAGGCACCTCCACAAATTCGGAAAGTTGAAAAAGGGTTCTTCGGGGTCCCTAACCATCTGTTCGTTCCTATAAGACTGGACACGCATCAACATATGAGCATTGAAATTTTAATAAATGCAGAATAATATTCATAGGAAAAAATAGGCATCCAAATTAATTGACACCTCTTCCACAGACCATACGAATATGCAATTTAAAATAACAGAGGCAAAAACTCACGAAGTAATCAGTCATGGGAGTGATCATACAAGTGGTGTCGCCACGAGAGGCAGGAACATGAGAATGATCACATGGAAGACCATGTCAAGAACAGATTCCAAGCACTGAAATTCATATGCAGAAAGCAACATTCAAGAATCAGTCATGATGTTAAGCAACACAGAATTGTCAAATTCCACATGAACTGAAGTGTCTACCACAAGTTCAGTGACGAGCAATATGAGGTCCAATTGTAACGAAGAAGCTTCAAAAAATCTTCTACAGCTTAAAGGAAACCGAGGCATGGGCTGCAGTAGTTTAAAAAAGTAAATGATCAACACCTCAAGTGGCTATCACAGCAACATGGACTGGTGAAGGCTCCAAACTATCTGTCAATCTCTGCTCATAACTATTCTAGTAACAAAAAGATAACCTTAGGAACTTAGCCGTGTTAAACCCTTGTAACGCGGCTAGGTCTTCTGAAATACCTCTACTGGGTGGGTTCTCTATAAACACTTCGCACTTTGCAAAGAGCATATAACTTATAACATCCATACCTGAAACCCAGTTCGTCCATAACTGTCTTGCCTACGCACGTTGCGCCGCCCTGCTTCAAAATTTCCAGAACAGCAGCCGTTTTCGTAGCTTTTTCATGTGTCTTCTCCCATTCCGGACTCCCAAAACCTGTAATCTTTGTTTCTACATCAAATCTGCATGTTCTCACCCCAAGAAATACAACTTAAGAGGAATGTTCACAATATACTTTCAAGGTATATCACAGGAGTAACAAAAGGCACATAACACTCTTTAGCAGTGCCATCGCATCTTTCGGAGAAAATGCCGGCAAAGATTTAAAACAGAGCAAATTCATGCAAAATTAGAGCAAATCAAGAAAAATTACAACTCCGACAAACTTCCATACGTGAGGACAATGTCTCATTTGGCTTGAGGAGCTCTCCCTCTTGAAATTGAGCTTAACTTTGTAAACAAGGTGTCAGGAATTCCATTGCTTGCCAGTTAGGGTGTGCTCACCAAAGGTTCTCTTGACTATTGCGGTAGCTCAGAACAAGCCCTATGTAGACAATTAGCAATAGCAGAATCCCTACAGATCATACAGATGTTAGAGGTAGCCAGATTAGAGGATATCTTACATATCCTGTGCACAGAATTTTCGTTTCTTCAGAGGGTCGTCCAGATTATACGCTGCAGGTTGAATTTTCACGTAGTGGCAGATGGAATGGTGTCGATTTCTACTGAATCTCCTTCTTTCTTTGGCAATCATTTCACGAATGTTTCCTTTTGCAATCATTTGAACGATGCCTGTGTTGCCAAGGTTACCTCCCCCTTTGGCAAAGACCATGCCGGCCACGCCCAACCCCATCAGAAACCATGCCTTCTTCGGAATACGTCGCAAGAACCCCACGATACTCGATTTTAAATCTCCGTCCTCACCGGAATTCACGCTTTGAATCAGGTTTTGAACCTCACCTTCGAGGGCCGTCCCGGCATTCTTCACAGCGGCTGTGCCCTCCTTG
The DNA here is from genome assembly GCA_950106755.1 of Climacium dendroides. Taxonomy (NCBI): domain Eukaryota; kingdom Viridiplantae; phylum Streptophyta; class Bryopsida; order Hypnales; family Climaciaceae; genus Climacium; species Climacium dendroides. The sequence goes on from OX467092.1 coordinate 13,540,125, forward strand.
ACGGCCACTCCCACGGCCGCGGCAACATCTTTTACCGCGTCATCGACAGCAGCCGTGACATCTTTTGCAGCATTCTCAACCACAGCTGCGATCTTGGCGCCTTGATCTTCCATGCCTCGATTACCCTAATCCAAAAGGCGCCCAAACCCTAAACCGCTTCCACTTAAAGAACAACCGCGTCTTCGACATCCTATTATTCCCTTCACTCTCTTGACAAGAGCTCCGTTCCTTCCACACCATTTCGATCCAGAATTCGTGCTCATATCCTGCATATACAAATTCTCAAATCTTGTAATCTTGCTGGTAGTTCCTTGTAGTGATTTGAGGTACGCATGAAACATGATTCGGGATCTTGGTCGATTCGAATTTCCATCACTAATCAAGCCCCTGATCCCATGTGCGCTCATCTTCAGCTTTCGATTCCACTACGACGGAGGAGATACATCCATCCGATTCCTCTAGAGACTGGATGGTGCATCAAGCACAGATACTTACATTACTCGTGATCCAAGGCTTGAACTCTCAATGCATGCATGCCACTCCAAACGACTCTGACTCGCTCGTGGCAATCCACTTGCTTCACCGTTCGAAGGCGAAATTGTGCATGATGTGGTGGAACGATGCTTTGAAGCAATGTAAGCTAGTAACTTACAAATGTGCAGCAAAATGTAGCGATGGAGACAGAGAAGCAAGACGGAAGATGAACAATCCTGGGTGTCCCTTGCTCGTGACCTTCTTCTTCCGGACCCTGAGCGTCTATCTGCGTCTGTTCTCGTCCCTTCGCGTCCTCGAAGTGACGTTGCGGCGTTCGACGTTCCTCGGGTGAGCAGGGCACTCATACACTGTATGTTAACCCCTCAAGGTCTTTTTGGGTCTAAGAACATGATTGCTTTTGAAATGGTACAAGTCTAAACGTCACTAAGGTATAGAAATCTCAACCGCACAATCTTGTAGTATATATGTTGTAGATGTCATGAATCAAATTTGGAGTCATTTGGCCACATGGATTGTAAGATCATAATGTTTTAGTGTTGAAAAACAATGCTGAAATTTTCCTTGCAACACATTTGGAGGTGAAATTTGATTTCTAAACCTTCTCAAATGAAAAATGATAAACTATAAAGTGCTTGAAAATCGGCATACAAATACATTGGTGAAAGAAAATTTCATTCAATTGACTCATTGTATTTACAAAATGGCTTTGAAATGTCAAGAAAAGTTGAAAAAAAACCCATCCAAGGCAGAATCTTCTTCTCTTAAAATGCCTCTTAGTCAATCATAATTTCTTGAATTGATATGAAATTTTATCCACACAAGCTAAACTAGTATGCAAAACTTTTCAATTTTTTTTTATTGAAAACGGGCATTGTATGAAGAAGAAATAAGCCGCCAAAGTTCACTGTAATGAAAAACTATTAGGGTTTTGAACTTTGAATTGCTCCAAAACATTCAAAACAACTTGGATTGATATGAGAATTTTACCACAGTAACTGGACTTCAAGGGAAACATGATCCAACAAATTTTATTGAAAACAAACATTGGATGAAGGAGATACAAGCCCTTGAAGTTGCAGCCATGAAATGCAGTTTGGTGAATTCAAATTGAACCTGTGAACTTCGATGGGCTTCCAAAAAATCAATACATCCTAGATTGATCTAAAAAATTTTCTAAACAAACTAGACTAGTATGCGCAACTTTTCCAATAAGTTTTATTGAATTTAAACATTGGATGCATAAGTTACAGCACTTTGAATTGGACTCAAACTATGTGAGGCCACTTTTGGACCCCTGGGACATTGAGGGGTTAAAGCATCACATTCACACTCTTCCACAGGCAAATTGACACCAATTTTTTGGTTTTGTTTTGTTTTGTTCTTTTTTCTGACTTTATAGTGCCAAATTGCACAAGAAAAAAATAATTTGACTAAAAAATGAAAAAAAATCATGAAACTTATCGTCAAAAGACTTTAAATTAAAAAAATCTTATACAAAATTGGCCCAAACTTGTTGTAGTTGTCATTTTCCTATCATTTACTTAAGTTCAATGTGAACAAAGGAAGGATTTAGCCAAATTATAGATGAAAATAGAATTATGGATATGTGATATATACTAATGTAATATTTTCTATCCAATATGTAAATGAATGTTGAAATTTGAAGCACCACTTTAACATTTGGCACTTCTTAGAAAATGAAATAATAAAAGTCGTAATTGACACACCACGTCTTCTTGGGAGTGCTCTATTTTGCAGAATTTGGCCCGGGCTTGGTCCCCCCTTCACCATCCTCCTCTCACCTATGTGATTTGTGCAAATATTTTAATCCAAAAAATTCCTAGAAAGACTATTATTCAAGTCAAGTGACTTGACCACCAACCTTTGTCACTCGCTTTCCATTTCTACATACTCATGAGCCAAGTTATTCCGTATTTCCATTCAACATAATTCAACCCATTCTGGATTCAAATTTGGATAAGACCATTGTTGACAAACTACTTTTTGTGATGTACATTACAAAAAGAATTTAGCCTATAATGGGCCTATTTAAATTTTTGCATAGAATGGGATGAGTTACTTTCTAATACTTTAAACTTTCATTTCCTAAAGATGGTCTTGTGGGTTTTCCAAAGACCCCTACAATACCTTACCTAAGACTCATTGAAAGTAACTTAACAAGTCACATGGCCAAAACTTCATTGTGATAAGGAATTCATTCTCATAGTGGAAAAGTTATGAAATCCTAAAACAAAATTGATCAATTAGATATATTGTGTTTCTTCTCACTTGTGAATATGTGCAAATGCGAAACCAATTTCATTGAACATAGTGGGCAATTACTGTAGTAGGTAGTTACTACCTATTTTGAGTGCATAGGCATAGTCATAAACCATGTACAAACTTATGAAAAACCCATGTGAATAATTGTCATACACGTATCATGCCTTCATTGGAGGAAAACACTATAAGAAAATTGTGTTTGCCTGGACATCCAGCCCAAAACGACGTATGTCCGCGAAAACATGATACGTTGCAGAAGACATTAGGGTGTCAGGCCGAAAAAGTGAAGATTTTGCTCTGATGTCTTCGATAGCATTGCTAGATTTCAGTCACAGCATACTGATGCTACGAAAAACAATGATGCAATGTACGACATCCAGGTGGACACCAGATGTTTCCAAGGATGTCTACAATAACATGTTTAGCCACATCACTATCTTTGGTCAAATTTAGCTCAAAAGTTGATTTAGAATTTTGTTGCGGTCAGAGGTAAAGTAACTGCCCAAGGTTAAAAAGAGGACACCGGGCAGGTGGTGACTTCTAAAAGCTTATGTGGTGTGATGATGTGGAAATTGTGTGATGTGGCATGATGATGTGAAAATTGTGTGACATGGACATGGGTGATGACGTGGCATGCCATGTCAGCATACTTGACCTATCCATGTTCCGATCTTAGATGTCTCCATGGACGTCACAAGTGACGTACTAACGTCCACATTGACGTCACTTTTGGCATCAACATTTTGTACTTACTGCAAATGTAACTTCAAACCACATGCTATCTATTGTGCGTTTCATTACGTCTAACTGGACGTGTGGGTGTTGTGGAAGCAATTGTAGGCGTCTTTTTTTATGTCAAAATGACTATAAATGCATGACATGACTTTATGTCCAAGGTTGAATTTGCACATGATGCACGTCCTTCCTATGTAGTACAAAATGACTTATGTATTTACTTAGTTTAGGTTCATTTTTGGGCTATTGAAGTCTTATATTTTGCGCACGTTCAATAAACTTCATTAGGATAAAATTCCACCCTATTCATATGATGTTACTTGCAGCACCAAGCAAGACAAACTCTGCCACAAAATGCACGTTCAAGATGCAACGGGTCTACTTGGAAGACATGAACATATTGATGGCTTTGTATTTCTCAAACGTCCTACGTGACGTCAAAATGCTAGCACATCAAACACATGTCAGTGATGTGAACACCCTATGTTTCCTCCTTAGATGCAATGTCATCACTAACTATGGCAACATACTCTCTACCATTGTCTGCTGGTTGGCGCACCAGGTCCACGACTTGTTGCAGTGGTTGTAGGCCATCGAAGTCGCTATCATTCACCAACTGCACCATATAAGAAAACTGTTTTTTTTTATGTCAGGCCAAAAACGTTGTACGTTCAGGATAACATCATACATCTGAGAAAACATTGGGATGTTACGTCGACGGACGTTGAAAAAGCAGAGATTTTGGTTTGATGTTGTAGAAAACATTGCTAAATTTCAGTCACAGCATATTGGTGCTACGAAAAACAATGATGCAATCTAAGACATTGTTGTGGACATCAGATATTTTCAAAAATGTCCAGAAAAATTTTCAAAATGTTATAAGCTATATAGATTTAATTTATATAACAATTTTATATAAATTAGATGAATGGATTTGTTATGAAAAAAGGTTTACAAAATCATATAAATATTATATTATATAAAAATATATATTTTTAACTTAAGATTTAAATTCTAAATTTTATTAGTTTAAAATCATAAATTTTGCATCAAATTTTAATAATTTTTATTGCTATTTCACCTTCTTAACTTATTATTTTCAAATCATTCATATCTAATGTGGGGTGATTTTCTAGTGTTCTTGGACTTTGAGATATTTAACATCTTAATCCTTAAAGGACCAAGGCCTTTTTTTTGCCAGAAAACATTGAAAATTGCCATTTCTGTAGCAAAGAGTAAAAGAAATTTTAATTTTTTTTCACATCTAACAATAGGATCTTACACCTAACAAGTAGAAAAAATTATAGAAAAAATTTCAGAATTTTTGACCGCATAGATTTAAAGTGGAAAAAACAAGTTTTTTAGCGCATTGAGGGACTAGATTTTTTGACTTTGTAAAATTTTTGCACTACACAGTTTTTGAGATTTAAATATTTATAGTAGAGAATTGAGTTGAAAATTCAGGAAAATAAATAAAAAATAAAAAAATTTAAATTTCATTCTTAAGAAAATTATTAAGTAGAAGTAGGTATGAGATAGAAGGAAAATCTAAAATATTAATAAATTTTAGATGGAATTAAAATGTACTATTCCCAATGGTGAGATTGTTTTAGCAAGTAAACTAAACAACATGAAATTTTTATTTTGAAAAAATTGTAAAAATTGCATTCAGAAATGCATGCAACAAGTTATTTTTTTCAAGAAGATGCTCTAATTGCCTAAAAAACAAAAATGTCCATAACTTTCTCATAACAAATCCAAATGAAATGAATCAGAGCTTTCCAGATAGACAAAAATATAATCTACAATTGGAATTCCATGTTGGATGTATTGTTGTGTCATACTATATTGAAGTTGATGTTGCAAACAACCTAGATTTAATAAATGTGACTTTATCAAATAAATGTTCAAGGAGACATCCCCATATATGTTGGAAATGACATGCAAATGTTCATCATGACATCATAAACAACAAAGAAGATTTGTAGAAAATTTAGAAATTGTTGAAGCAAATGTTTAAAACAACATTGATGTGAATGTCTAATTTCATACTACAGATGTTCTTTTGAATGTTTACAATGACGTCGAGAAAAACATAACTAAGACATGTAAATGTTTTTTAAAACATCATTTCAGACATCATTGTATTTATGTTGCTGCTCATATTTTAGTTTTGTATATCCCATATTGTTTGTCATGCCTCCTACACCCCACTAGTATAAAAGGCTTGTCTTTTCATTAATTAATAAGTAGATTTTTGAGCCATTCAATATACTTGATAAATATAGTGTATGGCATATTGTATGGCATGTTGTATATATATTATATTTTGTATGATATATTTTGTATGGCATGTTGTATATATTTTGTATGGTGTATTTTGTATGGCATATTATATATATTATATTTTGTATGACACATTTTATATGTTGTATTGCATATGATATACCATATATTGCATATTTTATATTGTGTACAACATATTACTACATTGACAACATTAGAACGTCCAATCCAATGCATATATGCGTTTCAAGAGATGTCCCAAAAAATAAGTGTGTTCATAAATGCATCTCCTTCTACGAAGATCAAACAAGTGGACGTTGCTGCTGATATCCTACAATGCAAGAAGCCATCTACTACCCCAACATGTACTTGTGTTGGCTTGTGCAAGCAGACATCTCCTATGATAGGGTATGCTTTAAGAAGCCTACAATGCAAGAAGCCATCTACTACCCCAACATGTACTTGTGCTGGCTTGTGCAAGCAGACATCTCCTATGACAGGGTATGCTTTAAGAAGCACGCATGTGCAAACTCCACACGCTTGGATGGACATTTCAATCAGCATACAACTGTTTCACTTGACGTCATTTAAGACACCTGGACGTCCACAACGATGTCTCAGAAGACATCCTAAAATGCTAGGCAGACCAAGCAAGTGGCCCTCCAAAATGCCACGTCAGCATCCGCGGATGCCATGTCAATCAATTCCGTCAGCACCGACGTGGCATGCCACGTCAATTACACGTAAGATGTCACATCATAGATGGGCAATGGATGAAAAAAATGACACTCTGGCTTTTCCGCACCTAGGTGGCAGCCACATGTCAACTCCTGAAGTTACCCGTTGACCAATGTTTTTTTGGACATCACGATGCTAGGCCTGCAAATCTGATGCAACGTACCATGTTTTTGGCATGTCCACAGCAGCACGAAGTGATTGAACATCATCCCAGACATAGAACGCGTCACGCTCGATGTCCGGGTGTCCAAATTTCAATGTCGCGGCAGATACAGTTTTCTTATAGTGAAATCATTCACATCACATACACTCTTGTACACTCCAACACTTCCAAGACCAACTATCATCAAAATTTCCACCAAAATTACGTTTTTGGCAAGCTCATGTCAAAAACATCATGCCAATTCTTTGAATTTAATTTCAATTGTTCATTTGAGCCTTGGTGGATTCAAGTTTGGGTCTTTCATAAGGAGGTCCATGACTAAAGATTACCATAAAAGTATCTATCAACATAGCATATGCATTGAACAAAATTTGTTTAAAAAAATAACTCACAAATATATTGACATACTACAAAAAAAAACCAAAAGTGTTTCAATGATCATAACTAGACTAGAAAGTTGTTCACCACAATGTCTGCCACAATTTCTGAATCTAGTGTGAAGATTAAATCCTTATGTCAAAAAGAATGCATTACAAGTGTTCTTTTGATGTAGGTTCGGTATCTACATCATGAACTTAAGGATAAGCTACTTTAAATTTGAACTTCTATGTAATAGATCTTCGTTTCTCAACAACAAAGATACGACATTCTTATATCAACGTTTTTAGTGTCAAGTTGGGAATGAAACCTGACAAGTTGTTATTAGAAATATCCTTGACATGAAGTTAAAAACAAGCATCGTTCTAGAGTGTACAAAGCATACAATCTTATTCACCAAACCCTAATTCATTGCCAAAACACTCAAAAGCCATCCAAAAGTATTTGAGCAAAGAACCACAATTTTCTCACAATTCTTCCCAATTTCACTTAGATAGCTTCATGGCCTACTCTTCTCACAAATCCTCAACCTAAATCAAATCAGAACATGGAAAACTTGTATAGGAAATTCAATTGCATTTGACAAGCTTTTTATTTGACAATGCAATGCAATTCATTTTCTCTCACATTCACTTGTGAGGCACTAGCACAAGCTTGAGGTCCTATCCCAAAACCCTACTTTTGAACTCAACAATGTTACATAAGAGCTAAAGAATCCCAATGACTATTAATATACAAAACCTAAAGAATGTTTTGTACAACTCCAAAGACCAACAACTAGAATTTGAAGAGAATTCCTAAAGCCAAGATAATACTCACGATGCACATTGTACTTCGCAAAACAAATGAAGTTCTCTCACAAATGTTTACCTTCTCCTCCTCATTTGCTCCTTGCACGCAAATTTCTGAAGTTGGAATTGAATCCTACTCAAGCACTAGGCATTGGAATCCTAATTGTGTGGCGGAAATCTCCAATTCCCATTCTTTTGAAAATTCAATGGCATGGGGAGATGCTTTTTTCTTCTTAGATCCAACGGCAAGTGTTGAGGATTGACTAATTTTCATAAAAATTCATAATTGACAACTTGGAGGGTGGTTTTTTTTTGTTGCTTTTATGATCAACCCTCGGATCAACCGTGAAAGATTGTGAAGTGGGAGGGTAGGGCAAGGTTGCCTACTAGTTTTGAAGGGATAGTGGAACCTCTTTTATATCACCTTTTTTAATGTCACGTCTTTGTATTTTCATCCAATCCTAGGATATGGGCTACAATAGTTCAAAATTTTCAACATGTATGGTACATGAACCACATATGCCATTGACAATTTTATAAGAGAAACGAAATTTCACAAAATTATATAATTTTTCAAAAATTTGAAAATTGAAAATTCTAACATCTTGAGAGAGAATATACTATTTGTAATGTATTGATTTAGATTTGAGTTATTGGATTATTTATCTATTATAAATTATAATATATTGTTTTATAAAAATTACATATATATAAGTAGTAAAATTGTGCAAAAATAGATTGACAATCATTGAAAAAAATTATACAACTTTCATAATTCAAGTAAGTAAGTCTTTAATTTCTAAAGGACCAAACATTCAAATTTTAAACAACAAATGAATGCAAATATTTTTCAAGTATACAAAATCTTTATTTTTTCATTCATTTAAATATTTGTCAAATTCTTGTAGTAGTGCTTTTATATTTGCATGGTATTGATTTTCACAACTTCTTTAAAATACAAATCTTATAAAGTTCAATACTAAGTAAATTTTTTAGTTTAAAAAATGACAATGTCATGTCCAATACAACTTTTAAAATATTTTTAAGATCACTATAAATATAGAACATAGCATTTTGAACTTGAAGAAAAAAAATTGTTATGAAAATTACAAATATTTAATCAATTAATCTTTATTCAATTTTAGAAAGAACTTTTAATTTTTGATTTTTAGTTTTCATTGATATTGGTTAGTATAGAAGTTGACCAAACTATATGGATGTGACCAAAATTTATAAATTTTTTAAAAATTCATCATTAAATTATTATTCTAAGTTGTCTTTATAATACATCTCTACAATTTTGAATAAATATAGACTATCCCTTGGTCATTAATCCCTCAACGTCACAGCGGACGTTTTTTGGATGTTCAAAGTTCATGGATTTCTCCAAAATATTGTTCATCAATTATTATAATCTATAAATCCGAACAATGAATTCTCTTGAAATTTAAACCTCAAGTTCATCAAGTAGTTAGCTTGTGGATTCAATGGTGAAGTCTTCAATGAATCATGAAATTTCTCATTATTCCGTTTTTCCCTGCACAGTGTTGAGAAGCTTCTGAAATCCGGTGTTCTAGTTGTGACATTTAGGAATTAAGGGGTTAACCTTTATACATCCTCACTCTTTTAAAAAATTTCTTCACATTTGAGGATCATTTTCTCTTCTTTGATACGTATTCTTAAATAAAGAAAAGAAAGATTAGAAATTACAGTTATACCACAGAGATGCTAAAAATGTAAAGTATTTTCCAATTGAAAAAATGATTAGATTTTCCCATTTATTCAAAGTAGAATATAAAACTAGTATTTTATCTCATTTTTGAAATTTCAATCACAAAACAAATCTATCTAAATTGGATAAGCTAGATTGTATTGGCTCACATGTTCAAAACATGTCTTCAAATTATTGGTTATGAATAAGCATAATACTTATAGATTTATAGATTGTCAAAAGGCTTTTTGACTAGCTTGTACTACAATTCAAAATTGATACAACAATATCTTGCTTGATACTAGCAAGGATACTGGCCATATTTACATGTGTTTTTATGTCAATAATAGCTTCTAATATAACATTTGATTGAATTTCACCAAAACACTCAAAAAACTGCCATTTCTAATACAAGTATCACATTTTTTAAAAAAATCATTTTGGGATACATGCAACTGTAGTACACTAGTTTGAAAAGATGTAGAAATGTTTTTAGAAATTTTCATTGTATAGGATTGCAGGATGTAGCATTTGAAGTGACAAAAATCCTATTTTTGGCCCTACAAAAAATTGAATAGCTGTACTTTACAAGGTCACATTTATATGAAAAAATCACTATAAGAAACTTGTGTTTATGTGGCATTTTCATGATTTTAGGAGATAGATTTTAGTGGACATTCAATAAAACAACTTGTGTTTTTATGTCTATAATAACTTTCAATATAACATTCAAATATCAAGTTGTTTTATTGGATGTTCACTAAAATTTGTCTTCTAAAATCATGGAAACTTCACATAAAACATAAATTTCTTATAGTAAATGTCCAAAATGGTGGTTACTCTTTAGATTTATTCTTCTAAGTAAGTTGGCTACATGCTTGAAAAATTTTAGATCATTTGGAATTGTACAACATATGTGGAAAAAAAAAAGTTGAAAGATGTAGAGAATGATTCAAAATATTGAAGTTGAAATTTTTTATTTATTGACTTAAAAAATGCCAATCCTAATGATTGTAATGTTGTAATAAACAATGTACACTTAACATATTTTGTTTTGTTTTTAAAATACTAAAAATTGAGTTATATAAAGGACTTCAAAGTTTATCTTACAATAGAAATTCCATAACTACTTGGAAACTACCTCCACACTAAAATTCCTATAACTTTCATCTTATTAATCAAAATAATGATTAAAAGCTTTCCATGTAGAAAGAGAACCAATTCTAGTAGTGATTTCTACGAATTTTGAATTTGCATACAAAAGCTCAGGTCTTACCACTACATCAAATAAATAATCTTCAACTCTAGTTGGATATAATTTAATTATATGAAAATTTTGTCCAGTGATAATGTGTATAAATATAATACTAGATGATTATGGTACATATGACCAATTTATTGAGGGCAGAGTTGTACACCTTGGACTCACTTTGGAAATATGTATTTTGGAGTGTGTGGATTTAATATCTAGGCCTTGTGGCAAAGGGGGACTCTAAGGTGATTTTACAATCATAAATGCATTTTGTATTGAGAATTGTTTGTAGACCTATTGTTATATACAACATTGATCGAGCATTTCATACAACAAAAAATATGAATAGTCACTCAAATACAATTGGAGAAAAAGAATAGTAAAAAAAGTAAAAAAGTGTAGTTGATTTGCACTGAAGGTATTCTATGCCAACCCTACTTCACTAAGACTAATTTACACTGAAGGTATTTTACACCAGATCCTACTTCACTAGGCTTCACTAGAGCTGGTTAGAAACATTTTGCTCACCTCGGTGTAGTTGCTCCAATCTCTTGTAGCACTCAGCTTAGCTCCCTTTAGTCTCTTTGCCTTTGGACAAAGACATGTCAAGGAACTCCACTCAAAATTAAGTTTGAAGAAGACCACCACTTCTTTTGTCAACGACTTCACGAACAAGGAAGGACCTGATGCCTCAAAATTGAATGAGCTTTTGAAATTTTGACCCTATTTACAAGTTGCCTACATAAATGTTATTTTCAATTTTGTTGCTTGCTTTGTACAATTTTATTTACTTTGTGTGATTTATGTAGATGTTATTGTCAATTCTAGTGTTTGCTTTACACAATTTTGTTTACTTCAACTCAAGCAGATAACATGCTTATGGTCAATTTTATTTTTAGTGTCATGTGCATACTTTTTGCTAGTTTGTGGAACAAGTATGAGTTGTAAGCACTAGATATTTGAGTTATTTTGTCTCATGTGGTTGAATGTCAAGGATTTTAGTATAGTGTTTTCTTTTAAGTTATTTCAATATATTTGGCCTAAATTCAAGGATTTTTGCATAATTGGGTTTTAGTTTTAGTTCTTTTTAGGATCCAAGACTTTTAATTTCCAAAAAAAATTAGGCATCATTTAAAAAAAATATTGAAAAACTTGCTAGCAAAGTACGATATACAACCATGGTTATAGAAAAAAATAGAATTTCCTATTTTATTTCAATTTTTAAAGACTACATTTTAATTTGGTTTTGTTTTCAAGCTGTAATTTCAAATACAAAGATTGAAAAATGCTCAAAAATTATATTAGGGCTTTACAAATCCTTTCTTCAATAAATATTTCTATAAAGATTGATCAAAGACTCATCATTTTATCATTGATGACAATTAGGGGGCAATAAAAAAATCCTTTGATTTATTCCATATTTTATTCCATTCCATTCCATATTTTATTTGTGTTTTCCATGGCTTTTATTCAATACTAAATTCAAAAACTTGATTCTTAAGCAATAAGTACACATACAATGATTGGAAAAATAAAATATCATTCAAATTATCATTGAATCAAAATTCAAAGAAAGAAAATGGAAATTTTTTATTTTGAACCTCAATAACCTAACAACAAAAAGGCAAGTGGAAGAGGGATAATCATGGCAATGACCATTATTTGGTTTTTTTCTAAAATCCCCACTTTATTGTTTGAAATATCTTTTTCTTCATATTGAAAGGTAGTGTTTGGTGCCTTTGAAAGAGCCTTTGGTGCCTAAGATTTTTGCTTTACCCAACAACTCACCCAACAACACTTTTCTTTGGTATTTTTTACCAAAGGCTCTTCCAAAGGCTTCATACTTCATGTCTTTTGCCACTAAAGTATAAATGTATTGCCTTCTATGACCGTTTTGTCTTTTGCATCCAACCCATGTGTCATTAGCAAGGGTTGGATAAAAAAGCAAACACTAATTTTGGTTTTGAACTACCCAAACCTTGAATTGCTAGCAAAAAAACTTAACAACCTTGGCTACAAATTGGTGGCAAAAAACTTTACAACTATTACTATAGAAAAGGCAAGATACTTTGTTACAAAGATTATGAAACTACTTTCACTTCCACAAATGCACATGTGGTGAGCATGTAAAGATGTTGCATTCTTTAATTTGTAGCAATATCTTGTCAAGACAATTTATGCTCTCTTATATGGAAATTCTACAAGATTACAAAAGTGAAACCTTAGATGTCATGATGGTTGTAAATCTTTACCTATTTTACAATGTACTAAAAAGAGGCAACATGTCTTGTCTTGCCATTTCTTCCCCCCCTCCAAGAATTGAGAGCCGTTGATTTTTGTTAAAAAAAAATCTTGCCCCTTATCTTTTGCTGTTGATCTTCAAAAATCAACTTGGATTTATATATATATATGGATTTATATGGATATGGATATAGAATACAAGTTGGGTATAGATACAAATACAGACTTTGGGATATATCTCATATCAAATGCCACACCCCATTCTACCTAAAAATTACATCCTCTACCTATAATTTCAATTTAATTTAAGTTAAATTATTTTCTTGAACTCACTGGAGTGGGCGGGTGGAGATTTTGGGGGATAATGAGGTAAATTAAATTTTAAAAAAATTTGAGTTCATTGTCATTGTGACAGTTTGTCACAATGAGCTCAAAAGAGGCATTAATTGCTTCATACCAACCCATGACATCTTCAAGTGTAGATTTGGAGGCAAGTTTGGAGAACATTGACACCAAAAGATTATTTATGATTAGAATTGCAATCAAGAACTATACGGATGTAGTAGTAGCTAGTCTAAATTATTTAGAAGTGCTTGCAAGTTGCATGATTATAAAGGTGACAAGAGGTTTTAGAATAGATTGACATCAAAAGTTTTACATCACACTTCAAAATATGATTCAATGGTGGCTAAATGAATATACATTTAATAAAAATGGTGCCTTTGAACCATTTGTATATTTAAGTAATTTTTCATCATTTAAGCTTAAATAAAATGGCTTGGATTAAAATTAATTTGTGAACAAATATTCATTTATTTTTAAATTGCCTTCTATATATATATGAATTATTATATGATTTTTATAGAAAAATAATAAGAAAAAATAAAATAAAATAAGATTTAAAACAAATTCTAATAAAATTAAAAAATAAAAGGATAAAATCTTAAAATAAAAATAAAAATTCCAATGAAGATATATTAGCATTAAAAAAAATAACTTCAAAAAAGAAAATTATTAATTTTTGTCAATAATATTAAATGTACATAGTATTAATGACAAAAACAAATTATAGGAACAAATTTAGGTAGACATACTAGAATTGGTTAGAATAAACAAATTAGAGTTATTGTTTTGCCCCTAAGTTGTCCTATGGACATCTTATGTCCTCAAAAACATTGTAAAATTGATATATCTCATATTTTCAACTATATTAGGTGAAATCTTGAATTCAAAAAATATGAACATTCATGTGATTGAGTGTGGGTGAATTAAAAACATGCTGGTACTTGCCTCCACATTCTATAAGCAATTCAAAGGCATTTTACATATATTAACTTACAAACATATAAGCAACTCAAATTTTGAAATGGGAGAGATGAAAACTTCAATAGCCTTAGTGATCCAATACTACTAGTAGAATGTTGCTGACTTAGGGTAGGATCTTCATTAGAGTAGATAATTTGCTTTGGTCAATATTGGCATGTACACTAAAAGAAATTAGAGTTTTTGATGTCTAAGTTGATGGATTTTAAATGACATCAAATGTGACAACCTGTGTTTTTATGTCAACAATAACGTTCAACTTACAATCTAGATGTTACATTGGACATTATTGTTGACATAGAAATATAGGTTATTACATTCAATGTCATCTAAAATCCATCACCTAAAACATAGGTTTCTTATAGTGATATTTGTTTAATCACTTAGTGTAGACAGAATATGACTTAGATATATACTAGTAAAATATGCCATCATCATACACAAGATTATTCCTTGGGGATATAAAATCATTGTCTATAGGCAATATCATAGATGAAATACATCCAAAATGTATCAGTGACATTTGTCCAAAATATTTCTATATTTGGTGGAATTTGTCAATGTTGTTGTATATCAAAATTTGCAAGAATTTTATCAAAAAAGTTCATTGCATTTGTAGGACATGAAAATACTACTAGAAAAAAGAACACCTCATTCATAGGTTATATCCACTTTGAGTGTCTCCTCAAAGTCATTATATATGCTTTTTTGTTCTAATTTTGGGTCATCCATGTGTAAAGATAATTTTAAGTCATGTATAGCATTGCACTAAATATGTATATGCTACGATGCTTTCATCTAAGCGAATTATTACTCTATTCAATTTTTTGTATTCAAAAGTGACTCATACATCCAACATTCAAATGCATAACAAACCACTTAAAAGATAGTGATGCTACAATTGCTAGCATATAAGCTTAAGATCTTAAGCCCATGAATTTAGGTCCTATGTTATAGGTACCTATATTATAAGTACTTTTCATAGTTATAGGATATTTATATTATAGGAGCCTATATTATAGGTGTTTGTATTGTAAGTACCTTCCATGGTTATAAGATGTTTATAACATAGTTGCTTAATAACAAAATAAATCATTTAAGAATATTCAAGGAAAGAACAAAACAACTAAGAGATAAAATAATTGTACGGAATACTAGTTTTTTTAGGTGGTAAAAAAATAATACTAGATTGCAAAAGTTATTAATGAAATTCTAAATTGAATTAATTTTTAATTTTATTTATATTCTAGAAATATTCTAATATTTTTAAAATAAAACTTAAGTCATAACTTAAATTTTTTTAACAAGAGTTACTAAAATCATTATATTGTATTTGAATCACATTCAACACTTCAATCTCTACCAAAAATTAAAGTTCAACAAATGCTTAAAATAAAAATACTCTATGAGATTTTTTTTTTTTATGATTTTTTTCAATAAATTTGAAAGATCTTTGTCATCTATTTTTAGAAATATTTTCATCCAAAATTGCTATTCAAATATGGTATAAGCTTCTAAAGTAAAATCCTATTTTTAGCTTTTGAAATGAAAAAATACTGAAACTAATTGAATAAGTGTTATAACATTTGTAATAACAAACCTTTACAAAAAGAACATGTATATATTTTTTTCATTTATTGAATTTGAATCAAAAACTCTAAAATGCTTCCAAATTTGAATGAAAATGTATAAGGATGAAATATATGACCAACTAAATGGATGAAATTGTGACAAGGTCATGACAATGAGTACTTAATACTGCATTAGAATATTGCTCATTGTATGCATTAGAAACCAAAAAGGTTTCATCAACCTACAAGTTTTTATTGAAAATCTATAGTGAAGTCATTAGAACAAATGGATGAAAAAAATGTAGATGATAATTTGACACTTTGGATGACGGATGTGGTGACACGTATTGCATTTAATAAAGTAATTAGAAGTCTTACCATTGCAACAACACCTTGTTGCATCATCACACAATTGATATATGATAGTGAGCAGAAGCTGTAAAGAAGTTATAAAGATTTTAGAACAACAAAAACAAATGAATGAAAAAATAGCATTGATGAGAATATGACAAATGAAATTGTGAAACAATATGAATTTAATAGAATACTAGCGGTTGGTGCTTGCTATTCTACGCATTCATCATTAGAATTTTATAAAAAAAATTTATGCATTAGATAGAATGCATAACCAAAATTTCAATAAATCGTCAAATAAAAATGACTAAAATCTTTGTATAATTTTTTTTTATAAATAAGCATATATTGAAATGTACAATAGAAATTTATTGAATGATGAATGAAACATATGCAATGGTAAATACTATAAAAGATACACATACATTAGAATGCATTAGAAATTTGACTCCATTGTTACAAAAAATGGCAACCCAAATTGAAGAATTGAAAAGAAAAAATTATAAATCTCGAAAACTTTGTGAACAACTTAATTGTTGTGAAATCCAAAATTGCTTCAATTGAATAAATTTCTCAAAATCATTTGGTAGTAGCAATAGAAAATTGAAATCATGAAAGCTCAAAGCTCACAAAAACACAAAATCATAGAAGTGCAAAGAAGTGTAAAGCCAAGAGAAGCAATGTATTTGCTACCTCTATAATATCATCCTATGGATCCTCTTTAATATCACCTTAATTGCAACAACTATATTATTTCTATAATATCACCCTTTGTAAAAAGCGATATTATAGAAGTGATTGCACACTACTACTCTATTTCTGTAATATCACATTGTGTGAAAATAGGATTTCTATGTATGCATGATTGAAAATATTCTTACAAAATATTTATAATAATTATTTTAAAGACTTATGAAAATCATTATCATGCATTCTATTCAAATATATCAAAATTTTACTAATATGTGATACAATGAATGCGTAGCATAGCAAGTACGAGCCCCTAGTATTAATGGTAGCATTTGTGATATTATAAAGGGAGTTATGATTTTAGTAGTATGATAATTAGTAGTTTTATGGTTGCAACATTTGCAAGAACACCTTATTGCATCATCCAATAGTTGCTATAAGTTAGTGAACATCAAGCTTCAAAGATGTCATTAGAGTTCTAGAACAATAGATGAATGAAAAATAGCATTGTTGAGAACGTGCCGGATGAAATCGTGACAAAATTTGCATTTAATAGAATAATATTATATCATACATAATTCCGAGGAAAATGTCGTATAATCAGCATATACGGATACGTATGATCACAAAACTACAAAAACCAATCGTATGAAATACAGAGAATACTAAGCTTAGCAGCAAACGAAGAAGACGAAGCCCGCGCTCGCTCACTTGCAAAAATCCATGGCCGCGGACAATCGCAGTCACGCCATAGCCGTTCCCGCTCGAGTACTACTCGTGAAATCGCCTGCTTCACTTTCACGCACTCCCTGCCGCTGGAACGCGACTCAAAATGGAGCTTCCTGGCCAACTAAAACATACTTTTTGAACTACAATCCCATCCATTTCATTCACTTCTCGCACACATTCCTCGCGCAAGCTCTGAGGTCAAGCGATTCGTTGCGAAGAAGCTCAAAGCGACTCTTTGTGAGTACTTTGTGTTGTTGGAGTTCTGGACACACTCTATACTTCCGGTGATTTTATTTTTTTTGTGTTGTTGTACCGACTGACCGACCTTAGAATCGAAAGGAAGGTCGAAGTGTGGAGGGATTTTGGCTTATTTCTGGAAGGAGGCTTGTTTTTGATGTACGAGATGGAGTTCACTCCGGAGGACAAGATGCTGTTGAGATCATTTTGGGATGATTAGTTGCAAGGAAGCAGGGTTTTTAGGGTTTGGGGAGGGGAGGGGAGGGATTTGATGTGAGCGGTATCGTTGCTCATGAATTTCACCTTCGTGGAAACGCATTCAGCCTTCTGTGGCCTTAGGTTCATGCCTGGTTGATTCGATTCTCCGTGGGATTGCCTGAGGCTATTGTTTGTGGCTGTTACTTGGATGGTAACCCTAATTTGAAAGGGAGGGGTTTGAGGGCTTGAAGCGGTGATGAGAGGTTGAGGTTCATCTTGACATTCGGTTTGGGTTTAGATGAGTTGGAGAAACGAGGGGGTTTAAGTTGGTGCAAGAGATGCCAGTGAATGCCACTTTACAATGGTGAACTTAACCATACGCCTCGGCAAGGCCGGGGGGGCCAGTGGGAAGCACGAGCAAGCTGGTGGTGGTATAAACTCGGTCACCACTACGACTACCAAAGAGCCATCGAGACCTCCTCATTTAGTTGACACGGACTTGCCGCTTTTGAGAGGAGTGGGAACCGTGTTTTCGGAGCCTTGTGCGGTCAACTTCGTCGGAGTGAAAGCTCGTCGCCGACCTGGGGACAAGGTTCATATTTGTGTACGCTGCAATTTCCCGATTGCTGTATACGGGAGGCTGGTAAGAAACTCATCCTCCGAACGGAATTTCTCGCATTGCATTGAATTGGACATTTTTAAGTCCGATCAAGGTTCTCGTCTGTGAATCTTCCTCGCTTTGTCTGGGGTTTGAAGATTTGCGGAAGTCGTTTAGTGATATTCATTGTGCTTGATCTCAATGAGAGCACACCCTTGATGTGATAACGTTTTATTAATGAGGCATAGTCATGCATGTTAGTATTGAGAATGGTGCATTTGCATCTATTTTGAAGGAACCTAGTATGTTTACGTCTAATAATTTTCGCATTATGCTATTCATTATGCTTGATCTCAATTAGCGTGTGATTCTTATGTGATAATGTGTTCTTCAATGAAGCATGGGCATGCATGTTAGTGTTTACAGTGGTGCGTTTGTTGAAGGAACCTAGATTGTTGATGGTGGGTTGGATTGACTTTGTGTTTGTATTCGATGGCTGCAGATACCGTGTGAGCATGTGTTCTGCTTGACATGCGCCAAACTCGATCCGGCCTGTTTCCTGTATGTGTAACACTTTCCGTTGCCCTCGTTGCCTTTAATTCTCGTTGTAGCAAGTGCTTCAAGGAGGTGATGGTCATGATGATAATGCGTTCTCGGAGTAGTGAGAGGAGCGGGTGTGAGTCAGGTTCGTTAAGTTCACACCCAATGGCTCATATTACATTCAGTTGACCTTCCTTCTGTTTTCTCGCAGGTGCGAGGAAAGGGTTACACGTATTCAGAAGATGGATGTCCTGGAAGGTATCTTTATATGTGGTGCGCCAGGGTGTCTATGCTCTTTTCTTGCTAGGTCTGATTTTGATTTGCATATAATGGAAGCCCATCCTCAGCTCTTGCAAATGGAGCAGGGGAGATTATCACCAGAAAGAAATGTTGCTGCTGGTAACTCAGTACCTGAGGCTCAGGTAACCATTTACCTTTTTTGCGGTTTCCATCCTAGGTGGCTGTCTTTCTCAAACTTCTAGTAAGTTAGGGAACCCATTCCCTTTGCTTTCAGCCGTTTTGAGTGGATTAATGGATTTTTTTTTTTTTTTTTTGTGCGACTTGTCCCAGTTTTTTTTAGAGGATTTCAGCGCACTGAAATCTGGATACTATATGAATAATTTATGAATTGTTGAGGTTTGAAATAGTAAGGTTCCAATCACGAGTCTAGACTACCCTTGAACGATGAGGATTACGTCTGCAATGGAAGCATC
Organism: Climacium dendroides; assembly: GCA_950106755.1. Lineage (NCBI taxonomy): Eukaryota > Viridiplantae > Streptophyta > Bryopsida > Hypnales > Climaciaceae > Climacium > Climacium dendroides. The sequence goes on from OX467092.1 coordinate 13,560,151, forward strand.
TTGGAATGTGATAAAACCTAGAAGTTTATGATTTTTCTTACAAGTTTCTTGCAAGCCTCGTGCTTGTATGACACTTGCATTGTAAGAGGTGACTGTCAAGCCACGCAAATGGGTTCCTTACCTTAATTGTCACATTTTATACACAGATTGCAGGGACTTGTCGAAAGAAATAGAAAAGAAGATTGCTTAAGCAGGAACGGCGATTTGGGTAGTTAGCATTCCTAGCAAGTCCTAGTCCTAGTCTGTTTACGTCATGACTATTCCCATAGGTGCAGTAATGATTAATCTGTATCCTAAGAGGGTGTGTCTAAATGCAAGTACTACTATGTAGAAGCCTTTTGTATTATTTTCCTTTCTATAGAAAACTAATTATATGGTGCATGGGTACAGGTTCAGTCACATCAAAGTGGGCAACAACACTCTGATTTAGCCCCTCCTGCGCGACAATCCTCCGGCACTTTACAGGTCATTCTTCCAAAGAAAGAAGAGCCTCAACGGAGACCGCCAAAGGCTGTTCGGCAGGATCCTCAGGGTCTACTTGCCCGTCCTGTCCCTGAGCTTCGGTTGCCTGATCAGTTCCCGCATCACCGTGGCGGTGACCAGCACAACACAAACCAATCAAACCGTGGTGGTGGCGATCAGCACACGAACCGTGAGAGGGAAAATGATGTCGGTCCACAGGGAAGAGATCCGAAACCGCGGAGACGCAGCGAGTGGGATAAGGTAGAGGATACTCTTCCGTTCAACTTTATGCATTTTATCCAATATCTAGGAGTGTTATTCATTCGGAGATCACAATTGAGCTCACTGGAGGGATCACTTTGGGTACAAGTTCAAACTCTCTTGAGGTCGAGTTTATCTCACTCAACATCTATGATGATACATCAATCATTTAAAGTAGTGGGCTGTAGACCTCTATGGAAGCGCAATAGACAATCCCATTTTCATGTGGACTAAGAGAGTCATTTAGCCAAGTCCTGCTTTCACCCAACTTTATATTGAAGCGTATTCAAGAGATGAGTTTCTGTTGGTAACAGGGGTTCAGTCAAAAGGAGACAGCCTAACTGTTGTAGTATCATTATGCAGATTCCTCAAGGGCAAGTCGAAAATGAGAGAGACCATAGGCATGAGGGGGAACCGCAGAGGGAAAGATGGGAAGAGGGAGGCTCAAAATATGCAGCAGGACAAAAGAAGGATGGAGAGAAGGACAGAGGCCCTCAGCCACCTTCACTTTCAACCCCCAAAGCAGATCAACAACAAAAACAACCTGTATCATCTCTTCCTCCCCCTCCTTATCCTCCCTCTAATTTTTCCCCAGCCTACCTTCCCCAGCCAGACTGTAACAGCTTTTCTTCTCGGTTTGATGCTCCTAGAGGCTTCCTTCCTGGGTACCACGAGGGGTTCAATCAGAATGGTCCTCTTAGGCCCATTCTGGACGGCTACGGGCAGAACGGACCCCCAAGGCCGATGAACGGATCCCGGCCCCATTTTTATCCGGAGTATGGCCCTCCGATGGGTATGCCCCCTTTGGGCGCTCCCCGGTATCACGAGGGCCATTTGCCTCCTCCACCTGGACCTCCTCCGAAGCGGGCCAAGTTCAATGGGGATCCAGTGATGGACTACAACAACTGGGGGCCTGGAAATCCTGGCAACTTTGGAGGGCACCCTGGGTACCCGAATTGGATGCCTCCTGCAAATTCATGAAGGGCAGGCATGTCTTTGCTACCGAGGTAAATTTGCTGCTCAGAGATTAGAGTGTAGCCAAAGGTAAAAACTTAGTCCTCCATGTAGCCTTATTGATTGTAGCGAGCATGAGGTTTGATTCGTCACATATTAGCTGCAAGGTCGGTGTCTTAAAATTGAGCTACGCAGACATAGCTAAACTGCTCCATGGTCTTGTTGTATAATCTCGTTCTTGGAAAACATTTGTTCTTGTCTGATGTGTATGTGGCTTTTGCACTAAAGTCTTGGAGGCTTGTCATGAAGCGTGCAGACAAGTGCCCTTGGATCACAAATCTTAACAACGCTATCATGTCCTGGTGATATGTCCTGGTGCTGTCCAATGACGTCAACTCCTCCCAAGGTAGGGTTTAGGGTTTTGGACTGTAGAGAAGTGTGAATGCAATCTATGGGATTGAACCACAAGGTTGTGCCAACAATCGAATCTGTATGGTAGCTTGCCAACAATTACAATGGAGGGTCTTTTGCATGAATCGAAGCCATTAGTGCTATTGGCGCTAAGACTTTCTGTCAACAACATAAGATAAGGTGGGAATTCAATACCACTTGCTACCAGTAATTTTTCTGGACTTACATGTTCTGAAGCCTAGGTGGCTTCAAATACAGCTGACAACAATGTTGAATTGAGAGGCAAATATCTGAATTGAGAGGCAGACATACGGCTTGAAAGGCTATTCTGAGTAGTGTAATAAATGTGGGCAACAACTTTTGTTTCTAGAAAACTATTGCAAGCTCAAGAAACCCTACTCTATAGAACTGCTAATTGAAGCAAGCTGCAATGAACCAAATTGCAAACTATGATTGCAAGCATAAGAATTGTAAGCCCTAGATATCCTAAACTATAGGATTGCCAATTGAAGCTAATGGTATTAAAATTTATTAGTCACAAACTACAACAATTCAAGCAAGGAAACCATTCAACAATACAACACTCATCACTTCAAGGTTTAAAGAACATTGCTTGCATGAAGATAATTGTAGACAACAAAGTTGAATACATTACAATTTGTCAATTGCAATATCATGGATGATTCATGAAGGAGAAAATATGATTGTTGAATTCTCAATTTCTTCCCTATTCAATTCTTTTTTTTGAAACTTCAAGACCAAATACTTGACCAATGACTTGCAAAGACACTACAATTGTAAATCTTTTAAATTCTAATTTTGATTACAAAAATGGTTATTGGATACTCATAATACTTCTTTCAAATTAAGGCAATCTCAAAAACATCGTCATACAATGTTCTCCATTCAAGCTTTGTTATGGTAGTATGCAAATGAAGTATAGAAAAAGAGTAGAATCTGTAGGAAACCAAAACAAAGCAATTTACAGTACTGTCTTCAAGGCACAACAATTGAGTGGCAACTTACAACAATATTTGAAGTCCCTCAAGAGAGATTGGTAAACACAACCCTTTGTAAATCTCATTGGCACTAAAAACAAATTGGCACCAATAGTACAAAGTTAGGAAAGAAACAAGTAAAAAGAGCGACTCACATGTACAAAATCCTTGTGAAGAAGAATGGATAAATCACAATTATTCACAAAAAGTAGTGTCAACAACATGGGTGAAAGAAAAAGCTTACCCTTGCATTAGTGATAGAAGCCTTACAATTAGTTGATAGTTGGCTCCTACCATCAAATGGATACCAAATTATTACTACATTTGTCATTGGTGAGAGAACCCAATCTTGCCATGTTGAATATTGGTTATTTTTCAACAATAAAAAAATCATTGTTTGCTACATGCTGAAAATATACTAGTGCACTATGAATATATAGTAGTATTGAAAATTTAAATGTGCAAGAATGATGCACTTCAGTGGTAGTGTTCACCTGCAAACTTCATAGTACTAGAATGTATCACTTATAATCCTACTATATTTGAATGATTTTTAAATTAAAAAAAATTTATAGATGAAATCATATGTCTTTAAGTTTTTTTGAAATGCTTCAAATTATTGTAATTTTTTGTAGAAAAAGTAAAGACAACTCACATTAAATACAAAATATGCTTAATCCTTGATAACCCAATGATCCAAAGGGGGCTTAGACAAAAATAAAATGTGCTTTAAAATATGCACTTTACCATGTTTTAGAGTTGTTTTTTTCAATAGAGATTGTTTCATGTATCATGAATAGAAATTGTCTATACAATCCTAATTGAAAAAATGTTTATAAACATTGTTTATAAATATAATTGCTAAAAACATTTATCTTTTCAACATCTAAATTTTTTTATTATTGACTAAACTTTAATTTTACATTGATTAGGAAAAACTAGTCAAAGGTCTGATCATTAAAATGGCATTACTTTCTTCTTATAATAGAATTTTTAATACTTTAATAATATTTTCATCCTTGCATTAATTTCTTTATAAACATGTTGGACAATAGCGATTTTAATTAGTAATACACCTATTGAAAGATAGTCCATTTTATTCCCTCTGTTTCTAAATAAGAGAGGGACTCATGCTTTTCTTTATGTTTCAAATTAAAACCTAGATTTGGTTCTTTTTGCAATCTAGGCACTAAATGATGGAGATGATTAATGCATGATTACATTGATAGGTCGATGGAGTTATAGTGGGTCCAATTATTCAAGCCCTAGTTGCAAAACAATGGTTGCAAAAAAGAAGTGCTAGCTTTCAAGATCTATGAGAAAAGGCATTTGCAATAACAAACTACTTATTAGAGAAAATTGGTTATAACAAATACACTAGCTTCATTTGTTAGTATGTTGTGGGTGGTTAGGTGTATCAATCATCATCAACGTATTTCATTTCAAGGAGTATCCTCTATTGTGATTCTATTGCATTAATCCATAATTCTTCCTACTAGTTACGGTTTCCATGCTTCTATCTTCATCAAGATGTTGATGTAATTTTAAGCATGAATCTCTTAGTTAGTATACTCCATATCTAAGAAGTGCAAAATTTGATACAATAGCTTCATAATGTTATCCTTGTACAAGTTCGCTAAGGTGAGTGTGGTCTTGAAACAATAAACATCTCATGTCAATGCAACAAACTTACAAAGAATGGAGTCAATAATCTATTGTTCAAAAAAATTTATTAATGTTGGGTGGCTTGCTAGGCATATTGTACAACATCTTCAAGAAAATCAAATACCACATGGAGTCATGGGATTGTCCTTTCCACTGAAATGGTGCCTTGTCCATGTATAACAACTTCTAGTGGTTGTAACTACTAATGTGTATCATTTCAACCATACAATACTATCATGACAAAAATGCCAAGTTCAACTTTTGACTTTCTATGGACTAGAAGGCCTACTTCGTCGCAAAAAAGAGGTCATCAATTGTATATTGTTCAAGCTAATGTTTGATCAAGGGTTTCAATGCTCTGAAAATTTTAGATCAAGGATATTCATGTAGGATTTGTTTGGCAGTTAGCATACCAATTGCATATTGAACCTGCCCTTCATTAAGTAGTCTATCAAAGTAGAATTATCACCAATTGATGACTTGCGGCTTGGCATTATCTTGATGAATAAAGATCATATTGCCATTCTTGTTGGGCTAGTTACATGGCTATTTTGCCATGATTGTAGGCCAAACGTTCTCAATGAATATCTTACACAGCTTGTCCTTAGAGATTGAGTGAATGGACTTCATTTCTAATGTCCTAGCCAAACAATTCTTGTTGTTGTACTTGGCATGCTCTTTGCAAATGAAAAGAAAGATTCCAATCTTGCTATGGAACTAACAAGATCTATACAAGTTAAATTGTGGCCTCCCACCTATAGCCATAAACATTACTTTTGTAATAAATTGCTTGTTTGTATAGGTGTGATACAAGGGTTCCTCACCAAGTGGCAGATAATACTTGTTTGTCTTCATAATGTAGAACCACTTCTTGTCTACATAAAGATGGTCCATCATATCTTTGAATTTTCTTGGTGAGCTTGAGTCTAACATGTTAAGGCAAAATTTCAAGTGCTCAACTTTGTTTGCGTTAGTGAAGTAGGGCTTGATTGTATTTGTGTAGGGCCTCATTTGCCCTTTCTAGTACAACAATAGATAGTTGCAAAGGAAACACTAAGATGGAATGTTAGGAACTACATGTTTTACTGTAAGTAAAAAATTGCCTTTACATTATCATTGTTTAGAGTAAGCTAATTGCAACCAGCACACCTGTACTTAGAAAACACATTTGTGACAATGTTGCCCTTGGCCTACGAGTGCACCGCTCGTTTTTAAATTACATTAATCACTTCTATTGTTGTCCCAAACTTCTTAGTAGCTACCTTAAAGGTGTCATTTCTAAGTGACCCAAACTTCTCTAGGTTTTGGGTTCATACTTTGGGTTCATATTTGGGTTCATATCTATTGTGGTATTATTTGCGATTCAAGAGAAAACTTCAATTCAAGAGTTGTTAAGAGTTTTTAACTATGAAAGGAAGCCACAATGTAGGAGATGCAAAAGAAACTAACCTATGTGATTTGAAAATGCTAATCCAACTAAAGTGATCATGGACGTGTATGAAAAAATTTGAAGTTGGCTTGATAATAAAGATCACTTATATTTTACATACACAATATTAGATAAGTCAAATTATAAAAATAAATTATATGTAAAAGCTATAAGGTTTGGAAGTTTTGATATACTTATGAGAAGAAGTAAATGATGAAAAACATTTGATTCCTAGTACAATGTAGTTACTAAATGTTAGATGAGGCTAATTATTGAAAACCCAATATACTCTTCATACATAAGACTTTGAAATGTGGATGAAAAGAACCATGCAGCATCACAACATATAAAAAAGAAGATATAAACAAATACAAAGTCTTCATTTTTATAAAAAAATTGAAATTCCTTACATGAATAATCAATTGTGTTGAAACTAACTAAAATGTTAAATTAAAAAACATTTCTATATAGAAGTAAGTTTATAAACCATAGAATGTGAAGATTTTATCTATGATTGGATGTGGTTTTATGTAAAAGTAAATATTTGCATGAAACTCAATTACTCGTGGTCTCACTCATTACAAAGATTAATACTATCTTTGGTAATCCAAACATTTCCTCATACCATCTATTTTTAGACTAACTAGTGGTAGTATTTGTATTTAACAATTTTCAAATACGATATTGATACAACAATTTCACTAAGAATTTTCTTGCAAATCATATAATAGGTGACAATCCATATATTAATCCTTAAAGGACAAATTGGTGACTATGGAATCATCATGTGAATCATTCACTTACAAAATTACAATAGCATTCATTGAAAGTCAAACTACTATAGAAGATCTCTCCTTTTCACAACAAAATTCTGAAGATGAATAGTTGCACTTCTAACCTACCAAAAGGATTCTTTGTCGTCCATTGAATACCAAATGTCCTCATCGGCATTTAAAGATTAAACTAGGATGTTTATTTGTTTTGTTTATTACAATGGGATCTTCAATCAAAAGCCCTTAGCAAGATGGGATGTGCACAAGCTTTGTTTTGTAACATTTGAACTCATGGCAAAAAAATGATCAAATTTCAAAGTTTTATATGGATTAGAAAATTAGAAAATTACCTTTACTTTTATTTTGGTTGTAGCAACAGCATACAACACACTCATTTTTTAAACATAAAAGCTTGATCCCATTCTTGGCCATCAGTTATGGAAAAAATGCACATTTCAAAATGATTCTCACAATAAACCCATTACCTGACAAAGGGTTAACAATCACGTGAGACAAGGATGTCCAATGACAAATTTAACCACATTTTAAGTTTTCTAGTTTTGTAAGAAAAAGGTGAAGTGAAAGGTTCATATTCTAAATGTTTTCGCTTTGTGTACTTAAAAATACTAATACGCTATCCGATAGATTAAGTTTTCCAACTTTCACCTAACAGATTTTGAGGAACAGTTACATGCGCATTCAAGTCCGTCGTGAAGCAACCATCAAGGAATGCTCTTCTCTAAAAAGTAAATCCACCTGGGCCCTAACATTTCGAAGCTTTGCATCTCACTACCGGTAGAGAGAAGCTCCACTTTACAAATTGATCAACCTGGTCCTTCAGCACTTCTAGCTCAGTAATTTCACTCCACTGCCAGCCTGTCTTAGCTTATCTCTTTCTCATGGCCAGGGTCTCTTTGTCAGGATCTTGCTGAGCATGTGACCCTGCAAATCACCACAAACATTAAGCAGTAAAGAAAACAAGTTTCTTTCTGCATTAAAAAACCCTTCGAAGGTCACAGAACACAACAGACAGGGATGTACTAGTACCGACGCAACCAGCATACACTGAACTTGTTCATCATATAAGAAAGATACATCGGCAGCGAAACTTCATTCTGAGTTGGATTCATACGTGACATTGGAATAACATCAACGATCCTGCACGATTACTAAAAAGTTGTGTCATTGAAACTCCCAAACTATCCGAGAATACCTTTACGAGGGACGACTGGGAAAACAAAATATCTGTGATCAACTGTTGTGCATGTCTGCACCAGGAAAAACGCCACAAAGTTTCAAATGACAAACAATGAGTCTACAGTCTCGGCAAGACTTAATTCTATGTACAGGCACATAAATACATTTCCAAACACTGCACGAATTCATGCAACGCGTCTGCCGGTCACGCATTCAAGCCACGAAGTCTAAGCCACATCTACTATCGCCTGGCCTTCATTTTTGGACGAGAATGAATCACCCTCCGTCCTTGTGATGAAGGTTGTGATGGACCAGATGGGGTCCCACGAGACTCATCATCATCGTCATCGCCTTTACCGTTTTCATCATCAGAACTTTCCTCCAGCTTTGCTTTCAAACGCCTCTGACTAGTTCCACGTCTCACACGAGTTCGAGCTGCTGCGGGCGTAGGAACTCTGGCACCTGCATCGTCGTCACCCACCTCATGACCAATATTGTCCTGGTCAGAACCATTGGCTTCTTCACCATCAGCTGACAACATTCTCCAGGGAGTGCGACAACCAGGACACACCTTAGCAACCTGGAATTAGACCAGTTAAGAAGATATTAAAATCCAACCAACGCTGACAACAACACCCCAAGACCCACGGAGCGCAAAGTTCACCAAAGGGATCAATAATGCTCTCAAAAACACTCGACGAATGGGTTTAAATTATGGGTACATGTGTACGGAGACTTCCACATATGACGAGAACATTTATCATCTTCTTGAGGTCTTCAATGAGGACTCTTCAGGGCATTCGATAACCATCACTGAAATTCTCATCCTTTTGACAAAAAATCCAGAGGCAACTACGCTGGAGTCATTTATTCTACAACTCCCGTTCATGCGACAGACAAGACATAATACAAGTAAATGCCAACACACCTGACGCCGAGCGAACTTCCTTGGTACACAATACGAGTGCATGCGCACATTGCAATCCTCATTTTGACAAGGTTGCGCCTGAAGGATTACACGCAAGTGTTTCAAAGTTAACCCAAAGTTATATCAAGGATGGCCATCTCAGTACGACTCATTTAGCGACCGTGAAGTTAACCCCTAATTGGCCAAATGTGGTTGCATCCACATTTATAGGAGATGGAATATATCATTTAGGAGGCTTCAACGAAAGTAACAAACATACCATATTTTGAAAGTTAATATAAGAGTCTAGCAGCAACCAAAGTAGTCTTCCTATTTTTAGCTTGGGCACTTGATGGTTAAGCAAATGAAAGCAGCAAGTGAAGTGAACTCTAAGGAATACCTTGATAGCAGCCTCGTTGCACACCTCGCAAAAGGGCACGTCAAAGTTCTTGAAGAGGCTTCGAAGTTCCAGGAACGACTTTGTGCCCAAACGAACCCTACCGTCATCCGTTTTGCCCAACCAATCATCTGCTACCAAAGTCCCCAAGGTCTCCTCCTTGGCCGTAATAGTGAGCCTCAAGGGAACTGCTTGACTTGAGCTTGCTGCAGCTTCTGCCTGTGTTTCAGTCTAGGAAAATGCCACATATCACCACCATGATCAACGTCAAGTCACAGTTTACCGACACATGCTATAGCCTCCCCTCTAAAGCTTGTTGATGTGCAATTCGTGAAACCTAAAAACCTAGATCGGCTGCGAGAAATTACTTACTATCCAGAGTGAAATTCATATGTTGACGGTAGTCTTCAAAATACGATTTAGCAGTTGTATGTAACTGCAAGAGGTCAAACAAGAGAGCATACATGATGGGAAATTTCAATACCTGAGTGTCAAGCCGGAGGTTGAGAGCCTGCATGCAGGACATGGATCCACTCGCGGATGAATCGCTCAGTATCGACTCCAACTGCATTCCACCATTAGATCTTAGCCAACAAAACAGTATCATGGGGATTTTTCATGCTGAGGCTTTGCAGGACTTCAATTATATAAGATTCCCAAAGTGACAACGGTGACAGTAAAATCACCTCTCCGGGTCTTTGAGGACTTACCCCTTAAGGACCGCCTAAGAAGGCAGGATTCAGAGTTATAACACGACCAATGCGATTGATCATACTGTGGAAATGATAATTCGAATGCGGTCAAATTTTATATCACCAGAATTAGTGAAGAACATTGCATGCGTTGGTAAAAAAAATTAGAAACAGACGAAAAAGGTTCTCATATGATCTACTCGAAACTGCTAAACGAAACATAAGGTCAAATTAGGACTTCTTGACCCTCAGGTGCTTCACCACTTACGATGGCTTTGAAGAAGGTGAGTTGCGGGTGTGTGAGCCGAGTTCCCAGCTTCGCTTCCTCGTTTGCCAACTTGTTGACAAGACCATAGTACAGCTTTCCGTCGTACTGATTTTTACTTCCTCTCACTTCCATGGAAACGTAGTCCAGCTCCCTGTTCACCGTCGCCAAGAAGTCAAAGAATTGGTCTGCAAGTTCACAATCACCAGCATCAATAATGCCACTAAGGGAACTGAGCCATCACACAGCCACATAAAAACTTACGACAGCTACATTGGGACACAATGGTTCAACCCTAACTTCACATTACAATGATCAATTAATTCCCTCTTCCAGGAACCCTAGAATTACATAATCACTCCAAGCATCGCTAAACCCCATGAATTCCTAATTTTCTCCTCCTCTAAAGATCTACACCCCCTCTACTGGTCGTAAACGCATGAGTGCGTTTCCATGTGATTCAGTTATCTAATTGTTTTCAAGAAATATTCGAAAAGTATTTTCAAAATGTATTCTAAATGTTTTCAAGAAATTCCAGGCAAGACAGCAGACCCTCAGAAGTGCCGAAAAGCTCCCGGTGCATGCTCTTCGACTCGCTTTCCGGCAAAGGACCTCGCCTCATGAGCGCCTGCAGAAACGTGTGGTGCTTCACACCGAGCTTCTCCATCTGTTACCCCCAGGAAACTCGGCTTCTCAGCTCTTCGCCAAGTATGAAAATACTAAACAACGCTCAGAGGCAAATCGAATGACGCAACTCGATGTCGCCAAACCTCAGAGTCCCCGCAACCTCTGCGAAAACCATCGCCGTCTCGTCATCGTCATTGCTGGACCATTTCGCGAGCGCCGTAGCTCTTTGTGTGCGAAATCCAAAATGCCATATGCAACATCTGTCGCCGGCATGTTTTGTGAAGATTCCACCACTGGGAAATGTCAGGAAATTTGCGGCGCTGTAAACCCCGAGCTCAACGACTTGTCTCCCGCCTTCCCGCCTTGTTGCCGGATTTTCATGCTAGAAGATGAATATTGTCAAAAGTAGCTTCCCCAACACTCTTCATTCTATTTGTCTTTGAAGGGGGTCTTTTGAAATAGTAACTTACCATAAGCAGGTTCCGGAAGGGATGATTGTCGTCGGGTTTTCATCCTTGTGGACGAATGATTTTCAGTTGGAAATAGCTTCATTGGAAATACTCTTCATTTCACTGATTTAAACTTGTAGCAGGGTTTTTTTTCTGGAGATTTGGTGCAAAATTGCACCAAATTTTTTGGCCTCCCTTCACGCCTATAGAAAAAAAACATGAAAAATCCCTTGTAAATCGGTAAAAAATTTCAAATTAAAAAATAATCTTGGATGAAATTGCCAATTTGTGGATGAAAATAGAATTATGGATATGTGATATGTACTATTGTGATGTTTTCTATTAATTATGTAGATGAATGTTGAAATCTAGAGTACCACTATTACATTTAATATCGCCACTATGGCACTTCATAGAAAATGAAAAAAAAAAAAACTACCTTGTAGGTGAAATAATCAGAAAGTAGACTTTAGCCTTAACTTTTGAAGCATGGGTCTATGACCATGGAAATCATCCCTTTTGGCATTGTGTGAATAATTGGTTTAAAAAAATCCTAAAGCATTCATTGGAAGTTAAATTACTATATAAAACCTCCCTTTTTCATGCAAAATTTAAAAGATGAATATTTGCACTTTTGTCCTACATTCAAAGATTCTCTGCCATTCATTGACCAAATGGCCTCAACGCCATTTATGGATTAAATGGACACCCGCATTCATTCAAAATTACTATAGGAATTCAAGAGTTGAACATTTTGTACCTCAATGATGTCTACTTAAAGGAAGTTCAAGGGGGGGATATATAGATTCCCTATGCTTTCAACATTGATAATTCATATAATTGTTGAGTGAATATGAAAAATTATAAAATGAGTTGGTTTTAACTTGTCATTGGTTTAACCTTTTTTATCAAAAAAAACATCATTATGGAATTAGAAGAAAAACAAAAGTGTTTGTTTTTGGTGCTTTTACTTTAATCCTCAAGGACCAAGAGGATACAATGTGTTCTTTTTAAATTTTCAATGGCAAATTCTCAGTAGGGTGAAACAAATCTTAATATTTTGTAAACTAGGATCTTTTAGAGTAACAAGTTTATGTACTAAATGCATTTTTCGATTTTCAATATTTGAATGTGAGTAGTATTTAATCCCTAAAGGACCATTGTTCCTTCGAGAGACAAATGGGATTTTGGACAAGTACTTATGGTCTCAATTTTTTTCCTAATTTTTTGAAACTTTTTTTGAAGTTAGAAAAATATATCAGCTTTGTAGTAATATATATGTTTTTTTCAATCAATGCCCAAGAACAAAAGTTATGTCCAAATAGCTCAAAACAGGGAAGAAGGGTAGCGAAAAAAATTTCAAATTTTCAAATTTTTTATTATCATAGATTATGTTTTTATATACATGAAAAGCTTTTACTCATTTCATTTGAATTTGTTATAAGAAAGTTATGAACAATCTTGTTTTGGGGGCAATTAGAACATCTTCTTGGAAAAATAACTTGTAGGATTAATTTTTGAATGCAATTTCTGAAATTAAAAAAAAAATCTTATGGTTTATTTTACTTACTAGAACAATCTCACCAATGGGATTAGTATATTTTAATTCCATTTTAGAGATATCAATGATTTAGATTTTCACTCTATCTCATACCTACTTCTATTTAATAATCTTTTAAAGAATAAAAATTTAGTTTTTTTTACTTTTAAAAAGATTTCCTAAATCCTCAATTCAATTCCCCACCATAAAGATTTAAAGTTCAAAAGTCTGCACTCTAAAAAAATTTAAGTTAAAAAGGTTCAAAATCAAATAATCTAATCCCGCAATGTGCTAAAAAACTTGTTTTTTTCACTTGAAACGTAGATATCTTGCAATCTGTGTGGTCAAATTTTTTGAAATTGTTTCCACACATTTTCATAATAGTTAGGTGTAAGATCCTATGGTTGAATGTGAATGAAAAGCAATTTTCAAATCTTTTTACTTTACTATAGAAATGATAATTTTAAGTATTTTTTGGTAGAAACAGACCTTGGTCCTTTAGGGGTTAAAAATTTATTTAGGAAATGTAGTCTAATAGAAAAAGTGAATAAATATAATGTTTTTCCAATGAAAAAAATATGGTAGCAATGAAAAAAATTCTTGGACATTTCTAGTCTTTATTCTACACAACAAACTAGCTTAAGAAAATTATTTTTTTTTTTATCAAATTTGTATTTTTAGTATTTTTTAAAAATGAAAGATTCAGTCTAGTGTGATTAAGAACACAAAATAATTAGAATGATTCCAAGTTTTTTGAAGATGTTCCAAAAGAATGATAATAATATGAATTGTTAAATTTCAAAAATTTAATGCATGTATAAATATTTTAAAATCTTGTAGGGTCTAATATGGTTTCTACTTCTTTTTTTTGAAACCCTATATGTTTTTTGAAACCCTATATGTTTTTTGAAACCCTATATGTTTTAGCTTTCTACTTCTTTTTTTTGAAAAAATATACAAATTTGAGAGAGTTTTCATTTTTCAATTTTTTCAATAAGAAAATATTAGATTTGCCTTAAAATTCCAATACAATTTTTTTGAGGGGGGTAAAAAAGCATCATTCATCTCCTTATAATTTTATTCCCTCGAAGTTGTGTTTTTTACCTATAAAGTTGAATTGGCTTGAAAATAAAATAATTTTTGAATATTTGATCATTAGAAGCGCATCAAATATCTTGAAATAGACATGAGGATATCTTGATGTAGTCTTAAAAAATCAATTTTCAATTTCATATTTTAGTTAAATTTTACTATGCAATAACTATGAATTTTAAAAATAATTTCATACTAATTTGAAGTTTTTTAAAATTTGTAATTATTTTATCAACATTCATCAACTAATTAGAGAAGAACAATCTCATTCATTTATGTTTTCAAGATCTTCAATATGGAATAAAATGTATTTTAATTTATAGTCAACAAAACGAGTTTCCTATTACTTTGCTAAAACTACATTTTTTAACTTTGATTCCTCTTCAATTAAAGTGTTTGCACTATTCATTTTGAATTCCTAATTTATCATGCTTAAGAATTGAGTTTTAAGCCTAAGAACAAATTTATTTTTCACTCATTAAATAACTGTTACGTACAAGATGGTTCAAAATAAGGTTAAAAAGCAACTTCCTAATAGCTATAAGATAGAATTAAAACACTTTAATTCCAACAATGAAATTGTCCTATAAAGCACATTTAACGTTCTCTTTAAATTTTTCAATACAATTCTTACAATTCAATTCATAAATGAATTTCATTAGTTATTTATTCAAAGTTTATGCTAAAATTGCTTCAAAATTAAGATTGTCCATTACTTCTTCATCACTAGTCCAAATAGAATGAGTACAAGCTTCACATTTAGAGAAATAGCTAAACTTAAAGAAGAATAGTTAGATATTAAAATTTTCAATTGAAGTTTCTTTTGGATTGCCTTTCACAGTACTTTTAAGAAAGATAGTAGAACAACATTTGCTCCTAGGCTCCAACTTAAATATGAATTATATTCTCACAAAGCTAACATTTTTTTTAATCTTTACAAACACTTTCATAAAATCACATTAAACATTGAGGTAGCACAAGCCTAGTCAAAATCCTAAAATCCTAGGAGTCCTCCACTAAGACTTATGATTTTAGGGATTAAATTCTATCACCTTTAAAATTTGAAAGTGTCCCATATTTTTCTGATTGTAGTCATTTTTATAGTATTCTAATGCAGTCATAGAAGTTGATATGCTAATTTTTTAATATCTGATTTGATATTTTTGACTCATTTATATTTCCATTTTTCTTTGAGAAGAATCACGAATACATGATGAAATAAATATTACGGAAGCCTACCACAGAGAATGTTCTTCTATTCATAATATAATTGTTGATATAGGTTTGAGGGGAGGGTGTGGTAGAGGACGTAGTAGAGGGACTCTTCAAGGTTCACAACAAGCATCTGTGACTACTGGTTTTACTATTCCTTGTGATGATTAGTACTTTTACATGTGTGGTATTGGTATATGTATTACACCTTTACACTTATGTACATATTTGAGATCATCATGCATACATATTTACAATCCATTTTATCATAGAGGGAAATTGTTGTATTTACAAATCATATTTTTTTGGCACATTTAAAAGTTGTACAACGCTGATGTAGTGGTTATTTGTTAAACCTTGAGCACCCTAGAAGCCAAAATCTTGTCTCTTTGGCTTAAAAGATTGTCCTTGTTTGACTATTATAATCTTCTCAATTGTAAGGTCAAATCATTGATTTTTTTCCATGCACCTTTGGGCCTCTCTCCACTACCAAGTGAAATGAAGAAAGAATATAAAAAACATACCTCAAATACAATGAAGTGGTATGATAAAAGATCTTGTAGAATAAAAGATCTTATTTGCTCTAGATCATTGGCCTCTGGTAGTAGAGTTGATGGTATTTGGAAAAATCAATCTAAATGACCTATTATCCTCAACAGTAAAAAACAAATGAGGTAAAATAAAAGGATCTCCAATAGTGGAATTTAAGAGGCAATGTAATACCTCGGCCACTCGTACAAGGCCATTAAAATGAAGACATGTAATATAAAAATGGGGCCATAGCTCCAATCAAGTACCAGAAATATGTGTAGAATGTGATGAAATACTAAAATAGCGGGTGGCCATGTACCAAAAGTCATGTCATGTGTTTCTCCAAATAGGTGGAAAAATGTCATGTGGGCTCCCTATATATATACTAGATGACTCTCGAGATGCAATAGGAAAAGAAGAAGGTAAAGGCATATGTCCCAACTCTTCTAAAGATGAAGTAATAAGCTTCAATCCTCCTTGATCATTCACAACATCTATGCATGTCGAAACTAATAAAGACCATGGGTGATGGTAATACCTTTGAAAGGGTAGAAAATGTCGGATGAGTCCCTAACTTTGAGCTCAACCATTATGATAGAGTCCAAGGGTTGTGAATAGAGTGATGTGATAATACCAAGGGATATGTAGTGTATGCCGTTGTAGTCAAACAAAGCAAATAGGATGAACTATCTATACTAAATAAGTCCCACTTTCCTATACTATAATGTGATAATGAAGCTTGGTGTCTTGAAGATCACATAAGCACAAGTGCAAATGATTTAATATACATTCAATGTAACAAGTTATAATACAATTATGTTAATATACATCCAATGTCATTAAAAGTAATACAGTTTTACTCTCATATAAATATAAAAAAAAGTATTCTTACTCTTATATAAATACTTAAAGATTGTGTTTGAAATGACAAATTTTTAGGGTACTTAAAGGTTCACACATCTAAAAAGTGGATGTGCCTTGCATCACAAAGCTTAGACCTTATGATTTGTCAACAATTATCATGTGATTATCGTTGTTTTATGAGTTTGCACGATAATTACAATTTATCGCATCATTACGATGCATTACTTTGCATCGTTATCGCATCATTGCAAGCATTACTTGCAACTGCATTGTAATGATGTGAAGTAATATATCGTAATGATGCAATAAATTGTAATTAACGTGTGAACCCATGAAACAACGATAACCACATGATAATTGTTGACAGCCCATAGGGTTTAAAGTTTGTGATGTGGTTAGCCTTCATTGTAATTTTCAATAAAATCATTTATGATACTTGATTAAAATTAATGAAATAAAGCTTGACAATTTTTTTTCTATTTCATCTTAAAATTTACAAAAAATTATAAAATTGATAGAATTATTGCAATTGCACTTGACAAATAACATAGTTGGAGTTCAATTCCAAGATAGAGGTGTTCTTCTATACCTATCAAGTGCATACCTTCTCACTGAACTGTTAAGTATAAAACTCCAGAATCTGAATATGCAAGTATTTACTAATACATGATAGAAGTACTAAAATTTGAAATAAAAAAGATCCCAACATACTAGATTCCTTTGAAAACTAGAAAGGTTTAGATTTTTAAAATTCCAAAGGGTTTGAATTTTGGTGAACATGAACTGAATTCAATTTATAAAAATATATAATGAAAATTAATACTTTGGAGTATGAAGTTGTCATTTTCATCAACAATGGTCATTATTTTCTACATTTTTTTTCTCTAAAATGGTAATGCCAATTTGAACATTAAAAAAATAAATCATTCATGAATTTCATTCATCAATTAAATAGTTGATTCCATATCTTTGAAGGCAGTCAAAATAAAAAAAATTTAAGCATTCTTCCTAAAATATTATATTTTTGTCTCTTTGTAGAGCTTTGATTAATTCCATTTGGATTTTTTTATGTGAAAGTTATAAATAATCATGTTTTTCAGGCAATCTAAGCATTTTCTTGAAAAAAATACTTTACAAGATTCATTTGTGAATGCAATTTTCACAAATTTTGAATTTTTTTTGACAAGGTTAAGTATGCTTGCTTAAACAATCTTATCGTTGGGATTATTGAATTTCAATTCCATCTCAAAGTTATTAACAATTTAGTTTTTTGTTCAATTTTAGATGTATTTCTATTTAATAATTTTCTTAAGAATGAAAATCAAGTGGTTTTTGTTGAAATTTTTTTTGTGAACTTTGAACTTAATTTTTCAATATAAATTTTTTGTAATTCAAAGAATGTATTTTTTAAAAATTCTAAATTTTTTAATCAAAGTCATCTAAAATTACAAGTCAACTTCCATAAAACCTTTTTTCCAACTTTAAATGCTAATATCTTCCAATCCAAATGGTCAAACTACTTAATACTTTTATCTATAGAAACTTCAACAAGTTAAGTAGAAGATCTTATGGTCAGATTCTTAAAAAAACGTGATTTTTATATTTTTGAGTGAACACAATAAAAATGGATGTTTTGAGTGTTCATTGACAAAAAATGGCCTCAATACTTTAGGAATTAATTAATAGCAATGTTCTATATATCCTATAGATAGATAAAAAATAGTGTTTTTATCTTATATGTTTGTTTTAGAAAGTAATAGTAGTTTCAAACCAATTTCTATTAAATGAAAACTAAGTATGGAACTTTGAGATATTGAGGAATATAGGAACATATAAAAGGGGCACGCATAATCCACAGGAAAAAATATGAAACATAATAGTACTAGTCAATGTATCGATCATGAAGACCAATGCCCTCGTAACAATGGTATACACCATTCCACAAGTAGCGCTCCCACGTAAATGCCACACATAATCGTGGGACTCAAGTGGAATGTGGATAAAAACAAAAGTCATGGAATTATCTACTCTACAACGTGAAGGATGGGTATGGGGGATGTGGCATCATCAAGGAAATGTCTATCTAGAAAATGAGTCCAACTCTATGTGCTTCCAAATTGTTGTAACTTTTTTGTTGTGGTTTGGTGAGCTTGTGCATGTATGAACTTGAACTTCAGCTTAACAATATTATTTTGAGGTACAACTTATCCAATGTCGTACAACAAACTCAAGGTTGTATCACTTAATGATTGTCAAGGTGCAATTCATTGCAAATTCCAAATTTTCAACACTATTAACTGAAAGTGTGGAATTCACCAATTTTACTAAACCCTAGAAGTGTTTGCTTTCAAAATTTCAAACCACATTTGCTATCCAAAATCCAAGACCATTTGATGTAAGTGTGGGAGAAGCTATGGTGATACATGAGATGGAAAAACGGCAGCAATGTTCTAGCCTACTCTACCTTATCCATCCAGTAGGAATCATACCAACTTCCCTCACTTGGCAAGCTTGCACCCCGCCTCCATTCACCACCACAACAACCACAGGATGTTAGGATCAATGAAGCACCTTTGATGAAATTTGCATTACTAAGTTTTTCTTTGATCCTCACTCACATTACACTTGTTCTCTTCAGGAAGGTGTTAGGGTTTCAAGCTTGTGCTTGAGAGATGGAGGCCATTACAAGATTGCAAAATAAAATTCTAGAAGTCGGCTTATACTTTGCAAAAAGAACATGGATTTAGAATGATTGGGGGGGGGACAAAATGAATCGCAAAGTGTTGGCAAATCACCTGAGTGTTGGGCGTTTGAAGCTCTCATGAGTCGGTACTGTGCAATAAGTAGGAGAATTGAATTTTCGGCCCAAGGAAAACACAACCAACCTAAAGATCGGTTCAACTTCTAGAGTTGCTACAATTTGCAAGAGAACAAGCCGCCACAGGTTGCGAAGTAGGTTGCTATAGTTTGTCAATGCCGAGTCTCGGTTTTTGTGGACTAAGTGACAATTTTACACATTGTAATTTCTTGTTCATCTAATAAGTTCCAATACTAAAGGGCTCCTGGTTTTGAGGGGAGCAAAAGGAACCTCTTTAGCAAAGGTTAAGAATGCATTTATTGATTCTAAAATCTTTTGAATGTTGTTAATGGTATCACGATGAAGATCATCAAAGATCTTCATGAGATGATCTATTTGTAGATCATCATTCAAAAATAAATTTTTACAAATCTTGCATCATTGTCTATTTTGGGCTTTAAATTTTCTATATGATGGTATAACTCTCCGTTTACACAAAAAATATATATCCCTTGATTCTTGACTTGACTAGACTAAAATTTATTATACATACTTGTTAACGCAAATGTTTAATCATTTTTTTAAAAAAATTTAATAAATGCTCAAGAGTTGAGTGCATTGCCTATAAAAAATACATTGAAAATTGAATGAACAATAAAATGGCTAATACGTTCACTAATAACTTTGTCTTTTTAATAACAAATTGTTGACTTTTCTTCTCTAAAATAAAAGTCAAACATTTTGAACATTAAATATACATAAATCCAATACCATCAATACTAACATCTACATAGTCATCAATCATAAACAAAGTCTGAGCCATAGTTTAAAAATGATGACAACTATAAGTGTAGGTTAAGATAAAAATTCTTAAACCCTAAACTTTGCAACAATGAAATTATATAGTACAATTTTTTTAAATGGTTTAAATTAATAACATAATAAAAATTTGCTAATAGTAAACTCTAAAATTTATTGTTGTAATGTAAATTGTCTATTAGTTGAAATGGTGTTTATTTTGTTAAAAGAAAAGGGGTTTTAATGTTAAAAATTGTTTGTGTTAAGAACTTGTATTAAAAGCTAGTGTTAGTTGCTTTGGTAGTGTCTTGTTGATAATCAATTGGTTAATAATTGATATTGGGGTTAGTAGGGTTGAAATTGTAGCTAACCACTTTGGAGGTTGTGGTGGTTATTTGACGCAAGAGCTAGTCCCTTGTCTCTTTTTTTTCTTTTTTTTTGATATTTGAGAAGTGTGAGAGGCACTAAAGATGCAAAGTTGTATTGTTGTTTTGAATTTATATTGAAAGAAATATTCATATGAAGGAGTTTTGTATTACATTTTGAAAAAATGTTGAATAAATCCAATTTTTTAAATTTGAATTTTTAGGTAGTTGATGTACTACAATGCCAAGTTTCGGATTTAAATTTATCATAGAAAAAAAGTTATGAGGCTTTAAAAGTAGAGGTGTTTAGATTCTAAGGTAACCAATGAGGACGTATTGAAGAGTTTCTTTCTTATTGAGACTTTATGTTACGGCAATGAAACTTTAAAATTATTTTTATTTTATTTTATTTTATATCTTGTGTTAAAATTATAGCTTCGATAGACTTGGAATTTATAAGTTATGCATAAAATTTCAATCAAGATGTAAAAGCAATGAAGAATTAGTACTTTAATAGTAAAAAAATATCCATCAAACTTGAACAATATCTTAAAATTAAATGAAAATGACTAATTGGTTAGTTGATCTACATTATGGCAAAGTTTCAAGTTTTTTGAAGTTAATGTCAAGCATTTATGCCAAAGCAAAGTTAGATATGGCAGTTTCTAAGGCATAGTAAGAATTATAGGATAAAGATTTGAATAAATGAAAGTCTTAGGATAGATTTATTATTATTTAAAGTATTTAAAGATATACAAAGCATTTTCATAGCAAAGGCCTATGTTATTATAGATCCAATTGCAAATCTCATAACACTATAAAGAGTATAAACTTCGTGGTGTATAAAAAAGTAATTTGGGGATTGTACCTATATAACTTGCATTTCAAAAATTTGTTCTTTTGAATATGCTTTGCTTTATTCCAAATGCTTTGTCTCCTAAAATCCACTATACATCAAATATATTCAACAAATATATTCAACAAATATATTCAAGAATAAAAATTTTAATTTTGAAATCTATTGTAAAATTTAGGTTAAATTAAGTCAAATTTGACCGAGTTATATCAAATTACTTAAATGCAAATCAATTGGATCAAATTACTCAATTTAGGTCAAACTATTGAAATTAGATTCAATTGTTCAAGTTTGCGTCAATTAATTCAATTGTACAAAGTTTGCCTCAACTAATTCAAATGCACAAGATTGCTTATATTTCCTTCAATTGATTCAATTACTCAATTGCTAAAGTTTGCCTCAATTACTTAAATTTATCTTTAATGAAGCTCAAGAAAATGCTCAAGTTCAAATTAAGTTCAAATTAGGTCAAACAATTAAAATTAGGTTAAATTGCATTTATGAAGTTTGACTCAAATTGTTCAAATGAAGCTCAAATTATGATCAAATTGTTGAAATTAGGCTTGAAATAGGTTGAATTGTTCCAATAATGTTAAGGCAATTTAATATCTCGTAAGGCAATTTGGGTAAGAGCAATCCAATTTTAAAGTGAAAATTTGTTCACAGAGATGGTGGGTTAGGGTGATGTCGTGTTGGAAGACAATGCAGCTACCTTCTACCTAATTAGAGATTATAGAGCATGGTCTTTGCTGTTTTATTTTGAATTTGAAGAAATATTGGTTAGGAGACAATAATTAGCATCATCCTATTTGGATAAACTTCAAATTCAAATAGGAACAAGACTTATTATAGGTGTGCCAGAAGCAATTTAGATAATAGCATCATCTTTCAAGGTGAAGTCACTTGTGTCAAATGAAGACTGGATGAAAATCTTGATTGATTTAGAAAAATGTTTAACCCTAAACCGCCCAAGAGGACAAAAAGTGTCCTCACATAGTTCTAAGTTCTATTCAAACCATTGTAACTTTTCCATCCAATGTCCAAATTCAATAAAACTTGTTGGAAAATTTGCACCTTTTTTTCTAGTTTGTGTGGTAAAATTTTCAAATCAATCCAAAAGGTAATGATTTTCTAGAAGCCAATTGAAATTCATAGGCTCAACAAATGACTCCAAATTTGTTCCACATCATCTACATCATGTTTACTACAAGATTGTATGGTTAAGATCTGTATAACTTAGTCTCATTTAGATTTTTAGCACTTCAAAAGCTACAATGTTTTTAATCCAATCCGACCATGGGCGTTCTAGGGTTAAGCGACAGGATTGGTTGTAGGACATAGTGTGGTATGTACATGAGCAAGCTACTAGGAGTCAAATATTGGACATACATCTAGCTTCTTATTACAATCAATTTGGTATGGCCCAAATCTGATTAGGAGTGAAAATTAAAGTAAGATCAATACAAGCAATTTTAATATGAGATTTTTCATCTAAGTTGAAGTATAATAAGTCCCAATTGGGATGAAAGCATTTGATATCACCTTATTCTTTGACCAAATTGATCATGTAGACTAATCCATCCTAGCATTAGAAAAAATGAGGCCATGGGAGGGCTGCTAATTTGAAGGGGTTGGAATGATTTAGAGTACCAACCTGTTAACTGCCCATGCATGTCCGAGTTGGCACTATTGGTGCCAGCACAACTTTGGAAAATCCAAAAACCTATGCTTCTTTAATTCCCTGTGTGCCAAGACTGTGGCAGTAGACTTATGGTTTACACATTTTTTTTCTTTCTAAATCTTAGACTAACTAAACAAATATTCAAAGAAACATTAAGATGATATGCCAAACACCATGAGAATCCTTTGAATCAAAATCCCAATGTCATTTAACCCATCCAAAAAATAATTTTGGTAGACCTATGAAGGAATTGAGTAAGAAACATTTGAGGGAGTGAATGTTGGAGATGTCATTTTTATATTGAAATTGAGTTTTCACCATGAATCCTCAAAGGATATGGGATAATTTGAAAATGAGTACTAAACCGCTTATTGTCAAAATGTTTATGTAGAATTACAAACCTCATTTAGTCATAATAGAAGAACTTTTTTCAAAAAACTTTGGACTAAAAAATGTTGGAAAATCTATTTAAATTTCATCTTCAAAAATCCGTTTCATATTTCAAGCCTTCAATCAAAAGTTATGGACAAAATTTAAAGATGTAAAATGTCCCTTTCAACCCCTCTTTGAAATTTCCATAACTTTTGATTGGAGTCTTGAAATATGAAACGGATTTTTGGAGATGAAATCTATATAGATTTTCCAACTTTTTTTAGTCTAAAGTTTTTTGAAATTTTTTATTTTACTATGACTAAATGAGGCCTGAAATTTTACTTTAAATAAAATTCTTGCTTTAATTTGACTTTCCTATGAGCGGTTGAGATCCTGCTAACTTTAATGTATTTATCCCACATTGTTTACTTTACCTCCTACCACCCCAAATGTATATAAAGATTTATTTTCTCAATCTTGATCCACAAATCATGAAAGATATTCTAATCACAATGAGGAAATTAAAGCATTAGTTTCAATGAGAGTGTATAATATTTCACACCATATCATTTTGGGATGAAATGGTGTGGAATATTCCACATCATTTTGTTTAAAGGAAGGCAGTCCTTATTCTTACTGTACATTATGTGTAGAAGTGAATCAACTGTTGTTAGTATAGTTTAGGAATTTCGGACTTATGGAGCTAGTAGGATTTGTGATTTCATCTAGACGGTCCGTTCTTGAGCCCAAACATGCATTGCCCGTTCATCAAATTAAGCGGGTATAAAGAAATAGTGCACTTCTAAAAACTACTAAAGATGGTCAACAAATCTTCTTAACAACCTTCTACAGGGCTCAAATTTTTTGTAATGTCGGTTTCTTTCAATTGGAATGATAGATTTTTAGAGAATTTTGAACAATTGTTTGAAGAAGAAATTGACGTTTCATTTCTAAGTTGGGAAACCCTACTGTAGATTGACAAAGATCATGTGAGTGTTAAGAGGTCTCCTATTGTCCAATTGGATGTTCAAGATCACATAGAGAGGGCATTTAGGAATTTAAAATCTCTTGTTGCAATGACTTCATATTCTAGATTTTGTCCATGCCTAAGGAGGTATTTATGGCATACTACAACTAAGTTGAATTCTAAATGGTACAATTGGTCTAAGATATCCGACTGCTTTGGAACTCTAATAGAGTGTGTAGAAGCATCTATTCAATTTGCGAACGAGCACCATTATCACAAGAACCCAATATACTATAAGACAAGTTTTTTTGCGTCTATCCTTGCCTATTTGTGATGCAACTATTAGTTTGTGGTTGATTACCAAGTAAGGGCAAGGTCTAGTATTGATATAAAAATTTTCTCCAAAATTCATTATTATGGAGCAAGGAGGATGAGAGCACTTGAATTGATGTGTATCACCCAATTTTTACTTGGTGTCCATGATGTGATGATTTTTGATGCTTGCGAGGAGTTTAGAATACGGTGTGGTTTGGTCAAGGCATTTTACAATGCATAGAAGTTGGTGATGAAGAGTTGGAACAAGTCAAAAGTTATTTAAGAGGAATAAAGATTCAAAACTTCAAGTAGTCTTAGTTACAAAATTAAATAGGGAGCAAACCAAGTAGGATGTTTGCAGGGACGCAAATTGATTTGTATGAGGCTATATAGATAGACAATTTGATAGTCTCTTTGGAAATCTTTAATATATATTTTGATGTCTCTTTTTAATATTTTGCAAGTTTTTTTGAAGTTTAAGTTTCAATTTGATAATTTTGTACATATTTTATCTAGTTGAAAATATAATTTTTGGATTAATAGTTTTGATGTAATATTAAAGTAATAGAAGTCTTGTTTACAATTTGTGATTTCTAAATAGAAGTCTTGTTGACAATTTGTGATTTCTAAATTGGATTTTAATGATTAAAGAATCATCTGTAGGGGTATTAGTCCTAGTTGATAACTATCAAGAAATTAAGTCAAGTTGAAAGTGGATGAGGAGATTGTTACAATTGGTTGTGTGTTAAATTCCAATTTGGGTAGTTGAATGCAATTAGTTGTCTTTTTTAATATAATAACCATTAGTTTTAAAATCTTATTAAACTTGTTTTTCTTCAATTGCTTCTCATTTACTTAAAAGAGAGAGCTCAGTGCGTGTCTCAATGCAAAATTGGTTGTGTATTTTGTATTTATTTGATTAATAAATGTGTGATTCTAGCAATGGAATGTATATGTAATGCTAAGGTTTTGAGTCTTAATTGGGAGTTTAATGCATGAGAAGGAAGTGGTGGTGATACCATGTCAAAGTTATGGTGATTGTGTTGAAAATTTAGATCTTAATTAGAGAGATACTGTGAGGAAGTGACAAATTTGGTATCAAACTTTTATATTTGTAAACGGTGATTTATCACCAATTTGAAGTTGCTATGTAATGAGGCATGCATGCAATACAAGCCCAAGTTAATTTATTGAGTGAGGAATTTAAGAGGATCCGAGTGGAATGAGACAGTTGTGAAGTGTGAGCTCCCATTTAGTCACTTGGAACTCATTGTTTTGTTTTTTTTGTTTTTAATTATTTTGAGTACAGTTTTAGATACATAAAGCCCAAAAAAGAGTGTGAAACCAAAATAGGTATGTTACATACAACTATAATATTTGGTTTTAGATTGAGTGTTTTTATCCAAATAGAACCCAAACCTGGTTGAAAATGAGTTAGAACCTAGAAAATAGGGTAAATTATAAATAGTTAGTGAAAATGGCTAAAATAGCCAAACCTACCTTGTATATGACAAACTATAGCCCAATTGGTCCGAGGGAACTTAAGTGAAAACCCTAAGATGATTTATGGGGAGAAGTTTCAAGTTCTAAAACCATATTTCATTTTTAGTAGAAATCCCAATTGTTAGCATGCAGGTGTCACGAACTCAAGATGGGATTGTAGAGGAATTTATAGCCGAGGGAGGGTGTTTTAGGGGCAATTTTACGCTAGGAACTTGTAGGTGAAATCGGCTCACCAAGATTCTTCTTCTTGTGAAAGATTTATTGAGCATCAATAATTAAAGGAAATGGCGGAATTTGGTAAGAGTATGAGCTTGCACATCTTTTGGTAATAGGAGATGAAAATAAGAGTATGAGCTTGCACATCTTTTTTGGGATTCCATAAGAGATTCTATACAAAAATTCGGAATTTTTTTACTTCCAAAAGATGTCTTTCCAGACGGTCAAACTATAGAAACCTACAATGAAAAATTCTTAGAAATTACTCGGGGTGCAATAAAATCTCACAAAAAATTAATATAGATTTTTTTGTTGATAAAACGCCCCATCAAGTTTCAGGACATTTCAATAGCTAGAAGATCCAAAATTGGCAAGATCCTCTCAAGACTGATAAAATTGAAGTTTACCGTAGAGTTGACCAATGTATTGGGAGCATACGAAGTCGGAATGAGGCCCAAGTTAGGTCTTTTCTTACTCCCTTATACCTACTTAAGATCCTAAGCTAGTCACTTGTCTCAAAAAAGTCAACCTCCAAAAGTTGAATTTTTAACTCTTTTTGGTCGTTAAGTTGGCACTAGGATTTGTTGAATTTTGGCATAAGAAAAAGGGGTAGGATTCCCTTAGATTAAAAATGGCCTTCTAAAGCCAATGGCACAATTCATTTGTGATTTGGAGTTAATCTCCAAAAGTTAAAAAATGGACTAGCGTAAAAAGTCAAAATTGGTAAATTTGGATGAAAATCCTAAATGATAAGATTCTTGTGAAAAAATTAGAGGAGGTGGGTGCCCTTGGAAGAATATAAAAGGGCATTCCTTCTCTCTTCTCACCCCTTGTAGCCATTTTTTGGCCACGCAACCATGTTAGTTCATTTAATTGGATTTTTGACCAAGTTTGAGCCAAGGCGTTACAATGAGTGTATTTTGGAGCATTTTTAAGCTCCTAGTTGTATCTTTGTTGAAGTTTTGAAGGACATTGGAATCCCTTCAAAATTTGCTAACCTTTGTATTGTGGTTGTTAGAGTTTTTGGTGCAATTGTTGTTAGTTTTTATTGAGTTTAATAACCATTGTATTAATCCTAGAGGTCCACTTCCCTTATGACTGGCGATGTCGCTTAAGGAAGTCTTTTAGTGTTGTTTAAAGTGTTTTGTGAACTAACAAAAATTGTATTAATTTGTAAAGTGATTAAGGTTGCACTAACGTGTTATAGTGTTTTAAGTGTACTAACTTGTGTGTAGTTGGTATTACACCAACCATTTTTTTTGCATTCTTACCTTCTTTGTCCCATGAGGGACATCAAAGCTTTGACTTTGTAAGGAAGAATTGGTAGAATTTTTTTTATTATATTCAATTACATGGCAAAGCTTTGGCTGTGCATATATCGGATTTATTAAAGTTTAGTGTTTTTTTTTTAAAAACCACACAAAAACTTTGGCTTTATGCACTTTCATAGAAAACATAGAATTCCAAAACTCACAACAAAGCTTTTGCCTTTGGCTTTACAGTTGACTTAGAGTAATTTTTTTAATATCCAAATACTCATAATAATTGTACACTTGTTCAAATTCTGTATTAGAACACTTTGTAGAAAATTTTGTTAACTTCAATAAACTCCCAACCAACCTACAAATGAAAATAAAACAAAAACAAAAGAATTTCTTCCTAACCCCTCTCCTAATCTCCATTCCTACAATTCTACCTGTGATCTCTCACTGCCTCATTTCATCAAATCCTCCCTTCCCCTATCTTCCTTTTCTTCTCCCTAGATCTCCTTGCCCTCCTCCAACATCATGTTAAGCACGCGGATTCCTGTGGAGAGAGGCCTCCCAAGATTGAGGCTCCTTGAGGGCTCTCTAGGGCCAAAGAGCTTCTCCAACTTGACCTCAAGTTTCTATGTCTTGCCACAACAAGCAACATTTCTTTCAAAGCAACCCAATTTTTTGGGTTTTAAGTTGATTCTTTATAGTTTTTTACATGAATTAGGAGAGAGAATCTATACTAAAAAAGAGGAATTAGACAATAAACAAGAAGGAGAATTCAAGAAAGAGAATTAGCAATGAAAGAATAATTTAGTAGATGAAAAGGGAAAGATTAGAGTAATTTAGAATAGAGGACCTACAAAAAAAAAAAAAAAAATTCTCTAGAAACTGTCAAAATTCTCTAAAAACTTTCAAATCTATTGAGGGGAAGAAGAAGAATGAAGAGTGAACATAGAAACAAGAAAGATTAATAGAAAAGGAGGATTAGGAAGGTGTACAAGAAACTCTATAGAAAAAATAGCTAAAGCCGTTGACAAAAGGGATTAGTAGCAAAATAGTCAACATAAATTATAGAATAGGGGTTAGAAAATTCTCAAGTATTCCAAATTAATTCAAGATAAGATAAGATAGTGGTGGAAGGAAAGAAAGAGGTGAAAAGAGAAGGTTGGAAAGATAGAAAATAAATTATGTTGACTTTGAAAAAATGCAAATTTTTTTTTTATAAAAAAACTCAAAAAACTCATAAATAAAAATGGTTCAAGCAGAAAACTTTGAGAATGCTCAAAGGTACCACTACAATGAGTCATACCCTGAGGTATAATCCTGAACCTTCTATTTTATTTTATTTTATTTTTATGTTTAAATTAACAAAATTAATGAAGGCCAATACCTAAAAATATGTTAGAATAATAAAACTCATAGTCAGGTTCAATTTGAATTTAGGATCTGATAGTAGAAGTTCAGAGGTTTTTGAAAAGATAAAATACATAGAAAACCGACTTAAAATGAGAAAGATATTAATAGATGAAGTTTTGAATTTGAATGGATGAAACTAAGGAAATCTCATCCAAAAAGAACAAAAACAGAAACTGAGATAGAATTGAAAATTCAAGGGTTAAAAGTAAGAAGATAAAATGAATTTTGAATTATAGATTAAGAGAAAACTGTGGATGAAATTTAAAAAGTTGGTTAGCGGTCAAACTTCATACATCAATAACTCTTTGTAAGAAGGTTCAAATTCTAAATGTGATATCAATCTAGAAAGCTAAAATGAATACATACAAGAAGAAAATATGAAATTATTAAATACAGTAAATTAACAAAGTTTGTCCAATCACTCATATATTTGTATTTTAAATTGTATTTAAGGATGTTTTGCACATATTAAATACACCTAAGCACTATACAAAGATCCATTGTTTGGAAAGTATAGTGAATGGATGCTTAAGTACCCAACAATATAAAATACCAAAATTGAACAAGAACCTGGTTGTGTACGGTTATTCACCAAGGGTGGGTAAATAAACTCTCACATGAAACAAATTTTAAGGACTAAGAATTAATGCAATGTTTCCAATTTGAGTGTTGTATCAAAATTTTAAATCTTATTATCTAGAGACTAATATTATGCGTGAAGTTGATTAAGAAAAAAATTTGTGGTTTGATTTCTGTATTAATTTGAGATGACAAATTTAATTCAGTATGAAGTAGTACAAGTAGCCAAATTTGTTCTACATGTCAAGTTAGTTTGCTATGTGTGAATGTTTGTATTTGATCAATATGTGTCCAAGTTGAAGCTAAGTTCAATGTAAATCAATTGTTGAGTCTGCAAATAGAATTTGAATGTGGTATATTGCATGAGTGAGATTCAAATTGAAATACTTTAAGTCTGAATGTTGTTGGTTTGCTCAGTTCAAATTGTGTTTGTAAACCAATAGTGGTGTTTGCCAAATTGAGAGTGTATTTTTAATTAATGTAAGAGCAAGTATAATGTCCAAAAATGATGAAAGTTGGAAGTAAAAAAATATATTTTCAAATTGGTGGAAAAAGATTAAAAGCCGTGGTAGTTAATACTTATGGTATCAAGTCTAATTTGGAAAGGAAACAATGTTAAAATCCAAGCTAAATCAGAAGTTTAAGGAGCTAATTAAGTTGTACCAATGACAACTCAAATTGGAAAGACGAAAGATTCAAGTTGATAAAGAATAAAGAAAATATTAATTTTGGAGAATTTCTATTCCTTTGTGGCCTTTAAAAGGGGAGTAGAAAAATTTTCAATTAGAATATTGCATAAGGAGAAAACAATTGTTTGAGATTAAGGAACAATTTCTTTTACAATTTTTTGGTTGTAATGGTCAAATAGGTTTAAATTAAAAATATCCCTATTTAAAAGCTTCCTTTAGAACAAATCTTTATTATATCTTGATTTCTTCTTAAATTGAATTCAAGTTAAATTTACAACCACTATCCATTTTTACTTGTGTGGAATTTTTTTGTACTTTTAGTTTTATTGTTTATGTCTTGTAGAGGGAATTGTGAATTTTAAAGAAAAAATAAATTTCTATTTAGGTATAGACGTAGTTTCAGCCTTATAGAGGACAATTGCTTTTAGAAGTCATTATATGAAGAGCTTGATTTTAATATTAGGCTTATAGGGCTTTTTACCAATTTATTTTACACATTGTAGTTATTTTTGTGATTGTTTTCTAGTACTTTGTAGCTATTATTTTTTCCAACATCTCAATTATTTTTTTTAAGGACTTCTACCAAATTTCATTGACTACATAAGGTGATACCCCCCAAAGTGCTACAAATTGGGCTATGAGTAATTTGAAAATTAAGTAGATAATAATGAATACAAGATTATAAAGAGATGTGTTGTAAAGGAAGAAATGCACAATAAAATTTAAGATTTTGACAAATATGAGACCACAGTAGGGGTACAAAATTTTGATAGTAGAGTATTCAAAAGTACTTATAGGCTGCACTAAAAATCAGCAATTACATGCACAAAGTTCTCCTTTCAAGGTGTTAGAATGAAAAGAAATAGAGTTGAAATCATGTTTAAAACAATGAAAAAAAACCAAATTAGTAACCAACAAACAATAAAAAAGCTCGTCAATAATTAATGTATTTCAAAGAAGAAAAAATAATGATTACCTTGTCAAAGAAACAAATTAACATATGATGTGAGCTTAAAAATATGTCACCAATACTAAAATGGCCAATGGTTCATTGATGAACCATCATATTCACTCACTGACAATTTTATTAGATAACTACATTATTTAAAGGTTTAATTTAGGGTGTACTTTAAGGCACTGCACCATAATGGGTATATCCACTTTATATCTAATATAAACTTGTTGGCGATATAATTGTTGTCTTTGTAGTTATTATCTTTACTATTGTTGCCTTTATTGTTGTCTTTATATTTATTACTTTTATGGGCATTATTGCTCCATTTGCTGCTAGTACCACTTTCAAAGTTTTTCAAGTTCTTTATATTATTCAAATTCTTTTTTTAACTAACATTTTATCTTTTTGTTGCGTTGTTGCACTGTAAATGCGTACATAATATAAAAAGATATACTAATATCTTATTTTGATAGATTTAATTATAATAAAATAAAAAAAAGATGACATCATACTAAGTAGTTTCAAGGTGACGCTTTTTATTATGACATGTTGTTTATTCAAAAAAATGCAACCATCTTTGAATTTAGTTTTTTAATTTTTTACTAGTATGTCGAATTGGAGGATTTTTTCTGAGTCTCAAGATGAAGAACCTCAACTACAAGTAGAATTAAATTTTTTTTATCACAACTGTTGGATTAGCCTCTTCTACCGCTAAATTTTGTATTATCACATGAACGTCTTGAAAGAGAAGTTGGGCCTTCCCGGCCACCAAAACAACTTTATATGAAGTAATGTTGGCACGAGAACCTTTAACATGATGCTCAAACATTGGTGATCTTGTTGCAAGTCGGATGTGTTGAATTTCATAGTTGCGTAGATAGTCGAAAAATGATATTTAAAAGGTATTTTAAAGGTTTGAACCTCAAACAATATTATTGTTTGATGAAGCTTGTAAAAAGAAATCATGGCTATCAATGATGATTAGAGAGGTTGGTCAATCCTTTAATGAAAGCGAATTGTATAGATTACGTTGCTGCCACTATAAAACGCATTTTCAAGTTTTTGCAAATGAAGTAAAGTTTTCTTTAAACTTTAGTTTTTAACCTCTAATAAACATTTAATAGACATCCTAGTATTTTTATAAATTTTATTTTGTGTATTTAAGGTAATAAAAAATATATAAAAATTAATAGCCTTCTAGTAATTTTAGGGTGATTTACCTTCTAATTAAAAAGGTGAATTTGATAGTTTGGTCAAATATTTGACCAATAGGTGGTAGGGTAGCCTTAAAGTCAAGTTAGGGTTGATGTTCATTTGATTTTGCATTATTGAGGTAGAAGATAAGGTGACATTATTCATTTTTTTTCCGTTGTTGGTTTAAGAGGCCCAAATATTTGAGAACTATATTGTGTTGAGTTTTGAGAAATTTAAAATGAAATTTGAAGGAATTTTGTCATGTTATCATTTTTTTTTAAATTTTCTCTTGTTTGAATTGAAGTTGTGAGTTGAGATTTGTGCTAATTTGAGTGGAGAAAGGTTGGATGCCTCCCATGTGAAGAAGTGGAGACTTTGACTTACCATAAAAGATGGTCAGGTCTTTGGTTTGCAATGAAATTTGAAGAGGTTGTAGAAAATGTTGTTAATTTTTCAAGTAACTATCAATCGTTGTATTTGGAGCATTTATGAGTGAATTATGAATGTGGAAATGAAGGAAATCTGCTGCTTTTAATTTTAAAAGTTGAAACTTTGAATGGCTATAATGTTATTTTGACTTCAGTTTTGAAAGAGTAGTAGAAAATTGTGTAAGTTTTTAAAAAAACTATTGCACATTTCATTTGAATGCATAAATCATTGATGGCATCACACCAAAATTTAGCCAAGGAGTAGGAGTTTGGAGTTTGAAAGATGATAGACTTTGAAGACTTGTATATTGTGGCTCATAGCTTGTGGCTTGTTTTTCTTTGTAAACTTTATTGTTGCAAGTGGCATGGGTGAAATCATTATTTAGCCTCTTTTGTGTTGTAGAGATGACAAAATGGAATTGATCGTCTATATAATCATACTTTTTTGTTATTCCCATTGGTGAAGTACGTTTGTTGGTCACCATGGGCTTAAAATTTAAGAGCCAATTTCTTGAACGGTTCAGCTTGTGATTTGATTATTTCATTTTATCCATCCAAGGCCTATGGTTTATAATCATCTATCTTAACTCTTGAATCCATTTAGAATCATCAATAGGATAGGCCAACGAGAAACAATTTGAAGATTTAAAGATTTGAAAACTTAAAGACTTAAAGACTTAAAGATTTGACTAAACTTCCTAGCAAACCATTTTTTGTCGCAGCTAGAATCCCTGTGATTTTTTGAGGTAAATTATTTTTTACTCGATAATGCTTAAAGAGATAATCAATTAAAAGTTGTATAGTCTTTATAAGCAATATTTTTTTATAATTATCACATTATTAAATTATATTGTAGCTTGTCAATTAGTTGTGATCATCTTTGTTATTATTGATATAAAACAATTTTATTATAATACATTAAGACTTTTACTTTTTTCTTCTTTGTATTATGTTGCTATTAATTTAAGATCACTATTTTTGTAGTACTTGTGCGTGTTCTTTATATCATTGAAAGTATAATAAAAAACATCTTTTTTTAATTATCTCCCTCATCACTTGAAAAATCTTTTATTTTTTATATAAAAGGTAGCAAGTACTAAGAAATAATAGCAAATAAGAAGTAAGATCAAATAAAGAGCAAGAAAAAGCAAAAATGAAGATGCAAGAACAAAAAACACAAATAAAAATGAAAAAAAATGCAATAAATAACAAGAAGAAGCAAGAACTAAGACGCAATAAGAGACAAAATTTAATAAGCAACAAAAAGCAAGAATTAACAAGCAAAAAAGAAACAAGAGCTAAAAAATAATAGAAATAAGAATTAAATGGCAACAAGAAACAAACGCTAAAGAACAAAAAAAATTAAGAAAATGAAAAAAAAATAGCCAAATGTTGCACTTTGAAAGGATAGTTGCAAAAAAAATTGAGGTTAGAATTTTAAAACCCTAAATCAGTGGCTGCTATATAGAAGTGGCAACTAAGTTTAAAAACCCTAGTCATGTATATGACCTCTTCTAGTCATGTAACTTGCTTTAGTCTTGTGACTTGCCTTAGTCTTGTAATTTGACATAATCATATAATTAACCAAGTATAACTATAGTTACTAAACAACTAAGCTATTTTAACAACCAAATTTGATTCAAAGTATATATATGTTAATACTACAACTCTACAAAATTCCTAAAGAGAAGTTATAGGACCTTAAGCACCTATATTTATGGTAAAAAAAGACATCCAAATAGATGCCATACATTTGTTAAAGTATCTACGTCCAAAGACAAAATATGCGGGAGTAAAAATATTTGATAGAAATATTATTTAAAAGTATCTTTGAAGCAAAAAACTGATTATGCTTGTATAGTCTAAATCTTTGAAAAATCATCAATTTGACAATATCCTCTAGAAGTTCCACAATGTTGGCGCAGTCAAAAATTTGCAACACACAAAGGCCTTCAAATGAACCAAGATTTGGTATGCCAAATTTTGTGACTTGTAAGGCTTCGAGATGAAGCCATCTCAAATCCCCGGAGCATTGGGAAAGGCAATCATTCACCAAACAATCATCTTCCAATTGTAATGCAAGTACATGTGTGCTCATGGAAAGTGTCAATCTTTATATATTTTGTGACTTTTGTAGAGCCTATAAAGACCTTTTATAAATGTGATTTGTATGACATTGCTAATCATACTACTAAAATTACAAGGTCTTCTGTAATATCACATTTTAACACTATGTGATATTACAGAGGTCCGATCTCTCTATAATATCACCCAGCGTAAGATGTGATATTACAGAGTTTCGACGGCCATTTCACCTCTGTAATATCACACAATGTTAAAATGTGATATTACAAAGGTACAGTGATATTACAGAGGTAGATGTTTCATATTTCTTGACTTCTACAATTTTATGATTTGAATGTTCAAGCTTTGAATGTTCTCAATTCTAGTGTTCTAAATGATTTGAAGCTTTTGCACTTTTAGATTCTACAACAAAGTATTTACAAAGTCTTTTCAATTCTTCAATTTTGATCATTATTGCTTGTGAGTGAAGAAATTTATCAAGTGGTGATGTTCTTGAGCTCAACAATACCTCCAAGGTATTTTCTTTACATTTATTTTAAGCAAATTTGAATTCACATATAGAATGGTGATTTGAACATTGATAATTTACGTGTAGAACATTAATATTTATGTGTAGAACATGAAAACTTACTTTTTATTAAACAACATCAAGTTGAACTTCGGGCAGAATGTTATCAGGGGGTAGTAAATGCTTTACAAGAAGATAATGGAATACGTGTTGGACGTCGCATTATCTTACCAGCAACTTTTGTCAGATCTTCTCGATATATGCAAAAACTCTTTCAAGACAGTATGGTCTTGGTTAGAGTTTTAGGAAAACCTGATTTATTTATTACAATGACTTGTAATTCAACATGGCTTGAGATTCTTAATGAACTTGACCCGGGTCAAAGTCCCCCTGATCGTCCAGATATTGTTGTACGTGTTTTTGAGCTCAAATTAAGAGTTTTGATGGAAGAGATTACGAAGAGGAATGTCTTGGGGAAACTATAACTTTCTGTTACACTATTGAATTTCAAAAGTGTGGTCTCCCTCATGCACACATTCTTCTTTGGTTGAAAGATAAAGTCAATGACTGTGTTCTTGTAGATCGTGTAGTATGTGCGGAAATTCTTGATTCGGATAGGCAATCGCAATTATATGCTACGGTTGCTAAACACATGATGCATGGCCCATGTGGTTTGAATAATCCTAATTGTTCATGTATAAAAGACGGTAGATGTTTAAAGAATTACCCGATGCAAGTTCGAAATAACACAATAGTGGGTGACGATGGATTTATTTTATATCGTCGTCGAAATCAAGGCCGTTATGTTGAAAAGCATGTACAGGGACAAATTATTCGTTTAGACAATCGATCAGTTGCACTCTACAATCCTTATTTAGTAAGCTGGTTTAATTGTTATATCAATGTCGAAATTTGTAGTTCGGTAAAAATCGTTAAATATCTTCACAAATATATTTTTAAAGGTGTAGATCGTGATTTTGTAGAAAGAGATGATGTTGTAGATGAAATCAAAGAATTCTTAGAAGGTCGTTATGTAGCCACTCAAGAAGCATATTGGAGGCTTTTTAGTTTTGAAACCAATAATAAGAGTCATAGTATTTGTTGGTTACCTGTTCATCTTTCAGATCAATAATATATTTCTTTTCATGAGGGAATATCTTTGCAATCGGTAGTTCATCAAAATGCTCACACTAAACTTACAAAAAAATTTGAACTTAATAGTTATATTCGTGCTTTGATTGCTTCTGATAATCAAGGCAATCATAAATTTTTTCGATACATGGATCTTTCGTTTTATTATAAATGGGATGTACAAAACAACATGTGGGTTAAAAAACAACGCAATGTAAAAGTTTTTGGTAGAATAAATATGGTTCCTGTAAGTATCAAAGTATTTTATTTACGTTTGTTGTTGACTCATGTTTAGGCACCAACTTCATTTGAAGATTTACTTTGTTTTCACGATACGGTATATCCGACGTATAAAGCCGTTTGTGTTGTAAGGGGACTTTTACAAGATGATGCTGAGTGGGAGAATTGTCTCCAAGAGGCAACTATTATTGCATTGCCTAAACAGATTCAACGGTTGTTTGCAACACTTCTTGTGTTTGGACAACCGCAAGATCCTATTGGTTTGCTTAAAAGACATCTTGATGCAATGTTTGATGATTGACGCAATGACCAAAATCGCTATTGTAAGGCGATTTTGTGCATCGAAGAATATTTGTCATCATTCGATAAACACCTTGTGGATTTTTTTAATATTGATGATTTGCATGAATTCGGTTATACAAACAATGTTGATTTGGGCATTGATGTTAATGATAATAATGATTTAGATGATGCCAACATTATTTTTATAGAACAAGATGTCAATAGGCTCAATAAAGAACAAAATATTGTTTTCAATGCAGTTACTACAGCGATTTTAGAACTTAATTCTCCACATAGAGTTTTTTTTCTAGATGGTCCAGGTGGTTCAAGTAAAACTTTTTTATATAATACTGTATTAGGTTATCTTCGTACTTGAGGCGTTAAGTGTATGGCAATGGCTACAAGTAGAATTGCCGCATGTCTTTTAGATAAAGGTTGAACGGCACATTCTTCTTTAGCCATTCTTTTACAGTTACATGATACATCAATTTGTAATATTAATACTCAATTTACATTAAGTCAAAGCTTACGTGAAGTACAATTAATTGTACTTGATGAAGCTTGTGTTGGGCATAGATTTATGTTTGAGGCTATAGATAGATCATTACGAGATATTCGTGAAATCAATAGCCCTAATGGTGGTCTTGTAGTTTTGTATGGTGGTGATTTTCGTCAAACTTTACTAGTTGTAGTGCGTGGAGGTCGCAGGCAAACTGTAGAAACTTGCTTGCAACGTTCATATTTATTTCCATTAATGCAACATTTTCATTTGACTACTAATATGTGTTTACAAAGTCAACCAAATTTTCAAAGATTTTTATTAGATGTTGATGAAGGTAAAAGTGGTTCAGAAGTAGATTTACTGTTAGGATTAGTTGCACCTAGAAATTCTTTAGACGGTCTTATTGATGCCATTTTTGATGATCCGGTTGATTTCTTTGAGCGTGTCATTTTGGCTGTCCGAAATGATGATGCTCAAGAAATCAATTATAAAATTATTGATCACATGCCTGGTGATGTACGTCAATGTTTTAGTGCAAGTTTTGTACATGAAAGTGATGAGCATATCCATCATTATTCGGTAGAGTTTTTAAATTCTTTACAATTAAGCGGTTTGCCTCCACACCAATTAAATCTTAAATGTGGTCAATATTTGATGTTGCTAAGAAATTTGAATCCGGCAAAAGGTTTATGCAATAGAAGTCGTTTGCGTCTTTTGCAAATGTCATCAAATGTGTTATTATATGAAATTGTGGAAGAGCGCTATCATGGCCAAGAAGTATTGATTTCTAAGATTACACATCATTGTAATGATAGTCGCTTGCCATTCACACTTTGCCGGAAATAATTTCCTGTCATTGGTGCTTTTGTCATAACAATTAACAAATCGCAGGGCCAATCATATGATCGAGTCGGCATTTATCTTCGAAATGAAGTATTTAGCCATGATCAATTATATGTAGCTTTGTCTCGTGGTAGACATCCTGCAAACATTAAAATTGCCAATGACAACGATGAAGCCGTGGGAACGATAAAAAATGTGGTTTACCATGAGTTTTCTTCATGACTTTGTTACGTAAAATCCTCTAAATTTTTACACCTGAATCAGGTGGATGGAAAAGTTAAGAATTTGTTTCAAACTCTACATGTTTAGGGTTCATGCACGCTTTTGCGACATCCCCTTCCATCCAACTTACATTCTTTAGGTGTACAACTACATTATTTCAATTGAAACAATCTACCATCGAAGAATTGTACATGAGACATTATTGCTATTTGATGGATGGATATTTTTTATTTCATGCATCTTTAGGTGCAATTAATTCCTAAAATTTATCATTCTCCATTACAATTTATAACAATCTATAAAATTTTTATAAAAAATTAATCTTAATGGTTGGATTAATGCGTTACAAAGCAAGCGCCAACCGCTACTCATACTACTAAAATCATAACTCCCTCTGTAATATCACAAATGCGACGATTAATATTATGGGCTTGTGTTTGCTATGCTATACATTCATTGTATCACATATTAGTAAAATTTTGATATATTTGAATAGAATGCACGATAATGATTTCAATAAGTCTTTAAAATAATTATTTTAAATATTTTGTAAAAATATTTTCAATCATGCATACATAGAAATCGTATTTTCATACAATGTGATATTACAAAAATAGAGTAGCAATCACTTTTGTAATATCACTTTTTACAAAGGGTGATATTATAGAAATAATGTATGTGTATCTTTTATAGTATTTACCATTGCATATGTTTCATTCATCATTTAATAAATTTCTATTGTACATTTCAATATATGCTTACTTATAAAAAAAATTATATAAAGATTTTAGTCATTTTTATTTGAAGATTTATTGAAATTTTTGTTTTGCATTCTATCTAATACATAAAAATTCTTATAAAATTCTAATGATGAATGCGTAGGATAGCAAGCGCCAACCACTACTAATCTTTTTAAAAAAGAAACAAACTTTAATATATGACATGTGTGAGTATTTTATCTATATCTTTGAGATAGAGCATGCACAACTATATTTTTTGTTATTGGATATTGAATCCTAAGTTGAATATTTAAGTGTTGTTCAATTGATATTTTAAACAATGAACAAGTTTTTTTAATGATAAATTATAAGTGATTTACACCTTAATTAAAATTAAAACTAAAATAATATAGTAAAATTAAAATTAATATAGTAATAATAATGTTATAGAAATTAGAGGTTTTGAGAGTTTTTGGATGGTTTTGGCTAATCTAGACTAGAACTCCAAACCTCCAAATTCAAATTGAAAAATTCAAATTTCTTGTTAGTTTAACTCCTAGAGGACCATTGTTCCTTTGAGGGACAAATGAGATTTCAGATAGGTACCTATGGGCTAAATTTTTGTTATGATTATTTGAAACCTTTTTTTAAAATAGAAAAATTGATTACCTTCATAGAATATTATTTTTTTTCAATCAGTACCCAAGAACAAAAGTTATGCTCAAATAAGCTCAAAACAAGGGAAGGAAGCAAACAAAAAAAAAATTCAAAATTTCAAAATTCCTTTTGAATCTTTTTCTTATAGATTTTATTTTTGTCTACATGAGAAGTTTTGATTCATCCCATTTAGATTTGGTATGAGAAAGTTATGAACAATCTTGTTTTGGAGGCAATTAGAGCATCTTCTTTAAAAAAATAACTTGTAGAATTCATTTATGAATGTAATTTTTACAATTTAAAAAAAAATCACATGGTTAGTTTGATTTTTAGAACAATCTCACCATTTGAATTAGTGCATTTTAATTCTATTTTAGAGATATTAACCCCTAAATGCCTAAGTCTTTCCAAGCATGTTTTGACCATGAAAAAAGAGAATTGGCTTATACTTATCTCCAATGAAGCACATTGGTTTTTTTTTCAAAATCTAATTGTATAGATGTTTTAAGAGCTTGCTTATTAGTAGGCCTATCAATTTTGAGTGCAAGATTGCATAGGAATTGTAAGATTATAACAAGAGAAATATATGTTTTCTATTTTTAATATGTTGTCCCTCTCCACAATGTTTCAGAAATTTGCATATAAAAGTTTTTTGGATTGGAGGTGACATGAACAACTACAAATAGTGTTAGCACACTAAAATGCACATTCAAAAAATTTAATTTCACATGAAAAGCTATCAAACTCATTACACAATCCACCTTGCAATTGTTGAATGCAATTTTTTTATAAGTAAAAATCGCAAATAACTCCAAATCAACACTTGTGTGTTTAAATTTTCAATGGTGAAAATCATAAAAGCACTTTACTCTTTCCACTAGGACCATTTTCAAAGCAAGTGAAATTGGCAAAATTTACTCAAAGCCGGAAAATGAAGTAGAATTTGCAAGCTTTACTCTTCACTAATGGTACATATATGCCTTTGAAGACCTCTCAATAGTCATATATATACTTTTTTTAGTGAAAAATGAAAGTTTTCAATAGTTAACCCTCAAAATTGCCCCAATTTTTTCTTAAAACGGTCAAAAGAATTTAACTGCCCATCCAAAAATGAGCTTGATATTTCAAGTCGACCACATATGGTTGCTCAAGCAATTAGGGGTTAATAATTTAGATTTTCCTTCTATCCCATATCTACTTCTACTTAACATTTTTTTAAGTATGAAAATTAATTTTTCTTAAAAAAATTTCCCTTGACTTTCAACTCAATTTCCCAACATAAATATTTAAACTCCTAAACTTAGTAGTGTAAAAAATTTAAGTTAAGAAGGTTCAAAGTCAAAAATCTAGTCCTAGAACTTGTTTTTTTACTTTAAATGCAAATATCTTGCAATATATGCAATCAAAATTTTTGAAATTTTTTCCACACATTTTCATACTAGTTAGGTGTAAAATCCTATGGTTGGATGTGCAAAAGAAACAATTTTCAATTTTTTTCTCTTTGTTGTAGAAATGGAAATTTTGAGTGTTTTTGAGCAAAAAAAGGCCTTGGTCTTCTATAGATTAAACTGTAGAACATTGTATGCCTATTCAAAAATAATAAAAATCTTTATAATAATCACTATAAGACCCTTGTGTTTTATGTGACATTTTTATAATTTTAAAAGAGGGATTTAGTTTACATTCAATAAAACATGTGTTTTTATGTCAATAATAACATTCAATGTAACATATCAATCACAAGATCACATTTGTATAAAAAAATGTCCCAAATGGTGGTGCTTCTTTGGATTCATTCTTCAAGGCAAGTTGAAAAATACATGCTTGAAAAATTTCAAATCATTTGGAATTGTACAACATATGGGAAAAAAATAATAAGTAGTAAGAAATAGATAATGATTCAAAATACTAAATTGTTAGGAATTTAGTCATGGAATTGAAAAATGTCAATCCCAATGGTTGTACTGATGTAATAAACAATCTACATCCTATGATTTTATATTTTTTCCAAAAATATTGAAAATTAAGCTAAATAAAGGCCTTCAAAGTTTATTTTAGAGTAGAGATTTTATAACTACCTGCAAACTAGAACTCTTCATAACCTTCATCTCATTAATCAAAATAAAATGATTAAAAGCTTTCCACATATATATAAATCTAATGAATCAATTTCAAATTTTTATTTCTAGAAAAAGTGATTTTTACTAATTTGCCCAGGTTGCTCAAATTGAGAAACAAACTACATATTATACAATGACTTTTTAACCATGTAGTCAAAAGTTATGAAAATTGTTGAGCCTTAAAGATATTCCTCGTCCACATGTTGTATGAAAATTTCAAAGCAAAAAAATAAAATCTCTGCTCACATGTACTTGCTCCAAAAAATTATATTGCCAAAAACACAAGGTTGGTCTTTTAGAAGTTAATAATATTATCTTGTTATGATTACACACAATAAGTATTGTGTCATTTATCAAATTGTAAACTATGGCAATATCATTTGAATTATGCACTTGCATTCTTAGAATAAGCAAAGTAGGTGTCCCAACCACAAAAATCTATACTATTATTGGTGTTAATGTTTGGACAATGAAGAGGATCATAAAGAGGTTTTAAGAGAATAGCATCATCAACATCCTTGAAATCCTTAGAAGATCCAAAAAACATAACAAAAAGACACTCAAAGCATGCTATGTTTTACTAACACCCATTATTAAGCAATGCTATCCAAAATCACCAATGAATGTGCATCAAAAGTTTCTACTAGTACCATTTATTGTACCTTGCATGCAAAAGACATTTATTATAGCCAATTTCTTGTAAATAAACCATTCTTAAAGGAACACTAAATGGCATGGCATCTAGCCTTTGCAAAGGTGTACTACAAGTTGATGCCAAAGCAATGGAAGTGTATAATGTGGATAGATGAATTGACAATTGATATTGGCAAGAATCCAAACCAAATTCATATCTAATGAATGGCCTACAAATGACATACTTCT
The DNA here is from genome assembly GCA_950106755.1 of Climacium dendroides. Taxonomy (NCBI): domain Eukaryota; kingdom Viridiplantae; phylum Streptophyta; class Bryopsida; order Hypnales; family Climaciaceae; genus Climacium; species Climacium dendroides. The sequence goes on from OX467092.1 coordinate 13,603,455, forward strand.
ACATATTTAGTATGTACCAACCTTCAAGAGTGGCCATACTTCCCTTACGATATAGGGTGCCTTTGCACCAAAATAGATGTAAGAACTTGCATTCATACTTCATACTAAAGGATCAAAGCAAGGTTATTGATGTCATTGAGCTTGTTTATGATGGTCAATTATAGACCTTTATAGACAACATTTCATGTAAAATTCTCATAGAAGATGGAGCACATGTTTCCTAGAACAAAGTGCCTACAAAAGGGTACTAAGCCCACTTGATAGACTACAAGCTCAATTGGCCTATAAATTCTCCTAATTCAAATCCAATTGAGAATGTTTGGTGGCTGCTTAAAAATGCAATCCAAGACAATTATGTGTATTCGAAGTTGGTTGCAATCTAAGATGGTTATGCCTACTCAAACTTAACCAAGTTGAGGGAAATTCTAGAGGAAGAATGGAAAATGACTAGTAGCAAAAAACTTCTAGAATTATACCATTCAATTCTTGTTATTTTGGATGCTATGATAAAGGCAGAGGGAGGACCTAAACATTAAAAGATCAATTAGCATTGATTCATTTTTATCTTATGAAATTTTGCACATAATAACTTATATGCAATACATTGCTTCTACAAAGTTTGGTGAGCTCATGTGTAGTGGCGCATTGGAAATTCATTTAATGATTGTGGTTTGAATGGTAGAGTATAGAGTGATGACATTTTTTGGGAGAAGGCACTCTACATAAAAATGAGCCCGCCCCAAATGTAGCATCAATCAAATTTTGGCCCCTCCTAATGAAAATGAAAGCTAAAAACTTTGTGAATGGAAATGTCCTTAAATTATCCTCTAGAGGTAGCTAGAAATGGTTGTGCTTGTTGGACTTATTGGGCTTATGAGATCCATGGTTCAATTCCTATTCTCTTGGTAGTAATAGCCTAAGCTCAATCATTTTGCTTGATGAATTAAATAAAATCTTTCACCATTGGTAGGATGTTGTCGTTGAGTTAATACCCAAGCTTGATCAATATAACATCAAGACCAAGGAGTATATATTTGGCTCATTTTGAACTCAATTAGTTTATAAAATTGACAGCCTTGAAGAGTTTGTTGATTATGCCAAAAGAATATGCTTGCTTTGCCAATTATTTCATGCATTAGATACTCACATACAATATTTTTAAATTGTATATTTCCAAACCATATCATTTTAAATATATGAAGCAAGAAAACGATACAGGATATGTATAAAACTTTATATGATGTATTATATGGTGTAAAATGTCAAATATGCACTCCTAGTCTTAATGCTAGAGAGCACGTTAGGGTGAACAGATTTTATAGACCAACTTGACCTATAGGCTCATTGTTTTGCAAAATTTGCAAATCGCTACTTCTTAGTTATTTCTTGTTGTGGTTTTTAGTTGTACTATATAATACTTGTACATGCATGGCTTGGATAGTAGAACTATCTCCAATACACTCTTCATTCATGGTGGTCATTTGACTAGAGTTACTCTTCTTCTTCTACCTATACATTCAAGTCTAGTTGAATTGTAATTTTTTTAGTTAGTCTTCACTGGTAAGAAAGTTCAACAACTTTAGAAAGCTCTAGCGTACTAAAAAATGAACCAATTTTGAAACCGCAAATTGCATTGGAATTTCAGTGAAATGCACTTCAACTTCATAACAAGTGAAAAATGAATAATTTAAAATTATACAACAATTTGGATTCCTTTTATATCCTATCTACCATTTCATAGAGAACCTTTGGAGGATAGTCAAAGATTTTTCACATTTGGGTGAAGAACAAGAAAGAAATCATACAAGCAATTCTAGTGATATGGGAGTAAGTATCTCTAAAGCAATTGTGAAGGTTCATTTCTTATATGTACCATTGAATACAAGTTAAAATTTTCACAAATGTAGGTAACACTCAATAGTACATAGTGCATAGAAAACATCAAACTCTTCGCATGATTTTCAATTAAATATGTGTATTTGTAATGATGATAAAGTAGACTTCAGTGTGATTCCAACGCAATTCAAAATTCAAAATTTTGTTCATTTTTGAGCACACATGTACTCTCGATCTCAAGAGGATCCAAAAATATGTAATTCAGCTGGACCTGACTGTACATGCCGAAAAAGAAAAAGTTCCATGAAAAGTTATATTTTCCCTTAAAAGAAGAAAGCCACTTTCCCGAAGGTTCGCAGAAGCTACTACCCTTTCGGCGTAGATGCCCGCCTTGGCCTACACGCTCGCTTGCCCACCAACAGTCACAGGCTCGAGTGACATGACATTCGTCTTCAACTGCTGCCACCCCGAAACCCTAAATGTGGGAGTCTCAATTCTCGGACCATCTCATGAACGCACAAGCCCTTCGTAATCTGTGATTGCACTGTGATTGATCGATCGATCGAATGCGATGAACAAGGTCGCCATGCTTCGGCGATTGCCTCGGCGGCCGCAGCAGCCATGGATGGAGCGATTGGCGCTCAGCACTGTCGCCTCAACATCGACGGAGGCCACCACTTCGGCAGCAGCTGGTGCGGCGGCGAAGTCTGCGGTTGCGGCGGAGGAGACGACGGCGAAGGCGAAGGCGAGTTTGCTGTGGAGGTTGTTCAAGTCTAGCTTGCTGATCGCCTCCACGGCAGCCGTGGGCGGAACCGCATATGTAACCTACGGTAGGGTTTCTTCCCTGGTCTCATTCTCTTAGAGGAAGAGGAATCTTGATTTAGATGTTTATTGGATTTTTGGGAATTTTTGTTTTGAAGTTATGGCAAGAATATTTGTAGAATCGGGAACCCTCCCCTGCAACATGCACTAGCATTTCCATGGAGGATGATTCTACTAGGGACATTCTGCAGCGGAGGTTCTGTTCCCGACTCGACGTGTGTTCTGTTTTCAGGAGGACTTTGAAGGTTGAGAAATTATTTTAAAATGGGCTTTGGGTGGGATGGGAGGGTATTCTGGAATTGGGATCGGACTCCGATTGTTACGGATTTTGTGGATTTTCTGTGTTGAAGGATTCGATGATTTCTCGAAGGCTGCTGCGGGAAATTTAGGTTTAGGTTTTAGGCTGGTTGAGATTCGAGTTTGATATGGAGGACTCGAGTGCCGGATTAGGGTTTCTGAATGTCTTCAGTGGCTGTTAATTTATTCTCTTTTCAGCGTTTGGATGGAACTATTACGTTAATCAAAATGGCGGGTCTGGTTATCAATGCTTGCACGCGAAAAATCAAACTGAGATTCTGTGTTTAATTCTCATCTAAATATTTTGAAGGATATCTTGTTGATTTTTGTTAAGAACACTTTGGAATGAGATGAATGGCCATCGATCACATGTGGAGCCTCAATCATTCAAACTGTGCTTTACGTGTTTCCCCGACTAGGTTGTGGTTTATTGGCTGTGGACGCTCTTCTATTGTGCGGGGGCTTTGTGATGTGCATTGTTCAAACTCATGTGATGCTCATACTCATGGATTTAATTTTCGTTTAATTTTGGATCCTGTGTAGCATACGATGTTGATTTTGTGGAGCGAAAAGTCGCTGGGTTGAAGTCTTCGAAAAACATCCAGACTTCCGACGAGGCTAACCTTTTGGAAGTGAGTCGTTTCATTCCATCTGGTGACCTTGCCCTTAATTTCCATTGCATTTCGTCTGCATATGATGCAATTCGAACTTGTTGATGTAAGTTACTCATTGGGAAGGGTGATCGTTTTTAGCATCTACGCAGATTTTCCACGCTTAAGTAGTCTTTATTACCTTCAATTCGGATTACCTTGAAGGGTGTTTTAAAGCGTATGCTCTATTTTATGTAATGGAAGTTGGGGATTGTTCACTATATGGTCCCTCTGGAATGACGAAGGTGTAGTTTACTGGGCTAGATGAAATTTGTACTCATGCTTTTGGGTTGTGTTTTTTTGGTTGCAGAAGATACGTACTGTGGTTTATACAACATCTCTTGAAGGTGTGTTTCCAGTTGTCTAGGATGTGATTTTTCGTGCGTGGTAGAACAAACGATGACCTGATAAAGATGATTGAATGAAATTTCGTTGGTATTTGACGATAATCTTTCATCATGGAATCTGAGCGTTTTGATTTGTTGATAATTGCGGAAGCGCAGCTGCTATAAGTGTGGCGGACTTCTACATCGAGACACGAAAGAATCTGGAAGACCAAATTCGAGTGAGTGGAACTTCACCTCGACAAATAGTATTCTCAGGAAGGGTTATTTTGTCTCTGCTCCAAGGGAGAGACTAAGCAATGGTTTGAAAATGTAGAAGTTTAGGTGTTCAATGACGTGTGTCAAATAGCAACAGTAGCATGTTGGGCCTCATATTATATCTAGTAGAATTGTGACATGTGGTTATAAGAATAGTGGCATTCTAAGTTTATCAAATAGCTTTTTGAGTTTTCAATCAGTGAGGATCATACCGAGGATTACGTGGAAAGGTACATCTGGAAATTATGCATTCCTATTGTAGAGACACTTGCATTAGCCGCTTGTTTGAAACACACTATGAGATGTGACTATGATTTTTTTGTCGCAGCGATGATTGGAATGTGTCGCTAGCGAATGGAACTCCATGTCCTAGTTCATGTAACTTAATCTTCACGAATGTATCTGGACTTGGGTACAGGGCATTGCAGCTCCATCTTCCAGTAAGTTGTTGCCTGATTTACTTCCTCAGGAGAAGGGCACGTTTACCCTTGTCTTGGACCTGAATGAAACCTTGGTCTATTCTGACTGGAAGGCAAGTCTTGTTTTAATCTTTTGTGAGCTTGCACCTCAGTGTTTTATATTTGGCCTGTTCAATATCACAAAAGATTCCCCATTAGTTGCTAATGTTATTAGGGTTTGTGGATGAGGAAGAGTTAGCTCCTTGACTTCTGTTGTTCAGTTTTTTTTATAAGATTCACATTACGTACTTTCCCCTGATATTGAACTACGTTGTGATTCACAGAGGGATAGAGGATGGCGGACTTTCAAACGACCTGGAGTTGACGCTTTTTTAGAGCAGCTTGCTCAGCACTATGAGCTAGTAATCTATTCGGACCAGCTCAGCTTTGTAAGTTCACCTCTTGCATTTCTGACTTGTGCAATGCCCTTAGAGGAACCGCTTCTTCGTTATCAACGAATTTGGGTTTAGGAAGTTAGGTGGTCTACATAATGTTATCTGCATATTTTTAGTTCTCAAAGATTTGCTTTCCTTAATCCGTTTTGTATGAGGTTTTACATGATTCATATTCATATTGGTGGTTCAACCAACATGCATTCGCTTTTGAAGGTAGTACATGTTGGTCACTTACATGTCTTTTTGGTTTTGGTCTACAGTACGTTGAGCCAGTTCTGGAAAAGTTGGATCAGAAGGGGTGCATTAGGTATAGATTATCGCGGGACGCTACACAATACGTCAACGGAAAACATCTCCGGGTAAATGGGAGCAACCAAGAATGTGTCTATCCTAAATGTGGATTACCATAGTTGTAGTTATTTCTAAGAACACGTTTATATCGCTCAAAAATGTGTGGTATGATTACTTCTTTCGATTGGCCCATTTTGTTACCTTCCTTGAAACTTCTTAAATGATTTAATATTCAACTCCTTTGGATATGAAGGTGACTACTATTGACCCTTTGAGCACTTCTGTTTTAAAACTTGGTGAATTTTGTTAGCCGGCAGCTTGTGTTGGACATGCTGAGAATTTAGAATTTGATTGATTAATCGCATAATCTTGATTCGCATACTCGCATGCAGGATCTCGAGAAGCTGAACAGGGATCCGACGCATGTGATATATCTCAGCGGACATGCCAAGGAGTCTACTTTGCAACCCGAGAATGCTCTTTCCTTGAAACCATGGAAACTAGAAGCGGAGGACACAGTTCTTCTAGACCTGCTTCCTTTTCTTGAATGTATGCGTCTTTCAACCCTAATATCGGTTGATCTTATGATACACCAATTTTTCCAAGTATTATCAATGGTATTAGTGACCTGAATCTCTTGCCTTCTACATTTAGGTTCTCATTTGTAGCTTTATATGACAAGGCTCGTACGTAAATTCTGTGTCTTGTTTCTGTGGATGTGGCAGTCGTGGCGCGGCAGAGGCCAGCAGACATTCGGCCCGTGTTAGCTTCGTACGAGGGTTTGGACGTTCCCACCGAGTTCAGGGAAAGGACCAAGGAACTACAGAGGTAAGAAAAAATCAACACACGCTGTCATATGATGATCAAGGAGAACAAAACATTTAGAGATGTGTTTTTTCCGCATTGTTCTTCTGGAATAATGTAGACGAGCAGCCGTGCGAGCCTGGCATTCTCTAGGGTATGGAAGGTAATGAAATCCTATCCAAAGTATTGAGGACCCAAGTGTATTTATAGAAACCGAAGGTCAACGAGATCAACCCCTAGATGACCCATTTTTTTGTAAATTTTCAATTAGATCTTAAGCGGGATGGTTTATGGCCTAGCGGTGGTTTCGACCTTATCACAAACCCTACTTGATCCGCTCTGTTGGATTTGAGATTTATGAAGGTCCTCGAATAGCAGTCTGCATCTGAGATCAGGGAGCCTTCGAAGCTTCGGGCCTGGATGAATGGTTTGCTAGGACCCTGATTCAGTAGTATACTTGCTTTCCTCCTCCGGATCGTCATTAGTACAGACTAGCCCGCATCACTTCTAAACCTTGCGGCTAAATTGTTCATGGCTTGCAGGAAAATGGCAGAACGCAAACAGACAGCTCGCCTGTGGAGGAGGAATCAATGAGCAGTTCGCTATGCCGAGATTTTGTAATGCAGAAAAGGCTGATTTACTTTCACTTGTGAGATTGCAACGACATTACTCCACCAGTTTCTTCATCATCAGCGGCATCAGTTATGAACTTTTCCGAACACTCGGCGCTTTGAGATCCATACGAACAAGGAACATGTTTCATCCTCCTTTGTTTATGTGAAGGATGATTTTGCATGCTCTTTTTTGGTTGGTTGGTTGGTCTATGTACTCGAACGGGGCTCTTTGTTAGAAGGTTTAGTTTCAGTTAAATGAATATGGTCATCAATCTGAGAATATTTTTGGAGCAGGGAAGATGTGAGACAAAGTAGTTTAAATTTAAAAGGTGCGAATATTTAGTGCCGGCTTTGGTCATTTAATACACATGGATCAGCTCTATCATAGGCCTTGTAAGATCCGAGGTTGAGTAGTAGATTTGGGGTAGAGAGTATTTTCCTCTTTCCCGCTTGGTATCATTTAATGTGTGCCAAGAATTCCACGGCTTATCCTTTTTTAAGAGGCTATTACTTTCTTCCAATCTTTCTGGTTTTCCAGTGGAGTGCGGGTATGTGGCGTTTACAATCCTATGTGGCAAAGCTTATTGTTTGCATAACATTTTGAGACTTTGTGACAATGACACTGGTGTGGGGCTGATCTCAAGATCCCTGCTGCAATGCTGCATAGTTTGGAAGTTTGTTACCAAATTGGGCACAATGTGATTCTTCTTTCCTCAGTGTATTTCTACTACCGGTAGAATCACTGCTCTTAATTGTATGTGCAGTAGAACTCGTCTTAGTGCTTCCTCTCCTCTTATTGCATAACTATCAAGTATATAGATAGTAGGTGGGTCCAATTTCAAGCACATTTTCATAAAGGTAATTTAAAGTTGGCTCAAATTGCTAGCCTAGCTTCTCTAAATGCATATCCTCTAATCTTGGTACCATCAAGTCGTCACATCGTTTAAGTGATTTTGTTGATTTTGAATCGAAGGGAGTAAGGCCAATTGCATGAACAATGAGTTACATTTGTGCAGTAGAGTGTTTGTAGCTACTTGAAAATTGAACTCCAGTTCCTGACACCAAATATGCTGCATTTACAGCTTAGTTCCAACGTCAAACAAGCAACAAAGCTTCTCGTTGCTTTGCAGCTGCTTTACAAATGAGATATACACTCTTGAAGCTTTGTAGTTGCACTGCGAATGGACGTAGCTGCTTATTAATTTGTAAGAGTTCTTATCAACCTTTACGCCAGTAAATCCCCGTCACACAAACTTAGAGAATCGTCCACAACTGTTGTTGAAATACTATTCACATGATTCTGATCAACTTGGCTCTTGGTGGATGGTAAACTTGGTATTGAACATTGATATGAAGAACAGAAGCAAAAGTGCACCGTGTCTTCAACTTGTCGACTGATTTCTCAACTACTGTAGCTCACTCCTCAAGTCTGCCTTGGCACTCACCACAGTGTCTGTTTCCAGGGCACTGCAATTTCATGGGCACTAATAGTAATTAGTACTTGCACCCAGATGCAGCCCAGAGGGGATTAAACACACAGACCTAACACTAAGTTAATACACTAAATATCACTAGCTTTAGTTTCTAAAAACACTGCTGAATGTATAGAAAAATCAAAAGTCTAGTATTCACATTTCTTGCAACCACAAATTATTTGGGACACATTGGTGAACATTGGTATTGACATTCTACGAGGACAAAACGGACGGGGGGAGGAGAGGGATGGGTTAGGGATTTCAAATGGGAAGTGGCGGTTGTACTAATGTTTAAGAGGCGTTATAAGAATCCCCTTTGAAACCCTGAAACCTCATTTTTCAGGGTTTGGAAGCCAATTTTTTTAGAATTTGTCAGAATGGACTCGTTTGCAGCGACACCAGAAGGCGACGCCCCCGCCTCGGCCCTTGGCGAGAATAATCTCATCGTCCGCGTAAAACCAGATGAAAAAGGGATCTGCGTTGCTCGGGGTGCGACCTTCATCCTGCTTCTTGCCAATGTTGATTGTAAAGGCTGGCAGGATACCGATCTTGATCTTAATCTTGTCGAATATGAAGGCCAGAATTCGTTTCTTCCATGAAAATCGACCCTCCAACGCAAATGCTCCCAAGGGACCCAGGTACACCCCATTCTCTATCCTCATGGCCTGCACCCAAAGTTCACAAATGAATACTAAACAACCCTAAAACCCTAAAACCTTAAATCCTAAAAAACCCTAGAACCATCCAAAAATGTGAACCAGTGTTTAATTTGAATTTTGAGCATATTCAGCAAAACGGCTACCAAGACCTTTTTCTACCTGCCGAATATGTGAAAACCTGCGGATCACTTTAATTTTGAAGTACATGTAGCAAAATTTCTAAGAAGACATCATTCTACCAGCAGAAAATGTGAATACTAGAGTGTTCAATTTGAATTTGTGGCACGTTTAGCAGAACTTCTATAAAGACCGCATTCTTGCTGCGAAAAAGTTGGATACCAGAGTGTTCAATATGGACATTTAGCACATCTAGAAAAGCTTACACCGACACAATTTGCTTCTCCAAAAGATGATGTGAATATCAGCGTGATCAATTTGAATTTTTAGCTCCTTTAGAACCTTTAGCAAAACAACTACCCAAACCATTTTGCTAGCTCCAATACAAAAAAGGATGTGAATACGTTAAGTGATTGAATGCAAGGGATTCAAAGTTTGAAGCGCTTGCTCTCACTTGTTCCAAATGAGCAAAATTACTTCTTCAACAACAGCAACCCAAAGGAATTGATGCAAGGTGTTCCAGTCTATGGGAATGTTGCAGCAAGGACATGATCACCAGCAATTAATCCCTAAACTCGGATTGATAGCTAGCCCATCATCCTCCAACTTACCGCTGCATCAAAGTTCTGAATTGCAGACACCGGCAGATACTGGCCACCACCGGGACCTCCATTGAGAGCTTCTCGCACCTGCAAAGAGAACAACAATAGCAAATGAACACTGGAAGGACATGGACACCCATGACCAAGGTGGTCACCAAAATGCTCCAATTTTTGGACCAATTGGTGCATTCTTTGTTTCTGCAGTAGTCAATGGAGTCATCCATTGGACACTTTTGGTCCTCAGCATCCTTTAAGGGTAAACACTAGAAGGACGTGGACTCCCATGACCAATGTACTCCAATTACTTGGACAAATAGATGCATTCTTTGATTCTACCATCAAACTTTTCAAGTTTGCAATGTCCACGATTGTACCACTCCCTTGCGAATGTTAACCCTAGGACACACAAGACATTTTGTGTCCTTTGGATGGTCAAACAAATTTTGTCCACATTGAAGAAGAAATGAATGATTTTCATCTAATTTTGTGTGCACAACTTTTTTGATGCTATATCCACTCCATTGAGTTAAGATATTTTAGTGTATTTTTAAAAACTAACACCAATAGGTGCATCCTTCATTTTTATAATAATTTTAGAAGTCATCCATGCACCATTTATTGACCTTGACATCCTTGCAAGGTTAAAATCTAAAAATAGGCAAACATTATAAGATGATTCATGAGACATAACAATGCTTTCCTTATCTAGTCCTTGGTTGATTGCAGATAAGGTAGGCATGCCCAATGCATATAGACCCTCTTCCCCATTGCATCTCTCTCTACATTTGTTTAACATTTCACGTTGAGTGGATGTAATTGACATTACCAAGGTCTTGTTAGCAGTGAAGACGAGCATCCACGTGCGTCCTGGCGATTGTGTCCCACCTAGAGCCTCGAGGAAGTTGGAAGGGTCCACTTTGGCCTTCTCTATAGCCTTCATGGCATCAAACACCTCGGTTGGTGGCACTTTCTTTGTCTTGGCAACTCTTTTCAAAAGAGCCACATATTGGGACACATCCGAGGGACCTGAGAGTATTGGACCCTCATCATCCTCATTGTTGAGGAGAGCATCTACAAAATCAAATCACGATATTTGTAATCTTAATATTCCTGTCAATGTTATAGTAATAAAGCCTCTTATATTGTAGTTGTATGTTTTAGGCAATGCTTCATCCAACGTAATATTTGAATCTTCAAAAAGAACCCTCCTTTAATCACTACTTTGATAAAATTGAGGTACACTTTATATTTATAAAGAGATAAAAGAAAAAAATGTACAAAATGGATTTGGGCATTAATAGGACGAAGCATACGAAGCCAAACAAAATACAACAGAAGCCAAACAAAATACAACATTTGCCTCGACTCCATATAACACCAATTTACCAAAGTCATACTATTTGAAAAAAAATTAAATTATTATATTTTACACACAAAAATATTCTTGCACTATACCAAATTTCCACCAAAATAGTTTTTTTTAATAATAAAACCAATTTTGTAAGTGACATTAGTTTTAGGCTCTTGCTCCTATTGAAATCACTATATCCTAATTGGTCATGTGGATCATCTCATTGGTTTGATTTTCTTCAAGTCATTTATACAAATCATGTTTCCACAAAGGCATCCTACAAGATCTAACCGAAGCATTAGGTGAGTTGCTATAAAACCAACCAAGGACCCAACTCCATCAAAATGTATTGATTGCATCCATTATAGAACGCCAACCTCAAATTGTCTAAGCTAGCAATTTTAATCCTAAAAGAGCCTAAAAGCCCATTTCAGTTGTATAGTACATTATGAATATGGTGGTATTTGACCAAAAAAACATTGACCAAATATTATTCAATACAAAGTAAATTAATGATCATGGTAGTATGTAAATAACAATGTATCACAATTCATATAGTAAACCACAATTGAAGAGTTATAAGGCTAAATATGGGTTGTATAGAGGGACCCCAAGGGCTTCTCATGGGTTAATGTTGAAATGCCCTAAAAAAACTGGGATTGACATTCTACAATGACAAGCCCTCCTAGATTTTGACGGAATTGGATCATAGTCAGTTTTATGACAACCTAATTTAAGGTATGTTCGCACTTGATGTTGAAGAGTGTTGTTATTGAGGATCTTAGGGATGAATTCAGACCTACATCTAGATTGGATTCACATTACATACATCATCCCTAACACCAAGTGCGAACATACCTTTTACAAAATGTGAGAAACAAACAAGACCCAAAAAGTGAAAGCGAAGAAGCTCACATTAGAACAAACAGAAGATCACACCTGCCTCCCCAGTGAGGGTGGTGGGGGTCACAATTGCAGCCTCCTCCATCCTGATGGCCAGCCTTCTCCTTGCAGCAGCGGGCCTCCTCGTGGTGCAGCTTGTGGACAGCGAGTGCGCAATTCGGCACTTGGCAGATCCATGGTGCAAAAGTCCAGCTCGAGGGACTGGAGGAGCTCCTATGGACAACTTTTCCAATTGTCCATGGCTGATGGAAGTGGCGCTCACCGACGCTCGCAAAGTCTGCACACGACGAAACCCGTCTCCTGTCACTTCGTCATTGCCACATGATGCAAGGCAATTGGAAAAAAAAGGTACGGTAGGGTGGTGGAGAGTCAGTCATAACCGCATCTCTCATTGAGAGAAAGAAACAACTGCAGATTTCCAAGATTCTGAGCCAAGATTTAAGGGATTTCATTTAGTCTTGATCTAGTCCGATAACCCAACTTGCAGCGAGTTCGATTTTTTAATACGTAACTCAATTCACGCAATTCCAAGAAGAACTGGCTACCCTCAATTTGTGTCACTACTACTAGTGACACCCTCTCTCTCTCTTTGCTACCCATTTTGGCAAAAATGTCACAACAGGGGAACGCACAGTCATGAATGTTTCCCCTGTTCTGAAATTTTGCCATTACATTTGCAGTTTTAGTCCAATTGACACCAAATTTGAGCCCATTTCCAAACAGCAAGCACAGGCTCCGGCACGCAGTATCAATGGTTGGCTTTACGAGTAGCAACCCACTCCAACTTGTTCCAACCCATTCACTAGCTTGTTTCAATGCAAAGCCTCCTCCGCCGAGCCAACCAAAGTCTAATAAGCAACAAGGGCTCCGACCAGATGAAACTCCTGGCACTCTAATAAGCGCAGAGCCCGTCGTTCATTCCTGGAATCTCTTTCGCCATTAAGGTAGGACCTCCAGACACATAAATTACCCACCATCCTCTTGTTTCTTCACCACATTGCGTCCTACAAAATCCGCAGAGTCCACCGCTTTCTCTCTCTCCATGAGTGCGGCAGTCAAGTTCAGTACTTTCATCGTTCTATCCGGTTCTTTGTACACTCTCCAATAACAAAACAGAAGCTCTGCATGCATTCTTCTTGGAAGCGATTCAAAGCAACTGATCGACAATCAATTGGAAACTACAACGAACGGCATTTCAGCACCATTCAAACAACTGAAGATCAACTTCCTTCGCCCATCATTTCCAATTTTGTCTATTGTACTATATATGAACTCGATCTAGCGAGCTCCGTGAACTTCTTTTGAAAAAGACATGGATTCGGAATGCGAAATGAGAAGTGTGATTTGACTTACCATGCACACAAATGAGACTGGAAGAATGGTATGGAAATTTGGGGTCGGGTCGTCGGGGGTGGTTGGAAGTCGAAGCAGGCGCAAGAGTTGATGAGCCCCAGGGCGGCCATGCCTGCTGTGAGTCGGGCAGGCTGGAGCTTGTGGATAAGCCTGCTCTTCACTGGGAGCCTTTGGATTGGGGACTCACGCAGTGGGAGCTGGCGGTTCAGGTTCACTCATAAGTGGGTGTGAAGATTGGAGAATGGCATGGTGAATCCGAAGCTTTATAAGGTGGGCACCCCCCAAACCGCCACTTTTTGCTGCTGTGTCTGTTTACCACTTTCATATTTCCTTGTTGGCAAGTGAAAGGAGGTTCCAACGCACCAAAGAATGCGACAATTGGGTACCGTATGCAAAAGTTATGAAGGGTACAAGTTTTTTTGGGTAGAGGTCCTGGAATCATCTCTTCCATGTACTAGGTACATATTGATTTTGGAGATATGTACACAAGAGTGAATTGATGGTGGTTTTGGCTACAAGTGGTGCATTTAGGGTGCCCACCTAAAAGGCATTCTCAATGCACGCTGGGAATTGTCTTGACAAATGTTCACTGCTTTGTAATTAGAACTTGAAATTTGTATCATCACAGAAGCGCATTCAAAAGTACCTTAAATAGGTGCAAGAAAACTCAAATTTAGACACTTGGACAAAAAAAATAAACCACTTCAAAAGTTAGATAAAAGAAAAAAATTATAGTGGTGTTGGCAAATGACAATTACCAATGTAATTTGCACTCCAAATTGGCCTTGAAAAGTTCGAGTTACATTTGGTGGGGCAATTTCTAGAGTGCATTGAAGATGACCTAAATGTGTCCAAATAAGTACTTGAATTCAACATGGTTCCCATTATAAGTTTGAATTTTTTGGGAGAATCTTATTGGTAGTAAAAAGGAGATTCAAGATTCTCTCAAGATGCATTTTTGGACACTATATGAATAAACTATGAATTTTCAAAGTACTGAAAATAGGTGTACCTAATTGCGACCCTAGGCTCTAATGAATAGAGGTTGCACATTTTAGGCAAGATTCTCTAACGATTAGATTTAGAAAGGGTCACGATTAGATGTTGCTAATTACCTTAATCAACATTGCCTAAAATGCATTTGCACCAAAAAAACATTACAAAACTCTACATATTGATTACCAATATACAAGGGCAATACAATAAAAAACATGAGATTCTAAAATAGCCAAGTGTTTAATTTTGGTACACTTAAAACCAACACTTTGAAACTTATAATTGTTGTTCCAAATAATGTATGCTAAAGTACATTGGAATCTTCCACTTGCCAAAAAGATTGACAAAAAACTAATTTATACTTAATAAAAGTAACTACACTCGATTGTAATTTTTTACGATTATAAGTATGTGCACTTCAAATGTGAGAATTGTAAGTAATCCTACAAAGAGGACCAAGAAGAATAGGTAGAGAAATCCAATCTATATATTTGGCCCTTAGTAAAGATGATCAAATTTTCAATGATGATCAAACTCCTAGAGATGCTTGAATGGCCTCCTTCACAGCCAAACTACCGCAATTGTCACCAACATTTTGTGGAGAACACCATTGCAATTAGAATTATATTCCAAATTTCATGTGACAAACCATATATTGTATATTCTTGTGGATGATCCAACTACAAGGAACAAAGCTAAGGACTCCAAAGGCATTGGAAACAACCACTTTGGCTATGCACCCACTTTGCGATAGACAAGACCAACCTACATTGCTAAAACAACAATGACAATAAGCAATTTCAAATTCTAAAATTGGAAAACCATCCACACTACATGTACCAAACGAGACGCAACGTGCAATCAATTCCAAGAATTCAAAAGTTCAAATCAGTCTACAAAAACAACGCCAACACACATAGTAGAAGCTTAAGGCCAACCAAAAGGATACATCTAGATTGGTGACTCTAATGAAGACAATGCCAATGTTGTGTGAAAACAATGTGTATTCAGTTGCTTTGATATTCAAAACCTTACTATTTCATAATTAATGTTGTAACAACAAAAATTGTGACATTATTAACTTAATGATGCAAAATCACTAACTACTATAATGCATTCATATTGCATCTATGGACTTCACATGTCTCATTCATTATACAAATAGTACTAACTTAAAGATTGTACTAGTAACAATTATACACTACATGGTTGCAACTATTTTACATATTTCCATACTAATTTCTATAAAATTCAACAATGAAAAGTTCCTTGATTCAAAACTAAACATTCCATTGCCTGCTCAAAAGACGTTACCTTTGACTTCAAAAGTATCAATTCAAAACCACAGCCAATTGAAAAGCATAGCCAATTGAAAAGTTGTTTGAATGATTTGTATTCATATAAATGATGTTTCAAAAAATGGTGACTATTTAAACTATAGAATCTCTCATTATAGAGCACAATCCTTACAAACCTACATCTCTAGAAAGTCACTAGATCTACTACCATAACCTGACGATGCCAAAGGAAGGTCTATGATTTTCACATTTCATGAATGGGGCACATTCTTGTAAATGAGCTTCAATTTTCAATATTTTTGCCTTGTGTTCTCAAAAGTCCCCTTCTCTCAAATTCTTGTTAGCCATTGCCAACTCCATTTAGAAATCAAGGAAACAACATATGAATCATTAAAGCCAATAAACTCATCAAATAGTACTAGACATTGTATTGTGGAACACTACAAAGTCTACTTTAGGCACAATATACTAACAAGTTCACCAATTGTAAATGTTAAAATAGAAATGTAAATGCAAACATCAAGAATGAAGTCTACTTACCACATACACAAAGAAAGCTGCTTGGTTCATAAGGAGTTCAACCTTTCCATTTCAAAGATATTTGGACCCTATCATTGCTTTTGAAATAGCTCCATAAATTGCATTGATCCGTACAGATCCTCTAAATCTAAATTGAAATGCCATGTGTCCTTTGAAGCAATTACAACGTGTTCATGTATTGGAAATATTTTTGTAGAGATAACAAAAAAATAACACAAAACAATTTACAACAATAAACAACACATTTGTATTTAATCTACAACAATACATATACAATCTGTATTTACTCTAGAGACTCTTATTCGACTTCACAACACTTGGAGCAACTAAGATGGCAAGCTTAAGGTGAAAATTTAATATAATAATTTCAAAAAAAACCTCAAATGAATTTACATACCTTCTTGCATCTCAGCAAGTTTGGTTCTCCACATATCCTTCACTTTAGAAGTTTCATTGGCTGGGAGCTTGGAAATCCCTAAGAGATGATACAACTCTTCTCTCACCACTCTTGTCATGTAACCTTTGGCATCACAAAATTTCCTTGAGACTCTACTTTGGAGGCTAGGTTCTAAGCTTGACTGTGACATGCCTGGTCAAATTGTTTGCAAATGATTGGATCATCCAAAACACCAAAGTCTTCTAATATTACTCTTTTAATTTTGTCTTGTTGTGGATGAATGCAACTTGTAGATGGATCCTTTCCAAGAAGGAAGGAACGGATGATTGAAGTCAACTTCCGCTACAAGCATTCAAATTGATTAATTAGTATCACAAAATTGAAACAACTAAACAACAATATACAAACTAAAAATACTACTACAATACATTTGAAGATATGAACTCTTAAATTTGAATTATACCTTCACAAACTCCCACTGAGTGCATCAAGAACGTAATATTCAATATTTTGAGAGGTAACTACCCTCTCCAAATAACAATGTCCATTTAGACTTCCCAAATGTGATTCAATTCCACGGCATTTTACGTTGAAAATCTCTACATTCATCAATTGTATTTATTGTAATTTCCATTAAATTGAGAGTTTTAAGAGATTCAGCCTATTCAAAAACATTTGGGTTCGCTTAAGTGAAATTTAAAACCCCTTCATGAACACCAAGTCATGAGCTGAATGGTTGGTTGTAACACTACTAGAAAATTTCGTATTTCTGTTGTTTTGGTCGCGTTGATCCGGTCAAAATCTGACAGAAATCTGTTGGTTTCAACAGATTTCTGTCAGATTTTGACCGGATCAACGCGACCAAAACAACAGAAAAATGAAATTTTCTAGTAGTGTAAGACGCTATTCATCTCAAGCAGGCGGTTTTGTTTGATTCTTTTTGAACTCGTATGAGTGGGTATGAAATATACATGACTTAGTATGACTTAGTACTGTTGAGTGAAGTAATTAGGCAGGAAAGTTGTAACAACCATTTAGCCATCTATCCAAAAATGTGACAAGTGCTTTACGTGCTAACAAAATAAAAAGTAGTTCTATGCACTACCTTTTTGATTCCAGTCACATGAATATATTTTCAAAAGCAATTCATACATTTTCAAAAGCAATTCATACAAATAGTACTCAAGTTACAATAACAAAAGAATATAATAATAAAATATATTAAAACAAATATTATTGCACTTGCTTCGTTGAAAAAAACCAAGAAATACAACTACCTATAAAATTGAAAATAAAACCTCAAAAAATATCATTTATTCTAATATTAATGGTCCAATACGTATGCACTATATAATGAAAACATATTGATATAAGATAAAGAAAACAACAGTATCCTCTACATGAACTCCATATTGAGAACATATCTAATATATGTATATGATTCTTAAATATCATGTATACGAAGCCAAACTCTAGTTGATGATTTCAATTTGAATCGTAGGAATCTTAATTTTGCACTCGCAAGTACCTCTTCGGTTTTGAGATTTCCATGCTGTAATCAAAGCGTTTGTTGTCTCCCACACAAGTTCTTCGGTTTCGTCAATCCTCCAAATTAAACCTCTTTCGCTATCCCATCCAATATAATAGTCTTGAATTCCCTGATTCCATGAGGTTCGCTGAAAGTACCAAATGAGCACGCAATTTGGTTTCTCAGGATTGCTGTTTAGATCAGACAATGCTCGAGCAATCCAAATAGATCTGCTATCACCATTTGCAGGGCAAACTGCAAGAAAGTACCCTTTGTATAGATCTCGACTTACCCTAAAGGATGGTTGTGGACAATCCCTCAAGGGTCCAACTTAAGGCTCATCTTCTCCATAGTCTTCGAGATCTTTGCCATTCTCATCTAAATGATCAGCTTCAATGGCTTCAACATGAGTAGTTGGCCAAAAATTGTCTTTTAAAATAGTAGAAACAGGTAGGGGCTCTTGAAGAGTTGCCTTCACACTTTGTCAATAGCGCACCACAATCTCATAGCGCCACTACTCAACTCCACTCATGTCTACTCTACACAATTCATCCTAGTACTTAATGAACTTAGATATGCCTTTCACAATGTCTTCCAAACCTTTCATTGCCTTGAGTTGAACTAGCAAAGGCACATCGTGCGGCCACAAACTTTGTCCCTCATCGTCTTCATTCCACAATTTAATGGGTTGAACATCCCTACCTAACCAGTCCACATCCATACACTTCAATTTGTACTTTATAACGGGGCATCCTGCAGAGTCTAGATAGAACTTCACTTGTTGTGGCCTTGTGTGTCCTACAAGGATTTCATCACCATCCATCCATTTTCCTGCAATGAAACGCTTGAAATTGGGCACCTCCTCTATGAAATGAGGGATAGTTTGACTCCACATCCATGAAGGACTTCATGAGTGTCGGGATTGTTGGAAAGTTCTCCTTCTTTAGTAGCATACTCCACATTCCAAACAATGCATCAATGTCATTGTCTGTGTGACCAACAATCATGAAGTTGACATACATTTCTTGAAAGATCTTGTTTGCGACAAGTAGACACCAAAAACAGAAAACATATATGTTCTTGTTGTCGTCGGTAGCATTGTCCATTTGCACATTCAAAATAGGAGGCAAAAGAGTTGCTGGAATAAGATTCACTAGAGCTACTGGTAGGGACGTTTTGCACATCTCTTTGCCCTCCAGCATGGCCTCAAACAACTTTAAAGACCCAGACCCAATAAATAACTCCTGAAAAGAAGTTTTGGGTTCCAATTCCAAATCCCTCAACAACTTGGCCATGGATTCAATTGTATAGTTGGAATCATGGCTAAATAGATCCAAACCATAATATACATAGCGCACATCTCCATGACCATGAGCAATCATGCCAGTGACAAACACAAGCAATTTCACTAGATCATCAGTATCTTTACTCTTGTGGGAAAAGACTAGTGAAGTAGTCTTTGCATAATCCATCTTGTCGTGCATTACTGTAAAGCACTCATGTGGTGAGCTAACTGAGCGGTAACGGTTGGCGTAGTACAAATCTTGATGAGCTTTGGCAATCGCTAGATATTTATCCAACCTCCGAGAGAACTTCAAAGCATTGTGAGTCCTAGTAGGAACACCCTTCTTCAGGTCCTGCAATTTGTCACACACCGCAATGCGCAAAGTTGTCTTCAGGGTTCTTCACCTTATACTCCAGGAACTTAGAGCATCTAATCTTACTCAAGTTTGAAGTTGAAACCTCTTTCAGTCCAAAAGCAGTATTGGCATCATTGAGTTCCTTCATCTTTCCCTTCCACTAGAACACAGAGGGTAGAATCTTGGCCATGATCTTCTCCCCTAACTTCAAGGTCTTTGTATGATGTGGCATGTGATTTGCTTCTTTTTCTAAAATGCACATCAATGTTGCAGTAGCTTGTTGTGTGTGTTTCCTAGGCTTCATTGTTTCCTTGTTACCATGGTCCCTTGCCTCTCGACCATCCCTCATATATGTCTGGTACCGATAGAATGTTGTTTCTGGAACACCAACAATGTGCATCCATGCATGCATACATATGGATATGTTGTCGATTGTGACCATCCGTTTGCTACATTCATCAACATGAACATGTCTATGCACATCCATTTTCATATGAACCCTATACTTGAAGGATGAGTTCAGGTATATGCGTTCCCAAAACGCACAAATCCTATCTCTTGGAAATGGTTGAACACAATTTCAACTACAACATATTTTAGTCAACACTGGATGAATGGAATCCTAAGTGAGCAGCACCTTCAACTTCAAATTTGTTTCATGGAGCTGATTCCAAATGCAACTCGTGTAAAGTTGAGAAGACGTCGAAGAGGGCGGATTTAGAATAGCCTATTGAAGATGGTTGAAATTGTCACGAGCCTCGTAGTCTCAAAGGCTAGCTCCACGACAATGGATAAGATGTATAGGCCAAGCCACTAGCAAGTACATTTGGCCCTCCAACAAGTCCTCTTCAGAATGTGTCTTTGAAATGTGAATTGCCACATGAATGTCACCAAGGGGGCCATTGGCACCAAGTACAAGGTCCAAGTTGACATTGTAGCAGACATCTTCACCCACAAGCAGTCGACCCTCATTGTATAAGGTGATGACCCTAGTATTCCAAAGTTGACGTGGTAGACCTTCGCACTCTGGGACGCCAACATTCATTGCTTCTACATTCTTGAACTCCTCTTCTGAAGACGCCATAATATCATCTTCTTCATGCCATCCTTGACTAGATTCAGAATCTGATAAGTCCTCCATGTGAACAGGATCCGGTATTGGGTCCATAGATGTGAGGAAGTACCGAAATTGTGTTCCAAGTAAGTAATAACAGTTACACTACAAATTGAGACAGTTGATAAGGTAGTTGTTTTTGTTCAACTTGAATAAAACAAAAGATCATGTACTGGAATTCTCAATTTATAACTCTTCATTTCTATTCTGTTGTACATCATCATAATTCAAGTTGAATTGACCTGAATGGAATCGAATGAGGCACTCTACTATGAGTAGGAAATGAAAACTATGAGAGGTTATGATTCAAGTCGATTTGACCTGAAGTGTTTTCCGACCTAATTCATACATGCCATTTCACGGCGATCCAACATAGAAAAACATCATCAAACCAACTGAATGAATTTGACCAGATACATTATCCTCATCAATTCAGATCGATTTGATCTAAAATCCATCATCAAAACTACTACTTTATCCATGTCAAATTGTCAATTCAACCTGAATTGTTCCTTCTTTGCCTTCGGCATTTCAGTTCGAATCCATCTCAATTCTCGAGTATGCCTTGTTTTACAGTCTTCCAGTAGTGGAATCTGCATTTCCTGATGACATACTTGGGCACTGCGCTCTCAGAATCAATCCACACAAGTGTCCAAATATTATAATTCCCAAAACTTGTCATCCTCCACTATTTCAAAAACTTGTCTCTAAGCATCACGCAACTCTGGCATTGAGGAATGAACATTAGAAACACACGAATTTTCACACCATCCTCAAATCTTATCATAACGAGGGAAGCCTACTTCACAAAACATGTCATACACAATGACAACACTTTCAAACTACGCTACGCAAAACAATCACGTTTATAATCCAATCGATGAATACATGAGGATAAACTATAGACTTGTCAAAGACATACCACAGAGATGAAGCGCCTTCACATTGATCTAGCATTAACAAATCCGACATTGAAGATACTACAAGCAAAATGCAATGACAACGAACGCAATGAGAGTGATTCCCTAATGACGTGCATGCTTCAGCAAGAAAAGAAGACACTAACCTGATGCAGACGTTTCTTTCATGATTCAAAAATTTCATTGTGGGAATGTCCTTGGTGCGAAAGTGAAGGCGCCAAAGGTCGTTCAAATTTGAAAACTGGAAAGTTGTCCACTAATTCCTTCTGCAATAATTCCATCCCCGAGGCACAAGGAAAAAGTCCTTGATAGCTGGTAACCATTCCAAAGACTACCCTACTAGATAGGTACTAGGGTGCTCCATAGATTCTATTTCTAAAATAAAAAAGGCAAGAAGTCCTTCATTTGCCGCTTTCCTTTCTAATTTCTCGATGTCAAATTTTGGGGGGGTATCTTTAAATTTATAAATTTGAGCAACCACATTGGTTTCCAAGATTCCCTCGTATTTCTAATCATGCATATTTCTCTACAAATAGTGCTTGACAACAAAAATTTTAGGCATCATATCTGAATTTTCAACTCCTCATTTTGCATTTTCTTTTTTATTGTAAAACTTGAAAATCTTTTACCTTGAATCCTAAACTGTATATCCTTAATCCCATATTGTAAACCCTAAACCCTAAATCCTATGCCATACCATTTCATTTTCCATAACCCTATACTCTTTTGTTTTTTTCATAATTGAATCTTAGTCAATTGTCATGTGGAATTTTTTTTTTAAATGACGTATAAGTTGCAAATGCTGGAGAGATTTGAAGTTGACTACAAAAATTTATCATACATAAAGTTAGGTGTACAATTTTACAGCTTCATGAATCATAGAATGTTTTCTTGGCTTCACGTGCAATTAGAATTCAAAAAAGACATCATGCTCACCCTTCTATTCATATGTTGTAGTGAATCAAAGGTATAAGTCATACTCTTGTGGGGGTGTTTTATTTAGGGCCAGTGAAGAAGCACTTTGTTTATGTTTTTCTTGCCTCTAGTAATCATGACATAGAAAGCACGTAAGATAGTGATAGTAATCATAAATAAACACCTTGCATGAAGTGGAAGTACTAGTTTCTCTAAGCCCCCACGTGTAGTGCTTGTATAGTAGCACTTACTATGAAGCCCCAGACAGTGTCACTACAAAGAATGTTGGGGAAGTCTGTTGTGAGTGATGTTTTTTTGAGCATCAGCCTGTCATCACAACAGGTGTTTAGGACATCTACGTGTCTGAAAACATGTCCAAGTGCTATTAATTCTTGTCATGAGTGATGTCGGTGGTATCATCATCTACTAGACTACTATAAAGAGACTATATCGACGCCTAGGGCAACATCCTTTTGTATAGGTTATGTACTAAGTTTTGGGTGCATGTGCTGTGGTTACTCTATACGGCCCTGCTTCCGATTCGGAAGATCCCTTTTCATTTCAATGGACAAGGATAACTCTAAGGATTGCTACAAAGCTATTCAAGTGACCATGAAATAGAGGAGAATTTCTAGGAAGTATTTAAAGGACCTTGGAGATGACAATGAGTGGTTAAGTACTTGTCCTACAGAGACATTGATGTCAACTTATCCCCTTGAGTCAGTAGCGTTGCAATCTTCTAGGGTAGTAGACAACCCTATCTATACTTTGCAATCCAAGAGGAAAGTGAATTACAAGACACATATTGAGGAAGGTTTGAAAGAGATGTGTGATTGCATACAGCG
Organism: Climacium dendroides; assembly: GCA_950106755.1. Classification (NCBI taxonomy): domain Eukaryota; kingdom Viridiplantae; phylum Streptophyta; class Bryopsida; order Hypnales; family Climaciaceae; genus Climacium; species Climacium dendroides. Next base: position 13,626,877 of record OX467092.1, read on the forward strand.
TGTAAATAGCTCAATGAGGTAGGAATTGAAAGTTCATGGTAGACATAGTGAAGAGTTGCAAGTGGGGGGCTATTAGCAGTAGCCCTCCCAAAAAATGAAAGTGTAGTTGCAAGACTTTTTTGGCAAGTACTGCACAAAATAGGTGAATGTTGTACATGATGTGGACATCACAATGTTTTTCCAGACATCTGTGATGAAAAATATATATTTAGAATAACATTCTAACGTTGAAAATTTCATGATTATGATTGAGACATGTTGTTTCTATAATTCTCCCATGGATCATTCTGGTATATGTTAGTATGTTCTTAATATTATTGTCATCAATGAATATTATTTGTGCATGTTCAACCCCAGCCTTTGTACATGTCACTTGAGGTTTAAAATTGTTGCAATTGGCAATGCATTTTTCCAATTAGCTTGTTGAGCCCCAATGGACTAGAAATAAGTCTTGCTAGTTCTTTGTCGCACACAGAAGTTGTGTTCTTCAATGATTTAGGTATATATGGTGGGCTTTGTCATTGTAGTCGGCTTTCATAGCACATTTATCACTTAGGTTTCCATGAGTGTGTTTTTTTGGGCCACACTTGGCTTCTTTGTTAGTTGCTATTGTATCTTTCTCATTGCCTTTCCTACCACATGTTGTACATCACAAACTTTAGACCTTACGGTTTGGCAACAATTATCGTGTGGTTATCGTTCTTTCATGGGTTCGCACGTTAATCATATTGTTATTGCATCATCACGATGCATTGCTTCGCATTGTTATCGCATTGTTACAATGCATTACTTGTAATTGCATCGTAACAATGCGAAGCAATGCACCGTAATGATGCAATAACAATGTGATTAATGTGCGAACCCATGAAAGAATGATAACCGCACGATAATTGTTGCCAAACTGTAGGGTTTAAACTTTGTGATGTAGTGAACGGGTTTAATTACTTCATGAAAAGAGATCCGGAATTGTGTGGCATCAGCAATTATACGTAGGTGTTGACATCTGGGACTGACATGGAGGGCAGGCAGCGACAACGTGGTGTAAGAGTCCACATCAATATAGACAGTCGTGTCCTTCGCCACATTCTCGTAGGTGTCCTCATTCTGCAAACCGAGTTGAGGGTGGCAACAGAGTTGAACTTGAAGAGGTTTCCATGTCCATGCAAAAATTGTCATGGAGGGCGACACCGAGCTATTGATGTGATTCGGAAGCATCATGGAGAGGTGGGACGGGATGATTTTCTGACGAAGTCAATGATCGGGGGGGACCCGCCCAATGGATACCCTCCTAACGGCATTTGGGTGGAAGATCTTTTTTATGACAATGACATCATTGACAATGACACGGACATTGTAGAGGATGACATTGTTGTTGATGACGTCGACGGAGGACTAGAATTTGGGGACATTGACGTCGGTGATGCTCTAGAAGACGAAGACGCTCCTCTTGATGTTCAGCACGACATTTAGAGGCAAGTCATGGAGGCCTTTGATCGTGACAATGCATTGCATTCAAACACCTTGGCGTCTGAAGGAGCGTCACGTCCCGAAGAAGACGTTGACGTCGACATAATTGAAGACATGCAACGTTTATATGAAAACGCCACAACAGCACTATATGAGGGGGCATCATCAAGTATTCTATTAGCTACAATCATCATCATGAATATGCGCGTTGTCTTTTGTATGAGTAACAATTTCACGAATGAGCTCCTGCAATATTTGTCATCAGACTTGCTCCCGAAAAACAACAAGCTGCCTACTAGTCATTATGAGGTACACAAAATGATTAGGAAGTTGGGCTTAGAGTACAACAACATCCATGCATGCCCAAGTGGATGTGTGCTATACAAAGACACGCATGCAAATCTAAATAACTATCCACAGTGTTCAAAACCAAGGTGGTTGGAGGGCACAATCTCAGTACCTGTGAAGGTCATTCAACACTTTTCCTTGATACCGAGACTGAGACGCATGTTTAAGTCTTCGAAGATTACTCAAATGTTGACTAGTTAGACAAAGCATGTCAGCGACGACGGCATAATGCGGTCAAAAGGTGGACAACCCTGCTTGAAAGCATGTCAACAGAGACATCGCCTTTGACAACTTTGATGTTGACGACAGGAACCTGTGTTTGGCACTAGCATTGGACGGGGTTAATCCCTTCAAGTTGAGCAACACGAATTGGTCAACATGGCCGGTTCTCATCTTGATTTACAACTTTGAGCCATGGTTTGTGACAAAGAAATTCTTCATCTCCCTTAGCCTTCTCATTTCTGGGAAGCACTCTCCAACTTCCAAGAACATAGATGTATTCTTGCGGCCAGTGTTGAAGGAACTACATGCATTGTGGGAAGGTGTGGTAGCTCAAGATTTCTCACAACCCGAAGGTGCTCGTTGTTTTATCATGCGTGGCTTACTAATGTGGACTATATCATATTTTATGGCATATGCTCTCATCTCTGGCTTGTCTTGCAAGGGATATAAAGGATGCCCAGATTGTGGCCCTGAGACAGATTCGAGACTGGTGAGAACCGGCAATGTGAAGGCGGATTGAACTACCAGAGGGTCAAAGATTGTGTATGATGGCATACGAAGATACCTAAACTGATACCATCTTTTTTGCCGAAACCGTCACTTCAATGGCAAAACAGAGCATCGCTTTAGGCCGAAGACCATGGCTAGTGAAGATGTTATCCGATATATTGCGTGGCGGCAAGCATTCTTAGATCTTGGTGGAAAAAAAGATGGAAAAGAAGACTCGGTGCATTTTACAGGGGTGAAACGATTGAGTACTTTGTATGAACTTCTTTATTGGAAGGTGCAAAATAGTCTGACCTAATTTTGATATTTTGTTACTGTCCAGTGTTTGTGTGGTACATACATCAGACGTTGTTTGTCATAGTAGTGGAGTGTTGATGTCCAAGTAGATGTCATAGTGGACATCCCAACGCAAAAAATTGTAGGAGCTGTAGACAATGGCCGTATATTCAATTGTACAATGTGAACATGAAATGCTTTGTTACATGTTCCCTCAAACGTAGATGTAAACACCAAGTTAGGCCTCAATGTCTATGTACATTTCCTCAAAACACGACATAAAAAGTGAAGATATACCTTGTCCTGGATGGGAGCAACTTTCTCTTGACATCTGTGTATTCTTTCACGTGCAGTATCTATTGGTCCGACACATTTTGGACGTCATGCACTGCGAGAAAAATTTATGTGAGAACATGTTGAAGATGCTTCTTGCTATGAATGATAGCCCTGGCAGCCGCATTGATGCACAACAACTTGGAATATATGAAGAAATTTGGCTTCAAGATCCACGAAGACACCAAGATGATTTCTACATGCCCCATGCGCCTTACGCGATGACAGTAGACAAATAAAAGGAGTTTCTGGATATAGTGTCAAATATCCGTACTCCAACAAACTATGTCGGTGCAATTCATAAACGTCTACAGAATGGTACATTACAGTACATGAAGACTCATGATTATCACATTCTTATGCAGCAGGTGAACATGGTATGCAACATGGCGCAGAAGTTTACAGAACTTATCAAAAGAAGAGAGGGAATTCAGAGATTCTTGTAGCTCCATAATCTTTATGAGCATTATATGTCTTTCATGATGTTGTTTAAGACATGCCTATGTGTATTTGTATGCATGAAAAGATGTCATCTTCAACATGGTAGTGTTATCTTTGGCACTGATGCATTTGCTATAATTCACCAATTTTCAGCACAGCAGCGTTGCAATGGGTGTCCGAAATTGATGTCGGGGTAACTCTCATGCATGTTATATAGAATTGTATCAAAAATTCAACAATAGGAACATGACTAATGAAGATGTTGTTGGTGTGTAGATTCTACCACTAGCTATTTGAAACATCTTAGATGAGAATGTGCACTTGGCTATTATAAAAATGAGCAGAGTTTTCCAAAGACTCTATAAAAAGGAGATCAAGGAGGCTGACAAAGATGTCCTCATACAGGATGTTATTATAGCAACTTGTCTCATAGAGAAAGAGATCCCCACGACATTTCTAAATATCATGATCCATTTGTTAGTGCACCTTGTGGAGCAATTATTTGTATGTGGCCCAGTGCATTGTAGGTGGATGTACCCTATTGAGCAATACATGAAGACCTTGAAGGATTATGTGCGGACATTGGTGCATCATGAAGGAAGCATAGCAGAAGGATATCGAATTGAAGACACGCTTGGCTTCTACACGAAATACATGAGAGAGTTTCAAGGAACCGATGAACGTGTCTAGGATGTAGACGAAGATCCCATCATGAACGACGAGGTAATATGTAGTAAGAAACCAAAAGAGAGGGCATTATCTGACGAATTGTGTTCATATGCACATGCGTTTGTAATTGACAATGCTCTGTGCTTGGAATCTTAACGAGAGTAAGTAACATGCACTGCTTTCCAATACCAATTCGGACATCATGTTGTCTTTTATACACTCTTAGTGGACATTGAAGCCAACGCTGACGCATTCAATGATGTCATATGCAAAGACATGTTGATGTTTATTTTGGCGCTAAAGTGCACACCTCAGTAGATTGAAGTGAATGTCCTCAACACGTGATTGTTGTAGACAAACATATGAATTCATGAACATCTTCTCAAACATGCCATGCACATTGTGGTTGTTCTTGCACATATGAGTTCAGATGTTCAATCCATTGTTCTAATTTCTTTGTTGCCAAACATGATGCAGGGACTATACTGTGGCAAAGGCCCAAAGATGGAAGGATTGGGAAGCATTTTGTGTCGTGTGGAGGTGCTCAAATGCAAGAAGAGCAGTCCATTATCCAGTTGAACTAAGTGAGTTTCCATCCTTGGCGCAATGGTTGACATCAACAGTGAAGGAGGCTAATCGTTGCGAACGTCTAGTGGATGAAGACATCAGACATTATGCACAACTTCTTGAGCGGAAAGCAACATCCCACCGTCAAATGTATTGTCGTGGCATGCTTCTCCGTGTCCAAAGCTTTAAACACGGGCTTGTTACCCATGACTTTGAAGTGGTAGTAAGTTTCACATGCCAACTTTGTTGAGGTTTACAGAATGGCAAGCTAGTGGAAACCACACAAAAGTATGTGGGGTACATCGAAGAAATTTTGGTTTTGGATTATCGAAATCACTGCATGACAATGTTGTTGTGTGAAGTCCTAGGTGAGGGGCACATAGGATAGTCGAGCTCCCAACGTACAACAAGATAAGTACGGCTTCACATTGGCAAACTTCAACCGCTTAGATGGAAAGGTCCACGCTAATTCATTTGCCTTTCCATTGCATTGCCAACAAGTATTCTTCTCCGATGACTTGTGCAAAATCTATGACTTTAGTAGCCCAAAAATGAATCTCTACCAAGTAAACACATAAGTCATTTTCTATTACATAGGAAGGACATGCATCATGTGCAAATTCAACCTTAGGCATAAATTCATGTCATATAGCTATAGTCATGTTGACATCAGAGAAGACGCCTTCAATTGCTTTCACAATGTCTACATGTCCAATCAGATGTCATGAAATGCACAGTGGATGATATGTGGTTTGAAGTTACATTCGCAGGAAGAAAAAAATGTTAACGCCAAAAGTGATATTTCTAAAAATGTCAGTACATCTCGAGTGATGTCCAAAAAAACATTCAAGGTTGGAACATAGACTGACTAGGTATACTGACATGGCATGCCACATCAGCACCCCATGTCTACGTCACATAATTTCCACATCATCATACCATGTTAGATGCCACATCAGCTTTTAGGTCTCACCACTTGCCCATTGTCTTCTTTTTCACCTCGAGCAGTCACTTTACCATTGACTGCAAAAAATTTCTGTCTCAACTTCTAAGCTAAGTTTGACTAAAGATGCTGACATGGCTAAACATGTTTTTCTAGACATTTTTTAAAACATCTGATGTCCGCAACAATGTCTTAGATTGCATCACTATTTTTCATAGCACCAATATGTTGTGACTGAAATTTAGCAATGCATTCTATAACATCAAACCAAAATCTTCGATTTTCCAGCGTCCGTTGATGTGACATCCCAATGTTTTCTCAAATGTATGATGTTATCATGGACGCAGAATGTTTTTGGCCTGACATCGGAAAAAACACAGTTTTCTTATAGTGTGGGCACATAGTGACATACAAGGAGTCAAGCACTAGCAAGGAATTGTTCATTAAGGATGTGAGTGTATTGTTCAATGGCTTCAATGGACAGTTTTTGCCCGAAAATACTATCTTTGTCAATGACAATCCGAGTAAATACATCTTGAACAAGTCTGAAAATGTCATTCTCCCAAAGAACTGGTCTCCCAAGGGAATCGGTGCAAAGGACTCATTTCTTGATAGCCTTCTAATAAACTAGTTCAAAAAAATGCATTTAGTTCAAGCCGAAGGGCTGAAATCTTTTTGCAAGAGTAGTGTAGTTTGGGTAGGATGAAAGATACTCTGTGATGAGTAGTATCCTCGCAAGTACCAGAACCTTATGGGTACAGTGAGGAGGTCGTCTGCTTTGCTATAGAATAGTTTGTGTGTATTGAAATTTTGGTTAGCAGAGTGTGGGCTTGTTCTTTTTTTGGTTTTATAGTTTTATATGTGGTTTAGCTCGAATCGAGTTGATGTGACATTGTATTCTTATGCAATGTATTTGAATCATGTAGACCTTTGTACTATAATAAACATATTTGAACGAATTTTTCATCCGTAGGTTGTTCTTGCGGTTTAGGTCGACTCGATCTGATTTGATAGCAAACTCTTTTTCTATGTCAATGTTTGTGTTGACTGTGTACTACTGGATTTGATCATAGTTGGTTTAATGCAGTGTTCTTTGCAGAATATGCGTTCCTTGTCGTCTCCAATTCCACATGCTAGTCTTGCATGCGCTGCATCAGTTGACTCGTTTTTCGACTATGGACAGAACCTAATTCTCAGTACAAGGAACTTCATGTGTTTGGCTGCAAGAGCAAATTCTACAATGGACTTCTTCTTGAAGCCTTTGGAAGACAATGTGGTGGATAGTCCTCCGAGTTCAGCTGCACATTTGCCAAGATCTTGGTCTTCTTTGCCTTTGAAATCCAAAGATGTTTTTGCCTCACCAATTTTGCCTTCTGCTTTAGACAAAGCAACACAACGGAAGTTGTATAGGGATGACATATGTCCTCCCTCACAAATTGAAATCGATATTTGTAGTGTCGCAAGAAGTTAACGACTATGAGGTGGTTCATGTACCATCTGACGTGCTGCAACATTGTGTTCCACAAGTCCATGTACATGGAATTCAGAGGCCCAAAACACACGACGGGCTACCACCAAGATGTCGTGCTTTTCAAAACTTGTGCCGATGGGATTGCAAATTCTTAGAAGTGCAACGGCTTCGGAGGTTGCAGGAATATAAATAGGATGGAAATGGGTACAGTCGCTGGCTAGAGATTATGAAGGCGTTGGAGAAGTTGAAGAGCAAGTTGCACATGTAGTAGTTACTTATAGTCACTAATAGAAAAACAGTGACCATATCAACAAAAAATTAACAAAAAAGTGTTTAGGGCGTTTGTATCCGTGGTCGCGTTGTCTTAGATAGTACCTAACAAAAAACTATTGTTCATTTTGTTATGGTGGTAAAATCAAAAAAATAATAATATTAATTCATTTTAAAATTTGCTCAATGAATGGCTGCCACATGGCAAGCCAAGAGCCATCCCAGTACAAATTGCCATGTAGGCCAAAAATGACACATAAACATGATAAAAAATTAAACCTTACAATTTAATTTGAAGAAAGTTAGACCTTACAATTAATTTAGGAGATAAGTTTTTAGAACTTAGACTTTGGTTATACAAAAGAGGTGCCTTTGGTGATAAAAGAGTAGAGAAGACAATCTCTTTATAGAAATGGGGTGGTAGAAGGTAGAACAAACCATATGGGATATGTGAATTAAGACTATGAATGATTCGCATATCCTATATGGTTTGTTTTAACCTTTTATTACCCCATTTGTATAAAGAGCTTGTCTTCTCTCTTATGTCACCAAAGGCACCTCTCTTATATCACTTGTGTATGAGAGGCATGTCTTCTTAACAACAAAGTGTCAACTTTGTTGTTGATTTGAACATTGTACTATTTGAATCAACAAAAATTCAGTGATCATTTTGTTAGCTTGTTCAAATCAAGAAAAAATTGTTAAAATGGTCAATACAATACCCAAGTCAACAAAAAATCGTTAATTTTTTGTTGACTTAGACACCATTTTCTAGTAGTGAGTGTAGACACATACGTTCATGGTACATGATAGCTCAATGTGCATAGAATATACAACTTTGAGCTCGATTGAATCACACTTGTAGCTTTATTATACATATAGTGCAATGTAAGCACTAACATTGTTGCCGTTATTCAATTGCCTCATGATGTATAGAACAATTCATGGTGTACAAATACTGAGTCTATATTAAATTTTGCCTCGAATTTCCTTTTTCCTTTGTATATATCATTCTTTCTTCTCATCTCTTGAATGGTCACTTGTAATTTTGAGCTATTTTTTTTCTAGTTTTGAATGAAATTACATCTCAAGTACTCTCATTTCAATGGAAAACTCTCATTTTAATGAATATGATGTTTGAGGAGGTGGTATGGTTTTTTGAACTACTACAGCCAGTATGTCTATAAGCTTGACAATTTGAGTAGATTGCTCTTTTATATCTTTCTTTAACTTATGCAAAAGAATTTGATCATAAGCAAAGATTCCATCTGGCAATCCTACATTAATATAAATCGACTAAAATATAAGCTACATCACTTCACATAAAAAACACATCGCATTAAAACAATTCATAGCTATTAAGAACTCATCGCATCACATTAAAAAACTCTTTAGACCAAAAAACGCATCATATAACAACACATTAAGAATGCATTGCATCGAAATTGCATCACATTATCAAAATACCTGGCATTTCAAAAGCAAATAGATCTAAAGTTTTGGGAGCAGCGACACTAGTATTAGGAGCAGGTGTGCTAATTGCAGGCCCAAATCTAATTGACCACCTAATAGGACGTCGAGTATAAGGTGACTAACTAGTGCCAGCAGAAAAAAACGAGGAATGCCTTGGAGGCGGTCTCAACCTAGAATCCGCCATCACTCAACTTGTCAAAGAAAGCACTAAAATCAAAAATGCAAAAACAAAGAACAAAGTATTGTACACAAAATTGTAAACAAACCAGGAGTCCTTTAGCACTGTTACCTGTCGACATTGCTCAATTTGGCGCCATCGCTAACAATGGATGAAATCCTATGATTTTGGATGAAGGACCTTGTCAACGAATGAGATACTAATTGTGTACTGCAAGCCATGTGCGGACCGAGACATCCTTCAACCTAGACGCACCTAAGGCGACATCGAGGATCAATCAGCCATGCACACATCCCAAGCGATCATCATTGCAAATCCAAAGATCTTGCATCGCTCATGCCTTCCTCCTCTAATGCCACGGGACTCCAACAAAAGTGCAAAACAATTACTTCTGCAATCACCAGGATGGACAAAACCATGAGGAAACATCATTGTTTTGAGACAACAAACTCAAACCACAACCTTCACATTTCCAATGGCTATCTCCCTAGCACTCAGAAACACTCAAAAATAGAAATTCAAATTACAACTTGGCATGGTTGTGAGACTAAGAAACTAGAACCTAAAATTTGAAGGTTCCTCCGGCATTGAAATGCTAGTTGATTTGGAGGAAATATGATTGAATCCAAGACACAAATTTGACTTCATTCAAAGCATGGAGCACTAGAGCACTATTGTACTAGCCCTTCTAATGCACTTCTGGGCAGAAGTGGAAAAGAGGGCAAATGGGTGCAGTGTCAGACTTTATGTAGCCCTAGCAATCCTTTTAGCTATTGATTCTTGTCAATGATCACCAATCTCAGCCATTGATTTACGATGGCTTTTGTTGAGGTACTTTCATTGCTCTATTTTCATCCCAGGGCTTCTTTTTCATGTCTCAAAGCAAACCCTAATTACTTGTAAATCTCCAGGTCTTGAGGCATCTACCTTGCGCTCTTCTCATGGGAGTTGGCTTGGAATTCCAGTTGCAGCGACAATCACATTGTTTGTGAGGGCTAGCTAGTATAGCTCATTGTCGTTTGCAAGTTTGCAAAGAAGAGATTAATTGTTTCAATGTTTGTGGCAGAGGTTGGATGGGCCCGAGGTCTAGCTGGTGGACTACTTTGATACCATAGCTAGTAGCTACAAAAGAGATCTACCAAAGTCCCTCAACCCTAAAATTTCAAAGCAAGTGTAACAAGGTGATTTCACTTAACGTGTCTTGTCAGTCCTACCATTCCAAAATATAACTTAACAACATCATTTATGAACAAATAGGGTTGTACTTCATCCAAGAATTACACCACAATATCTAAAATTGAGGGAACAAAACATACTTGTGGGCTATTTGCTTTTTGGACTCGCTTCTATCTTTGAAGACCCGCTCCTAGCTAGCTAACGCCAAATCTGAACATACTGCAAGTAAGCTTATACTTTACTTAACCGAACTTAAGCTCAAGTTATCTCTGGTTCGTTTGGAAGGTTTGATAACTGCTTGGTTCACAATCATTTACAAAGCATGTGGAATTTACATGACTGAAGTTAACTCACAGACACTCATGCCAAAGCAGAGTAAATTATGCTTATGGCCACTCTAAAGTTACTTACAACTCCTGTAGCTGTGTGTCATCCAATAAAATCAGATGGAAACAAAAACAAAGTTGTGCTGGGCTACATTTGGAAACACTAAAAATGGAATTTAGTGCACAACAGAATAGTAAAATATGCCAACTCCAAAACCAAACTTGGGCTTTCTATGTGGGCTTGTTTTGAAGTTGAAAATTAATTTCATTCATTTTGTAAAAAAGAAGTTGAGAAATAAGGTAGGAATACTATAAACAGTGCATGTTCATAAACGGTTTCAATATAACCTCCTCTTGTCATTTATGCCATTGAAATGAGAAGAATAGGTATATTGAAACCATTGATGGATTGGCACCGTTGATGGTATTTCTATTGTATAGGGTGAAAAACTAGCCTTCCATCACAAGAAAGACTTACTTATGTATCATCCATGAGCAAGAGCAATTAAGATAGTTTGCTCTTAAAGCGACATTTTAAGAGTTGATTGCATTTGGAGGGAAGCTAAATTCCTTGAACTACAATTATTAGTCAATTTTTATAGTAGGAAAAATGGATTGATTGGCATTGAACCCAAGTTGTTTCATATTTTTGGACCTTTGTGGGATTAATTATGAATTTTTGAAGTTGAATTTCTAAAAGCAACCACCTCTTGAAATCTATATTATTGGTGCATAGAAGAAAGGAAAATGTACCTTTATGTTAGGGTCACTTTTAGAGCATGGTTGCTTTTAGAACATCCTACTTTATACTTCAAGAATTCTTTTTCACCAAGCTCACATACTTTCATGAAGATATCCAACAACAATATGTTTGAGAAGGTGAAATGTTTCTTTCATTTGCATTCGAAATAAATAACTATGCAATGAGAGTGTTTTTTGCTATGGCACTAGCTTGCTTTTTGAGTGAGGTCCTACGTGAAGTTCCTCACATGGAGCTTTTGTCAATGCAATTAAAGCTTCCTCCTTTTGGTTTAGAGCAAACAAATCCGAAGTAAGGTTTGATGTGCACAATGGCCCATTTCCAAACATTTTGCCAATTGTGAAATATTAATCTCAAAATAATGGAGGCTACCACCAAGGCAATCATAGAAAAATGATCAAATTCATGAGTTTATTAGATGTACTAATGTATAACATGTTTGTTTCAAATTTTGGAGTTTTGTAGGGTGTGCTAGAGATGCTTGACATGAAGCTATAGTAATTTTAAAGCTACACAATTAAAGTGCATAATATGAACACTACTAGAAAATTTCATTTTTCTGTTGTTTTGGTCGCGTTGATCCGGTCAAAATCTGACAGAAATCTGTTGAAACCAACAGATTTCTGTCAAATTTTGACCAGATCAACGCGACCAAAACAACAAAAATACAAAATTTTCTAGTAGTGGAAGTCATGACTATTTTGGCACCATTTTGGCTTGAACTTTCATTCAATACATTGTTATTTTTAAAACTCACTAGTAACTATGTTTTTAGTGAATGTAGTTATTTCAAGGCTGTTGCATTAGATATTTAACCCTTGTTTTTACCCATCCTTTTGTGTGTTTGTTCACCCCAAATGTATAAGGTATCTAGCTATGTTTTGACATCTAGAGGTGCTAATATAGAGGGCAAGCATTCAAGCAAATATTTGTAATTTTATTCAACAAATTTAAATGCTTATATTTCACAATCTATCAAGTTAAATGGTCTGAATTTTTTTTCAAACATTTTAAAACTAGTATAGAAAAATAATGTGTCATTGAAAATTTTTAAACCATATTTCTCTCAATTTTCACTCAATGCACTAAAAAAAAGGAAATTTTAGAACAATTTTAGAATCATTATTTCAAATTTGAGTGTAAATTCACAAGATTTCATTTTTTTTTTTTTTTTTTTTTTCCATAAAAAAAACATTTTTGAATCTACAATTGAGATTCTTCTGAAAAATGAGTTTTTCAAAAAAAATAATGAAATAGAAAACATACACTTCTCTTGTTATAATCTCACAACTCTTATGTAATTTTGCACTCAAAATTGAGATTCTTTTTTAAAAATTTGCATATAAAAGTTAATTGAGATTCTTCTAAAAAATGAGTCTTTCAAAAAATATTGAAGGACAATATACTAAAAATAGAAAACATACATTTCTCTTGTTATAATCTCACAACTCGCATGCAATTTTGCACTCAAAATTAGTATGCATAATGATAAACAAGCTCTTTAAACATCTATATGGTTAGATTTTGAAAAAGAAACAATTTACTTCATTGGGGATAACTATACGCCCATGTTCTTTTTTCATAGGAAAAACACACTTCAAAAGGCTTAGGCATTTAGGGATTAAAGTATAATAATTTTGTATATATTAGACACTTCTATCCAACTTCTTTGAAAGTTGACATAAAAATAACTAATTCAAGAACTAACTTAACTATCTATCTCAAGGTTTAAGTTTTCAAAGTTGGATAGTACTTTTTTCTCTACAAAGTTGAGTCAAACTATGTTGACCCAACTAGGCAAGGTCCAAAATTTATTTTCTTTTGACTTCAAATGTTATAGTCTTGCAATCTATGAGTTCAAATGATTTGGATTTTTTTCACAAATTCCTATAGTATTCTAGTACTAATTCATATAGTTGAAAGTCTGAAAAATATTTTTATGTTCCAATTATGCTCAATGCAATAAAAAGTGACATGTTTAGTCACTTGTGGGAGTAAATACTCAAGGAACTTTAGGAATTAACTAAATACATAAGGTCTCTAGTTAGTCCTTTGAACTTTGAATTATTCTTTCCTCATGCTAAGTCCTCTTTTGCAATATTATAAGTACAGAAAATTTAACTACACTTAAATTTATCATACTAAAACTTGAAAAACTTGAAAAAAACTTGAATGCAAAGATTTCAAAAATTACAAATTACAAGTTATAAAAATATTATATATATAACATAAAAATATATAGACTTCAATTTTGCAATTAACAAGATTAAAAATTTAGGTTTTATATGTTCATAGCCTTCAAAATTTAAGATTTGAAATTCCATAATTTCAAAATTTCAAAATCTTCATTTAGTTGTCACTAGTAGAATTGAAAAAAACAAACTGCTCTAGTTCAATTAATGCACTCTACAATAATAAAACTAGTTTGTACAAATTTAAGAACTTTGTAAATTTGAAAAGCCTACTACTATGGAAATTAAAATACTAGCCTATAAATGCCCAATCAAACATTCTACGGTTGTTGCTCAAATTTTTCGGGACAGAAACTAAATCAAATTTTTTGAGTAAAGACTTGGACACTTTGTATGAGGCTCTTAATAGATTAGAAGTAGTTTAACTTAGTTGATATTTCTAGTGATAATCTTTAGAGTCCAATTATTCTATTCTTCTTGTAATTTTCTTTTGGTCAAAATTAGTTTAGCCAATAATTAATGATGACCTTTACAATTTTCAATATTAACAAGTATAAGGTGCAATTGAGCAATCATTAGATTCTTTTGAAGCCAAATGGCTAAAATTATGGACCTTTGAAGCAATGCAATTATTTTAAGGACTTTTGCCATCCTTTATGGATGTTCTTTCATCTTCAATGTGGTTCAACTCCAACATTTGTAATTGGACAGCTTTGGCATTTACCTCATTGCCATACAAAGTTTGCATTTATTAGTTGTTATGAGGCAACTTGTGGCTACATTTACATACTGCTGATATCACAATGAAATGTATTGTTATACTAAAAATTGTATATAGTGTCACCTATATGAACTACTTACTCAAGGCTCTAATTTATTACAAAAGATGAAAATTTCAACTAAGAGTATAGATATCAATACTATTTAAAGAGGATGATCTCTATAAATATAGTTGGTTGAGAAATTTATCAAGAGTAAAAATTTGTAGCATTTCTAATAAATTATTGTAGGTGACACTAAATACAATTTTAGTGTACTTTATACAAATTATTTTTTATACAAAGATGTGACTTTTTAGAGGGATGAGTGATAAAAGATGGTCTTCATGCATCAAAAAGCATGGATGGAAGTGTTTTTCTAGAAGAGGAGTAGCAGTAGGGACAAGAACAAGAGACAAGAAGGCATATGAAGAAGGATAGGAGTGCTTTTTTCTTTGATTTTGTCATAGCTAAGAGAATTAGGAAGATAAATGGTTCACTTATATTACACTAGTAGAAAGAGTGGACTTGGAGTGCCTAAGAATAGTGTTGGAGCTTGGTGCTAGGATACAATATGACACCAAGCTAGTGCTAATATGGGCTTTAGACACCAAATTTCAATATTATCCTTTGGTACCCCAAGACCATTTTTCTACTATTGACGTAGGTATTGGCATTTCTATGATAGATATTGTATTAAATATTGGCTTGGTTATTTTTAACCTTCTGGGTCTAATCATCAAGAGATGAGCTCTAAAGCAATTTGTTCTAGGAATTAAGTGAATATTATTCTTGTTTTTTTTAATATAGTACTAGCGGTTGGCACTTACTATGCTACGCATTCACCATTAGAATTTCATTAGAATTTTTTATGTATTAGATAGAATGCAGAGCAAGAATTTCAATAAATCTTCAGATAAAAATGACTAAAATCTTCATATAATTTTTTTTATAAATAAGCATATACTAAAATAAACAATAGAAATTTAATGAATGATGAATGAAATACATGCAATGATGAATATGGTAGAAAATACACATTCATTATAATGCATTAGAAATTTGACTCAATTGTTAAAAACAATGGCAACTCGAATAGAAGAATTTAAAGGAAGAACTTGTAAATCTCAAAAGCTTTGTGAACAATTTAATTGTTGTGAAATCCAAAATCGGTTCAATCTAATAAATTTCTCAAATCATTTGGTAGTAGCAATAGAAAATTGAAATCAAAAGCTCAAAGCTCACAAAAGCACAAAATCATAGAAATGCAAAAGAAATATAAAGCCAAAAAAAGCAATGGAATTGCTCCCTTTATAATATCACCATATTGATCCTCTTTAATATCACCTCAATTGCAACGACTATATTATTTCTATAATATCACCCTTTGTAAAAAGTGATATTTTAGATGTGATTGTGAACTGCTACTCTATTTCAGTAATATCACATTGTGTGAAAATATGATTTCTATGTATGCATGATTGGAAATCTTTTTGTAAAATAATTAAAATAATTATTTTAAAGACTTATGGAAATCATTATCATGCATTCTATTCAAATATATCAAATTTTTACTAATATGTGATACAATGAATGTGTAGCATAGCAAGCACGAGCCCCTAGTATTAATGGTAACATTTGTGATATTACAGAGGGACTTATGATTTTAGTAGTATGATAATTGGAAATATTTTTATAAAATAATTAAAATAATTATTTTAAAGACTTATAGAAATCATTATCATGCATTCTATTCAAATATATCAAATTTTTACTAATATGTGATACAATGAATGCGTAGCATAGCAAGCACTAACCCCTAGTATTAATGGTAGCATTTGTGATATTATAAAGGGACTTATGATTTTAGTAGTATGATGAACCCTAATTTCAAATTTTTAGGATTTGTAGAGTGTGCATGCATACCATTTAAGTGATAATCATGATATCTAAGATTTGATGATTTTACTAACATTATTTTTCATTATTTCACTTGCTCGCTTTAACCCCTAAAGGACCAAACTATGTTTTTGTGGCAACATAGCGATTTTGGGCAACTTACTACAAACATAATTTTTATTTATTTTTCTTTGAAATTTTTATAAAGCATGATTCTAAAGAGTAGCTTTAAGGCACAACAATTTTCATAACTTTTGACTAGATGGTTAAAAAATTATTGCATAATATATAATTTTTAATGTTCAGCGAGCAGCTTGGGTAACTTAAAAATACCACTAAATTAAAAAATAAAAAATTGAAATTAGTTTTATAGATTTATATATATTTGGAAAGCTTTGAAGCATTCCATTTTGATTAACAAGATGAAAGTTATGAGGAGTTTTAGACTTTTAGTTGTAGGTACTAATGAATCTCTACTCTGAAATAAACTTTTAAGTCCTTTATTTAACTCTATTTTTTATATTTTGCAAAAAATAAAAGCATTGGATGTAGATTGTTTATTACAACATTACAAGAATTAGAATTGGAATATTTCAATTTCATAATTAAGTTCTTAACAATTTAGTATTTCAGATCATATTCTACTTCTTTCTACCTCTTATTTTTCCAAGCTTGAATATGGAATTTTTTTATTGAAATTTTTGATATATATTTCCAACTTATGTCTTCAACATACCACAAAGAGTAACAAGTTGTAGGACCTACTAATTTTTTTGTAAAAAGTTTGAAAAATGAAATCTAACCGTTTGGAAAGAATTGAAAATACTTCTTGAAATTCAAGCAATTTTATCAGTAATTAGTAGGGTTTCTTAATCTGAAATTTTAGGTTTGTGTACTCTAACAAGTTGACTTTAGGATTTTAGGGTTGTGTTTGTTAATGAACAAATAAAAAAGAAGACTTTAGCCTTGTTTTGGGTTTGAGAACTTTGAAGCAATTTTGGACCTAAAAACACCAAAAACCTTTAGGGATGAATTGACAGGTTGATTATAACATTTGAAAGCAAAGTTAGGGACAATGAATCATCATGATTTAGGATTGGAGTGTCTTGGAGTACGTGTAAGTGATTTGATAGTGTTTAGCATTAGATTCGAAAGCGCAACATTGCTAAAGAATGTTATAAACCAAGTAAATGGTACTTTTAAAAAAAAATTTGATTGATGTAAAGTAGCTTTGGTCATTTTACAAGCGACACTCATATGATTCTTGTAGTGACACTACTTGATCCTACTTTAGTTGGTAGTGTGGTTCATAATATTTTTAACATTGCTCTACCTAGTCTTGCTATAAGAAATCCATGTTTTTGTGGATGCATTTTGATTGGCATCCACCTATTTTCATACTAATGATAACATCAAACATAATATCAAAATCTTGATATAATGTTCCATGTTATCATTAACATAAAAACAAGTGGATGTCAATTAAAATGCGTCTACAAAACATGATGTTCTTATACTCCCCTTGGCTCTTAAAATGTTTTTTTTATTATAGACCTTTTTGGAAACCTAATTGCAATAGAGGATAATAACCTAGCTACTCAAAGCAAAAAGGTCTAATTAAAAAATCTTTTCCTCAACTACAAGATTCTTGGTTGTCAATTCTTTATAAAGGATCTCTTTCAAAGGATTAAAAATGCTATATTTTGCCTAGTTCTTGTACAATTATATCCTCTTCTAGTGTGTTGTTTCTATATTAGTAGTTGAACAGTTTTCTAGCCTACTAAATTAATTACTTATCATCATTCATCACATTGAACTCAATGGTATGTGATTGCTTGACCTTATTGTAAGATTTGATGCATTTTTCAACCCCTGTAAAAGACATATAAGTTCTATAACTTTTTTGAAGTTTGCATCAAAAAAGATAATGTGATGCTTGAAAAGAAGAAAGTATCCATATGGTCAAAATTATAAAACTATTTTTAATTTCTCTTCAAATGAATTTTGAAGATATAACTTCAAAAATTCACCAAAAATATAATTTCTATCTTAAGCATTTGAATTTCTTTTATTGGTCAAAATTGTGGTTTCTATCGATTTGTGAGAAAATGTATAAGACCTAGTAATGAGAACACCAACACTTCTTCCAAAGAGGAAATTTTTCAACACTAAGCAAATTCTAAATACTTTGTACTAGTTCTTTTATAATTTTGGTTTGACTGTAGCAATCTTAATTTTGAATATAAATATAGAAAGACAATCCAATATTTTTTTTAAATTGAAATTTTCTTTTTTCGCCAAAAAATGACATCAGAAGTTGGTCAATGACCATCAAATGGTCACTTGAGCACGTACGGGTTAATTAGCATTGGTATTTTTTTTCCATTTGAGAGCTACCATTGTCTGCAAAAAGCAAAAGTGAGACTTTGTTGTCTTGTTGGTTTATTTTATTTTTTTCTTATTTTTTTGGTAGTATATATATTCTTGACATTAATGTCATCAAAGAGTTAAAAATCACTATTGTTTACAAAAAAGCACCGTGATACTTTGTTGTCTTACTTTTAGTTACCTCTTGTTTTTTGTTCTTTTTGTTTTGACATATATACTACTATCATAATTAAACCCACAATGAATTTGCCCCCATTTTGTCTATAATGGGTAAGTTTACCTTACATCAAAATGGGTCATTAGAGTGTTGTGAATCTCAGTGCCTTCTTCTTATCAACAACTTTCCTCCAACCCTGCATTGAATTATAGTAATAAAGGTAAGTTGCATTTGAAGAATTTGACCTTTGGTGGAAATTTATTTTGAAGTGTTTTGGATGTTGCCCAAAGCTAAGGGAACCCCACTCAAGTCATGTTTATTAAATTTTGAATTTATTGAATTACCGGTAGTCAAGAATTTTTTAAATAAATTTTTATATGGTTATTGTGACCTTAATTTCTTGCAGATTTGCAAGAGAAGGATAAACCAAGGCCTACTCCACAAATGAAATCTTTCCATGTGCCATTAGTTTATAACTACTTCTTAAGTGAAAATTATAGATGTATGATTTAGGATTTTTGGTGGAATTTGGACATCTATCTTAGGCTAGTTTCAAATTAGGAATTGTTTCTAAGCTGTAGTAATTATACTTGGAGTCCAAGATGACAAAGTATTGGCCCTTATTATGAGCCATTTCTGTGTACTAGCTTTAGGTCTTTACATGATTCTAGCTTTAGGTCTTTACATGATTCTTATGAGGGTCTTGCATATGAGGGAGGGGTTGTAACACGTACTTTTTCACAATTGAATTCCTCTATATTTCAATCTCCTTAGGAAAAACCATTTTAGAACCTCTTAGATATGATAAACCTCAGTGTTGGCTTGATAAATATTTAAAGGCATAAAAGTTAAAAGTTGAAATGAATTGATGTGGTGACTTACAAAGAACATGTAATAGATGATTGTCATGAATGCAAAGATTACGAATGATATTTGGAAGACATTGTACCTGCATCAATGACATAAGTATAGTGAATCCCACTATGTGAGTATGGTTCATAAGTAAGTCTTAGTTTCTACCATAAATAAGTTGCAATTTTGTTGAAACAATCATTTCATTTTATGAATGTGGAGTCAATTACTACCAAGCATGTCTTTGTTTCTTACCAAGATTCATTCATCTACATTTTGAACTATATATGACATAATACTATGAAAAGTGAGTAAAATTGTAAAGTCACAATACCTAATAGTTGTCATAACATGTTACATGCAATCAAACCTTATATCCTACTATTTTGACACACATGACAAGTAGCACAAGATGATATGTGAGTGACCTTTGTAAATTGACCCTCTTAAGAACACTATTCACTATGACCTTTCATATACTAAAATGATCTAAAGCAATTAGTAGGCCCCAAAAAACAAGTGAGAGCTCTACAAGATGTATTTGGTGAGTAGAAAACAAATCCAAAGAGCAAAGGTGACTATGGGATGGAAGAAGGAATTCAATACTTTCAAAAAAACTAGAGAGAGCTTTGAGTTGATACTAAGCACATGTCAATATGAAAAAGTCAAATGCACCTGAATAGGTATTTAATCCCTCTCAATGACTCAATGGTGCCACCAAAAATTTCTTGAATGGCTGTAGCATCCACGTAAAGAGAGAACGCCTTTGCACAAAACTGAATTAGACTGTATACAAACATACGAGGATCATACGAGGGTCATTGAAAGGTGTGAACCATGAGATTGCATGCCAAACCAAAACGCTCTCATTGCCTTATATGGGGAATTTCATTAAAATGGCGATATTCCATATGCCATTTTCACAGTGTGCCATTCCCACAGTTCAGACCGGGCGGTCTGAAATCTATTAGTGTACTAGATTTCAAACCGTCCAGTTTGAACTGTGGGATGTCAAAGTCACAGAATATTCACCATTTTAACGAAATTCCCCATCTATACATTAGAATAAGTACCTGATGCTGCTTGCAATTATGAGTCCCACATTGAATAAGAAAGCATTCATCATTGTGCCGCCCCATCTGTTGGACATTGCATGATCCATTATAATTTTCAAAGGTAATGCCCAAAGTTAGTTCCTTTGGTAGCTGAAAGAAGGAATGTCCCTAGCTATCTTAGATACTACTTTTTAAATTAATAACAAATTGTAACACTTAAGTACTAGATACACTACTAGAAAATTTAGTTTTTCTGTTGTTTTGGTCAACAAATTTCTGTCAGATTTTGACCAGATCAATGCGACCAAAAAAACAAAAAAACTAAATTTTCTAGTAGTGATAGATACTAATATGATGTATGCTAATTGTATGCACGTAACATTGACCACAATATTGTCACATTCTAAAGCATTGTTGACCATCCACCTTCTTCACTATATCTACATTATAATTGACACTAACAACACTTTCCTAAAATAGTTGGCTAAATACAAAAGCTTTCATTCTTGAACTTGAGATGAGAGAGTGCATGTCCTATAGAAAGATGATGCTAGAAAATCAGAGCATCTTGGAAACCCTAATTTTTCCTTGAATTTTTTAGTTTGCCCAAGGTATAAATGGTTTGTAATATTGTTTCCTAGATGTAACCTCCATCATGAGCAATCATACTACTAAAATCATAACTCCCTCTATAATTCACAAATGCTACCATTAATACTAGGGGCTCATGCTTGCTATGCTATACATTCAGTGTATCACATATTAGTAAAAATTTGATATATTTGAATAGAATGCATGATAATGATTTCGAGAAGTCTTTAAAATAATTATTTTAATTATTTTATAAAAATACCTCCAATCATGCATACATAGAAATCATATTTTCACACAATGTGATATTACTGAAATAGAGTAACAGTTCACAATCACCTCTATAATATCACTTTTACAAAGGGTGATATTATAGAAATAATATAGTCATTGCAATTGAGGTGATATTAAAGAGGATCAATATGGTGATATTATAAACTAGTAGCAATTCCATTGCTTTTCTTGGTTGTATACTTCTTTTGCATTTCTACGATGTTGTGCTTTTGTGGGCTTTGAGCTTTTGTGGGCTTTGAGCTTCTGATTTCAATTTTCTATTGCTACTACCAAATGATTTGAGAAATTTATTAGATTGAACCAATTTTGGATTTCACAACAATAAAATTGTTCATGAAGCTTTTGAGATTTACAAGATTTTCCTTTAAATTCTTCTATTTGGGTTGCCATGGTTTGTAACAATGGAGTCAAATTTCTAATGCATTCTAATGTATGTGTATCTTTTACGATATTCATCATTCATTAAATTTCTATTGTTTATTTCAGTATATGCTTATTTATAAAAAAAAATTATACGAAGTTTTTAGTAATTTTTATCTAAAGATTTATTGAAATTCTTGCTTTACATTCTATCTAATACATTAAAAATTCTAATGAGATTCTAATGGTGAATGCGTAGCATAGCAAGCACCAACTACTAGTTGTGAGGCTAAAAATCTAGGTCAATTTACAAACATTGATGGTATGTTCGCACTTGGTGTTAAAAGTGTTGTTACTGAGGGTCTTAGGAATGAATTTAGATCTATTTTGGACCACATTCACATTGCAAACAATACCTCTAATACCAAGTGTGAACATACCTTGAGCATGTAAGAAAAGAGATGTGTAGGGCTTGATTATAACTTACTTCATAGGAAAAACTCGAAAGAAGAGGAAGTTGAGTCCAATGTGCATCTCCCCTGAAATTACAGCCAGTAAAAGGTACAAGCAGAAAAAGCCAAATCCTATGGTACCAAGCAACCCTAAAATGCAAAAAATTTATTATGTGATTATGGCCAATAGTACAGAAGTCAAATTATCAAATGCTAGTGCACTAGAGGTCTCTTAACGTTACAAATACAGAAGTGAACAAAAAATTTTTAAAAAAAAGAGTCAAGAAATTTCACCCCAAGCCTTGTCTAATTGGATGAAAATCTCGTTTAGGAATGGATCTTCTGGTGGTGAGCATAGCATAAATAAAATTATATGCACCAACCACATGATTGACACTGCCATTCTATAAAAAAAACATACAATTGTCATAAAAGTGGCATGTGAAATATAGATTCATAATTCAAAGGCATGGTTATTCATTTCTTGTCCTGTAGGACGAGTTACTATTCATCAATTGTACCTCTCAAGTACATTTGATGAATAGTAACTTGTCCTACAGGACAAGAAATGAATAGTAACTTGTCTAGTATGACAACCATGTTCAAATGATAGTGCATGTAGAACTTACCCAATGAATCCAAAGAAGAGACATGCCAAATAGCTGAGAACAGTAAATGCCCAAGCAGAATCAGCCTACATGTGAAGAGTGAAACAAATGCCTTTAATTATTGCAGACTAAGATAATAAAACATGACAAACATAACAAGAATAAGCTTTCCACCAAAATAGGGGGCTCAACTTGTGAAGTGTTCAAAGATCACTTGGATTAAGATTCTTTTTCAAGAATATGAAGGAGGGATATTCAATATTTTGGTAAGGTATCACAAAGGAAAGGCTAAAGGAAACGAGTTCTTTGGTTTATGATTGTTATGCAAAATTTAAAAAAATAGCACTACTCTTTCACATGTTATGATAGCAATATAAGATATCAAGTGCAATTGATATTAATTGAGTTACATTTGTGAAATAGGTTACCTTTTCTCCTTGAGGATAAACTTCAGTCAGAGCTTGCTCATCTTGTTCTAAAAACACAAGCTCCTACACCATACAACTTCATTTGTTTTGAGTTTAATCATGCTATTTTGTTCAATTTTCCTCTTTGGATCTCAAGATGGATAAAGAAAGACTAATCTCAATTCTTGAGGAGGACTTCAAAATATCATATAGCTACATTCAAATTGTAACTTTGCAACTAATTTGCTGGCATTTATTTCACTTTGTTTCTCATAAAACTTTCAAAGTTGCATAAATTCATGATCAACTTCTAACCTTGGTATCTCTTATTCTATGCCTCTAAGTTTTGAAATGATTAAAAAATAGAATTTATAGGGATTTAACTAGTCTAAAATTGTACGATGTACTCCATAGATTATTAAATATGCTTACAAGACCAAAAAAAATACAACACAAAATTGGACTTCAAATTAAAGGATATTTGCAGCACATTAGATTATTTCAAGAAATTTTAGATAACAACATAAAAAGAATCTTCTCTATGATTCACAAAGACTTCTTCCAATGGCCACTTATAGTGACAAAAATTCTAAAAAGTGCTGAAACAATCTAATTTTCTTTTACACTATTAAAGGGTTAAAAATTATCATTAAAGGTGATTGAAATCAAGTTAGACCAACTAAACAGAACTCAAATATTGAGGAAAGACAACAAATGGACCAGAAAATCCATTAACCTGTTGAATCTTCAAGAAGTTCTTCTTCCATTTGCTTCCTTTAATTTTAGCTCTCTCCTCACGTTGTAAGCCTACAATTATCTCCTTTATCTCTTTTCCTCGTTTTGCAAGTTGTGTTGCTTCCTGCCTCATATCATGATGTGCTTCATGACTGGTTTAAGAATGGACAAAGTGACTGCCTGTGTACCATGTAGCTTGACCTTAGTCTTTATACAAATTAGTATCACATGTGGATGTAATATTGTTAGCCTCTATGCCAATCGAGAAGAAAAGATTATCTTCCTAGATCAATTAGCACAACTTGAAATTGTGTAAGACTTTTAGTGTCTTAAAATACAGGTCTCAAAAATATTAAACAACATTGATCAAATAATTGCAAAATATTTTTGGATACCTTCACATTTAAAAAATACTCTAAAAATAATTAATGTGATAGACAAGGGGATCTAGTTGATGTTGTGTCAAACATACTAGACACCATGCTTGTCTATTTGGGAAGACAACCTTGGATGAAAATAACCTTGGTGTACTGAGCAAGGGTGATTGTTGTCTTAGGCCGATGAAGAAAAGTACTAATCAAACTCATTGGTAAGCATGCAACACCAACTCCACCAAATATCTGGATAATTTCCACTTAATTAGACTAGTTCAATAAAAAAAGACTACAATATAAGTTGCATCTCAACTAAAGGACACCACTTCAATCCTATATTGTAAACACATTCTCTCAAATGATTTGGCAGCAGTAGTAATTGACTACGTGCAAGCATAGCTTCTACAAAAGTTCCAACTAAAAAAATGAGTTGAGAGAGAAATTCCATTACAACAAAGAGTATGGAGCCAATGATAGTAACGACGGCGATAACATATTCTGGAAATGAGATCCTCATGGTCCAATTTGTAGAAGTGTTAGCCCCTGCTAAGTACGATGCACACTGCCGATGCACACCCACGCCATAATTCAGTCTGCTTTAGCTCTGTTACAAGTTTACAACCATGATTCAATCTCTCAAACAATTTTTTTATAGAATGATATGCATTTCTATCATGTGGATTTGTAACCATTCCATACACAAAACCAAATGTCAAAGAGTGTAAAGAGTGTAAATACACAGTTGATCACAACTATCTATACTCCAAATAAAAATTTATAATTTTTGTGTGCATCTTTCCACATAATCCTCAATATTTTTGTCAGGAAAGTTCTCATTGATTGAAAATCTTAGAACTCTATTGTTTTCAACTTATCTCATTTTCATTTGGACACAAGAGCTTTCTACATTTTTGAAACCATTGCTTAGTTGATATGGCTAAGAAAAACGGATTTAGGAAAATTTTGTCAACATACCAGTTGGGTACTTGTGGAAGAGACAATGATTGTTGAAGATAAACATGGCTTTGTTGCTGTCAACGTTGTGAAATCTATTGTAAATGGAATGGAATCAGACTCAAGGCGACGCACAGTAAAGTCTGAATAGCCGACGATAGCTGAAATCCAACACTAAAGTTTCATCAAAAATTAAACCAAGTTCACCACACACATCTCATACTATTAAAAAGTTGATTTAGATTTACTTTTTTCTATAATAAGAGTTTAAAACACAATTACCATAAGACCTAAATTGATTGTACTTGTAGTTTCATCTTCAATATTGAAGCATTTTTTAGGTTTTCAATGATACTGATTATTTCAAAAACTTTTAGTCATCATGAAGAAGATTCTCTCTATGAATTATAGGGAAGGCTCTATAAAGTTAAAGACTAATCATATAAAGCTTTCCTATGAATTCCCTTCCACAATCAACAAATGTAACCTCCTCATTGCACGAGCTTGTTGAACTTACCATAGCAGATGCCAATGACGAGCCCTAGAATAAAAGCCAATACAAGCACCCACACAAAAGAATTTATTAGCCGCTTGCGTGTAGGTCTGTTTTCACATCAGACAAAGACGGATGTGAATCAACATTAAAGAATCTCAAAACATCTTTAGTTCACCATAAAGTGAGCTCATCAAAATTTCAATACCTCCTTCCAACATTAAACCTTCATATAAGACTACAATGGAATCACACTTTACACATGCAATAGGGACAAGTGCAATGACCTCAAGATAGGAGAAATATCATATTTGTTGTAAGAATGTGTATCACAAGATCCACAAAGATAGAAAAATGAACATACTCCTTACTCATTGAGAAAAGAGATGTGGATCAAGGCTTACATTTCTTCATCGGCTTCATAGTAGAAGAATGTGAATGGACAGATAAAGAACAAAAATATCGCGTCGATAATGTACACTGCATACCATAGATCTTTCATTGGCAATGTATAGTTGCATGCATCCATGTAGACAGAATTATTGCAAGCGTTGCGATTGGCCACATCCGCTGGTAATAACAAAATGGAGATCTGTGCGATGGAGAGTCCAAAGATGACAATTCCTTTGGGAAGATAAGCTTGATTATAATCGTCCGGGTGTTGATAGTTAATCAACAAATAGATGTTGAAGAGAAAAACAACAATGCATATTATCACAACTATCACCACAAGCGCTATACTGTAGTCAGAGCTCATATTGCAGAACGTTATAAGCTCCACACAATAATTACAAGAAGTATTGTAATTAATAGGGACACCTAAAACCACACTTTCTTATGCACAATGTAAACCCTAAATTTAACTATCTATGCTTATCCTCTCCTTCCCTCCAACTGGAACATATAGAGCTCTAATTCTTGTATTTTTCACTTTGAATTCCCTCTATGAAAAGGAAATCTACAATAATTTAGCTTCAAAGGAAAGAAATCTGGTAGTCTTATAGGGAATCAATCAAATTTACTACAACCATCACCAAAAACTTTTGTAAGACTTTCCGTTCTTCTAAAAGAAAGACAAAATAAGTATCTTATTAAAAAAAAGCAATTATAATCATAAGTTAATTATGCAAAGTTTAATAGCCTACAACCATCCTCGTCGTCTAAGACAAATTAAGCTTAAGAAAATTCCATTCAGATTTTTGCCTCTATGATGCAAAACACTGGATCATGAGTATTGTTGTTGCAAATTTTTTAGCACCATTGCAAGGAATCAATTAGATACTACGAGCACCACATCCATCACCTAATGATTTTTCAACCGGAAGAAAAACACTTTGAAATGATGTGTAAAACGGAAAGGCTTTCCCCGTTAGTAGGTCCGCCATAGTCATGGGATTTGTTGCAACTACAGTTGCACCACTTCATCATTGCTATAGATTAGTGGAGGACATTTGAAAGTTAGAATGTATACCATTGGGACATATAGTAACTCAAATAAGATGGCATTTGAATTGTAGTGAAAATAGGGTCTTTTAACTTAAGAAAGGTACAAATTGTTGTGAAGATTGTTGTTAGAATGAATCATCTTCTGTAGTTTTAGGTTGGACAGGTAGAGATTTAGCAAAGATGGCCATTTTATACATGTGCATTCTAGGTATCGCATCTACTACAGTTGGGAGAAAATTTGTTGCGGTGATTGTTGCAAGGTTGAGTGTATCCTACATTAATCATTTGTAATATTTTTAAAATTGATATGAATAGTTGGATTACATTTTAGGCAATAGATGTACTTCAAAAAGGCACATTTTGATGGAGTTATATCCTGTGGAAATTTTGGTTCATTAAAACCTCTACAAGAATGGACATTCTACTTGGGTAATTTCCAAAAATGTATTGGGTGTATTAAAAAATTTGCCCTTGTAATAAAGTTGCACTATCTTGAGAGACAAATAGGCTCTTAAATACATTCTAAGTTGGTTCATAATTTTTCCAAATACATATGAATACATCATAAAATATTCTTAGGATATGTAAAAGGTGTTATACAATGTAACAATGTAAGCTCCATGACTTTTTAGACATTTGCACCAATAGAGACACATAGTTCTCTAATCCTTGTATGGTGTAAACCTTTCATACCTATTCTTTGCAAATATTCTATAGTTCAAAAGTACAAGTATACTTATTTTTTAAAAGTAACATTTTTAGTTCAAAAAATATCTATAAAAAATATTTGTATAAAAAAAAAGTATTTTAAAATCAACATAATTATAAATTAGCATTTTTAATTTAAAATAAATAATTATAATTATAAATATAAATAGTCAATTTATAATTAATTTTAGAAGTGATTTTTAATTATTGGTTTGAGCTTTATCAATAAATCAATAGTATAAATCTACTACAAATTCAAATGGTTTTGTGTTAATTTCGTTCTTGTTTAGATGCATTTTATAATAGGTTTAATATAAATTTAGCACAAATCCACTTCAAACCTTGGTGGTTTTGTACCATTAAATATTGATTAATGTGGTAGTAGATTTAATAACTAAAGATGGATATAATCTATGAATCATTAACAATTTTTTAAAAGTCATTTTAAAATTATTATTTTTAATTGCATTTTGTAATTCTTATTCACAATTTTGAAAATTTGGATACCCCTTTGTTTTAAAACCCTTAAATTAAAATACAAATTTCAAAAATTATAATAATATATAATAAAATATAACTTAGAAGAACAATTTAATGATGGTTTTAAAACAAAACATGTAAAACATTTTGGATAGATCATATGCACATGGCAAGATCTTCTACTACTTACCACAAAAGAAGTTAATAAAATTTGAAACCAATAATTAATTTTTTTTCTAAAAGCAATAAGAGATTGAATATGCATAATTTTTATAAGATTTTTCTTAAAGTTCAAAATGTTAATTTATATTTATATATATGGTGATTTTTTAGGATTTTTGTTTAACTTACTTGTTCAAGTAATTTTTGTCATTTTTTTGCCAAAAATCTCCAAATTCATATTTCCATCCCTATCAAAAACACTTAGGACTTAACCCTTAAGATTCATCCCTATATGAACTAATTAAAAACCTTTCACTAAAATTACAAAGCATTGAGTACCCATGCTAGCCACATTGTTGAAGAATAGACAAAAACCTCTTTTTCTACATACTTAGATATAATTTGTCCATCTTCTATAGCTCATACAATCATCTTTTAAAGACATTCATATTCTAAGTAAGATTTTTTATTTTCATTTCATTTGATAATTTTATAGTGAATTTTTAGGGCCCTCTCATTTTTTAAATGATGTCAAGTTTGACATGCTTAAATTCTCTCAAACCTTTTTTTCAATATTTTCTAGTTTATCTTTTACATTTTTCCTTTCAAAATAGTTTCTTTCACTTCATACACTTTTTTACACTTTTTTATTATCATTTTTTTATAGAATTTCGTAAATAATTTTGTATTTGTAGATTTTTCTTCATATAAATTGAAAAAAAATCATCCAATGGCTCCCAATTGAATAAAATCAATCATGATAGTATTCTTTAAAAAATATGTAATGTCTTGAGAGTGGTTTGTAATTTAATAATTAGTCATGCATTATGGTGGATGTTTTCAAAAGATAAAATTTTACAGTTAGTTTATCTTGAGACTCATCTTGGTTGATTGTCAATAGGCAGCTATGTTCTAAGTTGTAACCCACTTGTTCACAATCCTTCACCAACAAGCATTTTCTTACAACCCTCAACTTTATTCATCTCTTCTTACCTATAATCTATTATCCTTTCTCCTTGCTTGCAAAGGTATATACCATCACCTATGCTTATTTACAATCTTTTTGACCATTTCTATCCACCACCTATCCACTCACATGTAACTAGTAGTCCCAACCATCACCCACTTGCATGAAAAAAATACATATCATCACTCAAGTTTGTTTTTTTATCTTCCATCTTTATCCACTCACATGTGACCATTACTATCAACTATCGCCTACTTCCTTGTTTATGGATGCTATCACTTAGTATTGTTTATAATTTCTATCTATTCACTTATCAATCTCAACCACCACGTATATACCATATTACCATCACTCAGTCTCGCTTACAAGTCTTATCCACTCATGTTGTACATATCATCACTCAATCTTGCTTATAAGTTCTATCCATTCACCTTGTATATACCACCACTCAATCTTCCTTATAAGTTCTATTGATATCCACTCACTTATAACCATTTGTTTCAACCATTACCCACTTGCTTGTATATTCCACGACTCAGTCACATTGCTCACTTATAATTCTACCCACTCACTTATGACCATCACTCTCAACCGGCACCGACTTACTTACAAGTTCTACCTACTCACTTATGACCATCACTCTTAACCAGCACTGACTTACTTACAAGTTCTACCCACTCACTTATGACCATCACTCTCAACCAGCACCCACTTGCTTGTATATACCATCACTCAATCTTGTTTACAATTTCTATTCACTTACTTGTGACCATCAGTCTCAACCATTGTCCACTTGCTTTTGTACACTATTACTCAGTCTTGCTTATAACTTCTATCCACTCACTTGTGACTCACTTTCAAGTGTCACCTAGTTGATCACAACTCTTTGCCATCTTGTACTTATTTACAACTATTCATCTCTATTACAATATACTACTAAACCGTAGAAGTCTACATCCACATAACTCCATTCAAAAAATTCCTAAATCGTGGCATATCAAATATGACATTAAATTTGAAATTTTATTTGATTGTTAACCCTTTAAAGACCAAGAGGTATCCAAGATTTGTACAATTGTAAAAATGTATTTAAAATGAAACTCAGGCAATTCATTTAATGATGGTTATCAAACAAAGGTAATAAAATACAAACTAGGTATCATATATATGGTTAGATCAACTATTGTATTAACCAATATTTTTCAATAATATTTGAAATTGAAATTGAAAATTGCTTCAAGAATTCAATACATTGAATATGTGTAATTTTTATAAATTTCTAATATGGTGTTTAATTAAGATTATTTATTTATTTAAGTTATTTTTGAAAGGTCATATATTTATTGAGCTAAAAATTTAATTTTAAGGCCTAATATTCTTGTACCCCCCAAAGTATAGAATATCTGAATATTTGTAAAGAAAAAAATTTAAAATTTATATTGTATTTTCAACATTTATTTCATAATTTATATATATACTAAATTATATTATTAAAAATCTAGCACATTGCAACATGAACGTCTCATGTAACAAGATTGAAATGGACCCTTCTTTACCATTGCTAATGTATTCTGTACTTCACATAAATGAGTGCATTTAGGGCCTAAAATTTAATTTAAATGATGATTAATCTACATATTCTAGCAAGGTATTCTATAATTATGCTAGCTTGTTCTAAACCCCTTGCATAATAAAACCAAGACTTACCAATGTATTTTTTATGTGCTAAAAAATTAACAATCAAGTAGAAATTTAAATCAACCCCCAAAACTAATTATTCAAGCAATCAATTTTGGGTTATGAAAGAACAAATTATTGTCATTCTCCACATTCAACTTCAATCACAATTTGAACAACACTCATCATAATTTCCCAAGCTTTCAATCCACATTATAAAAATTAAATGTAAAATACCATTAACATATACTATATGCAATGTTCTAAAGTTAAGAAACATTTATTGCATGCCTTAGTAATCTCAATGAAATTGATAAGTCTCTTGAGTAAGTGAATTCATAAATGTGCAAATGAAATATGGTGTACTTTTAGTAATCATTAAGGTAAAATAGCCCATTGTGGTCAAAATGAGGAGTTTGACATCATCTTATTTGTGAATTTTTTCAATTTTTTTTTTGCACATGAAGACAAGTGTGAGAAACAACAAGAACAATTGAAATTATATTTTTTTGACAAAGTATGAATTTGCTATCAATTTTTGAAGTGTTCAGACCAAAAGAGTTTGTAGACTACCCGGGAACAATATTGCTGCCCATTTGAGCCACACAAAATGAATTTTGACTCATCCAAAAAAACCACATAACTCCAATCCAACCAAGTTGCATGCCTACCCCAAAACCAACAACATTTGAATCCATAATGCTTATCTTACTCACCTAAAGCAATGAAAATATTTTCTAATATGGAAAACCTAAAAATTCAAATTTTACAAAAAAGTTACATTAAAAAGTTACAAGCTCCTAAAGAAGTTACTAATCACTCTATTACTATCATGTAAGACATTAATGGTGACCCAAATCTTACAAATTGGAAAAAAACCATAATGGGTCATTTCTTAGGTGACTGCAATGGGTCATTTGACCACAATGGGTTGTTTTACCTTAGATAGTTATTTGCATTGCTCGTGTCTCCAACTACCGCTAGCAAAATAAGGTTTTTCTTTAAAATATGGTCAAACATAGAGCTTGAATTGTACATGTGAGACCAATGTCACCAACAATTGTGATGCGTGTCGGGTATGAAGTAGGATTTGGATAAAGGAAAGTTGTACTTGTCATTGAAAGGGGTGGTTCTAGGATCCCAAGAAATGCAAATTATAGCTAATATTGGGGAGTTGACTTGAAAAATCTGCAACCATAATCAAATACAACATCTAAAGATATTATACATAAAAAAATTAAATACAATGTGAAAAATTCAAAAACAACCTTGATCCCTTCTAAACCTTGCATACAATGCAAATATTGATTACAAAGATGTACACCATCTAAATATCAAAAGGTTGATTTAATGTCAATTTTGAAAATTTATAACTTATTCATTCAATATCTAATGAATACATGCTAAAATACCATAAAATTGCTAATTGCTAATAAAATTTCTCACAACAGAAGAAATAATCTAAGTAGTCACTTTTAGGTGATGTTACATAATTTAAGGGGCTAAAAAACACAACATATCTTATAACAAGGTCATCCAACTACTTACTAGCGAGTTGAATGTGGTGAGTGATAACATGTGATTAATTTAGTAGGCCAGAAAAATTGTTCAATTGCTAGTATATAAGCGATACACTAGAAGAAGATACAATTGCATAAGAGCTAGTTGAAATGTCATAGCGAATGTAACATCTTTAATCCTTATAAAGAATTGACAACCAAGAATCTTGTTGTTGAGAATAAGGTTTTCTAATCAAATCTTTTTGCTTTGAGTAGCTAGGATATTAACCTCTATTGCAACCAAGTTTCCAAAGAGATCTATAGAAAATCCATTCTAAAAGCTAGGGGGACTATAAGAACCTGGCTTGTGCTTTGTGGACTCATTTTAATTGACATCCACTTGTTTTTACATTGATAATAACATCAAACATAACATCAAGATCTTGATATTACAATTGATGTTATAATTAATATAAAAATAAGTAGATGTCAATTAAAATACATCCACAAAAACATGGATTTCTTATAATAGAGGCTAGGTACGTAGAGAAAAGTTTAAAATATTATGAACCATACTACCAACTAAGGTAGGATTAAGTAGTGCCACTATAGGAATTATGTTAGTGTCACCTGCACAACACCCAAAACTACTCTACATCAAAAAACATCATTCACTTGGTTTATAACATTCTTGGGTAGTGTTGGACTTGCATCCTTCTAATCTAACAACAAACTGTCCAAACACCATCAAATCACTTACATATATTCAAAAACATTCCAAGCTTAAATCATGATGATTCATTAGTCCCTAACTTTGCTTTCAAATGCTATAATCACCATGTCAATTATAGTAGGCAAGTGAGATAATGAAAAATACTGTTAGAAAAATCACCAAATCTTAGATAGCATAATTCTCACTTAAAGATAATGCATGCACACTCTACAAATCCTACAATATTGAAAGTAGGGTTCATACTATATCAAAAAAACAAAAATAATGTTCACTTAATTTTTAGGAGGAATTGCTTTAGAGCTCATCTCCTAAAGACTGGAGCCAAATGAAGGTTGAAATAACCAAGCCAATGTTCAATACAATATTATAGAAATATCAACATCTATCACTAGTAGAAGGATGGGCATAGAGTACCAAAGGACAATGTTGAAATTTGGTGTCTAAAGCCCATATTGGGTGCCTACATGGGCTTTTAGCACCAAGCTTCAACACTATTCCTAGGGTGCTCCAAGACCACCCTTTCTACTAGTGACATATAAATGAACCATTGATCTTCCTAATACTCTTAACTATAACAAAATCAAACAAAAAAGCATTCCTACCCTTCTTCCTATGTCCTATTTTTCTCTTATTCTTGCCCTTGTTGCTACTCATCTTCTAGAAAAACACTCCCATTCCCGCTTTCTAATGCATGAATCCCATCTCTTGTCACCTATTTCTTTGAAAAATCACTCTATATATAAAAAATTATTTTTACTTACTACACTAAAAATTGTATTTAGTATCACCTACAACAATTTATTAAAACGCTAAAATTTTTTACTCTGGATGAATTTCTTAACCAACTACATTTGTAAAGATTGTCCTCTTTAAATAGTATTGAATCTATGCTTTTGATAAAAATATTCATCTTTTATAACAAATTAGAGCCTTAAGTAGTTAGTATGGGTGACATTAAATTTAGTGTTTAGTAGAACAAAATTGTTGATTGTAATAACAATAATGTGTAATATCCAAAAATATTCAAGTAAAAGAGTAAAACCACATGGAGGATGAAAAAACATCTACGAACTAGTCGTATTGACTTCAAAAGTCTATGAACTCAAGTCATTTGGCTTGAAAAGAATCCAATGATTACTCAATTGCACCTTGTATTGTTAATATTGAAAATTAAGTCTTCACTCAAATAATTTGATTTAGCTAGTATCTCAAAAATTTAAGTAACAACCACAAAATGTTTGATTAGGCATTAACAAGTTAATGCCATAACTTCAATATTTATTTAGAAAGACTTATAAATTTTCAAAGTTCTTAAATTGGTGCAAGCTAGTCTTATTATTGTAGAGTGTACTAATTGAACTAAAGTCATTCTTCTTTCAGTTCTACTAGTGGTGACAATTAAATGAAGATTTGGGAATTTTGAAATGGTGACATTTCAAATCTTAATTTTGAAGGCTATAAACATATAAAATCTAAATTTTTTATCTAGTTATTTGTAAAATTTATAGCCTATATATATTTATATTATATATATTATATTTTTAGTTTTTAGTTTTTAATTTTTAGTTTTTAATTTTTAATTTTTAGTTTTTAATTTTTAAAAACTTTGTATTATTGATTTTGAAGTTTTCAATTATTAGTATGCTAAATTTAAATATAGTCAAATTCTATATACTTATAGTATTTCAAGAATAATTCAAAGTTCAAAAGATTAGTTAGAGCCCTTATACATTCACTTAACTCCTAAAGGCCCGTGACTATGTTGTTAACAAAAACGCTCCAAAACTGCCATTTCTAGTACAAGTACCAAATTTTGAGGAAAAAAAATCATTTTTGAACACATATAATTGAAGGATCTTTTATTATGCTAACTTAAGAACATGTAGAATTTTTTTCAAAATTTCCACCATGTGGATTGCAAGATATTAGCATTTGAAGTGATAAAAATCCATTGGCTCTACAAAAAAACTAGGCAATTACACTTCACAAAGTCACATTAGTATTAAGAAATGTCCAAAATGGTGGTGCTTCTTTGGATTCATTCTTCAAGACAAGTTGGTTACATGCTTAAAATTTTGGAATTGTACAACATATAGGAAAAAAATAGTAAGTAGAAAGAAGTAGAAGATGATTCATAATACTAAATTACTCGGGGGGGGCACTTAGAATGTTCATTAAAAACCACGTGCAAACAAAATTTTGGACCCCCTATATACTTTTTGAATTTTAAATAAAATTAAATGAAAAAAAATTAATAGATTTTTCTAATTTGAAAGTTCATGTTTTGAATTATTGATATTTTTATTTGTTAATAATAATTAGTTATAAATTTTTGAAGTAAAAAGATACACTATAGAATTGAAAAATAACTTTTACACCACTATATTATATAAGAGAAAATTGTCTAAAAAATGAACAAAAAATTTCTAAAAATAATTATCTATTAAAATCTCATTTTGAGTTGAATATTGATGCAATGGTCATCTAAATGTGTTCTCTAAAAATATTTGAGTTTAGAAAACATGCCATTTTAGAGCATTTTTAACCTTTTCTAGAAATCATTCCATATTTTATTTGAGTTTAATTTGGAAGTAGAATCCTATAGTCATTAGTAAACAATGCTCAAAATTTGAAGTTAAAATTATAGTTTATTAGAAACTACTTATTCGCACATGGTTTGTTGTAGTAGAACTAAATGCACCTCTCAAGCTAAATTGTTAACTATTTGTGGCCTTGAAAAACGCTAGTCCCAATTGTTGTAATGGAGTAATAAGCAATCTATACCATCCTAAGCATTTTATTCTTTTCCAAAAATATTGGAAATTGGGTGAAAATTAAGTTAAATAAAGGACTTCAAAGTTTATTTTGGAGTAAAAAAATCTATAACTACTTGCAAACAAAAACTCCTCATAACTTTTGACTCATTGATCAAAATGGAATGATTAAAAGCTTTTCACATGTATATAAATCAAGAAAATCAATTTCTAATTAAAAGCTTTTCACATGTATGTAAATCAAGGAAATCAATTTCTAATTTTTATTTATGAGAAAAGTGATTTTTCTCATGTGTCCAAATTGCCAAATTACAAAAAAAGAACATATTAGGCTATAATCTTTTATTTGTAATTCCAAATGTCCTAAATTTTAGAACACCTAAAAGATATTCCTCTTCCACATCTTCTATTAAAGTTTGGACCAAAAACATGGAAATCTCTAATCACACATACTTGCCAAAAATTGCTATGTTGCCAAGTTTAGCAAGCTAGTCCTTTAAGAGTTGATTCCTAAAGTTCCTTGAATATTTTTTCCACAAGTGACCAAAATTTGTACTTTTTATTGCATTGGGCATAATTGAAATATAAAAACATTTTTCAGACTTTCAATCATATAAATTAATACTTGAATACTAAAGGAATTTGCAGAAAATTTTCAAACCATTTGGCCTTGTAGATTGCAAGATTATAACATTTGAAGTCAAAAGAAAATAAATTTTGACATATACAAAATTATCTTGCTCTAAAATGATGTCTAGAAAAAGCAAGGACATAAGCAAGATTTCATTATTTTTTTTGGAAAACTCATTTTTTACAAGAATCTCAATTTCAATTGTAGATCCAAAGACATTCTTCTATAAGGCAAGGACCAAAAAAAAGGAAAAACAAAAGAAATCTCATGAATTTACACTTGAATTTGAGATAATGATTCTTAAATTGTTCTAAAATTGTCTTTTTCTTAAAGCATTGAGTGAAAGTTGGAAGAAATATAGTTTTTCGATTTTCAAATACACATTATTTTCCTATATTAGTTTTAAAATGTGTGGGAAAAAATTCAGTCCATTTAGCTTGATAGATTGTGAGATATAAGCATTTAAAGTTATTGAATAAAAATTACAAATATTTGCTTGAATGCTTGCCCTCTATATTAGCACCTCTAGATGTCAAAATATAGCTAGAGACCTTATGCATCTGGAATGAACAAACACATACTAGTAAATTATTGAAAATAACAATGTATTGAATGAAAGTTCAAGCCAAAAATGGTGCCAAAATAGTCATGACTTCATATTATGCACTTTAATTGTGTAGCTTTAAAATACTATGGTTTCATGTTGTGCATCTCTAACACACCCTACAAAACTTCAAAATTTGAAACAAACATGCTATACATTAGTACATCTAGTAAACCCATGAATTTGATCATTTTTCTATGATTGCCTTGGTGATAGGCTCCATTGTTTTGAGATTAATATTTCACAATTGGCAAAATGTTTGGAAATGGGCCATTGCGCACATCAAACATTACGTTGGATTTGTTTGCTTTAGACCAAAGAGAGGAAGTTTTAATTGCATTAACAAAAGCTCCATATGAGGAACTTCAAGTAGGACCTCACTCAAAAAGCAAGCTAGTGCCATAGCAAATAACACTCTCATTGCATAGCTATTTATTTGAATGCAAATGAAAGAAACATTTCACCTTCTCAAATATATTGTTGTTGGGTATCTTTATAAGTGTGGGCTTGGCTCCTTGATTTATAAAGTAGGGTGCTCTAAAAGCAAACCATAACACTCAGTTATATTTTGTTTTCTCCAATGTACCAACAACTCAACCAACAATGTACATTTCAAGAGGTGGTTGCTTCTAGTGACTATTGCATTTCAACTTCAAAATTATGTGACTAATCCCACAAAGGTCCAAAAAATATAAAACTACTTGGATTTGATGCCAATCCCATTTATCTTACTACTAGAAAATTAACTTTTTTTGTTGATTGGTTGTGTTGATTTGGTTAATTTTTTTTGTTGATTTCTATGTAAATCAACAAATTAGTATCCAAATCAATAGAAAAAGTGAACCAAATCAACACGACCAAATCAACAAAAAAAAATTGAATTTTCTACTAGTGCTTCTTATGAAAATTGATTGAAATTTTTCAAGGAACAAGTTTATCTTCCCCCAAAATGCAATTAGCTCTTGGTATGTTGTTTTTAAAGACAAACTACCTTAGTTGCTCTCACTCACTAGTGATATCAAGATGATCACCTATTTCCAACCACTTTAGCAATTTAGCTTGTCTATGGCATGGAGAAAGTTGAAGAAAAAAAATTCTATACAATGAAATAGATTTTGGAAGGATTTTATGATTTGTAATATTTTTCCCCTCAAAAACAAAATTATCTAAAGGCTTTATGTTTGTTCCATTCTCAATATATATACAAACCTATTTTCAACCATAGGTTGGTTACAAAACCAATGTAAGTGATCATTGCATGCTTTTAATGTACACCTCCCAAAAAATTTTGTTGCTCATGTTGATCCTATTGTAGGTGAGTTGTCACCTACACTACAATTGATAAAAAATTACCCCCTAAATGCCCAAGGCCCTTTTTGAGCTTCTAGGAAGTGTCTCTAAATTGAACAAAAATACAACATTTTGATAAACTATATTAATTTTTTTTTAATTGTAACCATACTAATTCAAACTAGACATATTAGAAATCACATAGGAAAAGCAAACACAACAACATCACTTATTGATTGAAAGATTATAATGTCTGATCATGAGGGTATTAAAATTGTAAAAGTGATTTGAAGTCTTTTAATTCAGGGTTGTGTGAGCGTTTATTTACCCACCCTTGATAAATCAGTGTGCACAACCAGGTTCTAATAATCACAGTTAATTCCTGTAGGTACCTAACATTGGTTCATTAAGCCTTCCAAGCAATGGATCTTTCCCTAATGTTATACTAACTCTTTTACTTTGAAATTAATCAACGAAACCCAACCAAGTTGAGAATGTTTTATCTTTTACTAACTTACTTTCTAAGCCACGGTAAATTTTAGTGAAGGGCAAGACAATAAAAAATTAAACACCTAACTTGAAAGAACAGCTCATGCCATTTCTAAAATTGTAAAATTCACCTTCCTCCAACCTTCCTATCAAAAGTTATAGGTGGATGAAGTTTAGCCTTTAAGAAGCTCTGAAAAATTCATCCAAGGTTTTAAACCTCTTCTCTATTTCAATTTATTTTGAAATTGAAACCTGTCCTTATGTTATTATCTTTTCACTAACTTCCAAGTTTCGACCCTAATGGATGATTTTTTCTACAAGTCATCTGATTTCTAACCTAAACTTCATTCATCTATATCTTTTTCATTATAGGTCTATTCTTAAAGTGTGATATGTTTTCGGAAACCTCTAAGTCTACTCTACAAGATTTTCTATCTGAAAGTTGAAAAAGTCCTATTCTCAACACTCTGACTTGCATTTGAAGTTTGGCTAAATATAGAAATAGCTAATATTGGAAATTGAATAGAAATTGGAGGAATTAGTAGCTTACCTCAGAATTTGCCTCATCTAGGAGGTGGTTGAATACTCCTTCCAATTCTCCATCGTTGACCATGGTTGAATCCTTTTGTGGAATTTTGCTTACCGCTTAAAAAGAGAGTTTTGATACAAAATTATCAATTTTTGGACTTCTTTTTTTTCTACCCTACCTCTTTCCCTTCCATACTATTCCCTTTCAATTATTTTGCTTATTCCAATGGTTGACTTAGGAAGGAATATTGTTTACAATTTCAATAATTGACTCTTGAAATTCCTATCTCTTATTTCTTGATAAGTCAATTATTATTCTACCTAAACTTTAATAGCCTAAAATGGTTTCAAAGATTTCTTCCTAATCTTGATTGAATCCTAAACTCTTCAACTACCAAATGGACCTTCTTCCCCTACTCACTTGCAATTTGAATTTTGACATTTCTATCTCTTGAGCTTGAAGAGTTAAGAACTATGAGAAGGTGCTAAATCTCTATTTTATTCTTTTTTGAATTGTAGTTGTAAGTTAATGAGAGAAAGAGTGGTGAGTTTAGGGTTCTAATTTCTCCTTCTAGTTGCTAATTTCTACTACTTGGATTGCTAATTGCAATTTCTCTTCTCTACTTCTGTTTCTATGTGTTCTAACTCTCGGTCTGACTTTTAGCATATTACTATTTTTAAAATTAAAATTTTCTTTCCTTCTAGAGACTAAAATCAACTTTCTAGATTGATAAGGCACTCGCAAATTGAACCTTCTTAGTAGAAGTTATACATGGATAAAGTTTAACCGCTAATTGGCATTTAAAAACTTCATCCACTCACTATTCTTAGGTAGTAATCTCAAACTCATTTTTAATTACAGATCTAAACTTTAGTTTTTCAATACCTCCTAATCCTATTTTTTTGCTCTATTTGAATGAGTTTAACATGTTTTCATTTAACTTAAGTATTAAACTTCATTCGCTCATAACTTACTCATTTCAACTCAGATTCTTTTGTATGTTTTTGAAAACCTCTCAACCTTTACTTTATAATTATGGACTCACTTGTATACTGTCAATTCATTTCTTCACTCTTAGCCTTGGCTTTAAATAAATATTATCACACAGAAATGGACAACTTGGCCAAATTTCCACTAATCAACCAAATGGCTTGACAAACTCTAAAGAGTGAAATCAAATCTTTGTGGTGTTTTGAGAATACTCTAAAATTTTAAGACAAACTCACACCTCTCAAAGTCAAAGCTTCACTATTTCTTGCAATTTTTTTAAATTTCTACTAATTTCACACTACTCAAAGTCAAAGCTCCACCGTGGTTTTAAAATATCCAAACAATTTTTATAAACTTAAAACGACCAAAGCCAAAGCTTCGCCGCAGTTTTTAGATATACAAAATTTCCTATAAAAAGTTTTAACAACCAAAGTGAAAGCTTTGCCATTGTTTTGAACAACAACTAATATCTATAAACTTTTCAAAACAAGCGAAGTCAAAGCTTCACCGTCCCAAATGGGACGAGGAAAAATACAGGCAACAAAATGTTTGATAGTACCAACAAGTTAGTACAAGGTTAGAATAACTAAAAAATCACAACTTTGTATACGTGCATTAATATTAGAAATCAAACCAAATAGACACTAAAGGTCTCCCCTAAGCAACATCGCCAATCATAAGGGGAGAAATCTCTCTAGGATTAATACAAGTGTTAGAAATAAACCCCATAATTTCAACAAAATACAAAATTCTAACAAGACATCAACTAAAGCTTCCAAAAC
The DNA here is from genome assembly GCA_950106755.1 of Climacium dendroides. Taxonomy (NCBI): domain Eukaryota; kingdom Viridiplantae; phylum Streptophyta; class Bryopsida; order Hypnales; family Climaciaceae; genus Climacium; species Climacium dendroides. The sequence goes on from OX467092.1 coordinate 13,668,634, forward strand.
TTCAACAAAAACACAACAAGAAGAAAGCTAAGCTTGAAGGGACCCCAAATTCTTTAAGAGAGTTTCAAAAAAAAAGAACTTGAAATGCTTTAAAAACAAGAAAATTTGGCAACATGGCCTAAATGGCCAAAATCCAATTAAATGGACCTAAATGAAAACAAGGCGGTTCAAATTTTTTTAAAGTTACACTGATTTACTAAATGATAGGGCAATCCACATTGGTGTTTGTGCACATTTGCTAGGGGTGCTAATGTATATTCAGGTAGGAATGTAGTTGTGTGGATAGAGATGCAGTTGTGTGGATAGAGATGCAGTTGTGTGGACAAGGACATAGACAAGTGGAGACATAGTTGTGAGGAAGAACGCAAACAAACGGGAACTTATCAATATTATATATGGACGTATGTGTTTAGGCAGAGATGCAGACAGGTGGGAACTTATCAATACTATGTATGGACGTATGTGTTTAGGCAGAGATGTAGACATGCGATAACTTATCAATATTGTATGTAGACGTATATGTTTAGGCAAGGATGAAGTTGTATGGGCGGAGACTAAAGATATGGGCGCAGACTTAAGTGTGGGGACTTCAGATATAAGCGCCAACTTAATGTATAGATGTGGGCTTCACAATGTCGGATTCAATCGCATCTAGATGCTAACTTAAAGGCAGGGATTCAAGAGTACAACAGACCAAATGGTCCTTCTACTTTGACTTCAACATAGGATTCTTCCTCTCCATTGAAAGTGGATAGTATTTCATTGTTGACAACTCATTCTTGCCCCCATGTTTGGATTACAAAAGACCCAAATTAAAAAATTCACCTACTCCGATTTTCAAATGGATTAAAGACTCCCTTCTAATGTTGTGGCCTACAATACAATGTATTATTTATTCAAAAGCATTTGCTTATGTAATTATTGAATTAGACATGTGAATTTTGGAAGGAACTTATTAGCCTTCCTTTGCAATAGAAGGTTATTTTTTCAAAAGCATTTATTCTCTTTGTTTTCAAACTAGGGAAGACATCGTTGGATAGAAGGTCTTTGTACATTTTATTTTTGCTTGGAGAAAAAGTTTAGTTGTTTATAAAGATTTTGAAATCAAAATATTGGAATAAGAGAAAAAAGATTCAAAAGAAGAGCCTTCTACCATTATATTTCTTTTATTTGGAGCTTTCTCCTAACAAAGTTTATTCTCCTAATATTTATCTTATTTGGAGCAAAGGGGGGTTTTCCAAGAAGGCTTTGGAAAATAAAATAAGGAAATAAGAAACATGGGGTAGATGAGGAAGTACTTGTACCATTACATTTTTTCAAAGAGCAAAGGGTGTTTCCACGGGTGTTTCCTAAGAAGGCTTTAAAAAGTTAATTGGTGGAATAAGAAAATTGGGGTTGATGAGGAGGCACATGTACCAATACTTTTTTTTGAAAGAGCAAAGGGATGTATCTCAACAAGGTTTTCAAAATTTAATTGATGGAATAAGAAAATTGGGATAAGTGATTGATTAACCCCTAAAGGACTAAGAGTCTTCTTGGGGGACTCTAAGGAGTTCGGTCAGGCTCCCTTATCCTCAATTTTTGGTGAAATTTTTTAAAACTTTTTAATAAGATAGAAAAATTTCTTAGCTTTGTGGGAATATAATTTTTATATCAATTGGTTAATGATAACAAAAGTTATGCCATCTTAAACATAATTTTCATATCACTAGACAAAAAAAAAATTCACAAAAATTTCAAATTTTGTTTTTCAAATTTTTCTTTATAAATATTATTTTTATTTACATGTGAAGCTTTAATTCATTCCATTTGGATTAGTGATGTGAAAGTTATGGACAATCTTATTTTTTGGGCAATCTAAGCATTTTATTTTAAAAATAACTAGTAGAATTCATTTTTGAATGCAATATTCATAATTTTTGAAAAAAATAAATTAGAAGGTTAAATTTTCTTATTAGATCAATCTCATTGTTGTGATTATTGTGTTTGATTTCCATCTTAGAGCTATTAACAATTTAGTTTTTCTTTCAATCTTGGACCTACTTCTACTTGATAATTTTTTAAAGAATAAAAATCAATAATGGTTTTTTGAAATATTTTTCTTAGACTTTCAATTCAATTCTTTAATACAAATTTTTTAAATTTAAAGTCCATAGTGCAAATTTTTTCCATAAATGGCAGTCAAAGTCATTTGATATTGTAGGCCAATGTTAAAAAAAACTTTATTTTCCAGTTTTGAATGCTATTGTCTTCCAATATGTATGGTCAAACTTTATGAAATTCTTAACACATGATCTTAGATAAGTAAAGTACAAAACCATATGGTTAGATTATAAAAAATATATTTTTTTTGTTTTCTTGAGTAAATGCAATAGAAATGACAGTTTTGAATGATTTTTGGCAAAAAAATGGCCTTGATCCTTTAGGGGTTAAAAGAACATTAAACTATAAAAGAATTTTTATTTTTTAGGAGGGAAGTAAAAGCCATTTTTTTGTAAGTTTTTAACATCAAATTGTTGATTTTAGGCTTTTAGGGTGTAGGATTTAGGGTTTGTGTTCAAGCGTGGACTTAAGGGCATGGACTTAAGAGATTTGTAGTTCACTCCTGAGAATTTGTGGTTTTTTGGAACTTAGACTTAAGGGCGGGGACTTAAAAGATTTTTGATTCACTCCCAAAACTTTGTGGCTTTTTGAGATTGTATGAGTGCGGACTTAGAAGTGGGGACTTAATATATAGGTGCGGATTTAAGTACAAAGATTTAAGGTATGGACGCAAACTTAAGGACAATGGCTTAAGAATTGTGCACAAACTTTATGTATGGGTGCAAATTTAAGTGTGGGGATTTAAAGTATGGGTGAAAATTTTGGTATGAGCGCAGAGTTAAGGTCTAGGCACAAATATAAAGGTGGTGACTTAACCCTAGACCGCCCAAGGGGACAGATTCTGGCCATTCATAGTTTGGAAGTACAATTCAAAGTGCTGTAACTTTTGCATCCAATGACCAAATTTAGTAAAACTTGTTGGAAAAGTTGTGCATACTAGTCTAGTTTGTGTAGTAGAATTTTCAGATCAATCCAAGACAAATTGAGTTTGTGAAAGCCATTCAAAGTTCACAGGTTCAGTTTGAGTTCAACACACTGCATTGTCATGACTGCAACTTTGAAGGCTTGTATCTCCTTCATCCAATGTTTGTTTTCAATAAAATTTGTTGTGTTTTGTTCCTCTAGAAGTCTAGTTATTGTGGTAAAATTTTCATAGCAATCCAAGTTGTTTTGAATGCTTGGAAGCAATTCAAAGTTCAAAACCCTAACATTTGTTGGTTAGTATGCACTTCGGCGGCTTGTTACTTCTTCAAACTGTGTCCATTTTCAAAACTTTTTTTGGGAAAGTTGCGCATACTTGCCTAGTTTGTGTGGCTAAAATTTTGTGTTAATCAAAGAAATAACGAGTGACTGAGATGCATTTTAGTAGAAGTAGGTTCAACCTTAGATGTGTTTTTTGCACCCTTTTTGGCTATTTTTTTGACATTTCAAAGTCATTTTGCAAAGACAATGAGTCACTTTCAAGAATTTTTTTCCACCAATGAGTTCGTATGTTGATTTCAAAGCACATTTTAGTTCAAATTCTTTTCATATGAGTAGGTTTAGAAATCAAATTTCACCTCCAAATGTGTTTTTAGGAAAATTTCAGCATCTTTTTTCAACACTAAAACATTATAATCTTTCAATCCGTGCGGTCAAATGACTCCAAATTTGATCCACATCATCTACAATATGTACACTACAAGATTGTACGGTTGAAATTTTCATACCTTAGCGAGATATAGACTTATAAGGCTTGAAAAGCAAGGATGTTTTCATATCTAAAATGGCCTTGGGCCTTCTAGGGTTAAGGGTGCAAACTAACTAGTAGGCCCTTCCACTTTGATTTGAACATGAGATTTTGAAGGTCCTTTCAACAATTTTTTGAGGGGTCAAATGAGCTCCCACATTTGCACCATGACTAAATAACGTTGTTGCATGTTCTAGTGTCTACGTCTCAATTGCCTTAAATTTGCACCCGTCCTAGCATCTATGCCCAAACAAAATAAGGTCTACACCAAGATTTAAGTCCACGCCCAAACACAACTTACTTCCGCATCCAAATATAGGTCCGCGCCCAAACCCAACTTACATTTGTGCCTAGACATAAGTCTACGTCTGGTCGAATTTACGTCCGTGCCTAGAAATAACTTTGCGCTTGCATTTGCGCCCGACGTACATGTTGGCAATTAGGTGTCGGCAAGGTAAATCCACATTGGCTTCTTTTTACCTCCACAAAAAGTTAACTACATATTGACTACATTAGACGGGCAAAACTTGAATCGGACATGCCAACTGGACAAACGAGCAAACAAACAGTATGTCCAATGTAACAACCCTATTTCAATCTTCTCATCACATGTCAATCTAAAAAATTGGTCACCAAAAAAATATGAGGATAAAAGACATGACATGCATAACCCCAATCACTTTATGGCTTCTCAAAATCTAATCTACAAGTTTTTAAAATGAATTTCTAATGTGATTTTTCTCCAAGATCTATTATATTTGAGGCTCATTTCTTTCTAATAGCTCTCAACACTATGGAAAGTCAAGGTCACAACGGACACCCTTGTACAAAAACTTTAATAGAAAAGATCATAATCAATCATTTTTAAAACCAAATTTTTGATACTAAAACTAAACTTCAAAAAGAATTTTTCAAAAATGTAAATTACTAAAAATAGCAACTTGGTTAGGTTTTATTTAACTTCAAATTATTGTTGACACCAAAATTTGGTGCTTCAGGCATTTAGGGGTAAAGCAGCCTAAGAGCATCTCCACCGACTCTTCCGTTTCTCTATCTGTTTACTAAGCTTGGGACATCAAATAGGGATGAGACCTCACTAGTTCTCCATATGAGCCTCCAGATATAGAACTGGAGAAGAGTTTTACAGAAATCTGTATATTTTAGAGATACAGGTTTTGGATAAAGGTTGGTGCATTGAAATTTCTGTATCTCTATCTGCATATGAGGTCCTCTCCCTAAAGCTTTAAGGATACGGAACTCTCACTGGTGGGGATGCTCTAAAGCTGCAAGAATGGGATGAGAATGAAATCACTATAAGAAACCCTTGCTGGTGGTGATGTTAAGACAAAACAGGTGGTGTTATGAAGAGCATGGATGTTTTTGAGATTTTGATTACAGAAAAGTCATTTTGCTTGTGATGTTACTTGTGACATAGTGATTCAAGAGCTATAACAGTAGGGTGGTGTAAGCAACATCAATGTTCAACGATTCATCAACAACAACATTGTTACGTTCTTCTCAGACATTTTCGAAAAACATCTGAGAGCCCAGTCACCATAAACTCCAAAATGTTGAAACTAGAATTCAGGAATTTGCTGACTGGGCTGAAAGAAAAGGCTGCCCGAATTTGAAAAAATTAAACTTTGAACCTGGCGTAGACCTACGTTTTTCTAATTGATTAATATGTCCAGTCTAATTTATTTGGGCCGTTAGTCCTAGCATTTTTGGATGTTCTTCAATGCATTTTCAGATTTTCCAGCTTCTAAGACTTTTTCCATATTGAATTAGAAAAAATGCTTTACCTATTTAACCCCTAAGGGACCAATTGTCCATCGCAGGGGCAAATGGGATTTAGGGCAACTACTAAACCACGTATATATATATGGACTTTTTTTCCCTCCTATTCATTTGAAACCTCTGTGAAGACCAAAAAATAGATTCACTTTGTGGGAATATAAAATTCATGACAATCCGTACCTTGTAAAAAAAATAATGTCCAATTGAACTAAAAAGAAGGGGAAGCTCACGCAACAAAACAAAGTTTGTATGAATCTTCATTATTCCCCTAATACCTTAGATATTTGTTAATACATATCAAACACTTTGGTTATTTTTGTCCCATGAAATTGTTCTGGAAATTAAATTTCTCGATAATTTTAATATGCGAAGGTATTGTGTACTTTATTTTAAAATACACTATTGACCAAAATAGAGTTCTGAAAAATCTTCAAAACCAAAAGGTCTAATTTGTGTGCACGGCCTGTTCGAAAAATCCCAAAGTCGAGATTATTGTATTTTTATGATATCTTGGATATCTTCAAAAAAGTAATTTTCCCTTTTCCCTTATACATATTTATATTCTACAAGCTCTAAGTGAAATAAAATATATTGTTATTCAATCACTTCATTATCAATGTTCAAGGAAAAAACATATGTTGTAATTTCACATGAATTGGTTCTTGCTTTTTTCTGATAATTCAGTGGTAAAACATTTTTGCTGTTGTACAATCATTTAGTTCAACTATTCATGAATGTCATATTGGATATTGTTCATGACCACATGATTTGTTTCCCATAACATGTACATATGTAGCACGGAAACTATCATTCATTGATTCAATGTGGCATCGGAATAGAAGTTTTCATTCCACAACAAAAGCATTTCTCCATGCACCTATTTGCATATTTTTTGAAATTATTATCCACCTTCAGTTCCAGAATCAATTGGATTGTCATCACAAGCTACTTTCGTTTTACATGAAGTACACGTGCTTGTGTTCAATGTGTTTCTTCGTGTCACACATCATGTTTGAACAAAACGTGGTTTAGAAACCTCTTTGTTTTCTAGGAAAAAGAATTAATTCAGCTCTGTCTAGTATTTAGAAGCATGCAACCAATGTCCATGAGTGCCACTAACCAACAACGTCTTTTGTTGTCTAGCCTTCCTCTACCAACGCTGACATGACCAATAAGTCACACGTTCTATAATCCTATGGGACCTACAAATCTTCCAATTCGTTTTGCTCGTAAAGTCCCCCTTGAAATGGCATGGTGTTGCTTTCATGCTAAGCAATCAGTTGTCTGACTGGATCTGTATGCAACACTTCAGGTTGTAAACCATCAAAATCCACGTCGTGCCCAATGTCCAAGACGTTTGGCATTGGTACAGGAAGTTGTAATTGTCCGCGTCTTCCCTGCACTTCGGTGCGACAAACAACCTTCCATCCGCGTTGCGTTGAATCATCGGAAAAAAACACTTGTTGGTAGTGCAAGGGGAATGCAAATGAATCAACATGTATCGTCCTGTTCATGTGGTTGAAGTTTGCTACATTGAAGCCATATTTATCTCTTTGCAGACTTGGGTACCGCGAATCTTGGGAAGATCTAATCCAGTCACACACCAGAACCGTGGTACAGTGATTGCGGTAATCCAACCCCAGTATCTCTTCTATATACCCAACGTAATCATCAGTTCTGTCAATGGGTCGTCCATTGCGAATTCCCCAACAGAGCTGCTTTGTGAAAGAAACAACTACACAAGAGTCACGCGTTACTAGTCCTATTTCTGAGCTGCGAACACGCAGATGCATGCCAAATGCATACATGTGGCGGTGTGCACTTGCGATGCGTTCTGGCAGTTGTGTGTACTGTTCTATGTCAGGATCAACTTCCTCTCCGTCATGGTGAGCAACGTTCACTCGGACTCGTAACCAGTCTGCAAAACATGGAAGTTCCTTCAACTCAGTGGGATAATTTGTTGACATTGACGGACGATGTCTGCGACATTGCAGACGGAATGCTTCCCGCTCTTCCCAACGGCGAGCTTTCAATTCCGCGTACTCCCTGCACACCAACATTGAGAACGGATGTCACTATTCATACAAACATTGTTGGAAATTTTTAGAATTTCATATGGTATCCTAATTTTTTTTCCTATTGAACGTGGATGTACTTATACGCTTACTTAAGAGTTGAAGGTTGACATGCACTTGTTGTTTCCTTTTGCTTATTCATGGTTCTCTTGAACATCCTTCATTATGATTGTGGACTTCACCCAACCAAATCCTCAAAAAGGCTTCTAATAGTTTCTTCAACGTGCTATTACATTATGAACATAATCATCAACGTAACTGAATTTCATGAGATTCTTACTCTCTCCAATTCTCCAAACATGCAGCATTGTCCAAAACAAATGCGTGCACAAAGTTGCGGAAATCATTGGGCATTGTTTGTTTCTTCGGTTGTCGGGAACGTAGAACCTCATCGTTCATTGTAGCATCCTCAGCTTGATCCCAAATACGATGGACAAATGTATGTGCCTTTTGATTTGTAACCCTTTGATGGAAAAGAATTGCACCATTACATAATTTTTTTAACATGAATTATAATTTATAACTTTAAAGTTTACCCCCCAATGCCCAAACTGCATTATATGGCAACATAGTGATTTGGGGCAATTCACTCTTATGAATGTAATCCCTAAATGCCTAGATTGCATTCATGAGAACATACTCAACATAGTGATTTTGGGCAATTCACAATAAATGGAGCTTTTATTTTTTTCCTTAAGAGTTTCACACAACATGTGCCTAAGGAGTTCCTTTAAAGCCCAACTATATTCATAACTTTTGACTACATGCTTCAAAAGTTATCGTATGATATGTATTTTTTCATTGTTAAGCGAGTACTTTATGTTGCAAAAGAAAATTCTTCATAAATTTTTTTTCAAGAGATAAAAATTTGAATTTTTCTTTTAAATATTTATCTAAAAGGAAAGCTTTGAATCATTTTTTTAATCATTTTTTTAACAATTATAAAGAGTTTTATTTTAGAGTAGTTTGTTGGTACTTATAGAATCTTACTCTTTAAAACACTTTGAAATCCTTTGTTTAATTCAATATAATGTTTTTGGAAATAATGTAAATAGTATGTTTAGATTGCTTATTACAACATTTTTACCATTGGAATTGGCATTTTCTAATTCCATTTATATTTTATTTTATTTTATTATTTATTTATTTTGAATCATTTTCTATTTCTTTCTATTTTTTTTCTTTGTGTTGTAGAGTTTCAAATAGTTTGTAATTTTTCAAGCATGTAGCTAAGTTGCCTTAAAAGACTAAATGCAAAGGATAACCGCCAATTTGAGTTATTTTTCATACAAATGTTACCTTGTGAAGTGCGGCTACTCAATTTTTTTGCAACGCTTCAAAAATGATTTTTGTCATTTCAAATGCCAATATCTTGCAGTCTACAAGGTGAAATTAAAAAAAAAAATTCTACATTTTTTCAAACTAGCATACTAGAAGATCCTATGGTTATATGTATAAAAAAAATTCTAAAATTTGGTACATGTATCAAAAATGGCAATTTTCAAGTGTATTTTGTGAAAATATAGTCAAAATTATTTAGGGATTAAGATGCCTTCTCTCAAAGAGCAAATAACCGTAATATGCTTTTCAGCCATGACCCTAGAGACAATATGAACTCTATGATATTTACACTTTACATCCTAACAAATTGTTTTTAGAATGAATTAGAGCAATTTCAAAATCTAATTTTCTACCCTAAATAGAAGGAGATTGAACATAATTGCATATCCAACCACAATCATATGCAAGCATGAAGTCAAGTAGTTTGTCATTCATTTCTCAACATGCATCAATTTCGTATGTAATTCATTTTCTAGCCATTGCATCAAAAGCAATATCGTCCATAAACAAACTCTTGCAACATAATAGTAGTGACTACAAACAGTGCAAAATAATATTTAGTAGGCATGAATTAAAACTGTATTAAATTCATTTTCTACTACTTCCATCACAACATCTTAAAAAACATGGTTTTGAAGCATCAATTAAAATACATCAAACCTTTTTTTGATTCCCTAATTTCATCATTTCAATAAGAAATGACACTCAAGAGAAACAACATTTCCTGTGTTGGAAAGCAACTTCCCTTGGAGAGACTGTGAACCATTGAAGTGGTTCACATTATGAAAATATAAAAAATATGGACAATAGGTTAAGTTTTTGAATTAGAAAGTGCTAAAATTCTAAATTACACTAGTAATATTAGTTAATAGGTTTTTTAATATAAATGCTGAACTTAAACCTAAAACTACATCCAAATTATAAATTAACAAAAAAATGAACTAAAAACAAGACTTAGAATTAAAAACAAACAAAAAACAAGATAAAAATTTCAAAATGGGATAAACATAATGGGTTCATAGGGAATTAGTAAGCTTAAAATCAATGTTTAGACACCTACATTGGAAGAAAACCACTAATTTAGAGTAAAAACAACAAAGTAAGGGCATTTTTAATATGAATTAGGGTGGATGAAAGGGTTAGGAATGTGGTTAGTTAGGAAGGAGAGGATGAAGGTCGAATGGGGGTTAGGAGCTCATTCTCTCCTCTCTCTCTCCTCTCTCTCTTGTCTCTTGTGTGTGTGTTGAGGGTGCATGTTTTTTTTGGGAGAAAACAATGAGCATAAGAGGTGGATTGAGAATATAGCCAATTTATCGAGTAGGTTTTCACCTCAAGAGGTAAAAGATGGGTGAAAAGTGAAGATTTTAGGGTCAGATGGAAAAGGTGTTTAGGAGGAAGGTCCGCTGCCGTTGCAATTAGGAGAAGCAACTTTGACGAGCCATTGTGGGAGCGTGGAGAATCTAAATGGGCTGAAAATTGGAGAGAAGGAGCGCCTTGAAGTCAGCTTTTCAGGAAGATATGGTTCGCCTGATTTGGAGCAGAATTGAAGAAATGGTGGCCGTTTTGGTGGAGGAGGGTCTGCAGTCGCGGTGGATCAAGAGCAGCAACTTTGGAGGGCTACTGCGGCAAAACGACGGTGAATTTGGAGCTCAAATTTTGGGAAATGATGCAAAGTGGAGTTAGCTTCCAAATGAGACAAATTGTGTGCCATTTGGAGCTACGATGAAGGAATGGTAGCCAGTTTTCCAACATGGCGTCTGCTGCCCCCACTGAGGGAGTCCGAATTGAGATTTTGATAGGATTTCTTCACCATTGTTGTTGATTACTTGCAATTTTCATTGCACATGAACATGAAAAAAGACTTGCATGGAAGGATACTTGAATTGGATGTTTGAGAATGATGAAGAGTGCATGGGAGTTGAATTTAGGGGTGTGAAGGCAATTGCAAAAGTGTTGCCCTAATTGGACTAAGATTAGGGTTTAGAGGGGTCAAGTATCTAAATGCAAGAATCATTTTGAGGATTACAAAAGAAGAAAAAATCTTTAACCTTGAATTGAGAACAACAATTAAGAAGGGGAAATGTAGGGCAATGCATGCTAAATGAAATATTGGATCATGTAAAGATGTGCTGAAATTAGTTAGGAGGGTCCAATTTGGGTCATTTTGGGCATCAAATTGCACATTTGAAGTGAATTTTGTCCCTTGTATGGTCCTAACCAACTTCATGGTCCAATTATATGATGAAAGTGGCTAGAAAGGTCATTTAAGTAGGGTGAGAAGGGCTGCTCCTCCCAACTAAATATCATTTAAGAAAAACTTACCAAAAATTGTTTAGGAGTCCATTGCTTGGAGGAAAATTAGAGTAGGAGCTTCATACACTCCCCCTCGGCCAACTTTGTAGGCGTTGTTTGCCTCAAGGGTAAATTACACTCACAGAGACATATGGAAAGACGAATGAGTACCTCAAAGAAAGGGATTTTTCAAACCCTCCACCTAAATTACCCTTGGCGGCCTGGCGTTGGCGTTGGCGTTGGCGGGTCTCATTTCCGCCGGGCCCGATTCCGCCAATCCGCCAGGCGGAGCACGGCAAAAACCGCCAGCACCCGCCATATTGGAGGGCATGTGCGCTGCACCTCTACGGCTGTAGGGAAAGAGGGATCCGTTGGCGGCCGACAGGTGTGGTTTCTTTTTTTGCTTAGGAGGTTTGGATTGTGGAGAGCGTGTGATTTTCTCTTACGGCATTAGGTTTCGTGCTTTTGGTTGCAATGTTTGGTTGTAGCGCTGTGTAATCGTGACGAGCGAGGGATTTTGGTTGGAGGGAGATCTGTTTTGGTTAGGGTCTCTGCACACATAACACTGCTGAACCTAGTTTTTGCTAGAAATGTTATAGTTTGTGTTAAATAAATTTTGATTGAATTATAAACCTATTGAATGAGCTTGCCAGGAGTGAAAAGTGTCCTCCATTGTGGAGTGCCACGGGATTAACTTTCTTGTAATCCAAAGAAAGGCCCTCTACATTATGTATTGGTGTGCCAATTACTTGTGATAAAGCTCATTTATAGGGTTATATTTTGATTATATATGTAAAGTTTAATTTTGTATGGTCTTAAATATCATAGTCTTTTCTTTAAATTTGTGTATTCCTATTGTATGTAATCCTAATATTGTATACAGTATATCCACTAATATTAGGTACAAAGGTAAGATTAGTTGTTAGGCATTGTTTTAGTCCCTAGAATCTAGATTGTAACATTTACCCATAGAAAGGATTTTTTGAGAGAAGGTTTATTTCTTCAACTCTTTCTGTGTTTTAACTTTAAAGACTTGTGATGTACTATACTGCTATCCCCCTGCCAATTTCATGCCTCATTCTCTGATTATTTGGATGTTTAGACATGGAGATCCTTTTAGCATTTTATTAATGGACACAACCATAATCATTTTACCTAAAACCATTAAGTTTGTTCTTTCAACTTCCCATGCATCTTTCCCAGATGCCTTTTCCCTACACTATAGTCGAATTTTCAATTTGCTTAGGTATGTGGATTTGTGCATCTAAGTTAGAAATCTTTGGTATTTTGTTGGATAACTGCAAAGTTCCACACCTTGTTGGCAGGGTTAATGAGTAGGCTTCTGTTTTAGACTTGAAAGCCAAGAGTGATTCCTAAGTTTAATTGATGACAATTATATGCTTAGTTTATGTTTGTTGACATGGACCAACTGTTTGCAGTGATTTGAGGGACAACCTATTCGCTCTCCAAAGGTATGACACATACCTTACTCATCTACAAGGTCGGTCCACTGCAATGGAGGTCGATCACTTGGATTTACTGATTGCTGACTAATTAACTATTCTGTAGATGTCAGGTTCTTTGAGAATGCTTACATCTAGAAGAGACTCTCCATTTACAACGACAAAGTAGAGGATGTTGCGTACCTGTTTCCTGGCAATGCAAAGCCTTCTGAAGCTAGTTATATCTCCAGCAACTGCAATCTCTTCTCGAAATCTTTGGTATTTTGTGTGCCTTAGGTTGAATAAGGGTATTCTGTAACATTGTACAATTTTTATGAATTTATGGTGACTGCTATGGGCATTGCCCATGATTAGTTCTAATAGACATTTTGCATTTGAATGACCATTTCTAGTTCTTTTTGTTGTTAGTAGTCGCTCGCAACAAACTTGATTCGAAGTTAGAGTTTGTTCGTAATTTGTTCACAGGTAGTGGGTGACGGAATGATGAACCACTTCCACGATACAAATTGCCTTTGAAATGAAAAGCATAATGTATGCAACAGTAGAGTGCATGAGAAGTTGCGTTCCATGAGCGCAACGTTTTCCCGTTGTAAGTATGGTGTTCTGTCGACACTTTCTACTTTGAAAGAGACATCCATAGAAACAGATTACAATTTTTGTTGATATCAGAAGCCTCGTTGTTGTGCATGTTTCACCCTAGATTTTAAGACGGCACACGACGTGCGTGCAGAAGTGCTGAGACATTCAATCCCTTGCCTCTTTCCTTTCATTAAACATAACGCTGTCAATTATGAAGCCAATGCAAACAATGATTGAATGCTCCATGGCGTTCAACAAAACTAATTTGTGTCCGCAACTGTGTACAAGCTGTCATCAACCATCGTCTTGGATAATTGATTCCGTTCATTCTGATGAAGACCTGCACATCACAATTGCCCTTCTACTTCTGTAGCATGCTTCAGATATGTTATTGTAGGCACCAACAAACATGCAACAAATGCCAATTCCTATAACTTACTATCCGTCTTGTGGTCGTCAAAATCGTGCATATGTAGTATGGTTCAACGCAAGACATTGGCCGTGGTTACATTCAGAAGTTCAGTTGTTTCCAAAATTGCAACAAAATCACTTAAAACGCACCTGCGCACAAGTAGCAACGTCCATAGCATTGTCCACCAGAACGGCGTCGACAGTGCCAGCCGACAAAAAAACTATGCTGAGTCGACATGACAACTCAGCTGCCACCTCACGGAAACTGAAGTTTGAGTTCGGGCAGAAAAAAGTTTGACGTGGCATGGCCCGCCGAGTCACTACTGATGTGGATGCCAAATGGCATCCACATGGCGCTTCATAGAAGCCTCCAGAAGGTATGTTTTGAAACAAACATCTACAATGCATGGGTTGTTTTTCAAATTTTGCTATGTTTTTCGCTCGTCAATAGAAACGGATTTTGGGTGACATTGCAGTGGACATACACTCTGTCTCAAAAAACGTACTTTCTCGTCCCCTAAAACAGTACTTGGGACGAGGATTTCTTCTAGTGAATGGTTCATCTCCTTTCCCCAACTAATAACTTAACTAATAACTTTACTAATAACTTTACTAATAACTTTACTAATAACTTTACTAATAACTTTACTAATAACTTTACTAATAACTTTACTAATAACTTAACTAATAACCTAACTAATAACTGAGAATATGATCTTTCTGCAGGCTGGTTTTCCTCCCCTATAAATTATTTCTCAACCAGTTTCCATCTGGGGTGTTGTATTTTATTTTCTTCCAATTAAGGCTAAACCTTAGTTTGTGTCAAAAGAAAACAAACAAACAAAAAACAGTCCCCACCAGGGCTTTTTTTCTGGCAAAATTTCGCCAGATTGTCAAAAATATGACCTCTCTAGTTTTGTCCCTCCAAAAACTGGCCTCTATAGTGAGGACAACAGGGGGGACACTGGTCCCGAAAAAAAGCCTTGGTCCCCACATAGAAAGACTCATTTGGGTTTAGAGTTGTCAGACTTCACTTGTTTTTTGGGTTTTTTTTTTCATTGTTCCAGTATCCACTGAAAAGAGGCTGTCATCTCTTGGTTTGCATTATACCAAATGGTGCAATTAGGTTGCCCCACACTAGTTGCTCGACATTTCACACTATATAAATATTTACTTTTATTGTGGTGATTTTCATCAATACTTAATACAATAAACATTTTTTATTACATAATCATTACAACACGAGCGTTGAACCAACGAAACCTTAATATAAAGATCTATTGAGAGAGACACAGTTGCCTCGACGTGGACGCAGTGAGTCACTCATGAGTCATAGGGTAACTCGGCAGGGTAAGGCAACCTAATTGCACCATTTGGTGTAGTTTCCCCCCTCTCTCGAAAAAATCCCAGGACGTTGATTTTTTAAACATGCTTCCCCTTCAAAATGCCGTCCATTTATCAAAAAACCACACCCCGTTGATCTTTGTGAGATTTAATTTGAGCTGTCTACATTTGAATCCAAAATACGGTACCAAATATAAATATGGGTATAAGTACAATATATTTTATGAATATTGGAGACTAATATAGATACGAGAGCAAATATAGATTTTAGGTATGGAATACAAATACGAGATACAATTTTAGTACTGAATTGTCCCATATTGATTGTCCCACAATATGAGTTCTCAAAATTACAAATAGGGGGGAGGAGAGGGAGGGGAGAAAAAAATTAATTAATAAACCGAGGAAAGGGATTATTAAAAAAAATTAATTAAATCTTTTTGTGGGGTGCATTGTGACACAGTTTGTCACAATGCAATGCACTCAAAAGAGTCAGTCATTGCCCTGACTAGTAAAGAGGCGGTCACTGACTGATCACATTTCACTTCCATTGTGCACTCATCAGTAATCAATAGGGGGGCTGAAATTCAAGAGAGGCTGGACTAATTTCCAAACATGAGTTTTTGATTTCCCACCATCAATTCTTCCATTATTTTCATGACACATCTGCTTGGTTTGATGTACCAAAGTGAACAAAAAGCAATCTCTTAACCCTTAAACAACGAACCGGTCACCATGGAAATCATTTGTTTGGATACCATGTGAATTGTTGGCTTAAAAAATTGAAAAAGTACTCACTGGAAGACAAGTTAGTGTAGGAGACATTCCCTTTTCCCACAAAATTTGGAGGATGTATAGTTGCACTTCTTTCCTACATGAAAAGATTCTTTATCATTCATCAAGACGCCAAACATCCGCGTCGACCTTCAAGGGTTAAATGAGCAGTTTCGGAGTAGTCTACGCATTGGACATGGGTTTAAACCAACTTCTGCCTTCCAAATTCCGTAGTAATTCCAATTCAAGCAATAAAATTATCAAATTTTGGCAACCTCCCTCATTTCTATCTCTGCACCTGGGAAAACATTTGCTTCAGGTAGAACTACCCATTACCACCATTTATCCAATTCCCCCATGTACAGGTTCCTCCCATTTCAGTCACTAGACCATCTTATTACTACAATCTTACTAATCCATGATCATGATGGCAATGCACTGGGGAGCAGACACATCAACCCACGCTTCAACAATGGTCTGATCATGCTTCAACAAGGGTCTACTCACAGTTTTACATTTCAACTTTGAAAAATCCCAAAAAATTCACTTCTTGTTGGAATGCCTTCATTCTTTTTGCAATTGTCTTCTCTCAAACAATTCCATCTCTAAAAAATATAAGAGCTCATAAATAGCTTCTCCAAAGTACCTACACTAAATAGTGAAATTAGGTTGCTTTAACTATTAGGTTGCCTTACTCAGGAAAGTTACCTCATGACTCACCACTTCTCCAGATGGAGGCACAAGCAATTCTCTAAACCCAAGCCATGAACGAGTGCACCAACCCATGCAACACACATGGCTCCTACATTAGTGCATCCTTCTACAGAAATTGTACATATTTATATAGTGTAGAATGTCGAGAAATTAGTGTGGGGCAACCTAATTTCACTATTTAGTGTAGATAGCAAATCTGTGGTAATAGGTAGTTCTACCTTACTGTACTGCACTCACGTCCCCAGTTGCTTGTTCAGTCGGTTGTTTGTGTCTCTACCCTAAATCCTGGCCTTTCCAGTGTTTCCCAATCTGGCCCAGCACAGCTTTGCACCCTAAAAATCTGGTCTCCTTCCTTCCCTCCCCCTGTGGCTGGCTGGCTGAGATTTCAGGTCATGTTTTTCCTCCAATGGCCTCCATTTCAGGAAGCACAAGCTTTTATTTCCCACTCTGACACATGACTTGTGACTTGCCATGCCATGCCATGCTCTCTGGCGGCAAGTAGTGGATTGACGGAGTCTCAAAAAGGGGCCAACAGAGCATCTTGGTCTCGTTTTTGCTTTCCTTTGCATCTGGTTGTATGGGGTGGCGCACAGTTGGAATGAGTAGAGGGGTCATCAGCACAAAGTAATTTCCTCTGCTGTGTGAGTCAGTCATCTGCTGCGGCATGACTGAGTGTCTGTGGAGTGAGTTAACTTCAGTCAGTCAGTCATGCAGATTCCACATGGCAGGATTGCTTGAAGAGAGTGAATCAAGCATTTGCATCACTGATTCCAAACAAACCCTGACAGATAGCTTGAGCTTCAGTTCAGTGAACCCATGAGCGCCCAGACTGTATTTGCCAAAATTCAGACCCTTTTCAATTCAATCCAATCAAACTATCATGTAAAATGAGATCCACATAAATGGACTGTACCGATTGATAGTAGAGATAGGGCCGGAGCTATAAGGAAAAAGGACACGTCCTTTTATCGTACCGTTAAAAAAATTATAATGGTCAAACAAGGAGATCTTTGAGTTTTGAGAGGCCATATTTGAGGCACTGGGGTGCTCAGGGGATAAGGTAGACTAGTTTGCAAACCAATTCCATCAATAGACCAACCCAATTCCATCGATAGACCAACCCAATTTCATCGATAGACCAACCCAATTCCATCGATAGACCAACCCAATTCCATCCATAGATCAACCCAATTCCATCCATAGATCAACCCAATTCCATCCATAGACCAATCCAATTCCGTCCATAGACCAACACAATTCCATCCATAGACCAATCCAATTCCATCGATAGATCAACCCAATTCCATCGATAGATCAACCCAATTCCATCAATAGATCAACCCAATTCCATTGATAGATCAACCCAATTCCATCAATAGACCAACCCAATTCCGTCAATAGACCAACCCAATTCCGTCAATAGACCAATCCAATTTCGTCAATAGATCAACCCAATTCCATCAATAGACCAACCCAATTCCATCGATAGACCAACCCAATTCCATCAAAAGACCAATCTACTTTTGGTCCCAATTCCACCTAAAATCTCCCCCAATTCTTTTCATTTTTTTTGACAAAATTAGAGAACACTATGATAAGATCAAGGATTTGATGACCAGCCCATTACTGTTTGCAACCCAATTCCATCAATAGACCAACCCAATTCTGTCACCTACTTCTAGCCCCAATTCCACCTAAAATCTCCCTCAATTTTTTTCATTTTGTGACAACATTAGAGAACACTATGACAAAACCAGGGATTTTATGACAACAAGGGATAACTTGTCACTCCATTAATAGAGAATATCTAGTACTTGATTAGGCGACTTTAGGTTGTTTATGGGATGTTTACTTTAGTCTAGAGATAATTTGTAATTTTCAAGGTTGACCACTTCAAAAATTCACAAAAATTACAAATTTGATCAGAAAATTATAATTCCACTTGGGTTTGATTTATGAAACAAGCACACACCTCTAAAAAAATGTGCCCCACTTGGAATTGGCCCTAAGATGTCCAGATTTCCAAATCAAAGGTGGTAATAAGCTTGTCTACCTTAAATTTAATTAAGTATAAGCTTACATAGAACAAGGAAACAACCATGCAAACTTGTTTGGTCAATTACTTAGACCAGTTGTGGGTCTTTGTGTAGGTCTTCATGTGGATAATGTCCTTCCGAAAACTTAGTCCATGGAAACAATGTTTCACTTGAGTTACTGTCAAGAATTTCCAGTTTGGAATGGATTGAAACATTGGTACTATAAGGTAACATGTTTTGAAATTGCACAAGCTCTAAAATTGCCCATATCCTCAAATGCACATTATATATACGTGTTTTTTTTTGATAGCTTTCAGCAATGTACAAATAGTGTATATTTTAGGGGTAGGTGAGTTTAGAGCCCTATGCCATTTCAACTTCAAAATTTCATAACTAATTCCACATAGCTCCAAAAACTATGAAACGACTTGGTTTAGATGTCAATTCCACTTGTCTTTCAAGGAAAATTTTACTGTAAAATATTTCAAGAGGATTCACCTCCCCAAAATTCAGTTTCAACTCTTGGGTGGGCGATTTCTAGACTTGTTACCTTACTACTTTGGTTGTGAAAGTTAACCCCCAAATGACTAGTCTGCTAAATTTGGCAACATAGCAATTTGGGGTAGGTACGTGTGACTGGAGATTTCCATGTTTTGACCCAAACTTTAGTAGATAAGGAATATCTTTCATGTGCATTCAAATTTAAGACATTTGGAAATACGAGTCAAAAATGGCCTAATATGTTTGTTTGTTTTGTAAATGAGCAGTTGAGGCACATAAAAAGAAATTACTTTTTTCATAATCAACAATTTGAAATTGGTTTTCTAGATTTATATACACATGAAAAGGTTTGAATCATTCCATTTGGATCAATGAGTCAAAAGTTATGAGGAGTTTCAGTATGTGGGCAGTTATGGATTCTCTATTCTAAAATAAACTTTGAAGTCCTTCATTTAACTCAATTTCAATATTTTTGAAAAGAAATATTTAATTGGGTGTAGATTGTCTATTATAGCATTACAACCATTGGGATTGGGATTTTTCAATTCCATAACTAAATTCCTGATAAGTCAATAATTTAAATTGTTCTCTATTTCTTTCCATATATTATTTTTTTTCCTATATGTTGTGCAATTTCAAATGATTTGAATTTTTTTCAAGCATGTAGTCAACTTGCCATGAAGAACGAATCCAAAGAGTCATCATCATTTTGAACATTTTTTTATACTAGTGTGGCCTTGTGAAGTGCAGTTGCCCGGTTTTTCATAAGGCCAAAAAAAAGAATTTTGTTTCTTCAAATGCTAATATCTTGCAATCCATATTGTGGAAATTTTTGAATTTTTTTCCCACATGTTCTCAAGTCAGCATACTACAAGATCCTATGGTTACATGTGTCCAAAGATGATTTTTTTTTCCAAAATTTGGTACTTGTACTAGAAATGGCAATTTTAGAGCACTTTTTGTAACAACATAGTTATGGTCCTTTGGGGGGTAAGGATAATAGTATTTGAAAGAAAGGAAAAGAAAGAAAATTTGAAAATTTATTATTCACAAGGCGGGAGGGGCATTTATTTTATGTAGTGTAAAAAGTGATCATTATTGGAAGGATGAAGTTGTTGACATCCATAGAATGGATGAAACTTGCAATATTTGGATGAAAATGTCATTTATTCATCCAAAATAGAGCAATATTGTACCATGATTTGATAGCAAACTAAAAATTTCATCTACTAGAAAGCAAGAATATTTAGCCAAAGATTTTCAACAAAAAAAATGACAATTTTCAGTGAAAAATTGCTCAAAAAGAACCTTAACTCAAGGTCTCATCTTTGATCACCAATTGAGTTGTGTGTATGTCACACATAAGTAACAACTTAAGTTAAAGTGAGCCAACCTATTACCACCCAAATTACAATTACACCCTCATGTACATGTATCTAGGGTATACATTTTCATTTTGAAATATCCCCCATGGATACATAAGGACAAAATTATGATTGGGGTGGTAACAAGTGCTGTCGCAAGGCGTTCATGTGACAAGACAATGGGAATCCACAATAGGTAGGACTTTTTTTTTCTCTCGATTGGTAGAACCATTTTATTTCTTTGGTGAGCCAAGAATTGGATTGAAGCCATTGTGAGAATATGGAAGCATTAATCTCAGATGCTTTAAATCCATGCCAACAATGCTAGTTTGTGAGCATGAAAATGCAAGCATGTGAACCTTTAGCATGTATACAAGTAGATATCTTACAACCATTGAAGGTGATTGAAATATAAACACCTATAATATAGGTATTTATAACATAGTTACACTATAATCATGGAAAGCTTTTATAATATAGACAACTATAACAGAGGATTGTATAGTCTTTTAGGCTCATGGACTCATACTCCTAGGCTCATATATGGTAATAGCAACCTCCAAATCCATACTTGGTTTGTTTATGTTTTGAATGCAAGACACTACAAGCAATTCAATATTTCTCTCAATATATGTGTACACTACCCAAAAGGGGGGGGCCTTTCTACTTGTTTGGACATTTTCAAAGTGTCGATTGAAAGGAAGTAGAGAAGACAAAACTCTTATTGGTAGTATCAAGTAGAAGACCCTATTCATGCCGCAATTCAAAAGCCACCTTATTTGCGCCACTATGAACTAGTAGGTTACATTTGAAACTTTTAAATATAATTTATTAACACTTAGTGGCCATGAAGTAGCACAAATAGGGTCTCCTTTTATATGTATCTTGCAATTCTCCAAGTCATTGTGACATGCATTTCTTGTCAATATGATCAACACTATAGGTTCATGAAAAGATAAATTTGTTAGCATTATCTTCTATACTATCACTATCATGACATTTTGTAATACAAATAGAAAAAAACCCGGCTCTCTAAATTATTGTGCACCATGCAAATATCAAGCCATTTTGTTTCAACATGTGTTAGTTTATGGCATTTTCTTCAAAACAATAAAAATACGTTATTCCTAAAGCAATATTTTATGTCTGCACCATGTCAATTATTATTATTATATTAAAATATATATTCAAAATTTTGATATTCTTCTCATATAGTAATATATCTGAATTTTTTTTCATACTTATAAAACATTAAAAATGAATTGTACATGGTTTCCTAAGGTAATATCTTTGTAAAAATTATAGTAATTATAAGAATGTTTCAAATAGTATCAAACCCTAAACAAAATTGCCTCATGTTATACCATGGTATACTCAGAGGATATTTAGTTAGCTCATACAAAGAGAAATTCAATCGAGAAAGTTCAAAAGTGATGTATTTTAAGTTTTCTAGATCTTACTCTCAAAGTGTCATCCAAACTACAATTTTAAAATTTTTGAAAAAAAATAAAATGGAATAAAGAGTATATTATTGGAACTACATTTTCTTAGATAAGCTCGAAAACATTTAAATTCAAGAAGTATGTGAAAATTCAAGTTGACTTTCAAAATGCTCCTCGGCCTTGCAAGGTCCTTGAAGGGTTAAGCAAGTTACTTTTATATACCATATAATAGATGACATTTTTGGATATTGCAAGTCACTAAGGTATAGTACACCCCAAAATCAACATCTCACCTATATCCAACAATATATCTAAATGTTATTGTACATTTGATGTCCCAATATGTAAGACTCTAGTACATATAGTGTTAGTGTTCTTTTTTACATTCGTTGTGTTGGAAATACCTTGGCCCGCATAATGTATGGACATCCGAGATGGGCATTCAAGAAGTCTTTCCAAGGAAGAACATGTCAATTTCTTACTTGCCCCTCATAATTATAAAGGAATTTTCTTTCCAAAGGAGGAATCAAAACTCAATCATAACATTGTTAAGTAGCCTAAACCATTTTCCTTTGGATATTAGGAGAATCCCTCCATCCTTGGATATCTAAGAAAGACTTTCATTTAATCTGCAAAAAAAGTCATTGAATGGTTGGGAAGTTTCTATACAATGGAAGCTCTTACTTTCTATCGAAGAAAAAAAGATCCCCCCAATGTTGGTTAACAATGCTATGCTTGCTCCCATATGTTTGCATGAAATACAAAGCAAAACTATCCCCCCCCCCAACATATGTTTCATTCACGCTATTTCTCTTACCAACGTGCTACTAAGTGAATTGAGATAGAGCATGATTAGAGCATCTGCAATGCTTCTGGTACTAGAGACAATATTGGCATTGTGTCAAGTGTAGACTAATGTCTAATTAAATTTGAACTTCAATGCAATTGTTAACCCTAGAAGGCCCAAGGCCATTTCGAGTATGAAAACATCCTTTCTTTTCAAGCCTTATAAGTCTATATCTCGCTAAGGTATGAAAATCTCAACCGTACAATCTTATAGTGTACATATTGTAGATGATGTGAATCAAATTTGGAGTCATTTGACCGCATGGATTAAAAGATTATAATGTTTTAGTGTTGAAAAAAATGCTGAAATTTTCCTAAAAACACATTTGGAGGTGAAATTTGATTTCTAAACCTACTCATATGAAAAAATTTAAACTAAAATGTGCTTTGAAATCAACATACAAACTCATTGGTGGAAAAAAAAATCATGAAAGTGACTCATTGTGTTTGCAAAATGACTTTGAAATGTCAAAAAAATAGCCAAAAAGGGTGCAAAAAACACATCTAAGGCTAAACCTACTTCTACTAAAATGCTTCTTAGTCCCTCGTTACTTCTTTGATTAACACAAAATTTTAGCCACACAAACTAGGCAAGTATGCGCAACTTTCCTCCAAAAAAGTTTTGAAAATGGACACAATATGAAGAAGTAACAAGCCGCCGAAGTGCATACTAACCAACAAATGTTAGGGTTTTGAACTTCGAATTGCTTCCAAGCATTCAAAACAACTTGGATTGCTATGAAAGTTTTACCACAATAACTAGACTTCTAGAGGAACAAAATACAACAAATTTTATTGAAAACAAACATTGGATGAAGGAGATACAAGCCTTCAAAGTTGCAGCCATGACAATGTACTGTGTTGAACTCAAACTGAACCTATGAACTTTGAATGGCTTTCACAAACTCAATTTGTCTTGGATTGATTTGAAAATTCTACTACACAAACTAGTCTAGTATGCACAACTTTTCCAACAAGTTTTATTAAATTTGGTCATTGGATGCAAAAGTTATAGTACTTTGAATTGTACTTCCAAACTATGAATGGCCAAAATCTGTCCTCTTGGGTGGTCTAAGGTTAAGGGGGGCTACAATTCCACGGCCTCGGTATACGACTATCCAAAACCAACAAATTTGCAAAATGTAAAAGGCCCACAAGTTGTCTCACTACATAAATAATCATTATTGTCAATCCACATTCTCCACATTGTTATAAGTGCCAATCAATTCAATTAGATTTTCTTTCTTTCTATTTATAAAAAGAGTGCATTTGAAGTTTCTATTGTTAGCTTTGCATGCAAGACACTAAATCCAATCCATGCAACAAGGTAATTTTTGGGTTCTCCAAGGGTAAAAGTGAAAAAAATGCCCCCTATTTTGAACCATGTCTAGGTTATATTCTAGGCTTTTCCTAGCTAATTTGGGGTCTCTAATTACAAACATGAATTCCAAATTTTCAAATTTTATCATGTGTGAATTTTTTTTTTAAATTCCATGTTTCCTAGGTAAGTCCAGCTTGCTGGACCCACTTAGTGAGCGTCTTGTGCTTTGGATTGCCAACTTTGCATTGGATCAATTTGTTCCCAAAAAATCCTGGAACTCTGTGAGCCTCATGGAATGCCCGCCATGTGCCCATACAAAGATTGTTTGCAGAGAGTGCATTTTCGACGCTCTCACATGTGGCAACCATCTTTGAAGTCACAAGTGTGTTTATTATGCATGGCTGAGGACTTCTGATTTCTTTTTCTTTTTCTTTTTCCTTTTCCTTCTTTTTTCTGTTTTGTAGGGGCCTTTTGGTTTCACCGGCACTCAGGTCGGTCAATCTGTTGCCACAGTGCAACAACCCAACTGAACCAAGAAATTTCCCTGCCGTCCTCAAGAAATATGCCACTTCTGACACACCCTACAGTCAGATCAGCTCACTCCACGCCTTCAAACCTTGAAAAAGAGAAAAAAAAACATGTAAAGTAGAACCTACCCAGATTTGCAATCTAGTTACTTTGGAGAAGCTATTTATGAGCTCTCTCATATTAATTTTTTTTCAAGAGATTGATTTGTTCAAGAGAAGTCAATTGCAAAAAGAATGAAGACATTCTGACAAGAATTGGATTTTTTGTGATTTTTCAAAGTTGAAATGTAAAACCTATGAGTAGACCCTTGTTGCCAAGCATGATCAGACCATTGTTGAAGAGTGGGCCGATGTATCCGCTCCCCAAGTGCATTGCCGTCATCACAATGGATTAGTAAGATTGTGGTAATAGATGGGGCCTGTGACAGAAATGGGAGGGAACCTATAGGTACACTAAAGATGATATTTAGTGTTTAGTGACATTTAGTGTTTTTACCCCCCTACTAGCTACAACACTAAATCTAAACTTGTCCACAATTAGTGTTAGGCTTGAATGCGCCGCCTTCTTCCTTGGCTTTCCTTGCTTTCTCGCCTTTGTTGCGCCATCTTCTCTTCCGACTTCTTTTGGCTCCTGCAGTTCCGCTCCGCTCCGCTCCAGTTCGGGCTTTTTCGGTGTGTGTGTGTGTTTATAGTTCGTCATTCCCGCCCACCCGACACATTCAAATTTGCCGCCTCCGCTTGCTGCAAGCCCACTCGCTCCGTTTTCAGGTCCTCGCATCTTCTCACCAACAGGTCCATTTCAGGTATTAGCGACACCATTGCAATCATCTTGTTGTCCTCTACATTATATAAAAAATTGTTTTTTTTTGTCGACATTTTTTGATTTTTTCCACGTTGTGGCTCAGACTCATGGCGGAAATCCCCCGACGTCTCTAGCAAGTTTCTACCATTGCCACACGAAAGCGGATCATCGCATGGATGGTGCAAAACGAATCAATCCATGGTTCACATTTAGTGTTTGAATTGACATTTAATGTTATTTACTTTCATAGGGTGATTGGCTTTTAGTGTATACCTTCGTATTTAGTGTACAAGACACTAAATATCATCATTAGTGTAGTGGAATTGGGTAAATGGTGTATTGGGCAGTTCTACCTTATTCCAAAGAGGAAAAAACACATTCCAAGCTTGAGATTGGGCATGGCTCCTTGGTTGGGAATGGGTGGTTCTACCTTACAATCCTCATGTTACTTGTATGGTGTAGCACGGCAAGGAGTCTTTGCTACTAAGGTGGAGGCACCCATTTACCAACCAATGCTCTATAGGCAACTAATAGGATATCTAAAATCTAGGAGAGGGTGGGACTCATTTGTATCCACTTTGCATTCAAAAAAACTAGGTTCTGTAACCAATGAGGTCTTGACATTGCTACAAAACTTGTACCTCCTTTTGTGTGTTAGAGTTACCTACAAGTACTCTCTCAGTGATCAATTTTGTAAGACTTTAAACATTAAACATAGGGTCAAGCCCAACTTCAAGCTTTTATAATTCATAGTAATTTTAGTTCAAGTTGTAAATTCATCAAACTTTCTACTACAATGCCATTTCTATCTTTGCACTTTAGTAAATACTTGCTTCACCAAATACTAGTGCAGATCATATGTGTCATGGCTTAAGTTATCAGTTATGGGTGGCTTCACCTTAAGTTAAATCTAGCCAAAACTTTTCAAAAGCTATGAAAAACAATTGGAAACATAAAGTTTTAGCCTACATTTAAGCTAACTGATCCATTTCCAACTATTTAAAGCAATTAGGTATTTTTTTAATGTGATTTTTTTTTCTATGTACTAAAATAGAGTTTGGAGGGATTGTATATTTTTTCAAAATTTTATTATACAAAATATAATTATTTTGAATTTTTTAATAAAAGATTCTCTTTAACCTATAATGGTGATATAGACCTTTCAATTTCTGACCATAGGCTAATTGCAAAATTAAGCAAGGGCTGGTTGCAATATTGATAGCCTTATGGCCAATTATAATGCGTCACAATTGCTCCTCAAACTCCACCACAACTTCACAAAAAGAAAGCGCAACTTCATAAAATGGGGTGACAGTTGAAAATGGGTCATTACTATACAAGTCGGTGATTTTGCGATTTGTCAACCTAAATAATGCGGTGTATGCCAGACTTGAAAAACTTATTAATTTATGGCAATTACTAGGATTGAACACATTTTTGGTAATTTTTATTATGATAGAAAAATGTCTTTTTTAAGGTACAAAAATTTGAACGTTAAAATCAGAGTTCTATTAGAAGAATTAAGATGGGTTTGGATTATAGACTTCCAAATTTTTTGCGTATTTTCTGGGTTTTTTGTTCTGGAAGGTGGGCTTTTGAATGCTCTCTTGATGCAGAAAGTAGCCCCCTGATTCTCACCACTTGCACAGGCTTAACTGCACCTAAGATCCATACTGATTTTGGTCCTTTTTTTTTCACCCCACTTTAATTGAAAGGGACTGATCTTTCAAGGAAAAATAATGAAAACAAAACAAAAAAACATCTTGTATTTTTTTTCCCTACTCTAGCACAATTCATTTCCAAATAATCCCAATGATTCCTGACGAAGGAAGATTGATCCCCTTATTGTCCCTCATTACCCCTACGTTTAACCCTTCAAAAAACATTGGAATTATTTATATGCCACCCATGATAAAATTTGAATTTTTTTGAATTCATACTTGCAATCAGTGGTCTCAAAATTTGATCAGAGACGCAATAAAATAAAAAAACAACCCAAAATAGAGGGAGCTTTGTTTTTTTAAAAGCAAATCTCTTCTATTAAGACAGGTGTTTTGTTTTGTTTTGTTTTGTTTTGTTTGTCACGTTGAGATCTCCCGGACCGTGCGTCCCCCGGTCGCGTGCTTGGTACCGTCGGAAAGCCTTTGGCGAGGAGGGGTGCACTGGCTTCGTTCCGTGGCCTTCGGATGTATGGTGTGAAAGTTGTGCATTTTCGAGTTATTTTTGGTTCTGAAAAACTAAAAAAATATTTTTTCTTATATTTTGGTCACAATCTTGGTACCGTTGGAAAGCTCTTAGCGAGGAGGGGTGCACCGGCTTGGTTTCGTGGCATTCCAACTCACGATGTGAAAGTTATTGAATTTTTGAGTTGTTTTTTGTTCTAAAAAAATTAAAAAATTACTTTTACTTTTGTTTTGATTGTGGCAATGCCACATGGCACTCTAGTGAAACTGAATTCCATTGCCAAGGACGGGGTGAAACACAAGTCCACCACCCATGAGTCAAAGCCAGGTCACCTCATTGCCTTGGGAGAACATTGGAATTTTATATTTGCAACACATGAAAAAATTTGGAAGTTCTCAATTCATATTTGCAATCAGAGGCCCCAAATTAGATTGTAGAGGTGAAGAAACATAAAAATACGCAGCTCAAAATAGAGGGACAAATTTTTCAGATTCTCCCTTGGTTGGGGCGATGAGGGGGTCAATTCTCCCTAGCCCACAAAGTCAGTAGCCTAGCTTACAGGGCAACTTTTTTCACATTTACTCCTAGCGGGGGCAAAACGTGAGTCAATCCTTTCCAGCCGCCACTAAAGAGCATTAAAATTGGAAACTCTTCATAAAAAATCATAAAATGAAGCACATAAAACAATTAATAAATGTGTCAAGCATTAATTGAACAAACACAAGTAGTGACAAACCCCCTCACAATTGGGTTTTTCGGGACCACAGCCCGCCGGACGGGCGGGTGGGCATGATGAGCGCCTCCCCCCTACACTTATTATTACGTTTTTATTCCAACTTGGAAATTGGAGCCCTGGAGCGTCCTCGTCTGTCCGTCCATCTCTCTCGCTCCCCCTTGTGGTTGTATGTGCCCCCCATGTGCTTCAATTAGCCAGCTTTTTTTTCTTTGGTCCCGAGAAACGAAAAATGTTTAAAATATGAATTACCGGGGGCACTTTACCATGGATGGCACCTAAAGACCGGAGCCCCATTGGCAATGGGCAGATTTGGTTCATCCTCCGGCCATGATGCCCACCCCTCAACTGCAAAAGGAAGGTCGGTCGGTCGGTCAGACGATCCCACTTCCATTCATCCTTATTTTAATAAAGCATGGGACTAAGTTATTGGAAGGGAGCTCATCATCATGATGTTGGAAAGTTTCTTCAGGGAGTCAGGGATAGGAGATTCCCAAACAGTGTTGGGGATTTTCTTCAAAAAAATAATTTAAAAAAGTTTTACCAGCTATTTTCCTT
The DNA here is from genome assembly GCA_950106755.1 of Climacium dendroides. Lineage (NCBI taxonomy): Eukaryota > Viridiplantae > Streptophyta > Bryopsida > Hypnales > Climaciaceae > Climacium > Climacium dendroides. The sequence goes on from OX467092.1 coordinate 13,697,570, forward strand.
CATTGAATTCCCAATTTTTTGAGGGCCAGGGTGAACTGACCACCCTCGTTGCCCCATTTTATCCCTGGGGAAAACGCTGTGGAATTTTTTTGCAAATTGTGGATTCAGATTTGCAATCAGCGGCCCCAAATTAGCTTGGGGCGGTGTAGAAGTATGAAAAAATCATGGTGAAAAAATAGGGGGGCTATTTTCTTACAATTAAACCTGGCTGGGGCAATGAGGGGCAATGAGGGGGTCAGTTCTCCCTGGCCATTTTTCGAGTACTCAATCCAATTCTTTTTTTTCATTTACTCTACATATGATTTCCCTAGATAACATTGTTAACCTTCGCTAGGGAGTTCCCTTTTACTCCCCTAAAATCGGGAGCCCTATATCGTCAAAAGTTATCCAAGAATAAATGAATTATACAATGATAGAAAAATAAATAAATAAATAAATAATAGAATTGGCACCTGTTTTGCAGAATCATGACCTCTATGGAATATATGTTGACTTTGTGAGTTCCCCGGGGGTGATGGCTAGGGCCAACTCACCAAACCTATCCCCTTGGGCTAGCACTCAACAAACTTACACTCGCCAGGAGCCAATTAGAAAGCTCAGATTATAACATAATTCTCCCCCCAGGCCTCTTAGGGGAAAAATTACATACGTCCAGTTGGAAGAAGGATATTGAGTGGCTTAACAATACTATGTATGTGAAGGTCAAATTCAACATATATAAAGCCATTTGTGTAAAAAGGTGCCTCGTATTATTTCATGAATGGTGTGAGGTGACGTGGATCCCTGAGAATCTGAAGTGGAAATTGAATTTCCAACAACCAAGTGCCAAATCAGACCTTCATGTATGGTGTGATAGATTTTCTCATCGTTTTTCTAGGTAGAATTTCACATAAATAGCAACTAGGTGTTTTTTTTCAACTCCACCAACTAACTTTGAACAAGCCATTGGTTTTATCCCAACAAGAGCTTACAATTGTTGAAGGGTTGTTTATGCAAGGTTTACAACAATGAAAATATATGGACCTCTTCTCTTGCTGGGTTTTTTTGCTATCACGACATTGATCGTGATTATTAACTAGTTACAATGAGGGATGAATTAGTTTAAAAAAAAGAAGCTTGCAACAGTCCTATTGATAATGCATGAAAGAAGAATATTAACTCTTAGAAGATCCTTAAACACCTAGTAGACAACTCATATTTCTTCAATTGTTCAAATGTGATTTAATATATGAATTGTAATACATAGTTATTTATACACTATCACAATCATTAATCTATTTCATATTGAAGAGCATCTGATCCATATTTTTTAATCAAATATACCACCAAATCCACAATATCCTACACAGCCGCAAAGGTCTTCCAAGCCCTTCAAGGGTTAAGGAATAGGTAGTCCTTAGCCTTTGCCTTTTCCTTTCCCCATTCCCAGACAGTTTTTTGAAGGGGACAAATGAAACAGAATTTCAGGCAAAGCCCCCACCCCCACTACACCACACCAAAAAACCCTAAAAAAACAAAGCCCACCCCTTCCCCTTTCCCCTTTCCCCTTTCCCCTTTGACCAGATAGATATATTTGCATACTGTATGCAATAAGGTAGCTTATTATTACTACTACTACTATGATACTTCCCATTTCTTCTACTAAGAGGCAGATCCGGAGCTAGTGCTGTTCAGTAGTTCAGAGGCCTTTTTGTGAACCAAGCTACGGTAGAGTTTGTTGGCTCTGTCTCCTTAGCAAGTGTGCTTAAAAGGTCCATTGCGGCAAGGACACTGGTTTTTCCAGTAGCTTCTCATCATTGTCATTGTGGGGAGAGGACCTTGACTTCATCACCTTACCTTCAGAGGGATCTTTGCATGGGGCTCGCTTGGGAATGCAGGGCCAGGGGGAACTGACCACCCCATTGCCCCGGCCAGGGTAAATTGTGAAAAAAAGTCCCCTATTTTTTTGCCATGATTTTTTATATTTCTACACCGCCCCTAGCTAATTTGGGGCCGCTGATTGCAAATCTGAATCCACAATTTGCAAAAAAAAATTCATCTGATTGCAAATAAAATAAATTCCACAGCGTTTTCCCGAGGGGTAAAACGGGGCAATGAGGGGGGTAGTTCACCCTGGCCTCAAATGCAGGCCAGGGAGGATTGACCCCCTTTATTGCCCCGTGTTTTTAACCCTGGAGAAAACGTTGTGGAGTTTTTTTTATTTGCATTCAGATGAATTTTTTTGCAAATTCTGGATTCAGATTTGCAATCAGTGGCCCCAAATTAGCTAGGGGCAGTGTTGAAATATAAAAAAATCATGGCAAAAAAATAGGGGGCTTTTTTCACAATTAACCATGGCCATGGGCAATGAGGGGATCAGTTCTCCCTGGCCGTCAAATGCAGGCCAGGGAAGATTGACCCCCTTATTGCCCCATGTTTTAACCCTGGAGAAAATATTGAAATTTTTTATTCGCTGCCCATCACAAAATTTTGGAATTTTGAAATTCATATTTGCAATCAGAGGCCCTGAATTAGTTGAGATATGGGAAGAAATGCAAAATTGATGCGGCACAAAATAGGTGGCAAATAGTGTACAATTTACCCTTGAATGGGGCAATAAGGGGGTCAATCCTCCCTGCCTGTTGAATGCAAGTCCAAGAAGAGAATTTGGAGGAGACTTCGTAGGAGGCACTGCTAAGGTAAAACAGCCCATTGTGGTCAGAATTAGGAGTTTGACCTCATGTTGTTGCTGAAATTTTTCAAATTTTTTTCTTCACATTATTACAAGTGTGAGAAGTAGTGAGAGCAATTGAAATTATGGTTTTTTTTTTTGACAAAGTATGAATTTGCTATGGATTTTTGAAGTGTTCAATGCATCAAGGCCCCCAAAGAGTCTGTAGACTACCTTGATACCATCAAAATCAAAATCCATCATGCTCATTTTGTTCACCGAAAAGCAATCATTGTATTTTCTAACGTAGAAAGTCTATAAAGTTCATTCTTACAATAAATTCACACTAAAAAGTTGGAAGTTCCTAATGAAGTCACTGTTCTCTCCATTACTGTCACGTAAGACATGCATTGTGGCCAAAATTTCACATACTGAAATAATTTTGTGATGGGATCATTCCCTAAGTATCCAGTATATGTCATTTGACCACAATGGGTTGTTTTACCTTAAATAAATAAGATTCTACTACTAATCACATTATTATTCCCTTAAAGGCAAGCTTCTATGTGGAGTTGGGGGCCAATGGAACTTGCCAATCATCGGTTAAAATGGATGTTCTAGAAAAACAAGACATCCATTTCACTAACGATCTACAAGCTCCACCGGCCCCCGACTCCACATGGAAGCCCACCCTAAGGGCCTCCTTACATGCTCGCTTGGTAGGCAAGTGGGCAAGTTTACAGCTAATTCAAGTAAGAAGACAAAAGTGGCTTCACCAACTGTCTTGTTGAGGTGGGCAAGTAGGAAAGGAGGCATTGAAGTTTCACCGATATCAGTGGATAACCTCATTGATGGAGGCTAGTGAATCTAATACGTGTGAATTCATTATTGTTTCCCTCCCACACTTATTAATATTTTCCTCCCCACCCACTAGATCCACATGAAAGTACAATGCTTATTTTTCCCTATAGCACTTGTTGTGCAATTCCCTCGATGTTCAATATATGTAAGGAGGCCCTGAAAGTACTGCTACTAGTTCCGCAAAAGTGGACTATAGCATCAATAAGTGGTGAGGCACTTGTTGCCTTGTGAGATGCGATTGTGCACTCAAGCCCCCATGCTCCGCACCAACATACCTTGCTAAAGTTCTCCTTTTTCTTTTCACACCTCTCATTACTCATTAGCTTCCATGTCTTCCACTAAGGCCATAGTCAAAGTTGATGAAGTTGATGTGAGTGTAATGTTGCGTGTTACAAAGGCCCTTAGTTGCCAAGCAAATGTAGGAGTGACGGTAAGAATGACACAACTTATGACGTGATGTGGTTCTCGTGGAGAGCTGGTGTCCTCAGACTCAACATGGCAAGCAAAAAGTGGTGTTGTTGAGACCGACTAGCGCGGCTAGTGGCAATGGTTTAAAGGACCAAGTGGTACTTGCAAAGTCAATTTTGATTGGACGTAGTCATGAAATTTTGACACCAAGTGTTGGAACATGTACTTCTTATTGTAGTGGGAACTAACTTGTTTATATTGATTTGGAGGAAGAAATAGTCCACACAACCTCAATGCATGTGTGAAACTCCTCTTCTACTTTTGAAATTTGTCATAATTATGTAATTTGCATTATACAAGATGCAAGATGAAATTATACCCAAAAACATGTGTAGTTGGTAAAAATCTCACTCTAGGATGAGTTAAACTTATATTGGCTATGTTGGATAAGGTAAAAAAAACTTTTTCCTTCTAACTTCAATTTTATGCAATCAAAGTTCCTAATTTTTTTCCCATGTACTACACTTTAAATGACAGAGGCCATTTTTTTCCAAAAGCTATTCAAAAATGCTATTTTTGCTACATTCACTCAAGAAAACAAAAAATTCTACTTTAACCCCTAAAGTCCCAAGGCCTTTTTTCTCTCAAAAAACACTCAAAATTGCCATTTCTATTGCAAGGTGCAAAACTCTTAAAGTTTTCCTTTTTTTGCATATCAAATCATAAGATCTTGCACTGGAATAGTATAAGAATGTGCAGTAGAAATTTCAAAAACTTTAACAACATAGATTGTAAGATATTTGTGTTTAAAGTGAAGAAAACAAGTTTTTTTGCACATTCCTTGACAACATTTTTGGGCTTTGAATCTTCTTAATTAAATTTTTTGGCACTACTGAGTTTGAAATTAGAATTTTTTTATGTGGAAGATTTGAGTTGAGGATTAGAGAAAAAAAATTCAAAAAAACACGCTTGATTTTCATTCCTTAAAAAATTGTTGAGTAAAAGTAGGTCCAAGATTTAATGAAACACTAAATCATTAATAACTCTAAGATGGAATTGAAACATCATAATCCCAACAGTGAGATTGTTTTTGAAAACAAATTTAACCCTATTTAACAAAAAATTTTGAAAAATTGTAAAAATTGCATTAAAAAATGAATCCTAAAAGTTATTTTTTCAAGAAGTTGCTTAGATTGCCCGAAAAACAAGATTGTTCATAACTTTCACGTCACTTATCCAAATGGAATGAATCAAAGCTTCACATGTAGACAAAAATAGGATCTATAAGGATTTTTTTTTAAATTCAAGTTTTTGTGGATTTCTTTTTTTGCCCAACAAACTGAAAATTTTGTTTAAAATGACATAACTTTTGTTCCTGGGCACCGATTGAAATAAAAATTATATTCCCAGAAAGCTAATGCCATTTCCTATCTTCAAAGAAAGTTTCAAAAAATATTGTCAAAAATTGAGGTCAAACAAGCCTGCCCGAAACTCCAAGTGTCCCCCGAGGGGACACTTGAGACTTTAGGGGTAAAAAATCTAACCATGGGATCTTGTACTTTACTTGTTTGAAATCATGTGGTAAAAATCCATGAAGTTTGACCAAAGAGATTGGAAAATAATAGCACTCAAAATTGGAAAATAAAGTTTTTTGAACACTAGCTTGCAATATCAAATGACGTTGACCGCCATTTGTGGGAAATATTGCACTATGGACTTTGAATTTAAATTTTTTGTGTTGAAGAATTGAATTGAAAGTCTAGAAAAAAAATTTCAAAAGAGAATGCTCGACTTTCATTCTTTAAGAAATTATCAAGTAGAAGTAGGTTCAAGATTGAAAGAAAAACTAAATTGTTAATAGCTTTAAGATGGGATTGAAATACAATAATCTCAATGGTGAGATTGTTTTAGGAAGCAAACTTTACCTTGTCAAACAATTTTTTTAAAATTGTGAATATTGCATTTGGAAATGAATCCTATGAGTGGCTTTTTTTCAAGGAGATGCTTAGATTGTTTGACAAACAAGATTGTCCGTAACTTTTACATCACTAATCCAAATGGAATGAATCAAAGCTTCACATGTAGACAAAAATAAGATCTATAAGATTTGTTTTAATTTCAAGTTTTTGAGGATTTTTTTTGGTTCAACAACATGAAAATTATGTTTAAGATGGCATAACTTTTGCTCCCATGCACCAATTGAAATAAGAATTATATTTTCACAAAGCTAATAAGTTTTTCTATCTTATCAAAAAGTCTCACCAAAAATTGAGGTCATAGGAACCTATCCAAACTCTTGAAAGTCCCTCGAGGGGATTCTTGGTCTTTTAGGGGGTAATTAAAAAGGAAGAGCAATATGTCCTTGAACTTGTTGATTTCTCTACTCTAATGACATGTTGTATCTTTGGGGTATTTAGTAATACAACTATTCTAACGTGCTAGTTAATTATTTAATTGGTGATTGCAATGTGCTTGAGAAATTCATTTTGTACCTCCTCCAAACTTATATTTTTTGGAAGCTACTATCATACTAAAAAATTAGAAAATCACTCTTACTTTTGTTTTGGCTATGGCAATGGCACAGGGCACACTAGTACCTCTGAAAAACAAGATGCCCCTCTTGAGTGGAATTGGTCCCAAGATACTTAATTTTTCAATATGGAATATTGGTATTGTACCATATTCAAGATCTACAACAAGGATTCAATCAAAATAATTTTTTTCATGCAATTCAAAGCGACGACATGAAAAGGGGTCTGAATTTTTTTAAGCACATCAACATTCTTGGATTTTGGGGGGTTGGGGGTGGCACATAGGGGCGGCGTGTTTGCATCTTTTGGATGCATGGCGGCTCCCCCTTCCAAATATTTTTTTTGTTTCGTTTTTGTTAACAAACCCATCATTCACAACAATGAGGAGTGAGATTTTTCCAACCCCTCCCAAAGTGTCCAACAAAGTGTGCGATCAATTTCTTGCACTCGATTTTCCGCATCTATCACAAGGCCCCAGGGGGTGGGTACCAGTACCGCAAATAATGTGAGTGTCATGCCACCGTGCCTAAATTACAGTACTTGGCTGAGTTTTTCATCCATCCCATGAATTTTTCATCCACCCTCATGAGTTTTTCATCCATCCCCATGAGTTTTTTTATCCGTCCCTGTTGTTGTACATGAAGAGCACGAGTAGAAGAAACAACTGTTCAGTAGTGCAAGAGTATAACCAGTCGCACTTATGTACGACAAGCCTCTTCCAGAGGTCCAGCCAAGGATGAATGTAAAAAAAAAGACCCCTATTTTGTGCTGTGTTAATTCAATTTCTCCACACCCCTTATAGCTAATTTTGGGTTGTTGATTGCAAATATGAACTCAAAATTTGCGGAAAAGAGTTTGCGTAGCAAACAAAAGGTTTCTTGCATTTTCCCCAGGGATAAAAGCAACCGGGGTTGGGGGGACGGCAAAACCACCTCTGCAAGAGGCTAAAGCGCGACTGTATAAACCCTTTGTTGTTATTATTAAGGTGATATAGCCCATCATTGTTCACTACCCAATTTTGTTTCCCTAGTTTTGGCCCCTATTCCGCTTACTGCAACATCCAAATCCATTCATTTTTTCTGACAATCTTGGTGCATTAATGTCAAAAGAGATGATGTCTCAATCCTTCATTGGTGGGAACCAAGTGCTAATAGACACATGTTAAGGCGGTAATGGGTTGTTTAGGGGACAGTTTTGATCCCACCCTAGAAACAGTTTTGTCATTTCAGGGCAGACCACTTCAAAAATTCACAAAAATTACAGTTTTAATCAGAAAATTATAATTCCACTTGGGTTTGTTCCGTGAAACAAGCACATCTATACCTTAAGACACGCTATTTGTTTTGTTTGTTTGTAACATTGAGATCTCCCAAACCATGTGTCCCCCAATTGCGTGCTTGGAAGAAGGATGCACCGGCTTGGTTTTGTGGTGTTCGTACATACGGTGTGAAAGTTATGCATTTTTGAGGGGTTTTTTGTTCTAGAAAATTAAAAAATTATTTTTACTTTTGTTTTGACTATGGCAATGCCACAAGGCACACTAGCCTATATCGTAAGACAAGTTGTTTGTTTTGTTTTGTTTTGTTTGTTTGTTTTGTTAGTCACGTTGAGATCTCCCGGACCGTGCGTCCCCCGATCACATGCTTGGTACCGTCGAAAAGCCCTTGGCAAGTAAGGGTGCACCGATTTTGTTTCATGGTGTCCGGACGTACAATGTGAAAGCTATTGAATTTTGAAATTTTTATGAACTTAAAAAATTAGAAAATTACTTTTACTTTTGTTTTGGTTGTGGCAACGGCACAAGGACACACTAGCCTATACCTTAAGATAGGGATGTTTGTCTGTTTTGTTAGTCACGTTGAGATCTCCCGGACCGTGCGTCTCCCGGTCACATGCTTGGTACTCTTGAAAAGCCCTTGGCAAGTAAGGGTGCACTGACTTTGTTTCATGGTGTGAAAGCTATTGAATTTTGAAGTTTTTATGAACTAAAAAATTAGAAAATTACTTTCACTTTTGTTTTGGCTGTGGCAACGGCAGAGGGCACACTAGTCCCTCTGAAAAACAAGATGCCCCTCTTGAGTGGAATTGGTCCCCAGATGTTCAGATTCCAAATCAGGGTGGTCATAGGCTTGTCTACCTTAAAAGTGTCTGCTGCTGGCTGCACTGCTGCAGCTGCAGTGGGCTTTTTTTCCGGGAGGGAGTCCTGGCTGCAGCTGCTGCAGATTCCCAAAGCAACGGAGGGCAGAGGACCAGCACACCTTCGGCCCAGTCGGCTCCTCTCATGAGGACCACTCAACCAGAAAGTGTCGTCTGTCGCACCATCATAACAAGGAAGGAAGGGAGGGAGGGAGCGGGGGAGCCATCATGGGGCCTACCCTAAAAAGCACCGCGGTAGGTCGACAGCCCAGCCGGGGACCAGGGGGGGAGGGAGGGTTCCGTGGAAGTTCTCTGTCTGGAATTTCTCTGTCTGGAGTTCAGTCAAAGCTGCTGCAAGGAGCATCTGGATCCCCCGTAGGCCCGTACAGACACGCAGTGGGAAGTAGAGTGGCCCGCACTAATTTCTCCAAGCTTCTATGCTATAGAGAAATATTTGTTCCAAGGGTACTTGACAACTAAGGAGGTTGTGGTAATTTCCATGAAGCAAGAACCGTAGGTGTGGGGGTATGCGTTGGTGCCGACCGGGTCAAGGCTTGGTTCAAAGAGTTGCATGAGCCTCCACGTGGACGAGCGGGGTTGAGTCATGAGGTAACTTTTTGGGGGTGGCGGTGGTAAAGAATGTGATGGTAGGGATATCAAGGTGGCCTACATGAATCTTTGGAATTTTTATGCTATAGAAATACTTATTGGGTACTTGACAACTAAGGTTGCGGTAATTTCCATGAAACAAGAACCATAGGTGGGTGGGTGCTAGGGGGGTATGTATTTGTGCCAACCGGTTCAAGGCTTGGTTCAAAGAGTTGCATGCGCTTCCATGTGGACGAGTAGGGGTGAGTCATGAAGTAACTTTTGGGGGGGTTAAACAATGTGATGGTAGGGGTTGAGGTGCACAATAAGGGGAGGGTTTTTTTTTCGTAATTTTTCATCTTGGAATTTTCTGGCTTGGGTCAAAGTTGTTGCAACATCTCGACCCACACCTACCAAAGATGGACCCATTCGAGACACCCACACACTTAATAGTGAAACTCAGTTGCCTGCGACATTAGCAGGTGGTTTGGCATGGATTTGTTGACTCACGCTTCACCAATTTCGTCCCAACAAACTTTGAAAAATCACACGAAATTCATTTCTCGTTGGAATGCCTCGATTCTACTTCTAAGTGGCTTCACCTCTCAAAAGACGTGAGTTGGCAAACAGCTTTTCCATGGTAGCTAGATAGCAAATCTGCGAGGCAGCAAAGCACGAGGCATGTTCCCCCTTCCTGCAATTGATTTTTTTTTTTGCCCCTCCTCGTCCTGAAATCTTCCACATGCCAACCTGAAGGAGCCCCATCCCAGGCCCTTCAGTTTAGATATGAAATGCTTGTGCCTGGCCACCACAGGAATGGAATGATGAATCTCAAAGAGCAACTCTGACATGATCTGATCCCACCCCCCGGACTTTACCCCACCCACCTCGAAGAATGAACCCATTCTTAATTTTAAAAACTTATTGTATTTTATCACAGCATTTCAGCTGACAAGAAGCTGGGATTTGGGAGACTTCGGATCACCACCACACAAAAGATGGTTGGGAACAGGAGAAGAAGAAACATGGTCTGCATAGACTAGAGAAATGACTCATGAGGGCTAAAATAAATACGGTCGGTCAATATGCTTCTTCCCTCACTTTAATTTGAGGTACACATAGCTGGTGTTTTTTACCATTATAAAACGAAGGTGGGTGCGCGCACACACGCACACACTCCATCGGCCACTGACCCAAAATTGCCATCTATCTTCACTTGTTTCAAAAAAACAAATAAAAACCAAAAAAAACAAGGTGTTGCTTTGAAATACATCTCCCAAATTAATATGTATTTGTGTGGAAGAAATGGTTTTAGAAACCTCGACCAAATTCTTTTGGGAACCCTTCTTAACTTTTGTGTACGATACCTAAATGTTGTATTGTTTTGTGTGTTAGAAGTTCCTTTCACTTGCCAACAAGAAAGTTTGAAAATTTGACTAGTTTGATAATAGTAGTTAGGTATAGTAACAAAGGTGGTGGTTTGAAGGGGGGTAGACTTTATGTCATATTCATTGCATACTTGTTAAGTTTCATAAGTAGAAGATGAATTAAGATATTTACCTTAATACTTTGAGAATTTTTTCCTTTATTATTTTACACTTGCATAGTTCGTCTTTCAATTTTTTTTACCAGCAAAATATATGTGTTTTCTAACTTACTCAAGTTGATGAACAATGTTAGTAGACTCATAGAGTGGGTTTTGGCAATTTGTTAGTTACATAGAATGATGCTAAATTTTAGAAGTAGATTGAGAAGTTTTCTACATGTTGAACAAAATTATCCGTCTTGTTGAAAAGTCTTCATGCATCGTAACTTTTGATTTAGGCTCCCAATTGGAAAGGAGATATATCCCACTAAAAAATGCACATATCCATACATGTAAACAAATTCTACGAAGATTCATTCAAATTTGACTTTGTAGGAACCTACCCAAATCTCCAATTTATCATCCAACAACCACATTATTCTTTCCGGCTTAATAAAGTAGCTTCTATTTGAATAAATACCAAGTTTTGAACGAAGAGAATCTACATTTACATGGTTTAAATTTTTTTCCTCTTCTAATTGAAGGTAAGTAATTTCCATCGGTTTCTTCAACTTTTCAACTTTCTTCTTATTAATTTAAAAAAATATTTTATCATTAAATCTAAAGCTGAATGAGTCCATACGAAGTGGGCTCTATTGCAAGCCCACATGAATCTGACCACCACATACCTTGTAACAAATGATTGATTGAACGACTCCAATTCTCCGCGGATTTCAGAGATAAAGCTTTCGGATGCGACGACGGATGCTTGCGAAAAACTCGTTGCGATCGAGGTTCGAAAGTTGCGATAGCAATCCATATCAGTCACTCACAAGAACAAGTCTTCACAAACCCCTTGTCATATTCAACATGCTTGTGCCAGAATTGAGTCAGCTGCCACAATTCTTCGAAAAAGGGAGCGATTGATAACTTAGAGATCAAGTGGTCTTGATAAGTTAAGAAGTGGAGTCCAATAAAGTGGTCATATACAAAGTTTTTTTAAAATTTTTTACAAAAAAAACACACACACAAACAAACAAACATTGAAACACACAATGCCACTGACTGTGTCACAAGGACAATCCCATGATAAAAGACTTGTCCAATTCACCACGGAGTGTGTACCTCCCCGCAACCAACCGCCATGTTTTTTCGCTACTGTGCCTCGTCACCATTATCAGACTCGTCAAATTTTTGCTGGTTGATTTTCTTGGTGGCAAGTGGAACGGAGGGTTTCCAACGCATCAAAGAACGCGGCATTTGGATATTGTATGCAAAAGTTACAAACTGTCAAAGTTTCAGTTGTGGGTAGAGGTTCTGAAATCGCTTCTCTCCATGGAGGTACAACCTGATTTTTTCGGGAAATATAGAAAGAGTGAGGATGGTGAGGTTTTAAGGTAACAGGCTTTGAAATTGCATGGGCTCTAAAACTGCCCACATCCTCAAAATGTGCACTATGTGTACATGTTGCTTTTTCATAGCCTTCAGCAATGTACAAAGAGCGTACATTTTAGGAGGTGGGTGATTTTAGATTCTTATGTCATTTCAACTTCAAAATTTTATAACTAATTCCACAAAGCTCCAAAACATATGAAACGACTTGGGTTAGATGCCAATTCCACTTGTCTTTCAAGGAAAATTTACTGAAAATTATTTCAAGAAGCTTCGCCTCCTCCAAAATTTAGTTTCAGCTCTCAAGTGGATGATTTCTAAACTTGTTCCCTTAGACAAGGTAGGTGTGATTTGGGATGTATCTACATTAATTATATTGCTTAAAAGATGTAGTGTTTTTTCCCTCTCTCTATTTTTATATATAAATAAAACTTTATTCTTTATTCTTTTTTTCTTTTCTTTTTTTTGATATGTATGAATGAAAATGAAGTTGTTCCGAGGGGTAAAATTACAACATGGAGGAGTCACTCAAGTAAAGAACTTAGTTCACTTTCTGAATAAGAATAAGTTAGTTTACAGTCAATTTCAATTTTAAATGTTAGCATATCTGAGCTCACATACTACAAGACCAAATCATGGGAGAATTTGATAAGTTAGGTATCTTTGCCAAGACTTGACTCCCCATGACTCTTTATGGGAAAGAGTGAAACCAATGTTTACCCCTTAAAAGATGGGCCCTATGACTATGTCCTCAAACTCCATATCCTTCACTTTGTATGTCCTATTTTGTCACTATATATGAGTGGAATTTTTTGTTTTTGTTTTTCAATGAGTTGTTAATGAAGAGTTTTGAAGTTATTATGAATTTTTGAAAATTTGGTTTAGACTCTTCAATTTAGAAATAAATTCTATTCATTAGTTGAACTCAAATTCAAAAAGATTGTTTTCATAGCTAATACTTAGGTTAAGAGTGAGGAACTAGAAGTTGTCTAAATGAGTGATTTTGCATTGCAGTATTTTTGAAGTAATTAGAATATGGGATATAGTAGGAAAGGCCATGCTCCAAAAAATCATTTAAGATGCTTCAAGAATCATTTGAAGCTTGGAGTTTGTTGGAAACTAAACTTAGATATTATTTCAAGATTAACAAAAGGGTAAGTGATCATCAAAATTGAATGGATTACATCCAAATTTATTAGTGTAAGCTCTCTACCTACAAAGCCTCCAATGTCCTTGAAAGATAAAGTGAAGGAATTGTTTTTATATGAATATGATCCAAATGTGAATGACAATTAGTGTCACGTCTTAAAATAAATAACTAAAATGAAGGTTGACATAGATTATAGATTATAGATTTTGAATGTTTAAGTCTATCTATATAAAAATCTTCAACAAAAAAAGGTTTAGCAAGTAATAGGGAGTCTTAAAATAAACCCCACATCTCAAATTCTATGGCCCACATCTGAGAAATCCAAAGAATCATAAAACATTTAGCAAACTACAATGTACTTGTTTAAAATTGCTACAAATAATAAATATTACATCTGATTTTACATGTTAACCCCCAAAGGAAAAGTTGGTCACCAGGAAATTAGTCTTTGAGTATCGTGTAATTCGTTTACTTAAAAAAAATCCAAAAGCACCCATTGGAGGTCAAACTTCTATGCAAGACCTTCCCTTTTTGTACAAAATTTCAAGAATGGACATCTGCACTTCTATCCTACATAGAAGGATTATTTGTCCTCCTAGAGTTAGGACAATAAAGGCCCAATAATTAACATTACAATCATATTTAATAGATTATACATATAGTCAATTTTTTTAAAAATATTATTATAATTTTATTTTGTTTTATTTTGTTTTGTTTATTTTTAATTTATTGCTTTCACATCTTCAACACCGTTTCGAAAACTTGAAAGGCAGCCACCAAATGAGCAAAAAAAATATCTCAACAAGTGTGATTGAAGACACGCTTTGGGGCTAGTGACAAGGCCATGCTTCAGTGCGGAGCTGGACTACATGGTGCTGACATGGCAGGTGAGGTAGCTGAGCTGGATGGAGTGGATTCAAAGACTTAGTTAAAAGCACTTGAATGAGGTGTCATCAAACATTTCCATCTCCTTTGTGAGTAATTCTTTTGGTCTTCTCATCATCACGAAACCCATGTTGCTTCTTTTACAATTAATTTGGATGTCCATACTTTTAGAATTTTTGGATAAATGTCTTTCTTATTTAACCCTTACAAAAGGACCATAATGCCACTACACTAAAATTGGTAAATAGTGTTGGCTACACTAATTATCAACAATAACACTCATTGTGATTTACAAGGTTAGTGTTAGAACATTATTTACCCATTCTAACCCTATTTTAGCTCTATAGTAAAATTTGGTCATTTCAACATTTCTACGAGAGTGCATTTAGTGTTAGATGGGAACAAAATATAGAAGTTGGAATGGTAATATAATAAGTTAAGGCTATGATCTAGTTCACTACAACACTAATTATCACCCAACACTATTTACCAATTTTAGTGTAGATGGGTTGTGCAACATAATTTTTTCACCTCTAGTCCTTTAGGGGTTAATATAACATTGTGTACCATTGCGGTAGGGGTGGGTTCTATTTTTCATCCTTGAGTAGGGATCCCCTACAATAGAAAAAATTATCTTACATGGTTCCTCAATGAAACTCAATCCTTGAATTAACTCATATTAAGTTCCTCCTAAAATATAACAGGCATAATCCTTTTTCAGCATGGGGATTGGAGGTACAATGCTATGAACGTGTAGAGTGGGATTATAGTAATGAGTATAAATGGCAGTAATAGTTGGGAGATTATATATTAGTCAATTGCGTTCTATAAATTGATTTGAACCATTATATGTAATTTGAAGAAAGATTTTGATTTTAACCCCTACAAAACCAATTTTCCTATATTGGACGTATGAAAGTTTGGACAAGTTCCTATGAATCTAATTTTTCACATGATTTGAATTTGAAAGGTAAGATAGGAAACAATTTAGTTTTTATAGAAAAAGAATTTTTCATTCAATCAATGCTTTGAAAACAATACTTATCCCACTCAAAATAGAAATATCTGAATTCATGCAACAAAATATTAAAATAACTTAAATTAAGTTTATATTAAGATTATCTTTTTATAGATTATATTTTATCTAAATGGAAGACTTAAATTTTTTTTCCATTTGTATTATTCATGTGAATGTTATGAAGATTCTTATTTTGTAGGCAATTAGAGTACCTTCCAAAAATAATATGTAGAATTTATTTATAAACTCAATTTTCATGATTTAACCAAAAAAAAGGTTCTCAAGGTTTAAATTGATTTCAACATTAGTAGGATTGATGTGCTCCAATTCCATTTTAGTGAATTGTTATGGATTTAGTTTTTTTTCCATCTTATTACTAATTTTGAAAATAAAAATTTTAAAAATAAAAATAAAAGCTTTTTTTTTTTTTTTTAAATCCTAAACTTTCAACTTAATTTTCCACTATAAAGCTTGAAGCCTCAAAACCTTGTAATGCAATACCAAAAAAGTTTTAAATAATCATATTTTGAAATGTTCAAACAAAGGGTGCAAAATAGTGTATTTCAAAGTGGTTTTAGATAAATAAAAATTAGTCATAGAACTTTAGGGGTTGAATTAGAAATATAACTAAGTGAATCAACTCTCTAATTTGGGTTATAAGCTTTAAATCAAAGGGTAAAAAAGGCCCCCCTTCAATGAATGACTTCATACACAAAGATACAAAATACCATTGATGAAGAAAGTAAAGAGGTATTATATAACAGATGGATACGCTATCATTTATGAAAGTTTCAAATAATATAAATCTATCATGATTCAAAAATTATGAAAATCATATTAATATATTTACTTGAATGATTTCAAGATATTCTAGTTTTACATTTAACATGAATTGTTTTTTTTTTAAATTCTTACTGAAAAATAAAAATAGTTTCTATTGTTGAAAACAATGCACTCTCTTGGATACAATACACAAAAGTTTTAATTCAAAGATCATAGCTTTGCAAGTCTTTGTTTTAAATTAATGACTTCTATACCAATGAGTAAATATTGATAAAATAATATCTACTAGCTCCCATTTGATTTAGTGGCCCTATTAGGTCCCTCATAATTTTGAATGTCCCTATTTAAAACTAATCCTCAAACTAATATAAAAATTCACAAGCTTATAAAATTGGTTGAAATGAAAGGAGGTAAAATCCACAAGCTTATAAAAATTCACCAGCTTATAAATTTTATGCTCACATGCTAGTACTCCCCGTTTGAAAAGTACCCACATTATTTATAGAAGTGCCCACTTTATTTGTAGAATTTCCATAGATTAAAAGAATTCATTGGGCCTTTTTTTGGTGCTTTGTGCCATAAATATGCAATGAGAGAAGCCATCACATACACGGCATTGGTATAATTGTAAAGGTTGAAAGGTTTAAAACATAAAGTAGGTTCAGTACCAATGGGATATCATATGAATGTTGTAAAAATCTCTTACCATGTAGTAAAGGAGGACCACACAAAAATTGTCAGGAATTTCATCAAATACAATTCTGTGAACCCAAAAAAAAATTAATTCATGGTTTGTGTCTGAAGAAGAGGCATGTGAAGCCAATCATGTTGAATTTTTAAATGATCTGATTCGCTTGTTTTATTTGCTGGCCTTGCATAAAATAATGACAGTGAATTGTAGCTTCTGGAACCCATTTTGACAATTGTTAGAAGTTCTGAGATTCTTGAGATCTTGGGAGTGGTGCAAGTGAAGTTACACAAAAATCACTTGAATCACCGGCCATCTATTACTGCATGCATCTCATGGTACGCAAGGTTTTTTTAATTCTTTTATAATATGAAGTACACATCATCAAAATTACTTCTATTACAAAATCCGTCACGTTTTCATCTTGGAGAAACATCATCCAAATATTTCATCCAAAGCTTTTTAAAGAAAATCTAGAGCGCAACGAGCATTCTTGTGATTTGTCATGCACATGTTTCCCAAGTTAGTTGCAATAAATATATATGCGACTAGTGATTTTTTTTTTGAAAGCAAAACATAGACACCATGTGAATATACAAGAATCGAGATGAATATACAGTAAGGTTGATTAGCCTATTACCACCCAGATTTATAATTTGGGTATCTTGTGCAGTGTGCTTATTGTTGCTTGTTGATTTTACCACCTAGATTTTGAATGTGGCTATCTTGTGCAATGTACTCATTGTTGCATGTTGATTTTTCAAAGAAAGAATTACTTGAGTGGACACCAATATGAATGGAATCATATTCATCCAATAAGAATTGAAATTGATATGAATTTTGAAACATGTTTGGTGCAAAAATATAAAATTATTATTGGGTGGGGGTCATGACCATCTTAAAAAGGTTCAAGTTTAGTGACCCGCCATCCTAATCCCCATTTGGTGAGTGTTTTGAAAGCACAAGTTTTACATTCTAAAAGCACCTCATTAATTGCCTGAAGTTGCAATATGTGCAGTACAATTGGTCAATCTTTCATTCCCATAAGAATGAGTCTAGTTTATTACTTTATTGACTAATTATTTATTTATTTAAATGAGAGCATTTCATCAAACTTCTTTGATAATTCTAAAAAAATTCATCCATGGTTAGGAAATACATTATAAAAATAAACAACTTCATACAAGTGTGATGGAAATATCATGGCAATGCACTCAATTTGTTGCCCCAAAGTTTGATTTTTGATCTTTTAAAGTTCATACTAAAGGTTGTTAAATTTTGTGCAATGGTTGTATACTGATTTGAAATATGTGAGATTGGCAAAATTAATGACAATTCTTGAGGTAGAGGGACTTTATATTGAGTCTTTTAGAATGAAAAAAATGTAAAAATTGGTGCAATAAATTTCAAATTTGTAGGCAAAATAGGAGTTAGAAATAATTAATTTTCACCTTCAAAAGTCAAAATATTAATTATATGCATATGAAGAACAAACTTGAGTTGATACTATAATTGACCTTTCTAACCAAACCTTACAAGATATCTCTAACATGATGGAAAAAACAAGGATATAATTGATAAATGCATTGGATGTAGCTTGTGAATAAACTTCAAAGGCATAGATTAAGTAGATATTTTACTCAATAAAATTGGAGTTGGAAACATAGGAAGGCCCCTTTACCTTAATGAATTAAAAACATCCTTAGATCATTGTCAAATAATGCTAAGAAGATGACTACTGAAAAAATTGGTATACTTCAAAAATTGTCATAACTACTTGAATATTACAAATGTTCATTTAGACTTGGACACAATGTGAAAAAGTACTACAATATGCATAGAATACAATTTCAAAATTTTTAAACAAAACTTATAACTTTTCTTAATTTCATCAATCTCTTCATAAACACCAACTTTTTGCACAAGTATAAAATTCATGATATTTTCAATTAGGAAAAGAAAATTCTTTCATTTTTCTTGTAGTAATATATCCATAAATGTTTTAATAGCTATGCAATTATAAGTCTCATGTTGACAAAATAAGTTGTAAACACATGTTAAAAAAGAGATTCAATAATAAAAGCTACATATTCATTCATTTTTATATAAAAATTACCCTTGTACAAATACAACTACAAAACCAAATTTAAAAAATTTTAATGAAAAAATAGACAATTTTTCTTTCTTGTTCGGATTACTTGTTTTTCTTTCAAAACAAAATAAAATTGTAACTTTCTTGATATTTGTTGAATTCACGAGACATGAAAAAGATGATGAGTAGAATCTACACAAAAATATATAAAAAAAAGTCACCAAAACCTACCCAAAAATGCAAAAAAAACATTTTGATCAATATAAGGCTACATTTTTTTTATTACCTTGCTTTGTAACTATTACAAAAAATTCTTGAAAATAAATTATTTGTTTTATTTCAAGGTTTGGAAGGTATTACTTTTGTCTACAAAATCTCTGCATCATGTCATTTAAAGGCCAAATGAATGATGATTGATAATATATGTCAATATATAGCACCAAGAATGTCTATTAACCATTAAAAGACCACGCAAACCATTTTGGGTTGCATAAGGGACAATCAAGAGAATAATATAAGACTGAAGATGAATTTGTTTTAGAATCATGATGAATGGTTTTGTGCATGAAAATTACGCATTTTGTGGGAGAAATTCAGATTATTTAAATAGGCCAACTAGGAGTTAGGAAGCTCTATTGAGCTTCCACAAAAAACATACAAAAATACACATATTATTATTGTAAAAAATAAAAAGATTAGGCTTGGGCTGAGGTTATAAAAAAGTCAATTGAGAATTTGCTTATAAAGAATTAATAATCTATGAATATTAACTTCATCCCCACACAATTATTTTGAAAGAATGCTAGATGGCAACCTCCATTCTTAAAATATCAAGACTATACAGTAAAGTACAATTTGAAATATATATAAGATCTCAAAAATATATACTCAATCGTCTAAACAAATGCATATGTGCATTTCCTAGTTGTTTTTCCACATGAACTAATTCATGAGCATAAAAAAATATGGAGCATGGTGAATATTTAGATTTTTAAAATTTATCATGGTTTAGCTTGTATTCTTTATAACAATATTCTATGTAAGTCCAAAATTTTCATAAGTCTACCACTCTTTGCAAGAGCTCTAGGCTTCAATATTTGACTAATGTTTTTTAATACAAATTCATTGGAAAAACATTTCAATCATCTTCCAACACGCATGCCGCCTAAATATAACATGTTCATATATGTCCGTGGCCATCAATAATATAGAAATATCTTGAGAGTGGCAATGATGGTCTTGCATATTCATGTTTAAATGTGTTGATATTATAATCTTTCAATTGCCAAGGTGATCCTCTTCATAATTTCTTTAAATGAAAAAAACAATGATTTCCATCTATTGATACGGTTGGAAAATCTTGAATATCATTTCTTTCCCTCTCTACAAATCAACTATCTTTGTGACCCATATTTTCTTAAGTTTTGTAAGGAAAAACAATGGTCTTGTAAGGTTAATAATACATTCCAAGTTTCTTTTGAAAAACATTAGGAATTTGAATTATATTTTTTCCATAAACTTATATATACATACATACATATATGCATATATTTGAATTTTTTTATCATATGTATGATTTAGCTATATAAAATTAAACAAATAATATTTGAAGAAATATGAATAAAAAGGCAAAAGAAAATTGAATTTTTCTATTTGAATTTTTTTGTTAAAGACAATAAATATAGATTACATTCTATAGTTTTTAGTTCTCTATGAACATGAAATAGCTTGAAAATTGATAATTGGTGATAAATGTATCAATTTTATTGAAATTTTATGTCATATATAAATGACTAACCAACCTAACCAACCTAACCAATTTTCTATTTTTAATATCTTATATTTTTTTAAACCTTTTTTAAATCTAGTTTTAGCATTGAAAATCCAATTTTGAAAAGGATTGATTATGATTTTTGTATTCAAGATTTTGTACAAGGGTGTCCATTGTACTTTTGACTTTTGATAGTGTTGAGGGCTCTTGAAAATGAGTCTCAAATACACTAAATCTTGGAGAAAAAATCACATTAGAAATTCATCTAAAAAAATTGTAGAGTAGATTTTGAGAAGCCATAAATTGGTTGGGATTATGCATGTAAGGCCTTTTATTCTCGTATTTTTTGGTGATCAATTTTTTAGATTTGACATCTGAAAAGAAGATTGAAAAATTTCAAATCACTTTTGCAGTTTTAACACCCTCATATCAAACATTATAATCTTTCAATCCTAAGTGATATTATTGTGTTTTCTTTTCCCATGTAATTTCTAACATGTCTAGTTTGAATTTGTATAATTACAATTCAAAAAAATTGATAGAGCTTATCAAAATGTTGGCTTTTTGTTCAATTTATAGCAAATTCCAAGAAGTTCAAAAAAGGCCCTGGCATTTAGGGGTTAATTTCAAAATCAACACATGCAAATTTAGAAAATTTCTAAATCAAATGTTTTAGACTCTAAAAATACTATGCTAACTATTGTTAAATTTTTTTTAAATATATCATCTGGGTTACTTGTGCTTTAATTTATTTTCAACTAGATTGTAATTAACAAATTTTAATGATACTATTGAAATGATTTCTTTGTCTCATCTTTTATATTAACAAATTGGTTTGTCCTACTAGGTTGCTATGTACATTTTAACAGTCTAACAATCAATTTGTATATGTATATAGTGATTATTTTTAGCTTAATATTGGCTATTGTGGCAATTCCTAGTTAGTGGTAGAAAGTTTAAAATCTAATAGTATCCACAACCTAAAAATTTACACATTCATAAACTATCAATGTAGTGTGGATTAATATAGCATCATTGATTTAGTATCAAAATAAATTGTACAAGTTCAAGAATCAAGACAAGTCTATGCCCTAAAATTTCTCTAGAATGCTCTTAAGATTGTGAGTAAAATTAGAACAAAATGGAATTCATGGTGCTTTGTTTACCTCTATGAGTTGTTAAAGTTCAACTTCACATATATGCAAGAGATTTGAGAAGTAATTGTTAGAAGATTTTGAACCAAACAAAAATTACAATTGCTATTTAAAGACTCCAATAATAATAATAATAATATTTAAAATTCAAATAACTCAATAAACAATGGATTTTGAGTTCAACCTCCATCTACATTTTCTAGATGTATCCACAATGTTGTAAAAATAACCATATGTTTGAATGTGTGTTTGAGTACATTAGGAAAGAAGCTTGAAGCCTCATCTCATTGTCAAAAGAAAGTTATATGCATTCTATTTGACAATGATAAGGGGCTTCCTTCTCAATGTATATGTGTGAATAACATTATATGTGCCTAGGATTATGTATTAAATTAAAAAAATGTAAGTGATGTAATACCTTGCTAGTGACCCAAGTTAGATGATCCAAAAATCTTGCACTTTAGTAATCTCTAATGTCATAGGGATCAATGAGAAGTGACCTCTCATTGCCCCATACAATAATACATATAAAAAATAAGTGCCTCATTGTCCCTTTATATTCTACTTTAGTGGATTAGAAAAAATATGAATTTATTGTTTACCACAAATGATTAAATTTGGATACTATGAATTCACATTTGAAATTAGAGACTCCAAGTTAGAGTAGAAAGCTAGGTCGTAAGCTAGAGTGGAGATTTTATTCAAATGGGATTAATGTAAAGTTTAATTTTTTAGTGTTTAGGGCTCTTGAAGATGAGCCTCCAATACATTGGATTGTAAGAGAGAATTACATTTTAAAGTTTACTAAAATAATTTGTACAATGGATTGTAAAATTTCTAAATGATCCAAAACATGTCTAATTTAAGTTTTTTTTATAATGATTGTCCTAACAAAGGTCTTGAGCATTTAGGGGTTATAAATGGGATCCTAGTTGGACTTCAACAACATGTAGAGGTTTGAGTTTTGAATTTTGGGGGCTCTAGAGCAAAGGGGAGAAGGCTTGATGTCCATATAAGCTAATTTGAGGAAGTTTGAGTAGCTATCTTTCTCAAAAAGTGAGTTGGCGCTATTGAAATGGATCCTCTCATAGTATAGTTCATTGATTATTGACTATCCCACATAGTACCTCTTCCACGATTTCAAATTTGCAAAAATCTACTTTCTAAAAAGAACCCCATTCACATAGGAAAAAGATGAAACACCACATTTTTTCCTTCCCACTACATAAGTGGCCATAGGGGATTGACTCCCTTATTACCCTTGCCAAAGATAAATGTAAAAAATTGCCTTCTATCTCGTGCCATATTTTTTTTTTGCATTTCATTACCTCACCAATCTAATTCGCCCTTGATTGCAAATATGAATTCCAAATTTCCAAATTTTATCATAGGTGAAAAATTAAAAATTCTAGAATTTTTTCCCAAAGATAATCCATAGGGGTAATGAGGGGGCAACAAGGGATCAATCCAACCATGGAGGATTGACCCCCTTATTGCCCCGTATTTTATCCTTTAAAAAAACACAGAATTTTTTAATTTGAAACCCATAGTAAATTTTCAAAATTGTAAAATTCATGTCTGAAATCAAAGATCGCAAAATAGTGAAAAAAATAAGGTTAAGTAATACAAAATTTACGCGGCACAAAAGAAGGGACATTTTTTTACATTTTACCTGGGCTGAGGGGGGCAATAAGGGTGGTCAATCCTTCCAGGCCGTCACTCCTTCCTGACCGTCAATTCCCCCCCCCCCCCCCCCGGGTGGGCCCTACACAAATATAAGCTCCAATGCGAGCGAGCCTCTTCACTTTCACTCTCTGCGGCCTCGGATGAAAGTCATCCACTTTCGCAGCAGCCGGACGGAGTGCTCAGTCGTGACTCCGACCCCATAGCCGTCAACCCCCTCGTGCGAACATTTCATCCACTCGAACGAACGTCATCCAAGCCACAGACAGTCGTCGTCGTGGCGGCCACTCTCACTGAGCTGGCTTGCAGCCACCACCCCCCAACCAGCTTTTTTTCTGACTGAAACCTCCAGTTTACCTTACCTTTCACCTTCCCCCCCCCATCAGCAACTGGCGAAAATTGCCTACCTTTCTTGAGAGTTTCTTCCCCCGTCGCTCACGAGCCGCCCATCTGTGTATATTAAGCCCCCAACCTTCGCCTCATTTCATCACCACCACATTGATGCCTTCCCTCCTTCAGCTGATCTCCAACCACTCTGCTCCTGCTGCTTGGTATTCGCAAGGACGTCTCCTCAGAGGTGGAGCCGGAATCTCCCACATTCCATTGCTTTCGGGAGCTTTATTCTCTCACTGTCTCGTCGGGCCAGTTCCATCACAGCTTATTATTTAGTGAACAGCGCTACCCAGCTAGCTGCAGCAGCCACCTCTGGTGGTGGTGGTGCTGCTGCTGCTTCGTCTGTTTTTTTTTGGGGGAGGCGCGGAATCTGAAAAAACACTTGGGTGACCTTGCTGGAATTGAAGGTGTGAGGGAAGAGATCTGGCTGTGGAGACAACGAGATAGTGAGATATTTCGTTGTTGCGGCTTTGGGGACTTTTAAGACTCGCGCCAGCTTCTTTTGTCGAGCCTGGTTCATATCAGTTCCGTGACCTTGCGCAACCCAGCTGCAACCAGGCAGCTCTGGTTGTGTTGCTTCGTTTGTCCGGGTGTTTTTTTTCTTCCCCAGAGGCGTGGAACCTGGAAAAACAGCTGGAATTGGTGGTTGAGAGAGAAGAGATCTGGCTGAAAAAGACTTTAGACAGAGAGATAGACGTGAGTTTTTTCGTGTACTCGCCCGTTAACAGGCGGTGAACTAGGAGTTTTAGAAATCAGAAAAAGTCGGGAGAGGTGGAGGCTGGTTTGGGGGAAGGGGTGGACGTACAAAAGCTAAGTCGTGCTGGTGAATTGTTGTCAACGCTCAAGCTGTTGTTTGCAGCTGTGAGCGTAGATTTGTAGGTGGTGCATTCGTTGCTCTGTTTTTTTCTTTTCCCCACCTTGCTTTTATCGACAGCAGCAGCATGGGTGCCTGGGCGATTGCACTGCACGGCGGCGCAGGAATGATCGCTAAGGACAAGATGACGGCTGACTGGCAGACACGCACCGAAGCCGCTCTTAACGAGATCTTGGACATCGGCATTGCTGCACTTGAGAATCACAGCACTGCTATTGAAGCCGTGGAGCTCGTCGTGAGTAACGCCTTCCCACACCCTCTGGAATTATTTCTCCATTGAAAATTTCTTGCGGAGCTACAGTGATTCTGTTGAAAAATATCTTCGAATCTGTCAACCTGCTCATGCTCTAGATCCCAACCTCAGAATCGCTTCCAAATTTTGCTGTGGACACGGTTTTGTTACGATATCTGCACACGAAATTGCTGCATAGCGTTAGATGCATGTTCCTGTGGTCGCAACTCTGATTTGTGAAAAAGTGATTGTTAAGCGGTAGAATAGGAACATGACTATTTCTTTTCAATAGAAAGTTTTTCTAAAAGCTGAGTTGAGCAATGTGTCTTGCTGTAGGTGAGGGCATTGGAAGATAACACCCTGTTCAACGCCGGAAAAGGATCTGTACTGACAAACAAGGGCACGGTGGAGATGGAGGCGAGTATCATGGACGGTAGAACGAAGGATTGTGGTGCTGTCTCAGGTCTTTCCACTGTAGTGCACCCTGTGTCACTAGCGCGCTTGGTGATGAACAATTCTCCCCACGTTTACCTTGCCTTCCAGGGAGCAGAAGAGTTTGCAAGAGACCAGGTCAGTACTGCCGCTCCTGTCCTCACATTCACTAGTAGGGAGAGCAACTTACAACCAAACTCGGAACGACATTTGGGATAGCGTAAGAAACTCGTGGTTGTAACTCGTGAACAATGTCTTTGTAGCGCGGTACAACAACATTAGTATGTCGTTCTGACCAGTCCGCAGGATTATTGTTAGAACCTTGCCACTCTGCGCACTTGCTCACTCTGCTGCTTTAGGGAAACCTCAGTATTTTCACATGTGATAATCACAATGCCATCCTGCTACCAGATATTACGCAATGGAAACTTTGTCGCTTCCCTGAACCTCTATCCATATCCTTCTTACAAGTGTTTAACAACGTCTGTTAATTTTTTCACAGGGAGTCGAGATTGTAGATACAAATACCTTCATTACCGACGAGAATCGAGAGAAGCTGGAGAACGCCAAGAAAACTAATTCTGTAGTGGTGAGCCTCTTCGCTTTTGTCTCATATCCGTCATTCCTTTCCCACTGCGCTAATTGTTGACGCACACGGCAACTATATTGATGCTGACGTTGTTCATTTGCTGCTGCAATAGTTGGACTTTTCCGAGCACTCTCCCGAAGGAATGAATAGCAGCGACGACGAGTACACCTACAGTGAAGGCAACGGTGTCATCGTCCACGCCGATCATATGCACAGAGAGAACGGATACGCCATGACTGACAATCATGTACATAAAATCCATGGCGCTCGTCATCAGGCGTTCAAGGCAGAGTTCGAAACCGTAGGCTGTACAGCAGTGGACTTCTCCGGCAACTGTGCGGCGGCAACTTCCACGGGCGGCCTTGTCAACAAAATGACCGGACGCATTGGTAAGCTCCTTATCCTTGAAACTGTGTCCTCCGCTTCAGAATTTGCTTTCGAAACGTCTTAGACAATCGATCTTCATGAACCGCGACGTCTTTCACACCGTGCCGCATTGTTGAGCTTTTTCATCTCCTACCTCGAAATTGTACGCTCTGTGTTAGAAATTTCTCTCAAATCTTCTCACCTAATCGTTCTTTCAAGAACCATGACGTCTTTAACAGGGGACCGTATTGATAAGCTCCCTCCCTAATCTCTTATCTCAAATCTGTGTGCTCCGCATCTTTCTCTTTCAACTCTTTCTGATCTCTCATGAGCCTCGACTTTTTCTTTACAGGGGATACTCCCATAGTAGGAGCCGGAACATACGCAAACCATCTCTGCGGCGTGTCCGGCACAGGCCGAGGGGAAGAGTTCATCAAGCACACAGTGGCGAAAGAAGTGGCCGCGATCATGGAATACAAGGAGCTTCCGCTCGGCAAAGCGGTGTACAAAGTGGTTCACGAGAAGCTCCCAGAGAATATGGGAGGCTTGGTCGCCGTCTCCGCCTCTGGCGAAGTGGCTATGGCGTTCAACACCCCCAGCATGTTCCGTGCGAGTGCACAGGAAGGCGGCGAGCGCATGATCGGCATCTGGTGAACGCCATAGCTCGAGTGTACAGACAACAAACCATTGCCGCCACAACCTCTGCCTCTACAATTCAACATCCTTGTCCACATACATTCAAACATCCTTTTCCACAAAAACATTCAAACATCCTCTGCTCCAAAAACTCAAAAAGTAAGTGTTCACTATCTAGGTCATGGGGCTTAGCTAGTAGAATAACTCCAACAAAATTCTTATTCATGGTTCCTTCACCTTCAGAATTCTTCCTGCAATCTTCTCTTCTCTGCCACACCTCATTTCTTCTTCTCTTCAGAACAGAATTTGTGTCCAGAACAGGTCCTCAACATACTCTCTTCATTGACAACAGTCTTAGAACTACAGTGATCCTTCCTTCTTCTTCTTCTTCTTCTCCTCTTCCACACAAAGCCTGCTGCCCAAACTTTCCTAGACTGAGTAAAAACCCAACAGAAGATCCTTGCTGGTGTAGAGGGATTCCATCGTTGCTGAGTACATACATGCCTACTTATATATACGTATTTCAGGGTTGTTCCTGAGTTTATTTTTTCCAATGCAAGGAGAGAGAGAGAGAGAGACTGTAGCCTCCTCCTCCTTGAACAATTTTTGCTCTGTTACAGATTGAATTGTACAGCTATTAATTCATATGCTTGGCCATGGGGTTATGGCCATGACTTTAGTAGATAGCAAATAGTAGGATGCAGAAACTTAATAAGACTGCCACTGAGGGTAGAGTTTCCATCACTGAGTAGAATCTCTTACCGATAGTGCATCAGTGTGGTGGCTTTCTACTCATGACTCATGAGAAAAAGCTGGCCCTACAAATTCCTTGTACCTTGACATTAATTTCTTGTACTTGATAGTCATGACATTTTCGTATCTGGTACCAATATTGGATTCAATTTATAAAATTTTATATATTTATTATTATGTAAAACAGTGTGGGCTCGTGGAGCTTCATGCACACCCATCTCTTGGGCATGCAAATTGTCTTTCTGTGTAACTCACTTTTGCTGCTTTGGGAGGAGCACAACTAGAAGAAGAAGTCTGTGTACTTTTAAAAAAAAAAAAAGTTTTATCTATGAAAATGGATAACACTCCCTGCAACAATTTGCAATCTAGATCAAAGATATCTCAAACACCAATCTGCTTCATTTTGAGCTAAGTTGGAGGGAAGAAGTCTTCTGATGTATCCAGACACTATCTAAGGGAGTATGGCCTTAAAGCGACCTTTTAAGGGCTGATTCGCCTTTTTCATAGGTTTCCATGGACAAAAGGATTTTTTTAGCTCGTTTTTTGGAGAAAGGAAAATAGATGTGGAACACAACTCAAGTAGTTTCGTATTTTTCCAGGCATTTTTGAATTATTTATGAATTTTCAAAGATTCAGGTCATAGGCACCTATTTGTGACTGTAGGTGTCCCAAAATCTGTCCCCTTGTGACTTATAAAGAAATGTGTAGAAACCAAAGGCAATGATTGGCTCTTGCATTTAAAAAAACAATTTTTTTTAATTCATTAATGGACCAAAGAGGTCTATTTAAGATCACCTCCACAACTACCTACACGATAGTCTGAAGAAGAGGGGCGCTTTAAGGCCATACTACCTTACCGAAAAGATGCAAACATATATCCCATATGGTTTACAAGTTTCACAAATATTCACTAGGAATTAAAATGTGGATGTTGAGGTGGATTTCATATGTTGAATCCACGACAAGGGATTTGCTCAAAAGTTCTACAACCAATAGGAAAATTAAATGTGCATCCTGTGTAGAAATTTTGTAAAATCTTAACAACCAATGGAATAATACCATGTGTATTCCTTTTGGAAATTATGTGTAGTTTTCTTTGAAATTGACAATCCTATCACTAGGTACCTAGAAGATCTTCTAGGTATTAATTTATCAAACATCTTCTAGGTATTAATTTATCAAACATCTTCTAGGTATTAATTTATCAAACATCTTCTAGGTATTAATTTATGGAGGTTAATATACTCACTATATGAGACATTTAGTATCCTTGAAAACATTTTTCTTTTTCTTTTCATTTTAGATGGAGTGCCAAAGCCAGACGATATTAAATGGTATAGCAATGCTCCAAAATTTCAACATTGGCCCACATATTGGATAGAAAATGTCACATTAGTACATATAACATATCCATAATTCTGTTTTTATCCACAATCTAGTGATTTCATCCAAGATTTTTTTAATTTGAAGTTTTTGGCAATTTTTTGCCTTTTCAATACCATTTTGCTCTAAAAGCCTAGTATTGGGCCCATTACTTTGGTGCAAATGGCCGCCAAATTGCCAAAAAAAACATGTTATGTAAAAAAAGACTGTTTTTAAAAAAAAAAGGGGCCAAAGTCTCATATGATTCTTTCTCGGAATAAATCCCATAGTTACCCAATGGAAAACCATGGATTTGTTTTGAAATAAAGGGAGTATTATGTAGGAGATGCAAAAATAGTTTAGGCTTTGACATAGTTCTATAACATAGTGCATAATAGTGCATATTGCATTCTTCAATGTTAGTTTCAAGAGGCCTCATGTGATTTTAACTTTCATAACTTTCATTTTTTTAAGGAATAAAAAAATATGAAACAATTTGCCGAGGATGCAACTTCCATTTTTTTCCAAGGAAATTTTAATAAAATTTATTTTAAGGGGCCTAATAATTACCAAAATAAAAATGATCTCTTAACCTCTAATAAAGTCTCATTATTCCCTTGGGAAACAAAGTGGATTTCGAGTGGGTTCCTACAGTCTCAATTTTCATTATGATTTTTTGTAACTCTTTTTGAAGATAGGAAAATACAATAGATTTTTGGAAATATAATTTTTATTTCAATTGCTGCCCAAAATCAAAAGCTATGCCACCCTAAGTCCAAAATGGGGGTTGATGGACAACAAAAAAAAGGTCACAAAAAGCGGTCAAAATAAAATTTCCAATTTCTTTTTCCTCAAAGATTATTTTTTTTCTATTTGTGAAGTTTGATTCATTCTATTTGGATTAGTGATAAGAAAGTTATGTCGACAATCTTGTTTTTCAAGCAATTGAAGCATCTTCTTGGAAAATAAACTTATAGGATTCATTATTTAATAAGATTTTCAAAAAAATTCAAAAATCATTGTCTTAATAAGGTTAAGTTTTTTTGCTAGAACAATCTTACCATTGGTAATATTGTGCTTCAATTCCATCTATGAACATTTAATGATTTAGTTTTTCATTCAATTTTAGACTTTCTTCTTCTTAACAATTTTTTAAAGAATGAAAATCAAGTGTGGTTTTTTGTATAAATTTTGTGAACTTTCAACTCAATTGTTCAACATTTTTTTTTTTTGAATTCAAAATCTATTGTGCAAACATTTTCCACAAATGGTAGTCAAAATCATTTGAAATTTTAAGGCAACATATAAATATTTTTTTCCAACTTTGAATGTTAATATCTTCTAATGTGTATAGTCAAACCTTACAAAAAAATTTACCGCAAGATACTACAATTAGATTCTAAACAATAATAATGTTTTTTTAGGTGAACGCAACAAAAGTGGTGATTTTGAGTGATTTTTCAGAAGAAATTTCTTTTGTTGCAATCAAAATAAGTTATTTCTTATTTATCTAAAATTATTAAGATAAAAAAACATTTTTTTATACCATGTTTTTGTAGGTGAGGAAACTTTGGGGGCATTTGGGTGACGCCTTGAACAAACGTACCTTTGATATATGCATGATACAAAGAATAAACAAAGTTTACTTTTATTAAATTCAATGTTTTCTATGTGGATGGAATCCTCAACAAATACACACCATAGTAATTTGACATTCATGGTACAGAAGAAGTATATATGTTGATCAATAGGCATATCTTTTTCTTGTATATGTGAATACTTCTCACCTAAAATGTATCCCAAAAATGTATTCCAAAGGTATCATAGGAGATTTTCAAAATTGATGTATTTGAAGTGAACACCCAATTCTATGTGATACTCCCCTCTGTCCAAAAATAATCTTCCAGTTCCCCTTTATTTTTTTGTCCCAAAATGATCTTTTAGTTGTTCTATAATGATCATTTTTGTTCTCAAAGATTCAATGAATGGATAACAACTTTCTTGAATTCTTGAAATCAACTTAGGAACAATTTAAATTAGTAATGTTATTTTCAACCTTAATCCTAAACATTTTGTCCAATTAGAAGATCATTTTTGTACAAAAGGAGTGACATTTAAAAGTAACAAAAAAAACATTTCAAAGTCTATATGATAACACTAAAATATCAAAAAATGCCCCATTGTATCCCTTCCTTTATAAGTCTCTAAACTCTGCATTCGATGGAATCTCCATTGCTTTAATTCTTCATAGGTACATTCTACATTCCTTCTCTTGTATGTGTAAGTTACTCTATTTTAAGGGTTTGTACATGCAAATGCTTTCCATTCATGAGCACGGAGTCCCCCCCATGCATCGGAGTTGTGTGGACTTGCCAATTCCCATGAACAATCTAAATTCTTGCAAACCCTAGCACACCCACAAAAGACATCCTCTAAAGCTTAGAGCAGCCCCACAATAACATGTTGAAACAACACTAAAAAGCAAATCAATGGAGGACATCCCTCATTATTAAATCAATAATGTAGAATCTTTATGGGGCTGTTCTAAGCTTATAAAGTAGACCAACCTATTACCGTTTGCAACCCAATTCCATCAATAGTTTAACCCAATTCCATCACCTACTTTTTGGCCCAATTCCACTTACCCCCCCTTTCAAATTCTCTTCATTATATGACAAAATCAGGGATTTTATGACAACAAGGGATAATGTGTCACTCCATCAATAGAGAATATCTAGTACTTGATTGGTAGGCAGTTTTAGGTCGTTTATGGGGAGTTCATGACTCCACTCTACGACGACCAGTTTTGTGATTTCAGGGCTGACCACTTCAAAAATTCACAGAAATCACAAATTTGATCGGAAAATTATGATTCCACTTGGGTTTGACTCATGAAACAAGCACGCACCTCTGGAAAAATATTTTCCCCTCTTGGCATTGGCCCAAAGATGTCCAGATTTCCGAATCAGAGTGGCCATAGGCTTGTAGTCTTGCAGACCCTTCGTAGCTACCCACAGAAGACATCCTGTAAAGCACTATAGATCCTTGCAGGCCCTCGGCTAGCGCACTTGTTTGTACGTCGGGGACAACTTGTGCTCCGCGGGCTCTGACCACAATCATAACCATCGGTCACAATCCGGGGTGCCAAGGAGTCCATTAAAGAGGGAATTTCAGAAATTACTAAGGTAAAGGTAGTGGGCTCATGAAGCAACCCTTTATGGGCCAGTCGACCTTTTCGATGGTCTTTAGATGCATGAAATTATTTGTCTTTATTTTTCACTTGAAGAAAAATTGATTTGGAACCTAACCCAAGTGGTTTCATATTTTTCAGAGCATTCATGAATTACTTATGAATTTCCAAAGAATTCTGCCGTAGGTACCTATTTATGATCCCTAGGCCTTGCAAAACCCACACACATGCAGTCTGAAAACAAGCACTTTAGTATGCAAAAAGTAATAGACAAGGTTCCTAAATGCGAATTGTACTAAATTTAACTCCTAAAGTGCCAATTGAAGGTTGTTTTTTTTGTCAAAAATCACTCAAAACTGTCATTTCTACTCAATTCATCCAAGGCAACAAAAAAATAGTTTTAAGAAAATCTAACTGTAGGATCTTGTACTTTACTTGTATGAAATCATGTGGTAAAAATTTCATGAAGTTTGACCATATGGATTAAAAGATATTAACATTCAAAGTTTGAGTTGAATTTTTTTTTAATGCACATACATGTTTTCAGAAATGGACCTTTATTGGCTCTAATTATATCCCATATCAAAGTATGAACAAATAATTGGTAAATGATAAACCGCTCTTTCATCATCAAAGGAAAATTGATTACCCATTTATCAACCTCTTAAGGTCCATTTAAAGCCAGCTAGGGGATGGTTTGAAGAAGAGGGTTGGAATTCCAGCCACCTACCTTAACTCTGCCTATGGCAGTCCAAATGGGAGCCATCTCATCACAAGCAAAATTATACTAATGGTGTACATTCTAGTTTTTGAAATGTGCATCACTAGAATTTTTTTTGCCTGTCATGGGTTGGCTAGCATTTGGATTGTCATAGGTTGGTTTACCTTAACCCCCAAATGACAAAGAGGACAAAAAGTGTCCTCACACAAGTTGAAGTCCAGTTCAAAGTGTTGTAACTTTTGCATCCAAGGTCCAAATTCAATAAAACTTGTTGGGAAAGTTGTGTTCTCCCCTCTAGTTTGTGTGGCAAATATTTCAGATCAATCCTAGATGTACTGAGTTTTGGGGGGCCAATTGAAGTTCATAGCTTCAATTTGAGTTCACTACAACATCTTGGCATTTTGGGAGTAGAGTGAACTTTGGCAACCTATTTCTTCTTCATACAAAGTCCATATTCAATAAATAAAAAATTGGAAAAGTTGCGCATACTAGTCAAGTTTGTGAGGCAAAAATCTCATGTCAATCCAAGAAGTAATGAGTGAGTGAGAAGCATTCTAGTAGTAGTAGGTTCAACCTTAGATGTATTTTTTGCAATTTTTTGACATTTCAAAGCTGTTTTTTAGACACAATGAGTCAATTGAATGAAAAAAAATTCACCAATGTGTTTGTATACTAGTTTTGAATCCTTTTGTAGTGTAAAGTTTTTTCATTTGAGTTGGTTTAGAAAACAAATTTCACCTCCAAATGTGTTTTGTGGAAAATTTCAGCATCTATTTTTGACACTAAAACATTATGATCTTGCAATCTATATAGCCAAATGACTTCAAATTTTGTAGATATCATCTAAAACATATACACTACAAGATTGTATGGTTGAGATTTGTATAATTTGAAGATATATCTAGATCTATAGAGCTTCAAAAGCAATGATGTTTTTGAACCTTGGATATCAAATATCACTTTAAGGTTAAAGCGTAGTTGGCTGAATTCTGGACCCTTGGTAAGGTAAGTTGGCTGCTTTCATCACCCAACTCTGGCCTCACTCAGTCCATGAGCCTGATCAATTCATTCTTAAATTAAACTGACTGCGTAACGTCCGTGCATGTGCACGTAGCTGATCAGTTTCTGCACCTCTGAGGACATGGTACACACTGTGACACACACAGTGACGTCACTACTTTTCTTTTACCTACTAGCAGACCCATAGTAACAAAATATAGAAGTTGGAATGGTAATATAATAAGTTAAGGCTATGATTCAGTTCACTACAACATTAAATATCACCCAACACTATTTACCAATTTTAGTGTACTTTTTACCTCTATAGTAGCTGACCCATTTCCAACCATCACCCCATTTCCAATCTATGCTATGGGATGGCAACCCATTTCCAACCACTTAACCCCTGAGTGCCCAGACCATACTTGCTAAAATTCAGACCCTTCTCAATTCATTCCAATCAAACTATCACGTAAAATGAGATCCACATCAATTGACTGTACTGATTGATGGTAGAGATAGGGCCGGAGCTATAGGGAAAGGGGCACATCCTTTGACTGTATCATTAAAAAGATTATAATGGTCAAACAAGGAGATCTTTGAGTTTTGAGAGGCCATATTTGAGGCATTGGGGCGCTCAGGGGTTAAGCAATTTCGCATATTTGGAGCGCAGATTTTTTGTGTGCGGAAATTTTTCCACGTACAGAAATAGAGTTTGGAAGGATTGCATATTTTCCCAGAATTTTATTACACGAAATGTATTTACTATGGATTTTTTAATAGAAGATTCTCTAAAGCCTATAATGATTATATAGACCTTTCTATTTCTAACCATAGGGCTAATTGCAAAATCAATCTAGGATTGGTTGCAATATTGACAGCCTTGTAGCCAATCGTAATGCGCGACAACTACTCCTCGATCTATGCCACAACTTCACAGAAATAGGGCGGTCTATAAGTTAGAAATGGAGTGGTGGTGGTTGGAAATGGGTCGGCTACTCTAATGTGTTGTAAAATGGACCATCTCCTTCAAATGGATCCTAGCTTTAGGAGTAGAATGGAGATGAGGTGATCCTTGAATGAACCACTTACGCATTTAAGATTATTTATTTTTCTATTGCAAGAGCCAATCATTGTCTTTGAATCTGCACATCTCTTTACAAGTTGCAAGTGGACAGATTTTGGGAGACCTACAGTCAATCGGTCATAGATAGGTGTCTATATTCTTAATCTTTGAAAATTTACAAGTAATTCATAAATGCTTGGAAAAATACAAAACCACTTGTATTAGGTTTCATGTCTATTTTTCTTTCTCTGGAAAATGTTATAAGAATATTTTTGTCCATATAAAAAAGGCAGACCAACCTTTAAATGGGCGCCTTTAGAACATACTACCATATAGACTGCTTTCTTTCCATGAAGTTGTGCTTTCTTTCCATGAAGTTGTGCTTTCTTTTTGTGAAATTGTGGTGGAGTTCAAGAAGTAGTTGTGGCACATTATGATTGGATGTAAGGTGATCAATATTGCAACTAGTCCTTGGTTGATTTTGCAATCAGCTTATGGTCAAAAATTGAAAGGGGGGACGTTAAACCCTGCCCACAAAATAGATCCAATAGACTTGAGGGGTGCACTTAGTTTTGCTACAATAAACTACGTGCAAACAAATGGTTTCTAACAAACTATAATTTTAACTTCAAATTTTGAGCATTGTTTACTAATGACTATAGGATTCTACTTCCAAAATTTTCTAACTCAAATAAAATATGGAATGATTTCTAGAAGAGGTTAAAAATGCACTTAAATGGCATGTTTTTTTGACTCAAATATTTTTAGGAAACACATTTAGATGACCATTGCATCAATATTCAACTCAAAATGAGCTTTCAATAGAGAGTTATTTTTTAAAAAAATTGTTCATTTTTTAGACCATTTAATCTAATATATTATAGGGGTGTGAAAGTTATTTTTCAGTTCTACAATGTATCTTTTTACTTCAAAAATTTGTAACTAATTATTATTAATAAATGAAAATATCAATAATTCAAAACATAAAATTTTAAATTAAAAAAATCTATTCATATTTTTTTTATTTCATTTTATTTAGAATTCAAAAAGTATATAGGGGGTTCAAAGTTTTGTTCGCACGTGGTTTTTAATAGACACTCTAAGTGACCCCCCTGAGCCAGTAGATTGAATTTACCTTGGTGGAAAACTCAAGAATTTTTTATTTTTCACTTAAATTTTTTTTGTAAATTTTGAATTCATATTTGCAATCAGAGACTCAAATTCGTTAGGAAAGGTTTGAAATATATCCTACGTATAGCTCAAAATAGGGGGCAAGTTTTTATTTTTACCCTTGAAGAATCTCAAATTACCTTGTTGGGCCTACTTCGTGGGCATAATTTAGTGTCTTGCAATTGAAAGGTCTACATCGCCATTACAAGTCAAAGAGAATATCTTTCATTAAAAATTTCATAATAATTATATTTATATATAATAAAATTTTAGAAAAATATGCAATCCTTCCAAACTCTATTTCAGTACATGGCAAAAATTCCACACTCAAAAAACTTTGGCTCCAAATATGCCTAATTGCTTAAGTAGTTGAAAATGGGTCAGCTACTTTATTTGAAAGAAAAGATTATTTTGTGGAAGGGAAGTTAGTGCTTACAATATGTGATGAATTATATATTTTGTTTCATTTGTTTAAAAAAACAAAAAGTAGAATAATGTGCGTAATAAAATTGATTGTAAAGAGTGTGCAATGCAACAATGCTAGCATGTGAACCTAGAAATACAAGCCTATGAGCCTTGAACTTAGATATAAATAGGTGCTCTACAATTGTTGAAGGTATCTATAACATATGTACCTATAACCATGGAGGATGTTTATAACATATATATTTATAATATAAACACTTATAATATAAATATCCTATATCTATAGAAGGTGCTTATAACATAGGTACCTGTAACATGGACACCTATAATATAAATATCCTATAACCATGGAAGGTACCTATAACATAGGCATCTATAATATAGGAGCTTAGGTTCCTAGGCTCATGGGTTCAAAATCCTAGGCTTACAAACTAACAACCGTAGTATGCAATGAAGGACCATAAATTATAGTTTGAAAAAAATATAGGACAAAACTCCTTAAAGTAGTAAAAATGGGTTTTGATGGAGTTTGGTGTTGTATTTTTTTGTACTAATTGTACTTAAAACTTCCTTTGACACATGCAAATGTTGTGTTTTTGGAATTAGGTACCAATTTTTAAAATTGAAATGCAATAGTCACTAAAAGCGTACATTAAAATATACATTAAAGAAAGCAAAATATAACCTTACACTAGTGCTCTTGGTTTGTTTTTTTAAGCAAATGATTAACACAATATCAAAAGCAAGACATTAAAGTGGTCATATGAAGTGGATCCTATAGGTGAATTTTGTATTCTTGCAAGGTAATTGTAAAAAAGTTGCCTCCCTATTTTGTGATCATTGATTCTATGTTCTTCACCCCTCTTGACTAATTTGAGGCCTATGATTCCAAATATGAATTCCAAATTTTCAAATTTTATCATGAGTGGAAAATAAATTAAATTTATGATTTTTCCAAGGATAAATTCCTTCTATAGGGCCCACTTGGTAAGGTAATTGACACATTTTCAACCACCACCCCCATTCCCAACCACCACCCCATTCCCGATCTATAGATTGCTTTCTTTCCATGAAGTTGGGGCACAATCCGAAGAGCAATTGTGGCACGTTATAATTGGCTGCAACTCTGCAAGGCTATTAATATTCCAACCAATCTTTAGTCAATTACGCAATCAACCTATAGTTAGAAATAATAAGGTCTATATCACCATTATAGGTCAAAGAGAATCTTCCACTAAAAAATCTCATAGTAAAATTCTCCAAAAAAATGCAATCCTTCCAAACACTAATTCTATATATGGAAAAAATTATGCACTCAAAAAACCTACACTCCAAATACACATAATTGTTGAAGTAGTTGGAAATGGGTTTGCTACCTTAATATGACCATTTTAAAGTCCTACCTACTCCAAAGACTGATTTTCATAGTGACCACTGAGCCCGTCCTTTTAAGTTTAATCTTTGAAAGGCCCTTTGGGTCCTTCTATACAACCCATATTTAGCCATAAAACTCTTCAATTGTGTTTTAATATATGAATTGCGATCCATTATTACTTACGTACTATCATGATTATTGATTCATTTTGTACTAAAAAGTATTTGGTCAATGTTTTTCTAATTAAATGCCACTGAATTTATAATATCACTAGTAGAAAACGCAGAAATTTCTGTTGTTTCGGTGACGTTGTTTTGGTCACCGAACAACAGATTTTTGCTGAAATTTACAGAAATCTGTAAATTTCTGTAAATTTCAGCAGAAATCTGTTGTTTGGTGACCAAAACAACGTCACCGAAACAACAGAAATTTCTGCGTTTTCTACTAGTGTATGTTATGGTAAAACCACCCATAGTTGACCACTTAAGCAATTCCATGCAAGTTTTGGAGCAATAGAAAGGCAATGTAAAATTTCTACCATGTAGAAAGATAGAAATGGTGGGCATTGCCAATTTTTGTGATTTATTTTTCCTTGAATTCAATCAAATTACTATGAATTTTAGAAGTCAAAAGTTGGCTTAAACCCAATATATAGACTCTTCCAATTCTGATTGTTTTAGAACTACTTTCTTGCTCATTATTTCCTACTTTTTTATTCATTCCATCGGGACATGTGTCATGACCTTATTAGTCCGAACCTTGAAAAAGAGAAAAAAATCACATTCCAAGCTTTGGTTGGAAATAGTCACACCCTACAAGTTGGGTACGGGTTCCTAATTGAGAATGGGTGGTTCTACCATATATCAAAGGTCTTTTGGGCCCCTTGAGGTTTAAAGTAGAAGCACTAGTTGTCAACCACATCTAATGCCCAACTTGTAGGATGCACTATTTCCAACCTGAGGTTGGAACTCAAGCTTGAAATGTTTTTTTTTTTTGTCCTTTTCAAAGTTGGGACTAATATGGTTATGACACATGTCCAAAAGCAATGAGCAAGAAAGTAGGAAGTAGTGAATAGGAAAGTAACTTAGTTCTTCAATGATCAGAATTACAATACTCTAGACATTGACTATGGGTTGCCAATACTTTTTGGCTCCTAAAATTTACTATAACTTCAATTTTGAGAACAAAATTCTGCAAAAATTAAGCATCCCCATATTTCCTGTCTAACTACATGGGAAAAAATTTCCACCACTTCATACTCCTCTCCTTCGGGTCAAAATTCATTGAAGTGATCCACTAAAGTAGTATGCTTTAAAAGCAACCATTTAAGGGCTGGTCTGCCTTTTTCATAGATTTTCGTGGACAAAAGTATTTTTATATCATTTTTCAGAGAAAGGAAAATAGGCATGGAACCTAACACAAGTGGTTTTGTATTTTTCCAAGCATTTTTGAATTACTTATAAATTTTCAAAGAGTAAGAACATAGACACCTATTTGTGACCGTAGGTCTCCCAAAATCCATCCACTTGCAACTTGTAAAGAGAGGTCTGAAAATCAAAGACTATGATTTGCTCTTGCAATAGAAAAATAATTTTTCCTAGATGCATTCAATTGCTAAAGTGGTCCATTCAAAGATCACCTCATCTCCATTCTCCCCCTAAAGCTAAGGTCCATCTGAAGGAGAGGGTCCGTTTTACAGCACACTACCTTACTGGTGCTTCTACCTCAACCCTTAACCCAGTAACGCTGCCAGTGCCATTTTGTGGCGTTTGGATGACTACAGAATGGTGTGTACAGAGATCAGAAGCATTTTTTCATCCATTTTTTAAATTGTTGACCCTTCAAGGTGGGTTATGAAGATTATCCAATTGAGTTTTTAGTCTTGCCAATGTTTGTCTTTATCTAATTGAGAAGTTAGTAGAAAAAATGGATCACAAAATATACCATTTTAGTGCATTTGGGGAAGTTGTTGCTCCTTGCTCTAAATCTGGAATTTCTCCACAAAAATGATATTTTTTGAGTTTGAGCCAAACTAACAAAATGAAGTTCATCTTCTCTAGTTTTTACTCCAATTTGAATTTTGAAAAAATTCCTAATATTAAATGTATTTATTGCAATTTGAACTTTGGATGTATTTTCAAATGTCAATTAAATTTTAATTAGAGAATGACATGGAAATTGAGTTTATACCATAATGTTTGTTACTGTAGTATACACACATGGTGAATTTTTTTTATTTTTTGAAATAATTTTCTATTTGTGGTGATTTTTCTTCACTTTTTCTTCAAAAATTCTCAAAATAATCAATTTTTCATGAAAAAATCTAAAAAATTTGTAAAGTAAAGGAGCTGACATGTAATTTCAGCTTTAAAATGAATATAAAATTTTTCATTCATATTTAGTTGTAAAATGTTAGCAAATTGGGTGATGGGGAATGAAGCTTGAAATCAGCAGTCATGGGTTCATCCTTACTGGGTTAAGGGTTCTTCTAAAGTCCTCAGAAACATCAATGGGTGGGTGATGTTGGAGTGTGGTGGACAGAAGCCAGGTAGAAAGAAGGAAAGAATTATAAGTTGTAGTGATTATAAAAGCCCATTTCCCAATGCCACAGGCTGAGTGTCTCCCTGGCAGCACTTGATGTTTTCTTCTCTCTGGAAATGAAACATTCACTCATGAGGGCGGTGCTGGATTGGACACTGATGGTACCACACTTGGTTGGAGTTGTACCAACTTAGAACTTAAGTTTTGTGGTACAAACTCAACTCAGCTTCAGTTCAGTTGTTGTCGGTCCAGCTCACAATCAGTCATGTTGTTCACTAATTCAGTAGGAACATTACGAGGAGAAACGGCTCCATCCACATCCGAAAAAAACCCATAAGGGAGGAGGTCCATGAATTGTCCATTTAAATAAGAGGAAGTGAAACTGAATTTGGGGGACTGAGGTGAAGCTTTCTTGAAATGTTTTTCAGTGAATTTTTCACTTGAAAGACAAGTGGGATTGGCATCTAACCCAAGTCGTTTCA
Source organism: Climacium dendroides (assembly GCA_950106755.1). Lineage (NCBI taxonomy): Eukaryota > Viridiplantae > Streptophyta > Bryopsida > Hypnales > Climaciaceae > Climacium > Climacium dendroides. Next base: position 13,738,492 of record OX467092.1, read on the forward strand.
TGGTTTTTGGAGCTTTGTGGAATTAGTTATGAGATTTTGAAGGTGAAATGGCGTGGGGCTCTAGAATCGTCCCACCTCATCAAGGAAACCATAAGCCGTATGAGGTCCATAAATTGTCCACCTAAGAGGAGCTGAAACTGAATTTTGGGGACGTGAAGCTTTCTTGAAATGTTTTTGAGTGAATTTTTCCTTGAAAGACAAGTGGGATTGGCATCTAACCCAAGTTGTATTATGGTTTTTGGAGCTTTGTGGAATTAGTTATGAGATTTTGAAGGTGAAATGGCATGGGGCTTTAGAATCGCCCCACCACCTGAGAAGTACATTGTTTGTACATTGCTGGAGGCTATGAAAAAGCAACAGGTACAAATTGTGTACAAATAGTGATGAGGTGGGCGATTTTAGAGCCTGTGTGCTTTTAGAAAGGCTCCTGTTCACATACTTTGTGAGGTAAAATTGAAGTGCATTTGATTGTGACATGTTTGATGAAACATCCCATCTAGACTTTGAGGTTCTTTGAAGTTTGAACTAGAGAATCTAGGGTCAATTTTGGAGGCTATGAAAAAGCAACACGTACAAATCATGTACAAATAGTGATGAGGTGGGCGATTTTAGAGCCTGTGTGCTTTTAGAAAGGCTCTTGTTCATACACTTTGTGAGGTAAAATTGAAGTGCGTTTGATTGTGACATGTTTGATGAAACATCCCATCTAGACTTTGAGGTTCTTTGAAGTTTGAACTAGAGAATCTAGGGTCAATTTTGGGTGCACGTAGTTTTAGCACTTTTGGAAAGTTGTAGCTTCTTCATGTACAATGTTTAGAAAATGACAGCATATTGACTTGGCCAGGTACATTGTTCTTTTTATAGAGGGGGGGAGACAAAATGGACTAATGACAAAGGAAATTCCAGTTGACTTCCACTAAGATCCAACAAGAATTTAAAGAGTTTAATAATGGAAATTGTACAATGGATGCTTATTTGGATATTTTTGGATGCGGTCACTTTATGAGTAATTTATTCCTTGGAAGGATTTATTAGCTAACTAAATTTCCTCTTCAGTTGAATTATGATTTGAAATCATATTAGTTATATATCATTCAATAAGTTAGGATGGCCCCAAATCAACCCCATTTCAATGGCAACACTTATAATTGAAGTCAATTTTATATTTACCCATTCTAATATCATCAAAATTGTATTCAATTGCATTGTGGGATATGAAATATAGATGTAGAATACAAATAATATAGATATGGAAAATGGAATACATATGATATATACAATAATACAAAAATATATAGAATACATACATATCCACACAAAGTGCAGATACAAATTCATACAAATATATACAAAGTACATATGGCAATCCATATCTCAAATCAATTGCAGCCCAAACAACTTTTGGAAAAAAAATCAAAATATGCTTTTGGAAAAAAATCCAAATATGGTTTTGAAGTGGGTATTTCACATTCAAGTATAATTAATAAATAAATTCATTTCAAAAGTGTTACTTTGTTATGAAGTCGCCTAAGAAATGACCCATTGTGGTTTTTTTCCAGGATGTGGGCAACAATGCATGTCTTACATGACAGCAATGGAGTGAACACTGACCTCATTAGGAACTTCTGAGTTTTCAGTGTGAAGTCCATTGTAAAAATTGACTTTTTTTGCCTTCTGTAATAGAAAATATTTTTACTGCATTAGGCAGTGAGATGAGCATTACAGATTCAGATTTTAGTGGTCTTAAGGTAGTCTACAGACTCCTTTGGGCTCAATGCTTCAGAAATTTCTAGCAAATTCATACTTTGTCAAAAAAAATTAATTTCAATTGCACTTGCTATTTCTCACACTTGTACTAATGTAAGAAGAAAATTGAAAAATTTCAGCAACAAGATGATGCCAAACTCCTCATTCTGACCACAATGGGCTGGTTTACCTTAATGTATCTTCTATTTTGTCAAAATGAGTTGTAAAATTCCCTAACTGACATTCTCACTTCATAAATTGCTTTTGTTAAATCCAGTGAGTTTAAATTGACATTCCAACTCTGTAAATTGCATGCTAACGATAAAAAAAAACTGCAAAATTTTAAAAATCGTACCTTACCTGTTTATCTGGTTACAATCCAATTAGCAAGAAATATTAGCTGATGCAAATCAGTTCACTATTTCATTAAAGCTTGAAATGAAAACAATCTTATCACCGAGCTTCTTCGGAACCCAGAAATGGGGTGCCACGTGGTTCGAAAACTAGGGTATCTGGTCTAGTGGTATGATTCTTGCTTAGGGTGCAAGAGGTCGGGAGTTCGATTCTCCCGATACCCCCTTTTTAAAATTTTCATCGTCAATTCGCACCTTTTTTTTATTTATTCTGAAACTGTTGCTTAAAAATTATTATTATTATTTTTTATGTAGGTCTTGCAACTCACTGGTCGAAGAGAATGAAGCCAGATATATTTTTGCACAGTTCAATTGCAAACAAAATAAGGGTAAGAAGAAGAGTATTGAATAGCAAAGTATGTAAGGTGGGGAGCTCAATCTCCGAATTTACAAACTGGTCACATTCATCTTTGTTTTCCTGATCAATATACATCTTTTTCTACTTGTCTCATTTCAAAAATCAAAACCATGTTCAGTCTGATTAGTTCCCAAAATGGCTCAAAAAATGGAGAGTATATTGGTTCCTGTACTGTACATCAATCAATCCTCTACTGCTCAACAGATGCCATTCAATCACACAGGCTTCCAATGCTATGATCTCTCCAGGATGAGAGACTGGAGACGTCAATCCCGTCTCGTGAGCGATAGAAATTGCAAATCTGGCACTCACGAGAAGCTGTGTTGCAAACCTCCATGGAGTTGCCTCTTGTCCTTGGTCCAAAGCGATGAAAATTGTGCATCTAGCACTCACAGGAAGCTGCAAATAGGGCACATGATGCTGAAGAACAAGCAAACGTGTCGAGAATGTGCACACCACAGAGTATAACTGTACCTTCCCAACACTAGTGCTGAGGGATGAAGATTGTGCACCTTGCCATCAATGGATGGCGGGTTGAAGAACCAACATGTTGGTTAGGAATGAGCAAAAAATCTCGCAAGCCAGAATTTCTTCCGTTGCACGTCATGATGTCCACTTTGAATGTCTTGGACCCTTTTCCATAATCGTTAGTGATGACAACCTCCATGGAATACCTCTTGTCTTTGCCATAACAAGTGACGTAGAGCATGTGTCCAAGATCATTATCTTCTTGATGGAGCAAGAACACCTCAGGGCAAGCTTTCAGCACCACAAGATCATCCCGGGAATCCACATGGAAAGCGCCGAAGGTTAGAAGCTCCATATCAGCATTGTGAGGTATCACCCGTGCATTGTTGTGCTTGAGGTCAACATGGGAGGAGTATTTGCGGAGGCAGCTCTTGAATTTGCAACCGGGGAAGGGACAATTTAGCAGCAAAAGCTCGCACTCGTACAGCTCGTGTTGCTTTCTGGTGGTGGTCGTCAACACTTTTCGGCATCCATGCTTGCAGGGCATTCGGAGAGAGGCGATCATCTCCTCGATGGCTTTGTTTCTTGTGCGGCCGATGGGTTGGGAGCATTTGGGGCACTGCCCATTGGTGCGAGTCTTGCAGCAGATTTGACAGGCCAAATGGTTGTTCTTGCACTGCTTCCAAACAACCACCAAGTAGGTCAGCATAATTCACAAAGGTGGAGGGTACTAAAATCTTCGGGGAACTCATTCCATCTTCTATACTGACCTCCGATACCATTAGTAACTCATCTACTCATCCACTTGTTTGGAATTATTACGAATGTGAAGAATGCTTCTAGTGACGCAAGTTCCATCATCTATCTCAGTATTGTATACTCTTGCAAAAAAGAAGTCTCGCTATGAAAATATATTCATGGTTATGATTATTTTTCTCAATACCCACCGATTCAAGTTTAGCTTAAAGAAAATGAATTAAGTTCGCAACAGAGTACACGCTCTGCAATGCCAAATTATGAATCTCCTCACTGGTTTGTGACAGACAATATCAGCTAATCAGCTAATAAAAAGACTAGCACTTGCAGCCACAGGCCGTAGACAAGGAACGTACTCAACGAGAGTGCATCAGTGGAATAGAATTACCTGGCAAACAGGTGGAGAAAGTTGATTCTTGCATATAATGCAATCCAGAATGCGCTCATCCATATCATACTTAGGTTTCACGACGCGCTTCTTGTCATCAGATTCTGGACTACCATAGGAAATTCTCCTCCGGTCTCCAAGTCGATCTTTCACCGACGGCTTCACATCTTGATAAGGATCCATTCTGTGAAACCGATTTCTCCCAATCCTACGAAAACTCGATTTGAAATGGTAAGGAAATGGCAGCTCTTAGCATTGAGTACGTACCACCTTCATTTGAAGACGAGAAAACTCACAAGTATTTATATAACCCATAAACACGGAGTAAGTTACCCTCACAGACAAAGTGACAGAACAAGGTTCCAGGGTTTAAGGATCACGGTAAGCTTACAATGCAGTGGTGTAGAATTTCAACCGGAGGGACGTGCTTCTCACTGCCTTGCCTTGCAACGCAACAGGAGTGAAGCGGGCGAGAGCAAATAGAGAGAGAGATTTCATGCGTAGAGAACAAAGACAGAGTCAGAGAAAGATTTGATGTCTTTCATGCGGAGAGAGTAAAGAGAGACTGATCTGATGTTTTGAGGTAATTTGTCATGATTTGATTTTAGGGAGCTAAAAGAAATTAGCAAAAGAAATTCAGATTTTTTTTTCCAGGTAAAGACAAATGTGAAGAAATGAAGAGAGCAATTGAAATTTTATTTTATTTTGACAAAGTATGAGTTTGTTGTGAATCACATGTGAGCAAATCAATTTTAAAAAAAATCAACCAATTTTTCGTAGGATTGGGAGAAATCGGTAGCTCCTGTCCATTTTAGGACACCTTATTTTGCCATTAGAAAGGGAGCACTCTTATTGGTATTCCTATCGTCAAGTGTAGTCCTAATCTCATCTATTAGAAAGAATTTGTCATGGATTGATGTAAGACTCTAAGGGTATGTTTACACTTGGTGTTAAGACTTAAGAGTGCTGTTACTGAAGGTCTTCGGAACAAATTTAGACCTACTTTTGGACTAGATTCGCATTGCAAACATCACCCCTAACACCAAGTGTGAACATACCCTAATAGGTCATTCCTTAGGTGCCTATTGTAGGTGGTTTGCTTGTCAAAGGCTAGTTTACCTTTCCTATAGAGTATTTGCACCAACCTTATATTCATAACATTGTTCAACAATAGGCTTTGTTCCCTATTTAACTAGAAGAGCCATATATCTAGGAAAGAATGTCATGAGGTGGTCAAACCTTAATGGCTCACATTAGATATAATTCATTGTTTTCTACCAACATTTCTTGGGCTTCGGTCAACATTGTTTCCCAATCCTTATATGCTTTGTTTAACAATGTTATGGTTATTGTACAATCCAATGAGTCATATGGCAACTCAAATTAGAATTTCATTTATATAATAGACAATATGGCCAGATTAGCAATCACATAGACACACACAATTTTTTTGTTTTTGTTTTTTGTTTTGGAGAAGGAAGGAGTTATTTCTTCAATATTTATGTGATACTTGGGTGATACTTGGGTAATACTTGGTGATATTTTGTAATATCTGGGTGAGTGCAAAAAAGACTAGTCCTTTTTTGCATCACACTTCGAGTGATAGAGTTGTCATTGGCCACAACTTTTGGAGGTTCAAGAAAATGAAGTTGAAATTTTTTTGGGAGGTGGAGAACTCCATAGCCACGAGAGTCCGTATTTTTTAAGAATTAAAAAAAAATCAAATTCTAATTAATTTCTAATTTAGCTAATTTGTCACACTTTGTAGTTTAGGGTTTTTTAGTACTGGGGAGTATTCAATTTTGATCATTTTGAGCTGAAATTTTTATGGGCTCTTCCTATAATGTATTTGCATGATCCTACCAAAGGATTTTAAAGAAAACTCAATTTCAAGTGCGTCAGGAGCGCTCGAATAAAGGTCACTTGCGTGTTATTTTGAACAATATAGATGATTTTGGGGGGGCGGGTGAAATGTAACGAGGACAAAGTCTATCAAAATGGCCATTTTTTATTTTTAAAAATAATGGTTCTCTTTTTTTTCTAAAAATTTAAAAGTGAACTTCACTATTTTCAGTGAGAAACTGGGACCCCAGGCTACAACAGTACTATAAGACAACATCTAGTATTTGGTAATACTCCTATAGGACAGCAAATGGGGCTAATGTCAAAATTCCTTGGAAAATGTTGAAGCAATGCATTGTACAATAGTTAGACACTTGTCAATTGTAACCTCAATCTGCAAATTTATCAACGGTTCACAATAATTTCCAATTCTGCAGTACAGTATTGTAGTACTCATAGTACTGAGTCGCTGAAACTAGGTACTAAGCAAAACGCTACGAAAACTGGTGAGTCGTTCTTGCACTCACCCATCTGCATGAAAACTAGGTGATACTGTGTAATATCCACATGAAAACTAGGTGATACCTAGGTAAAATCTGACTACTAATCTTAAAAATACAACAATAATTTGGCTATTTAGCCCCCCCCCCCAAATGAAAATTTCCTTAACAAAAAATGGCCAATTGGTGGAAAATTGTATATGAAAAAGAACATTGGATACACATTTCACTTGAAGCCTCCCCAGAATTGATAGGAAGCATGAGTTCAAGGAAAGTTCATCAGTTATTAAGAAAAAAGCAATAAATAATAATACTCCGAACCAAGCAAGAACTAGTATTAGCAACCCGGCCGTGGATCTGCACTTTTATTTCTTCTTCATATAAAAAAAATGCTATAACGAAGAAACGACGGGATCAGGTCGCCGTTTCTTGAAGTCTTTCTTGGTCCAGTACGCTTTCGAGTCCTTCCAACAAGTCCATCGATCGCCTATTGCGAAACTCCAATTCGATCGTTAAAACTGAGTAGTGTTGACAACGCAGCCAAACCTGGGCGTGATATGTTTGCCGGCGAAGAAATCAGTGGCGGCAGCGCGGTTGGCAGCGTGCGAAGGATGGATCCCGTCCCAGTTCAAGTGAGCGAGCGTGTTGGAGCAAGTTGTTACGGTCAAGTTTACTTCCTGGTTGCCTACTTTTCCAACCTCGGAGCATGTCACTTTCTTGTTGAAGTTGTAGTAGCCTCCTGCGCCGCAGCACGCCTTGAGAGTTTCCGTTATGTCTGCCATACACATCACGAGCGAGCACACGTTGCTTAAGGTCAAGAAAAATGGCAAGCTCATGTCGTTGAAATGAAATTGCTACAAAAGAGTAGTGTCTTCTCTTCTTACTGTAGACTTGAGGCTGAAGATCAAGAAATGGCGTTACCTTGTCCTTGAAATGAAATTGCTACAGAGAGTAGTATCTCTTCTTACTGTAGACTTGAGGCTGTAGGTCAAGAAATGGCGTTATCTTGTCCTTGAAATGAAATTGCTACAGAGGAGCAGTATCTCTTCTTAATGTAGACTTAAGGCTGTAGGTCAAGAAATGGCGTTATCTTGTTCTTGAAATGAAATTGCTACAGAGGAGTAGTATCTCTTCTTACTGTAGACTTGAGGAGCCGCGAGGATGTCGGTGTAGACGCTGTAGTAATCCGCAAGGTAGTATGTGACGTTCGGATACTTCGATCGCAGTAAGACCACTTGTTTTTCCAGAGCTTGGTTATGTGCAATGCTGATCTTGTTGAGACTTGTTAGGCAACCGTAACTGTCGTACTTGTCGATGCTGCTGGGGTACAATGTGAGCAGAGCGGGGAAGCATCCTATAGGAGGCACGTTCACGACCAACACTTGCGTGGCTCCGAAATCCGCCAGGCCCTGTACAGTACGTACTCACTATGAAATTGTAAATGTATTGATCTCGTTCGTAATATTCTGATTCAAATTTCTTAGCAATTTACAGATCGAGTGGATGAGCTAATTTTGTGAGGTTTAGGAAGACTGTCAACATTGCCTCGGAGTTTTTCCTCTCAGCGACGCGTCAAAGTAGCTTACCTCGAGCAAATCACTGATTGCAGACACAACCGTTGGCACGTTCCTAAGCAGCTTTCTTCTTGTAGATTTCTTGTAGTAGAGCGGGAAGAAGTAGTCTTGGAAACCAGCTTGCACCATGTACATGGAGGTGGTGAGCGTCGAGACTTCTGGCAGTGATTGGTTAACACCTACGCACACATTGGTCAAGAAACCAAGTTACGAACCAATTCATATTAATCTCTTCATCAATTTTGTGAAGACACAATAGATATGTTGCGTTTGCATCAGACACAATAAATATGTTGAGTTTGAAATTTGTTTCTAGGATTAGAATTCAAATTTCAAACTCAACTACTGGAGGCAGAAATCAAATTTGACACATAATTGTTGAACAAATGCTAATGCATCCATGAATTTTCCGTTGCATTGTTCTATTCTCCTTGAGTTGTCATTAGTAAAGTATTTTCTTTGAGGAAACGGGAATTTAAGGTCTGTGAGAAGCGGAGGAGTTTTCCGGCTTACTATGTTGCTTGTAGTAGTTTTCCAACCGGACTTTGTAGAGCCGGAGCCATTGCAATTGGACATCGAGCGAAAATGGGGTGTTGAAGCCGGAATCTGTCCAGACGTCTGTGTCATTAACCGCCGTGGCGCCTGCAGATCCGAAGTTCGTCCCGAACTGCAGCTCCGTCGCTATGCTCCGGAGCCAAGGGTATGTCGGCCCTAACGAACCGCCAAAAGCTGCAGCCCACAGTTTCACATCAATCTTTATTCCCGTTCTCACAATTTTCCGAATGCGTTTGTGACTGTCTTACACTGAGTTTTTTTCAATTCTGTTTTCAAAGATTTTGTTCTTAAGTTTTATTGCACATACGAATATTGAAAACCGTTAATAAAAAGAAGTTCAAATTCTTGCACAATAGAAACCTGATAACTAGAATATTCCATTTCCTTGTAATGAGTATCGATTGCGTTTCTGATTTTCGATCTTACGCTGTATGCTTTACACTGATGTAAGTACACATACAAAGATTTAAATTGTTCTAATTGTTGCTGAAGTTGAAACCCGAGAACAGGAAAAATTCTGTTTTCTCATAAAGAAGACTATCAGTTTCATTAGACTGGCAACGAGCATGAGGTTTAAGATTAATTGCTGGTGATTTTCTTGCTTACATATAAAGTCGATGAGGAGTTTGCCATCGCACATGCGATCAGCACTGTGCGCCGGCCAAGAGGCGCCGTTGGGACTCAGCTCCGCATACGCAAACTGGTGAGGAAACGCCTGGATGGCATTTCCCACATCTATCAAGGAGTCTCCGAATCCATACACAGCCGGAAACGAACAAGTAGTTCCATTCACAGCAGCAATGACTTGCATCCAACAAGCCAGCACCAGCACCGGCATCACCCGCACCATGCCGTCTTTCCCTGCCGCCATCTCTGGAGCTCAAAAACTGCTACAGCGAGCTCTAACTTCCACACTAAGGTGTTACAAGGCCTTCATTGCAGGTAATGAATTGAAATCAAGCGCATTCATAAGAGATTTGAAGGGAAAAAAGTTGCCAGCTGCAGGTAGAGAATTGAACGAGCAATGATAAGATTTGACCGACCGTCACCTGTTTGCCTTGTTGTGATGTGGTATTATGTGACATGATGTTGTGATGTGACAAGTTGAATTGTTGGTTCTATTATTTTCTGGACTCTCTGTTGGTTACTTGTGTTGTGAAGTGACATTATGTGACATGATGTTGTGATGTGACAAGTTGCATTGTTGGTTCTAGACTCCCTGTTGCGAAGTGACATGTTGCATTGCTGATTCCATTAAATTCTAGACTCCATGTTGCTTACTTGTGTTGTAAGTGACAGGTGGCATTGCTGATTCCAATAAGTTCTTGAGTCACTGTTGCCTTACTTGTGTTGTCGACATGTTGCATTGCTGAATCCATTGAGTTCTTGACTTACTGTCGCTTACTTGTGGAGGCTTCAAGACGTGCACACGATCATCATCTCGATCAATGTTTGTACTGCTTTGAATCAACAGATCTCTGACGTCATCTGGAGGTGGTTAAGCTTTGCAAAGTAAGGATCATCGTTTTTAATGTGAAAATTACAGAATTGTCGTGAGGGGTCTACTTATTTGTGGTTACTAATTTGCTTGATGTTATAGCATTCAAGCGGACACGACTTCAAGTTACGAAAGTGAGGCATATCTATGTTTGATTTCTAGGGATTTAAATTGTGTTGTGGTTGATAATCTGAACAATGAACTTATGGTGGACTTTTTTTGGTATATTGGCATATTTCAGAGCGTCCGAGTTGGGGTGTTTGCGTACCCAGAGCTCTGAAATCTAGGGATGGTGAAGATTTGAGGTTTCATCGGAATACTGTAATTGCACCAATTTCACTCAAAATCTGTCATTTTAATCCGTAAGCTAGCGCTGCATCAACTCTCCCAATTGTCGGTCCGATATTTGAATGACAGCTTCTTTGTACTGTAAGCTTACTGTGCAGGGCTTGTTGATGTGCAAAAGTAATTATTATTGTTGATAACCCAAATTTGATCAGACGCTGATTGATTGTGAATGTGACAAATGGAATACCGGTACATTAAAGAAAAAACATATTGTGTAACCAGTGACCCATGCTAAGCTTAATTACCCCCCAAAAAATCAGTATAGCATTGTATTTTTTCACTAATTAACCCTTAAAATAATGTTGAGCCCCAAAAGTAGCCAATAGATGACTTGATTGTTCTATGTAGAAACAAAGAATGCACCTATTGGTATAATAATTTAAGCATTTTGGTGATGGGGTTGTCTCTTCAAGGGTTAAATAGTGTTCACTAATATAAAACTAAACAAGTTTTTGAGATTATAAATTAATGCAATTACTTGCAAGATACACTAGACAGTTGTCTTAATTTGTGTTACATTTTTTTACAAGAATGTTTTTTTTGTTTAGTCCTTAAAAGACAAGCTAGTGATCGTTGTCATAAGGTTTTGTGATTAGGTTCGGAATAGCACTGAGCTTTTGCTGTGAAAGTGCTTTGTATACATCAATCATCTCCTTAAACACCCTAAATAATCGTAAACCTACCTTCAAGGTCCCTATATTCTCAAATCCTTATCCTATAATTCCTTCAATAACTTAAAAATTGTCATATCTAGTTTTGATTTAGTATAACTATTGAACAGTAGTTCCAAATGATTTGAAACTTTGTCACTTTGTAGATCAACTACTTAAACACTCTCATACCAACTTTCAACTCAATCCAAGATATTGTACAACTTTAGTGGACATTTTCCCAATACTGACTTCTCAAACCTTCATTGCCTCCACACCCTGGTTGTATTTTGTACATAAATTTAAATCTCAAGTCTATTGAAGCTAAATTTTTGACATAAGATAGAAGATAAGATAAGAAGAGTACCCTTCAAGTTTCACGTTCATATCACAAAAATCTAATAAGAATGACGCTCCTCAATATACCCTCCTTGGCTGCCTTGGAATCCAAATACCTTCACTTCAACGCCTCATAACTTTTTCTCCATAATAGATTTAGATTTGAAACTTGGCACACTTATGTATCAACTCTTTAAAAGCCCAAATCCAAAATATAACACTCAACCAATATTCTTGTAAAATGTTACATAAAAGCTCCCCAAATCAATACTTTACTTTAAATAAACCTCCTGTAACAACAACACAACCCCCTCACTCAAGTACCCCCACCTCCTCCAACCCTCTAAAAAACAAGAAAAAAAAAGAGAGAGCAAAGAAGCAGCCCTTGCCTTTAATAGCCACCACAAATCTTGTCGGCTAGCCGCCGGCTAACCCTAACTTTAACTTCACTACCCTAGTATCAACTACTAACAACCGGTTATCAATCGGCAACAACATAGTTAAGACCAAGGCTCCTAATACTTACACACCCTATCACTAGCAACTCATAACACACAATATAAACAACTAATTTTTCAATTAACAAGATGTCTAATTCAAATAGTAGATGGCTCACATTACGACATTGTGAAAATCATCCCTTCCGCCGGTACCATGAGAATCATTGGTTTAACCCCAAAATGACCTTGGAAACACAATCTGTCCCCGAGGATTTTTCAAAGCATAATATTGCAAAATTTGGACTGTATTTCAAAAAATTTCAACTAGTTGATTGTGGAGCTTCAAGTTGTAAATCCAGATGTGTCTTCAGATTTACAATCTGATGTGTCTGCAATTTCATTGGGGGCAAATTAGTGTACACTGCTCCTTGGCAAAGGAAGAATCAGGGTGCCACGTAGGAAGTTGTATCAGGTCCACGTTGGCTCCACCCGGAGAACGAGACTATTGAAGGACGAAGTCCGTCCTTCGTGACATCGTCCTTCCCGCCAAGGGTTTACTCTTTTTCTATTCTTTTCCCTCAAGCTATGCCTCCTCTCAGATATGCAAGAATAGTATTCTATCAGTCTTGCCAAGATGAGGGTTTACGGTCACTGCCACATTGTGCAAAGTTAGTTTATAGACACCGCCACGGCATCTTTCTGCATTTTTGGTGCTTCTCCGACCCTGGCCACGACCATTTTCCGCCAGCATCACCCTCCCATTCTCTGTGCACTCGGACATGATTTTCTTTGAAATGCACCGAGCGATCTACATCATTTTTTTAGAAGGTTCACATGCTTAGGGTTGTAGGCCACACCATCCAAATTTCCATTTACTGCTTTCTATATTTTTCCAAAAATGTTTGTACCACTTTTCTATGCGCTGGCACTGTCTTGCACATCGAACTTTAAAGGTGTCACAGGTGAACCTCAAGGATTCTTCTCCCGTTTTGGGGGGGATGGTCTAGCATCTTCTAAATTGTGTATTAGCACTGGTTTCACCTTATTCTGTGAAGGCATGTGCAATCGACAGTCTAGTAGATAGTTTATTAAATTGAAATACAACATATTGACTTTATATCAATAATATACAATATTATTGTTGTGTGATTCTTAAGCAAACTTGCTAGAAATTTACACAAATCAATTAAAATTGTATTAATCTATCATATATCTACAACAATAATAAGATGAATTTAGTATTTAAAAATAAGGTGAGTATGTAATAGATTCAATTGATTAATCATTTAAATTGGACATGAAGGGAAGTCATAAAGGCCTAAAGGATAAGTAAAATATGCTAAAATAACATTTGTGCTAAGAGTTTTGCATTGATTTACTCTGCGAGCATTTTCAACTTTTTTTAAGAATTTCAATTCAATATTTTAAGTAAAACATTCATCTTGAAGTACACTTGGTTAGTGGAATACTACATTGTTGTTGTACAAATCTCTATACAATTCACCTTTCTTATTGAATTTAATTATTTTTTGAATTCATAGTATTTTCTTTTGTATATAATGACATGGATATTACTTATGTATGCATCATGTATTTCCTTGGTTTCTATATATTGAGTTGTTATGTGAGTTATAAGTAATAGAAAAATAACAACGTTAAGCTATGGTTCTAAGAATTATATCATCATGGCTAAAAATAAAGAAAAATTCTAATTAATTGAATTTTAATATCTCAAATAAAACTGAATTATTTGATTTAAAATGAATTTTGCCACTACTATCTTCAAGAGGTGGGCAAAGAGCCTTTGTTCTAAAGCTACTCTTTTTGTCAAAAAGAGTGCAATTAAAAGAGTGCAATTGTGAGTAATTAAGCTCTTTTATATCTTACAAGAATTTAAGAATTTTGTAAGGAAATGTGTTTTCTTTTCATAAATTAGGTATTAGACCAAATAATAAAAAAAAAATTCCATACCTCTTGAATATAAATTAAATACACATCTTAAAGAATTTCTATCTAGCTATTTGGTGAAAGATGCAAATAACATGTTTTTGATTAATCCCTCCACTTTTGATTCTCAAAAATTGCAAACCATCAATTGATCTATACACAAAAAAAAACTAAAACCAATCCCTAAGATGTTAATATGGAATATGAATATAGGTATGAATATGAAAATGGAAGACATATATGATATATAATACAAATATAGAGACAGCAATATGGCACTATCCCATATCGATTGCATATTCCATATCAATATGAAATTACAAATAGGGTGGTGGTTAGGATTAGTTATAGTTAGGATTGGGGTTGGGGTTGGATTGGGGGATTGGGGGTGGGAAAACAAAAGAATATTTAAATTTAATTTAATTATCGCATGTAACTTGTGTGTTGTGATAACATTAGTCATCATCTATTTAACTACCTTTCAAGGGTATTAATCATGTGAGCTTCAAATCCATCATAATTGTCAACTTACAATTCTATTAAGTATTTACTAGTGTGCCCTGTGCTGTTGCTACAATCAAAACAAAAGTAAAAGTAATTTTCTAATTTTTTTGTTTGTAATAACTTCACAATTCATTAATTTTTTCACCGTAGGTTCAATCGCCACGAAACCAAGTCCATGCACCCCTCCTTGCCGAGGGCTTTCTAACGGTACCAAGAACAAGACCAGGGGACGCATGGTCCAGGAGATCTCAATATAACAAATAAAGAAACAAAACAAAACAAAACACTAAATTTAAGGTATGGATTGAAGTACAATCTATTAGGCATAAAACCAATTAGTTATATGGTTAGAAATAAAATAATTGGTCTACAAAATATATGTTTAAAATAAAAGGGAATCAATTCAATTTTAAAAAGACAATGTTCCTTATTGTCGAAAAAGAAAATTATGTTTGTTGTACTTGATTTTATTTTGAAAGATTATTGCATTACTAAATAAAAATAATTATTTTTATATTAATAGAAGGATCTTACTATTATTTATAATTCATTAAATAAAATATATATATATATATATATATATATATATATATATATATATATATATGCATTTCAAAAGAAAATTTAATATTATTAATAATAAAAATTATAATAAGATATTATCTTAAAACCATTATATTATACTTCCAAGACTTTATAAATGTTATTCAACAAAAATTAATATATTAGTTTTGAATTAAATCAATATAATTTTTTTTCTTATTCAAAATAGAAATGCAATATAATTTTATATTTTGATACAATATAAAATATTATTCTACAATGTCACACATTAGATTCTTCAAAATTAAAGTTGTCAATAAAATTTTGAATTATTATCATTTCAAAACATTTAATCTTAAAATATGAACATCTAAACTTATAATACATTCAAAGAATTACCTTTATATAAAATTCAAATGATGTAAATTCTTGAAAATTTTATCAAAGCTTTTGAAGTATTCTAAGTTTTGTTTGATTAAAATAAATTCCCAAAACTTGTAATTATAAGAATTATTTTAAAATTATTTTAAAATATAAATTCAAAATATAAATTCAAAAATAATGAAATGAAATATGAATACACAAATTAATTTTATTGAAAATTGATGATTATTCTTAAAATTCATATAAGTACTAATTTTTTTATTAAAATATATAGTTAGATCCCCCTATTGAAATCTATGCACTTTCAAATTTATTTTCAAATTCAACATTGCTATATATATTATAATTTATAGAAATTGAATCAACACACTATATAAATATGCAAAGTTAAGAAATTAAAAATTAAATGATACTTTATAATGCTTCAATCTTGAGGGTCACAACTATTCAAATTGTGAAAAGTTTGTAGCTTGGCCGTTTAATATTATGATTTATTATAAATCATAAATTTTTGTATCAATTTAATATTTAGTTAATTTAGATTCTCAACTATTTCAAATTTAATGCATTGTAATAATGAAAATATTATTTTTAACTTATAAAAATAACATTTTTCAATTTTATTCTATGAATGATTTGACCTTTATATAGAAAAAAATGTCACTTTATTTTAATGTAATATTTAATTATGACCCCAAAAAATTGCATACCTTATAATTTACAAAATTTATGTAAATTATAAGCATATTAAATATATAAATTTGAAATATAGTCATAAATAATTATAATGGTTAAGACTAAAAAATTTGTTCGAAGTTATTTTTTGTAAGTTTAAAGATGGGAGAACAGACTAAAAATGTAGAAGGAAAGATGGTCAATGACGAGAGTAGTCATGAAGAAGAAATAGTTCCAATTGAACTTCAACCTTGGAGTGATTTTAATTTTTTTAATCAAAAAACAAAAAAAGAAGGTGATTTTTGGAATGACTACACACCACATCAATTAGGCGTTATATTTACAAATGGTCCTATTGAGTTGCTTCATCGAGCATGGAATAGATTACACCGAGGTATTACAATTACATTTGACAATGACAATCCACAACTAAATAAACTAAATCATTGGGATCCTTTTGAGTTAAAAAATAAAGAAAAAAGGTTATATCATAGTTACTCTCCAATAATTTTAGATACTAAATCTGGTAATTTTGAAGTTCTTGCTTTTTTTCCACCTTTGCACAATCGGAAACAAATTCAAGGATGTTGGTATACAATGCCAAGCTTAGCATTTCTTCCAATTGGGATTAAAAGAGTAATTGGTGGTGATGGAGGTTTGCTTATATGTGATGGAGGAATGTTATGGACAGGGGTTTTAGAAGAATCTGGTGAATTGTCGCCTTTAACTACTCGAACTCCTCTCATCCTTGGAGGAAGGACAGTTCCAATAGTAGAAAAATGGTTGAGAGATAGTTATTTACCTGGACAAAGCATTACGTTGATTTGCAATCCAATAACACAAGAGTTTATATATTTTCCACCATTTGTTAGAACCATGACATTGAATGCAAAAGCAGCGTGCATTAGATATTTAGATTTTGCAGAATTGCAACCACCTACACCACCACTTGAAGAGCCTATTGGTATTGAAGATCCAAGTGCAATATTAAATGGTGAGAGTGCAAGTGAACGCATTGAAGAAATTGTAAGAAAAGCTTCAAGAAGAGGTACTATATTAGAAAAAAAATTGTCTAGGAAGATGAGTATGCCATTGAGAAATGTAAATACTTTAGGAAGAAGAACAAGTACACATGCAAATTTAGATGATGAATTGGATGAATTAGATGTTGAAAATGAAATGAAAAAGGGTCAAAGACCATCACGACGGCGATCATCAACCCATGCATCTGAAGATGTACATATGCCACAAGAAGTTGAAAAGATCATTGAAGGTAGATTTCAAAGATTACATAGGTTATACTTTGAATGCTTTGGGCACATACCAACACTAATCCCTCCTCCAACTCGTCACTATGTTGTGGTTATTATGGGTTATCAACAAGAAATGAAATTTGATGGATATGAATTAAATCGAATTGTATGTTGTGTTTATAAATCTAAACAACAAGACCAATGGTCTTATATACGTCCTATTCCATGTCCATCTCGAACAATGTTAAACAATGTTGGTCGAACAAGCCTTGCCATGTTAACAAGTCTTGTTAATAAAGAGTGGATGGCGGTGTGTTTTGGTGCCATAGTATTGGGAAACATCAAACAAGCCATTGAAAAAGAAGAACGCCAATATCGAGTATTAGAAAAGGATGAACAAGTACACAATGATCGTACAGAAACTCCAGCAGTCTTTTTTATTTCAGTAGTTCCAGATGATGATGCTGCACTCGTATTTCCATTCCATCCTGAAGGTTACGAAGAAAATGAACTTAGTTGTCCAATTGTACTTCAACCGTTTGGTGTAAAAAGTCCGGAGATCATAGTTGCAGTAACAAGGAAACCATATCATGCCGATAGACTTATTCTTTTTCAAGTACAAATTGAGCGTGATGAATTGAGTGATAATCCAAAACCAAGTGGTCAATTTTTGTGGATTTCGGAGACACCGCCGTGTGTATCATAATCTATTCTATACCAAAGAATTTACAAATAAACCCTTTGAATCATCTGCGGGTAATGGTTTGATTTGTATCAAGTCAACCGATGGACAAAGATTAGGAATATATGACATGTATACAACAAGGTGGTGGATTGAGGATTTCCACAAGTTTCGACCAATGGGACGGAAACAAAAACCATTTCAACTTTTGGATGTATCTTCATGGGAACCAAACTTTCAACAAAGGGTGGAATATGACTCAAAATATATTGGTGGACGACCAAATCCAAAACTTGAATCTTTGGATGAAAAGGAGAAAAAGCCTCCAAAGGAAACACAAAAGCTTTGAAAAAATAAAATTTTGAATGGGATATTAATGAATTTGATAATGAAGAAAAAAAAACAAATTTTGTAGATGTGTTGTTAACCTTGGAATGTTGGGCTAGTCATTGTGGAAATCATCTTTTTGGTACCATGTGAATCATTTGTTAAAAAAACAAGAGCACTCATTGGAGGTCAAACTATTGTGCAAAACTTTTCATTTTCATACAAAATTCTAAGGATGAACATCTACACTACTATCTTACATAGAAGGATTACTGTCATCCATTGAGACACTTTTAGGCTGTCGAGTCCTTATATGGTTAAATTTTGTTAGTAAAAGTCAATATGTCAATACATCATGAATTGGTATTGATTCTAATCTTCTATTGGGATTTAGTATATTGACTATTTAAATAGTCTCTTCTTGTTTCTTATCCATTATGTATCATATATACTTGTATTTACTATCCCTTGAGAAAACAATGATGTTAGCACGTGAGCATGGAGACATGAACCTATGAGCCTAGCTTGAACCTAGTTGTAGGTATGTACCTACAACCATTTGAAAGTGTTTATAACATATATACCTATAACATGGAAAGAGTCTATTATATAGATACCTATAATATAAACACCTATAATCATAGAAGGTGTCTATAGTGTAGACTCTTAAGCTTATAGGCTCATAGATTCTATGCTTACATGCTATTAGAATGAAAGGTTCACCTAGGCAGATCTGTTATATAATAGTACAAATATAGAAGCAAATATATACATAGGTACGGACATGGATATATAGGGACACTTGTACTTGTACAAATATGAACATGTATGCATATAGAGAGAGAGAAAGAGAGAGATGGGTATAAGGTTGTTAATACATTTAAGTGCTAATTATTCTATATTTTTTTGTAACTACTCGAGTTGACACTAATAATTAAAACCTTGGACTTTGGAAAATAAAATAAATTTTTTTGATAAAGGTAATTGGCTTCAAGTTTGTTGATTGAGGCTTTGATACATTGAATGACTATCTATTCATTATCCACTCAAATACAATAGACTCAATCTTTGATTTCCAATTGATGAACTATTCAAGTCAATTCAATTAACTAGTGCATTTTGCACCCACTCTTGCAAGAATAACTTTAACATTCATTTGTTTTGGAATTATGCAAACTCGTAAGATGTACTAATTTGATTGCAAAAAATGCCTATTGATTTTGTTAGTTGTCCTAATCATTAGAACCTACCCAAGTTCACAACAACATAGAAAGTGAGGTCCATAGTTCTTAAGGGGATAATTTCATTTTTCCATATACATCTCATACTACATGATTGAGATTTCTAGAATGGAAGCTAATCATCCCAATCTACATGTAAAGCTTTGGTTCACATCATTATGATATTATTATTGCAAAAGATATAATTTTTTTTGATATTTCAAAATCAAACCAAGTAGATAAAAGTATATTCTAAAAAAGATTCATTAATTTTACTTAATTGTATAAATGGATGCCTATTGAAAACATTCGAACCATTAAATTTCAAATAATGAGGCAAAAGTTATGATGAATTTTATTTTGCAAGCAATAATGTTCTAGAAAGATATTTATTCTTTTCCAAAACATTCTCACCACTGGGATTAAAAAATTTCAATTTCTTGTAAAGTTATTAACTGGATTTTTTTATTTTTTCATCTAGTATCACCTTCTACTTTATAGTTTTTTGAAGATGAATATGAAAAAAATGGATAAATTTTCCACATATATACTGAATCCATTTTCCAATATATTGATTGAATCAAAAGTTCTAGATATACAAATTGTTTTTTAAAAATATTGAAAGACAAAATTGCATTTTATAGAAAGGGCTAGATTAAACTATTTTTTGAAGTGTAGGTACATTGAATTTGCAATTGGCGAGGATTTTTACTCTAAATTTTTTGGAGTATGTACTTGAAAAACATTTAGCAAAAAGATCCTTCAATCAAAGTTGTGAAAGAATAAATATAGATGAAGATTTTAACTTACTTTAGGTACAAGTATTTTAAAGTAGTTTTGGGCCCAAAGCTAATATAATACAAGAAATAATAAGTCTAAAAAAAAATAGGTTCGTAACAAAAATTATCCAAAGATGATATATAAGAATGAACTAATGGAAAATTCTAAAAAAACAAATAATTTGATATTTATTTCTTAATTTCTTTTTTAAAAAACAACAACTATGGCTTTCTTTGCTATTGGTGACACCCAATAGAAGGTTTTGAGATCCCATTTGGGGGTTAGGAGACCTTGGCAATGGGAGTTTCCACACAAGTATTGGAATTTGAAAAGCATTAGATTTCTAATCGAAATCAATTTTTCATTGATGCTCTTAGGCTATTCATTTGTAATTTTACATTAGAAAATAAAATTGTATTAGAAATATGACTAGAAATTTTTAAAAATTAATTTTCAACCATAGAGTGCTGATTTTTTAATTTTAAAATGATACAATAATAAATATGTACCATGATGTTTGACATTGTAGTATAAACTTAGAGAAGTTTTGAAGTTTTTGAGCATCAATTGCATTTGATATGAATTGGTTCACTTTTATTTTAAAAATCATAATTATTTCAAGTTTTTCCAAAATAATGTGAAAATTTTACAACTATTGTAATAGAAAACATCTAATCACAACTCTAAAAAAATCTTAAAAATTCCAATCATAGGTACTTGGAGAATGAAGTTTGAAAAAACAATTATAGGCTTGTCCTTCGAGGGTTAAAATTCTTTAAAATTTGTTGATACAGAGGTCTTGGCAATTGTAAACTCATTATGTTGGACATTAAAGGTATACGTTGACCAATAGTTGGTTTCAAACACTATAATTATTAATACAAAAAATCCAAAGATCTAGACTCTATGATTGCAAAGTGTGTCCTTTCAACTTTATATTTTTTTAATCCAAGTTCAATTCCAAATTCTAATCCAAAATTTTGTAGCTTTTGTTTTGGAAAATTATTAAATACCAAAGTCCAAAGGTTTTCATTGTTTTTGTCAAAAAATTCAACTCCTTTGATTGAAAAGACTTTGAAGCTTCTTGTAGGCTTTAATTTGAGTAGTGTGACTTTAAAATTCCATTATTTTTGTTATGGCTTCACTCCACCATTTTCTTAGTTGTGACTTGAATCAGATCCTCTGGTTACAAAGTAAACCTATATTTGTCACAATGTAGAACCTAATAGTTGTCACTAGAATTTAATAGAAATTTGAACTTTGGAGCTACAATTATGGAGTTTTTATTTTCTAATTTTAGAGTGATAGAGTCAAAACACTACTGAAAAATTCATTTTTTTGTTGATTTGATTCACTTTTCAACTCGACCAAATCAATGGAAAAACTGAATTTTCTAGCAATGAAATTTTGCACCATGATATTCTATACTATATTATAAACCTAAGGATAAATTTTCAAATTTCTTGAGTATCGATTGAACAAATTTGTAGTTAAGTATTAATTAAATTTTGTATTAATTATTTTATTTGTTTGTAATGTAGATTATTTGATACAATTTTTGCTACAAGCTAAAAATATATATGGAAAATCCTACTTTTACATTATTTTCTCAATTTTGTACTTCACTACTTCAAAATTCAAATTTTGTAAAATTTTCACTATCTAAACTTCCTCTTTTAAGAATTTCAGATTGAACCTATAATGCCCAATTCTATGTGTCACATAATAGTGAAGATTTATAGCCTTGTTACAAAAAAATAGAAAATAGAAAAAACTTGCATTAATGGATAGATTAATATGACCTATTGCTATGCTTCAATTACAAGAGCCACCAATGCAAGAATGCAAGTTGTAGATGACTCCTATTGTGTGTTGTTTGAGGTTTCACTATATTTTTTATTTATATTGTGGAATATTTAATGCAGTCACTAATAATTGCTTTGTTAACACTCTTAGGTAACATAACCTATGTCCATTAATATACACCTTTGACTAAATTTTTATTTTATGTATTTTTAATAATATATATAAAATTTTAATTCTTCTTACCTTATATGTTAAAATTTCTAAATTTTATAGAGACTTTTGAACACACACATCATATATACAAATATAGAGAGAGATTTTTAAGCTCCAAAATACCCTCATTAGAAAATAGGCAATACCTACACATAATACAATCAAAGTATAGGACATCCTTTTAATTTGAATTTTGAATTCTTTTTTATCTTCAAATTCTTTTGAAATTTTAAATAATTTTTTAATATATTTTTCATGAACTCTTAGAACAAAATACTTTGAAATTCAACATTTTTTTATAAATCTAAATTGTATAAAATCTTCAACATGAAACCTTCATCTTGCACGTTTGTTTGTTTAGAGCTTTCTAATTAAATTATAAATGTTCATTTTTAGACCTACAATTGAAGGTTTAAAAATTTGAAACAAAACAAAATATGTCCCACAATATATAGATTTAATAAGAAAAATTAAAATTTTTATTATCATAAACTAATGCACTACTTTTAGGAATATTTGATTTGATTTTCTCAATATGAATGCATCCTTTTGAATTGAGTAATTGATGAAAAATTCTTACAACATTTATGAATCATATGTTTAATACAATATATTTAAGTGCAAAATTTGATATTGTAGTTAATAATAATGTAGAGGATTTATTTTAATGGTTATTTTGATAATGGATTCAAAAGCCTTGTATAACAAATTTGTCCTTGTAATGCTCTAGCTTCATACATTATTTGAAAATCATTTTTTCTAATTAGCTCCATTATTGCACTAAGATGTATAATTTACATGAATGTTTGTCAATAAAAAATAGATTTATACATGTTTAATTTTGCAAATTCTTCAAGATTATGGTTTAAGTTAGCTATTCCAATTAAACAAACAAAAATGATTGTTGCACGGACTTCAAATAAAGAATATCATTGGAATCTTAAATTTAAAGGACATAAACCTTGGAATTATTGGAATTATTTGATGTTTTTATTACCTAGTGTATTGAAATCTCAAAATGCATGCTACGAAGATCACAATGGAAATAATATTAAGTTCAAAAAGACTTATGAAATGCAAATTTTTAATGTAGATAAACAATTAGGGTTTGTTAGTATGGCTTCAATAAAAGCAATGCAATCAATTATGAGGTGGTTTAAGCTATCTCCTAACTTGCACACAAGGGTTGAGTTGAGAAAAGACAATGATGACAAAGAGTCAAGTAAAAACTATGTAAGTATTTACTCATGAATTTTTCAACATTTTACTACTTTTAGTTGAATATTATCATAAATCTACCAATAAAATCACCAACCTTCAATTCATGGTAAACATATTATTTTTTGCAATCTCATAAAGTGTCAAATAAAATTCAATTGAGTTCAATAATGTTTATTTGAAGAAGCATTGGAAGTATTAAATAATCATGCTACAAGTGTAGGATCCTAGCAATGAAGTGGAACAAGTACATGCTGCAAATGTTGTTCAAAATATCATCAAAAGACATGCTATTGTTGTCTTCTCAAAATCTTATTGCCCGTAAATATTCAACTTTTTTATGGAAGTTTGTAATATTGTAATTACCCCCTAATGCTAGTTGAAGCACCACATTCTTAACATTTTAGGACCCTATTAGTACTTAAAAAAGATGAATAATTCTTGAAGTAACCAAATTTGTTTTCTTGGATCAATAGAATATTCTTTTTCTATTCAAGTTTTTGTATAAGGATTCCATTGCAAAATCTCGTTTGTATTCTTCAAAATTCTTAAAGATGAGCCTCAAATACACTAGATTTTGGAAAAAATCACATTGCAAATTCATTAAAAATTTTATAGAGTACTTTGGAGACATCTAGCATATATCATTTGTTTTTACTTTCAAAATTATAAACCTCTTGTAATCAATCATTACAATCTTTCAATCCATATGTAATGTTATTGAGTTTCTTTTATCCATGTGACCCTTAATGCATCTAGTATATGACCTTATGGTTGTAATTTGGAATAAAATGTTAAACCTTATCAAAGCTTTAATTTTTCATTTTGACTGGAATATACTCCAAGGAGCTCCAAAAAAAGCCTTAGACAGTATAGATTATATATGATTTTCTATTAAAATGTGTATGTATTTGTGAGTGAAGATATGAAATTTATTTGCAAACTTGTTACATAATTATGTGATTATAAGAATATTTGCAATATACTATTTTTTTAATACTTCAAGAGGAGTAAATTATATTGATAGTATTTGTTATCATTGGATGATGCTTTACTACATGGTAATGATGAAAATGATGCAGTTTTTGTAAAAAGACCCAAATCATATTTTTAGAACAATCTATTAGACCCTATATTGTAGAACTTGATTTACGAGGTACTTTCTAAATACTTTAATTTCATTTGATTGATATGAATCTTAAGATATAATTTATACAACTACTATACATTAATTTTGCCCATGGAATATAATTAATTGTTAAAATATTATCTTTCATATTCATCCAACTATATTCTCTACATAGGTGATGGAGAATACATTCAAGATGTCTTGTTACAAATAACAGGGAGACGAACAGTTCCACAAGTCTTCATTTATGGTGTTTTTGTAGGCGGGTGCAATGGTAATTCTTCTAATATTATGCATGTTTA
Organism: Climacium dendroides; assembly: GCA_950106755.1. Taxonomy (NCBI): domain Eukaryota; kingdom Viridiplantae; phylum Streptophyta; class Bryopsida; order Hypnales; family Climaciaceae; genus Climacium; species Climacium dendroides. The sequence continues at coordinate 13,763,350 of OX467092.1, forward strand.
ATATATTAGATGACAACAATCGTAACATTCATTGTCTATCCCCTTCCTTGGATTATTCATTCATTCATAACATTCATTGTCTACACAAAGTTAGACTCCCCTTGGATCATAGAAAGATAGGTATTTTTTTGGAAAATTAACACAATTTCAATCATTTTTATTTAATTTGACCTCTAGATACAACCAATAATTGTTTATAGGTGTGGAGGAAAATTAAATGAGACTTTCAAAACATTAATTGCATAGCCTTGTAATAAAATCAATTATAATTGAAGAAGATATTATAGGACATACTTTCAATGATAAAATATATTATGAAAGTTACTAGAGGTTATACTAGTAGCTTCCAAAGTAGATTAATTTATTTTTCCAACATTTATAGATTTATGCAAATGAACCTTAACGTTTGTGGCCTAATTCACCAAATTTGGTCAATTTTGTAGACTTAGGGCATTTGCTTTAAACTCAACAAATGTCACTCATCAATGTACCATTTCATATATGACAATCCCCAAAGTATATGATATAGGTGAAAATGAAGTTCAAAGAAGTACAAGCCTCCAAATCTTGTTCCAAGAGTCAAACACTACTTATATGACTACTTTTCGTAGTCTTTTTTTACCCAAATACAATGCTCATCAACCATTCAATTATCCATTGACTAAATGAATATGGGCATCATTGAAAGTCATCAATAGACTTCCAAATTCCCACAAAATTCCCACAAAGTTCCCACAAAATCATTGTAAATCATCATTAGACAATTTCTGTAGTCTACATTCTTACAAGATTAAGAACAATCCCTTTCCAACTCCCTATATAGAAGGGAAACCACTTTTGACCACTTAAGGCATTATGGAGTTAACTGTGTCCATATTATGTATGTTTCTGTGCAAATGGTAAAAGCTTCTATGTCAAACTCCCATTGTTCTATATGCTCAATTTTTATCCATCCAGTCAAACACTTGAGTATAATCTGATGGAGCTCTCCTTTCAATGGTGGCAGATTTGGTAGACATGAAAGAGAGCGGTAAACTTCACGAGCTCCTAAAGCAAATGCCACCGCCTGACTACTATAAACCTCAGAAATAAGTTGGTCACTGATCTGAAGCTTTTTTCCCGGTCTCTCACATCATCACAACAATGCAATCAACCACCTATGCAGGTACCTTTCAAAACGACAGTTCATACAACACGTCGTGACTAGAATTCAAAGATCTATTCAGGTCGTTGCCAAATGATACAAGCATTAGCTAAATTGCCAGAAATCACAAAAATTGAACCTTCCAAACCTCCTCCCTGGTACTTCAGAAGTTTTAAGACTATGGTACCGAATGCGTACAGAACAATGCCAGCTAAAACGGAGGTGGCTCAACAGAAGTACTCAAAGTCATATAAAGAGATAGTGCAGTCGTGAACTAGAAGTACAGTATCTGTAAAATCAACTCTGTTTCATTGTCCTCTCAGCGTGCTGTTTTCTCCAGTCAATGACAAGTTTAACCACATGCCATAACCCACCGTTTGCGAAATGAGGGACACTGACCCGGCCCCAAATAGGAAGATATGGGCCGATAAACTTGAGCGTTCCAAATAATACGCCCAACAAAACCAGGTGCCACGGCACCTGCCCCGCCTATACACGACAAAGTCAAGCAATTCATCAGCCAAATACAGAAAGCAGCTCACCAAATCTCTGAACAAACAAGGTGGAGGATACTATTTGCATCCCTTTAAAGATTTTCTCATATTTGGGAGATGCATTAAAGATGCGGAGAGATCTGGGGTATTAATTACTCAAGAGCACACCAATTTATCACAATGTATGAATTTCTTATGCAATTTCAAAGTAGGTGGTTGTAGACAACCCCTTTTCCATTCAAAGGTCAATGGCCATAGAAATTCAGCTAAGTCAAGCTGACACGCATATTGCTAATAACGGCTTTAGTATCCTCTACCTTAACGGTAATTTCACAAGCATAGGTTAATATCGATGTGACAAATGTGCGTGAGAGGAATACACAGAAACGAAGAACTGAGCGGAGCAAGCAGAGACGTACTCACTGCCCGACATCTGTACTTAGAATTCGATTGCACTGTAAATTTAAACACGTCTACAGGAAAAATTTCAGTGATCAGGAAAGATTCGAGGGTTACCTCCATGCCTGAAGAAAGCTCCACAGCAGATTCCTTCATCATTCCCGCAAATGCAAACCCACCAATCATACCAGCAGGAACAATGAGCACCTTCTCCTGCATGAACGTGTAGGAGAGCTCACTAAGCATCGACACTGCCAACACGGGAATTGCCAGCCATTTTCCAACAGTCCAAAACTGGTGTAGCAGCCTCTGGAGAAACAAGGTTCCAGCGGTAGCCCACGGAAAAACCCTAATCGGTTCCGGAGCCTTAGCCATAATATTCGAAATCAAATTCTTCTGTTGACTCTCGTCCCCATTCTTGTCAAGTTCTTGACTACCAAAGGTGGAAGATACGCATTGAACGAGAGACCGAGATCTTGACGAGTGTGAGAGGTGGGATAACCGCTGAGATTGAAGCCGCTGACCTCGAAGAAAGACAGAAGGCTGCAAATGCAAGAAACATGCAATAAGAAACAAAAACTAAAAAATTCTGAAAATATTTAACAAGCACAAACACGACACTTCGAAAATGAGTACCACGAATAGCCAATTCCACACTTTAATACCATTCAGTTCAAAAAAAGGTGGAGAAAAGCTTTGCTTACAATTCTGCTCGTGAATTCCGCCAAAACAAAGGAACAATTAGGCTAAATCCAAATCAAGCCTCCAACAACTGAACCCGAGAATAAACCAGTAGAGCTAAAGAGGCACCTCCTGTTAGGGTTTGAGAGAAATGCAAGGAGGCCAGGACACTTCACCTGATTAACCCTGCGATTGGAGCTCGTAGAAGAAGAAGCGCAAGGGATATAGAGTCTTGACGTAGAAGACTGCACAGAGAGACACTGACATTGCGACGCCATTGCTGATGTGCTCCTCCTCGCAATGAGGACACAACAAATCCTGGGATTGCTTCAACAATTCCAACAATTGCAGTAAAATCTTATCCTCCAACAAAATTCCAAATAGTTGATTCGTGCGAGAACAGTCTCTTCGGATGATGGGGAAACAAAATGTTCGAAATGTGAGGGTGCTATCGATCTCTTGAGCTGCAGAACGAGGAGGTGGGTTCCAAATCAAAACCCTGTGCCAGGGGTTTAGCAAGCAGATCAGGTAGCATCCAGGTGGATGTGAAGGTCGTTTAGGATGAGATTCATCCTCTTATTCGTTGATCGACGGATTACATCCGTTCCGGTGTCCTTCATATGATAGTGATATGCCCGAGGCACAAAATTTTGGTGTCAACTTTGAAGTTAAATAAAACCTAACCAAGTTTCTATCTTTAGTAGTTTAAATTTTTGAGAAATTCTTTTTGAAGTCTAGTTTTAGCATTAAAAATTCAATTTTGAAAATGATTGATTATGATTTTTCTAATCAAGATTTTGTGCAAGGGTGTCCATTGTAATCTTGACTTTTTATAGTGTTTAGGGTTCTTGAAAATGAGCCTCAAATATACTATATCTTGGAGAAAGGATCACATTAAAAATTCATTTAAAAAAAAATTGTATAGATTTTGAGAAGTCATAAATTGATTGGGATTATATATGTTAAACCCTTTATCCTCATATTTTTTTGGTGATCAACTTTTTAGATTTGGCATGTGGAAAGGGGATTGAAAGACTTCAAATCATTTTTAGATTTTTAACACCCTTATGATCAAATATTACAATCTTTCAATCTATAAGTGATACTGTTGTGTTTGCTTTTCTTATGTGATCTCTTATATGTCTAGTTTGAATTTGTATGATTACAATTCCAAAAAAATGATACAACTTATCCAAATGTTGGCTTTTTGTTCAATTTAGAGCAAATTTCTAGAAGCTTAAAAGGGATCTTGAACATTTAGGGATTAAACTTATGGTATAGGCAATCACTTTACACAACTAAAGTGACAAGATGTAAAACATTCCATGTGAGATATGTAAATTTAAGTATATGACTTATTTCTGAAAATATTAAGCATTTTAGGATATGCATGATTGAGCAATGGTTGTGGGGATAAGTTTCTTTGATTAAAGAATAGAAATAATGAAGATTGCTTACTAATTTTTCATCAAGTTTGGAATTAGTAGAAAATCAAGAAAGTGTAGGTTACAATCTAACTTGTTCTCAACATTGAGTTCAACATATAGGCAGAACTATTTCTAAGAAGTGCAAAACTAAAAATTGGTCTAACAACTTCATCAAGTGGCAATGTGCTATTGCATACTAACAATGAAGTTGCTAAGTAAGACCACATTTTTATTCCCTTCATTCATGAAAATAGGTCACCCTATCTTGTACCCTAATTGGGAATAGGTTTTATACCTTGACCTTTTAAGTCCCAAGGCTATTTTGGTCATTGCAGGAATATAGACAAAATATTTACAAGTGTAGGATTATTGAAAATAGAAAAGCCAATATGAAAAAAAAATATTACCAAATTGGAGGATGAGTGATAGACAACAGATCTGCAAAAAAATAGGACAATTGACTATTGATATTGCAAAAATCTATTCAAAGTTTCTTGATAGTATATATAATATTGTTGACATCGACAAATGAAAAATGCAGAAATACGAGCTTGTAGCACTAGCAAATTTGTAAAAGATTCACTTCACATACCTTTGGATTTGGTAGACATTGCTTTTATGATTCATATAGAGCAATCAACATTGAAAAATGCACCACTTTGATGTGTGAAATTACATGTTTAATATGAAAAACATTCAACATGGGCATATACAAAATTTTCAGCACAAAACTGACACAAGTTCAATTGTGCTTGTTTCTCATTGATTGACACTATTGAAGCCAACATCTATAAAAAAAACCTCAAAAAATCCAAATTGTTGACCATTATAACTTATTGTACAATAACCTTATCATATAAGTTATTGTTGAAAACATTGCTATTCACAATATTATATGCCATAATTCTTTAATATGATAACCTTCTTTCCAAAAAGTGCCTACCATATCCACTTGTGCCATCTTTGTGTTTGTTTTCCCTCCAAAACACCACCAATGTTGTTCAAGATGCAGAAGGGATAAATCTTTTACAAATCTTTCTACATATTTTCATGCATTACATGAAGCATATCCATGAATAAATATTATTAACTTTTACATGCAATAGTATTTTCTAAATAGATTGCTCCAATTTATTTTTTATCCAAAAAATTAGTAACCTCCATTTCCTAGTTTACTATTAATTCCTCTCAAATTATGAAATATTTATGCTTTTTTCACTTTGGAAAACACTTTCCAACTTGAAGGATCAAGGCATTTGCACACCATGGTATAGTTAAGTGAGTCAAGCTATTCAATAGAAGTATTTCTAAAGTCCATTTTGTCTAATGTGACCTTATAGCAAGGCCATGTGGTGTGGTAATATCCTATACAATAGAATTTTTTTGGAAAAGGCATTTTTATAGACCCCTAAAAGACACTTTAATAAGATCACTAATGTAACTATACTTGTGACTTAGCCAAATTTCTCACTACAAATCTTTTCTTCATTTTAGAGTGTCTACAAATCCAAAATACTATATTAAATTGATATTGTCCCAAATTCACTCACTTGTGATTATAAGCAATACACTACAATTCAATCAATACACAAGCTAATTCAATAAGTAAGTAATGCCGTACAGAAATAACACTAAATTAATTCAAACTAATTTGAGAATAATGCACATTTGTAAGACACATCAATAATAGGAGTTCACAATATTTTAGATAAAATAAATATAATAAAATTTATATTATTTTCATACTATTTCAAGTAATACAATTGTCATCCAATTTTCATTTGAAATGAATTCAAACACTTCCATTAATTATAACATATTCATCCAAATTTCATCTATACTATTGAAAAAGATCTTTAACTATTTAATTACTCTTGCATACTTAGATTTATATGTGTAGCAACTTCATTTTAGGATTAAATACAATATATACTATAAGTTTGAATACATTGCTATACAAATACAAAAATATAAAGGAATTGTTCTCTTGGATTAATTTCAAAAATTGTCTATCAAAATGACTTAATTTTGGAATTTTTGAAATTCTATTTTTAAAATTTCAAATTATTGAAAATTCTCTAGATCTAGGCTTTCAAAGGTTCAAAACTAACTAGAAAACTAAAATTTTCTTCAATTTTTTTATATATTGGTCTATAAATTTAACAAACTTTGAACGTGCTTCAAGATTTGCAACCCCCCTAAAGGACCAAGATGTCTAATTATATCCTCATGTTTTTTTGAGTGAATTTGAGTGAGTCATTTGTAAATATTTTTTTATTCAATATGGTTTATTTATTGACCAACACATATAATACTCTTCACTAATTTAAAGGACATGAAATTTGGTCTCATTTAAATTTTTTTTATCAATATGATCAATTGAATTGGCCTTTATAAATCTAGAATCCTTCATACTTTAGGAATTAATTATTTATAAAACTGACAAAGACTTATTGTATATCCCTGTAATACTAGTCTTTTCTTGTATTTATGAAAGTATTAAGGATTTGGCAACAATTTTTTAATGCCTATTATGATTAAGTGATTGTATAGTGAATGCGCAATGTGTCCTCTCAAGTGCAAAACAAGTGGACATGGCTATTAACAAAAGATTAGAGAGTAGGAGGTTTCAATAGATACAAAGTGTCACACATAAATAAGAATAAACTTTATAAAAAAGAAGAAGACTTTTCCTATACAACTACCTTGCCCTTTCCATGTTTTTAGATCCCCGCAAGAGTTGCTTGAAATTCAATAAGTTTAGAATGCAGAGTTTGGAAAAAAACCCAGGGAAATAAGTTCAATAAAAAGTTCAATGAAAAGTTATGAAATTCAATAGGTTCAATGAAAAGTTTTGATTGTTATAAAAAAAAGTCGATTGTTAGAATAATAATAGTCAATTTTTTTTAAAGTGAATAATAAACTAGACTTCTTGTGTTTCATTCCATTCATTGAATTTTGAAAATAAAAGAAATCATCTTTGACCCTAAAATCAGGTGTGACTTACATTGCTAAAGGGACAAATCATTTGGGACAAATGAAAAAACTAAAAGAGACTAGTACTCCGTATTATACAGTATACTAATACGGAATCTGGAATACTATACACTATACGATTCTGGAGCTCTCAAGCGTGAAGTGCGAAGGTGTCAGAGCACGGGTCAGCGCCGCACGCGCCTCAAGAGAATGTGATTCGATTGCCGAGGAGCCATCTGATGACCCCGTCGCGCTCGGATTCAAATTCTTGCCTCTGCCAGCTTCCCGAAAACTTCTTACATCGTTGGTCTCGCTGCAGTAACAATTGCATTTGAGCTCATGGAAACAATGCTGTTGGGATCAAGCGCCAAGAGCTGCTAGAACACTCGTTGATGTACATGCACTTGATGAGCTCGAGGATCATCTTATGGTGGCGTTGAATCGGCATCAGCGCAGCTCTGTGTACCGTAGTTGGCGATTGTGGATGCTCTACGTCAGGTATAGTTCGTGCGCAATGGTTTCGAAATGAAATGGATTGGAAATGGCGACGGGATGTCGCTATATGCTTTTTTAGGGGTTAGAGTTGGTTTGGAACAACATGACTGAGAATTGCGTTCACTGTGACGTGTTTGGCAATGGAGGATGTAGGTTTCAGTTGTAGAATAATTTTCTGGTTGGAATTTATCAGATTGCGGAAACACTGGGGAGATTATTTGATGCACTTGCTTAGTTCGAGGATCATCTCATGGTGGCGTGGAATCGGCATCAGCGGAGCTCTGTACCGTAGTTAGTAATTGTGGATGCTCTTCGTCAGGTATGGCTCACGTGAGTCCGGAAATGCTATTGAGATGTCGCTATATGTTTTTTTTAGGGTTAGGGTTGGTTTGGTATTGCGTGACTTAGGATTGCGTTCACTGGGACGTGTTTGGCGATTGAGGATGTAGGTTTCAGTTGTAAAATGATTTTCTGGTTGGAATTCAGATTGCGGAGACAATGGGGAGCTCTGTTGAAGTGCTCCGGGAACAGATGATATTTCTCTTAGAGCAGGGCCTTCATGACTCTGCTGAAATGCTGGTGTTTATCTCAGCCCCTGGATTCATGGCGTATTTGATTGATCGTGTTGCAAAATAATAGAATTCAAGTTTTGTATCTCTAGAATCATTGAAGAATATTGAATGTGTTGGTGATGGATAAATACAATTGGACATAAGAGAGTCCCTGTGAAACCTGCTAGAAAACATGAGGCTCAATTTGGGCTTCTTGGTGGTTTAAAGGTTAATGTGTTACTCTTTAATGCGCTTGAAGGAGTCTTATCGGTTTTATTTCCAGGGTTCGTGCTTACATGGAATTGATTGAAACTTTTGCTGTGGCAGGGTAATTTCTTGATGAGCTTAGTTTCTACAAATGCCGAGCTTTCACCGGCTTCTCGTGCTGAGAGCGTGGTAATGACCTTTCTATTTAAATGCTTATTTTTTAGGGAATGTCATTTCCTGCTGAGTATTGGATAGAAACTCATTGATCCCTTTTTGATTATTGGGGATGATATTTTGCAGATTCTGTATGGAGATGCTTTGTATGGCAGGAAAGAGTACCGCCGAGCCCTGGTAAGCACTCTTGACATTGTGTCAAATGTGGATCCTGTAACACTAGGATTCCTTGATTGGCGAAACCATTTGTAAACTCGTGAACTTGTAGTGGACCGCTTGTGCTAATTTATTTTATTTCTAATCTGAGATGGTGGAGAATAGGCTAAGCAGTTGTGAGCTCTTGCTGCCAGCATGTGTTCAGGCAGGCGCTTCAATTGTGTCGTGCCACTCCCAAGCAACCTATGAGCGGCGCTCGCACTCCTGTACTGTCCAGACCGTCCTCGGCTGCAAGCACCCCTCATGAATCCAAAATCAATGAAAATGAGGTATCCTACTCTACTCACTCTGGTGGATATTTGCAAGTTTGCACTGAGGTAGAGGATAATCTTTGCGTCAATTTTAGCATTTTAACTATAGTTAGGAGTGCGATTTTTGGGAGATAAGTATAGAGCTTTGGAGAGATCACTTTGGTACAAGAGCCAGATCTGTTGAGTTTGAATTTTTATCACTTCGTATGAATTTCTTATGCAATTTCAAGGGGGGAGGTTGTAGACTGCTGCAACTCTACGAGTGAGAGTTGGCAACCCCATTTTCATGTGGTCCAGACATTTAGACATGTCATGCTTACATCACTTGCTAATAAGTCCTACCAAGTGTATTAACAGATGAGTGCTGCTGGTAATAGGGATCAGTATAGGGGGCAGGATCAGGTTACTAACAGTTTGAATATCCTCTACTTAATCTGAAGCATATGGGTTCCAGGGTCTTCATTTCTAGGCAGCGTCTCTTTTCGCCAAGAAGAGCACATGGTTTGGTTACAAAGCTCTTGGATTTAAAACTTGGTATTATTCTCAAGGTTTGAACAATGGTTGAGTCCTCTTCTGCTTTTGAATTGTTCTTGTTGACAGGTGAAATACAAGATAGGACTTTGTTATCTTGCTGTTCATGACACTCGAGCAGCACTTTCAGAGGTCAGATATGTGTCTCGGTACTATCGAATATCACTGCCCCTTTGATTTCCATGGTATTGTTCTCTGTCCACTCCTTGGTAGCAAGATTCGTCTGAATACTAGGTTTATTTATTTGTGTCTAAAATTGCAGATGGAGGGAATTCCATCAAAGGCAAGGACTCTTCGCATGAATCTTACATTGGCTAAGCTTTATCGAATGACAGGCTATGATCGTGTTGCCACTGCATCGTATCGAGAGTGTTTAAGGTGATAATTCACGCTAATGCTTCATTAGAGGCATTTTCTTACGTTTGGTATGGTCTTTATGCATCAAAGAGAATGATGTTCTTTCTTGAGGTGCTCAGTTCTAGAAGCTATAGGGGATGCGCTCCGATTTTCAGGGGTTATTTAGCTAGTTTGTAAACAGACAATATATCCTTTCTCATCAACAATCAACCATTTGGACCCCTACTGATTTAGGGGCGATGAAAGTGCAGGCAATGTCCCTATGTTCTGGAGGCTATTGTTGCTTTGGCAGAACTTGGAATTCCATCGAAAGATATACAGGCGCTTTTCCCTCAGGTGAGAATGATCAGTCATCGTCTTAAATTTGACATCCTGATTGAATGGTCTCTTCAACTGATGCCGTGAACCTCCTGCTATTACTTAAGGGTACCAAATTTCATTGCCTCTTGCACAGGGACCAGGCAAGACAGGTCGTTCAGCAATTGATCATCTCGAACCTGTACGATGGTTACAGGTACACCCTGTTCATTTTAGTTAAAACGATGCTGAATTTGTTTGTAATTTGCTAAGTTTTTACCGTCTATTTACTTGTCTTTTCTTAGCTAATACAGTAGGAACGTTTGCGATTTCGAAAGATTATATGATTAGGGACAATATTCGGTTATTGTAGCACCATGTTTGTCTCTTCCTTTGTCTTCTCTTTGTACAAGTGTTTGACGAAGCTTTTGAAGATAGTGCCTCTATATTCTCTTGCCGTAAATTTCATCACCATTTAACGGGTTGCCTTGAACTTTGTTTTGGGCGTTGACTTCATCTGGACCTTTTGCTCCTGTGATCTGTTTCTCTGATGCTCTAGTCTGAACGCACACACTTGCAGAGGTTTGCTGATGGCCATTCCAGTATCGCAGCACACGACTATAAAGGTTTGCTGCTTAGCTTCGTGCCACTTGACTAGAATTATGTCTTCATCGTACATTGAAGCTTGCTTAGATTCATGGTTTTGTCTTTGCTGTGGTATGTGCGAACTTGGTTCTCAATGATCTTTGTGTTTTTCTGGTAACAAGTACATCCAATAGTTTTCCACATTACAGTAGGTAGGTGGGCTTCTCAGTTTTTGGTGAATTGCAACACAGGAGCTTTGGAACACTTCAATAGTCTTGGACAACGCTTCCCCAACAATCCGCACCTTTTACTAGAAAGTGCCAAGGTGGGCTCGTGTGCAATTCTAACAGCTGACGACCTTTAGGGTTTCTTCCGTGTCTCTCGTTTGAGTACATTGCCGTTCGAGCGAATTTCCCGCTTGCGAAGCAGAACATGATTCTCGTTACGTGTAGAAACCTTGCTCAATAAAGTCTTTGTTTACAGGCAGAGATGACAATAATGAAGAACAATGAAGCTGCTCACAGTTTTGAAAAGGTATTTCGTTTTCCTTCTAAAAGATCATCTGTTCTTTTGAGCAGATGGGAGTCTAATTTACATCCATTTATTCGGAGGCGATGATTCTCAATCTTTTTTCTCGTCTACCAGATTTTCGAGTGCCAAGTTGACCGTTTCCTTAATTAGGCTTGTGATTCCAGATCAATATGAGACCATCTGAAACTATAAATTGAGAGTGTTCATCATTTTTGCTTGAGCAGGCAAGGCAAATTGACCAATTCAATATATCAAGTATGGATGAATATGCAATGCTGTTACGTACTCGAGGAGAGCAGATGAATTTAAACCGCCTGGTCCATGAGCTAATCAATGTCGACGCAACTAGACCTGAGGTTTGGGTTGCAGCCGCTGTTTACTGGGAAATGCGAGATGATAAAATCCGAGCACTTTCCTATGCAGACAAAGTATGACCTGATGCTCTAACTTTCGAGATTTCAAGGGAGTGAGAAGACGTGTTGCTTGGAGAGATAGTCAAGCTTTCTGTTACAGTCAGTCTATACTATTTTAATAACTTTGTCGATGGAATTTCTTGCTTAATTCATTCCATGCCGAAGTTCATGTTATTTCTGCAACTTAATCTGTTGGGAACAAAAAAATTCTTAGTCTTAAAGGTCATATAGATAAACACCCTCTGACTAAAATTAAAGTTGGCTTTGTGCTTGCTTCTCAGGGCATGCGGGTTGATGAAAGGCACACAAGCGCTTACATTGTAAAGGTAGCCAGTTTGCCCTGATCTCTTAGATTGTAGTCTGTCATGATGAGTTTCATTTAGTGCAGGAATCTCATCACTGACGTTATTTTTAAGATGCCTGCTGGGGCTAACTTACTCCCAGCAGCTTTTTCTACATGATTATCACATCAACATATTTTTTGCTCTTATGAATGAGTTTAGGCAGCAATGCATGTGGATGATATTGCTTCCTCGTGGCTCTGTTGAACCTTCATTGAATTTAAAGTTTTTGCCCTGAGTTCCTCTTTTCAACGCAGGGAAACATCTGTCTGACTTTGAATCGACCTGAGGCAGCTGTAATGGCATTCAGAAAAGCCCAACTACTGAAGCCAGATCTTCGTTCCTATCAAGGTAGCGTTCTGCCATGTGCCATCATCTCTTGCCTTCTCATGGAAAAGGAAGTCATTGACTCTTCTCTTGATTCTACATTAGTTTTTTCACTATAAGGATGCCATTTCTACGTATTACAGCTGCTTTAAACCTTCACGAAGTTTGCGTTTGAATACCCCCAAGTTTTGATCTGGCTTTTTGTGGGTCTTAGGGCTCGTGAGATCCTATTTAGCCATCCCCAAACACAAGGAAGCTCTGTATGCTGCTCGTGAAGTCGTGAAAGCTATGCCGCAATCTGCCAGGGCCCTTACATTGGTTGGGGATGTCTATGCTCACCATCCAGATGGCCGTGATAAGGTAAATTCCGTGCATGAACTGCCGGGGAGATTGTAAGGTCGAGTTACCTTCCATGGCTGGAATAAGCAATCCAGTGTGGGAGTACCACAAATAACTAAAAATTGCACGAGCACATTAGCAAATTCAAATGAGGAAGTTGCGAACCGAGCTTGCGATTTGGGGAGATTAAATGAATTTTAGAAGATTGTTCTAGAATTGTCATTTGTCACACATGTACATTTCAGAATTGAGTACGAACACATGCATTAGACCTGTTGGGTTTACCAATTACGAAGACCAACCCATGTTAGTGCCTCTTCCTTAGAACTGATGCAAATGTCATTCAGCTCCACTTTTCGCTTCTTTTTGTTCCGTTGAATGGTTTGAATGTTCTCGGTACTAAGACTTGTTGATACTGCAGGCGAGAAGATTTTATGAATCGGCGCTGAGATTAGAGCCTACGTACCTTGGGGCGGTTCTTGCCTTGGCAGAACTCTACGGTATGGAGGGCCGAAATGAGGAAGCCATATTGCTTCTTCAGCGCTATCTGAAAACATGGGCAGACGATGCCCTGCATACTAAGTTGGCCCAAATTTTAGCTACATCGAATAAACTGGGCGATTCCGTATTCCATTACCAGACTGCCCTCAGGTAGGTAACCCGTTTTTGTACGCCTCTTGACTGTCCCTAACCCCAAGAAGAGAGACCTAGCAATGGTTTGAAAATGTAGAAAGTTATGGTGCGCAATGAAAATGAGACGTGTAAAAAGAATCGGCAGCATGTTGTGCATCACTTCAAATGATGAACTTCTTATATCTTAATTAAATTATATCACATGTGCTTATAGGAATAGTGACTTTCCAAGATTTCAAATAGTTTTTGGGGTTTTTTCAAGCAATGAGCATTAAATTGAGGGTTGTATTGCGGATTATCTAGAGAGACTTACGAAAATCATAGATTTGTGTCTGGAGTGGAGACAGTTGTGAATAGCGACTTGTTTTCCTTTTCATCAATTTCAAGTATTGTGCGGAGCAGGTTCAATACAAAGGCTGACATCCAATCCTGTTGATTTCTTTTCTTTTCTATGCAGCATCAATCCAGCAAATGATGCGGCTAAGAAAGGACTGGAGCGACTGGAGAAGCAAATGAAGGGTGTGGACCCCGATTCAATAGAGGAAGAAGAAGAAGAAAACGAAGGAGAGGATGTAGACGCAGAAGCGGAAGAAGGTGAGTTTTTGTAGTCAGACAAAAAGTAGATTACAGAAGGAAATTCCCCCTCCTCCACCTTTCTGCATGCGGTGGGATGGGGTGGGATGGGATGGGATGTACAGTACAAATATGCGTTCACCAAGAACAGACGATATTCTTTCTTTTATGACTTGTACAGAGGTGGTATCCAACTTTTCCTTACAGGTGTCCTTTCTATTCACTGTGGGCCTTCAGGTGCCCTACATTGTACTGTCATCCAGGTTTTGAAACGCACCTCCCATGTGGGTGGGGTCATCCGCAGTACCGCCAGTCGTAGATATTGCACTTTGTTCTTATTATTGACTATCTGTTGCCGTGTCCTACTTATCAGTGACACAAAATGGGAAATTTTCTGTTTCTCACAGTTCTGATTGTTTGGAATGGTGGGCGGGGGTGGTGCATTATTACACAATGGAATGAATGGATAGTTGTTATTGGATCCACAGCAAGTTTTCCTGGGTATTGTTTTTCTTTTTTTTGTTTATTTACTGTTATTGCTACTGTACTGTTTCGATGATTAACATTGTTTTGGGTCAAATCCTTAGAATCTGATCATGAGAGTCGTGGGTGGACTTTTATTACCATAAGCTATCTTAACCCCAAAAAGTCTTTACAAGGTTGGGAATGCTGAAATTGTTGTCCCAGCAGTAATTCCGAGACTGAAATTCTAAAAGTCTTTTGGATTGGACGATGCTGGAAGAGTTTTGGATTAGGAGACCCAGAAAGTCTTGGCATTACGAAAACGCTTCAAAGTCTTTGCACTGCTACTTTACCGTACTAGACGCTAAAATTCTTCTTTTTGACCTTAATCAGGGTGCAGCGTTGAAATCATTTTTTTAGGGGATTTGTTTTTTAACTCCAAGGACTTGGGGGATTCAAAGTTTTTTTTAAATGTGGAGATCTTGTAAAGGGCAACTGGAAGAATATTTTAGTGGTGAATTTCTTATAGAAGAAGAATACCGGCACTATATCTCCTGAAAAGGGACAGACGTAGACTTTTATCAATCAATTAATCACCGTCAGAATTCAAAAATAAAGAAATAAAACAACCTGATTCGCCCACCCACCGGATGTGATATACGGAAATACGGATGTTATACGGACTATATATATTGTATGACATACGGTACAGATACGGAATATGGGATACTGTAGTTAATTCCATATCAAACTAGTGTGCCTTGTGCCGTTGCCGCAGTCAAAATAAATGTAAAAGAAATTTTCTAATTTTTTTGGTTCATTAAAAAAAAACTTCAAAATTCAATAACTTTTGCCACAGTCAAAATAAATGTAAAAAGAAATTTTCTAATTTTTTTGGTTCATTAGAAAAAAACTTCAAAATTCAATAACTTTTGCACTATAGGTCCAAATGACACGAAACAAAGTCCATGCACCCCTCCTTGTTGAGGGCTTTCCAATAGTATCAAGAACACAATTGGTGGATGCACGGTTTAGGAGATCTCAATGTGACAAACAAAACCAACAAATAGTCTATTTTAATGAACTACTAGAGTGTGGCATTGCCACAATCAAAACAGAAGTAAAAGTAATTTTCTAATTTTTTTAGAACCAAAAACAACTCAAAAATCCATAACTTTCTCACCGTGAGTTGGAATGCCATGAAACAAAGCTCGTGTACCCCTCCTTGCCAAGGGCTTTCGGACGGTACCAAGATTGTGACCAAAATATAAGTAAAACTAATGTTCTAATTATTTAGTTCATAAAAATACTTCAAAATTCAATAACTTTCACACCGTGAGTCAGAACGCCACGAAACCAAGCCGGTGCACCCCTCCTCGCTGAGGGCTTTCCGACTGGACCAAGATCGCGACCAAAATATCAATAAAAGTAATTTTCTAATTTTCTAGAACCAAAAATAATTCAAAAATGCACAACTTTCACACCGTACACCTGAACACCACGAAACCAAGCCGGTGCACCCCTCCTCGCTGAGGGCTTTCCGACAATACCAAGCACGCGACCAGGGGACGCACGGTCTGTGAGATCTCAACATGACAAACAAAACAAAACAAAACAAAATAAACCACCTGTCTTAATAGAAGAGATACTAGTATGCCTTGTGTCGTTGCTACAAGTCAAAATAAAAGTAAAAGTGATTTTCTAATTTTTTAATCCATACAAACTTTGAAATTCAATATCTTTTCAATGGTGAGTCCAAACATCATGAAACAAAGCCCTCTTCATTGAGGGCTTTCTAATGATACCAAGAACACGGCCAGGAGATGCACGGTCTAATACATCTCACCATATCAAACAAACAAATAAACCTATCTTAATGGGTGGATTGTAATCTAGCGTGTTCAGAAAAAATATAGGTGTTTGAGGTAACGACAGAAAAGCTAAGGAGACCTAAACCCCTCACTTTTCTTCCCAAATTCATTTTAGGGTGCATGTAAAAAAAAATTCCCCCTTTTTTATGCTTGATTAATTTATCTATTGTACCTCTTTTAGCAAATTTGAGGCTTCTAATTCCAAATACGAATTCCAAATTTTCAAATTTTATCATGTGAGACCAATAAAAAATTCATGGATTTTCCCCAAGGATAAAATTAGGGATGAGTGAGGAAATTGGCTCACCTCAGTATGAAAAATATATAGGGATAATGAAAAAATGTAGATGTTAGGGTTATTAATTTACCCTCTTATTAAATAAGTGGGTAGTAATCTTTCATTATTCCTTCAAAGAGACCCCCCCCCAAAAAAAAGAATAGGGTTACTATGACATATAAGTCTAAATGATTGGATTTACATGTATATTAACCAATACTTTCCTAAAATTATTTTATAACACAGCTAACCTCATCTCAATGATTAAATTTGACGAAAGCCACATTCCATTATTAAATGATACAATTTATACTCTGTCATTAATCTTCAAAGGGGCATTGGAAACTATAAATATGGTATTGTATTTGATTCCTAAAATACAAATTATGTACAAAAACTTAGTAAGGACTTACATAGTTTGTTGGATTGATAATTCTACAACTAGTATTTTTCCATTTGGATGTTATTTTAACATCTAAATATTATTATGATCAAATATGGTTTCATAATAGTAGAATACACAACCAGTTTGTAGTTACTCAAACATGTAGGATGTGCAATGGTGATCAAGATTAGAGTGTCATGTGTCATTGGACCTAGTTCGATATGTGGAAAAACTTTCATCACTTTTTCTACCCTCAATTCATGTCCCAATGTCAAATATACCTCCAGAAAACTCCATGCCTTTGAGTAAGAAGCTTTGCATGAATGTAGCTTTGGTCTCTACAAACTTAAAAGCATTTTGTTTGTTCTTTAATATAGTATGATAGACAAATCAAAGTGATACATCATACATTTGTCAATTTAAGTAAAAACCCTTTAAAGACTACAAGTGCAAATTTAGAATAATGAATGAAATCAAAAATATCTCATGCATATAATATTTAGTTTTTTGCATTCATCTAAATGCTTTTAGATTCTTTTGTTAGTTTTTTAACATAAGTATAGTGTAGATTTTCAAAACTCTTTTTTATAAGTCCTATATAATTTAAAGCATCCAAGTATATCACACCTCACAAATAATTAACAAATAAGTTCAAACAATAGCTATTCAATAGTGATTGTGATTAATTCAAAAAATAAATAGTTTTAAAAATCACCATACTTAGTTAATACTAAACATTATTAAGTCTTATGGAACTTTTTTTTATTGAAATCACTAATATTCAATTTGCAATCAACTTTCAAAGGAATTTTCAATTTTTGGTTTCAAATTTTATTGATTAATATTAGTCAATACAATAGGATACGAATGGAGAATTTTCAAATTTATTTTGCAAGTCATCATTAAATTATTATTCCAAGTTCTATTTTTTTGAAAATCTAGACTATTTGTTGGTTCTTGTGGGGATACTACAATGTTTCATGGTTAAAAATCTCATGCATACAATTAGAATTTGATATGTAAATTGAAGGCGGCGTCTTTATTATATTGTTATTTGAAAATGACTCACTTCAACAAATCATAATTTTTTCATGTGAAAAACTTCAATCAATCATAGACAACAATATCATATTTAACCCCTAAAGGACTAGGCATTGAAATTTTGAATAATGGATGAATGCAAACACATCCCAAGCATGGCAAAAATGTATTTTTTCATCCATTGATTTCTCAAAGATTCTTGTATTAGTTCTTTAATATTTTTATGATATATACTTGAAGATCTTGCTTTACAAATATTCTATAATTCAAAGACTATTGGTAGATTTGGCTTTAAAAAAACATTGAGTTCAAAAAATGACCCTTCAAAAATGACTTGAAAAAAATAAAAATATATATTTTCAAAAATCACTATGATTAAAATATAATATTTTGAATTTAGTCAAAAAAATTCTTGTAAAAATCACAAATATTCAATTCTTGATCAATTTTAGAAAAAAAAATTCAAATTTGGCTTCAAATATTATTGAAAAATATTGATTTGAGTAATAGTTGATTTGACCATATGGTTATGATCTATGGACCATATTTTACAACTATTGTTTGAGAGTCATCATTAAATTCTTCTTTTAAGTTATATTTAATAATACATCTTTACAATTTTGAAAATTTGAATTAGCCCCTAGTCCTTTAGAGGTTAATTTCTTTGCTTCTTGTAAGAAATAGAAATATATGTATGAACAAATATAGGCGTCTGAAAAAACAGTGGGGGAAAAAATTATAATTTGATTGATTATACTCTAGGATATATAAAATATCATTGGATGTCTTCAAAATACTATAGGGTGCTAAATAATGGGTTCTATTAGAAAATGAAGTAGACTTAAGATACCCTTCTTAATATTCATTTTGTATGACATAAGTCTTAAATAGGGGTGCCTTATGAGCTGGCTTGTTTATTAAGATGATAAATTTTGGGATGTTATTATGAGCTACACTAATGATGATATTTAGTGTCTTGTACACTAAATACGAAGGCATACACTAAAAGCCAATTACCCTATGAAAGTAAGTAACATTAAATGTCAATTCAAACACTAAATATCATCTTTAGTGTAATTGTGGACAAGTTTAGATTTAGTGTTGTAGCTAGTAGGGGGGTAAAAACACTAAATGCCACTAAACACTAAATATCATCTTTAGTGTAGTTTATTTGGTAGGATGATTAGTTTCGGGATTTTGGAGATGCCATCTAATTTTGGCTGTCATTGGACATCAGATGGATTCTAGGTCATGTCTACAAAATTGGTAGTCTACGTCTGTTGCTAGGATCTGGTGGACGTTGTGTTTCTTGACCTAAGATTTATGCTCTATGTTTCTTATTGTGTTGCTCATTTCTTCATGGTTTGATGATTGAGGCATAAGTCTTGGATTTTTTGTTATGGTTTAGGCATTTAAGATGACTTTTAATTTCAAAATCAAGTTGTATATGGTTTCAGATGAGAATGTGTGGCCACAACTTTTGAACCCGTTTCTTTGCCAAATTGGATGTCCTTTCATATTTCACAAGTGTTTGCAAAGATTGGCAAGACACTGTATTTGTACTCACCAAGTTGGGTGCATTGTGCATTGCTTTGGCTAATTTCATGTAGGTGAAGCTTTAGGGACTTCTTCATCTTGGCTCACAATCCAAAAAAAGGAGATGACATTTGTTGTTTCCAAGTATTAGGCCATTTTTTTCTTCTCTCTTGTTCATGGACGTTGTAGATGGAGGTTTGTAAGCAATTACGCATAGTACTGCTTGCAAATTTCATTGTCTTGAAATTACGGAACATGCGTTCCAAGCTGCACAAGGAGTGGAGTGCAACCAAAATCAAGCTAGCTGTAGGAGAGAAATTGCAACCTTTACCATGGATTTGGATTACATCCTCCCAATGGACCATGTAATGCTATTGTTTTTTGGGTTCTAAAGTAGTTTTTCCACCCTAAATCCTAAACCCTACTCTTCATGTTGCATTTTGTGGCCCCTACTGATATTGCTTCTACTTCAAAGTGTTGAATTTATGTTGTTGTCGATGCAACTATTTATCTTTCACTTTTGAATGGTTATTTTCTTTCTCTCGTGCAACACAAGTATTTGAATCCATACCTAATAAAAACAACATATGGCTTCCATTTTGGATTTTTTCAGATGTAGGTTTTGTGCAAGTTATGTATGCGCACATTTTGGTTTAGAGTGTTAGAATTTAGGAGATTAAATTTTTTTACTATAGCCATAACTTCCCCCAAATTGTGCTTGCAAAGTTTAGTTTCTCATTGTGTTCATGAATACATTACATGCATT
The DNA here is from genome assembly GCA_950106755.1 of Climacium dendroides. NCBI lineage: Eukaryota > Viridiplantae > Streptophyta > Bryopsida > Hypnales > Climaciaceae > Climacium > Climacium dendroides. The sequence continues at coordinate 13,783,630 of OX467092.1, forward strand.
TGATCCTATAGTGTTCAACATTAGTAATGTTTGGTTGATCTTTGTTTCAATTTCAATGGTGGATGTGTATGCTTAACATTGAATGGCTATATTCAACAAAGGAATGTATTTAAGCAACAATGTATTTGTGAACTCTAAACTGAACATCAAATTCACTAATTGTAAATAGTAAATAGTAGAAAAACAATGTAGTGAAATTTTTTTCTATAATAAAATAGCATACAATAAATTCATGACAATTGGGAATTGAAATTAATATATGACTCCTTTTTAATGCCCCCCATTAGATAATTATATAATGATAGAGTGTTAAATAATCTATAGATGAAAAATAATGCCCCCCCATTAATTATGCAGTGTTCACACATGTCGTTATTTTTTTCAAGGACTACACCCTTGAGTTATATATCCATACAGAAGTACATATTTGTACCCGCATTTATACCAATATATAAAATACTTGCCTAGGTGGACTCCTCATTTTATTTCTCACCGAGCCTATCTCCCACTTTTTTGGTAACTTGTGAGTAATGTTTTTTCGTAGATAGTTGACATCATGCCTATGAAAAAAATCCTAAACTTGGGAATACAATTCAATTTCTTTTTTTTGCAATTAAGACATCCATCAATCCAATTTGGTTTACAAACTTCAAAGTTCTATTAATTTTGAATTTTTTTTAGAACAACATGTTTTGTTTAGATATATGGTAATGAATTTACATTTGATGATATTTCATGGGATTCCCAAACAAAAATATCTTATGGTGAACTCAACATATGGTATCTTAGTTTGTAAAATTCATTCATTACTTTTGACAGAGTTTTAATAGAATATTTGAATAAATTTTGCCTATCAAAGAAACAGTACTATACGTGAAGGTTTGATTTGGCACCTAATTGTCAAAATTGGATTTCCACATTAGATTCTCAAGGGTCCACCTCACCTTAGATCATTCACAAGATGACATGTGGTATTTTTTTACAAAATTGACTTAATTTCTGCCGAATCTGATCTTCACATAGGATATAAACATGTCATACTTGCATAGTTACCATGATATGATGGTGTGGCAACAATAACAATCACCACAAATTGACACCATTCTTGGCATCCAAAAAATATCACATTCATCTTCACAAAGCTCTAAAAAAAACTAAGATCGGTAAGGTAGTTTGTTCTAAAAGCGACCACTAACACACATGTATTGTTACATTTTGCTTTCTTCAACGTACCAATAGTATACATTTTAGGAAGTGGTCGCTTTTAATGACCCCTGCATTTCAACTTCAAAAATTCATAACTAATTTTACAAAGGTCCAAAATATATGAAACGACTTGGGTTAGATGCCAATTCCATTTTTCTTCCTCCAAAATATTCTTGAAAATTATTTCAAGGAGTTTTAGCTTCCCCTCCAAGGCAATCAACTTTTAAAAGGTCACTTTAAGAGCAGGCTACCTCATAGATTTATATTTCAGACCATGGGGCCCTGAAAAGTGCCCAAGTCCATGGAATTCCTCCAATTTAACGAAATTGGCGGCATTAACATAAAAAAAATTTCAACACAGAACGAAACAGCAATGAAAAGACCACGTCAAACACAGTCTCATCCATCTCCTCAACGAGGTCATCCACTTCAAGCCAGCGTAATAGGAACAGAAATCATCCAATTGGATGAACAGGGAACCAGAAAATTCATTCGGCGTCTTTAAAATGCCGTAACTCGCGCGATCTAAGTCCCAACCACCTCCCGCCGTCCGATCTTCGCCAGATCCGAGTCACCGTGATCACGGCTGACCGTCCGATCGACGGGCAGGGGCACCAAGGGCCGAAAATTTCTTATCGGGCAGACGGGCAGGCGGGGTCGTCTCTCTCGCAGCTCCTCAGCTCAGCGCTTGCGATGGGAGACGACTAGTCGGTTTAGGGGGAGATGGCTATGGCTATGGCCGGTCTCAGCAGCAAGCTTCGTGCCATAGCCAAGCTTGCCGAAGCCCTAGCGGCAGGATTATAGTAACAGGAATAATAAGCTCACTTTTTTTTTTGTTTATTTCCTTTAGCTTTTAGTTTGAGTTCGATCGATGTAGGTGAGCTTTTTTGCGCCAATGTGCGTTAGCTTGTGATGAGATTTCTGGCTCTAGTTGGAGGAAGCTGGAACGGCGTGATGCAGAAGCGGCGATTTGTTTGTGTTGGAGGTCGTGGAAGTTTGGAGGGAGTCGCGGGTTTGGCGATGGCGTAGTAGATCCGGCCAGGTAGGATTTTGAAGGTGGAGGCAATGTGGTAAAGAGAGCAGCGGGAGCTTATAGGGTTTGGCATTAGGGCGTGAGGTTTGGAGTGGGAGAGAGAGGGATGATCGCAGGAGGGGGCGCAATTGTGGCGCCCGCTTCCGGGTTGCCGTCGTCGTCGTCGTCATCGTTGAGCCAGCCTTTGCCTGCGTTGGAATGGAAATTCTCGCAAGTGTTCGGGGAGCGTGCTGCGGGAGAGGAAGTTCAAGAAGGTGTGCTTTGCATTTTTTTCCTTCTCGCTGATCGAAGCTCTTGATCATCCTTTTAGTGTTGTGTAATACATATTTAAACGGGCAGGGTTCGTAGCAGAGCTTATTGAGGTTACGGGACAGGATGATGGTAAGATTCAGGACGTGTGTTTTGTTTACAGCTAAGGGAAAGGTTTGGTGATCTTCGTAAGGTACTTGGAGCTTGGTACTTCCTCCTGCTGTAGCTTTGCAATGCTGGAAATCTTGTTTTCCCCTGGGAAGGAGATTCAAATATCTAGATTAGTCATACTTGGAGGCAGTGCATCGTCCCATTGTGCAATGCTCTGGATCCTAGTTTACTGACAGGATTTTACTCTCAATTTTACATTTTTCTTCTCTTTGATCGGAGCTCTTGATCATCCTTTCGCTGTGGCACTAGTGTTACTTAATGCACGTCTAGCGTGAGTAGCGCCTAGAAAGGTTACGGGAGAGGATGATAGTAAGATTCGTAATGTATTTTGTTTTTCAGCTACGGAAAATGGTTTGCAAGCTGCTATGATCCTGGTTAGGATCTTGCTGTTAGTGGTGGCGTTCTCTCCTGCCGTGGCTTTGCTATGGTGGAACTCTTATTTGCGCCCAGGAAGGAAATTCAAATGACTGTGATCAGTCTTATTTTGATGACTTTGATGCAATGTGACTTTGTATTGTCCGAGCTCTGGATCCTAGCTTACTGGCAGGATTAATTTCTCAATCTCGCTTCAGTTACCTGATTCCGTTGAAACTTCGGTTCTCACGATAGTCTAGTTCCTGAGCTCTTCTATTGAATTACCTCAGAACCTTGTAGGGCATGTGTGTCTTCTACCTTTGAATCGAATTTGTTTAGAGCAGCACGTACGTCTTGGCATGAAGGCCAGATAGTCTGAAGGTTGATAGAGTCACATCCAGGTATTTATTTAGTACTTCTCATTCACCTGCAAGCTCAAATGGAGGACTATATTTGCTAAGAGGTTTCCTCTTGGGGTTGTAACGAATCGAAAGATCCAGGAGCATATTTGAGGTGCACCTTCAGTGTAGGCTCCGGGCGTTAGTTCTAGTTACCTCGTTTCCTCCTAACTTGTATGTATTGACCAGCTAGACTCATGGAAGTGGTTTATCGTACCTTCTAGCGATATTTTTGCAGATGATACTTTACAATCCTGATAAAGAGACTGTTCATATTCTCAACTTAGTGTAATAAAATCCTTGCACAAAGGACTTCTTGGTATATCATGAATTCTTCTCTTCGTTATCGTTCTATTTTTGAGAATGCGGTAGGGGGGATGTTACAGAGATTAAACTGTATTCTAACTCTCGTCACGATCTGTCAAATTCTTTGACATCTTATTAACACAGAATTCCAAATGTGGCAGTTGATATTATTTCAGCTATTGAATTTGATAAGACTGGGGAGCACTTGGCAACTGGCGATCGAGGCGGGCGCGTTGTCTTGTTCGAAAGAACTGATGGCAGAGATGTAAGACTTTAAACTAGTACTTGCTCTGTTTTTTGGTGTAGTTCATTCAACTAATTATCTTAATTATGCAAATTACACTGCTCACCTGAGTTCTTGAGAATTTGTTTATCTTGTTTCTGTGATGTCTTGTTCCACAGGTGCAGCAACGAAGTCGAAAAGAGTTGGAGAGAGCCGATTATCCTGCACCCAGACACCCAGAGTATCGTTATGCGACCGAATTTCAAAGTCATGAACCCGAGGTACTTTCTCGTTTGCCGTGACTGTGAAGCTGTTCTATGTTTCTTCTTAGCATGGGCAAGCTGTAAGTCCAAATTGGAATTTAAAAAATTTCTTTCCTGAATGTGAGGCGTTTTTTGCAGTTTGATTACCTTAAAAGTTTGGAAATCGAGGAGAAGATCAACAAAATCAGGTGGTGCCAGACTACCAATGGTGCCAGGTTGCTACTTTCCACTAACGACAAGACTATAAAACTGTGGAAGGTACATTTCTTGTGACGCCACTGCTATAGTCTATCTAGCGTGAAGCTGCTTGGGCATGCCTTCATCTGGATTTTTCTATCCTAAGATAGAAAAGTGAATGTGATAGTATTGTGGTCTTTCCTTATTAGCCTGCCACTGTACATAGTACTAAGCGAGCAGATACTGGTCTGATAATTTAGTTTGAGGGTGATTTTAGATATTCAGTCGTTGCTGTCTAGATGGCATTTGGCAACATTTGATGGATCTCTAGCTTCATGTGGTATATTCAGGTCTCAGAGAAGAAAATGAAAAATGTTTCCAACTTGAATCTAGATCCTTCTCAACATGTGGGCAATGGGAACCCTGCGGCGAACCCCGCGGTGAACCACAGTCCATTTTCTCCTCGATCGATGAATGGAAATGGTATAAGGAGACCTGTTACCAACGTTAGCCCTGATTTTGTATTTCCACCTGGCGGCATCCCTTCTCTTCGATTGCCTACGGTAATTATACTTGCCTCCTGTCTTTAATAGTGTGCATATTATTTGGTTGGTGTTTTCCACAAGGTGGGGATTTAATGTGTAGAAAGAATGTTTATGTGTAGTTGCTTTCCTTCAACCCAGTCTTGTCAACGAATGTCATGGACTCTCTCAATGCACTATCTGGTCATCGCCCCTCGCCTTTTTTTCCAGAATAATTCTCAAGAGCGACTCCAGATGAAATTTATGAGTTGTTGGCTCATCAGGATATTCCTTGTTACTCTCCTTGGTTGCCTTTCATTCTTCCGTTGTTTAACAGCAGCTACTTCTTATGGTTCCAGGTGTGGAGCTCTGAGACGGCGCTCATGGCGCGATGTAGAAGAGTGTATTCCAATGCTCATGCTTATCATATCAACTCCATTTCTAATAACAGGTTTGAGATGGATTTTTTTGAAACGAACTTTTACGTGCTTCTGCTTTAGGGTTTTACTCAGAACTTTGAGCTTGAAGTTATTTCGGCAGCTCCCAGAGTGTATGTCCAACTTGGGAATTCTTGAATGCATATATCAATTCTGAAATAAAATTTCAAGTTAGCTGGATTGACAATATGTGTCTCATCGACGTGCAGTGATTGTGAAACGTACATATCCGCTGATGACCTGAGAATAAATTTATGGAACTTGGAGATCAGTGACCAAAGTTTCAATATTGTTGATATTAAGCCTGTCAATATGGAAGACCTTACAGGTGAAAGTCTCGCCATGATGCAGAAATTCAAGCAATTATTATTTTTGACTACCATTGAAAAATTGTTCACGGCTGGATGTTTTATTTGCTTAATGCGAAGGATGTGATTGTTTACTGATGGTAGAGGTGGGTTTGTTATATCAGAGGTCATCACTTCTGCTGAGTTCCACCCAACACACTGCAACATGTTAGCTTATAGTAGTAGCAAGGGTTCCATCCGCCTTATCGATATGCGACAGTCAGCCTTGTGTGACAGACATTCTAAGCTGTAAGAAACCTGAGGCCTTTCAAACATCTCTTATTGATTGAGTTCCTTGCTGAAGAACCATTTAACCTTTAAGCTGAATCTAATTACTGCACATATAATTGTTTTTGTTCTTCCTAATGGCTTCTCTCAGATTTTGAATACCTGTGAATGTAGGACGAGAATCCCATTTTGTTTACTATCATTTAAGGCCCTCGTCCTATGTTCTTTAGGACTAGAGGAATAATCTTGTCGAAGGTACTTTGTGTCTGACTTTATGAAATAATCTATTATTAGGTTCGAGGAGCCAGAGCCTGCCGGGACAAGATCGTTCTTTACGGAGATCATAGCGTCAATTTCCGACATCAAGTTTGCGAGAGGAGGCCGTTACATCCTCAGCAGGGACTATATGACTCTTAAGGTCGGTATGGTGATGTCAAGGTTTCTGATTCTTTCATGTCCGCTCGTTCGTTCTTTCGTTTTTCCATGTGGGATATATCAGGTTAGAGAAAACTTTACTTTCTGTACAAGATGGCACTGAACATGGCTTTCTTGCTTTTCGTTCCTAATACGTACTTCTAATTGTGGATTTGGTATGATAGTTGTGGGACGTGAACATGGAAGCTTCTCCTGTCGCTACTTTCGAAGTACATGAATATTTGCGGCCCAAGGTGCGTGTGCCAGTAATAGAGTTATTATGAATAAGCACCCTTTTTAAACGTTTGACTGACAGGATTTTTGACTCTTTTGTTTGCCGACTTTTTATTGATCTCGTTTTTTAGCACGTGCGACCCTCTTAATCCTCCATTGCGTGTTAGGGCTCTTTTTAGTGATCTGATGACTCTTACTGTGATGGAATGGCACAGTCTAAGAGTTTAGTTGTTTTTGAATCTATAAATTACGTCTCTTCCACCCCTAAATTTATCATGTCATTCCTTGGTCATTTGAATACGTCCTACATCGATGAGAAATCCGAAGGTTTTTAGTCAGGATTAGCACTCAAGATTGTTCGTGGGAATTTGTGCTACGGATTTTATTAACTAACTAGACTTTCTGTGTTGCAGCTTTGTGATTTATACGAGAATGACTCAATATTTGACAAGTTCGAGTGCTGCCTCAGTGGAGATGGTCAGCATGTTGCTACTGGTTCTTATAGGTGTGTGATATTCCGTTCATAACTGTTTTGAATCGGACTTAGTCATTACATTTTCATTTGCAATGGGTAATGCTCTACTGTTGTGAAGTTTTACTTGTGCGTAAGTTTGATGATTGTGGAAGTGTTTAAACTTGTATGTGCTCTAAAAAGTGCTAGATAGTGGGTGTTCATATGTTCCCGTGGGTAAATATCTTGTATTCAGTTGCTAATCGTATCTCAGCTTGATTTATTTCGTCAACCCATGTGATGGTAATTGAAAGGATCCGCATATCATGTGGCTTCCTTCTCCTTGGGTATTTTTCCTCTACACAGCTGTCTTTTAAATGAGGAAGACCTAACGATGAGAACTTGCTATACAGCAATTTATTTCGCGTCTTTCAAGCTGCTCCTGGAAGTGAAGAGGCATCTACCTTGGAAGCGAGCAAAAACCCCAATAGGTATTTGATCGATCTTTGGGTTCCTTTCTCTGTAGGTATCTGGATGTCTTGTTATGGCGTTGCCTTCTTCTCCAGTCATGGCTTTATTTTACTCAGTTTTCCATCGTGGCAGAACTTTAATTTAGTTTCTTGCTCTGCTTGTTTATGAATCGTCACCAAAGTAGGCGGATGACAACACCATCGAGGCCTACAAGCAGATTTGCTAGCCTTGCTCGCGGTGGCCGCAGCACCACTAGACAAGGTATGTCATCTCTTGAGTTATCTCCCTTGTCACTGTTTTCATTAGTTAAGCGTGCTTTTCTCTTTTGTCTTTTTGAATGAGACTATGTAAGCCTACGCTGACATGGAAGCTTTCGAGAAAGGGATGTTAACCCTGTTTTCTTGAATGAGTATTTGTGGAGCCGTTTTACACTTTTAAGTATTATTAGGAATTATATCAAGATATCAAGGTCTAATTCCTTCTAAAACAGTTCTGTAATGTGCTACATACTTCGATTTGATTTTTCATGTGAACGTGAACGTCCTGTAAAGTGCTACACACTTCGATTTGATTTTTCAGAGTGATTGTCCAGACTCAATTTTCACAGCTATCTTATTGCGTACATGGGTGGGAGTATTGATTGACATCAAAGCATTTGATGCAGGGACGGGGGCTGAAGGGAGTCCAGGACCATCGGATTTTAATGGAGGTGCGAATGATTTCGCGTCAAAGCTGCTGCATCTAGCATGGCATCCGCAAGCCAATGTTATTGCTTGTGCTGCCTCCAACAGCTTGTACATGTACTACGCCTAGGACTGACTGATGTCAACTAGAACCCTTTATTTTTAGTACACCCCATATTCTTACCGCTCCACCCTTTGTGGGGTATCCATCCTTTAGATTTCTCATCTGCAGAACCAGATGGAGAGACATGAAGGAAGAAGGTTCTCGTCTATGAAAGCGAATGCGCCCATTGTGTTTGCTCTATTTATAATTTGGTCTGTTTAGGGATGTGAGGTTTAGACGAGTTTGGGTTAGTGAGAGAATTTGGGAGAGAAGGCATATGTCTTTTTGGAAAGGTCACATTTTTCTATTAGATCTTTGCTAGTAGTAATTTATCTACGACATGCCTCACCCTAATTTCTGTGGAGGCATGCATTATACGGCTACAAGTTGCCAACATTTTGCTTCGCAGAGAAGTTTGCACTCACCGTCAAGCGACGACGCGTCTTGTAGTGCCCACCTTGGATGAGATTTGCTTCCATCGCTAAGGAAAGAGGCTCTAGCTTCATTGTTCCGTTCTCTTCGACTGTCCTTTAGGGGAGTTGGGAGGTCTAATTTCTCGTCTTGCTTAGTTGAGCAGATGACGTTTTAATCTGATTCTTTAATCCTATTGGCTTTTATTTCTTGTGTGCTCTGTTTGTCATGGGCTTTGAGAATATCATGGGTGGAGACTTGTCATTATCGGGGTTGTGTTTTCAGATCCACATCTAATAGCAATCGTGCATTGGTATCTCATTTTCAGTCAGTGGCGTGGGGAAAATTTGTGACCAGGTGTCTCGTTGATCAGTTGATCTTATTGCATTACAGGGCCTGGATCAGTGTTCGGGAAATTTTTGGAGCTCCTCCAGCTGATTTCTTCCTTCTACGAAAATGGACGGGGTTTTCTCCTTAAGTGCTCACTGATTGCATCCTCTCAATCATTGGTTTATTTTGTGCCAGCCAAATTTCCTCCAAATTGAAATTGGCACTGGCTGAATTGTTAGATTTCTGTAATGTAATGAAAAAAACAAACTCCAAACTGAATGTACTAATTCATATTGCATCCTTGACAGGAATTGAATTTGTATAGCCCTTCACCATTTGAAGACCAAAGATCCTCCAAACTCACCTAAGATGGAGTTGAGAATAGGAATGAAAAGTTTGCATGAAATCAAAAGAGTTTAACCCATAAAACATGAAGGATGTTTTTTAGCCAATGAATGACAAAGAATCTCTCCATACAAGATAGAAGTGCAACTATTCATCTTCCAAATTTTGTGTGTAAAGGGAATGTCATTTAGAATAGTTTGACTTCCAACAAGTTCTTTTACATTATTTTAAGACAACAATTGACACGGTGATTAATTCATTGTTCAAGGGTTAAGAATAAAAGTTTTCACTTTTTACCTTCTAATTGTTTTTTTGTTTCCCCAATAAAGTATTGCTCAATATTGGTGTATAAATAAAATGATTAAAAGATAAATGCTTATAGGCATCAGGACACAATATATAGTTGACTTTATCTAAATAAAATCCTTATAGGATTAATGCTTATGGACATTGGGACAAAAAAGGTTTCATTCATTGAAAACCAGTTGAAAATGACTATTCAGCTAAAGCTATATTCATACCAATAGAATCAATGGAGAAAATTGTATATGTAGATCCAACTAAAGAATTTGAAAAAATAAAGTCATTATATTGCCTATTCAAATTTCTACCATTAGAATGTGATTCTATTTGGGCATCTTGGTTTGGTTTTCAAAGGGCTAGAGGTTCAAGTTGAAATTCTAAGTAGGATTTTTACAAGAGATTCAAGTTGAGATTCTAAGTAGGATTTTTACAAGAGCTTGAGCAAACGATTACAACATGAATTGATCATAGCATTACAAAAGTAGGATATCAAAGCCATGAAATTCAACACAAGTATTTTTAGTATGCATTTTACCCTATTTAAACAAATTTCTTAAAACTACCCAAGTTGTTGAACTTCTTAGTTTGATACCCTGTTTCACAAGGATGATCCAAATATAACCCCCACCTTGCCTAGGTATTAGCCAATAAACATGATGGCTGAAATCCACTTTGTGTTGAGAGAAGGCAGGAAAAATATCCTCCAATTTTGGATGACTCAAAAATACAAGAGATGGAATGCAATTTTATTATTACCTCTTGGAGTCCTCTTCAAAACTTGATATCCAAACTCCACTATTAAATATGAAGGTGTATATCATTTTCTACAAAATGTAAAGAAAAAAATAATTGTTGATTCTAATACCAAATCAAAAATCAACATTGAAGCAATTTGTGAAATGTTTTTTATAATTTCATCTTCAATAAAAAATAATGATTTCAAATGATATTTTTTAAGTGATGTTGATTATAAACTTTGAATAATGTAGGCATGGATTTTTCATAATAGAGAAAAATAGCTATTGTATCCTTAATTAAGTCAATTGATCATTAGTCTTAATAGGTACTACTAATAAAGTGTCAAATATAATATAAAAACTATCTACAAAAACATCAAAAGTCCATGTCTCAAAAGTCCATGTCTCAGAATCTTCTTAATATCAATTACAAGAATTGAAATGGGTGATTGCTCTAAGATCCAAGAAACTTTAAAAATAATTTATTTTAGTATAATATATATTTCAAATGTATTAATTATTTTTATTAAATAAATGAATATTTTTTGCATTGCTTCCAAGAATCCAAGATCTATTGCCTGGATCCACAAATATTTTTTTTGTGTTTTATTTTGATTTTTTTAATACTAATTTTTATTCTATTTAAATATTCATTAAAAAAATCATTCATGATCAACTAATATAAATAATTCTAATACTTGCGACCTAAAATGAAATCATCTTTATCAACTTTTCCTCTATCTATTTTTATTTTACATATTTTTTGTTTAATTTCTCCACTATCCATGATCAATAAATTAATATTGTTGTTTACTTAAGACAAAAAAATCAATCAACTAATAATGTACGTTCCGACAAGCTCTATAATGGCAACTTTTCAAACAAAGATGGTAGAATCAAGATATCTCAAGTAGAAGGCTTCTAAAGTATTAGGCAACATCCAAGAGTCGACACAACATATTACTGATGAATAAGCAAGCAAAACAATCTACAACATGAATAATGCATTGGATACTAGCATGGAGAAATTTGTTGACATAGTGAGTGTTGCTAACAATAGAGCTTTAGTTCATTTGTTCCAAACTTAGGGTCTTTTGCCATGCTCCATTAGTAGGCAAAAAATACTAGAAGACAAGAAGAGTTCCACCAATTGTCTTGCTAGAGTGGATAAGTGGAAAAGTAGGATTTCATGTTTCACCAAAATTGGAGGATAACCTCATTGGTTGAGATTGGTCAATCTTGAAGGAATCAATACATGTGAAATTCTTATTGGATCCTTCTCCACCCACTACGTCCATAAAGTGAGTACAATTGCTCATTTGGACCTTGTAGCTCTCCTTGCAAACTTTGCCTACAATGGAGCTTGGCAAAAAGCCTTTAATTAAAAGCTTGACTTCACCTTCAAGATGAGATATAGTACCAGAAGCCAAGTTGCTAATTACACTACCAAATAAGATAGTTTTCAATTTGGGGGACGTAAGAATCAAGAAGTTCATCAGTTTTGTAGGTTGTATACAAAAGACTAACAATGTGCCTTCTAAAAAGTGTATCACTTACAACCCTAATTTGAGTTGCTAATTTGAAGTTTAAATATTGCCCAAATCTTAATTATTACAGGAATAAGGAATTGAAGTAGCGTATTTGAGGTGATTGTAAAAATAAAATTTTATAGCAGTGCATCTAGATAATTACCTTCAAGCAAGAAGCATTATTTGCAGAAGTTGTCTTTGAAATCTCTCTCCTCTACAAATTTAGAATCCACTAATGAATGTTTTGAATTTGTCCCAATCAAATTGAAAGATCTTCTAGTTTAGCAATCCAATGCATGATAGTCAAAATCTCAAAGACTAAAGAAATGCATAAGTTAATCAACTACTATAGAATGTTGGGATTTGATTGGTTGAACTTTGGCCCACGTCCCCACTCCAACCAAATTCTAATTGTATTGTATAGTATGAATGCTGGTGTAGATAGGATTTGGAAACTCAGATTCAAAAACTTTAGTTGATGCAAGAGTATGTGTTTGAAGGACAAAGCCAATAAAGTATTATGGTGACACTAAGTTTCAAGGTGACGTTAATTTCCTCCCCTCACTATTAAGACAATAGTATAGCTTGATGGGTTGGTGGATTGGCTACAAATTTGTTTTCTAATCTTTCAAAAGTACTTACAACAAGGTTGAATTTGACCAAAATACTTTAACCCACAAGTGCTCAATCTAAAGATAGCAAGAATATTTCTAAAATTTTATAATAATCAATTGAAAATTCTCTAATACATCTATATCATTAAATCATTCAGAGTACTTTTTTCTTCTCATTGATATATTATAGGTATTTCTCTTAAACTTCCTTAGTTAGATAAAGTGCACTTATCAAAACATTTATGATCCACCCAATGGATGTTTGAGTGCTTTGGGCGGGTATAAAATGAGAATGTTAAATGTTTTAAAATATATTAAATCATAGTTGTTTGATAGTATTAAAATGATTTCCATCAAAATAGATGAAAATTTATAAAACTTTGGAAATTCCAAAAATTTTAATTGGAGTGTTAAAAAATCTAGGTTGCCATAAAAATATCTCATTTCATGAAGTAAGTGTTGAAACTGACCACAAAAACTTAAAGTATAACTATTTTGAATTATTTTTGTTTAAAACTCACAACTAAGAAGGATAGTATAACTTCTAATCTCTATTGGAATGACAAAACTATATACATTTATGAATGCATAAATTATAGATAAAACACAAGCTATCCTTCTAAATGTATCTATATTTATCCAAAAATATGTCAAGTTTAGAAAAATAAAGTATTTTATTTCTTATTTCTTAAGACTTTATTTGATCAATATGTCACAAATAGAATATTTAAAATGTTGACTTTTTTCATTATATTTCCATTTATTTTTTTGATGTTTTAAAAAACATCCTTGAAGAATATTGGCACAAAAGTAAAAAACTATGAAATTCCTATTTCCAAGTGCATTTTGATCCCTAGGCCTAAAAATTGTATTACTTGTAGACATACATAAGTATGTTGAGATTGCAAAATAAAGTCATATATTTATTGTAGGGTTGTAGAAAAATATGGCTAGTAGATCAACAATAGAAGCACTTGAGTATGCTATAATTGAACTTAGGGTGATAAGCTTATCACATGGTTTTTCTAACATTGATGAAAATAAGTCGAATATTGATGGTGTAGGGCTCACAATGACAATTGAATTCATTTCACTACTTTAGGGATTCAACAACTTTTCATATGATGCATGTTCACTATGCCTATCACTGATAGAAAAAACACCTTTTTTTTTGTTTTCAAAGATTTTTTATATAAATTTTTAACTCCACAAAGATCATAGTCTCCTTAAGGGACAAGTACTTATAATCTCAATTTTTGGAAAGAATTTTTGAATTTTTTTTAAAGATATAAACACAAATTATCTTCATTGGAGTATAATTTTATGCCAATTGATGATTGGACCAAAAAGAATGTTACTAAAAATAAAAATAGACAATCCTATGTAGTAAACAAAAATCACAAAAATTCAAAATGAAAATTTGAAAATGAATTCCTCAAAGAATATATTTTTACCTAAATGGAAAGCTTTGATTTGTTCCATTTAGATTATTGACATAAAAGTTAGGATGAGTCTTGTTTTTTGGGTCATCAAAGCATCATCTTGAAGAAATAATGTATAATATTTTTTTTTTAATTCAAATTTTACAATTTTACAATACAAGTGGGGTAGCCATGTTTCATTCATAAATCACTTATTAGATATCATTTAGAATTGGCTACATTCACTACTAGACAATTTAGTTTTTCTGTTGTTTTGGTCGCGTTGATCTGGTCAAAATCTGACAGAAATCTATTTCTGTCAGATTTTGACTGGATCAACGCGACCAAAACAACAGAAAAACTAAATTGTCTAGTAGTGATTGTGAATTCATTCTTTAAACATATTTTTATTCATTGATCATGCTCCACCTAGACATTTTACTACCCCATTAAGCTTGAGCTTGCAATTTGAACACCACAATAACCACTCACCTAGATTATGTTATTCATTTATTTCCTAGATTGAAGTCTAAATGATCAACAACATTTGGTAGTAATTGATGGAAATGTAGCATTGTCCATGTTACATTTTAACATATGGTACAAATGTAGATACCTTAGGTCCAATTAATCTCTAAATAATCATTTTGAAGGGGGGTGATGTTTAGGGCTTGTTCATGGATGGAATCCACTATTCTACCTTGTGTTATGTTTCAAAAAAAGGGTATTGAATAAGAACAAAAGGTCTGCATTTATGAGGTTAAAACATAACCTCTATAGAGCCCATTTCTAAATTTGTAATAAAAAAAAGGTATTTAGAAAAATAAAATAAAAAATTGACAAATTTTTGACAAAATCAAATCTCATTATGGCACTAGCTACTTTGACACTTAGAAAATTGGATGATACAATGGATGGCATTGCCAAATCCTTCTTAAAAGGATATTATATTTGCCAACAATTAGATGAAAGGTAGTGATAATAGATCATTTTGTAGATAAACATATACATAGACAATTCAATCCATTTTTTCCTTACTTGAATGCATTCACTAAAAGGTCTTGTTGCTCTCAACACAATCTACATGACATTGACAGTTTTATGTTACAAAAAACATAAACGTCATGTAGATTGTGTTGAGAGCAACAAGATTTTCCTTCTAGTGATTCCATGGTGCAAGTCACTCCACCACCAAAAAAAATAAAAATGGTTGATAGATTGAACAATTATATATTATATATCTTTGATGTTGCTTGAAACATTCTAAACAAATTTGACATATAGGTAGATTTGAATCAAATATGAGCACTTGCAATTGAGATGTAGAGTAGTCATAAAAAAATAATTGAAGACATTCAAATGGTTGAAAGTGAGCTTGATTTGAAATTTTGTAAAAATGCATTATTAGCAATTAGCAATAATTTAGAGAAATGATTAGGTATTGGTTGCCCTCAAAGAAATTTTCAACTCCTATTGGTTGTTTTTGAAATCTTGTGATGTTCTTGAGAGAATGTGGGTGGACATTCAAGGCTTAAATATAGATTATAGCAAAATAAGAGAAGGGTTGGGTTTAAAGCATCCTACCTTACTTTTAATCCCTAAAGCCCTAAACTTCATTTTTTGACAACATAGTGATTTTGGGTAGCTCACTACAAATGGATTTTTTATTTTTTTAATTTGAAATTTTCACACAACCATGTTCCCAAGGAGTATCTTTCACGAGATCTTTCATGTCCAACAATTTTCATAACTTTTGACTATATGGTTTAAAAGTTACTCTATGATATGTAGTTTTCAGTGAAGTGTGGGCAATCTAGGTAGCAAAACAAATTCTTTAAAAATTATTATTTTTTAAAATAAAATTTTGAAATTAGTTTTTTAGATTTATATATATGTGGAAAGCTTTGAATCATTCTATTTTGATTAATGAGATGAAAGTTAGGAGTTTTAGTTTGTAGGTCATTATGGAATTTCTATTTTAAGATAAACTTTGAAGTCCTTTATTTAACTCAATTTTTAATATTTTTGAAGAAAAAAATAAAAACATTGGGTGTATATTTTTTATTACAGCATTACAACCATTGGAATTGACATTTTTCAATTCTATAAATAAATTTTTAACAATTTAGTATTTTGAATCATTATCTATTTTTTTCTACTTACTATTTTTTCCTATATATTGTGTAATTTCAAATGATCTAAAATTTTCAAGCATGTAGCCAACTTGTCATGAAGAATCAATCCAAAGAATCACCACCATTTTGAACATTTTTCTATACAAATATGACTTTGTGAAGTGCAGCTACCCGTTTTTTTGCAAGGCCAAAAGAATGATTTTTGTTGATTCAAACACTAATATCTTGCAATCTACATAGTGGATATTTTTGTAATTTTTCCACGCCTTCTCAAACCAATGTACTACAAGATCCTATGATTATATGTGTCCAATTTTTTTTTCTTATTTAAAGTTTGGTACTTGTATTAGAAATGGCAATTTTGAAGCATTTTGGTGAAAACTTTGTTCCTAACTTTATTAGATTATAAGACTTTGAATCCTCTTAGCTTAAAATTTGTGTACTACATATTTGAATTAAAAGAATTTTATGATGAAGAATTGTGTTGAAATTTAGGATAAAACATTCAAAAAAACACCCTATGATTTTCATTCTTTAAAAAATTGTTAAGTAAAAGTAGGTATGATATAGAAGGCAAATCTAAATTGTTGATAGCTCTAAAATGGAATTGAAATACACTAATCTCAAGGGTGAGATTGTCCATAAAAACAAACTAAACCATGAGCAATTTTTTTTTAATGAATTTTTAAAATTGAATTCAAAAATAGATCTAATACATTATTTTCTCAAGGATTTGCTATGATTGCTCGCAAAACAAGAAGCCTTATAATTTTCATATTACTTATCCAATTGGAATGAATCAAGTCTATCTATGGAGACAAAAATATAATCTATAAGAAATAAATTTAAAAAATATATATTTCAAATTTTTTTAGTTTTTTTCATTGCCCACCCTCAAAGATTTTAAGCTTATTGTGGCATAATTTTTGCTCTTAGGCACTACTTGAAATGAATATTATATTTCTAGAAAGCTAATCAATTATTCTATTTTGAGAAAAAATTTCAAAAAATCATTTAAAAAATTGAGATCATAGGTACTTGCTTGGACCTTCAAAATTCAAAAACCCTTGAGGGGATTTTTTGGAATTTAGAGGGCTAAAGAGGTGGATGTGAAGAAGGTGGTGGAAGAATAGGCCCCTACTAAAGTTTGGTCTACCCTCTCCCCTAAACTGGAAGAAAGATCCAAAATGGAATGAAATGTCTTATTTGGGGGAAGGATTGCAAACCCTTCCTTTCATTCTATTTTTCAAAAGTAATTTTTTACGTAGAAATAATCCTAATCCTTTCATTCCATTTTTCAAAAGTAATTTTTTCTATAGAAATAATCCTAAGATGTTATTTCTTAACCTTAAAGGATGACGGGGTGACCTTAAAAATCATTAGTTTTCATGACCGAGTAAAATATTGGCTTGAAAAATTGTAGAAACACTCATTGGAAGTCAAAGTAATGTAGAAGATCTCCCTTTTTCACACAAAATCCTAAGGATGAATAGTTGTACTTCTATCTATCCTATATAAAAAGATCTTCTATCATCCATCAGACACCAAACGTCTGCCTTGATGTTGAAGGATTAATTCTATAAAGTTTGAGGTGACAAAATTTTGAGCTAAGTCTTTCATGACATAATTAAGGTAGGAGGTTCAAAAATGGCTAAGGCTCTAAAAATGACTTACCTCCTTAAATGTACACTATTTATACATGTTGCTATTTTATGGCCTTCAACAATGTATATACAATGTACATTTTAAGAGGTGAGCCATTTTAGAGTCCTATGCCATGTAGATAAGATTTAGATCCTAATTGAGAATTTCTAAATCAATAGTAAAGTTCGTTCCTAGGGAGGTCTTTCTAATAGGATTACTTCTACAACGACAAAAGACAACTAATTAGGAAATTAAACACCCAAAGAATGATAAACTTCCAACTAGAATTAAGTTAATCCCTCACAGTTTTGCCTATTCAATTACTTAATTTCATTTCACTCTTAAACCAACAAGGTTCAGTATCACCCCAAATATTTCCTTGATCTTCACTTCACAGCTAAGCAGGTTCCTTTGCTCTTTACTCCCAATCAGAAAGCACTGGTACAGCCTCCTTTCATTCTTCACCTCCAACTTAACCACTTTAAGTCAAGCTCAGCTAAGGCTCTTCATCTTCCCAATTGCACAGGTTGTTGGGCAGCCACCATCTTGTCTCCCACTTGGTATCCAGCACAACTTCACCAAATTGATATTTGTACTCTTTTCAACTGATTGCTATAACTAAACCTCAAATTGCTCCCTCACACACAACATTGCTCAACATATCACTCCACAATCCTGATTGATTTGCTCCTCACAAAGAATCAAGGACCAACTTGGAACTACAATTTATACTTTTAATCTCCCATTCCTCATTTGATTCTCTCATGAAATAATTTCCATTACCACTCTGAAAGTTTCTCATGTAACTCACACTGACTTGACCACAGGCATACATTCATAAACAAACCCAATCGGAAATCTCAATAAAACAACATTCAAACTTTATATAAACTCCAAGTTGAATTGTTATAAATTAATGAACCCATGCATACCCCACTTGGGCATACTGCCATTCACTCTTTTCATGCAAAACTTCCAACTTGAATGCAGGCTTAACTTAACTCGCATACATCAAAACATCTCCCATTTAGACATACTCACATGCAACCAATTTGTTAACACTCTTTCTTAAATTTCCAAATAAATTCACCACATGCACTTCCACTGCCACATTAAAATAATCACTGCATCCTCTTCAACCAATTCAGACTCAACTCCATAATTCCTCAATTGTTGACTCTCAAACACAAACAGTCATACACCACACAGGACACCAATTCAAAAAAAAAAAATTTTTTATTAGTCCGAATTGGCGATTAAATCACCGTTTATAGATTTTTTAATTGTTTCCCACATTTGACAGAACACCTGTCAACATTTTTACTTGCTAATTAACAACTACAACTACATCATCCAACTTGGAAAACATGTTCCAAATTGCTTATGTGCACATATTATTAACCTCCTCATTAGCATCATCTCCTCATACTACTTCTTCACTTAACTCCACATCACCAAATTGCTTCAACTTTAAATTTCTTCTCATCTGCACACTTCTCCAACTTGGAATTTAACCATTCTAAGCACACATGCTGACATTCACAACACCAATTAGAACATACTCTCACCAAGCACCCAACTTGGAAACACACACATCAACTAGGACCATCTGTCCTCTTAATCACACACACACAAATCAAATAAAAAACTTCAATTACGCAGCCAACTTGGACTGGGACTCGCACTGGACTCTCTCAAACAGTGGGTCCTTCCCAAATTGCAAACATCCCTCTTAAACTTGGAACCTGACAGTTCCCTAACCAACTTGGACTAGGACTTAAAACACCGCATAACTGCCAAATAGGAACCCTAGCATCTAACTACAACAACCAACTTGGCTCCAACCCGATTGAACTGGTATCCCTATCTCCTAACCAAACCTTACAAAACCAAATCGGACTTAAGATCTATTACCATACATTCTTAAACAACAAAATCTAGCCCAATTGGTAATACGTAACATCCTAATTTCAAAAATAGAATTCCAAAGTGAACTTCCAAATGAACAACTAATTCCCAAAACTACCAAATTGTATCACAAACATCAAACTTAACCAACAAAAGAAACAAAAACACACACCAATACACACAAAAAAAAAAAATATTTTATTGCTAAATAGAACCGCTACATAGCCCCACACTCAACTGTTTGCGTCCCCGTAAACTCAACATTTCTTCTTCCCCTTACTAATAGCTTGAACTTGAAGTTGAACCACTGACTCTTGACCGGCCTCTTGATCTCGAACAACACGCCCGAATCGCACATCTTCTTCAACTCCAATTTGGCTCCCAACTCAGCCCTGCGTGCTAATACGAAGGTCTGGCTCTCATAGAAATTGGTGGCCGGCCGCTTCCGGGAACCAAACTCCTCGGACACATCACTGATAAAAACCAAATGGGCGCCTGGCAGAAACTACGTGACACACATCAATTTCAACAGACAAATTCGACAAGCCGAATGGTAATGAATCTTCGAGAAAATTTCCACGTCAGTACTCAACTGGGCACCCACTCGGTAATCCACCGCGAATCTATAATCCCTGCACCAGCAAGCCAAAACAGCGGCAAATATACTTGCACGGAAACAAACCGGATCTTTATGATAGCGATGAATCAACGCAAATCGGTCATAACTTTTAACGCACTCTGCTGGAGCAGCAAAACTGCCCGGAATGATTGGCCAATTGTACCATACGGTATCCAATTTGGCATTCTTCACCCATTTGTATCGCATTGGACAAGGACAGTACCGAGAATCGGCCAACACACTCGAAGGAGGCTCTTCCTGACGCCGCTTATGCTCGATCTGGTCCAACTTGAACAACAGAGCATTGGGCATAGTCTTCACATTCGCAAAATCTTTACCAATCCACAATAAGGCTTCCCAAATTGGAAAAGGCACCTCAACAGGATTTCGAAATAATGCATGCCAATTGCCAAGAAATCTATCATTCACCTAAGCGGGTGTGTATTGGGGAATTGTCCACGCTGCCAAATTGGGATCATCTCCCTTCAAAATATAACCCTCCTAGCCATGCTGTGGACGCTTATACACCAGCTCCGTAAAGAAATCCAATTTGGGCAAAGCCTGCAACGACGAGGCAGCTTGCTTAGCAGCCAACCGCTCCTTGGCCTTACCGAATTGGTATACATATACAGACGGGTGCACATCCAACCACTGCCCTTGCGTTGCCTTCTCCTTTACGTGATTAATCATATCATAAACCCAATCGTCCAATTGGAAATCAATTGCCAACTCCTCTATAGTTTTCAGCCATTCCTACTGAGTCGGCAAGGCACGGCCCTTCAAAGTGGATGATCCTGACTTGATCGCCAATGCCACGCCCTGTGTCAGCCAATCTCCAATTTGGACTCGCTTCCGGCCTTCATACTGCACAGCAGCCTTCCTTCGGCGATCCAAGACAGCCTCCAACTTGGCATAAAATAACAAACTTCTTGCCCCGTAATCTCCAATTAGGAAGAACGCACTCGAATTGTCTTCTAGTAGGAGATCGCCGCGCGCCACAATTTCTATGAGTAAATTCTCAGCACACAACTTAAACGCTTTCTGCCAAATAGTCTTAAACTTCGACTTGGTCACATTCTGCTTGCACTCCAACCCCATTTGCAAAAAGAACACCTCTCGCTCCTAGGCATAAGCTAATTCAATGCTGGTAGTCGGAGGTACAAAATCGGCCAATTTGTCAAGATCCTCCGCACGTAGTGCCTTCTGTCGCGACCGAGAAGCAACCTTGGGCGGCTCCCCATCTTTGGTCTTGTAAAACACGCGAACTCTCTGAAATTCCCCTTCGAGGCCCACCTTCTCTTTCGAATCGGACTGCGAAGCTTCCTCAGGATGAAGAGCCCTTTGTAATTTCGTTCCCCAGTCGACCAATTCGCGCTCCATCTCTGCCACCCTACGCTCTAAATCGTGTTTAGCACTGGCTTCCAACTGGGCCTTTCTTTCCCATCTCTCCACTTTAGCTTTCTCCAGCACCAGTTGCTCTTCCAATTCTTGTAACTGCAGCGCCATTTGGACTTCATATTCTACTCTATCCGCCTTGACTTCTTGCAATTCTGAGGAGCATGCAGCCAACTTGGTCCGAAGCTCCTCATTTTGCGTCTTGAACGCCTCCACCTGACTAGGATTATATGCGTCCAAATTGGTCAAAGCAGCTGTTAACTGATTGCGCAGCTGCTGGACTGCATGTGTGGACACTGGTACTTCCGCCATTCCACTCGACCCACTTGGACTTGCCCTAACCCCAGGATCTGGTTTGGGCCCAATCGGTCCTATAAACACCACTGCGCTAGCTGAAACCAGCTTGGCTAGCAAACTGGCTCCAACCAACTCCTTCGTTGGGCGCTTTTTAAAATCTGCAACCAATTTGTGCAAGCGACGCGAAACCGCCAGGGCCCAATTGATCTTCACCCCGCCTTGTATCGCCAAGACCACCCAAAGAAGTTTCTTGGTCACCACCTTCGAAATTGGCTCTAAAAGCAAATACTTAACAGCCAGCTCAATCCATCCGTGCCATCTTGGTAATACTTCTTCCAACTGATACTCCTCTCTGGATGCCCGTTCTTCTGAAAATCCTACTGGAAAGCAAACCGCAACTGATCTGACATTATCATCCTGAATAGATTTGAGAGAAGCGCCACTATTAGGCAGCTGAAATACATCTGCAATCCTCTGCGGATTCATCTCAACCGGTTGTCCAAAAACCACATTCTTCCGCTCCGCAACCAAATAGGCCAACACGAAAATTTTCAACACTACTTGATCCACCTCTGGCCACTCCTTAATCCCATTAGCAAAATTTAACAACCCAGCTTGCTCCAAATTGGGACTCTGCTCCACGCCAACGCTCAGCACATCAAACTTTAAAACTCAAGCAATTTGAAGATCCGCTTCTAAAATAACTATCGGCTGCTCCTCTACATTGCCCAATCGTGGTTTCTTGTCCAAATGGATATCCTGCTCCACTAACTGCAACTCCTCTTCTTGCTCGTTCCGCGCAACTGACTTAGAATCCATCGTACCTGCAAACCACAACCTTGCAATCTCTCGGCAAATGCTCCAAATCGGCAACAAATTTCCTCACCATCCCTCGGAATTGCTTCCAACTTGGCAGCATATGACACTCACTCTCAAAGTCCAGCACTTCCCAAGAATTCGGCCAAATCCTCCCAGATTGGTGCATTCACAAGATAACCTACTCGCCCAAACTCCAATTTGCAGGAACACCACTCGGAAACCCGTCTACCTAATGAAGACACAATTTCGACCCTAATTGGACACCAAGATTCACAAGACTCACACAAGAAAACAAAACACTCAACCTCCCAAGTTGGGTTGCATGCTCCGCCTGGCTGCCGGCCATTGGCTCCCAATTCGACTCCGCAGTTTGGCGGCTTGAAATGATTCCTATTTGAATCCGACTTGGTACTTGTCCCAGTTGGCTTTGTCACTCTTTTCTGCTTTGTCTTTTATTTTTATTGATTTATTTTATTATTATTATTATGTTTTTCTTTTTTCTTTTTTTTTCTTTTTTCTTTTTTTAATTTTTAATTTTTAGTTTCCCTAAAAAGACTACCCCCCAAATTGAAAATGCCGCCCCCGGCATTTCAAACAAAATATGGCTTAAGCTGGTAACCATTAATCCTAGTTGGAAAAAAATTACCCTCAAAATCCTTGAGTTGCAAGGACCCATAAGGATTAACATATACGACCTCATAAGGACCTAGCCAATGCATTTGTAATTTACCGAGAAACTTGAAAAACCGGCTATCGTATAACAACACTAAATTTCCCACTTTAAATTCCTTAGGACGCAATTTAGAATCGTAATATGATTTCCTCCTCTTTTGAGTAGCTTATGTATTTAAATAGGCCTCTCTATGTTTTTCATCCAAGGCTTCCAATTGGGTTAATCTTGCCCTTAAACTCTCCTCATCTCCCAATTTGTTTTCAATGGCAACCCTTAAACTAGGAATTTCAAACTCAATTGGGAGAATGGCCTCCTGGCCGTACACTAATTGAAATGGGGGAAAACCCCGTAGTGCCCTTGTAGGCAGTTCGATACGCCCACAAAGCACTCCAAAGCTTCTCATCCCAATCGGTAGATGCACCACTAATTGTTTTAGTTAGGATTTTACACAATATACCGTTCGTTTTTTCGGTTTGCCCGTTAGCATGTGGGTGGTAAGGGGCCGTTTTACGGTGTTTGATTAAAAACCTATTTGTTAATTCCTCAATCGTGGCATTTAAGAAATGCGTGCCCCGGTCACTTATTAACTCTTTTGGACACCCAAATCGGGAAATTATATTTTTGTATAAAAAACGTGCCACGGTCTTGGCATCATCGTTTCGGGCGGCCATTGCCTCAGCCCATTTTGTGGCGTAGTTTGTCGCTACTAGGATATACTTTTTACGCCCGTACTTAGTAGCCGGGGCAATAGGGCCTACGAAATCAATTCCCCATTTTTCAAATGGGGCCAATGCCATTAGGGGAATTAGTGGCATTGCCGTTGAAGGTGAAGGTTTACCTATACGTTGGCAAGGGTCGCATTTCCTAGTAAATTCACGGGCATCCCTAAACAAGGATGGCCACCAATAGCCTGCCAACAACACTTTTTGTGCTGTGGAAAGTCCTGCAAAATGGCCTCCGTACACATCAGAGTGACATCCTTGCAAGATGTCAATAATTTCACTCTTATAAATGCAACGTCGCAAAACCCCATCTTGACCCAATTTGTATAACGTTTTATCAAGCAAGGTAAAAGGAGCACTCTTTTTAATTAGAGCTTGCTTTTGTTTAACACTGTAATCCCCAGGAAATGAATTAGTAGATAAATACTTAAGAATATCTGCATACTCAGTATGTATAATATCTACCTCAAATAGGTTAGCATCAGGAATATCATCATCTAATGAAGACCCATTTGAATTTTCTTCTTCTAAGCGGGACATAAAATCCGCATTTGAATGTTGTTTCCCTGGCCGGACAACTACATCAAAATGAAATTCTTGTAAAAGCAACACCCAACGAGCCAATCTACCACTCAACTGGGGTTTATTGATAACGTACTTGAGGGCATCATGGTCCACATAAAATGTGAACTTATAACCAAGTAGGTAATGGCAAAATTTCTGGACCGCATATACCATACCTAAGGCCTCATGTTCTGTAGTGGTATAATTTTTTTCCGCCGGAATAAATTGTCGGCTAGCATAATATATAGGGTGATCCCGATTCAATTTGTCCTTTTGACTGAGGACACCCCCCATAGCTATGTTGCTAGCATCTACGTACACATGGAAAGGTTCTTTCCAATTAGGTGGCACTAAAATAGGTGCAGTCATGAGCTTTTGTTTTAAAGTTACAAAAGCTTCATCACATTGTGGGGGCCAAATTGGATTAGTCCCAACCTCCAATTTTTTTAAGAGGGCTATTAGAGGTGCAGCTATTTTAGCATAATTTTCAATAAAGCGACGATAATAGCTCACATGCCCCAAAAATCCTCTAACCTGAGTGATAGTAGCAGGTATGGGTAAATTGGCAATTTTAGACACCTTATCAGGGTCCGTACTAATACCTCTTTTACTAACCCTATGGCCTAACAATTTCCCATAAGGGACAACGAATTGGCACTTGGCCGCATTTAATGAAATACCAAATTGAAAACATTTTTTAAAACATTTTTTTAGTTGTTTAGGATGCTCCAATTTGGTGCCAAATACACAGAAATCATCCAAGAATATCTCCATAAATTTACGGAGATAGTCTTGGAAGGCCATCGTAACAACACGTTGAAATGTGGCCGCCCCATTACATAAACCAAACAACATAACTTTACTTGCATAAATTCCCAAATCGGTCACAAAGGCTGTTTTGGCCTGATCCTCTTTAGCGATTTGGATCTGGTTGTATCCCGAAAATCCGTCCATGAATGAGTAGCATTCATGGCCGGCGACCGTATCTAAAATACTGTCAGTAAAAGGCAAAGGAAATCCATCTTTTTTTGTTACAGCATTTAATTTCCTAAAGTCCTAGCAAATTCTAATTCTTCCATCCTTCTTGGGGACTATCACTATAGGACTTACCCATTCACTATTGGGGGCCGGATATATAAATCCGATTTTTATTAGTTTTTCTATTTCATCTTTCACTAACAAGGAATATTTCAGGTTTAAACGGTGTGGCCTCTACCGAATTGGTTTGGCTCCCTCTTCTATATCAATATGGTGTTGACATATGCTTGGGGAAACTCCCCTTAGGTCCTTATAAGACCAAGCAAATATATTAGAATTTTCTTTAAAAAATTTAACCCAAGTAGCCAACTCGGAAGAACTTAGCCTATTAGTTATTTGTATATTTTTTTCGTCATTCTCGGACCTAATATTTATGGTCTGGCAATGACCTTTAGATACATAAGACCGAATAGGGACATCGTCCAATTGACTGTCATAAAGGACCTCACTATCATCACTTACCTCCCAATCGGAATCTATGCCATAGACTGGAGAATCAGTTAACCAATTTTTAATGGCCTTGTCTGAATTGTCGTCATCCTCACACGGGATGATATATTCTCCTGGGCCTATTTCCTTATAATTTTCTATTACTCCCATTTGTTTTTGATCTGTTATTTTAACATTAATTCTATTTGTGGACACCTCTTCCAAATCGGAATCATATCCGAAATCACTTGTATTCCCCGGTGATTCCCATTGGGTTTCACCTTGGTACTTAATCGGGTACATAGTAACACTAACCGCATGATTCCCTTGGAAAATTTTCATAACACCCTTACCCCAATCATCTTTTACCTTGGTTTGATAAAGCCAAGGTCTTCCTAAAAGGATGGGATAGGAAGTATTAGGGGTATTCGGTTGAAAGATTATATAATCTATAAAATATACCAACCCCGAAATACGTGTTTTTACCTTGGGTAATATTCCCAAGGGCTTCACCCTACTTTGGTCTGCCATGCGTAGGACCAACTTAATTTCTTGCAATCCATTTAGGTGGAGACCTAGCATAGTGTCATGGTTCATTAAATTGACACTAGATCCTCCATCTACTTGGACACCAGAAACAATTAAACCTTCGGTCTCTACATCGATAATTGGAGCACCAGGATCTGGAGTCAAGGTCACTTCATGTACTTGCCTACTCCTTTTTCTTACCAAATTAGATTTCAAAATGGACCTACAACTAGGTGCAATGCCCAATAGCTGTCTAATTGTAATGTCAGCCTTGATATTTTCCAAATTGTCTATGACATTATAAGGTTTGCTTTCATCAATTATTCCAATTTGATTATAATACTCTTTCCTCTTCCGTAGAGAAGATTTAATCGATTTCCCATTTTGGTTCCCAACCTTAAACTTCTCATTTTTAACCAGTTGGGTTCCAGTCCTCTCAACAGGACTATCAGATTCTACCCAAATTGGCGGAATAACCAGTGGTTCGTGATTACTCAGGCCAACAGGTTCCACCAAATCGGATGAATAATTATTATTGGACTCAACTACCCGATTTGGTGTACTAATGGTCTTAGGTACTGACATTGTTAA
The DNA here is from genome assembly GCA_950106755.1 of Climacium dendroides. Classification (NCBI taxonomy): domain Eukaryota; kingdom Viridiplantae; phylum Streptophyta; class Bryopsida; order Hypnales; family Climaciaceae; genus Climacium; species Climacium dendroides. Next base: position 13,810,951 of record OX467092.1, read on the forward strand.
GACCGGTCCGAATTGGACTAATTTTCCAGCTGATTTACCAAACCAAGCATTGGCACCAGTCCCAGCCTTGCTGGACTGTGTCTCGTTCTTACTTGGCTCATTTTGCGATGGGTCAGGGCTCACTTTTGGTTGGCTATCCTGCCCATTGTTCCGAACTGATTTCGTCACTGATGGACTTGACTGCTCAACCAATTCGGAATTAAAATTTAAACCCAATTTATTCTTTTGTTCTAGCAACTGCTGGGCTTCTTTACGGGTGATTTCTTTCTCCCTTAATAACTCCAAATTACCCGAGGGATTTTTCTTTTCAATTCGCCCCCTAGTAGAGACTTTCTGTACTACCATTTCCCTTTCTAATTCAGGGTTACTTATATTTTCTATTTGAATAAGGTAGGATGTACGATCTTTACTAGGTTTAGGTGCCTCGTCCTCATCTATGAGAACTAATTTAGGACTCTTATCCCGCCTCTTACTATTATATCCTTCTTGGGACTCGTTTCTACGAGGGCCATTGCACTCTTCGGCCGTATGGCCTTTTTGATTGCAATTCCCACATAGTGGGACATAACCCACTTGTGCCCTTGCATTTGGACAATTTGATTTAAAATGACCTGGTTGTTGACAATTAAAACATAGCATTACCTTCCCTTGGCCCCAATTAGGCACTTGTCCACCATAAGTAGGTGGACCTTGGTTCACATTACCATACGGCATTTGTGACCAACCCTGGTTATTACTTGTAGGCATTTGGGCTACTCCCCTATTCGGATTATTACTATACCCACCATTATTGAAATTATTTGGATTAAAATTAGGATTGACATAATTGGGTTGGGTATAACTTTGAGTAGGGTAAAAATTAGAATTTTGATTAAAGTTCCTTTTCTTTGGTTTATTATTCCAATTTGAATTATTCCCTTGATAATTATTACCCTCCACTTGATAAACTTGCCCACTTTTATTTTGGCCAACTTGGGCTTGTTGTACCAGACTTGCTTGCATATTACGACAGTTTTCGGTTTCATGTTTTAAACCACAAAACCGACACTTGGTGGTTGATTAGAAGGTGAGGGACAATCGGGCAACATGTGCCCGTGCCCACGACAATTTGTGCACCATATATGGGCACGATCCTCATTAGGTTGACCTTTCTTTTGAACTGTTTTTGCAAGATTAACCTGCAAATTACCTAACTGTTTAGTTAACTCTACCAATTGGGATTCCACCACCGCATCCCGTCCATTGGGTTGCACTTGGTAGGGAGGAATACCTACTTGGTTTACCCTATTAGGTTCAATAGAAACGATCGGAGCTACTTGAACTGGGGCCATTGGCACCCATTCAAATAATTGGGCTGAACATAGGTAGGTACAACATTACCACCTATGTCCTCCCTTTTTAGACCAATTTGATCTAAGTAGCTATGTTGGGCTACACTAGGATTTATATATGTTTCACCTAAATGTACTTCCTCCCACAATTTAGCTCTTTGAAAGGCAGCGGGTAAATTAGCTGGACTGACTTCTTTTAACTTAGGGGGATACAACCCATTTACGAATTGTCTCAAAAAATGAGCATTAGGGTAATTATGATTTGGTATACGCAACATTATTTCTTCTAAACGCCCATAATAACTATCTATTCTTTCCCCATTCGCCATATGCAATTCCGCTAATTTTTCAAACAATTTTTCTTGATAAGCGGCTGGTCGGAAATGGGCAAGAAACCCATCCTTTAACATAGGCCATGTAGTAAAATGCCCTACCGGTTGTTTTTGGAACCAATTATTGGCCTGATTATGTAACGTACTGGGAAAGATACTAAGGAAATGAGCCTCAATACATGCATTATTAGCATTACAACAGGTCAAAAACTGATAAATGTGACTATCTGGGTCATCGCCCATTCGCCCATGAAAAATTGGAAATGGCATAAGTGAATAAGGCCTATCGGCCTCATTACAACTGGGATTACATTAACTGGATCAGCCATGTTACTATTCACTCCTTCTATCACAGACTCTTCACTTGATGTAGATGAACTACCCAATTTGGACAATTTCCTGATATTAACAAATTCAGTCTCATCCAAATTGCGAATTACAGCTTCCAAGACTTGGTCTTGCTGGAAAACAGAAGGGATTTTTAATTTTCCTTTTTCCGCACTCCAAACTGGATTGTTTAACCAGGTTGGACTTTCTTTAGACACATCAACTAGGGTTGTCCTACCGTGGAAAGATCCCAATGGAGAGTCTATTAACGGAGATTCATTGGCTTTAGGCTGATTCTCTTCTATTTCCTCCAAATCAGTTTCTTCTCCCTCACTGAGTCCTCTTGGGGAATCTTGAAGTGAAGGGGTATTAGAAACGCAAATTGGTTCACAGTGAAGATGGGGGAGGTCAAACCCCCTTTTCACTGGGACATCACTTCCTTGTCCTTGGACTGCTTGACTAACTTCTTCTTTATTAATTTTTCCCTTATTGGATTTATTTTCTACAACATGGCCACATTCTGGTCTATGTCGCAAATGACATCCTAATCGAAAAGAATCCTTCCAACTTGGTGAAGCTGGTTCGGATTCCGCTTTAGAAGTAAATTTGCGTTTTCTATCCGCAGCTCTCTTCTTCATTCTTTCATCTCTAGCTTGTTTGCTAATTTCAGAGTTTATGGATGTACTACTCATTAGAGTGCCACAAACTCATAAACTCCATCCAAAAGATAAAAGAAAAACTAAAAACCTATTATGACGCCTCCCCGGCAGCGGCGCCAAAATGTAGATAAGATTTAGATCCTAATTGAGAATTTCTAAATCAATAGTAAAGTTCGTTCCTAGGGAGGTCTTTCTAATAGGATTACTTCTACAACGACAAAAGACAACTAATTAGGAAATTAAACACCCAAAGAATGATAAACTTCCAACTAGAATTAAGTTAATCCCTCACAGTTTTGCCTATTCAATTACTTAATTTCATTTCACTCTTAAACCAACAAGGTTCAGTATCACCCCAAATATTTCCTTGATCTTCACTTCACAGCTAAGCAGGTTCCTTTGCTCTTTACTCCCAATCAGAAAGCACTGGTACAGCCTCCTTTCATTCTTCACCTCCAACTTAACCACTTTAAGTCAAGCTCAGCTAAGGCTCTTCATCTTCCCAATTGCACAGGTTGTTGGGCAGCCACCATCTTGTCTCCCACTTGGTATCCAGCACAACTTCACCAAATTGATATTTGTACTCTTTTCAACTGATTGCTATAACTAAACCTCAAATTGCTCCCTCACACACAACATTGCTCAACATATCACTCCACAATCCTGATTGATTTGCTCCTCACAAAGAATCAAGGACCAACTTGGAACTACAATTTATACTTTTAATCTCCCATTCCTCATTTGATTCTCTCATGAAATAATTTCCATTACCACTCTGAAAGTTTCTCATGTAACTCACACTGACTTGACCACAGGCATACATTCATAAACAAACCCAATCGGAAATCTCAATAAAACAACATTCAAACTTTATATAAACTCCAAGTTGAATTGTTATAAATTAATGAACCCATGCATACCCCACTTGGGCATACTGCCATTCACTCTTTTCATGCAAAACTTCCAACTTGAATGCAGGCTTAACTTAACTCGCATACATCAAAACATCTCCCATTTAGACATACTCACATGCAACCAATTTGTTAACACTCTTTCTTAAATTTCCAAATAAATTCACCACATGCACTTCCACTGCCACATTAAAATAATCACTGCATCCTCTTCAACCAATTCAGACTCAACTCCATAATTCCTCAATTGTTGACTCTCAAACACAAACAGTCATACACCACACAGGACACCAATTCAAAAAAAAAAAATTTTTTATTAGTCCGAATTGGCGATTAAATCACCGTTTATAGATTTTTTAATTGTTTCCCACATTTGACAGAACACCTGTCAACATTTTTACTTGCTAATTAACAACTACAACTACATCATCCAACTTGGAAAACATGTTCCAAATTGCTTATGTGCACATATTATTAACCTCCTCATTAGCATCATCTCCTCATACTACTTCTTCACTTAACTCCACATCACCAAATTGCTTCAACTTTAAATTTCTTCTCATCTGCACACTTCTCCAACTTGGAATTTAACCATTCTAAGCACACATGCTGACATTCACAACACCAATTAGAACATACTCTCACCAAGCACCCAACTTGGAAACACACACATCAACTAGGACCATCTGTCCTCTTAATCACACACACACAAATCAAATAAAAAACTTCAATTACGCAGCCAACTTGGACTGGGACTCACACTGGACTCTCTCAAACAGTGGGTCCTTCCCAAATTGCAAACATCCCTCTTAAACTTGGAACCTGACAGTTCCCTAACCAACTTGGACTAGGACTTAAAACACCGCATAACTGCCAAATAGGAACCCTAGCATCTAACTACAACAACCAACTTGGCTCCAACCCGATTGAACTGGTATCCCTATCTCCTAACCAAACCTTACAAAACCAAATCGGACTTAAGATCTATTACCATACATTCTTAAACAACAAAATCTAGCCCAATTGGTAATACGTAACATCCTAATTTCAAAAATAGAATTCCAAAGTGAACTTCCAAATGAACAACTAATTCCCAAAACTACCAAATTGTATCACAAACATCAAACTTAACCAACAAAAGAAACAAAAACACACACCAATACACACAAAAAAAACAAAAAATTTACTGCTAAATAGAACCGCTACATGCCATTTCAACTTCAAAATTTTATAACTAATTCCACAAAGCTCCAAAAAATATGAAACAACTTAGGTTAGATGCCAATTACACTTGTCTTTCAAGGAAAATTTACTGAAAAATATTTCAAAATTCAAGATGTTTCACCTCCCCATTCAGTTTCAGCCCTTACATGGTCCATTCATGGACCTCCTACCTTACACCTAAAAATTGTTCAATAAGCATTTGGCGATGGTTCCTATTAACAGTCTTTGCATTTGTTGGTCTAATTCCAAAGGAAACTTGACAAATATTATTTTAAATAGTACTATTAATGATATAAATTATGTTATAACTGAAGGAGTAGGAATAATCATTAGAATGCCTTACAAAATGTGAAAACCAATTCTATCAGAAAGATTGATAGATTCTTACCGGAAAGTTTTGATTCAAGGTTCCAAATGCAGTCAGGCTATAAAACACAATAAGCTCAATACTCAAACAAGTGTTGTACACACAAACGCACAGCTCCATTATTCCTTGAACCTTGTGAGGTTATTGAATTCCCGTACTGGAGCTGATGGTCACTGCAGTTATGCCAGGACCAACTCTGCCAAATGGGAGGGAAAATGGGACTACCGTATCTAATCTACTGCTGGAAAACACCTATATTCTAATAGCACTACTCTACTCGTACCATGTTTTCTTGGGCTTCCCGTACTCTTCCTCTAAGTTGTACCCAGGCGTGGAAGCTGCACCATATGCTGCACCGACAAAAACAAATGCCCACAGCATGAGCAGATCAATTCTAGTGAAGAGGTCACAGGAATATCATTTCATGCGAATCACAGTCAAACATATATAAACTTCTTAAGCATAATATTATAAACTTGCACCCTCGAAAGACTTGAGGTAACTGCACCTAAAATCATCCAAATAAGCATGTGAGCAAGATTATCATTATTGAATTGTCCAAGGCTTTTGTTGAATCTTGTTGGGAGTCACGACGGGATCTTAGATCCTCAGAGCGCATGCATTTGGGGACAATGTATGAAAAAACTATGAATATTCAAAGTTGGGGTACCAAATTCGATCGACCATAGGCTCTCTCCTGACGAGGGGCTGTAAATCTAAGGCGTCCGTTTCAGAAATGGATCGCCATTAGCTGCAGTTGATTTACTCATGGGAAAAAATGGAGTACTTACATGGAAACTACAATACTATTAAAGAGACGCATTGCGAAAAGAAGCCCAAAGTGACCGCACCTGAGCCATAAGGACCTTCTGATGATCCATAAGGGCCTTCTGTATGCTGAGGGCGCTTTGCATAGGGCCCTGGTCTCTCTTCACCATACTCTGGTTTATGGGGCTTCTGGGAGTAGCCACTTCCATATTCTGGTCACAAAAGTAAAACATCTTACTCACAAGATTTGCATCAACAAAAACTACTGAATCCTTTAAAATAAAACTCAAGATTACGAGAATACAAAAAATCTTGATAATTCAAATTGACAAGCCAGGAGTCACAAAGCTTTCACGATTCAATCAATGCAGAAGTGGTTACGCTGAACTAATTGTAGAAAAAACGAAGGAAGATGAAGAGAAGTTCAACACGACAGCCATACCTTCATCTTCATACTGTGGGGCTTGGCTTTTCTGAGGACGACGAGGACCACCGTACTGCTCCTCCTCTTCATACAAGGAAGGTCGTGGTTTCTGAGGACGTCCCCCATACCCTGCCTCTGCCTCATATGGCCCATGGGGGCGAGGTTGCTGAGGACGGCCACTGTACTCAGACTCCTCAGATTCATACCTTGAGGGTCGAGGTTTCGGAGGATAAACACCATACTCTTCCTCTTCATACTTTGAAGGCCGTGGCTTTTGAGGACGAGCACTATACTCTTCCTCTTCTTCATATTTGGAAGGGCGAGGTTTCTGAGGACGGCCACTATATTCAGAGTCTTCTTCATACTTTGAAGGGCGTGGCCTCTGAGGGTGTCCTCCATATTCATATTCTTCTGATGAGGCGTGAGGTTTTTGAGGACGGCCACTGTACTCAGATTCCTCAGATTCATACCTTGTGGGCCGAGGTTTCTGAGGACGAGCACCATACTCTTCCTCGTCTTCATACTTTGAGGGTCGAGGTTTGGAAGGCCGAGACTCTGGTTCTTCAGAGTCATGCTTTGAAGGTCGGGGCTTGGGAGGGTAAAACTCTTCGTCCACCTCACTCGGATGACCTAACACATCACATGCACCCAATGGCTTGAGTGTTGTCAAGACATGCATCAACCAAAATTACTGTGCCTTACAAACTTTGGGACAGAAGTGAAATAGAGGACCCGCCAGAGTTCTGTGGAGTATGAAAGGCGACAAGTCCTAACCAGAGTACACAAGAGCCTTGTGTATTTACAAAAAAATGGAAGTTAATGAGATCAACTCCTAGAGAACCCGTAAGACCCTAAGCAGGACGGCTAGCACGAACCCTATATGCTCCACTCTATAGATTTTCTAATATATGAGGATCGTTTAAGTGCACCCTCTAGCTAGGGCGGGGGGCCTTCATCTGCAAAAGATCTTCAAAGGCACCGGGCCTGGAAGAAGTCGTGTAGTATACTGGCTTCCCCTTTAGTACAAATGAACCCAAATTATATGTACAAATTCATGTTAGGTTCCTCGAGATGGCATAGAAGGAACCGTTCAGTGAGATTGTAGCATGAATTCAAGAACTGAATCTTACCACCGGGAGGTTTTGTAGAGCCTGGTGCAACTGGAATCTCGTGCTTCTGTCCATACTTGTCCAGGTAGGTACTCGCTTTCTTCAAATAGTCACCATAAGGGGAACTCTCTCCTCCGTACATCGACAATCCATCGAGCAGATCGGAGGCCGCACCTGTTACCAGAAGTCTTACTAAATTAGCACTCTTTCAAATGGTTTGATTGCTATCCACTTCTGTTCAGCCCACATGTGGTGATTCTTCATGTTGAACAAGGATCAAGGGCGTGCCTTCTCATGACCGTTTTGAACCTCCAAAGTCCAGGGTAAGGAGTAACATAGAGGACCTGGTATGCAGACCAGGCTTCTTATGTGATTCTATAGGGTATTAAAGCCGACTAATTCCTATCCGAACTAAAGAGGACCCTGGCGTATTTACAGAAACCAATTGACAAAAAGTGAACCCCTACGGAGCCTTTTTCTCATAAATTTTTTTCTTGAACCCTATCAAGACGAACTACAAAGCCCAGCAGCCATCCTGTCCCGTATCACAAACCCTACTCACCCCGCTAAGGAAGGGTTTGTGATTGATGAGGAACTCCACAGAGCATCCTGAAACCGGGATGAGGGCAAGCTTGGTCCTGGAGGAAGAAACGCTATAGAATGTTGTGTTGACCCCTTCAAGTTCACTACAGTGGGAACTAGCAAAAACACATACCGATCCCAAAAACATTAACCTAAAATGTGAACTATTACCATACCTGCAAGCTTGCCTTGATCCACTTTCTTTCCAGCAGCAGCTTGATAGAGTATCTGCGAGGAATATCATAAACCAAATAAGGAGGAGGATAGTAAAACCATTGGGACCCTGACCTCTCCTGCACTGACCCTTGTTAAAAGCAGCAGCAACTCATCTATTCACACACTTGGTTGCCTTCAATTAGCAAATGGACTAAGCATGAAAAAAATCGCTAAAAAGCTATAGCCACTCATCCTGGAACGGAAATGGGATTATCTACTGTCCCTTCAATAGTGGTCTACGACCTCCCATTTTGAACGGTTGCATAACAAATTCATACACAGAGATAAAATTGATCTCGACAGCGTTTGGCTCTGTAACCAAAGGGATCTCTAAAGTGAATGAACATCGATTTGCTTCAAAAAAACAAACCCAGGTCATTCTCACGGGTTTTGATTTCGCTTCGAAATCCAACAAGGCTCATTCTAACAGGGTTTCGATTTCACTTCAAAAATACAATATACAGAGTTTTCAAACTGCTTCACCCCCCACCCCCACCCCACCCCCACCCTAAAAAGACCTCTCCCTCACCTGGGCGCTACCGAAGAGCTCGCCGGTGGACGGTTTCTTCTTCTGACCCTCGCCCGTCTTGTGCGGCTTCCCCTCGTCATACTGACTTTCATGAGGCCGCCCGTACTCGTCCTCCTCCCTTCTCGGCTTGGGCTTGCTGGGCCTTTCTTCCTCGTACGCCTCATCATGCTTGGGTTTGGGTTTCGTCTTCTCCCCACCCATAAACCCACCAACGAAGTCCCCAAACCCTCCCGATCCCGATCCCGACCCCTCGCCTTCGTTCTTCTTCTTCTTCCCCTGCACCTCTTGTGCAATCTTCGCCGCATTCATAAGAAAATCCATCTTGGAACACCTGAGAAACGAAAACGGAAACGAAAACGAAAACGAACACTTCACCGTCAAAGAATGCACATAACACACAAACCCAAACACAGTGAGAGATATATTGGTGTAGAATTCAAAAGAGACTACGGAAACGCTTCACAAAGAACGCAAACTCCGGAGAAGAAGTTGAAGTGAATTGGGTGGATCGGGGGCATGAGCGAGTGAGATGCTTGCCTTGCTGAAAGCCGGTGACTCGGTGCGGGAAGGGCGAATTGGCAGACTTTTAAGCAGGTTCGTCGACTGTGGCAGCTATGGCGGAATGCAGATATGTTTCGGTGTGTGTCGATGAGTCGGAGACGACGGAAACGAAGGTTCGTGAAGTCGTGAGGAGGACTGACAAGTGGGAGTCACAACTTCGCTGAATTGAACTACCGGTACGATAAAGTTACGTGTACCAGGGTCCCAAATGTGACACCTAAGGTAGCAGCACCTTAAAGCGTTTACATCAGCCTTTCAGTATCTTTTGTGTGACCACATAGTGAATTTTTTGGTTCGTACAGATTAGCAAACCGTAGTGGAAGTTGTTGCAAGTAGAATCTGAATTTTCTGCTACTCGGAAAATGTGTTATAAATTTTCAAAAACAATACTCTTCCGGTCCCTGAAATGGGTCACAGACTTGTTAGGAAACTACACATTTGGAACCTTGAAGCACCAAAGAGTGCATGCATGAGTAGAGGCACCCTTCAATAGCCACGTTGTGAATCTACTCAAGTCCTAAGTAGTAGACTGTGTGGTTTTACAAGCAGATTTAATTTGCTATGAGGCATAAGATAAGTGTTTATTTGGTCCATCTAGCATGTGGACCAAATGCATAACTCAAACCATTCAATGAAGGTTCTATCACTTTACAACTATATAGTTTAGCAATCATTTCCCAAGCATAGATTAAGCCTTTAATGCTTGAATTGTTTTGGGGATTTTTATACACTTTTGCTTATATCTTTGTTCAAATGTGAATCAATTTCATCAAATTGGTCATGAGCAAAGGAGGTTGTCTTTTAAAGATGCAATACTACTTGTTGGGGTGAATGAAAAGGTATTTGAGCACTTTGTTCAACTTCTATAATATGGATGTTAGATAATGTAAGGATTAAGGTCTTATTGATAAGACTTCATTAAAAGCCTAGTTCCTTGTTAGAATGGAAAGGACATAATGAAGTTCAATTACCTAACTAATTATCAACAATTATAAGCACCCATTATCAACAATTCATTATTATATACAACAATGACAAAAAGTTTGTATTTGTGCTATGTAGGATCTAATGACATATAACAATCCCAATTTGGATATCATTGCATCTTCCATATGTCTCAAAAGCTCCAAAATGGTCACATATTCTACACACATGGTGCAATATTTGAGCAAGAAAAGATTTAGATGTTAAAATGACATCCAAATGAAAGATGTTAATTGTTGTATTATCAATCCAATGGTGCATGTCTTGCCGTCTTGCCATATAATAATGTATAATTTGTATTTCAAGAGTCAAATTGAGTACCAAATATGTACGTTTTTTGGGCTAATCCCAACCATCAATAGATTGTTCTCATTGTCTCATAAAAATGACCCTATTCATCTCACTATTCCTTTGAAGTATTTTATTCCTCAAGAAAGTCACTTTTCACTTATGAATGTCAATTATCAAATGAACTTGTTTTAATGAGGGGAACTACAGGACCAAAGTCTCTCTCATGGGGCACGTGCAACTTTCAAGGTCTTCCAGTCTTCCACATGTGCATGGTCCAGTTGAATACTGTACCTGACGAATGGATCATCCTGTGAAAACATGTCCTCCGCAAGGACCGCCAAAGTTGCCAAGATTTCTTGGCCTCCAACCATGGTCTACAATCAGCTCCCCCAAGTTCGGCACAGTGGAAGGGCGTAGACTATTGGACATACCTTGCTTTGGAGGAGGCCCCGGTGGTGGGCGCGGGAGATGAGCTTCGTGAAACCTTGGCATACTCATGAGCGGCAATCCCATGGGAAGGACGAGCTCAGGGAAAAATGGGGGCCGAGGGTGACCTTGAATCGGGGGAAATCCTTCCTGAACCATTCCTTGCATGGGCCTCATGTGACATCCAGTTGTACCGAATCCTTCTTGCAGACTGAAGTTCAATGGCCACTGATCTCCCTTCTGAAAGCCTACCAGGGGCCCAGAGTGTTGTAGCGGAACGGTGGCATCAAGATGCTCTGGGCGAGGCCATATTCCCATGCCCGAGTGGAACTGAAGGGGTTGAAACTTGGTCTCCTTCAAAGAGGAAAATGCTGGAGGACAGTTGGGTAGAGGGTAGGGCGGAGGAGGAGGCAATGTCACAGCTTGTTGAATGCAAGTTTGTTTGGAGGATGGCTGGAATGACTTGTGAGGGTGGCTCCCTCGCTCCCTCTCTCTCTTTCTTGAAGACTGGCAGGGGCCAGTATCGCTTACGATGTCTCTCTGATTCTGCCCAGCTTCAAGTGCCTGGTCGCTGCCATTTTCTCTTACTTTCTGACCTTGCTTTGATGGTTCCCAATTATTACGTCGTCTCTGCAGTCTCTCATCTTGGGAATCGTCTTTTATAGGGGCTATCGTTTGTAAATTGGCAGAGGAATTCCGTTGTGTCTGTAACTGGCCAGCAAGCTGTGTTTGACTCTGCAAAATGAACGACTCGTTATTACGAATGCATTTTCCCAATCGCATGAGTGAATCAACCACTAATGCAATTTGCTGCTTCAATGAGAGTAAAATTCGTCATTTGATCTGCATGACCCTAACATAACTTCCACTTTTCAGTATGATTGATTAGATTATTTCAAGAAAAATAGTTGAAGACAGCATCATGGGGACGATTGATCATGGAGGAGCAGGATAAGCATGACACAATTCATGAGAGACCTCATGATTGATAAGGAGGCTGCCTCCTTGTAATTGCTTAGTTCACTATTCAACTATTGAGTTCACAAGCTTTAAACTATGTAAATGAAATGTATGGGGAGGTCTCTTCATGGTTGACCTACTGAATGCCATCTCACCATTTCACAAATCGAAGATAAAAAATCACAGAAAAATCTAATTTTATTGAAAGCATCATTTCAAAGACAATACGGGGTGACAGAGTAGGGGTAATGACAAATTCCCAAAACACCATTTCAATTTGGAATCTCACAATGGTCTAGGATCTTTGGTTCGTGAGTTTCTTGAATTCAATCGAATCTAGAAGACAGATGATACTTTGACAACGATTTGTCTAAATGCTGAATGAAAATTCGGAATGCAAATTGAAGCACTATCTTAACAGTAAATCCTCTTATCAAACATTGCAGACAATCTACTGTTAACATCATTAAGACAATTACTTCAAAAAAATTGACGAAATGAGCGCTCATACCTGCGATGGAATTGGTTTTCCAAGAGAAACGCCTTTCGGCGATTCCGAGTGGTGATGTTGTGAGTGATCGTTGGCAACGTGCAACTCAAAATCTGATCGCACAAGAAAAGAGCGCAGGCAACCGGGAACGCCACAGATGAATATGCCAACAAGAACATCCACTTTCTGAATTTTCACCACTTTTTCTTTGCACCTGCAATTCCATAACAAGAAAACCATTATTTACATTGCAATTCTGTTGAGATAATTCTTGAATCAAAATCAACCTAATGAAGAAGAGAAGCAAGCGTAACGAAGATAATCTATTGACTTAGTAAATCCAAACTTCATCGACCTGTGATAATGTCTTACATATATTCCTATTAAATATCCACGGTCCATACAATATTAACGTAGTCTTGATATTTGGGACATACATGAAACCGCAGGTTAAGGGCGTACACAAAGCATGTCGAATCACTTTTGGCACAAGCAAAGCATAACGCATGCTGGCATGGATCCTGCAAACAATAAGCCGTTAGCATCACATATTCTTATACATTTGGAAGCTTTCGTATAAGAGTGATAGAATGGAATGTGCACGCTAGGGTGTCCTATATCAAGTATAATGTTTTTTGTGAGAAAAGACGTAATCCATTGAAGTCATTTCGGGTTTTGTGAGATACATCGTGAGAAATTAGCGAAGTACAATTCCCAACATTAATCATTTTACAAGCAGTAAATCGACTCAGAGGGCAATTAGCTCTTGAATCAAAACTGAAGGATCGATAAATGGCATACAAGGCCATCAGATTGAGACAATAAGCTGAAGATTCACGTTTTCTGAATTCAAGATTTCCTTCTACTAGAAAATGTGAAGTGGAGGCTCATACCAGGCGGCCGTATACGGCAATCGGGAAATTGCACATCAAACAGATATGAACTTTGCCGCCAGGTTTCGGTTTCACTTTTGCTCCCACGAAGTTGATTCTGCAAGTCTCGGGGAACAAGAATCCTATTCCTTTCACAACAGGTAAATTCGCATCCAGAAAGTGAGAAGCAAGAGGAACCTCATCCGCCTCCAATAAATTGTGCTCTGGTTTCAACTCTGAATTCGCCCTTGACTTGCTGAGTCGTATCGTTAAATTCACCATCTCTATACATCACCTCTTTCCGAGATGCAAAACTCAAAAATCAGCTTAAAATTCAAGTCAAATAATCCCGAATCCTGCCTAATGTGACACCCTGAGAAAATAGCATGTGAGAGTTTGATAAATAAATTACAAAATCACAAAATGTGCCAATGCAATGTTCGACTAGATCGCAAACCAAAACCTTAAAAGATTCAAAACAAATCAGATATTAATAACTTGACTCCCGATATGATTCTTGACCTAAAAAATTTTAAGAAGAAATTTCCAGCATGGATCTACACAGCCCGTTGATGGTCAAGAACTACGTAAATTCGACTGAAGGACGTCACTGAAAAGTCACTAACTCTTGAATTAGAAATCCAAAGCACTCCAATTGTTGTTCTCACCACGAAATTGATCAATCCGAGGGCTCCAAGATTGAGTGATGATTGCAATGAAGCTCCGAATTATTTTACACCAAAATTTCGCTATACCTCTTGCAACCAAGAAAAGGAACGCCCGTGTTGTGTTCCATACCGGAAATTGAGTGAAGCGGAATACCAAGCGAGAGTCGTGAGGGAGCAAAAATGCTGGCGTGCGAGAGATCGTGAAAGCTTCAGAAAATGCTGCTGTGAGCGAAATGGGAAAGAGAACTGGCCAAGACTTGAGAGTCCGCGCGGGAGGATTGCAACCTCCGTGCCTAGCTGGCCACGTTGCCAGTCCGAGCTGGACGATGATCTGGACGTGACTGGATGGGTTCTCGCTCACTGGCGTGGATGTGTGACGTAATCCCGGGGCTGGAGCCGGGCCAGATGCCGCTCTCATTGGAGATGCTCTCATGCTCTAACGTAACTACACTGAAAATCAACACTTTTCTTAGACCCTGATCTACGAATTCTTACCTAAAATGTGCTCTCATTAAGGTAAACCAGACTACGACAGGCAGATTGACTGGTTTGCCTTGTTGACATATTTGAAAAATTTTAATTCTTTTTCCATATACAGGCAAACATGAGAAATGGAGAGAGCAGTTGAAATTTAATTTTTTTTGACAAAGTATGAATTTGTTACAAATTTTTTAAGTGAACTGGCCAAATGGCTCAAAATAGTCTCTAGAGCCATCAATAATTGTACCCATGGTGGTCAATCAAACCACCTAATGCAATTATAATATTTCCTAACATAGTTGAAATATTTTCTAACATAGACATGATATAAAGGAATAAAAAAAGATAGTTCATGTAATGAATTACACTAGAAAGGTGCAAGTTCCTAAAATAGTCTCTAACATCTCCATCACCATCATGCAAAACATTGATTTCAGTCATTAATCTACCTAATGAAGTCTGTCATGGGCTGGTTTACCTTATTCACGAGGGTTTAGTGTTAGTTTTAGAATGAAAACATACAAAAATATTTTTTTCATCCATTGCTTTTTAAAAGATTCTTGTGTTAGTTCATTAAATTTTGTATGTCACTCATATAAAAGATTTTGCTTCACAAATATTTTATAATTCAAAAGGTACTAGAAGGTTTAGCCTCAAAAAATAAATTTTATAATTAGTTTAAAGAATGACTCTTCAAAAACTAACTTGAATAGAAAAATAAAATGAAAATCTTCAAAATCACTATAGTTAGAACTTAAATTTTTGAACTTAAAAGGAAAAAAATTCCTAGGAAAACTATGAGTATTCAATCTACAATTAATTTTAGAAGAAATTTTTGGCTATAAATTTCATTGAAAAATATTAAATTGTATAAAAGCTAATCTAATCGTATATCAAGATAGTTATATAATCTATAGATCATATTTTATAACTATTGTTTGAAAATTATTATTAAATTATTATTCAAAATTATATTTTACAATACATCTTTGCAATTTTGGAAATTTGAAGTACCCCCTAGTCCTTTAAAAGAGATTAACCACTCTACAATAAGAGGGTAGTTTCTTACATTAGTCCCCACACTGTGGAAAAAAAACTTTTCCCTTTTCAAAAATGGCTCACTACCTATATGTAAGCGGATCCTTGGACATTGTAGGTATGCTAGTTACAATAATTGTGAATCCTTTGATTGTTGTACATACCTAGACTTCTCAAATTTGCAAATTCTTTCTAGCAAAAGAATAAAACATAAGAATATTCTAGGAACATTTGAATGAAGTTAGTTTTGAAAAATGAAATTTTTTTAGAGGTGGTCAAAAGCAAAGCATTAGCTTTCCATTATGAATTAAAGGAAGAAGTATCCTTTTTCTTTTGGATGCTATTGTTTTTGTGTAAATTCCAACTTTGTTGCAATGGTAATCTAAAAACCATCCCTAAACATTGTAAAAAATTCAATGTATCCTATATCTTGTATATTCAATTCTAATTCCACATTCCACCAATCTTTAGCTATGTTGACAAGTTTACAGGTTTTGATTGTTTGGTTAGAATGAAGCAAAGTCGAATTTCTAGTAGAAACTCACACACACACAAAAAAAATTAGATGATTGTTCTGTATTTTAAATAATGCAGATCTAACACAAAAACATCATTTAGGATGTTATTTTCAATGTAGGTTTCTACTAGTGAATTGGATCCAACTATAAATTACAATTGGATTGGGGTCCATTTTGGAAAATCCTAACTTAAAATGTTATGGATCCAAAGTTATTATTTT
Source organism: Climacium dendroides (assembly GCA_950106755.1). Lineage (NCBI taxonomy): Eukaryota > Viridiplantae > Streptophyta > Bryopsida > Hypnales > Climaciaceae > Climacium > Climacium dendroides. The sequence goes on from OX467092.1 coordinate 13,827,239, forward strand.
AAAAATATGAACCTCAAAGTGTCTAAGGTCTTTTTTTGAGTTTCTTTAAGTGTATTCCAAATTAAACATCAAGCTAAAGCTTCTATTAATTTAATTATATTTTTTCATTGTAACCAAACAATCTTAATCTATAGTATGTGCTATTGATCTCAATCATAGGAAAAGAAAACATAATAGCATCACATATGGATAGAGCAATTATAATATTTTATTATGAGGGGGTTTAAAATTTGGAAGTAATTTGAAGTCTTTCAAATTGAAAATTTGATAATTTGATAATATTCTAATGGAATCAATCATTCAAGAGTATCATCAATGCAAATGGCAAGGGGCCCATTGAAAATATGACTTTTCATTACCATGGAATTAAAACTTAAATATATATACCATTATAATTGGAAGGGTTTTATAATATCAAATTAAACATGCGAAAAAAAAAATCTGGATTTGGACATTAGATATCTAGAAAACAATGCCATTAGAAGCATGTAATCCATTCATCATTATTTTAAAATAATAATATTATTATTTTTAGTTTGGGCACTAAGGCGCTTAGTTCAAATGGATAGAACCAAACTCCAAACAATGGCACTACTTGGACCAAATTCAAACTATTGCAAAATTCAAAACAACGGGAACCCCGAACGAGGTGCCGCCCAGCATCGGATGTGAATTCCGCATCGTCCCCGCCCTCTCGTGGACCACGGGCCGGGTCCCTCAACGGGAACGCCCGACACTTTTGAAATTCCGGGTCAGAATTCAAACCCTTCGAAACTCTTCTGTCCTATTCTTGCAGGCTTGCGCACCACCGCTCGCGCTCTCTGCCTCTTCATTGACGATTAACAATTCTGCGCTTGCTCGGATCGGGATTTGCGTTTCCGAGGCTGAGTCTTTTCACTGCAGCTTGCGAGCTTGCGTTCGATGTGAGTTTCGTCGCGTGGCGTGAAGTGGCGGGGAAATTTCGTTTGACTCCTGGGAAATTCTGGCTCTGTGGTGGTTGGTTTGTGCTAGGGTTTTGGTTTTGATGATGGAGTTCCCAGTGAATATGGAAAAACAAGGTTTATAAGTGCGTTCTGGAGAAAGAATAATGGATGAGGTCGAGAATTGGCGGCGTTACTTCTGAGAGTGAGCTCCTGTTGATTTTGGTAATTGATTGACGCGAGGTTTGACAAGCGGTAGCTGGAGCTACTTAATGTCCGCAGTGCGATGATGCGGAGGTGTGAAGGCGAAATGCGAAGAAATTTTTTGTTGCACGGTTTTGTTTCGGCACGGAAGCCGTAGGTGTAATTACAGAAAAGCTGAGCATTGGTTTGATGGTGGATTTGCCGGCGAATATAGGGAAAGGAGGTTTATGAGTGTGTTATGGAGAAAGAAGAACCTAGGAAATGGCTAAGCCCGAGCATTGGCGGCGTTAGTTTTCAAATTGAGCAGGTTTGGATTTTGGTAATTCAGCGGGATTGTATGACTTGACCTTTGACACGCTCTAGGTGGAGCTAATTTACGCGGTGCGGTGATGTGGAGGTGTAGAGGCGAAATGTGAAGGAATTATTGTTCGAAGGTTTTGTATCGGCTTAGGTGTAATTATAGCGAGGCTGAGCAGGGGTCTGTTCGGACGAAGAGAAGGCTGATCAGAATTGCCGTCAATATATGCATTGGTGCAGAGCGGCGAAAGTATCTTCACCATGGACGATACTCCTAAACCAACGACCGTTGATAAGTCCGAGACGCCTTTGACCGAAGCCATGGAGAATCATGGATCCCCGCCAACTCCACCGACAGCTCTACCTACAGCTTCTGGTATCAGAGCTTGCATTTTGATACCTTGTGCTTTTGCTGCCTTCTTTTGTGACGAGTGCCGCTCAGGGGACACGACCCCTGAAATGTACAACTCTAGTTCATTTTCTATGTACTATTTACTCTTGGTGTCTCCTGAGCAGCACTCCATCCCTTCTTTTTAACTAAACCTTGGCCTTTTGCTGATTTGTCTAGAAGAGAACGCATGAGACAATCACACGGACTTTAAGCCTTACTGAGCAATTTTAGCGCGAATTCGTTTTATATCTTAGAATTCACGCTTTTGTTGTTGAAAGGCGTCGTAATAACTTTCTATTTTAGACTTTTCCGATTCTCCCAGCTATCTGTCTGTATTAGGAATCTCTAAGTCATCAAGAAAATTTAGTGAGTGCTCTATTGTTTGAACTATATTGTCTTCTGCAAGGCAACTTTGTCCTGAAGCACAGTATTGAGGAGTAGTTTCAGATAGAGAACAGTACAGCAGTCTTGTAGAGCATCTACGCCGCATGTGGAATCTGGACAAGTATACTGCCTTGACCATCATATTTGATAAAATTGGTATTGGTTATGTAGGGAGCCTGGCAGCTGGAAGTCAACCACCCGTTGTGCTTCAGCAAGTGGAAAGCCAGCCGGCGGTATTTACACCAGTGTCCCCGATACTGCCGAGGTAAAGAGTGAGAAAATTTCAGTACGCTCTAATTGCTGATTCTGCCGAATCCCGAGACGTCTGAGACCTTTTGCTGGCGTCTTGCTCTTTTGGCTGCTTAGCCAATACGTTTTGCGGTTGCCGTTCAACTTCGCTATCTTGATTTGATTCGGAAATTAGAATTTTCTTGTTGACTGATGGCATATAAGTTTTACAAACACAGGCTTAGAATCGAAGTATTGATCAAATTCATCCTCAATTAGTGCTGCAGTACTTGAGTTGACGCTCTACATATGGTGTATGTTCTGATGTATTGAAGTTTCTCTTGGCTTGCTGGTAAGTCTTGTGTCATCGCCGTGGTTTCCAGGCCTGTCGCACGACCACTGGACATTGACCCATCCCATGCAAGTATGGCAGTTTCAACACCCTCTCAAGCTTCTCAAGTAGGAGAACATCCCACAAGAAAAGCGGTACCGAGGCAGCTTGATTTTACAACGATTATTGGAGGCCCTGCAGCGTCACCAGACAAGTCTACCCGCCCTACTCCACCTTCTTTGTACGGTACTTCTTTTTATGTACATGATCCAAGTTTTATCTACTCTTTTTTTCATGCATGTCCCAGTTTTCTTCTCACGAGTGTCTGAGGCGAAACACAGATAAAAATGTCTCTCGATGTGAAGTGAATTCTTATTATTAATTTCCTTGTTTGGTGAGGTATCGGTATTCTCAGGTGGTTTGTATGCTAATCCTATATGTATGTGTTTGAGTTGTTGATGGGCAGGAAGCACGGGTCTCCGCGGCAGCGGTCAAGGTCCTTCGATTCGAAAGATGGCACGCCGAAGAAGTGCAAGCAATGTAACTGTAAAAACTCTCGCTGTTTGAAACTGTAAGCATAACATGTAACCATCGCACTTGGTAACGTTTCACATGTTTGTGCATCTTATTATGGCTGGTAATTCTGTCCTTGTTTATTAAGCTGTCACCTAATTGATTCATTCTTTTGCCTTCTGTAAGAATTTGATGCTTGGCTACTTTCATTCTTCCTGCTATACGACTAACCGCAAACTAGGACCTCTGGTTGTTTTCATCTTAAATTTGCAAGAAGGCTAATCTAAGGCTGATGAAGGGATATGAATGACTCTCATCATTAGTAATACGAAATTGTGCATGGAACAGGTATTGTGAGTGTTTTGCCTCAGGCACATATTGTGAAGGTTGCAACTGCGTAAACTGCTGCAACAATGTGGAGAATGAAACCGTTCGTCAGGAAGCTGTGGAAGCTACCTTAGAGCGAAACCCTAATGCATTTCGGCCTAAGATATTTAGCAGTCCTGGTATTCGTGACTTGAGGGTAGGTTACCCAGTTCAGTCAATTTGGAAGTTTTTAATCACTTAATTCGAGATGAATAACGTGTTTGATCACTGATCTGGGGAAATCACGGCATTTTATACACATGAAGATCTTATGCTCTCTGGCACCAAATTATATTGCTTTACTTTTTGGTGTTAGTACTAATATCCTCATCTTGTCGCAGGAGGATTTTGGAGAACATCCATTGGCTGGTAAACATAACAAAGGGTGCCACTGCAAAAAGTCAGGGTGCCTCAAGAAGTATTGCGAATGCTTTCAAGCAAATATTCTATGTTCCGATAATTGCAAATGTGTTGACTGCAAAAACTTTGAGGGGAGTGAAGAGAGACGAGCGTTGTTTCAAGGGGATCATAACATGAGTGTGACCTATTTGCAACCCTTGGGGGGCAGTGGAGTTATGCCAAATGCGCCCGGATACTTGTCTCCTTCCCCTCTTCTCAAGAAGCGGCGAACTCACGAGCTTGTATTTTCTGGACCTGGTTTGAAGGAGCAAGTTCCGCTGAAAAGGACACCTTTGCCAATGCAGGTATGAGGTCTCGTCATATTTTTCAATAACTTCATTTGCAGACATTTTACATGTTGCCAGAAAATATTTGAACATGCAAAGCCTGCAATTCATTCCTGCATCTCGTCCTCCACTTTCGCATTTTCGCTAGGAATCCCACCTTTATTACTAAATACGTATCTGCTGTCCAATTTCAAATATTTTCATATTTGATGCTTTCAGAGCTTGATGTAAATCTGTTGTTATTCTCGAGTGATTACAGTTAACACCAGGGGGTACAACCTCTCCCTCTTTGAACCTTGCACTCAACTCCACAATCACCTCCACGCCTGCAACTCAAGGAGTCTCACCGGCTGGTCCTCCTGTCAAGCTTATTCAAAAGTACTTTCTTCGAACTAGATTCTACCTCGTGCAGTCTGTCCGTCAGAGGGGGGTGACTTGTCTTATAATTTGCATGTTGATTCACATTCCTCTGTGACTTTCTGTGTCTGTACGTCTCTCGATTGGCGGCATTGTGTAGAATGCTGTAGCTGAGTACATACATTGATTGAGTACAAGTAGAGGAGAGCATCCGTGTTTGGGCTCTTGTGATTGTGAACTTGTAATTCCTGAGGTTTCTTATGGAAGCTGCCGTCTGTGTTGCAGGTCATTACTAGCTGGCGTTGTGCAAATTGAGGCCATCCAGGAATTGTGCAAACTTCTTGTTGTCGTTTCTTCTGAAGCTCAAAAAGACTTCTTAGGTATGATGCTCGTAGTTGTTGCTACCAATGGCAACAACTAATTCTTTACATTTCTTTTCCAATGGTAGCAGCTGGTTGAAGCTGCACAATTAGATTCAGATTATGTTTTACAAAGTACAGGGTTGACACAGGCAGAAGTTATTTTGCTTTTTTGTCGCGTCATATTATTCTCCTACATACGTGATTGTGTTAAGCCCGTTTGGTAACTTCTTTGAACTGCAATTGTTTATGATTTTCTAATTGATCGAGTAGACTTCCTTGTGTGCTTTATTGCTGTCACGTATGTGCTCTGGAGAATCCTCTCTGAATGTACGCCTGTTTTCTTGCAGCTAAACAGTTGTTGCCAGACACAACAAGTTTGAGAGAGAATGGTGAATTTAACACTTCACTAGAACCTTCATTAACATCAAAGACAGTCGATGAAAGGAACCATGAGTACAAAGCGGAGAAAATATCCAGTGACCGACCAGCGTCGTCCACAGACCGTCCTGACGATGGAGAAGCTGATAAGACACAAAGACCTATGTCTCCGGGAACTTTGGCATTGATGTGCGACGAGAAGGACCCGTTGTTTACTGCCCCACCTTCCCCAGTCGGAGGCTTAGCAGCGGATGAAGTAAGCCCTTCTGGTTCCTCGCATACTGCCCTTCTGTATGCTGAGCAAGAGCGAGCTATTTTGTTGGAATACCGAGATTGTTTACGAAGAATAATTTCAGTGGGAAGTCGACGAGGTTTGATTTTTATCTCTTTTCTTCAAACACTTGGAATTCATCCTTTCATATTTCGGTCTGTACGTTGGTGAAATAGGCTGTTTTCTATGTGCTATTGATAAGAATTCATGAGCCCAAAATTCAGAAGCCTAGACGTTTCGATAGTAATAATGGCTTTAGCAGTAGACAAATTTAACTGTTTCTTACTCTTTTTTTAGTCACTCAGCCGCCATCTATTATTTCTTTGCCCGTTACTATCTGGTTCTCTGAAAGTATCGTAAGATACTAGTACTGATTAGCTGCTAAGGTCTGGTATTCATGATATGATGTTTTTTTATCATCCCAAAAGTATGCTCTTTTTTTTACTACAAATAGATTGCTTTCTTTGCTTTTCATGAGATTGCAACCTATGTTCTAAATTTCTGGATTGCAATCTCGCTCTGCAGCTATTTAACATTCCAACGAGATTGCACTCTCGGAAATGTATGCTGCCGCAGCTGCATCAGGTCCGCGGAACCAAGGGAGCGCAGCCTTTCGATTTACTTGGTCCACAGCATTAGCTGGCCAGCATGGTTTACCGAGCGGTGCAGGGACAAGTCCCTCTTGTACCTTGGACTTTTAAAACCTTCTGATATAGGGCCTGAAATGTAGGACAGATGTAGATAGGGATCCAATTGGGAAGAGGGTCCATGATGTGTATGCATACCTTATTGAGGTACAATTACAACGCTCTTCTTGTTCGCATTTTTGTTGTTTCATAATACAATTACAGCAGGTTGAATTTATTGTCTCCATCGTGACAAATAGTTGATGCAGTGAGTTTAGCTTCTTTGGGACTTCAATGTCCTGACTTATTAGTCTGATTGAAATCTCTGTTCTCTTTTAACGAATAGAATAATCGACTCAGTTGAATATATTGCAACAAAGTGGTGCATACATAGCAGACGGACGGAAACTGGATAGGAAACTTAGCCTGTTGTGTTTCACGCATATTTGACCAAGTGGAGCTTTTTTGAGTCCTCCACGACAGAGCATTCAACAGGTGGATCCATAGTGGATATAAGTAGCATGGACGGACCTCTTCGTCACCGCTGAGTGCGGCGGAGTGGAAAAAAGGAGTTCGAGGAACTTTTGAAAATCAGAGGACGGGCGGGTTTCTGTTGCTGGGTTCCAGGCTCTTGTGCTATAGGGAACCTGCAAGGAAGGTGTTCAAGTGGCTGCTGAGATTAGGTCCTTTTCACATTCCCGTTGAATAGGATTGACAAATACTCCTCGCCGTCCTCGGAATTCTGCCTCCTCCTCCGACTCTCGATCCAAGGTTCTTAGAACTTTTGAAATGTGATACGTTAGACTTACCAAATTTAACCCAGCGACGACGACCGACATTCGAGCCCTCCACAGGACAGACCTCAGCCTCACTTATTTGACAGCCCATTGTGGTCAGAATTAGGAGTTTGGCCTCATGCCATTCCTGGAATTTTTCAACTTTTTTTACCACAAAAAGAAGTGTGAGAAACAGTGAGAGCAATTGAAATCATATTTTTTTTTGACAAAGTATGAATTTTTGAAGTATTGACTGTATCACAGCCCAAAAGAGTGTGTAGACTACTCTAAAAGCAACCAAATTTGAATCCATGATGCTTATCTTGTTCACCTAAAGCAATCATAATATTTTTTAACATAGAAGGCTTAAAAAGTCAATTTTTATAATGAATTCATATTAAAAAGTTGGAAGTTCCTAATGAGGTTACTAATCACTCCATTACTGTCATATAAGACATGCCATTGTGGCCCAAATCTCACATGCTGAAAAAACAATGGGGTCATTCCTTAGGTGTCCACTATGGGGTCATTTGACCACAATGGGCTATTTTACCTTACCAACCTAAAATTAATATGTAATTATTTTGTTGTACCATTTGTAATGTGCAGTATTGTAGTAAAAATTGGTATAGAAGACATACATGTGATCTAAGTTGCCATGTGGATCCTTCTGTGGTTGTTTCCATGGTTTATAGTTGGCAACTTAGACAAATGAATGGTTTTCTAAGTAAAATCTTTATGCATAAATAAGTATTTTAAAGAAGCATATTTATCTATGTTATTAATAGGGATTTACCTCTTAACAAAAGTCCTATATTGCCAATGAAGCTCTCATTTTTGTCCAAAAAAATAAAATGAAACTATACATATTTATATTTGTACTAATTCTTTTTTTAAAATCACAAAAATAGGAAAACAGAATATCCTCAAAGAGTCCAATATATATATATATATATATATATATATATATATATATATATATACACTTTGTAAGATTTATAAGAGTTGGAGGCAACTCCTCATGTGGATTTATCATAGAAACTTGAATGAATAGACTCTTAATCCAACATCAATGTGAACACTAAGTGCTCAATTGATGACAAAGAATTCTTTTAGATAAGGCAAAAGTGAAGATGTTCATCTCTGGAATTTTGTGTGAAAAGGGGAGGTCTTGCACAATACTTTGGCCTCCAATGAGTGCTCTTGGGTTGTTTTTTAAGCAAATGATTTACACGGTAACTTGAACCCAAAAGGATGATTTCTACAATGACCACCTTGGCATTCTTCTAAGGTCATTGTGGTCACTAAGTGTCTGATGGATGATAGAGTCCTTCTATGTAAGACAAAAGTGCACATGTTTATCCTTGAAATTTTGTGTGAAATGTTTATCCTTGGAATTTTGTGTGAAAAGAGGAACTAGTCTTGCACAATACTTTGATCTCCAATGAGTGCTCTTGGTGATTTTTTAAGTAAATGATTCACACAACAATTCCAAAAGGATGATTTCCACATTGACCAACCCAAAACTCTTCCAAGGTTAACCCTTAAAGAACAAACCAATCACCATGAAAATCATCTGTTTGGGTAGCATGTGAATTGTTGGCTCAGAAAAATGAAAAAACACTCATTGGAAGACAAACTACCATAGAAGACATTTCCTTTTCACACAAAATTCAAAGGATGAATAGTTGCACTTCTGTCATGCATAGAGAGGTTCCTTATCATTCATCGGCTAGGAAACGTCCTCCACATCGTATTCTAAGAACCTAAATTATTTTTCTCTCTCTTGGACAACCCTATTAATGTACCCTATTCTCTAAATGTAATGTAATCTATACCTTAAATCAGGTTGTTTGTTTTGTTTGTTTGTTTGTTTGTTTGTCACGTTGAGATCTCCTAGACCATGCATCCCCGGTTGCGTACTTGGTACCATCAAAAAGCCCTCGGCGAGGAGGGGTGCACCAGCTTCGTTTCGTGGCGTTCGGACATACGGTGTGAAAGTTGTGCATTTTTGAGTTGTTTTTGGTTCTGAAAAATTAGAAAATTTCTTTTACTTTTGTTTTGACTGTGACTGTGGCAACGGCACAGGGTACACTAGTGTTGAATAAGATAGCTTGGCTTCCTTTCCAATCAGCACCTGTTTCAATTCTTCGGCGGGGATGTGATGTCATCCCTCTTATCAACAGACTGCTTCCTGCTCCGTAACAACAAAATGGCTGGAATGTCAACAATGGCTGCTGCTTCCGACTGAAATGCCCAATGGATGCAATTCCTCACTGGCTCTCAAGATTTGATTGTGCCAGGCCCAAGGCACTCTGGGAAATCTAATCATCTCTATCAATATCAATGTCGTGCTAAGTATCAGGAGTTTCGAAGCTGTTTGCTTCGAAAACTGCGCAGAGGTATTGGAATGGCAGGACGCAGGGCGAAAACGCAAGTTCTTCTGGGTAAACTGAGTAAAACCTTGCCCCCCATTTTGTGCCGTGTTTAGGGTATGTTCCTGACCACCCCAAGCTAATTTGATTGCAAATATGAATTCAAAATTGGCAATTTTTTTCATGTGTGAAACATTAAAAAATTCCTGCGTTTTCACACTCACTGCTCGTCCCACCCACTTCGTGAGACGGGTTTAGCGTCCTGCTTGCTTCCTTGCAGTGGCCGCTCTCAAAGTTTCTTGGAAGTTGCGCAGCTTGTCAAAAATTTGGGAATTTGAGCTTGTGCAGCTACATGAACCTCATTGATAGCCTGCCTCTCTCTCCTCTCTCTCTCTCTCATTCCTGGCCGCGCAGTCTCAAGTTTCTCGGAAGATACGAAACTTGTCAATATTAATTTTTGGGAATTCATTTGAGTGGGTTCATCGGTTCATGAACAGTAGTAAGTCACTGTATCGCTTGGACTTGGTGGCGAACTTTCAACGGCCAAAAGTGAAGGAATTCAATCGATAGACCGACGAGATTCGAGCTTTCCGTTGTAATAAGTTCAGCTGCCTTCTTCTTCATTCCCTGGCCCCTGCAGCAGCAGCAGCAGACTTTTTAACTTATGTTATGGCGTGATTCCTGCTCCAGATTCCCAGTCAAGGACGATGTTGCACTGATATTTGTAAGTTAAGTTCCTGACAGCGGAGTGGAGGCGGTGGGGGCGGTGGGGGCGCCTCCAGATGCGAAAGAGGGAGAGGAAGCGAAGAGGAAAGCGAAGGTCGTAGAACCTGATGAGGCTCTTCAGTGAGTGAGTGTAGTTCGCCACCAAGTCGTACGTTACGTTACAGCAAAAATCTGCCTCACTCGCAAGCAGCCACCGGTTCAATTGGGTTGGGGCCCTCCGAGGCTCCGCTTTGGGGGAAATTATAGAGACCTTAGTTGTAGTCCCAATGCAAAAGTTTTGTCGGTTTTACATGAGCATAAAAAGAAATTTGATTTGATTTGTATGAGGTCCAAAATCGAGCTTAGTTGCAATCCCAATGCAAAGTTTCATCAGTTTCACGCTAGCACAAAAAGAAATTCTTGCTTTGTTTTTGCATGAGGTCCAAAACCGACCTTAGTTGCAATTCCCAATGCAAAGTTTCATTGGTTTCAAACTAGCACAAATATAATTTCTGCTTTTGCCTTTATATGAGGGCCAAAATTGACCCCTAGTTTGTAGTCCCCATGCAAAGCTTCATCGGTTTCATACAAGCACAAAAAGAAATTTTGCTTTTGCCTTTGCATGAAGTCCAAAACTAACCTTAATTGCAATTCCATTACAAAATTTTAATCATTGGTTTCACCCCAACACAAAATTTTCTACTCGTACTTGTAGGCATGTGCAAATCACGAGGTGCAAACTTGATTGTAGTTGCAATTCCAATACAAAAATTTCACTTGCTTCACTCTAGCACAAAAAAAATTGCTTGTACTTGTAGGCATGTGCAAATCATTGTTAATACAAAACCGACACATCAAGATTCTTGCCTAGAATGAAGACACTAATTCTGAAGATGTAATAAGGCTTAAACATTAGAAAATTGTGTCGGTTTGTTGTACACCTATCACTAGTGCTTAGGACATCCACAACTTATTCTTATGTTGTCCAAATGAATGTTTTGTGATTGTGGTGGAATCCGACCCTTTCCATTTACCACTTTGACCAAATAGAAACAAATCTTGCCATTTAATAGTATCTATGCCTTAGTTGTAATTTATGGTGATGAAAAGTGTGCATACTATTGTGTGCCTTTACCACATTGATTTTGGTGGCATCCTATTGACATTCTTGATACTTGAGAGTTGCTTTTCTTTTTGTTCTATTTCATTTGTTTTCTTCTTTATCTTTTTAGGAAGGATTCTATTGCCTTGACCAAGATCCAAAATTGATTTTAGGTGTAGTCCAAATATAATGTTTTACCGGTTTCACACTAGCATAAAAATTTCTACTTTACCTTGCATGAGGTCTAGAATTGACCTTTTCTATAGTCCTAATACAAAATTTCACTAATTTCACACCGGCTCAAGAAAATTTGTTTTGCCTTGCATGAGGTCTAGCATCAATTATATACTAGTAGAAATGTTGGTCTTTGGGCACTAAAGAATAGTGTCAAAGCATGGTGCCCAAGGCCCATGTTGACACTACTTCCAGCTACAATCTTTGTCAATGTAAAGTTTTACCAATCTTACATTAGCACAATTTTTTTGGTATACTTCTAGGCAATTGTCATCTTGATTCTTGCCCAGAATGCAAACATTAATTTTGAAGAAGCACAAGGATTAAACATTAAAAAACATTGTGTCAATTTATATTACACCTATCACTAGTAAATTCATACCTTATTCTTGTGTTGTTCAAATAATGCATTGTAAATTAGTTTCAATTTGTAGTAATTTAGAAGTGCATATACTATTGTGTACATTCAGCACTTTGGCTTTTCTAGTGTCTTATTGACTATTTGACTTTCCTAATGTATAAGAGTTGCTTATCTTTTTATTCTATGCCATTTGTTTTCTTTTACTTGATTAGTTGTATAAATTGAATGCAAGGGAGGTTTCTTCGCAATGTTTTTGCAGAGTATTGTTTTTTTTTAATATGTTCCAAGAATAGTAAGGTTGTTTTGCACTTATGCCATTAATTTTTATTGGGTAGCAATTTCGGGTTGAAGAGGATTGCAAATAAACCACCTTTTTCTTTTTGTCTACAATATAGTGCAACTTTGTTTTTATATACAAATATATAAATTTTTAACACCAAAAAAATTCATATTCTAAACAAATATTCAAGCACTTATCCAAATGAATTTTTTTGGCAAGGAGTCAAGGACACTAGTATCTTATTAGGTATCTTGTTTTCTTATTGGTAGAGTGACATACACCTGGGAATGCATGCAAGTACAAGTGAGAGAAAAATGGATAGAAATTATTTGTTTATCCATGAAATCATCTATTATTTACAAGTAAATCTCATTTTAATATTGACATACATTCATATACATATATATATAAATATATAAATACATACATATAGAGAGAGAGAAATATTTGGTGATTTTATTCATTTTTAGTATCAAAGTTGGAGGTTAGGAAATGAAGTCAAATTTTAGTGAAAATTTGCCAAAAAAAATTGGTTACATAAAAGCAATCCTCAAAACATTTCACTTACAAAATTAATATCACTTCAATTTTTTTTTTGAGGAATTTGTGTATTGCAATGATATTTCAGCCTACACTAATTTATTAGAAATCTTCAAGCAACAAAACATACATCAATGACAATATCTAGAAGTGATATCTATTGTTGGATTTGTCTTAATTTAAAAATAAACTTTTGTCTTTTAACAATCGACACTTACTAGTGTATTTTTCAAGACTTCTTTGGGGGAGCACAATTTTCCTTAACACATATGCAATTATAATACTTATATAGATAACAAATATGGAGGGTGGACTAAGGTAGGCGGTCCATAAATTGCCCATTTAAGAATTGAAATTGAATTTTGTAAAAGTGAAGTTTCCTTAAAATATTTTTTCAAAAAAATTTCCTTGAAAAAAAACAAGTGGATTTGACATCTAACCCAAGTCATTTCATATTTTTTTTGGAGCTTTGCGGAATTAGTTACAAAATCTTGAAGTTGAAATGTCATACGGCTTTAGAATCACCCACCTCTTAATATGTACGTTTTTGTACATTGTTGAAGGCTATGCAAAAGCAACATGTACAGATAGTGTACATTTGAAGAGGCTCATGGGTGCACTTAGAGCCTGGGTGCTTTTCAGAACCTCCTACCTTATGCAAGATGTTAAGTCTATCCCTCAAAGGGAAAGCCAGTAGGATGAAAACACAAATTTTTAGGGCGGTAAAAGTAAAAATCTTGCCCCCTATTTCGTGCCTTGTTGAAGGTACATTCTATACGCCTCCCCAAGCTAATTTAAGATCTCTAATTGCAAACATGAATTCAAAATTCAAAAAAATAAATAAATTCATAAGTGAGTAAAAATTTAAAAATTCTTGCATTTCTCCCCCCGGGATAAAATTCCTCGTTTTCCACCCTACTCGTCCCACTTCGCGGAACGGGTTTACCATCGTCATGCCTACCTTATAAGTGGACAAGTGGAGGCTCGATGTGATGAGCCGGGTGCATGAAGGGCAAGGCAATGGGCATGCATGAAGGGCTAACTAAATAACCTCATAGGCACTGGGTTCGAAAATTCGTGGCCAGAAAGGAAAGGAAAGGCCCTTTTTCATCCGTTGTGTGCACACTCCGTCCATCGATACATTCATCCATCGATCGAAAATCATCCAGGATTTTGAACACTGTCCGCTGTCAGTCCAGCGGCAGGAACTTCCGCCCAATACCCCACTTTGGCTTGCCCAGGAAGCTGACCCGCCGGTTTCCTGTGCCGTGAAGAGAATGAGAACAAAAACCCTGTTCACGGCAGATTCCCAACCCTCACCCGGCCGGGTGGGTGGGCCCCCCTTCGCTCGGCCCCCTCCGGGAAAAAGTTTGGAAACTTTTGAAACTTTTTCACGCATGATAAAATTTGCAAATTTTGAATTCATGTTTGCAATCGAAAGCCCCAAATTGGCTTGGAGAGATGGACAAGGGGAATTAATCGAGTATGAAATAGGAGGGTTTTCTTTTTTTACTTATACCCCCTAAAAACATTTGGAGGAGAGATGGGCAAGGCAAATTAATCGAGCACAAAATAAGGGGATTTTCTTTTTTACTTGCACCTCCTGGTCACCTCCCCCCAAACTCAACCTCCCTTCTAGTGTTTCTTCTTTTTTCATTTTGGAAAAGGAGCTAGTTATTTTCTTCAACACTCATATGATACTTGGTGGTATTGATATAAAAACTAGGTGATATCCACGTAAATTTTGGCTTCTTGTCTTAAAAAATATAGCTGGGTATTAAAAAATTGTGCATAAAAAAAAATTTGACCCCCCTTTTCTCACCCCCCTCCCCTTCTCTCAACCCCCTTCAACCCCCTTTCTCAAACCCCCCTTCAACCCCCTCCCCCCCCCCCCCTCCCTCTGACAATCAGCCGACAGATTGTTGACCCCTGGCACCTTTGAACTCTGACAGCCCAGAGCCAACCAGGCAGGAAGCCTCCAAATCAAAAGGACGAAGAAAAAAAAGCTTTAAAATTGTTTAAAATTTTTAAGAATTTAAAAACTAACCAACCAACCAGGGGCGTCCATTCCGGATGGACACCGATATAATAAGCCAGTTCAGCATAATCATATTATGTGGGCCAGTTTCTCATCCTTCTTACTGAAAAGAAACCAGTGACTGAGGGGTCTTATATTTATTAATTAATAATAGTACTTGCTGGCAGACTGGAAGTTCCTGGGGGGTGGTGGGGGGTCAGGCCTGCCTTGCTCCTCAAGCCAGGGGGGGAGGGGAGGGGAGGGGAGAACGGCCCATTTTAAAAAAAATGGGAATAAAATGGATTTTCTGGCTCTTATTTAGCAATGGGGCCTAAATATTCTCTTGGTTTATTAGACAGGAATGTTGGTCCTTTTTTACGTGGGTGGTAGAAAGACCCAATTTGGGATGAAATCATTGGTGTTAAGTAAGGTAGAAGCACCCATTCCCATGCATTCAAGCACCCATTCCCATGCATTCAAGCACCCATTCCCATGCATTCAAGCACCTATTCCCATGCATTCAAGCACCTATTCCCATGCATTCAAGCAATTTAAGTATAATTGGAGGGTTGGCACATTTTGCTAAAAAAAAATATTTTTGTGATATTTGCAATTGAAAATTACGAATTAAAATAATAATAATAATAATAATAATAATAATAATAATAATAATAATTTGGATAAGGCATCTATTTTTTTAATTTTTGAAGGAGAGCTCCTTAGGGCACTTATAACCACATTCTAAAAAACTTGTCTTGATTTTGATACAGAAATTTTTAAAAATTAGCACACATCAACTATAGTTGAGTGGGGGGTGGTTTAAGTTGTTTGGGGGATATTTTAAGGAAACTTTGTAGTGAATCAATGGGTATATGGACTTAAATGGGTGTTTCTATCTTAATAGTCAGTTGGCTTGTTGGAAGAAATCACATTACACATTATACAATTAGACTTGTAGGTTTAAGATGAAAACACCCAAAATAGTTTGTGGACCTATGACAAGTAGACTTCTATTGAAAGTGTCTCTATAAGCGACATTAATCCTTAATGGATGCGGCCTCCTGTGACCAAGGTGGTCATTCAAACTTGCTCTAATTATTGAACCAATAGGTGTATCCATTCCCATCAAGTAGACTTCCATTGAAAAGTTTCACCTCAAAATTGCCATTAAATTATTCCATTCCTTAATTGTGATCAATTGACTATTGATTCTTCAGATTTTTATTTTATGACCAAACTATGATTGTTTTGGGGTGTTTTCAATGAATGTAGTGTCACATGGTCTCCAAATAAAAGCAATGCCTTCAAATATTAGTCAATGCAACAAGGACACTTGAGAGTCATTGTTTTAAAAAAAATTGTTGAAGAAGTGAATGATGGAATATAATGGAACAAGTAGGAGAAAATGGAACAAAAGTATAAGATTGATGAAGTTTGTGTACTTTTTGTTTGCAATAATTTTTTTAAATATTTATATAAGATTAAAAAAAATTATAATGAAGAACTTGTCAATAATGCAAAAAAATCACGTTTTCATATGTAAAATGAGTTAGTGTGTTATTATAGAAGTTCCATATTTATAGTGCTCCTTACAAATCTACATAATTCTTTCATTAGAGTGAGGTAGAGGGTGAATTCCCTAATTGAATTAACTACTCATTTATACACGAATACGCGTACTTCTTTTCATTCCTCACCAAAACCGTATTCCCTGTCGGTAATACGGAGTCTGTACAAGAGAATGGCCTCACAGCCGTTCGATCTCGACAGATTCCCCAGTACATAATCCCACATCCATGGTCATGGGGGTCCACCCGTGCTCACCGTCCGATGCCCACGACTGGCGGTACTCATTCACGGTCTGTCCGATAAGCCACGGTCAAAGGCAGTCTTTTTCCACAACCCTCGGATGACTGAATCGGACGACGACTAGTCTCCGTTCGTATCGGACCGTTGGTTGATAACTGATGGACGGCATCCCTTCATCGTCTTCGGTGCTTTAGGTCGCTACCGGAGCGCTAGCGGAGGTCATTCTTTCAGTTTTCGTTCGGGGAGGGGGCCCCGGCTGTATCGTTTTCGGGTCTGGAAAGGCCCCATTCCATCAGGTAATAGGTTTTCGGGTGTGCTGGAGAAGACGCTGCCGTTGATCGTCGTCCATTTTAAGTGCTTTCTCGACCATTTTGGTGGTGTTTTGGTGCTGCTCCGGTAGGTTGGGGTATCGGAGGAATTTCACAGGTTCAGATTTGGCTGGAGGTCAAGGCTTTAGCGAATTTGAGGTTGTGCACGTGGTGGAGTTTGCGGAACGTCTTCTCGCTGTCTGTACCGGGATTTACTTTGTCTGTACGAGGATTCCTTGCTTTGGTTCTGCAAGGGAGGGTATTCTGTTGCCGCGACGACTGTGCGTCTGTCTGCGAGTTGCCTGTGCGTTAGTCTCGGGGTTTGGTTTGTGATATATAGCGGAGTGCTCTCTTGTTTTCAGCGGGTCATCTCTCTCGTGTTCTTCGTTGTCGCTGGGGTTATCGTGGCGGTCGTTCCGGTTTCTTGCGACGGAGAAGTTTCGAGGTCTGGATTTCAGGGACGACTTGTTACTGTTGTGTTTAGCGAGAGATTGTGTGAAGAAGAAGAGCTTGAGGAGTGATTCCTGTTGACGTAGTCGGCGGGATTACTCGTTACAGTAACCAGAGTTCTACGTTTCCTTTTGACAATGGAATTTCCTTTGTGAGTCCTCTGGTTTCTCGAAGCTGGTCGGACTTGTTTTCATTCGTTGACGATGGCATTACATTTGTGACGCTGGTCACTTTGTTCACTGTCTACTTCAAAACAGTTTCAGTGTTCTTGAAGTGTCTGTACCAGCTGTTTATCATGGCTGTGGAAGTCATATATACGTGCACGACGCTCGTGGCGCGTGAACCTCGAGCGTGTTCTGTGAAGAACTTGTTCGCTGCTTTGAGTTTGAGCGGGCGGTGTGCCACGAACGTTTGCAATGTAGACCGAGATGGTGCCCGGGGTTTGTTTCTTCCTTGGAAGGATTCATTCAAGCACGGGACTTGCACTGCCGCGCCGACGGAGATGGTTTCCATGATGTCGGGAATCGGACATTATGTTGCGCCAACATCTGCTTCTTCCGCCGCCCAGAAGAATTGTTACAAGAAGCTTGCTACGTGTGTAGCTAGCTTTGCGTCCTCTTCT
The DNA here is from genome assembly GCA_950106755.1 of Climacium dendroides. Lineage (NCBI taxonomy): Eukaryota > Viridiplantae > Streptophyta > Bryopsida > Hypnales > Climaciaceae > Climacium > Climacium dendroides. Next base: position 13,845,132 of record OX467092.1, read on the forward strand.
TCACAGGCATCCAATTCGGCTGCAAACCCCTTGTGTCAAAGCCGAACTCCAACACCTTCTGTTTCCGGCGGATCAAAATCTTCCTTCGCTCCTGCTTTCTCCGATCTCCCAGCGAGGTCTTTCTCTACTTGCTTACCCTCACAATCTTCCCCCACACTCTCTGACAAATCCGACAAGACTAGCATGATGGGGTTCTCCAAGTATTCGTTCGTGCAAGGCATGAAGCGCTTTCCATGCTCTTTCTTTCAGTCCTCCTGGTGCAGCGGTTCTTCTGTTTCCCGCAGCAGCCAGGAGCATGAAGAAGAAACAGTTTTTATGGACTGCGAGACGAGCAGCGATACTCCTGCAAACTCGGTGGATTCCATCACCATTGCCGATGACACCGAAGAGAACGAGAAGTCCAGCTATAGCTGGCTGCCCAAGTGGATCAACTTGACCGCTGAGGATGGCAAGACGATTATGATGACTTTCACCGTGTCACTTCTATTCAGATGGTTTGTTGCAGAGCCTCGCTTCATTCCGTCCCTTTCCATGTATCCAACCTTCGAGATTGGCGACCGCATAATCGCTGAAAGGGTATGCTTTCTCTTTTCTTATTTGCTAATGGTAGGAATTGTGCAATTAGAAGCTAGTGCTAGATTGACTTGAAGCCCCAAATCCCATTCGGGCTTGATTGGACTTGGCGTTTACAAGAGTATTTTTTCTCGAAGCGTTTGTGTAGCAGTAACTGATGTACTCTGTTTTTGATGGTGTCTGCAGGTTTCTTATTTCTTCAGGAAGCCTAATGTGAATGACATCGTCATTTTCAAGGCTCCTAAAATTTTGCAAGAGAAAGGTTACAGGGCAGGAGAAGTTTTCATCAAGAGGGTAGTAGCAATGGCAGGTGACCTCGTTCAGGTCATCAATGGCAAGCTTGTTGTAAATGGTCGCATTAGGAGCGAAGATTTCACTGCCGAACGTATTGCTTATGATATGCAACCCGTGGTATGTGGTGACTTCTTGTACCTGCTTTCTTGATGTGTATCTAGTTTTCATAATCCATTATTCTCTTTCTTAGGCGTGAACTTCGTGGATTCTGATGCAATGAGCTCACCCTATGTTACGTTGCTTGCAGAAAATACCGGAAGGTCACGTTTTTGTCATGGGGGACAACAGGAATAACAGTTTTGATTCCCACATCTGGTATGTTCCTCTGTTCCTCCTGGGCTTGCTCACTTTGCCGTTTGTGTTGGCCGCCATTCATTTCAACAATTCTTGAAGGCTATGTCATTTAAGGAATAGATTGCCGTTTAGATCTGCGAGTTTTCTCCATAGTTGTGACTTCTGAGTAGTGGCCTAGATGCATTTCTAACTCGGATATTTGTTATGTGTTTGCGTTACAGGGGTCCCCTCCCTACCGAAAATATTCTTGGACGCTCTGTGGTTCGGTATTGGCCACCTGAACGTCTGGGCAGCACAGTCTTTGACGCGAGTGAGCTACTGAAGTCTTCCTTACCATTGTTGCATGCGAAGGAGACCACTATTTCTTGAACTGGCAGCCCAACGATTTCTTAAAATTTATCTGGGCCTATTACCCAGTCAGAAATGACCTTGTCATTCATTGACCACCATTTTAACATGCGAAAAGAGATTGGCCATATCAACTGGCCTAATCAAATGCTCCCCACAATCATCAATTTGGGAGAGACATGAATAAGCCTTGGAGTTTATCAACTCAGCTGATTCTTTCCAAGAGACTGCCGGCTCCAGAGGTCCTGACGTCCTGACCACACTGAACATCAGCTTCCGTTCTGGATCGTGGCGCTGGTGAAAAATCAACGTCCGGAAGTGGCCCTGCCTGCTTCAAGCCAACCTTCCGCCTTGAAGCTCGAATTTCATCATGATCGAAAAAGAATTCCAGTATGGCACATACGCTATGTGCAAAATTAACGTTCTAACACCGTGTGATTGACAACGAGCGAGGCCTCTCCATTGGATGTGCCACGTCCTTCTGGTACACTGCAGCGTGGGACTTCCAATTGTTTGTGCAGAATGACCCGCTTGTGAGTACTACTCCGGATGCGAGGCGACCCAACAGCCTCGACACTCCGATGAAGCCTGAGAGCCCCTGTGCTGCCGTCAAGTTTCTTCTCTTGATTTGCACTCAGCATGGCCAACTTTGTAATGTTTGTTCAAACAGCCAAGCATACCAGTGGTTGCGGAAGAGGCTGAATTTGCAGTGATTTGATTTCCTCTATTTGGTATTTGATATGATACGTACTACGTAGTATTCCCCCCCTTTTGGCTTTGTGTTGATTGCAATGATCGATTGTGTATCAGACTTGTTCCTACATAATACACAATTTGTAATTCATTTGTAAAAGCCTCCTCAACCCTGTGACTAGAAATCTTTCGGTTCTTGATGCATGGAACCATGGATATCTTTTATATCAAGTGGGTTTCACATCTCGAAGTTGATCACCGAGAGATTAGACCGAGGATGATGCTAATCTGCGGTTTTGCGGGCACTTGTTCACCGCCAGATGCTACTTCCTCATATCCAATTGCAAAATTGTGTACTCCCAGTTTCTCAATGTCTTCATGTACCAGTTGTAATATAAGGTGAAAACACCCCCAAATCGTCAGAGTATGCAAATAAGCAATTCAGCATAGGAGGCACCTTTTTCAATTTTCAAGAAAAAACATCCTCTTACTACTAGCAATTGAAAATCTTGAAGTAGAAAAAAAAAATAACCTGGAATTTTTAGAAAAGACAAATGCATTTTAGGTACAAGACATAGTTGGAGGCTTTTTAGATAAGACATAGTTGGAGGCTTTTTTTACTGTGCCATTTGTACAATCATGTTAGCTGGGTCATAAAATTGAAATTTGGATAATTAGCAACCAACTAGTTGTATAAGTGTAGGAATTGTAGTTAATTACACTTTTGGAGAGACTTTTAATAAAAGTCTACTTCTTAGGAATGAGTACATAAGGTGTTTTTTTGGGAAGTTTTCACCTTATTCTAAATTCAATGGATGAAATGCATTCAAGGATCCAAAGGCCAAAGGTCAATCTCAAGGTCAATTGACATTGTTATTGTAAGATTTATTCATTCAAAAGATTATTTATGCATTGTGCCATTTTTGTTGTAAGATACAAGGTCCTAAACATGACCAATGTCTTCAAATCGTTCTTACAAAAGATTTATGTGGTTTATTTCAAACTAAAGAATTGATAGGGAAGAGTGCATAATTTACCTTTACAATATCACTACCCCAAAGATGGTGTTTTTTGACACTAAAAATTTTCAACACAAATTTCAACACTTTCATGTTGAAAACACCCTTTTTGGATAAAGCATGTTCAATAGAATGGAAAGCAAAGATAAATGATATTAGGACTACTAATGGATGAAAAGTAAATGGCCATCATAGTATAAGGTAAATCATAAATAATAGAGAAATAATAAATCTTGTAAGCCATATGTGCAAAATCATTGGATGTGTTTAGAGGAATTTGTAGACTCATGTACATGCTATGTAAATACAATCGGATCTTGTTTTGGATACATTATGGTTCATTCACCACACTCAGATGATTCTTACCATAGTTAAATGGCAACCCACTACCTTTTCACTTTGAGAAATTATAACAAAATGAAAATTGGTCCAAAAATTATGAAACTTTTCTGCATTCCAACAAAATTTATTCTTTTTTCACAAAAAATTTATTGGAAATTGTTTCCATGTATCTACCGTCTCGAATTTCCTTTTCCCTTTTCCTTAGTAAGGTGGTACTTCCAAACCCCACTTCTTGCTACTATGCCTAGTTACTATTGTTATTAGATTGATCAAATTTTCATCTTTTCCTTGTTGTCAAGTAAAAGGAGGTTCCAATGCACCAAAGAACTCAATATTTAGATACCATATGCAAGAATTCAATATTAGGGCTAGGGTGAACGAACCCCCTCACTCATCTTGAGGAAATATGCTGAAATTTTTTATTTGCCACGCATGGTAAAATTTGCAAATTTTAAATTCATATTTACAATCAGAGCCCCCAATTTAGCTATGAGAGGTGTCAAAGATAAATTATTCAAAGCACAAAATACATGGTCTTTTTTTTACATGCACCCTTAGAATGACTTAGGGGAGACCGAGCGAGGGGATTAGCTAGTTACCCCGGCCAATTTCAGAGGGCCAAAATTTTTTTGGTAGATGTTTTGAAATTTTTTCTTCAACATATGTACATATTGATTTTGGAGATGTACACAGAGTGACGATGGCTGTTTTAAGCAGGTGGTTGCAATTTTGGGTGTACAGTGAAACCACCCTTAAACCGGGTTCGCTTTTTCTTCCTCGTGTGGGGTGAGTTCAGTTGCTTCTGGAGTCTTTCCGGGGCTCTTTCTGGATAATTTCCTTATGTGCTTCAACTTCCTGGCCCCTATCACTGCTGAAAGAAAGCTGCAAGCGTGTCACAAATTGGCCTATTCTCTACAGGAATGTGATTAAATTTAGTGAATTTTATGATGAAAATAGATTGAAAAATGGATGAAAATGGAAGAAAATCACACTCTTTGTAGACCTCTCTCTATTGATATACGAAGAGCACTGTGAACGATCCAATTACGTGCCTCCCAAATTTGCATAACTATTGCTCGTTTTTTTAATTTCAGAAAGTCTATTCCAGTATTTTTGTAACTGAAGGCATGATTCTCCAGTTCACTTGGAACGAATCTGTTGTTGGTTGACCTTTCAAGGATCTGCATGACTAGCAATTGAAAAATGAACTGCCAGTTCACAGAACTCGAGAGAAAGTCCACAATTCAAGCTACTGAAGGTGCAGATAGAGTAGGTCTAGATTCCTTACATTATTTTCCTTTCGCACGGCTGTGTATCTTTCCTTCAAAGTGTGGCAAACCGCGCCGGCCATCTAAGTTAAGTTACCGTACTCTCCACCGTCGCCTGAATCGCTATTGGATTTCAAAATTTTAAAAACAAATTGCCGCTTCTCAAGTACCCATCTCACGAACATTCTTGAGCAGCTTCGTCGATCAACAGCTGTGGAATTGTTCTTGGGAAACTGTCTCCGGCATTGAGCTCATGGCAGTCGTTGCAACGCCCATTTTCAAAGCACGTTGTGCTAATTCTAGATTATTGTCACGTTGTTTTCAGTTTGATTCTACATTGTTCTGAGAGTTCTTTAATACCACATGTGCTAATTTCGTGAAAGTATGGCAGGGAAGCCACTTCCATGCTTGAAAATTCTAATCATAGGGACGAATCTCTCGTAATTCAACGGCGGAAGCACTTGAAAATCATTTGCCTCAACAACTACTTTGAAACTCACTAAACTAACGCAACGAATTGAAGATTATGACCTTACGTAGATGAATCAAAAGGATGATTGAAAATGCATACCATGTTGGGTTTGTAAAATGGTACGCGTGCCCAATATACATATTACATTTTTCTGGTAATTTTGTGATTTAAATTGGATAAGTAATTGGCCTGGTCAAGCATTATTACAAACATAATCCACTTCCTATTTTTGCACTTTCGGTTGAAACCATGTCAACTCCTTTGAGCTACACAAGATCTTTATGATAATTGCAATCCAAGAGAGAATGATTCATCATGCTTTGCTTCTAAAGACAATACCCATTTTCATGTCTCAGCGCTCTTTCCAATGAATCAGGTCATCAGGGGTTAAAATCAGGCCAGTTTCCTGAACTTCATAAAACAGTGCAGGGTCAGCGAGGGAAGCTTCACTCGGCACCTAGATACTGACACATGAGTTTCCGGAAATCGATAGCTAGAGCTATGGAGAGATCATCGGGAACAACTTAAGAGACAAATCTGTTGAGATCATCTGTTTAATTTTACATACATGTGTCAAGTGGGTGCAACTTGTAACGATTCTACTTACTTGATGAACGAGAGTTTATTGTGTGTCCCGAATTCTGCGTGTTTGTAACATTCCTTGACTGGCAATGTCAGTCTGAGCAGCATGTTCTATTTCTACTTTACCGCGATACTATACTGTTGTTTGTGTCGACCGATAATTTAAATCACAAATTTTCCAGCAAACTCTCAGCTACTCGCGCATCCCACATCCGAATTATACAAACAATAACCAAATCGGAAGCATAACCGCTGTAGCAGCAACTGGAATTGAAATCCTAAACCAATTCAGCACCGAACGCAAATCTACTCTTTATTCCAGTCAACTCGATTTGTACGCTCAAATTTTGGTAGCGGGATTAGAAGAGCATTGATCAGGTTTGCTATTAGAGCTCGTCACAAATTTGTTCGTCATTAGAAACTCCAGCAGTCGAATGTTGCCCCATAGGCTGAAACAATGTCACGAACTGCAAATGCACCGCAACAACCGGGATTGCGGAGGACAACAACACACCCATCTGCCACCACGGCGTGGGATGATCGTAGAAGCCGTAAAGGGAATCGCGATACGGGTCGTACCAGGAGAAGATGGGCAGGAGCTGGAAATGCCTGGCGATGGCGAAGACGTGCGGCAGCGACTGCAAAAACGGCAAGCCCACGTAGAACCACGCAGTTAGCGGCCGCCCTTGCCCCTCCCACCGCAAGTTCCCCAGCAGCTGCGGCACCAGAAACAGGCTCACCACCAGCCCCGTCATTCTGTTCATGAATCCCCACTGCTCTCCCGAAAGCTCGTAGAATTTCGGCGAAACGAACGGATCGATGTAGTAGACTGGTCCCGTTGCCGGCCCGAAGTCTCTGCCGACCATCCATTGAAGATTGCTTCCGCTTGATGCACCTGGTAATCCTTCAATGGATGAAACCCTGAAGATGTTGTGATCGACACTATAGGAAGCGATTCCAAACAATCCGACAATGCAGAGGATTGTGAGCGTGGCGAACACCAGCTGCCTGCCGCTGGGCGGAGGATTGGCGCCCGGTTTTCCTTTGCGCACACGCAGTTGCATGATCCTTCGTCTGTCGCCGACTCTGTGGAAGATCCAACCGTACATGAAGATGGAGGCCACAGCAATAGCTTGGTAAGGCGCATACTCATGGAGCGCCATGGTTACGTAATAGTTAAAACCGTCAGTCGATTCGATATCCACGTCGAAAAACAGATTCTTGTCACGCGCATCAGGTATGCTGGGTGCCATGAAGTCGGTTATTCCCGCGAACCGATAAATCTGGAGGTCCTTGAAGATGGCCGTTTGCGACACATGGTTGGCGATCTGAATGCCCAGCATCGACAGGGAGACGAACGGGAGCGCTTCTTCATTGTAGCGGCCATGCCGAATCTGCAACCCTACTCAGGCAACCCCTAGCAAGAGGAGAATCATCTGGCCCCCTGTCTCCAGTGTCGCTTGCGAGTGCATTGAACTGAACTCACGAAGATGAACATACGGAAAGAAGACGTTCCGTTCCACGGGGCTGAAGTAGAGCGGATCATCCTCGCGACGCGTGCGCCGAATCGCGAGGTTCAAGACGCGCTCCGAGTTCCAGCGAGCAGACAGTGGCGGGTACTGCAGCGTCACGAACATGTCACAAACCCCCAAGCTATTCCGAGAATCCGAAGGGATTGACCTTCTTGCGACATCTCCAAGACGAAGACTCGGATTCGAAGTCGGTCAGATTCAGAACATCGTCAGCAAATGTCCACACGTAAGGGACACGAGCTTCAAATATTAACGCCTCGCGAGGGATTTCCAATTTGCGCGAGCATCCCACCAAGTGCATTGTACCCTGTGATGGGGCAATACACACCTTCTCCAAGAATCTCAAAGCCTGCAACACGCACCTTGACGAGGACTTCAACAAAACGCTCATCAGGAGCTGTATCCCTGACGCGCTGAATGTGAGGTCGCCAGGGTTCGGAGGAGAAACGGAAGACTTGGTAGTTGATGTCAACTGAATCAAGTTATGCGACGCCATCCATAACGAAAACATCCACGGTCACCTCGTCTAGATAGTCTTGGGAATCCCATGTCCGACCCCCGAAAATCTGGAGATCGAGCAGCAGGTCGTCGTACCACAAATTTACATTCTCTTTCAGATGCCTGTCTGGAAACTGGTGTCTCGATGTAGCTCTTGTTGCAGCGCTACCTCTTGCTATGGCAATGTGGGTCTCAATGTGGGAGAAGTATTTTCGATGCAGCAAACTGTCGCCAGGTGCCTGAGGGAACATCGGGGCAATGTCTGCACCATCTTGGGCGAGACAGAGGTGCAGATAGAACGCATGGAAAAGTAGAAGTAGACACAGCTTCAAATCGAGAACCCTAATACCATTTTTCATAACTCTCCAATGCGAAACACGCGAAGGTATGATTGGAGCTATGAAATCATGCCTAGCTCTTGAGCCTGACTGATCATCGACCTGTATAGTAAACCGTAAGCTAGCGCCTAAGGCGTGGTCGATCAGTACTGGCGACAGAGCTCTAATTCTTTCCCAAAGATCGCCAACAACTTCTGCCGTTTGAATCGATCTCACTCAGCTGGATCTGCTTCTAAACTGTTTTGACCACATGAACTTCAAGTATACACTAGAGAGTCCAGAGTGCGCTCCCTTCCCCGTATCTATTCTATTTCCAGCAGCTGATGAAACCTAGTCCGATTCAAGCATGCAGATACAGAACCGCACTGTCACAAAGAATTCTCAACCATAATTCCTGGAGCTTTGCTGGTGCTGCGAGAGACAGAGAAGATGGTGCAGCCGAGGATCAGTTGGTAAGGGCTTGCCTGAATGGGAAGATTTTCTGAAGCTGCTATTTTTAGTAGTTTACCATTTTGACAAATCCTTATCGAAGTCTAGTTTTAGCATCAAAAATCTGATTTTGAAAATGAATGATTATGCTTTCTCTATTCAAGATTTTGTGCAAGGGTATTTATTGTAACCTTGACTTTCCGCAGTGTTGAAGGCTCTTGGAAATGAGCCTCAAATACCAACTAGATCATCTTGGAGAAAAAATCACATTAGAAATTCATATAAAAAAATTTATAGAATAGATTTTGAGAAGCCATAAATTGATTGGGGTTATGCATGTTAGTTCCTTCAACCTCATATTTTTTTGGTGACCAATTTTTTAGATTTGACATGTAAAAAGAGAGTTGAAAGATTTTCATAGTTGTAACACCTTGATGATCAAGTATTATAATCTTTCAATTCATAAGTGACATTGTTGTGTTTTTTCTTCCTATGTGATCTCTAGCATGTCTAGTTTGATATGGTTAATTTTTTTTTAAATTGATACAATTTATTAAAATGTTGACTTTTTGTTCAATTTAGAACAAATTCCAAGAAGGTAAAAATTCAAAACAGGCCTTGGGCATTTAGGGTTTGAAGGTACTAGTTTGTACATATTGTAGAGGAAACGTGTGCATGAGAAATCACAATTTTGAATGCTTGTCAAGATCTAGGTTGAAATCACAATTTTGAATGCTTGTCAAGATCTAGGTTGAAATCACAATTTTGAATGCTTGTCAAGATCTAGGTTGAAATCACAATTTTGAATGCTTGTCAAGATCTAGGTTTTCGTTTTCTATGTTGAATGAAATAATTGGATGATATTTTCTCAGGATGAAAACATGATGGATTTTGTGATAGGAGTTGTGATAGGGGTCGTGACAATTTGTACTAACATAGAATTCATTCTTTACTCCTAATAATCAAATGGTAAGGTGAGCATCTCCATATATGCAAGTGATTCCAAACCACCATATCACTCTATACATATCCAAAATTCAATATATATACCTAGCTTAGCTACCCTTAGTAGTCAATTCGTAAGATGGGCACCTCCAAATGTGTAAGTGATCCAAAACCACCATCATCACTCTATAAATCTTCAAAATTCAATATATACTTAGCTTAGCTTCATGGTCTTCATGAGAAGAGTGAACATGACATCGCTTGAAAGTGGGACCAAGTGTATCAAAGGGTGATTTTGTTCACAATGTTGAGTTTTAGGTAGGATATTCTATGGCATGTGACTATTTGTACCACTTTTTGACCACTATGTATGAAGTCCAGTGAAATATTTGACAAAAAAATGCAACATATATCTTTACAAAGGTTTAATTAATTTCAAGTCACAAACTAAACTAGGCCAAGTATGGATTTATGTTTTGGGCCACCCGTGAGTCTTGAAACATGCCAAAGTATTTGAATACCATCCATATCATTTCACTAGCTCGACGTTAAATGCAAACTAGGGGACGCAAGGTGGCAAGACCTGGGAATTTTCTTTAATGAGCATCAGTTGCATACTTTCAACTGCAAAATCTAAATCAGCTTATTTCTTGTAATATGAATTAGTCATTGGAAAATTTCTTCCAAATTCAAATGGACACTGGCCAAATTGTTAGAATCCTCAAATGTAAAAAATAAAATAAAATAATTGTTGTATGAAAGTAGGAAAAAAGTAGAATGTGCCAAGTTAACCCCTATAGTCCCATTGTCCCTACAAGGGACAAAATGGATTTTTGGGTAGGCTCCTATGATCTCAATTTTTATTAAATTTTTTTGAAACTTTATCATAAGATAGAAAAAGTTATGATCTTTTTGGAAATATAATTTTTATTTCAATTGGTGCCTGGGAGAAAAAGTTATGGTACAATAACCTCAAAATGGAGGAGACTGAGTAGCAAAAATCCACAAAAAATTGAAATAAAAATAAAAATAATAATAATTTTTTAGATTATGTTTTTATAAATGGGAAGCTTTGATTCCATTTGAATTAGAGATGTGAAAGTTATAGAGCTTCTTGTTTTGTGGGCAATCATAGCAACTTCTTGAAATATTTTTTTTTATCCTTTGAATGCTAATATATCTTTTAATCTATATGGTTAAAAATCACAAAACATCTATCATATTATCTAAGACAAATGTAGAACAAGATCCTACGGTTAGATTCTAAAAGATATTTTTTTAAACTTATTTTGTAGGTGAACATAGTAGAAGTAGTAGTTTTGAGTGGTTTTGGCAAAAAAAATGGCCTTTGGACTTTAGGAGTTCATGAAAATCGACATTACATGGCTTAAACTATTTTGACAAGTTCTTCAAGTTTGGTATGCAATCCAAATACCCAACAATATATCTCATAACTACAATTCAATCAATTGTGGGCTCAAAAACTCTTAGCTCAACCCTATATCAAATACACCTAGTATTGCATTCAAGGTGTTTAGTCACCAAACAAAGAGAACACATCACAAAGATCAAAGCTTTCAAATTGATAAATCTATAGATGTATGAATTCCAATACCCAGTCAAATGATCAATATAAAATTTTAAGACATTCCTCATAAAAAGCAAAGATACAATTTAGACCATTCACTTCTTGAGGTAAAGATTTCAATTAGAATTCCATCCTAGTAAAGTATCAAAGAAATGATATGGATGGGAATTGATTAGTGGTCAATGGAAAACGAAGTTGGATGGAGATGTTATACAAGAAATTAGGATTTAGGAAGCATGTATAGTCGGGTCCAGTTCATTTATGAATTGCCTATTTGAGCCATTCAAATTTTCTTTTACAATGTAGAGTATAATTTTTTACAATGTAGAGTATAATTGATAGATTTTGGAAGAAATAATTATCATTACATCCTTACACAATTTCACTCAAGTTTACAAAATTTCAACTTCAAAAAACCAAATCTCCATTTGGGGTGAATTTTTCAAGTTAATTTCCATGGTTTTACAAGATATTTTATTGCAAGCAATTGGTGGTGAATTTTTAAAGTTTGATTGTGGATATATGTAGGAGGCATCTATATGCACATCTTATCGTAGGCGGGTTTCCCCAAAAAGTTTTACAATTCCTTCTATAAAGTTTTTAAGTGTTAGGATGACAATGTCCAAATGTTGTAAGAATAGATATTTCTTTGTTATAATTAGATTTTTCTATTTGCCACTTATGTAGTATCTAATTTGGTACATTTGAGCATGATGGTACAATTACTTTGCCAAGATCTAATTCAAAATATAGAGATATCTATTTCACAAAGTTTGGTCATATGACACCCCTTATTGGGAGCTGATATTTTTGTTATTTAATGGGGTGTTTTTTAATATGAAAGATGTGCATATGGATGTTCCCTACATATTTATGCAATTGAATTAAAAAAATTCATCACCAATTATTTTCAATAAAATATTATGTAAAACCATGAAAGTTGACTTCAAAAATTCACAAAAAATGGAATTTTGTTTTTTTTGCAGCTAAAAATTGGTAGGCTTGAGTGGGATTGTGTGAAAATTGAGTGTAAATAATGAAAGATTAAAAAATTCCAAATTCAATTGCAAGGAAATGTGCGTGGCTCAAATAGGTAGTTCGTAAATGAACTAGACTTGTCCCGAGTCCAACAATCAAGTTATGAGGCCAATACTAGCCTTTGCTACCTTGTCCAAGCTTCTTATCCTACTAAGGTATCAACCAATAATTCCTATTTGATGGTAGTTGAAATCTACCAAGTGTAGGAAGGTAGTGATTATAATATCCAATGTTTTTTTTTCATACAAGAGTTGATTTCCATTTTGACCTACTAAATTTCCTTCCACAATTTTATATCCTTTAAATATAAATTCTCTTATGGTTTTGCATCCTTTTCAAAATGTAAGTGTATTGTAAAGTACTTTGTTCTAAAACCGCCCCTTTCCTTCAAATCATTCCTATTATTAGGTGGAAAATGGAGATGAGATAATCCTTAAAATGGGCCACTTTAGCCATTGAATGAATCGAGGAAAACTTGTTTTTTTCTATTGCAAGAGCCAATCATTGTCTTTGATTTCCTCACATCTCTTTACAAGTTGCAAGTGGATAGATTGTGGGAGACCTATGGTTACAAATAGGTGCCTAAACCCCAAATCTTTGAAAATTTGTAAGTAATTAAAAAATGATTGAAAAATTACGAAACCACTTGTGTTAAGTTACACATCTATTTTTCTTTTTCTCAAAAAATATCTAAAAATATTTGTCCACGGAAACTTATGAATAAGTGGACTAGATGGACTAGCCCTTCAATGGCCACGTTTAGAGCATACTTCCTTACTAGCCACCAATTTTTCCCAGTCATTGGTAGACTCTACACACCAAGCAAGTAGTGGGAGAGTTCAAAGCTCATCTTCATTTAAGGTAGAAGCAGCAGTAGTGGATCACTTAATCCTAGACCGCCCAAGGGGACAGATTCTGGCCGTTCATAGTTTGGAAGTGCAATTCAAAGTGCTGTAACTTTTGCATCCAATGACCAAATTTAATAAAACTTGTTGGAAAAGTTGCGCATACTAGTCTAGTTTGTGTAGTAGAATTTTCAGATCAATACAAGACGAATTGAGTTTGTGAAAGCCATTCAAAGTTCACAGGTTCAGTTTGAGTTCAACACATTGCATTGTCATGGCTGCAACTTTGAAGGCTTGTATCTCCTTCATCCAATGTTTGCTTTCAATAAAATTTGTTGTATTTTGTTCCTCTAGAAGTCTAGTTATTGTGGTAAAATTTTCATAGCAATCCAAGTTGTTTTGAATGCTTGGAAGCAATTCGAAGTTCAAAACCCTAACATTTTTTGGTTAGCATGCACTTCGGCGGCTTGTTACTTCTTCATACTGTGTCCATTTTCAAAAAAAAAATTTTGGGAAAGTTGTGCATACTTGCTTAGTTTGTGTGTCTAAAATTTTGTGTTAATCACAGAAGTAACGAGTGACTAAGAAGCATTTTAGTAGAAGTAGGTTCAGCCTTAGATGTGTTTTTTGCACCCTTTTTGGCTATTTTTTTGACATTTCAAAGTCATTTTGCAAACACAATGAGTTACTTTCATGAATTTTTTTTTCCACCAATGAGTTTGTATGTTGATTCCAAAGCACATTTTAGTTTAAAATTTTTTCATGTGAGTAGGTTTAGAAATCAAATTTCACCTCCAAATGTGTTTTTAGGAAAATTTCAGCATCTTTTTTCCACACTAAAACATTGTAATCTTGCAATCTATAAAGTCAAATGATTCTAATTTTGATCCACGTCATCTACAATATGCACACTACAAGATTGTACAGTTAGGTCCAGTTCATTTACAAACTGCCTGTTTGAGCCGTATACATTTTCTTGCATAGTGTAGAAGAGATTTAGAATTTGCCATCTTGCATTATTTACACTCAATTCTCACACAATCCCACTCAAGCCTACCAATTTTTAGCTTAAGAAAAAGTAAAATTCCATTTTTGTGAATTTTTTAAGTCAATTTTCATGGTTTTACATAATATTTTATTGAAAATAATTGGTGATGAATTTTTTTAATTTGATTGCATAAATATGTAAGGAACATCCATATGCACATCTTTCATATTAAAAAACACCCCATTAAGTAACAAAAATATAAGCTCCTAGTAAGGGCTCAATTGAAGCATCATATGACCAAACTTTGTGAAATATATATCTCTATATTTTGAATTAGATCTTGGCAAAGTAATTGTACCATCATGCTCAAATGTACCAAATTAGTTGTCACATGAGTGGCAAATAGAAAAATCTAATTATAACAAAGAAATATCTATTCTTACAACATTTGGACATTGTCATCCTAACACTTAAAACTCTATAGAGGGAATTGTAAAACTTTTTTAGAGAAACTTCCTTAGGATAAGATGTGCGTATGGATGCTCCCTATATATATCCACAATGGAACTTTAAAAATTCACCACCAATTGCTTGCAATAAAATATCTTGTAAAACCATGAAAATTAACTTGAAAAATTCACCAAAAATGGAGATTAGATTTTTTGAAGTTGAAATTTCATAGGCTTCAGTGCAATTGCGTAAGGATGCAATGATAATTATCTCTTTCAAAATCTATCAATTACACTCTACATTGTAAAAGAAAATTAGAATGGCTCAAATAGGTAGTTCGTAAATGAACTAGACCTGACTGTACAATTGAGATTTTCATACCTTAGTGACATGTCGACTTATAAGGCTTGAAAAACAATGATGTTTTCATACCCAAAATGGCCTTTGGGCCTTCTAGGATTAAGCAATTTTGGAGCTGATGGTGAGGAGTATGGGATGGTGGAAATTTAAATTTATCCCATAAAGATGGGATACATGGAGATGCTTAATTTTTCAAAATTCTATTCTTGAAATTGAAGTTACTATGAATTTCAGGAGCCAAAAAGTATTGTTGATCCATAGTCAATGTTCAGAGTATTCTAATTCTCATCAATGAAGAGCTACTTTCTTGCTCATCTCTTCCTACTTTCTTGCTCACTACTTCGCAACATGTGTCATGACCTTATTAATCTCAACCTTGAAAAGAACATAAAAAACCCATTCCAAGCTTGAGTTCCAACATCAGGTTGGAAATAGCACTCCCTACAGGTTGGGTACTGGCGTGGTTGACAGCTAATGCTTCTACCTTACACCCTTGCAAAGAGGGAGTTCTTTCTGGTTAGCAAATGTTGGAAGTTTCAAAGGTAACACTTCAATTCCTGGAGGATTGAGGTTGATACTCAAACTGCTTGAGGAAGCTATTCAAATTCATTACAGCAATTTGACCTCACAGAGCAATGGCAGAACCACCATCGGCAAACCTTAAATGTAGAGCGTAAATAATGCAAGCTACTTAGAGGAGAATGCTGGCGAAGCAGACGAGAAAAAAAAAGGCGAGAAAATCAACATCACAAAAGTGGCAATGCTCATCGTCAAATTGAGGGCACTACGTGTATACAGCGATTCCCGACATCCGGTTGGAAAGAGGAAACAACCAAAGCAAAGCGGACTTCACAATTAGTGTTACCCTACATCAATGACATCGGCACTCAGTCACCAAATCAGATTTCTCTAACAAGTACTTCAGATGCATTTCGACTGTGAAAGAAAGTACATCAATAATATATGTCCCAGCATCAAGAGCATGACTTGAGCTACTCAGGCTGCATAGGACTAGACTAGGAGCTTTAATCAAGGGAATTTAATCGGAGCTTTCTGCATGGCTTTTTGGACAAGCTCCGTCTGCTCTTGTTTATGAACACTGCCGAAACCTGTCGCAGTTGCAGCTGCAGAAGCCCGACCAACGTATTTGATATCCTCGAACGTTCCACGACCCAGTTCTCTAAGAGCAGTGGCAAGCCGAGGTGCAATGTAGGAGAACGCACCCATGTTCATTGGTTCCTCTTGCACCCATGAGATCTCCGCATCTACAAATACAATAATTAAATCCCAGTTAGAAATATCCTTTCCCGAATCAGCTCCCAAGGACAGATAGAGAATTGATCAGTCATGAAGTCAACATATGCTTTGAGGGAGTTTGATGAGCACTCCCCTGATAAGCTACTACGTCAATTGGAAAAGTCGCTGAAAATATGGCAAGAGAAAGACAAGACACTTACTGGGATATCTCTTAAGTTCCCTAAAAATGAGGTCATAGGGCACTGGGCAGAGCTGCTCCAGTCGGCAGATAGCAACATCAGTGGCACCTACTCTACTGCGCTCCTCATCAAGCTCGTAGTAAACCTGACATCCAAGCAGGTCATTAGGTGATAAATGTAGTAATAACCACACAATCCCAGAAAAACGTACTATAAAAGTAGATTCTTACCCCTCTATGGAATAGAATATTTAACGAAGAGCATGTCCTACTGCAAGAAACCAAGAAATTCTACTTAAAAACGCTAGCATCTACATGTCAGCATAATGACTTCATTCATACTTCTGAAAAGATTGCTGTAACTCACCTTGCCCGAGCAAAGTACAAGCCGACGAATACCCTCCTCAACTGTACCATGATCATTCTTGTCCTTGATTAGACGCTTGAACCGAGTACCTTGCTTATCAAAACCTGGGTGCCCTTGAACATCGTCAAATTCGGAGAGGTTGGACACACAGGACTTGTGTCTCAGAAGGTTCTTTGGTGACATGACGACAAGGGGCTTGCGGAAGTCTCTGTGAATCTGCAGTCATTCAAAAGGTGAGTACTGCACACGTGGAAACTACTCAGCTGCAGTAGTACAAGTTCTCCAGTGAATGCCAAGTGAAAAAAGATAATAAAAATCCGGTTGCAAGCTAAACACTTCCACTATCCTCTTTAGACGAAGGACAACGTCCGCTATTTGCCTTCACAGTTATAAATTTCAAGCCTAATATGCGAGTACTAATGTTCGTTTCTCCTAGCTTCACCGGATCACACAAAACGACTGACAGGGCTCAAACAGCTGCAATAGTACGAAAAATTGGTTTGAAAGTTTATAGGATTGCCTTGGACCCCAATTTCATCACTGCCTAACTGAAGGACATTTAAACCACTGAAGATAACAGAGTAGACATACCTGCCGACGAAGAACATGAAAGTAGTTGGCAGGAGTGGTGACATTGACAACCTGCCAATTCACTTCCTGGATTTGTCGTCTCAAGCTTACGTCCATTTCAGGAATGGCATATGGATAGTCATCACTCATCTAGTCAAATAAAACGGTGTAAGTTCCACATTGTTTTAAAGGTTGGAAAAAAAACTCTCGGAATAGAATGTTATATAGATGGCCAACGCGACTACATTCCCGCGCTGGCTCTTCGATTAATCGTACATGTTCCAACACCTGGTAGAGCTACCGGGTCAGCCGAGCTGGCAGGCTCTAAACGAGATTGTAAATGAGTAGAGGAATAGCAAGGACGTACTAAGAATAAAAACACCTGACATTCATCTTTGCTATACATGTCAGGAAAAGAGCCTGTTTCCATGAGAGAGTTCCAACGAGCTCAAAGTTCTAGATCAACAACAACAAGCCAAGATCTTGAATTTGCACTGGCAGTTTATCATAGACCCTGAGTATATATGCTCCACAGCGGATCACAATGTACCTGGAGGTATCTTTCAAGACGAGCACTTGAGTGCTCAGGTCCTTGTCCATCATACCCATGAGGGAGCATGACTACAAGACCAGCCTGTCGCAACCATTTTGATTCTCCGCTGCTCAAAAATTGATCAAATATAACTTGGGCACCATTGGCAAAGTCACCAAATTGAGCTTCCCAACAGACAAGAGAGTTGGGGTTCTCCATTGAATAGCCCAACTCGAACCCGAGCACTGCAAACTCTGATAAGGAACTGCATCACAAATAAAATTATGTCACAAGACAGTGTCCAAAAAAAGGCACGTAAATTCCCTAAACACACTTCAATACAGATAGACATCAAGCTGATGTTTCTTGATTTGCTACACTGCAAACTTCAATGTCGAATGTGCGATTTACATAATTTATCCCCAAGAAGACGAGTCACTGAAGGTTGCCAAATTCAACGAAGACGTGAAGATATAATCACAAATAAAATAAAAAATTGAAGACACACAACACAATAAATCCCTCATTATCTAGCCATAGTGATAGCATGTGATGAGCAAAATAGACATATACTAATATAGCACTTGACGTCAAATTTCAAATAGCTTCTGACCTGTTACTAACAGTAAACATTTCCTCCTCCTGATTCATGAGAACATTGTCAAGAGGACAGTACTTCGCTCCAGTATTCTGATCGTGCAATACAGAGTGACGATGGCTGAAAGTACCCCTCTCCACATCTTGCCCGCTAAGTCGTACATGGTTACCTGAAACAAAACTCAACACACGTGAGTATATTGCAGACAGTCCATCTCGATGAACATAATGTGCAAGATCCAGTACCTAACTGGTGTTCATTATTCATGCTATTCTTCTTTCAGGCAAGGCAGAACCTCAATAATAATCTCCACTCAAATATCATTTATCACATCTTAAAAATATTTCATGGCATCAATCCAATGCATCTCACGGGGGAAACTACAATGATCTCCCTTCCAGTTTTCTCCGCACGTTCCCTCTGTATTATAGGTACAAAGTTGATCGATGGAGTAAAGAGTGAGACCTATAATAAAGTAGTGGAGTATTTGAACCGATTTTCCGCAAAACCTACTATGCGAAAAAGACCAAATTATATTTTCCATGATAAATATGAGGCGGTTTTGAGATTGAAAGAGTGCTGTGAGAAAATACACTGAAAAACATGAATGTACGTTTAACTGTACCTTCAACTAGTAGTGTGGCAAAAGCAAGAGCCTCTGCAGTGGCCCAATCCACACCTTCTCCTGTCTCAATCATTTTCCTCCTTGAATCATACACCCTTTGGATTCCCTTGTGAGCAGTAAAATTCTCAGGTAGAGTTGTAATCGCTTGCCCAAGGTTCTTCAGAATTTCTGGCTTCACACTGACATCCCACATTGACCATAAGGTTCCTTGTAAGCATGGAGAAACATTCATTGGTGAAAGCATTGGCCCCCTCACAAACAGAGTGCTGCACTGGCGTCCCGGGTCACGAGTTCCACAAAAGAGATCCTCGGGGAGAAGCTCAATCATAATCATCAACACAATCCCAAGATCTCAGAATCACAATATAGCATACCCAGTGTTCCGAACCCTGGAGAGCTGCTCAGGCCCCTTGAAACCTGCCCAGTAAGCAGCCAACCAATCCCGAGTGCTTGGTACATAGTCCTTGCTATTGTTGAACTCTTCATTGAGTATCCTAAAAACATTGTCCTGAAGATTTGAGATCTCTTCTTGCGAGAGATGTTTCTCCTCGATCAATCTTGCCATGTAGATGTCAAGTGCTGGTGGGTGGGCCCTGATGACCTGCAAGGATGACATGCCGAGAACGTACAAACATCAAATCGTCATCTTCTAATAGTAAACATGTAGTCAAGTTGTTACCTACAAACACAAACATATCAGCGGAGCATTTAGATGCAAGCGAAAAGAGTTTGAACAAGATGACACCTTATACATGTTCGGCTGCGTGAACGAGGGTTCGTCAATTTCGTTGTGTCCAAATCTACGGTAACACACAATGTCAACGACGACGTCCGCCTTGAACTTATGACGCCATTCAGCCGCAAGTTCACAAGCATGTACAACTGCCTCCACATCGTCACCATTGACATGGAATATCGGAGCATTGAGAGCCTTGGCCACATCAGTACAGTAAGGCGAAGACCTGCTTGATTTAGGATCAGTTGTGAATGCAACCTGCGGTTAAAAAAACCAGTATTCAGCATCACAAAGTCCGTCATTATAAACCCATGTCAAAAGAGTCCCACAAATAGAAAGATACGCCACCATTGACAACGATACTAAAAGCTGCTAGATGCTGACTGTGATGCCTACAGATTTTAAAATCAACTGTCATGCCAAAAGGTGGAATGCACCTACCAAAAGAAAATTAAAAAGAAAAACAATAACCTGTAAAAGTCCTTACGTAGGATGGCAATGTATAAGACAAGTCAAAACAATTGTGCCTAAAGTCAATTCTAGCGCACACTGTCGCAGAGCGGCATATTCTAAGTGCTATTGTACTTGCCCAGTCTCAAAGTAAGTGTCAGTAGTATGTGTCAGGCACCTGGTTGTTGACCACGATGTGAATGGTGCCTCCAACAGTGTAGTTGGGCAGATCACTCAAATGAAGAGTTTCATAAACGACACCTTGACCGGAAAAACTACCGTCTCCGTGTAGCAGAATGGCCATGTTCTTGCCTCGATCCTTATCATTAGAATAATACTGCTTGGCACGGGTCTTCCCAATCACAACAGGGTCAACAGCTTCCAAATGACTGGGGTTAGCAACAAGAGAAAGATGTACTCTCTTGCCAGTTCGCGTCGGTCGATCGTATGATGTACCAAGATGGTACTTCACATCTCCGCTTCCAGTGTAACCACCAGCGTCTTCTGATGGTTTAATGCCTCCACTGAACTCACTGAAAATTTGCCTCAAAGGTTTGCGAACGACATTGCCTAGAACATTAAGACGTCCTCTATGGGGCATACCAATAACAATACTCTCAACACCCCTATCAGCAGCCCTGTCAATTAGCTCCTTCATACCTGCCAAAGAAACTAGGTAAATCTGCAATGTCTTCACAACGACTCTGCATGGACGCTGCATCCAATAAAAACTGACAGCCATCTAGACACTTCTCTACTTCTCAACAATAATAATATACACATATATGACCACTTCAGGCACTTTCGACAATTGGGAGATCTATAACCTTATTAAAAAACGATGGACATGAACATACCTGGAATCAACGTCTCACAACCTTCCAAACCAAACCTCTTGGCTGCAGTCCACTTCTGAGACAAAAAGTTTTCAAAATCAGTACCCCACATTAGCCGATCGAGGATGACGGCCTTCCGACTAGGTCCATACTTCCCAGGAACCTGAGTCTCAATTTGATCACGCAGCCAGTTGCACCTCTCCCGCTGAGGAATGTGCATGTATTCATATCCAATAGTGCCACAATAAGCTTGTTCAAGCCTGTAAAACCATTTACAATTGAGAAGTCAGAGCTTCAACCTTTTATGACAACTCAATAGCCAAGAACCTTAAACGAAATTCGGCCGAAATAATTGCTCCCCTGGCCTCCGTGTCCGATTAAATCCTAAGCGTCCTTTACTCCCTCTCAAGGCTTCAACAATCATTCATCAATTGCAAATATCTCTTAAAAGATGAAATCCAGTGATTTATATTTGAAAAGAGACCCTCCTCAAATTCGATCAAACTATCCAGACGCAATGCCTGATCTTAATAATACAATATCATGAAAGAATAGTAGCATAAAAGAGCGGCATAAATGACTAGTAGAATTTCATAACTAATACAGTATATTTGATTCTAACATTTGCATATATATGTTGATACCTTTAAAATTTTGAAAAATCATAAAGAAAAATACATTCAAGAAATTATGAAACAAAGTTTCATGTTTCACAATTCATGCTATCATAAGATATTTTGAATCTCCAAGTATTTCTTCAACCAAGTTTCTTCTATTATTGATTTGAATAAGGTGACATTTATACAAAAGTTATATAGGTTCCAAGTTTATTTTGGTAGATAACCTATAACAGACACGAGTTTTGACGTTAATACTGTGTACATTCTCGAATTGAATCCGGCATAGTTACCTTAAACTTTCTTTGATTCATCTCTTTTTTGAATATTGGAAGGCTACAATCCGAATCAATCCACATTTCAAGAAATGCTCTGATGTTTAAGGGTTAATTGTAATTCAGACGAAACAATGGCTCATCTGGACCACCAAATCCAATAAACACCAACTCAAGTTCGGGATTCGACAAACCAAGCCAAAAACACAACCGTAATTGAGAATAAATGCAATCCTCCAAGAAGCATCTTTCAGGAAGGAAAAATACGAGCACAGCATACCTCGATAGAATGCCTCGCAAAGTCTGCACCGGCCGATTCTCTGAAAGAAAACCCGACATCCGCCACACCCCAAGGAAAAACTCCCGATCTAGGTCCGCCTCTGAGAATCCGTAAAGCGACGGATCCAGCTCACGCGGAATCTCGCGGTCGTCCAGGTTCAAAGGATCGAGCTTGGCCTTCATATGGCCGTTCACCTGGTACGCTCTCACGAGAAGCAACAGCCGCATGCTTTCCTGAATGGTTTGCCCCGACAGTCCAACATTCGTGGCCGCCTGTCCCGTGAAGTTCTGGAAAAACGTGTCCCAAGACGCATCCACGCTCTTGGGATCCACCTCCCACGCCCGTTGCAGCTCCTCCAAGTACACACTGGACGTCCCGTCCAGAAAATTGTCAGTCAACTTCGACAACGGCACGCTCCGCGGCGCCGCAGCCGCAGATTGCTGCAACCGCTCCGTGGACGAGTGCAAGGCGCGAGTCCATCCCGTCAAAGTGGAGCTCAAATCCGTCTTGGGAAAGGCGATCGCAGCATCGCCACTCCGAGTGTAAAAGCCCGCTCTTCGCACAGTTCCTACTAACGAACCGCTGGATCGCGCCTGAAGCCGCAAGGCCGATCGCGCCAGCGCCGTGGTCGCGACGGAGCTCACGCGATTCCACCCCATGGCGACGCAACCCTAATTCCCCCGCGATTACTCAATACTCCACCAAAACGATCGCCGAAAAAAACATGCGAGGCGATCGAGCGACGCCGGGACGGTGAACGAGCTGCAGATCAGAACGGAGATGGAATTCTTTGGTGATTCGAGTCCGGATTTTGAGGGGCGATGGAACTCGCCGTCGCGATCCTGTCTGCGAAGCTGCAACGACCAGGAGACAGGACTGTGCAAAACGCAACACTTGGGAATTGTGAACGCTAAAAGAGTAAGAGCATCGCCACCAGCAGCTCCCAATGGCCTCGGCAACGGCACTTTCTTTCTACTTGCCGTGCAATTTTAGCGGAGAATGGCTCCACACCAGCATCCGTCACGCTATTCTACCGTCTCTCTCGTCACTCTCACATTTGCTTGGCAAAAGAGGGTCTTTGTAGAGGGCAATTTTATAGTCACTCTAATTTGGTCAACGTAGACTATGGCCTCTGTGGATGCTAATGTGGAGGTAATGGAGGGTAGTGGGGGATGTACAAAGAAGGGAAGAACCTTTGTGAGGCTGAAGCAACTATGCTTTTCTTTTTTGTACATTTTATGGGATCCAAAGTAAGGGACTGAGCAGAAGAGTGGGAATTTTTGGAGACACATCATGGAGACAAGAAATCATATTTCAAGTGAACCCATGCCTAACCTTCAAAGTGTGTGGGGACGCTTTGGAAGCAATTCTTCAACAATGCACACTCCACAAATGTTTGAAGGATGGACAGAATCCACAAATAAAAATGATAAAAGAATTTCTACTTAAGAATATAAGATTATATAAGAATTTACATCTAAATAAAATTAAAGAATCTATAAATATTAAGAAGTACATGTATATGTAATAGATATCTACAAAGTAAGTGATAAAGCTTCTACTTTTAATCCTTTAGTAGTGTGTGTATGTAATAGATGTCTATAAAGTAAAAAATAAAACTTCTATTTTTAATTCTTTAGTAGATGTTTACAAAGTACAAGATAAAGCTTCTACTTTTAACCCTTTAGTACCATGTTCATGTATTAGATATCTACAATGTAAAAGATAAAGTTTCTACTTTTAACTCTTTAGTACCATGTTCATGTATTAAATATCTACAATGTAATAGATAAAGCTTCTACTTTTAACTTTTACCATGTTTATGTAATAGACATCTACAATTTAGGAGATAAATTTTTTACTTTTAGTCCTTTTATACTATGTTCATGTGGGACAAAAGTCAATTCAAAATTTTGCTTCAAAACAAGTATAATAAGAATACCACAATGACATTCCCCATGACATGACATTTAAATAATGATAGTCGATTCAATTTTAGTAAGTTGTTGGTGGGGAGCATTGGATGGTCACGGCACCACTACATCTCACGAGGCGGCAAGTGCCTCGCCACTTGTTGGTACTATGGTCCAATTTTGCAGCACTGGTGGCGATGCTCTAACTCAATGGCAAATAGTAGACCCTATTTGGGCCATATAACTATTTGGGCCACTTAATGGTTACTATGTTTTAATGGAGTACATTTTGAAAGTTAAAATTGTACACCCCTTATACATTGTGGCGCACAAAGAGAATGGCTTTTGAATTATGACTCAAATACCTTAACCCTGTAAAGATGGGCCCATGACCACTAATTTGAAGCTTAAATTGTCATTACTTTGTTTGGTGCCATTTTGTAATTAGATATGAATTAAAAAAATTAATTTATTTTCCATAGATGAAGTCATATGTCTACTACAAGTTTTTAAAATTTCAAGTTTTTTGGGAAAAAATTGAAATTACCGTGAAATTCTTAAGAAAAAATGAAAAAAATTCATATCAAATACGAAATATATTTTAAAAATTCAAGATTTCCACCATATATGTATATTAGAGTGTAGAACATCATGGTATAAACCAAAGTTATTGTATCACTCTAAAATCAAAAAATCATAGTAATAGGCCCAAAGTTCATATTGCTATAAAATATTGAAATTTTAAAATTTAAAAAAAAATTCAATTGGAGTAGAAACTATAAGTGATTAGCTTCATTTCATTAGTTGGAATTAAATTCAAAAAACATCATTATTGTGGCTCAAATTCACATCAATAGAAAATAGCAAGAAATGGCCCAAATACACTACAAGGGTGATTCATGGATTGAGCATCTTTTTTTCTAAAAAGAATTAAGATGATAATGAAGGACTTTGCAATACTATTCACTGAAAATGTACTCAAGTACCTTCCAAATAAATAAATTGGATGAAAAGACATTTATTTCTATTCTATAATGCCAAATGAAGTCATCTATGAGACAGTAAGTATCTATAGCAACTCTATAGGGTTAAATTACCTCACTTTATTGGATGGGGAATAGGCATAATATTTTTGAATAAGAAGATACAACTTAGACAAGTACCCTTTCTATAATGCTTTAGAACAGTAGTTTATTAGTAGCTTCAGCAAAAAATAATTATAATAATTCTTGCCTTATTTTTTAAGAAATTATCTCCTTGTCTTGCCTAATAATCGAAAATTGCAATTGATTGAGGAGGAATCACAATTATTGTATCATAGAAAAGACATTACATTACCAGATTAGCTAGTTCATTGGAACTTTGTCAATTATAATAAACCTAGTTTTCTATCTCAAAGGGGTTCATTTACAATCAAGGTCACTAAAAGGAAGGATTCACTACAAAATGGCTAAAGGTTTCCAACTTTAAAGACATGATGTGTTTAGGATTTAGTAGTTTTGCAATGTTCATTAGTTAATGCATTTGCTTAGAATTACATTGAAACTTAGCTTTATTCATTAGGAGAAGTAAAAGCATCCCTATCTAGTCTTCAAAAAACATTGAGGACCTATAATTTAATATTCAAAACTCACATAAAAGGGCCCCTAAGCTTCAAATATAGAAATGCTATTAAACTTGTACCATTTGAAATCCCAATTGTGCCCTTTACAACAATATAAATATTATAATCAAAATTGAACTCTCTTGGACATTGGAAAGACCAAAAAAGTTTAATTTTGCTAATCGTTATAGCTGCATAGATTAGAAAGTTGTTTTTCAATAATTTCGTATCATAATTGATTTCCGATTGTATTCAACAAGGCAATGAAAGGATTCATCTATAGAGTCAATACTATGTCAAAAAAATTATACACCATCAAACTCTAATTTGATAGAGTGAGTTCTCCTTAGTTTCTAAACTCATTTCTTTTCTTGTTCCATGCTATAGAGCTTGATTGTCTATAGACCAAAAGATATTCTTTGTAAAGCTCAACATGGATTTTTTGAGGTCATATTAAGTTGTACATATATGTATAATCATTTATTCATTTATTAGCTTCAATGCAAAGTTTTTTTTGTCTTCATATGCTCATTCATATGTTCTAAATGTAAGTATATGAACTCTTGTCCAAATTTAATTTGAAAAATGGAAGGACAAATCTTGAAAAAATCAAGGTCTTTGGATGATTAAAGAATCTAATTAATTGGTATATAACATATCATTCACAATACTCCATTCAATGAGATGCTTGCCCCTATATTGTGACTAGTGATCACACCATGTTTGTAATAAATTACAAAGATAGCGAACCTCAAAGTCATTCTTAAATATACTCTTACTTGCGAAAAACATCAATATGTATTCCAACTCTATTTATGGTCCTTCTTTCTTTAATTTCCCCTCTTTGCAAAATTCAATACATAAAAGAATGTAACCAAGATTAAGCTTCACTTCAACTTATACTTCTATAACAAGCATTGAAATATCTCTTACAATTTAAGAGGTCATTCAATGTTTAAAATTATCCTTCTTGACTAATTCTATCAATATACAAATTTGCAATAAACCATTACTTTTCAGTGAGTTCTCGATAACCCTTCCAGCTTGTAGGTATCCTATAATTATGTGAGGCCATGAAACTGAGAAGAACGTGTCCAGGCTTGTCAGTTGGCCATAGTTGCAAACATTCTTCAAGTTTCTCCAAAGCTGCTGACCAATTTCCCTCAATGTAATTATCAACTGCATTCTCAAAAAGAGCTCGATAATCGGAAGGATTCCCTTTAAGATCTTGTTGTAAAAATGGCATGTCAAATGTATAAATGATGATAGGCTCAGCACTCCCTTTCACAGTAATGCGGTCAAGTTTGCGACAACAATGACGCAAACTACTTTTGGTCAACTCAGCTATAACTGTTTCAGATATTAACATCATCACACCATATTGTTTTGTTGCTGCTTCAAGTCGCGATGATACATTAACATGTGGTGATAAATACGAAGGGTCAACCTTGTGAGTTGAGCCAATTGCACCTTCAATGGCCCAACCAACATGGAGACCAAATCCCATATGTATTTTGTAACCTAAATAACAGGGTTTTTTATTAATATTAGAAAATATACCTTATAAAGAATTCAAACAAATATATACAAAGTCTCCATATAATATTCAAAAACTTCCATTCCATTTGGATGAGATTTATGACTTGATAAAAATAATTGTATACTTTAAAGAAATACTTTAATAAAAACATACCTGGCATTCGTTTCTGAATAGCTGAGTGCATTGCATATTCGGCTAAAGTTTGAGATGTTTCTATGCATTGAATGATATCCAAAAATGATTGAAGTGCACGATCAGCAAATGAGTTTGTGCCTCGTGTCTGCCAAATTTGACATTACAAATATTTTGAATGGGTACAAATATGAAAATTTCAATTCCATTGAATGAGGTTAAAATACTTGTATAGAAAATAAGATGGCAATACCCGTGGCAATATTTTATTCACAAATGACTATCTATCTACAAGTCTCATCCATATTATAGTGGCTTAGAAATTTGAAAAGAATTTGCGAATCTACAAACAACCTTGAAAAAAGGATTTAAAAAAATACCTTTTGAGTGTTATCAGCTGCACTTTTCTTCCATACAAGTAAAAATGCATCTCCTATATTCTTGTTTGGAAAACCTTGATGAAAGACTACTTTATTGTGGACTACATCAGCAATTTTGTTGACAAACATCATAACGTCTTCTTGAAGACATTCAGTAGCATCTGTAAAGTTTCGTATATCACAAAATCCAAAGCAAGCTCGGATTTTCTTTCCTGGGATCATAGCTAAAATGAAAATAAAAAATATTAGGAATTATACAAATCTACCTAATAACATAATATTTATGTAGAAATAGAATACTTTTATGATTCAAAAGGCAATTAAAACAACCAAAATCATTTTGTTAAATCAATACAATCTATCTATATAATTTTTAAAAATCTCTATACTCCATGACTAGGAAGTGACAAACTCCACCATATTTAAACTTAGAAATTTTGTACTAAAATAATACAATAATATTTTTACGATTGAATTCACTTCCTCCTTTAAGATTTACAGATAAAATATCCATGCCCGCATCTCCAAGAGCCACTTTTGATAGACTTGCTATTTTTACAAGGGCTGTTTCTACTACTCTTGTTTCCATCACCTGAAATAAATAAGTTTAAAAAAATTTAATTACTCCATATGCAAAAATGTATTGACATACAACCATTTCTCTCATTCATGGCAATAATGACAAACAATCCCTATATTGAATAGTCAAAAGGTGGATGCAAGAACCCTTCTCTCACTTTTACCCCCATCTTTCCCCCATCTTTATTAGGGGTTTGTTTTTTTGTTGTAACCTTTGCATTATATCTTGAAGAGATCTAGGATTTATAACTAAAGTATATAGCAATATTCAATATGTCATGTAAATTTTTGAAATGTACTCTAATTTGATATCTTCTACTAGGATTAAATAAATTGACTAATTTGTCTTAAATAACAAAACCTTCATCTTGTATATATAATTGAAATTCATTTTTTTGACATTAGCTCAACAACTATAGAATTTTCTTCTTAAGAAGTGACTAAACAAGGAACTAATTGATCTAAGTCCCAAAGCTTTTATGAATCTTTTTATCAATTTCTAATAATACAAATATTAAAATAATTTTTTGTGAAAGGTAAATATTTTCATTTTAATACTCTTTTGTTACTCTTGAATTTTGAAAATCATTTGTATTCTAAAAGAAAAGAATTCTCATCTTTGATTCTTATAGTTTTAAGGATTTTCAAGCATCCAAAATTAAGAATTTAGAGACTAGCTTTTGAAAATATCTTTGTAACATATAAGTACATACCCCTTTCATACTAGGAATAATAAAAATAAATAATCATATCTTCAGTATATAAGTGCAACAAAAATTTCCAAAGTCTACATTTCTAGACATTTGAAATATTCTTCCATCCTTTTTTTAGTGGAATTTCATTCTCATTGAGTTTTTAAGAATTTTTATTTTATTTTATTATATAGATTAACTATTTTCTAAAAATAAAGCATTAAAGTATACATTAAAAAAATCTTCTACTAATCTATTTTTATGGATAATTTTTGAAGAATTTGTTTTAGGCTTGAATTTTTGCAAATGTATTACTTTAAATATTCTACTAAATTTTTATGTTTTATTTAATTTCTAATTGTTTTTAGAAAATTCATAATACTTCCAATGTCACATCAATGCAATTGTCCTAGAAATTTTGCAAAAGCAAAAAAAAATATAGAGTACAAAAACTATGCAATACAAACAAACCTGTCCAAAAGTAGTTATTGATGGTTGCTTTAAATTGGCTTTTGCAGCAAAAGAGACAGGATCATCTGAAAGTTCTTTTACAATTTCTACCATACGCTCAATAGGCTATCATCACAAGGTAATAAATTATGCACTCTTGAACCAACATTCTTGGAAACTCACGTTATTAACATGTATAGCGTATGATTATTATTTAGTCTTAGATATGCATTGATGATACTAAGGCAATAAAAATTTAATAATTTAGTAATTTTTATTATCAACATCAAAACATAATTCAATATAAGAATAATCCTTCCAAAAAATAAGTTGCTTACTTGTATCAATAATCGATTAGAGTCATTACTCAAAACAAATGACCAAGCTCCAAGAATAAATAACAAGATTATTGTTAATGCCATCTGTGTTCAATCCTAACACAACATGGATAATACCAAGTGTGAGCACAACTGTGAGCTATATAATAAAGAATATTAGAGCACATTCCATTGAATGGTATGTATAGTGTTTTGAATCTACAAGAATGACAATAAATTTAGCAAGATGTTATGACTATATTGTAACAATTGTTTACATAATTGCCAATACATGT
This sequence comes from Climacium dendroides, assembly GCA_950106755.1. Taxonomy (NCBI): domain Eukaryota; kingdom Viridiplantae; phylum Streptophyta; class Bryopsida; order Hypnales; family Climaciaceae; genus Climacium; species Climacium dendroides. The sequence goes on from OX467092.1 coordinate 13,875,251, forward strand.
AAATGCAACTAACATTTAAGGCATGTTTTGTTCGTGAAAAACTGCGGATGGAATATAGGGCTTCGATTCGATTGCTATCACTCATCTCATACATGAGTTCTATACCACGGAATTCTAATATGGCAGCTTTTTTACCATCCATAACTTTGACTGGAATAATTTGCATATAATTGGTTGCGCTATTAAGTCCACAAGAAGTTCGACAACACATTCCTTTAATTCCCAAATATACAAGATTATAGCCATGTAGCATGTTGAAGCTTTGAACTTTGTCAACAGTTGCATTAAATTGTGAAGTACAACCATGAAATTCATCAAGAGTATTTAGAGACATCACAGGCCCTAAATCTTTGGTATCAAATCTAAGAAAAGGGTTCAATATTATCATTACTAATAAACCAATTATCAATTTTTGAACTGTAAGTTCAGAAAGTTCTGTCCAAACTTGGCTTGGTTTTGTTGATGATGCTACATGAAAGTATTCATCTTCATCATCATCAACTACTTTGTTTCTATGACGGAAAACCTGAATGCATTAGAACTCAACAAAATGAGATAAAAATAATGAATTGACCAAAATACATGTAAGAAAAAGAATTGAATAGTTACAAAACCATTTTAAAGCAACAATATAAAGCTTTAATCTAGTTTAAACAAGATTATATTATAAAATATCATATTTTTAGTTTAAATGACCACCTTTAAAAAATATGCAATTGGAAACATGTTTGCTAAGGTTGTAGCTTGCATAGATTTGCTAAATCGGGTCATTGTTTTGATAGCTCTTCCAGTCCTTGCTATTACAAGATTTTGGGTATATACGCTTGTAATGAGTGTCAAAAGTGAAATGCTCCCAATTAAATCAAGCCTAAAATGAAAAAAATAATTATTATTTGAATTAAAAAGGTAGATTATTTGGATAGAAAAATACACTCATGTTTTGAATTCAAAATAATTTGCATTAAATACCTCAAACTAGTGCATGAAATTTTTTTTAAATCATGTTTTTAGAAACCAATGTAACAAACACTCTTACATACCAAAAAATGAAGCCAAGAAAGTATCCTTGTGAAAAAATGGATAGCAATATAAGTTCAATGATGAAAATGATCAAGCATATACTTAGTATATGACCCACATAAGTATCTGCCTGCAACCCATGTTATGTTTGATGTTATTATTAACATGTAAACAAGTGGATGTCCATAAAAATACGTTCAAAAAAGCTTGGGGTTTTAATAGTGAACTTAACTATGAATTTTATAAACTGCTTACTACTTTCGGCAAGATTGCTTTTGCAAAATCATCTGCAAACATTGCCACAAATGTAGCCAAAATGTTGATAGAGATCCATAACCTTGATTCCATCATCGCTAAAACTTGTCTTCCAGTGGGATGTTGTCTTATATTGTCCCAAAATTTACGATGATCCCATAAAGAATCTTGAATTGTTGCTAGGGCATGTATATCTAAACTAACTTTACTACCATCAATGTTTGCCTCAGTTCCTCTAAGTGACACAAAAGATGGCTCTAATTTTCCAAGCCTATCTTCTAAAGTATTCCTTCTAATTGTGCCATAACTTCGAATTACAATGTTATTACTATCACTTGAACTCTCAACTGATGTGTTTCGATTAACACGCAATAAACTCAATGGAGGTGCACCACCTAAAATAGAAGGTTCACGATCATGTGCAAGTGATGCTTTATTCAACGATAGGCTTTTGTCACTCCCAACATCAAGAGCTAGAAGTGAAGAATGATGTTCATCCATTGGCAATGCTGTAATTGTAGGAATAGGTTGTTCAAGAGTTGTTGGAAGTAATTGCAATGGCGTTGATGAAAGTGAAGCTTTTTCTCCAGGTAAGTATATGTCATAATGTAAGGAGCTTGGAGAAGAAAAATCTCTTCCATCCAATTTCATTGCGGTCTCACCAAATTTCTCAGTAATCCTATCAATAGTCACTGGTGGGGGCAAAAATGGTCCAAGAATATTCCTTGCTACCTATATGAAAAACATATAGTTGATTCAATTATTTTCTTTCCAATACAATAAAAATGTCTATTAGAATTCTTTTAATTGAAAGATAAATCAATTGGCCTAATATTGGTATTAAAGTTTATTTGATTCACTAATTTATTGGTATTTGTTAAAGTAGAGTTAATTGTAAAGTATGTGTAATAAGGGACTAGAAGATAAAGTTTGAAAAAAATACAAGATGAAATTCCTTGAAGCACCAAAACTAAAGTCTCATAGAGTTTGATATTATGTTTCTTTTGTACTATTTTTAATGAAACCTTCTTCTCACATCCCTATGTCAAATTGGGATTTCTTGTACGGTTAACTCTAGCATCTACTCAAAGATTTGTGATAAGTCAAGAACCATAACCTGTTTTGATTTCTAAAAATGATACATTCAATTTAACATTGATTTAATTTTTTAAATTATATTTATATTTATGGAAAAATGGTATATAGATGTTCTACCTCAGAGACTCGTCGCCCTCCCGTGCTAAAACTATTCCAAAGACTTCGATTCAGCGTGAGATTAGCAAGAGCTTCATCATGCAAGTGTGGAAGCAAAACAGCAGTTGCTTCAAACATTGGTTTGGCTACAAAGTCAATGCATCCACATGTCATATCCCTACACACAATCAATGGCAAAAAAATAAATAAAATGTGATGTTACAATGTGAGCCCAATTGCAATTAAGGTAATTTAAGTGCATCTAATTTCAAATGCTTTCTAAAATCGACTCCTAAAATCTTACCTAAAATGTATTCCCACTACTATATTTATGAGAGTCTTAAGTTAGTTTTAGAGATATTTATTTTTAGGACTTTGAATATTCATAGTTTATTTATATGGTGTCCAAAAATGCATTCTAAAATCCCTTTTTGGCTACCAAAAAGATCCCACCTCAAAAAATTCAATACAATAATGAAAATCATATTGAATTTCTTATTTGGTCAATTTTAGATGTGATCATTATAATTTTTAGAAGATTGAAAGTATTTTTTTATCACTATTTAAGGAGAAGTTGTATTATGTTACAAACTTATCAATATATTTTAATCTAAATAATCATAAAAATCACAAAATAAAGAAGACATACATAAGGGTTGTAGGTTCATCCCGATCCATGAATTTGGAGACACGCATTCCAAGTTCTCTTTCAATATCTCCTTGCCTAAACCACTCCAACAAAAGTAAAGCAGACCACCGTTTTGATAAAAAAAATGGTTTTACGACGTTGCTAAGGTCTGCACATTTAATAATCATTTGCAAATACAATATAACGTCATTACTACTGCTTAAGGGTGGCAACATATACTTTGGTAATGGAGACTTGCTTTGTAGCGGTGGTGGATTAGGATTTGAATCACCAAGAGGGCCAGAACTTGAACTTGTAGAAGCTTCCTCGTTCCTTTGGATTTTTGGATCTAAATATAGATTGGATACACACTTATCATCACCATCAACAAATTTTTTTGAATTATATGATGTAATACAAAATCACATGACTAAATAATATCCACTAATAGAAATCTACATTGAAAAACTATTCCAGATGATGGTTTTGTGTTTAAAATAACGCAAATTAACACAATTGTATTTAAAATAATGCTCAATTATATTAACCCTTGAAGGATATTGGGGACCCAAAGTGTCCAATGGATGATTTCATTATTTAGTATAAAAATAAAGAATGTACCTATTGGATTAATAATTAGAGCATGTTGGTGACTATCTTAGTTATGGGGAGTCACATTCTTCAAAGTTTAAAATAACATAGATTTTAACTCAACTTTGTTTAAAATAAAACAAATTTAACACAAAATCATCATCTAAAATGGGTTTTTTGTCAATGTGGACGTCTATTAAAGATCTTAAGTTTAAACTTGAGGGGTTGCTAATATTTGAGTATTTGAGATTATAGTGCAATAATGCTTCAAGCTTGAAAATCTTGGATTGCATGACATCATACCTCCATTTGATTCCGAAGACTCTGGGAGTGTCGGTCCAGGAGGAATATATGGACCTGATAATTGGAAGGGACGTGGATCATTTAACCTTGCTGAAAAGTGACTAATAATCTCCGCGTGCAAGCCCATATCAGTTGCAAGAATGCATGAAAGAACAAGTCTCCTCAAATGCCTTTGATGAGGTTCATCCAATGCACACATAATATTTACATTGTCATGTCCCTACAACACAACATGTATATGCAATTAATCTAGTAAGTTAAGAATAGCTTATCTTGAAGTTGCATCCATAAGCTATAAATTTTTGTTAACAAGATAAATTTTTTGGGTGGTGTACCCTCATTGTAAGGAATGTTGTGGCCGCATGATGACTTTCCAAGACAGCCTTGTCATTGTATCTCAAAGCAATGGGATCACTTGCAGCGACAAGAAAAGCATTAGTAAGACCCGGGTGATCAACATCGTGGCACACAGCTGCTAGTGTTACAGCAAATATTTCCAATTGATTCAGCCTTTGAGCACCCCCTGTGAGGGTCAACATCAAGTACCTATTCGTTTGAAAAGTAAAAATGGTAAATAAGAAATGTGTATTGTTTAATATAAGAGATTATCTTGTGGATCTTTATGAAAAAACAATTAGGGTTTAAAACTAACAATTTGGTGGCCTTTCTTTCCAAAGTGCCTTGAATTTCCATTGAAAAAATCATCTCGATGATGGTTTTGTGTTAAATCTAGGTTGAAATTGATACAAATTTGTTTAAAAATTAAAACAAATTCTACAAAATTTTGGTAAAAATGATGCTAAAATTAATACAATTGCTTTAAATTAATACAAATTTAACACAAAACCATCATCTAAAGTATTTTTTCCAATGTGGGTTTCTACTAGTGGCTAGATCAACTAGTTTATAAAAAACGAGTGGAAAATTTTATCAAATATATTTTGAGTTGGGCTCTAACATACACAGCATGAAGTACATCGCAAGCATGCCGAAAGCAATGGTATGGATTTGGTTGGTACCGAGCTACCATCTGCATATAATGTTTATAATTGAGTTGTTTATTTATTTAAGTAAAATCTTTTCTATTTAAATTAAGTCTTTTTTATTGAAATGTACATTAAAAATTATAAGCCTTTAATTTAGACACTTGAATTGAAAAAACTAAAAATTAAAGACTCCAAAATTTTCTTACTGCACGAACAAATGCTCGAAATTTGTTTATATCAATTGGAAAGTTTTCAAAAATATATAGGCTTCGGAAGATCTTCTCCACCATCTACATGACAAATTTTATCAACATACAAAAACATTTAATTATGGATTGATGGATTGCAATTTTAGAAAAACAAATGTAATAAATTTTACATGATTAAACTAAAGTTAATGACCTAATTATGAAAATTTTGTTGATAGAGTTTTAGAGATTGAAAAATGGCCTGAGGTAGCTGATCATCTTCCACTTGGAAAATATCAAATGACCATGACTCAATGCCTTGTAAAGATTTGTGCTCCCCTTCTAGAATTTGAAAAGAGGCCTTTTGCACTGAATTCTCCTGTAAGCACATCAATAGTTAGTCATTTTTAATAATCCTAAGCCATTCAAAAGCATTCATTATTGGCATAGGTGGTGCAACTTTATGCATACCGGTTCGGACATCTTGAAGTAATTTTAAATGTTCTTCTATGATGCTCATAAAATGGTCAACTATCGGATGATCATCAAACCTCTATAAACACCATCAAGTGTTATAGATGAAAAAGAGACTTATCCATTGCACTTTCAATCCTCTCCACTTTGTGAGAAATAACTGTATTTGGGTGGATACCTAATTGGACAAGACGTCCATGGAATTAAAGTGGCTAGAATCATTTTCAGTCCAAATTGGTTCTTGTAGGGTTGAGTATACTTGAAGGTATTGGTTCTAATGTGATAAAAAAAAAACAAAAAAAACTACTTAACATCTTATTATTATTTATCAATAAAACTTTACATCATATCAATGTTATTATAGTGGCATCTTTTTGACAAATTTTACAATTGCAACATGTGAAAGTTGATGTTATATGCAAGCAATAGACAATGAAATTTTTTACGTATAAACTACAAAATCCATTGTTTGCAAGGTCAAGTATGATTGGCTTTTAAAAAAAATTCACATGCAAATACGATGTTCCTACATTTACGAATACATGTTCATCTACAATTAATTGGTACTAGGTATTACTAATATTTTAAAAATCTCATCAAACATCTCACCAATTGTGTAATATAATGAAAATAACTTTTGAGACACAAAGAGATAGAGAAAATAAAAAATTTAATTAAAAAGCTTGCAAAGACGTATTCCAACTAACAACAATGTAATTTAATATGAGTGCAAATTGGAACAACTATATTTTCTAAGTGGTTGTAGAGATATTGTTTTCCAAAAAAGTGATGCAACGTCAAGACTTTCTTCTAAAACTCTTTTGTTTATACAATGTAAGTAATAATTTCCAAAAGTCTACTAATTCAACAAATGTAATTATGCCTCCTTCACAAAAAATTGAAAAGCTATATGAGCTTGTAGTGACAAACAAGAATCTTATCTCCAATCAACAAACAATAAGCATACAAAATTTCATTTTAAACTTCATGCTTGTTCAATTTATCTACAATTTCTATAAACTTAACCAACAATTTGTAAGCTCATTTGGAAAGTTTGTACACAGTTATTCCAACAAAAAATTGGCACATTTCATGATTTCAATTTGAAATTGCATTCAAAACTAAAGCACTAACAAATGGAATTTTCATCTAATGTCAATTCAAGTCATATAATGTGGAGACATTTGAAGGGCCTTGTTATATAAGGTGAGTTATAGTTCTCAAAATTGCATTGTTAATATAAATTTTGAACATACTCTTCAAAAACAATAATTTTATAATTTTTGATGAAGTCTATTGAAATTATAATATAGAAAAGAAAATTTGATAATCTTAAGGTCAAGTTCAATTCAAACTATATGTTTTTGAATGAGTAATCAATGGCTAAAGTGGGGGATATCTAAAATGTTAGAAATCTCATTCTATATCATATGTTAATCTTTGATATATCATTTTGTTTACAATAGAATTTGAAATGATAATGTAAATAAAGACTTCAAAATCATCAAAACATTGTGTATTGAAAATGTTAAATGCGTTTAAAATTTATGAGTCTCTAAAACAATATGAAATTCATTTGATCATTTGATTTGAAAATTAAACTTACATATGAATGAAATCATCTTTATTTATATTAATATTAATATAATTTTATATTTTTTCTTATAGTTGAATTGAATAAATTCAAAAACTTCAATAAAAAATATAATATTTTAAATATATATAATAAGATATAAATTCTCATATTCTAATGTATTTAAATATTTTTATTTTAGATTTATGGATATTATAAATTTATGATTATTAAAGATATAAATTATAATCAAAGAGGGATAAGGTAAATACATCACATACATTCATAAATAATGTGATTTTAGAAATGACAATTTTAGAAGAAGATTCAAGAATATGTGGGCACTCACTTAATCAATTTACAAAGTCATCCAACATTCTTCAACAACTTCATTCCTTACCTTTAGAAGAAATCAATAATAGAATCAATGAAGGATTTTGTATAAATAAAAATCAAGTATTTGAAATGTGTAACAATGGCCTCAATAAAAGAAAAGAGGAAAATGTATGTAGAGATTATTCCAAAAAATCACATTATATAGATACGTCTTTGAATGTTGTACAAAAGAATCATTACAAAGACAATAAGCAAATAAATTGCATTGTACCACCTTGTTATAATGTTCCAATTAATGAATTTTATTCAAGTTCAAATGCTTTGCAATCATTAGTTGAAAATGACACAACAAAATCGCCTTTTAATATATCAAATTTAAGTGAATTATTTGAAAGCAATGACAAAGAGAAGCATACACCACAAGGTATTCAAGAATTAATTTATTCGTTACAAATGGGAGGTAGTCGTTGCAAGATGGAAGCTGCTATTAGTATAAGATCTCTAGCAGCATCACATCACATTATTCAAACAATATTTATTGAACTTGGAGGTATTGGTCCTTTAGTCAACCTTCTCAAATATACATCAGAAGAAGCACATTGGCCTATAGAATTGCGAGCAAAGGCAACAATTACTGTTAGAGCAGAAGCTGCACTTGCTCTTGCTAGTTTATCAGTCAATAATGATTATAATAAAGATGCTATTGGGGCTGCTGGAGCCATTCCACTACTTTGTGAGCTTATTCAGTAAGACATTTAACTACTTAAATATAACAATCAACTAAGCTCAAATAATCTATAAAGAATATTATTTAATATTAAAAAATCAATAATTTAGCATGTACTTGTAGTTTTTTGTTGTTCAAAAAATTATTGATAACGTACACGATTTCAAAAATCCAACGTATAATCAATGGATATTTGAATTATCATTAAAAAAATATAATTTTTTTAATTGAAATAATTTTTTGCGTTAATTAAAACAAATGATGAAGTTACTTTTGAATAAAAGATTTGATGATAGTAAATTAAATTTTCATATAATTCTCATTGTAGATTTCATGATAGCAATTGCAATCCTATAATTACTTTTAACTATAATAGTCAAGAAATGGCTCCATTTTTTATTCTAGCACGAGATGCTGGTGTTGGAGCTCTTTCATGTCTTTCTAAAAGTGAAAAAAATAAACAAGAAATTATTACTTCACGAGCAATTCCAGTTTTAATTCAAATGATTGATGAAGGAACAAGTTTTGGAAGGTATTAATAATAGTTTAATTATCATTCTTTTAATAATGTCATTGTTGTGGTATACCTCAATTAAAATTTATTGTTTATTTTTACTTTATTTATTTTTAAATAAACAAATATTTTAATCATCTTTTTATCATTGAGAAAAGGCTTAAGAAAAATCATGTTTGATTTTAAAAATATTTATTCCAAAATATTTCTATGATGAACATTGCTTATAAACTACAATAGATTTTATTGACATATATTATAATATATATATATATATATTATTAATTTAATTTAATATATATTCAAATTATAGTTTTTATTTAAATTTTATTTCTAAAATAAAGGTGTTTAATTTAACATAATATTCTAGAGTTGTTGCTGCAAATGTAATTGCAAACTTAGCAACAGGACAAAATGTTAGTGAAAATAGACTTATATTAGGACAAAAAATTGGAGCTATTACTCCATTGTTGAAATTACTTAAAAATGGTTCTTCAAAAGCAAAGGAGACCGCTGCTGAAGCTCTTGAAAATTTGGCATTGCATGATTGGAATAAAACAAAGATTTTACAAGAAAAAGGACTTGAATGTTTAATGCAACTATTAGAAAATGGAACTGTGACTGAAAAAGAAGCTGCAAATGCAGCTATAAAAAATTTAAAAACATATACATCTTCAACAATAATTCAATCTCAGGATAGTAATAACAATTACATTCATAATGTTGAAGGGTCCAACCAACCTTCAATTAACATAAATAACCATGTGGATAATATGGATATTGATGACACATGTAAGTCAATGGACCACAAAAGCGGAACATTTTTACAAAAGAAAGAAACATTGGTTGATTTAGCATTTACAACTACTAGGGATGAATTGCAAAATTCAAATATGTGTATTGAAAAAAACTTACAAACTTCTAAAGACTCAGATATGTGGAAAAAAAAAATTTTAGAAAATGATTTGATTTTGCCTAAAATTCAAAATTTATCTACTTCAGGATTAACTTCATCTCTTGCTCCTCCTTTAATAGGCCAACCATCAATGCAAGTTGATGCAATTATTGAAAATGTTAAAAATCCTTTGCATTCAAATTTACCAAATAGTAAAAGAATGAAAATGACCGTTTCTAATACCAATAACCAAATTTCAAATGTATCACTTAAGAAAAACAATACGTTAAGTGAATTGCATGTTCAGAAGTTTAATCAACCTATAATTGATTCTATGGAATTGAGGTACATTGATGCAAACCAAAAAAATATGGATCAATTTTTGAGAAATAAAAAAAATGAGATTTTGCACCAAAAAAATAATTTTTTTCCATCTATTGAAGGATATGGAGCAACAAATACAATGATAGATCAACAAACTAAGCAATGTTTAGTGGTAGATAAGCAACTTGTTGCTGGTGGAATTGTGGCCTTAGTTAATGCACTTTCTTCAACAAATCCAAGTGCACAAGAATTTGCTGCATTAGCGTTGATGTTGCTTGCATCTCAAGGAGGCTTTAAAGTTAAAACAGCTATAGCTGATGCTGGTATGGGCAAATAAAAAATATATTCAATAGTTTTGCCTATAAAAATATTTTTAATTTTAAAATTAATATTATAAATAAAATTTAAAATAATTCAAGCTTTGTTGTTAATTAATTAAATTAATTATTTAAAACAATGAATTTCTCTATGTAGGTGCAATTCCTCTACTTCTTACAATGGTGGATTCTTCACCATATCCTATAATAAGAGAATCTGCTGCAGCTACAATTGCAAAACTTGTATCATACCACCATATAAATAGAAATCATGTGCTTAAAGCTGGAGGAATTAAATCTATGGTAAATATGGCTCAATGGTCTACAACGCTCCTTGAAGATGCATCAAGTGTAGAAAATCTAAAAGCTCGAATACAAGCAGGTGCAATTGTTGGAGTGCTTAGTATAGGAAATATGCAAGATAGACAAAATACAGGAATGGGATTGCAAGATGCATTACCTATTCTTATTCAAATGTTAGAAAGTGATGATTTCAATGAAATAGAAGCAAGTGTTGGAGGAATATATGCTTTGAATACCTACTTTGGATCTAGTGAGCAAAAACATGAAAAAGGATATTTGACTTGTAGGGAACAAGGATCAACTCAAATTATGGTTGATGGAACAATTACTATTGAAATGGTTACAGTTCTTTTATATCTCTATAAAAGTAGTTCTAGATCTGCAAAGGCAGCGGCTCTTGAAGTATTGGTAGGATTTAGACAAAAGTTAGGAGTAAATGTGTTGAATGTATTCGAGCCTAGAGGTGAATTATCTCAAGAAGATTCTTCAAAAACCTCACAATTAAGTGATTGTGTTCGATTGAGTGGTGTTCAAGCTCTTTTAACAATGTTAACAAAATGTCCTATTTTTGCACGAGAAAGTGTAATAGCAGCATTTGCATGTGCAATGGCAAGTGAAAAATTGAATATATATATTGTAGATGAAGGACCCATCATTCAACAACTCATGATGTACAACTTATGTTTTATATTTTTTCATTACATTCTCAATATCTTTTAATTATATTGAAAAATATTTTAAAATATAAATTAATAATTTAAAATAAATTATATATATTCCAAAAATATTATTAAAATATTCAAACTCACTTAGATTCTTTTTTGGCAATAGAATTCTTGAAGAAGGACCAACTATGACTATTAAAGTATCTGTTGCAGCTTCATTAGCAACTATTGGAGCACGCAAAAAAAAATTGAATGTCCTTTCTAATAAGCATATTTCGTTATTATTGCAACTCCTTACTTCAAATGATCATGCTATTAGCCATAGGAAGGAATCTCTAGTCCATAGTCCAAATTCAAGAGACAACTTCTTAGAAGAATTGATGCCTTCTATTCTACTTTGTGAGCACATAACAGCCATCATAGTTTATATTGCACTATCTGGAGATTTTGAAAAACAACTTTTAATCAATGTTGGTGCGGCACCAATCTTGGTTGGAGTGTTAAAAGTGAGTTCAACCATTTTTAAAAATAAGAAAATTTTGGTCAAAATATTAATTAATTAATTTTTAATAATAATGAATATATAATAATACAAAATTTATTCAACAGGGATGTCTTTCCAACACATATAGTAGTACAATTCAAGAATCGTGGAAAAATATGCAATCAATGTCAAAATGTAGAGGAGTTGAAAGTAGTGTACCATCTTATCTTCATGCAACACAAGAATTTGCTATAATGGGTCTAATTATGCTTGCAGATAAAAACATTGAGACTATGGAAAAAATTGTAGAAAGTGGTGGCATTACTCTTTTGGTAAAGATGTTGAATGCTATTGTGGAATGTAAAGGAAAATTAAGCGCAAATTGGAGTGAGGTGAAAGATTTAAGTTAAAATAATAGTCACTATATAAATGTTAGAATTACTTATTAACAATTAATTATAGAAAACAACATTTCATACATGATGTTATCTTTAAATTGAATGTCTTCCTAATAATAGTTTAATACATATTAGCATGCAAAAACATTTTCTCATTAAGTTTTTCAATGTTGCTTCATTTGGATTTGAAATATATTTTGTTTGATATTACTTGATGTAGATGGCAGCTGCAGCTTTACTTACATTAGCAGGGAGTAATAATGCTCGAGATGAAATTGTTCGAGTTGGTGGCATTTTTTCCCTTGTTCAAGTTCTTCAAAGTGAAGGTGGAGCATTTCAATTTTCACTTACTGGTAAAACACAAACTTTCAAGTTTATAAAACATTGTAATATCATAATTTTATTTTTTAAAATAAATTTACATAACAAATCTATATTTAAAATTGAGATATTGTTCATGAAATAATAGGGCTTGCAGCAATGGCTCAACTATTAGGAATTTTAGGGCTTAATAGTGAGGAAACTAAGTTACGTATGGCTGAGGAAGGAGCAATAAAGTGCTTGGTGGACATTTTAGTTGGAAGTGGAAATTATTGTAAAAAATCATTAATTCAATCAGAAAATGAAGATGATTTAAGATGTATAGCCCTTGTTCAAGAGGCTGCTGCAGCTTCATTAGCCACTATTATTTTACATTGTAGAACAAATGCTAAAGCTGCCGTTGAAGTTGGAGCCATTGGTCACCTTGTAAAGTTATTAGATCCTATTATTCCAGATTGTGATAAAATGAAAAATTTTAAATCACAAGATTTACTACCTTCAACTTATAAATCCATGAGGAATGAAATAAGTTTTTCAATAGGTATAACAAGCACTTCCAATAGCAATTTCAAACTTAATTCAGAATGCAATGGTTCCAAGAGGTATACCACAACTTCAAATAAAAATTTAGTTGAAGTAGGATCACTTGCTGGAAGGTCATTAGCAGCTATGGCTGCTTTAGGTAATATTGTATCTTGCTATCCACAATGTTGGCGTGAGTTTGTTGATGTGGGAGTTGCTCCAAGACTCGCAAGTTTACTCAAAGGCGGCATGCAAATGAATGGTGGTGAACACAATAATAAAGTAACTGAACTAGAAGACTACAACATTCCTCCAACAAATGTCCAAGAAAGTGCCGCTTTTATACTTGATTTACTTATTGATTGTGAAAAAAATAATTATTCTTTAAGATGAATTTAGATCAAATTTTTGTACACGTAAGTAGTAGATTTGACTTTACACTTAGTCATTTTTATGAAACTTCTACTTTTAATTATTTATTTACAAATGATATTTTTTTAGTTCATTTATTATAGATGCCATTGTAAGACGTAGTTTTTATCAAATCTCTAATTTGATAAAATTAAGTTGGACTTCTAATTTAAGTCATTTAATACTAAAGTAGATCAGACAAAAATTATAGTTTAATTTTACAACAAGAATTGCTTAACTTTTGTATGATATTTGTTTATTAATGATAGAAATACAATGGAAAATTCACCTAAGCAATAAAAGTAAAGATTTCAAGCCAAAAATGTATTTGCAACATTTCAAATTTATCTTATAAATAAAAAAGGTAATGGTTGTAAAATGGTGATATATTTGATATTCAAAGTCTTTTTTAAAAACTAAAATAAACATTTATTGTGAAAATACTTGTGAAATATTATAAAATAATAATGAACATTTTATTAAATATTAAATATTAAATATATTAATAATTTTAGTAAGAAATTAAATCTTTAATTGTCATAACATTAGGTCAAATTTTCTTGTAGTTGTATTGAAGATCTTTAATTTCCAAACATATTGTTCAACATGTCAATTTTTAGCATATTCAATATGAAACAAGACACAAAGGATGAATTATTTTTATTGCAATATAGTTTTGTTCATTGTCAACATACCACATATTGTTATCAAATAATGCAAGTGCAACAAGGTATTGTTGCAATTATATATATTTTTCAATTATTGATTTCATTCCAACAACTTTAGAGACATTTTGAAGTTTTAATTCAGGTGTACTTTGTAATAAATTTATTTTTATTATTTTTATTTTTAAGATAGTTGGTAATTCATTGTGCCTTGTATAAATTAAACTGTTATTGGTTGTTTGACATAATGATAGATAATATAAAAAATCATGAGTTAATTAATTTTCAATCTAAAAATGAAAAAATAACCTTCATTTTAGATTATAGTGAGTAATAAGTATGAAGTATATTTGAACTCAACACAATACAAAGCATCAACTTGGAATCAATAAGTACATTTTAAAGAATATAATTTAATCATTTTTAACCTTCTATAGTTGGTATTAATCTTTGGACTTCACTTTTAGGAAACAATTAATTTTATTTAGAATTTAATTTATTATATATACTACAAAATGGATTATTGTAGTATAGATTTATTGCAAAGTGAAATTGAAATTGCCTTATCATTTTAACAGAAAAATGAAAATAAAGTACACAATATTATTGAAATTTTAAAATTTTAATTTTAAAGGAAGAAAATGATATTTAATGGACTTTTTACTAATCAATGTAATATGAAATTTAGCCAATTGTAAACAAATTTGTGTGGAAAAAAATATTTCTGGTCATTTGTTTATGTAATTGAGATGCTGCAAAATTAACTTGAAAAAAAATCTAAATGTATTTTTTTACATTGGATTGTATAGATAATTTATATTCATAAAGCATGTTCATATATTAATTTCTTCAAAAAGAAGCTCTAAAAATGGTTGTAAAACACATAATTATTTTACAACACATCTAAATTTTGTCTATGATCCATTGAATCATTGGGTATAAATATATGTAATTTTCTTTCATTTTTTAATACTTCAATGTTCTAAACTGATCTTTTATACTTCAAATTTTAATTTTCAGAAATTTATACCAAATGCATAATAAGCATTTTTTTTAAAATCTAGTATTTAAACATACATGTGCATTTTTTAAAAATTCTTAAAATCATTTGATATTTCACATTTCAAAATTAATGCATTTGAGATGAATCCTTTATTGTTGTATACTAAAGTGGAACTATAAGATTGAAAATTTTGAAATTCAAACATGATCCTAATAAGAATCATTAAACTCCCTCTTCTCCAAAAAAGTACTATTTAAATAGCACACAAATATAATATCTGATAAATATTTTTCAAAATCAATTAGTAGTTGATAGCTCTCATAATTCAAAAACCTCCATGGTATAATGGAATTTTTTATTAAAATTAACCTACTATTATAAATTATCCTATTGTTAAGATGCAAAGAATCTCCTTCTATTGACTATGATGGCCAATAAAAGAGCCTTGACCTAATTTAGGACTACAAGCTCTAATTTGAATTTAGTTTTTTACACAATCTATAGGACCTTCAAAATTTAAAAACAAAAGTATAAATTACTTTTTTAACATTCTTCAAATTCTTTTTTAAATAGAAACATTCATTTTAACATGTTATTATGTTAACCTTGAAAACTTTGGGTAGAGATTATATATACGGTTCTTTATTTTACTTTAAGAATACAAAGTATATACTAAATTATAGTAAGACATACAACATTGAATTGAAAATTCAACAACTAACATCTTTCATCAAGAGGTCATTTTAGTATCTAAACCTTACTGTATTCAAAAATAGCACCTTTCATGTAGAATATGTGGCAATTTTGCAACTTCTTAGACATATAAGAATTACAATAATGATCTGAATTGGAACTATCATATGTCATTGGATCCGGCTCAACATAAATACAAACTTTTGTGGCCCTGGGTAACAAATATATAAAAGAAAACACCATGGTGCAGTGCAAATTATATTTATTAGACCTTTTAAGGATTAACCTCAAGGGTCTAAAAGTGAGATGATTTATATCTATAGCAACTATATATTGCTATTTTAAATTCTGGACTTAAATGTAAACCTCTAGTTTTTAGTGGAAAGATAGTCAGATAGACAAAAGATTGAATGATTGTGCAACATCAAATAATGTAATTGCACCTAATTGTGACATATCCTCTATAATTGGCTTCTAAAGTCTAAAATGTACAACTTCTATTCATGAGAACCTAAAAGCAATTTTAGGTATACCAATTTTCATTATTTTGAAGATTCATAATTCATTCATGTAGTGTTTCCAAAAAGCATGCTAAGAGAATCTAAAATCCCCTATTGACTCCCAACAAAAATCAATAAAAATTTAAACAATTTATCAAAAAGATCTTATGGTAATTAAACAAACATAGAAGATGTGGACAAAAATGTACATTCTTTACTTGGACCTTTCCCACTGAGTCAATTCTCTAACAAATATGGAACTAACTACACACATCAAAAGTTGAAAAAGTAGAAAAAAATGAAATAAAAAATTTAAAATAGAGGTTGTTGTCCTATCATCCTTTTATCCCTCACCAAACAAATTTTCTTCTTAAAGTTTTTAAGGAATGTCCCATATTCATCAACATTTAACAACACTATTTTGGCTCTAGATTGCTCTTTAGAACTTGAATGTAGCTCAAATCAAACGAGTATCTTGTAGATCAAGAACAAATTAATATTAAATTGATAGTAGATTTTAAACAACTTCTTGGAGCCTTCTAATTATGATTTTATTTCATTATTTCTAAATTTTTTTTACAATTACTTCTCTTTGTTTGATATGCCTCAAAGTTTAAAACCTCTTGTCTATCTTTCAAAGCTTATAGAATGTATAGATAATTATAGAATTTGGTGAAGTATCAACTACAATGACTACCAAAATTGAGTATGAACACATCATACTGAAATTCAACAAACAATGTAGGGAAATTGGATGCACCAAAAATGAAACCATAAATTGCACATGATTACCATTGCAATCAGTCATACTTCCATGGGGATTGAGGTCTATTACACACAAGTATGTATGTACAAAAAAAAGGAAAGGAAAGTTCAGTTTAAAACTAGTTTTGCTCACACTAATTGGAACAAAGTTAAAAATTTGTCCACCTACCGTTAGCAGCTATAACAGCTACAATGCGCTTAGGCATGCTTCTATACAAGTTCTTACACTCATTGGGGGTAATTGAAGCCCAACAATCCTCATCACGCTCCCACAATTCTAGCATTCCTTTGGGAGGTCTCTCATATTGGTTCAGTCAATGTTTTAAAGTTGCCCACAAATGTTTGATCGGATTCAAGTTTGGAGATTGCGCTAGCCACTTCAAAAGAGTAAATTCTTGCAAATTCAGCCAACGGTGCACACTCTTGGATGTATGTTTCGGGTCATTATCTTGTTGAAAAATCAAATTGGCAGGATCTAAATTTTATGCATGCAGTGCATGAATCAGTTCTCGCTCTAAAATCTCTCTATACATGTACTGATCCATTCTTCCCTCAATCCTACACATCATACCAAGGCCACTCGGAGTCTTGCGATCCCACATCATCAGTCTCCCACCTCTAAACTTGACAGTTTGTTGCACCATTCCAGTACTTCTATTCTACCCATCACAAAACCAACACCAACTACAACCATCAGAGCAAAATCAGTTGATTTTTGTTTCATCAAAGAATATTACACAATTCCAATTATCATCAGTTCAATGGCAATGACATCTAACAAATTCTAATCGTTCCTTAATCTGACGAGGTGTGAGCTTTGGTTTCTTCTACTTCACTTTACATTTCAAACCTACTTTTCGTAACACTGCTCATAGTAGTATCACTCATACCAACATGAAGCTTTTCTCTCAAGTAATTTCCAACTTTGTATGTAGTTTCTAAGCCATCTATAGTGATTTCTCTCACACAAGCCCTACGATTAGCTACATTGTATACTTGTGGCCTGCCACCAAAACTGCGATTCACATCACTCAACTCACTCAAATGTTGCTTACGAAATTGTTCAACCCAACTTTGGAATACTTGTAAGTCTCTAGTAACATTTCTAGTACTTTCACTCTTCAACTTTTCTAAAGTAGCTTCTTCTATCTATTTTTTATTAGCAACAGAGAAACCTTAATGAAACCATTTTGTTCAATTTGGATACATGATGTGCATTGAATAGGGACACAAATATAAATGTGAAGGCCAAAACATGCCCATCCAAAAAATCAAACCTAGAAAACTACTTGTGCATGTCAAATTTGTAGCATTCATTGCATAATCTAAGTATGAGCATAATTGAATTTTAGAGCTAATTTACTTTGATCTATATCTTTCTCAAATTATTTTGCCTTGCTAGACTTGTAATTTGATAGCCACATCATTTACTTGAATGTATACTTGAGCTGTAAACTAATTTGGCATTAAATGCAATAAATTATAAAATATGAATGGCAAAAGGTAGACTAAGCTATTTCATACTCAATTTTGGTAGTCACTGTGTGTGGGAAAGTGTCTCAACAAGGCATGGATCTTTTTGTCCTTGACTCTATATTTGATGAATTGGAAATGGCTTGGGTATTGCAAGACAATCCCTTATTCTAATTTTTCTTTTCATTTTTTAATTGGATACAACTTCAATCGATATACCATACAAGACCCTATTTGTACCACTATTTGGCTACCATGTACCACTAGAGAACATTTGAAAGTTTGAAATGCACACTACCAATATACAGTGGCACAAATAAGGCAACTTCTAACTTATGCCACAAGTAGGATTTCCTAACTTATGACAAAAGCATCTAATGTAGCAAACTTTATTGCATTAACCCCTTAAAGAGTTGCCCTCCCAAAGAGTTGGCGTATGTTGTCCATAGATTGAATTTATTTGATGTCTCAAAAAACTCAAAAATTCCCAAAAAATTCTCAATTGACCAATAGTATGCTTGTAACTTGGTCTAAAAGTTACAACTTGAATGGGATTCATGTGCTACTCAATTTCCCCTTACAATGAGAAAGAGCATATAGAAAACAACATCATCCTCAATGAGTTAAAGAAAACTATGATAGAGGCAATGAAGTGGAAATGAAGCATGTCATTAGTCAATTAGAGGAGGTGGCTATCATCCAGAAAAAAAATTCAATCCATATTTTCATTTAGAATAGCAATCAAGAAGGCTTGTATTCTTCCACTGCACACTATTGCTTCGAAGTCCATGAAATGGGAGAAAAGAATTTTTCATACCATTGGATGAATATTGGCATGCCCAGCAGAAGTGATGTTTTGCCTGCCTCAGTTGTAGTGTGGTAAAGCCTCGAGACAGTAAGCCCCTAGTACAATATCCTGTCCATGTATATATCTAAGGATTTTATGATTTTCATGATGAAAGACTTTCGGTCTATCCTGTACCTGAGGCCAAAAATAAGAAAGTCATCAGAAACTTTTTAATTACAATGCATCTGCTGGCAGAACAGAGATGAACTCGAAGACCCAACACCTAACCGCCAAAACCGGTTGCTTCCTTATCTATAAGATTCGAAATAAATCATTTAAGAAATTTCAAGGAATACAATAAAAATGTATCAAAAGAAAGAAGATATTATATAGTATTAAATGATAAAAATAGGTCTTGAAAATTACTATAGTTGACTGCTGTATTACTGTACCATACCCGTAAGTCAGTTTCGACACGCGTAGTTTAATTTTGAAAATTTAAACTGTCCAAAATGTCATTATTTAATTTTCAAACTGTCGGAAAAATTTACAACTCTAGCATTAAAACTTTAGAAAAAATTTCTTTGTTTTTCAGATATTGGTCTACAAATTTCACAAACTTTAGACATGCTTCAAATTTTGCTTAATTATTACGAAACCGACCCCGACCGACGTAAGGTAGCTTCCAAAGTGGACTCTCCATTTCTTACGTTTGGGTGTTTCGGGGCTAACCAAGCTTACACAAACACAAGT
Organism: Climacium dendroides; assembly: GCA_950106755.1. Taxonomy (NCBI): domain Eukaryota; kingdom Viridiplantae; phylum Streptophyta; class Bryopsida; order Hypnales; family Climaciaceae; genus Climacium; species Climacium dendroides. Next base: position 13,895,319 of record OX467092.1, read on the forward strand.
GGGATAATCAGAATGAGAGATGAAGTGCTTACTTGATAGCGGCCTTCCACCTTGGGCTCCTTCCTTCTCCTTCCTTATCTGCGTATGAACAAAGCACTAGTAAGTGTGACCATCTGATCAGTTGAATAGTCCCCTGTGTCTGCCTTTATCAAAGGAACCGATGCAAGATGCTTTACAAACCCACATTAAAGTCTTCTTGAGCAGGCAAACAGCATGTTCAAAAAAGTTCAAATTCACCATAAACTATAGCAACCATCAGTTACACCAACCATTCAATGTCATCCATAATGTAATGTAGAACAAAATAATAAGTCATAGAGAGAATTTTTTTTTTGTGTTACATGGCACACATTAGGACCACCATCAAAAAGTCTTTGAGTGAATAGTCACTCAATCAACAGGTGGCCAACATGAGGTCAAAAGCTTAGTGATGCTTACACCAGTACGAGGTGTTTGAATTAATATATATTAAACATGCAAAATCGTGCATCATACACTATTATAAGAAACAGTGCAGTAGGGACATACCGAGTATTCTGATGTCTTCTTCTAAAGTAGTGGGGAAACCATCAAGGATCTGCTGGCACTCGTGTTGAATGTCACATGCAGACCGCATTTCTGTGCTAGGAATGTAAGGCAAGTCCTTGTCTACCCAAGTAGGCAGTGTGCGAGCTGCTGCAAGTACTGCACCATCCAGAAACGAGTCTTCTTTCTCAGAGGTCCCTGCAAGCAAACATCAGTTTTCAAATTATAAAGTAGAGGATTCGGGAAATCTCGCACAGTGCGTACATATTGATTTTGAGAATGTACAGTATCGTAACATCAGAATTTCGTGCTGGTTTTAGGTCATCTATCCAAAAAAAATGAAACCTTTGTAACTTTTGCACACAGTATCCACATTAGGCAAACTTCGGTGCATAATAATCCCCTAACAACACTGTCAAACCTGTTGGTCAGGTAGGTCTGCGATACATACCATTGTAGAAGTATTCGTCTTCCAATCCCGTAATTTGGAAGGCGGATAAGAACGAATCCAGATGTATTCTCGAGTTGCCTGAAAATTTCAGAATGTCCCAAGGATTCTACAAGACCCGAAATAGGACTCATCAGAAGCGCTTTACATTCTACAATACTATCTAACAGTTTATCAAAGGGTCACATGTGAGGTCAATATGACAGGCTACTCTAAGTACAGGGGTATACAGAACATTTTCAAAATTTTCTTGCAAGTACATATCAATATCGCTACAAACAATACATCACTCCGATAATGCTGAAGGCACCACTCTTAATACAAAGATGCACAACAGCAGATCGAAAGTTAAGAAATTTCAAAATGCAGTTCTTACAGCGGGAGTGGAGAAGCCATAACGTTCCATAAATTTCGTATTACAGCTCTGCTCCATATAGTCGAACGTCATCTACATAGAACCACACAAACTGATGAGTCCTGTACACAAATTTCAAAAGATCAACTTGGGAACCCTTCTTTCCAAGCAAACATCAATTAGGGAAATCACGGCACAATATAGGTTACATAAATAAGCTCCCTGTCACAAGTTGTCTTTTCGGGACAAACAAATCAACTTAAGTTCTTGAATTTAGTACATGGCTGAAAACCACCTAGCAGTTGGGTAAAGGGCAACATCTCATGATAACAAAGCATACCTCTTGTCCTTCCTTAATCTCCTGACCAGAATTAATAATCACTTCCAACATGCGATCCTTCCTTCGAAATCGACAAGAACAAGTTGGCTGCACTGAGTGGTTGAACATGTCTGCAAACAGTGAAGTCAACCTGAATATCCAAAATCTAGACAGCAGAGAGTAGCGTCATGTAAACCCACCAACCAACATAAAAGGCTCGAATTGAGCAATAACAAATAACTGGGTCAGTAATAAAAAAACGAAGAGGAGTATGAACGTGTAACAAAACTGGGCAGAAACCGTGTTTTGGCATTCTATTAACCCAAAAGTGCCCAAATCGGAAAAATTGTACATTCCAGGTGAAACAAACCATTTAGGAAACTTAAAGGAGTGTAAGAAAATACTTAAAGGAGTGTACCAATAGAAAGAAGTAACCATGCCTTACAATTTTCAAGAATAAAATATGCTTTCAAAGTCTCTGTAATTGACTATTAGCTTCCAAAAAGTACTTCTATTTTAGCTCGGACACTTGAAAGTAAGCTAAAGCATCCCTTTAGAGGATCGAGAATATGATGGTAGATTTCCAGGTGTCGAAGGACTGACCAGCATAGGGAATAAGCATGTTAGCGTCTTGGACAGTAGCACCTATGTTCATAGACATTGTAAAGCCACGAGACAAGGCCATTGCAAGAGCCCATCGAAACCGCCCAGGCTCCCGCGCCAACCTCCTCAACTTCAACACAGAATCTGCCGGCTGCAGCACACAATGCCTTCAATTTTCCAAGCATCACTACATCACAGCACTGAAATCATGAAAGATCCCTTTGAGACAAGTTCCAGACAAATCACCCGATTTGCCCTGAAATCATGAGTTCGGATCAGAATGGGAGATGTCAGAGCTTGCCCGCAGGAGGAAGCGATTCCAGAATCGCATTCCAAGGCCCTACAATGCGGCTAGAACTTTGGAGAAAGAAGAATAGCGTTGCGCACAATCTGGTAATACACCTGCAAATCGAGGAGCAAGAGTCGCAAGGTCTGACCCCTTCTATTTAGATCCAAACCGAAGGTAATACTTTGCGATTATAATATTAATAAATTTGAACATTTCCCAAGTATACTGGTAGAAGATGAATACCCAATACTTCTGCCAAGTGTGTTCTGCTCGCTGTTGTGAATCTCTTATTCGCTCAGCCAGTTCTGAATCTTGAAGCTCGAATAACTCTTCCTGTGACATTAACAAGGATGCGGTACCCTTTAAAGAACAATGTCAACCTGACAAGCAAACCAAGATCTATGAAAATGCATAGGCTTTTGCATATAAATTTCCATCTTAACAAACACTAACAGATGTCGAGATCATGATATACATTTAAAACCACTGATATCCAAGGGACCAAAATTGGACACTACAAATAGAAGATGCCTTCGAAACAATTTATTCTTACCTCAGAGGCCAACAGCAAACTCGTGCTATCATCAACGCCAGGAAGATAATCACCATACAATTGCCAAAAGTTGTCGTTGGTATCGAGAGCCAACAGAAGCAGGCTAGCTAGGCGTATGTCCCAGTCCGTCTGCGTGTAACGAGTACAGAGATTGAGATGGAGCCATTACATTTCACAACCCTCAACGGAAACCAGGCCCTTGCAAAAGACCGACACTTCAAGAAAACAATTGTAGACTACACTTGACAGTCTTACTGAGGATTTTAAAAACAGAAAGTACGCATCCCATAAGAGCTCATTATAGTAGGTTTGCAGGCACGACGATTTTAGTTTTACTGTACATAATGTGCTTGGCAATCTACCTCAGGGTTGGTGGAATTAATGATGTCAAAAATCGGATGACCCATGGGTACAATGTCAGGAAAGAACATCCACGGCTTCTTTGTGCTCACTGTCACCATAAGCTCCATGGGAACTTCCATAATTACCTGTGTAAAAAGTGAATCAATAACTAGAAAAATTAGCAGCATGAATAATGTGCCTTGAATGTGCCTTGACTATTCATATGCACATTCCATAAAGCAACGAATGGTTGCAGCCTCACAGTTCCACCTCACAATTGCATGCAAGTAGAAACTACAGTGCATATGCTTAACTTGTACTTTGCAAAGCACCAAAGAATATACAGCTCCACAGTAGAAGAAACGCCATCTAACCCAAACCCTTCCAATTGTAATGAGACTAGGTTTTCTAGAACACCTGGGGTTCTCCGCTAGTGCCTCCTCTAGAACGTTCGTAGTCATTGCAAACATTCCTATAGCAACAAGTTCGTTATTGTTACATCTTTACAAATGGAGGTACGATTACAAGTTTGCTATTGAAGTTATGTTCATCTGTCCCATTCACTATTTAAGTGAACTCAATAAAAGCTTCAAGAATCAGATCCATGACAACCAAAAAGAGAGATCTGAGAGTGACCAGAAAGCATGCATACCCTTGGCTTCTGAAGGAAAGGAAGGTCTTTCGCCGAATAAACGCCGATTCCATCCGGTCCCTCTCTGAACTCAATGCCATAAGCGCGCACATGCCGAATGTACCCCATTCTATAGAAATCCGGTTCAACCAACTCCAACTACATGAACGCAAAAGTTGGCTTTAGGCCAGACACCAATTCCAAACACTCAAACTTCTTTATTATGACCTTCTCTATACGGCGTTTTAAAATATCATGCACACTTGCCACGCTATTCTTGACTGATGCACACTACTCACGCATTGTGTTCCCAGTTTTAAAATTTGGGATCCCAGCTCGTAAGAATAAAGAGGATTGAGTGCACTTTCCAACCCGAAAAAAAGTTGCGCAAAAGAAATTAAAGAACAAATCATGAATTCGCACGGCAGGATAAACTTCGTTCATTTGCAAGATTTGATCGATTCAATTTAGGGTTAGGGTTTAGGGTTTAAGCGACAAGCAACAGAGTAAGTCCAAATTGACAGGAGAACAACTCCTGTAGCAAGAATGTTTGAGTACCTAAAGCAGCTTGTAATTTCGCAGACTAATAAACTAACCATTCGAATTGCGGCGAGGAAACGAACCTCATCTTCCTCTTCCGCGGCAGTTTGCGGTTGCAACACACTGCCTGCAACCGCGGCCATCAGGGAGCCCGACCCTCGACCCTTCTTATACTTGCAATTAGCGCCATCTGCCAGGAATGTTGCAACACGAGCTGAAGACTGCAAGCCGAAGTCGCGCCGGAGAGGTCCAACCACTGAATTTTGACACGCGACGACATCTTGGCCTCCGCAAAACTGCGATTTGAGGCTCGTGGAGCAACAAGCGGCACTGCTTCCCAGGCAAAGTCCTTGCATTGCAAACGGAGTCAGTGCCACTCCGATTCGACAATCACTGAGCTCCAATGACTGCCACCACTGAGCTCAAAATCACTTGCACGCAGGAATCCTTATCTATTCCGAAAAACTTCGACGCTGCACACATAGTGTAAAATCCACTTGCGAGAATGGATTTTGCACAAACTACGACAGAAATTCTATTCCAGTCATGAAGATTGAAGAAGAGCAATTCCACGAGGTGGGCTTGATCGTGATGCGGATTGGAAATGGCTCACCTGCGGCCCTACAAAGCACAAAGCAGAAGAGTCCAGGTCTTTCCTATGACCGTGGTTTGGGTTCAACCGGAGAGTGGATAAGGTGCTGGAATTTTGAAAATGTTTGGTAACAACTCATAAAAACATAATACCTCTGACAAAGGTACAGGTTGTATAAAAACATTTGTTTTCAGTTGGTTTGGCATTGATTCAGTATAAGTGGGTTATTTTGAAGTTATTGGTTGTTCAGACTTAGGAAATAATCTTTTATAGTCTGCACAACAACTAAGGTAGAGCTATCCAGTACCACACAGATTTGCTATCTAGGTAATTTTTAGAAGTTATTTGTCAGCTTTCATATTTTTCAGAGATTGAATTGTTTGAGAGAAGTCAATTGCAAAAAGAATGAAGACATTCCAATAAGAATTGAATTTTTTTTTTTTAATTTTCAAAGCTGAAATGTTCAACTATGAGTAGACCCTTGTTGAAGCATGACCAAACCATTGTTGAAGCATGGTTTGATGTGTCCGCTCCCCAAGTACATTGCCATCATGATGAAGAATTAATAAGATTGTGGTAATAGATATGTCAAGTGACGGAAATGGGAGGAATCTGTAGGTGGTGGAATTGGGTAATTGGTGGTACTGGGCAGTTCCAACCTACTGCTGCATTTCTTCTCCACAATCCTCATACAAAAAATTCATCTATGCCATGGAGAAGAATGTAAGTGTCAATACCATTGGCACTTCACCATTTGCCACAAACAAATATGTTTGATAGCAATTTGAAGTGAACATTTCATTGACAATTGTGAGAATATTAAGTGGGGATTTATAACGAAATTCATTGTCCATCATAAACTTTCAAAAGGTATGCGATAATTTGAAGATGAGAGCTTGAGCACTCATTGTCAAAAAATCTGAAATTGCATTTGGAGTAGAATTTTAGACCTCATTTAGGCATAGAAAAGTACTTTTTTTCAAAAAACATTGAACTAAGAGAAGTTGGAGAGCCAAGTTAAATTGAATTTTCAAAAAAAATTTTGTAATTTTAAGCCTTTAATCAAAAGATATGAACAAATTTTAGAGAAGGGTGTTTAAAAATGTCAAGGAAAATGTTCCTTCTAACCCCTCTCTCAAATTTGTTCATAACTTTTGACTAGAGGCTTTAAATATCAAATAGATTTTTGGAGATGAATGTTAACTTGATTTCCCAACTTTTCTTAGTCCAATTTTTTTTGAATCATTCTTCTATGCTTAAATAAGGTTTGAAATTTTACTTCAAACACAATTCTTGCATTTGACTTAACTATGAGCAGTTGACCTCTTATTAATTTTCATTTACATATCCCACATGGATTGTTTTATTTCCTACCACCCCTCCTATATATTAAGAGCTTTTTTTTCTAACAAAATCCGAAGTTGTGAGTGGCCAATGAAAATCTGCCATCAATATCTTGTAATGAGTAGTAGTTGTTCTTAGTTGATTAATTAACAGTGCTTCTCACAATCTAAAATCTATGTGCTATGTAACATTTTTTGGAATTCACGTAACTAAGGTAAGATAGCCCATTGTAGTCAAATGACCCATGACCTAAGAAATGATCCATTGTAGGGGGTTTTCAAGATGTGGAATGTGGGCCACAATGCATGTCTTATATGACAGCAATGGAGTGAACACTGACCTCATTAGGAACTTTTGAGTTTTCAATGTGAAGTTCATTGTAAAAATTGACTTTTTTGGCCTTCTGTAATAGAAAATATTTTGATTGCATTAGGTAGTGAGTTGAGCATTATAGATTCAGATTTTGTTGGTCTTAAGGTAGTCTACAGACTCTTTTGGGTTGAATGCTTTAGAAATTCCTAGCGAATTTATACTTTGTCAAAAAAAATTAATTTTAATTGCACTTGTCGTTTCTCACACTTGTACTAATGTAAGGAAAAAATTGAAAAATTTCAGCAACAAGATGATGCCAAACTCCTCATTCTGACGACAATGGGCCGGTTTACCTTATATGAACAGTGTCTTCATTTATTGACTTGACCACTGTTCTTTTCCCTTGCTAGCTCAACGTCCATGTAGGATCGGCATTTGCTAAAGAGCAGAAGTGCAAACACACACAATTCTCTTTCAAACAGACCCCTAAAGACTCCGGCTTAATGCCAAGTGCAAAAGCGCCTTAACCCTTCATTGTGTAAGGTCCAAACATGCTTAAAAGCATCCTGTCTTTGCAAGTGTTAAAAGTCTAAATTTTAGTAAGGTATGATAATCTCAACTGTACAATCTTATTGTGTGCATGTTTTAGATGGTGTGGAACAAATTTGGGGTCATTTGACTGTAGAGATTGAAAGATTATAATGTTTTAGTGTTGGGAAAAGGTGTGAAATTTTCTTAAAAACACATTTGGAGGTGAAATTTGATTTCAAAACCTACTCAAATGAAAAAACTTCAAACTACCAAGTGATTCAAAACTAGAATATAAACACTTTGGTGAAAAAAATATCATTCAAATGATTCATTGTGTTTGCAAAATGGATTTGAAATGTTAAAAAACAGTGAAAAAAATTGAGAAAAATCACATCTATAGATGAACCTCCTACTAAAATGCTTCTCAATCACTCATAAATTATTGGATCAATATAAAATTTTAACCACACAAACTAGACTAGTATGCAAAACATTTACAACAAAATTTATTGAAAATGGACCATGTATGAAGAAGTTATGAGCCGCCAAAGTTCACTATAATGCAAAAATGTCTGGATTTTGAACTTCGAATTGCTCTCAAACATTCAAATATCTTGGATTGACATAAATTTTTTACCACAATAACTAGAACTTAAAAGAAACAAAACACAACAAATTTTTATTGAAAATGAACATTTGATGAAAAAGATACAAGCTCCCAAAGTTGCAGCCATGAGAATGCAGTGTGCTGAACTCAAATTGAACCTCTGACTCTTTGAATGGCTTTCACAAACTCAATTTGTCTTGGATTAATCTGAAAATTTTACCACACAAACTAGACTAGTATGCGCAACTTTTACAACAAGTCTTATTAAATTTGGACATTAGATGTAAAAGTTAGAGCATTTCAAATAGGACTGTTACAATGTGTGAGGACACTTTTTGGCCTGTTCGGCGATGAGGAAGGTAGGCAGTGAATAGGCAGGTAGTGACTGGCTCTAAGACTTTTGGGTGCATGATTGGGTGCATTGTGATAAATTGTGTCACAATGCGCCCCCCAAAAAATTTAATTATTATTTTTTAACAATCTTCTCCCTTTGGTTTATTTATTAATTAATATTTATTTATTTATTCTCTCCTTTCCCCCTCTATTTGTAATTTTGAGAAATCAATTTGTGGAACAATCAATATGGGACAATTCAATACTAAAATTGTATTTCATATCCGTATCCATATGATGTATCTATATTTGTATCCATCTCCAATATTCATACAATATATTGTATTTATATTCATATCTATATTTGATACCGTATTTTGGATTCCTATTTGGACGGCTCAAATTAAATCTCACAAAGATCAACAACTTGTGATTTTTTGAGAAATGGATGACATTTTGGAGGGGAAGCATTTAAAAAAAAAATCAACAGCCTTCAATTTTTTCAAGAGAGGGTGGGGAACTAATGCAAACCAGGAGGTGCAACCTCTTTTCAATGGATAGTCTACTCTTAGGAGTTGATTGCATATGAGGGGAAGCATAACTCCTCAGAAAAAAAATTTGGTAAATTTTCATAGGAAGAAAAATGGAATTGGTATCTAACCCAAGTTGTTTCATATTTTTTGGACCTTTTTGGAATTAGTTATGAGTTTTTGAAGTTGAAATTCACTTGTCCCTAAAAGCAACTGCCTCTTGAAATGTAATGTACACTATTGATACATTGAAGAAAGCAAAATGCACCTCTATTAGTGGTGGCTTTAAAGCAAGGTCACTTTTAGAGCACCCTACCTTACACTCATAGTTTGTCTTCAATTTTGGACCTTCTCTTCAATGACATTCTGGAATATCCTACATGGAGGTCAAATTTGGCATAAATTAATTCATTTTTTCATAAATGTGCCACATGTCATCTAGTGATTGGTACAAGATGATTTGGACTTCTCAAAATCTGACATGGGACTTCCATTCGGGCACTTGTTTGTTGAATTTGACACTTACATACAATATCATATGTACTTGCCATACTATCATTGTTTGTAGTACATATTTTACATTCAAATTACTTGACCTATGGTACGGGTTGTCTCTATAAAAAAACAAATTAGAAAAGTAGGGCAAACTTTTCATATTGTGTTTGAATTGGAAATGAAATTTCATGTTCTTCAGAGTTGAAATTGCTTTTGTTGAATTTGGTAATGCTTTCACTAAGTCTATTTGAGTAGGGAAAAAATTTATTTTGTAGTAGCAACTTTATTTTGTTGTTAAACCAAAGGTAATTGAAAAAACTCAAGTCCAATGTTAAAAATAGTTCTTTAGAAATTGAAAACTTGTCTCTTCCACTTTTTAAGAGTTGTAACCGAAATTTCTCCCAAAATTCATTTTTTTAATTCTAACCTTCATGATTGCATTCCTATGCAATATTCAAAAAATATATTGCTTCATATGATTTGTTTGATCATTTTTAGATGTAACATGGAAATTCTCTCTTGGAATGTATCCTGAGGCACAAAGCACAAACTCAAATTACTAGTGAAAAAATTCCTTATCAAGCATGGTGACCATGTCCCAACATTATCCAATAAGTGAGGAGTTATTTTGTAACCCCATGGCAACATGTCTTTATGTTGAATTGAAAAATCCAATTATTATTTTGACATAACATTAAAAATATCATTATAGGTCATCTCTAGTTTTTTATATTGAGGGTTTCTTTTGATTTCTTATAAGAGAGTGAATTTAATAATCATCACTATTTAAGGCTAGTTGGACTAGACAAATTATACTTTGTATATTTTTAATCTATTTAATCTTTGGAGGTATACAATATGAGATATAAAGATTTAAAATTGACCATGAGTTCATTCAACTAAAGTAACCCAAATATACATTCAATTTCAAAAACCTCCTAAGGTATATATTGGAGTTTTTTATTATCTATCTTATGACCAAAAGATAAAGATTGAATAAAATTGAGCACACAAATCAACACGCACAACTTTATTGTAGAGTTTTGGTTAATATTCACCTTGTCAATACAATTATCCAACCAAATTTGTCAATTTCAATGAACAAGATTATTAACTTCATAGTCATATTTTAAAATTAGTCCACTCAATATTTTTGACAAAAGAGTTGTAGTCAGACTTAACTCTTATATAGTTAAAAAAGGTTGGTTGTGACTTTATAGATTAGCCTTCAAAAATACAAACCTATCATTGAAATAATTACCAAACATTAGAAAATTTATGAGGCTTTAGAAGACCATGAGTTCTTAGATTGTGGGGGTTGTAGGAATAAAGCCACATTAGCAATATAACATGGTCAAGAGATTGCCAAGTTAGACAATAATATTTAATTAATATTTAATTATTTTTAAAATAAAAATATTTTGAATTTTTTAGTATTTTTTGAAAATTAAATTTCATTATTATTTTTATTATCTAATCATCTAACAGTGCTACAATGGTTTACAAAAAGGGGAACAATCCTAAAGTAGTCTTCTAAAGGCCTCAAATCTCCTTTAATGAATCACCATAATCATGGATGAATGGGTGCATTCTTTGTTTCTATTCACAATTTCTTAAAAGTCATTTATTGAACATTTTGAGTCCTCACAATCTTATTTATTAAGCAGCCCCAATGATCATCCAATGGTGAATTGTATCTATGTATCTTAGTTTTATATAAATCCTTTCATATTTGTAAATAATTCATCTCAATTGTGGGATGTTAAAAGAACTCTCTTCCTCTTAATCTCTAAAGATTCAAAGTCATGGAATGATTTTTTTAGGATTTGGGGTAAGTTCCTTTGATGTAAATTTTTTCATAAATTTGTATATGGTAAAGAAATGTATTAGCTTTGTGGGAATATAATTTTTATTTCAATGTGTACCTAGGAGGAAAAGTTATGCATGAAAGAAACTAGGCAACAACAAAATCATGCAAAAACTAAAATTTATTATTTTTAAATTTGTATAGAATATATTTATGTATATATAATAAGATTTTTTCATTCCATGTGGATTAGTAATATAAAAGTTATAAATAATCGTGTTGTACAAGCAATCAAGGCATTTTTTAGAGAAAATAATTTATAGGATTCATTTTTTTAACTTAATTTTTATAAACAAAAAGGACCACAATGTAGGGTACTTGCTACGACAATATCAGGTTGACATGATCTGATTCCATTTAAGAACTACTAATGATTTAATTTTCCTTCCATTTCATACTTATATTTATTTGATAATTTTTCTAAGAATGATAAATATTTAATTTGGAGGGGAATTTTTTTCAACTCAACCATGCACCATAAAGAATTAAATCTCAAAACTCCATAGTACAAAAAGTCAAGTAAAAGGATTTCAAAACTGCTTGAAAACCTAATATAATAACCTATAAAAAAAATTGTTTATTTTCATTTTACATCTTTGCACTAGAAATTTTAGTTTTGAAGTGTTTTTCTAGTGAAACATAGTCATGAATCTTTAAAAGTCAAGAGTGTAGCCATAAGTTCTTAGTGACTTCATTTTTGGAAAGTGGACTTACTATAGTGAGACAATGTGCAAAATAAAAATGCATAAACCTCAATTCTTGATGAAAGTTGTTGTGTATCCCATTCTTGTCATTGTCATACCTCATTGTTTTTGCATTTCACTATAAAGCTACAACTTGGTCTAGAAAGGTCGGTGTAGCAAGGTAGGAAGTACACTCTTTAGTGACTCCCTCTTCAAAGACATTCTCAAATATCCTATACATTTGCTACTCTATCATTGTTTGTAGCATATTTGTCTCACTTTCAAAACTATAGTATTGAACCATAGTATGATTGTCTTCAAAGCAATCAAATTAAGGTAGACAAACCCAATATTGCCCCTAGCCCAATTGTTGGCCATGTTGCATCTCAACTTCTACAGTCCCATGGCCTTTTTCCATAAAAAATGAGTCAAAATTACCATTTCTATTGCAAAGAGCAAAAAAAAATTTAATTGTTTTATTTTTGCATATTTAATTATAGGATCTTGCACATCTAATGTGTGGAAAAAATTTCAAAAACTTTGACATTGTAGATTGCAAGACATTTGCATTTAAAGTGAAGAAAACAAGGTTTTTTATACCTTGCTAAATTAAATTCTTTGACTTTAAATCTTTTTAACCTAAAAATTTTTGTACTAATAATTTTGATTTTCTAATTTTTTATATTAAAGAATTGAATTGAAAATTTAAAAAATATTCAACCCAAAAACACTTAATTTTCACTCATTAAAAAATTGTTAAGTAAAAATAGGTTATAGATTGAAGGAAAAACTAAACCGTGAATAGTTCTACAATGGAATTGAAACACAATAATCCCAATAGTGAAATTGTTCTAGCAGGAAAACACAACCATATCTAACCAAAAAAAATTTAAATAAACAAAATTGCATTAAAAAAAAAATTTATAAGCTATTTTTTCAAGAAGATGCTTAGAGTCTACAAAAAACAAGATTGTTCATAAATTTTGCATCACTAGTCCAAAAAGAATGAATCAAAGCTTCAAATGTAGATAAAAATATAATCTTTAAGAAAATAAATTTTAAATTTTAAAAAATTCAATTTTTTATGATTTTTTGGGGATGCCCTTTGAGCTACTTTTTGGACTTGGGATGGCATAATTTTTGCTCCTAGACACCAATTTCAAAAAATTATATTCCCCCAAAGCTAATTTGATCTCCTATATTCAAAAAAGGTTTTAAGAAATCATGTCAAGAATTGAAATCACATAAGCCTACTTGAAATTCTAAGAGTCCCTTGTAGGGATTGTGGACCTCTAGGAATTTTAGGTAGGTGAAAATTAGAAAAGGTTTGCATTAATGGAGAATTTTGTTAAAAAGGAGATATTCCATAAGCCACTTTTAGATTGCTAAACCGCAAAGTGCCCCCTAGAATTGGTATAGATTTCAAGCATCTAGGATTGGTATAGATTTTAGACCACATGGTCTAAACCATAAAAGTGCCATCTAAGACTTGTATAGATTTTAGGCTAAATTGCAAAAGTGCCATTTAGGATTGGTATAAGTTTTAGACCTTGCAATCAAAACTATAAAAGTACCAAAGTTGAGGAGTGACTACTATTTTAACAAAATTGCCCATATCATGATAACTTCAATGTTGAATTGGGATTCAAAAGTTTGAATTAGGTTGAAAATTACGTTTTTGTAGCTTTTGTAAATATGACCATATAATTTTTATATCACAGAAATGAATTCATTTATCAATCCACAATCTTGAAGGACACTTTGGAATTGACATTGCAGCCATCTAGGAAGTAAAGAGAGCCATGGTATATTTAAATAGATGAGTATAGTTCCTCCTAAGGACAACAAATAGAAACTCTATGTTTTTACTTAGAACACCTACAATGTGTCTTTTTTCTTCAAAATTGAATTGACCATAATATTGGGGGTGGGGTGTTCCATCCCTCACTTTTACTTGCTAAATAAATAGTTTATTGCTTACATTGAAAGAAATGACATGTGAAAACTTTTAAAGTTGACATTTGGACCTCAAGTAAATCACAAGCTAATTAGTACAATTGAATGCAATGAATCACTACTCATTGCTTACTATATTGATTTATCCTATTAAAGAAGGTGCAAAATTAGTGTCACTATAGAATTTTATTTTTGTTGAAATTTATACTAAATATATTTAGCCTATAGTAACTTAATTATTTTACACATAATGTGAACTTGGAAAATTAGTGTCATATACACTAATATGACAATCAACCTAGCTCTTCATTCAAAAAAGATTATTTTTTCATAGTACATGCCAAAAAGAGCATTAGTTGCAAATCAAACAATTATTATGTACAAAATTTATTTATTTGATCAAATTTGAAAAAAGTTTAAAGATTTGATCATCAAACATCATTAATTTTCTATAATAATAAATTTTTCAATGATCTTGCATACTATGTGTTAAATTCTCTATTGAAAAAATCAAGCAATAGAAATTTAAATGTGTGGTGCACTTATCCAAAGTCACTTTTTTTTGTCTATATTTATAAAAATGTTAGAATTTTTTTTCTTGGAAATACTAGTCAAAGATGGGCATTGACTACAAAATAAATTGCATGGGCCACTAGGAGTTTTTGCACAAAAGCTATGACCAAATATCAACCCCTACGAAAACTCTCCCAATATTCAACTATATGTAAACTTCCCTAATTTCATTATCTTTGTCTTCATAAAATGTATCTATCAATTTGAGTGTTGGGTTTTGAATTACAATTTGAACTTGTAGATTTTGAATTGAAAAGTTTAATAAAAATTTGAATAGTGAATTTGAGGTTGTCTATGCCAAGGAAGAGGGTAGAAGCTCATTAGTGATTGATCCTTTGAACAAGCTACATGATGCCCATTTGAGAAAGCTTTTCATGTAAACATAAATATAATGTATGGAAAAAAATTTCAATTTTTTTTTCAATTTTTTTTTCAATTTTTCTTATGTGACAAACTATTTTAAGGGCTTAGTGTAGCATAACTTTTTCTCTTGGGTACTAATTGAAATAAAAATTCTATTTCCACAAAGCAAATTTTTTTTTCTTTTAATTTCAAAAAATCATGTCAAAAGGTCACACAAGCTTGGTACCCCAAATTCCAAGAGTCCTCAAGGGGATGTCATTATTTTGGACAAAACATTTACTTACACAATTTCAAAATTGTCATACTATTTGAATTTCTTATAAAACATTATGACTTTAAAGGTTAATAACACCTATAAGAGATGGATTTCCTACTAGTAGAATAGGTTCGATGGGGGAAATCTAAAAATAGATGCTAATTTGTGGGAAAGGGGAATTTTTAATGAAATTGTATAGAAGAAGAAATATTTTTGAAATATACATATTTTTTTAATATATTTACCAAATTTTATTTTTTAGAAATAATTAAAATGATCGAAAGAGGGTGAGTGAGATGTTCTTTGCCCTTCACCTACACTATAGTATATATCTCATATAAAATCATAGTTCCTACAATCATATTCTTTCTATTCACATAAACTTTAAACCACCATATTCAAAGGAAACATTTGCACGTAATTAAAAACTTATCACACATTGTCATTATTTCATTATTCCTTGCCTTGGTCTTTGCCCCTAAATGCCGCATGGGACCAAAAGTGTCCTCATATAGTTTCAAGTCCAATTCAAAGTGCTATAACTTTTGCATCCAATCTTTGAATTTACTAAAATCTATTGAAAGATTTGCTCTCTCTTTTGAAGTTCTAATTTGTGTGGTAAAAAAAAAAATCCAAGATATATTGATTTTTTATACACCAATTGAAGTTCAAAGGTTCAATTTGAGTTGATCAAACTATATTTGATGGCTAAAATTTTGAGGGTTTGTATCTCCTTCATCCAATGTTTGTTTTCAATTAAATTTTGTTGGATTATGTTCCCTTTGAAATCTAGTTAATGCAATAAAATTTTCATATCAATCCAAGTTGTTTTGAATGTTTGGGAGAAATATAAAGTTCAAAACCACAACATTTTTGGATTACAATGAACTTCGGCAACTTGTTTCTTCTTCAAAAAGTGTCCATTTCCAATAAAACTTTTTGTAAAAGGTATGCATACTAGTCTAGTTTGTGTAGTTAAAGTTTCATATCAATCCAAGAAGTTATGAGTGACCAAGAATTATTTTAGTGAAGGAGGTTTCGGCCTTAGATGTGTTTTTTGTGCTATTTTTTGACATTTCAAAGTCATTTTGCAAACACAATGAATCAATTGAATGATATTTTCTCTCACCAATGTATTTTTATACTAGTTTTGAAACACTTTAAAGTTAAAGTTTTTTTCATCTGAGTGGGCTTTAGAAATCAAATTTCACCTCCAAATGAGTTGCTAGGAAAATTTTAGCATCCTTTTTCAACATTAAAACATTATAATTTTGCAATCTATGTGGCCAAATGATTCCAAATTTGATTTACTACATCTACAATACATTTACTACTAACAAGATTGTACGGTTGAGATTTATGTACCTTAGTAACATTTAGATTTGTGACACTTTAAAAATAATAATGTTTTTGAATCCCAAAAGGCCTTGGGCTTTTAAAGGTTAATGCTTGTTTTATTATGAGTGTCACTTTGTCTACAAGACCCACTTTCAAACAACCTCAATAGAATTCAATAGTAATTTGTACAACAATAACTTATAGAATTTTGTGTCTGCAGCATAGTGTTCCTTGACAAATCCAAATTTTTGTTTTGAGACAAGTTTTGAATTATGTGATTTGCAACCTCTATAATCTAAGATCCATATGAATAACTATCCCATATTCATTGTCAAGAAAAGACATGTAGGAGAAATATGTAGGCAAAGTCTGTAGTAAAAAAATCTCATATCTTTTCCATTCAAAAATTTCCCATATCTTAAAACATCTAAGGTCTTCAAATCTAATCTATAAATTTTGGAAATTTACTCAAATCAATTGAAATACATAGCATTAACCCCTTAGCGCTCCAATGTCCATTTTCTAAACAAAGAACATATTGAAACTCTAGTCATGACCAAATGAGGTCATTGATTTAAAGAACACAAAAATTTCAAAATATATTTCAAAAAATTTGGGTGTCGATAATACTTTGAAGTTAAATAAAACCTAATCAAGTTGCTATTTTTGGTTTTTTATATATTTTTTAAATTATTTTTGAAGTCTAATTTTAGCATCAAAAATCCAATTTTGAAAATGATTGATTATGACTTTTCTATTCATGATTTTGTGCAATGATATCAATTGCAATCTTGACTTTCCATAGTATTTAATGACTTTCCATAGTATTTAGAGCTCTTGGAAATGAGCCTCAAATACATTAGATCTTGGAGAAAAAATCACATTAGAAATTCATTTAAAGAAATTGTAGAGTAGATTTTTAAAATCCATAAATTGATTAGAGTTATGCATGTTAGGCCCTTTATCCTCATATTTTTTTGGTAACCAACTTTTTAAATTTGACATGTGAAAAGGGGGATTGAAACACCCTAAATCACTTTTGCAATTTTAGCACCTTTATGATCAAACATTACAATATTTCATCTAAGTAAATTTGTTGTGTTTTCTTTTTTTATGTGATCTCTAACATGTCTAGTTTGAATTTGTACAATTACAATTCAAAAAATATTGATACAACTTATCAAAATGTTGGCTTTTTGTTTAATTTTAGAGCAAATCCTTAGAAGCTCAAAAAAGACCTTGGGCATTTAGGGGTTAACTACAATTGAACTAGTAATTTTAAACTCCAATATTGAAACACATAGCATATACTTGAATTATTAATCCTTAATGACCCATGCATTCATTTTGGAATTTTTAGCCACGTTTTTAGCTGTCTTTGAACATCATTTTGGTAACATAATAGTTACTTTGTTTTCTTGTTTTTTTTTCCAAAGTACTTGGCAATTTTTAGAAAATTATATTAGAATTTGATATTGCTTTTGATTAAGATATTTTTATGAAGAAACATGTATAAAGTGTACAATATAATTATTGAATTGTTAGAAAAGTACTATTGTATTCTAGCCACCAATTTAGTGCATTAGGCTTTTTGCCCAAAGCCACAAAAAAAAGTATAGATTTTTTATGTTGATATTCTCCATTTTCTATCACCAATTACCCTATCTTGCAAAAAAGAATCAAATATCATCACCAATTATAGTGTACTTAAAATGCCTAATGTCAAATATGTGGCATGTTCTTGAATAGATTTATAAAATTTCATAGATTTTAGAAGACCTTAGATGTTTAAAAATATGAGATGTTTTTAAGCTATGGAGTCCCTTGTATTTATTTTTCCTACATGCCATTTTCTTGATAGTGAATATGAAATCATTGCTCACATGAGTTTTAGATTATAGAGGTTACAAACCACATAATTCAAAACATTGTCTCAAGACACAAGTTTGGATCTATCATAGAACACTACAATGCAAACACAAAACACTATAAGTTATTGTTATATGAATTACTATTGACTGACATTGAAGACGTTTGAAAGAAGGACTTGTTGACAATGTGGCACCTAAAATAAAACGAGCTTTAATTCATAACCCCCAAAGGACCAAGTGTCTATTCAATGTAAACAAGAAACCTTGGGTAGCTTCCAATAAAGTAATTTTTAGTCGGATGTTCATGAAACTTGGATACAATGAGTGAACACGTATCTCCTCGGTGAAAAACTAATTTTTTTCCAATCAAGTGCCCTAATCAAAAGTTATGCTATCTTAAACTTTTGGAGGAGCTCAAGCAATTTGAGAATCTTTTGCAAAAGCTCATCAATTTCTAAAATTTGGCATGTACATAACTAATAAAATGTGGCATACAATCATCCCAAGCAAAAAAATGTTAGTCCTCAAATCTCATTCTAAGAGGAGTCAAACTTTGTTAGCTATATTGGGGTGGTTTTATTAAAAAAACATTTTATTCTAACTTCAAGTCTTATTATCTTGCAATCTATGAAATCAAATTTCTTGAAATTTTTTCCACATGTTGTAAATGTTTGTCTCAAATAAAAAGTTTCCTCATTGCACAAGAAATCATCAAAAAAATGACTCATGTATTGCCAATCCACTTAATTCCCTTGCATTGTAGGGTGATTTAGTATTAGCTAAACATCCTAGTTGCTTCTAATTTTTTCATGAATGCAACCAGCATCATATAATTATGAATGATCAAAATCCTCATTTATGTGTAGAGAAAAAATTGTACTCTAAGAAGGCCCAAAGTTTGCTAACCCTATTTCATAGGAATAAAAACAAACTTTTTTTCTCACTTCAAATGTTATAATCTTTCAATTTGCACAGTTGAATGGGCTGAAATTTTCCCACACTTTGGACAAAAACTTTACTTTAGGTTTGTATGGTTGAAGTTTAAGAAAAAGTTTGAATTCTCATTTTTGAATAACATACCAAAAAATCATAGTTTTTGTTTATGTCTCCTTGAAAAGCCCCCTTGGTCCTTTAGGAATTAAATGACATTTTGTTCCTTAGAGGATAGTCCAAGAATTTGTTACAATGATTTCAGACGAGGCAAGTAGGAGAACTAGATTTGCAAACAAATGACAAATAGCAAACAACTCTATCTATAGTTCCATTGTAAATTGAACATTTGTCTTTTCTTGTGCAACCTTGCAAACAAGTGCTCCACCTTCACTTGAGCATCTTTTGATCCACAACACTCTCCGTATGGCAATGAAAATTTCAAAGTAGTGCAATGACATTCAATGCTTGGGGGAGGAGGGGAAAACAATGCAATTTTGGAGACAATCGTTCTAGGCAAGCTCCCACAATTCTTATTATTCTTTGGATAGAAGGCTTGAGGAGATTAAAATGTCCTTTAACCCTTAAACAACAAACCAATGACTGTAAAAATCATCTATTTTGATATAGTAGGAACCATTGGTCTAAAAAATCCAAAAGCACTCATTGAAAGTCTAAATATTGTAGAAGACCTCTTTTTTTCACACAAAATTTGGAAGATGAATAGTTGTACTTATGTCTCATATATTGATAGAAAGATTCTTTGTCATTCATGAGTTGACAAAAGGCTACAATGTCATTTATGGGTTAAACACCAATTGAAGGTGAGAAATAATGAAATTCCATATGGTTAATCTTTCACTTCCCAATTTGAATGGAATTTAAAGTTATAACCAATTATATAAATTAAAATCTATGAAATCTTGAAGTCCACATTCCACAAGTCTATAAATATAGCCTTCTAGACAATGAACGGGGAGTGCTGTCGGTTAGTTACAAGTGAGTCGGTAGATTTTGAAAATTTCCGAATGAGATTGAAATGCTTAGGAAGGGGTTCTGAATGAAAAATCAAGCATTTCGGAAATGGTCCGATTAGGAAAAAAAATACTGGCATTTAAGCAAGTTGCCCTAGGAGTATCGACGGCAAATTACCAATTTAAAGGCATTTTTTCCGGCAAAAAGCCGACTAGGCTTGCACTTTCTAGGAATTTTTTTGATACTATACAGTATACATAGTATGATAGTATTCTACTCTAGTATACTAGTACTCTACCAAGCAATATAATACCAAAATGACAAGCCACCAAACTAAAAAGATTGAATTACTGAAACTCTGGATTCTGGAAGTGTAACTTAATTTTAGTTGGCGGTGCCAGTGACTGCGTAAGTGCGTATTAACCCAAACCCCAAAGCCGTTGGTGGTGCAGCGTGGCACCTTCTGGGCCGTTGATGCCTGCCGTTTCTGGATGTGATCAACGGCTCCAGATTACCACTCGTCAGACGTCACTTCTCGTCACCTTGTCACTCTCAGTCTCTCACAGTCACCTCTCACGTAGCTAGGCTCTAGAGAATCCTAGTCTATGATCAAGTGCAAAAACTTACTGCAAAATCATCTTCCACAATTTGAACTTTCAAAGCCCCATAATCTCGTATTGAGCTCTTTTATGATTTGTGTGCAAGAAATTTTACGCATTTTGTAGGCACAACGATAGTGGGTGTTTTGTGCATATTGAGGTTCTGGGTTTTAAGGCATCTTGATCGCCAACTACCTATGTTGATTTGTTTCTTCCTGATTTTTTCGACACTCTGCCATCGCAAATTCGTGATTGACGTGCGCTCCAGCCGCTTCTAGGCTCATGCCTTCATATTTTCAGAAAACAAGTTTGGCGATATCTGAAACATAAGTTGCTGAATGGAGTTGTGGAGGCCTCGGGGGTGGTGCGATTCGTGTGTATATCAGGGTGTTGGACAATCGCGCTTGCAAATCTGGGGTCTTTCCATTGCAAAGAACGACGTGATCAGGTCGCCAGATCAGGGCCTCGCGGGTGAAAATGTGGGTCTTCAAGACTCAACATTGCGGATCGGGGCTTGCAAGTGGTGTTTTCGTGATTTCACAACGACACAACTTGATTGTTACGCGAGTCTCAATTAGGTACGTCCGCTTCTTTGTAATGTTGGAGGCAATTTTTCGGAAACCTCTAGTTTCCGAATTCCAATCCCATTTTTTTTTGCTGTCACTTGGTTATGTGCAGATGTCCTCCCGATTTGCTTGTGCTGAATTGCAATCCCATTTTGTTTTGCTGTCACTTGGCTATCTACAGTTGTGTATTAAACTTGCTTGTGCCATTGCTGTGAGTGTCTAATGCATGAGGTGTAATTCGTAGCAGGTTTTTGCAATGGCAAAGAGGCAGAAATCTATCAGGGATAGTTATTTTGCAAGCTCTCGTGAAATTGGATCTTCAGACTCTCCCTGCGACATTGGTGACAGCACATCGCTTGAGAGTCTAAGGACCAATCATTCAGTGCCTTCCCAAGCCGAATTAGCCCAGAATTTGTGGAAAGAGCTATTCAATTCCAGTGGCTGCATTTTGTTGCCTCAAATGGCAAACTGTTCTGCAAAGTCTGCCAGGAGAAAGGAGGTCGCTCAGTGTACGCCAAGGACGGTCGAAAAACTTCAAGGTAAGTGCATTTGTGGACCATTCTCGTTCAAATGAACATTGCAGACTTGCTTGGGCTTGCCACAGCGGGGAAAAACCCATGGAGAAAGCAATTTTGAGCAGACAACGCGCTTGCGACGAGGCCTTGCACACCCTATTCCAAGCAGCCTACTTCACAAGGAAGCAATCTCTCCCTTACTCCAAATTCCCTGCATTATGTAAATTGTTGGTTTCTGTAAAAGCTCCTATTACAACTACCATGTACCATGATGAAAAAGCATGTAGTGATCTTGTGTGGTGCTTCTCTGTAGTAATCCAGAAGAAAACAATTTGTAGGATTCGGAATTCTCCTTTTTTTGGCATTATGGTAGATGAATCTACCGATATAAGTGCAACGGGACATCTTGTTATGTTTTCAACAATTGTAGAGGAGGGTTTGCCTGTGACTGTTTTTGTGGGATTGTTGCAGCTAGATGGTGGTAAGAAGGACTCTGCCTCAATATTTGATGTTGTAGTATCTCAGCTGCGATTGTGGAATTTAGACCTGTGCAAGTTCGTGGACTTTGGGAGTGACGGAGCAAGTAGCATGGTGGGTAGCCAAACTGGTGTTTCAACACGACTCCACAATGAGGTTAATCCATTCCTTTTGGCTTGTCATTGTGTAGCTCATCGTACTAACCTTGCTGCCTTGGATGCTGCCAAAGTACCAAGCTGTAAAGTTCTTTCTAGTGAAATTGATGCCTTGATCAATTCAATTTCAGGGTTCTTCCATAAGTCAAGTAAGCAAAAGTATGCCCTTACAGCCTTGCAGGAAAAGTTCTTTGATTCCAAGAGAGTGATGAAGTGCTACCACAAAATATGGTGGTTGAGTAGGTGGCAGGCCATCACTGCTCTTTGTGATTCATTGGAATCTGTGTTGGTTTTCTTCCAGGAGTTTGATGAGAGTGATTCAGCTATTGCAAAGTCAGTTTTGGAGAAATTGGGTCAATTTAAGTATATTTATGTATTGTTCTTCTTGGCTGACATTCTTCACTCATTGGCCATGCTATCTAAAGTGTTTCAGCTGAAGTTTGTCGATGTCACAACTGTGGGCAGTATTGTACGTACGGAGATAGCTCAAATTTGCATGATGTTCATTGTTGATTCTTATGATTTGAATGCTGATGTCTTCAATGAATGTATTGGTTACCATGTTTTGCCTGATTATGGTCCTCACGGTGAGCACTTGAAGAAGCTGCAGGCTAAAGCGAAGGGATCTATGTCTCATAGCTTTTATATGATGCGGTCTAGGCTTGGAACCGACTTGGAGGAGGCACTGACTTTCCAAAAAAAATTGCAGAGGCTATTTGTTCTGCCCTTGATGCATGCTTTAGTGACAATGACTTGATTTCTTGCTTTAAGATTTTGAACCCGACTAATATGCCTTCTAAGTAGGTGGACTTGCAGAATTGGAGACTTTGTTGGGCCATTATGGAGTGGACTGCTCACATGCCGGCTTCAAACTCCCTCCGCTTGTGGACCAAGCAGCATGTAAGTGTAAATTTTTGGCCTTTAAGCTTCAATGCACTACGGAGTGGGGGGATAAGAATTTCAGAGATTTATAGAGCATGATAACTTGGAATCACGCCTTGCAAGCAAGGTATCTTAACCTCCTCATCCTTGCAGAGTTAGCTCGTGTGCAATGTGTTTCTACAGCTACATGTAAGCGTGCTTTCAGTGTACAGAATTTGATTAAGAGTAAAGTGAGGAAGAGGTTGGGAAGCAAAAATCTTGAGGCAATGTTGCAACTTGCTTTGGAAGGTCCAGATGAAGAGATACATGATATTATCACTAATGTTGTCCCGCTTGGGAAGAATGATAGTAAGTATCGGTTTTTGTATGCTAATCCCTCTTTTTACTTGAACTCACCAAATAGACCTAGTTTAAATGATGATTCTTATCCATCTGTTGCAATTGATACTAATGGTAGTGGTACACATTTTTCTTGACTTGTAGTACTAACAAGCCTCCGGAAAATACTTGGACCCTTTTTGGATCCTTGTATTTTCCGAAGGCTACATCCTTGGCCCTAAGATGGTAGGGGCTTTGTTAGGTTCAACTCCTGCCAAGGATTTTCTACGAAAAAAAATTTGAAGTGAACACTTTCACCAAAAAAATACTGTAACAAAAAAAATGTGTGGATTGGACGATTTGGGTGAATCCTTTGCTCTGCTACACGAGCCCTCGCAATCCACGAGGATTGTGGGGATCTGTCCCTCTTGGAGAGGCGGAGGAGGGGGTGGGATGCATCCTCTTAATACGATCTGGGCTACATCTTTGGCTGTCGTGTTTGGGCTGACTCGCGCTACATCAATCGGCGTGCTGCTCTTTGTGGGGTTGGATCCGGTGGGGGAAGATGTCTTTTTGGTGCTTGGGCAGTCCTTCACAAGGTGATCAGTGGCTTGGCACAGCTTGCACCTTATATGAAGGTTGCAGTTGTAGCGTCTGATCTTGTTTACTCTGTGCAAAACCCTAAATTTGACCTAATTAGAATGTCCCCCCACCTAAAATTGATCCCATGAACTCGAGGTAAATCAAGAAGAAAAAGCTAATCTAAAGTTGAGCTTACAATTGGAGATTGGTCTCAATTACCATGGATCGGTTGATCGCTTCTAGAGGGACTCGAGCAGCAAGAGGGGACTCCGAAGCAGCGCGACGACGTTATTCTATCGCAGCTGAGACTTGGTAGTATTCAGATCCTAGAGGTGAAGTTAAATTAAAACAACAGCAAGGGTCTGATTGGCCCCATGCGCACAAATTAATTAACTCCACCGCCCAAAAAGTTGTTGAAGATTGCGCCGCGCCTGGTCGCCAAAAGCTTCGCTAACCCTGGCTATGGCATCATCCTCTTACTCCAAGCTCCAGAAGGCACACCAGGACAGCATCAGTAGGATTAGTTTGATGTCGTTCTAACTTAATCCTCTGCCAACGTCCAACTCTTCCTCCTATTTCCAGCCTTTGGCTTTCCTGACCCCCCGAATTGCTCCTTGTTCTTCTAGGGAGAGGTAGTTCTTAACGCGATTACAAACTCGGAGGCTAGCTCCTATCTCCCGGATCAAGGATTCGGGTATTTTGATGGGATTGAGTCCGGCAAATGGGATTCACATTTGCCGAACTCATTTTTTACATTTGGAAAATTGGAAAATTGGAAAAAAATAATTGGCGGCTAATTGCCTAAATCCTTTAGGAAAGGGAGGCTGGATACTGATAAAATTTATGCCCTTCATGTTCACTTCCGGATAAAATTTGGAAAATCCAAGTCACCTTGGGAAGGCTCGGAAACTGTCCGTTTTTTCTGCAGAACTTCCCTGTGCTTCTAGATACCAATTTTCATACCAATTTTTATGCCTTTGCTGGTATAAATAAATATATCAATAAATTACCTTTATTGATACCATGAGCAAGTGCATCAGCATATTTTCCTGCTCAACAATGGTATGACCAGATCAACCTGCTATATAATAATAAGAAATTGCAATTTCAAAAAGTACAGGTGTCAGCAATCAATTGGCATAGAAACAGACAGGATCCTACTTTGGGTGGTTGGGGTGGTTGTGGTTGGTCTGTTTCTCTCTTTAGTGGTTGCCAGGCTCAGCTTTTACATCATCACTGCAGTTTGAAAAGAAAAGAAAAAACTGCCTAGAACCTCCATCATCCCTATGTGTACATCTCCAAAATCAATATGTACCCATGTGGAAGAATCAATTTCAGAACCTCCATGAAAAAAATCCAACTTTGACCTAGCATAACTTTTTCATACATCACCCAAATGTCATATTCTTTGGTGCGTTGGAACCTCCCTTCACTTGCCAACCACAAAAATCAATGAAAACATGACCCAAAAGTCTTGGGGTTTGAGGGTCTCCACAGTTTGAGGGTCTCCACCTTACTGTGTGGATCATATAAGGTATGACGGTCACAACCTACAGTCAAATATGGCACCTGCAAGTTAAAATACTTTACACTGAATACCAACAATCAATGTTTGCTTTCAATCTGCCAAGTGCCTCAAATAAAAACAACAATGTAAGCCACCTTACACACAGCTGAAAGTACAGGCACTTTGAAATCATTTTTTGGCACTGAAATCCTCTTTCCCTAAGAATCCAAAAGAACAAATGATGTATGTGGAAAAAAATGCTATCACATATTGATAAAATAAGTTCAATATATGGTAGTATGCTCTAGAAGCGAACATTTATGGGTTGGTCCACCTTTTATATAGGTTTTTGTGGATGAAAATATTTTTTTTATCATTTTTCAGAGAAAGGAAAAAAGATGCGGAATTTAGTGCAAGTGGTTTTGTATTTTTCCAAGCATTTTTGAATTACTTATAATTTTTTAAAGATTTGGGACATAGGTATCTTTTGTGACTATAGGTCTTCCAAAATCAATGCGCTTGCAACTTGTAAAGGGATGTGAGGAAATCAAAGACAATGATTGACTCTTGCAATAAAAAAATATTTTTTTCCTCAATTTATTCAATGGCTAAAGTGGTCCATTAAGTGGCTAAAATGGTTCAATGGCTAAAGTGGATTACTTCATCTCCATTCTCCAGCTAATAATAGAGGGAGTTTGAAGGAGAGGGGCAATTATAGAATAGACTACCTTGATAATAGAATTAATTGTAAAGTGAACCCCAGTTTGGGTGCTTCAAAGAGTTTTGTCTTGTTTTTCTCTCAAACTCCGACTCTTAGTCCTCCCTCACACTTTTATGATCAACTCAAATATCGTTCCATCTTCACAAAATAGTAAAATAAGGTTGTCCCACCATATAAATATTTTCAGTTATTGTATAAGAATGTACTACTTTTGAATTAGGTCTTGTTATAATTGGGAGTTGTGAACCTCTATGTATACAATTTTTAGAAATATTTCTTAACTTTGATGGCTTCTATAGTTTCTTCAAAACATTGAGCTTGACCACTCATTGTCAAAATGTCAAAATTATATTTCATGTACAATTTCAGACCTCATTTAATCATAGCAAAAGAACTTTTTTCAAAAAACTTTGATTTAGAAAAAGTTTTTTAAATAAATGTAGATTTCATTTCCAAAAATCCGTTTGAGATTTTAAGCCTCCAATCAAAAGTTATGAACAAAATTTTGAGAGGATGTTTGAAAATGTCAAAAAAAATGTCCCTTTCAATCCCTCTCTCAAATTTGTCCATAACTTTTAATTAGAGTCTCAAAATCTCTAACGGATTTTTGGAAATAAAATTTAAGTTGATTTTTTAACTTTTAAAATTAAATTATTTAAAAAAAACTACCTTGTTGTGCATAAATGAGTTTTGAAATTCTACTTCAAACACAATTCTTGCTTTTGATTTAACTATGAGCGGTTTAAGAAATTCAACTAATTTTAGTTTATATATCGCACATGGGTTGTTTCACCTCCTACCACCCTATGTGTTTATAAAGAACTTGTTTGTATTATTCAATGACTTAAATGTTTGGTTCTTTGAAGGTTTATTTTGAAGTTAAGAAACTCATTTCGCTACACTAAATAGTATATTTAGTGTTGGATTACATTTAGTGTAATTACCACCCTACTCCACACAACACTAAATCTCAACTTTGGAGGAATTAGTGTAGTGCTAAACTTGACTGCGCCGCCTCCATCTTCTGTTATTTCTTTCCCTAGCCTTCTCTACTTTTGGTGGCGGCAACTCCCTCTTTAATATGTTCTAACACTAAATATAAACCTTTTCAGATTTACCATAGATTACATTTAGTGTTAGAAATTAGATTTAATATTACTTATTTTAGTAGGATTAATAATATTTAGTGTCATGGTTTGTAAATAGTGTTGCTAACACTAAATATACTATTTAGTGTACTGACCCAGCCAATGTGTACTTGCAACCTCATAGACTCAGTTGAAATGTATTAAGTTTTCTGACACATTGTGACATGTGTCCTCTTAGCTATTGATGTGGGTGAAATATTCCACACCAATCTATCCAAAGGAAGGTCTGTGCTACTAAATGTTAAGTTATGTTTCTTACCATAAGGCAACCCAATTGTCAAGGCAACCTAATTTCACTATTTTTTTTGTTGCTCTTGAGTCGGTGAGTCAGTCAGCAGATAAGTACTTATTGTATGCATGCAGTGCCACATATATTTTACTTATTACTGTACTCAAATGAAACACAATTCATTCCAATGTGAGTGACCATTCATGACATTATATAATAAGTTTAAAGCAATTATGCAATGAGGATTCACATAACATGTCAGCAGGGTTCACATAACATTATTCATTATGGTAAAAGGCTTAGATTAAAAAAACTCTTTAGGCCAGAACTCAGAGGTAGAATATGTGTATTCTGAGTGGTAAATTAATTTTTAATTTTTTTTAATCTCCAATTTCAGTACATCTAAGGTAAAACATCCCATTGTGGTCAGAATGAGGAGTTTGACATCATCTTCTTGCTGAAATTTTTTCAATTTTTTTCCCACATTAATACAAGTGTGAGAAACAGGAAGTGCAATTGAAATTATATATTTTTTTTTGACAAAGTATGAATTTGCTAAGAATTTTTGAAGTGTTCAGCACATCATGGCCCAAAAGAGTCTGTGTCATGAATGGTCACATTGGAATGAATTGTGCAGACTTCAAAAAGTTATGTCATGGACAATCAACTCAAAATTGGGAAAGACCATGTAGCAAAAAGATCCACAAAATTTTGAAATTAATTTCTAAAAGAATCTTCTCACAGATTATATTTTTGTCTATTCAAAAAGATTTTGTTCATTCCATTTTAATTAGTAATGTGAAAGTTATAGAGCTTCTTGTTTTGTGGGCAATTTTAGACACTCAACTTGTAAAGAATTAGTCATTAGTTGATTTTGAGCTACATTAGAGGGACATTTTAGGCCTCTTCTCCATGCTAGGAACCAACCACTACTAGCCAGAATTTAAAAATTAAAAATAATAATGAATATATTAGAATCATTAAAATTAAAAATATTTTTTAATTAAATATTAATTAAATAATAACAATAATAATTTGATGTAGCAATCACTTTGCTACATCAGACTGTTGATGTGTTTGAATTCCCTTTCGTTCCCACAATCTAGGAATGTAAAGGAACTTGCAGTCTTCTAAAGAAGCTAAATCTCATCTAATGACTCTTTTATATTGAATTTTTTTTCATTGCATACATAGTTAAGCTACACTAAAATTGGTAAATAGTGTTGATTACACTAATTGTCAACAAATAACACTAATTGTGATTTGCAAGGTTAGTGTTAGACCATTATTTACCCATTCTAACACTATTTTAGCTCTATAGTAAAATTTGGTCATTTCAACATTTCTATGAGAGTGCATTTAGTGTTAGATGGGAACAAAATATAGAAGTTGGAATGGTGGGGAAAATAGTGTCGGGGGTAAAAAATAGGGAACAACACTAATTATCACCCAACAC
The DNA here is from genome assembly GCA_950106755.1 of Climacium dendroides. Taxonomy (NCBI): domain Eukaryota; kingdom Viridiplantae; phylum Streptophyta; class Bryopsida; order Hypnales; family Climaciaceae; genus Climacium; species Climacium dendroides. Next base: position 13,924,635 of record OX467092.1, read on the forward strand.
TATTTACCAATTTTAGTGTAGTTACTTGCATTTCAATTTTCAAAGATAATGGAAGTATTCAACATATCCTAAATCATCATATACTATTAGCATGTCAAAAAAATGACAACTACCCTAGCAATCAATAATTTTTTTAGAAAATTTATTCTTTGAAAGAATCAAGATTACAAGAGTTAATACAAAGTTGACTTTTCTCAACCAAGAATACAAAAATAACCACCAAAATACTAAAATCTCATGATATTATAGTAGAAATAGACCTAATGGATTAAAAATGGTGATTGCTTTATCCTATTGTAAAAATGTGGAATTTTATTAGATCATTTGCACGATAGATTGCAAGTTATAGGCATTCAATGTTCAATATAAAATTATAGTTTGTTTAATTATTTGCCCAATTGCGTATTTTACAACTCACCTTCCTTGTGACTACATTGCCCAAAATTTCCCAAAATTTTTAGGCCCCATAACTTTTGACTCAAGCCTCCGATTGGAAAAAAATTATATTTTCACACATGATCAAATCTTCACTAAAATTTCATTGTCACTTACTCAAGATTGACTTTATATAAACCTATTCAAGCATACAAAAGGCACCCAAAGAGATTATTGTCCTTAATTAATAAGGCCTGGTTTATACTAGGCATGGGACAAGATGGAAAAAAATTGGGCCCCAAAACTAGGCCCATCTAATGCTCAATTAAAAAAAAATATAAGATGTGCATCTTTTCCTTCACTACATTTTGTCATCCCCCAATTTAGGTGCTTAAGTAAGGTGCTCTAAAAGCAACCCCGCTTCAAAAGTGACCACTACTACAAAGGTACATTTTGCTTTCTCCAATGTATCAATCATGCACATTTTAAGAAACTGTCGCTATTAATGACTACAGTGTTTCAACTTCTAGAATTTGTCACTAATTCTATGAAGGTTCAAAAAATATGAAACGACTTGGATTAGATGCCAATTCCATTTTTTTTTCAACCAAAAATGACTGAATTTTTTTTCAAGGAGTTTAGTTCCCCCCCACATGCAATCAACTCTTGAAATGTCACTTTCAAAACAAACTACATGTTTCAAGGAGTTTCATCTTGTGTTTTTCTCAAACTCTAGCTCTTGGTCCTCCCTCATTGCACACGCTTAACCCATAAATGACGCCGAGAACGTTTTCTAGCCAATGAATGACAAAGAATCTCTTTGTGCAAGATAGAAGTGCAACTATTCATCCTCCAAATTTTGTGTGGAAAGGAAAAATCTCCTATAATATTTTGAATACTTTTGCATTTTTTAAAGGAAACTATTCACACCGAAAGGGATGATTTTCCACGGTGACCGGGTAGTCCTTTTTAAGGGAGCATGATTATATTAACTCTAGTATTGTCTTGTCTTGCTTGCTTTCTAGTCAGTAGTTGGGCAAAGTTTTTGAGTTGGTCAGGCAAATTTTTTGTTGTTGTATGTCCAGCTTATGATATTTTATTTCAGTTATGGTCATGGTACTCAAATGAAAGACAATTCTTATTCTTTTCTCTTTTACATTGTCCAGCCTCCAGGCTATGGATTTTGCAGGACAAAGTGGGACCAACAGGGTGAAAACGCAGGAATTTTATCCTGGGGAAAATGCAGATTAAAAAAAAATTCACATGTGATAAAATTTGCAAATTTTGAATTCATATTTGCATACCCCCATTTCAGTTACCCAATTCTGCCACCTATAGGTTCCTCCCATTTCCATCAGTGGCCCATCTATTACCACACCCTTATTGGTCCTTTATCATGATGGCAATGTACTTGGGGAGCAGACACATCAGCCCACGCCTCAACAACAACGGTTTGATCATGCTTCTACTCACAGTTTAACATTTCAACTCTGAAAAATCACAAAAAATTCAATTCTCGTTGGAATGTCTTCATTCTTTTTGCAATTGACTTCTCTCAAACAATTCAATCTTTGAAAAATATGAGAGCTGACAAATAGCTTCTCCAGAGTACCTAGATAGCAAGTTTGTGTGGTAATGGGTAGTTCTACCTTAATTGGGGCAATAGCAAAGAAAAGTTTCTAAATTTTTTAATGAAACTTTAAGAATGCATTCAACTCTTGGAGGAAGGAAAATATAACAACCAAATTATCGTGGTTTGATTCCCAAGCCTCTCATGAATTGTGTTGAATTTGGATAATCAACCTCATTATATACATATGGGGTGTTACAAGAAAAAACAATCTATACAAAATATGTAAATTGGAATTAATATGAGCCCTTGAATCACTCATAGTTAAATCAAAAGGAGGAATTGTGTTCGAAATAGAATTCTAGACCTCATTTAGACATAGCAAAAATGAAGTTTTTCAAAAAAAAAAATTAAACTGAAAAAAGATGAAAAATCAAGTTAAACTTCATGTACAAAAATTTGTTTGAGATTTTGAGCCTCCAATCAAAAGTTACGGACAAATTTCTCAGAGGGATTGAAAGGGACATTTTTCTTTGACATTTTCAAACATCCTCTCAAAATTTTGTCCATAACTTTTGATTGAAAGCTTAAAATCTCAAACATATTTTTGGAGATGAAATTTTGATTTATTTGAAAAAAATTTAGTTCAAAGTTTTGATTAAATGAGGTCTGAAATTGTACATCAAACATAGTTTTGATAGTTTGACAATGAATGGTCAAAGGCTCATTTTCAAATTATCTTATACCCTTTGAGGATTCATAATGAACAATTGATTTCAATATAAAAATGACATCTTCAATTTTCATTACGAGAATTGTCATTGAAGCAAATCCTTCATTGAGCCATTAAATTTTTGAATGGCAAAGACTTAAATGACATTGATATTTTTTATCAAAGGATCCTTAAGGTTTTTTGGCAAACCATCTTAACATTTTTTCATCAATTTGGTTGGATGGTTTGAGATTTAGCAAAAAGAAAAGAACAGACCATAAATGTACAGCCATGATCTTAGTAACCTATATTGAAGCTTATTTTGATTTCTCTATGTGGATGTCTTTTCATGGATGAGGCCTTTAGAGAGGACAAGGCGACTTTTCTGAAGGCTATTGAATGTTTTGTGTGATCAATGATCCCAAATGAGCTATAAGAAGTCAAGAACATACCCTAAATACAACATAAAATAGGGGTCTTTTCTTTTACTTTTACCCCTAATACTTGCATTTTCATCCTGTTGGTCTCACTTTGTAAGATGGGTTTAGTGTCTTGCATGGATTTCCATTTGTTTTTGGAATAAGAAATTTAAAAAATGAAAGTCAATTCTTTGCAATGTAACCATTCATGACATTATAAGGTAGGAGGTTCTAAAAGCGCACAAACTCAAATTGCTCACCTCCTCAAATGTACACTATTTGTACATATTTCTTTTTCATAGCCTTCAACAAATGTACAAAAACCATACATTTTAGGCGGTGGACAATTTTAGATCCCTATGCCATTTTAATTTCAAATTTTCATAACTAATTCCACAAAGCTCCAAAAAAAATGACATGACTTGGGTTAGATGCCAATTTCACTTGTCTTTCTAGGATAATTTACTGAAAAATATTTCAAAAGAAGCTTCACCTCCCCAAAATTCAGTTTCAGCTCTTAAATGGACAATTTATGGACTTCCTACCTTATAAGTTTACAGCAATGCAATGGAGGGTTCACATAAAAAATCAGAGGTAGAATATGTGTAAGCTTAGTTCTAAGAGGTAGAAAATTTAGAAAGAAAAAAATCTCCAATTTTGGGTACATCTATCATTTTAAAAAATTTAAAGATTTATAGAATATTCATATGTTGTGTAAAAAATGCATGCAAACAAAGTCTTGAGTCCCCTTTTCATTTCTCAACAAGATTCAACAAAAACTTAGACAACTTCACCATTGAAACCATACTCAATTGCTTGTTTGAAATATTTTTGAATTTGTTAATCCCTAAAGTTCCTTGACTATGTTTTTACTAAAAATGTTCCAAATTTTTTATTTCTAGTACAAGTACCAAATTTTAGGAAAAAACAATTTGAACACATGTAACCGTATGAACTTGTAGTACACTAATTTGAGAAGATGTGAAAAAAAATTTAGAAATTGTTACCATCTCAATTGTAAGATATTAGCATTTGAATTGATAAAAGTCCTTTTGGGGGGCATGCAAAAAGTAGGGTAGCTGCACTTCACAAAGTCACATTTTTATGAAAAAATGTCTATGTTGGTAGTGCTTCTTTAGATTCCTTCAAGGCAAGTTGTCTACATGCTTGAAAATTTTTAGATCATTTGGAATTGTACAATATGTAAGGAAAAAATTAAAAATAGAAAAAAGTAGAGATTGATTCAAAATACTAAATTATTAAATTTTTTTGTCATGATATTGAAAAATTTCAATTTCAATGGTTGTAATGTTGTAATAAACAATCTACATCCTATGATTTTTATTTTTTCAAGAAATACTGAAAATGAAGTTAAATAAAAGATTGCAAAGTTTATTTTAGAGTGAGAATCCATAACTACCCACAAATTAAAACTCCTTATAACTTTCATCTTGTTAATCTAAATAGAATGATTCAAAGCTTTTCATGTATATATAAATCTAAAATAGAAAACAAATTCAAATTTTTATTTATAATTTTTTTTTGAGCCGCCCACTCTATCTAATTTAGAAAAAACCACGTATTATACTTGTAAGCCATATAATCAAAAGTTATGAAAATTGTTGGGCCTTAAAGATAAAGCTTTTCCACATATTATGTGAAAATTTCAAAGAAAAAAACATTTATTAATGGTTGCCAAAAAATGCAATTTGATCCTTTAGGGGTTAACTTACAATATGTGCAATAAACATTTACAAACTAGAAATGGTTTATATCATCAATTATACTCTCCTTATTAGATTATTCATGAATAAATTATCTTTTTCAAGAAGAATTCCAAAAAAATACTAAAAAAATTTATAGAATAATATTTTGCAAAGGCATCAAGCAAATATATTTCAATTATTAATCCTGAGAGACCCAAAGGCCCTTGGGAGGACAAAATTGATTTCAAGTAGGCTCATATCACCTCAATTTTTGATATGATTTTATGAAATATTTTCTTATGATAGAAAAACACATTAGCTTTGAAGCTATCTAATTTCTATTTCAATTGGTATTGAGGAACAAAAGTTATGCCAAAATAGGAGAAACCACACAACAAAAAGTCCACAAAATTTTGAAATTAATTTAAAAAAAAATTCCTCTCATAGATTATATTTTGGCCTACACAAAAAGATTTGATTCATTCCATTTTGATTAGCGATGTGAAAGTTATGGAGCTTCTTGTTTTGGGAACAAGATTAACCCTAAATGTTTTTTACTATATTTTCACCAAATAGCTCCAAAATTGCCATTTCCACAAACTAGAACTCTTTATAACTTTCATCTCATTAAACAAAATGGAATGATTCAAAGCTTTCCACAAATACAAAATTTTAGAGTTTTTTTTGGACATATGTAACTATAGGATCTTCTATTGAGCTAGTTTGAGAAGATGTGGAGAAATTTCAGAAATTTCCACTGTGTAGATTCCAAGATATTAATGTTTAAAGTGGCAAAAATCCAGTTTTGGGCCTTGTAAAAAACTGGGCAGTTGGACTTCACAAGGTCACATTTATATGAAAAAAAATTCCAAAATGGTGGTGATTCTTTGGATTCATTCTTCATGAAATTTGAGAAATGATTTGAGAAATTTCAAATCATTTGGAATTGTACAACATCTAGGAAAAAAATGGTAAGTAAAAAGAAGTAGAGAATGATTCAAATCACTAAATTGTTTACAATTTATATATGGAATCAAAAAATGCCAATCCCAATGATTGTAATGTTGTAATAAACAATCTACACCTAAAGTATTTTTTCCAATAATATTAAAAATTGAGTTAAATAAAGGACTTCAAAGTTTATTTCAAAGTAGAAAATCCATAACTATTTGCAAACTACTCACAAACTAAAACTCCTCGTAACTTTCATTTCATTAATCCAAATTGAATAATTCAAGGGTTTCAACGTATATATAAATCTAGGAAACCAATTTTTTTTTAAATTAAAGATTTTTTAATAGGTTTTTTTTACTACCCAAGTTGTCCGCACTTTGCTCAAAACTACATATTATACAATAACTTTTGAACTATGAAGTCAAAAGTTATAAAAATTATTGGGTTTGAAAGATACCCTTTGGGCACATGCTCTATGAATATTTCAAAGAGAAAAAAAACTCCATTCATAGTGAGTTTCCCAAAATTGCTATGTTGTCAAAAAAATATAGTTTATAGCTTTAGGGGTTAAATATTCTTACATTTGAATATGCAAGAAAAAAAACTTTGTAAATTTTTTTTGGCTCTTTGCGATGAAAAAAAAGCCATGAGAATTAAGGAGTTAAATCAAAATACAATCATCCATAGAAATACATAGAAACTATAAGTATTGCATGCACATCATATATTCCTTTTTGATAGAACCAAAATTACACTTGTTAGTATAAAGTTGACTTTTCTCAACCAATAACACAAAAATAACCACGAAAAAAACAAAATCTCATGATATTACAATAGAAATTGACCTAATGGATTAAAGATTGCTATAGAATATCCATTTAAGTGCAATAAGTGCAAGTTGAAATTTTTTTATTTTCATCATTTTAATTTGACATTATTGTTTATAATATTATGAAAAAATGCAGAATTTTATTTAGACCATTTACTCTATAGATTGCAAGATATAAGCATTCAAAGTTTAACAAAAAAAAATTGTAGCATGTCTAATTATTTGGCTAGTTGCTTATCTTACTATTCATCTTCCCTATTTGCTAAATTGCCCAAAGTGCCCCTTAACTTTTGGGCTCTATAACTTTTGATTTAGACCTTTGACCAGAAAAAAATTATATTTTCACAAAGCTTAATCAAGCTTGCATCTTCACTAAATTTTCACTATCATGTGCTCAAAAGTGACGTGATATGAACTACCTAAACATTCAAAAGTTACTTTAGAGAGGTTATTGTCCTTAATCCCTAATGTATTGTGGTATTTTTTTCATAAAAAAACATCCCAAACTACCTATTACAAAGAGAAAAATATCTTTATTACAAATTACATTTTTGATATTTAATTGTGAGATCTTGAACAAGACTATAAGAATGTAAGGAAGAAATTTTAGAAACTTTCACCATGTAGATTGCAAGATATGTGCATTTAAAGTAAAAAAAAAATAGGTTGTTGAGCATGTCCTATGACTAGATTATTTGAATTTGAATCTTCTTAACTTAAAATTTTGAACTATATATTTAAATTTTTTGTGTTTGAAGATTTGAGTTGAAGTCAAAGAAAAAAAAGTTTAAAAGCAACAATGTGATTTTTCATTCTTTAAAAAGTTGGTAAGTAGAAGTGTGTAAGAGATTGAAGGAAAAACTAAATCATTAATAGCTTTAAAATGGAATTGAAATGCACCAATTCAAATGGTGAGATTGTTCTAGCAAGGATACTAAACTATGTGATTTTTTCTTGAAAATTGTGAAAGCTACGTTAAAAAATGAATACAATAGGTTATTTTCTAATAAAGTCTCAATGTTTGCATACAAAACCATAACTTTGGTATCACTTTTCCAAATGAAATGAATCAAATCTTTCCGTGTAGACAAAAATCTAATCTACAAGAATTTAAAAAAAATTAATATCAAATTTTTGTGAATTTTTTTGGCTAACTTGTCTCCCCTATATTAAGGTTCTTATAGCACATTTTTTACTCCCAAGCACTAATTGAGATGAAAGTTATATTACATAAAAGATAATGTGTTTTTCTATTATACAATTGTTTTTCATAAAACCACGTCAAAATTGAGATTACACAAGTCTATCCAAAATTGAGATTGTCCTTCAAGGAGATAATGGGCCATTTTTTTTTTTTTGTCAAAAACCACTAAAAACTACATTTCTATTGCATTCATCTAAGAGAACAAAAAAACATTTTATTTAGAGTCTAATTGTAGGATCTTGTACTTTATATGTTTGAGATCATGTGGTAAAATTCTCATGAAGTTTGACTATACAAATTGGAAGATATTAGCATTTCATTCTTTAAGAAGTTGTTAAGTAGAAGTAGGTCTAAGATTGAAAAAAAACTAAATCGTTAATAACTCTAAGATGGGATTGAATTATAATAATCCCAATGGTGAGATTGGATTAGCAAACAAACTTAATTTTTTCAAAAGAAATTGTTTGAAAATTGTGAAAGTTGCATTTAGAAATGAATCCTACAAGTTATCTTTTTAAGAAGATGCTTAGATTGCCTAAAAAATAAGATTCTTCATAACTTTCACATCACTAATCCAAATGGAATCAATCAAAGCTTTACATGTAGAAAAAAATGATTCATAGGAAAAATAATTTAATTTAATTTCAAATTTTTGTAAATTTTTTTTTAGCCTGGCAATGTGAAAAATATGTTTAGGATGGCATAACTTTTGCTCCTAGACATTGATTGAAATTTTAAAAATTATATTCCCACAAAGCTAAGAAATTTTTCTATTTTGTGAGATAGTTACAAAAAATTTTACTAAAAATTTAGGTCATAGGAACTTGTCCAAAGTCTATTTTGTCCTCTAAGGGGACAAATTGTTATTTGGCTATGACTTTACGAGATTTGGGGCCTCAAAAGGGCTACCCAACTTTGGATGAATTTCCCCAAAAAATTCAAATGGAGACTTTTATTAAAATGGCACCATTTTACAACTTTGGCACTTTTACAATTTAGACCACGTAGTTTGAAATGTACACTTGTCCTAGATGGCACTTTTATAGTTTAGACTGTGCAGTCTAAAAACGACATGAAATATGCCATTTTAATGAAATTCTCTATCCAAATAAAATAATGTTTTTTTATAGAAAATTTGTTAATTATTTATTTGAACTATTGGTCCAATTTTGGCGGCCTTATAGAGGCCCCATTTTTTCTCTCTAATACGTTGGCTTAGACAAACTGAAGCTAGGGAAGATTGACCCATGTATTGCCCCATCAAAGGGTAAATGTAAAAATTGCTCTCTATTTTGTGGCACTTAAATTTTGTAATTCTTCATATCCCATAGCTCATTTGGGGCCTCCAATAGCAAACATGAATTCAGAATTTGCAAATTTTATCATAATTATGCAGCAAATAAAAAACTTCCAGAGTTTTTATTTGCTGGCAGGGGTAAAAACACGGGGTAATACATGGGTCACTCCTCCCTGGCCAGCAATCCTGTGAGGTAGTCATGAATTCCATTCCATCATGTTGACTTTCGATCATGCAGCATAATTTCTGCTTTCCCCTTGTTTTTTCTCCCGCATACATTTGGGAGTTCTGTTGAGCCACTCCTCACTGCTCTGCAAGTAGCTAGAGTACTTGAATTCTATTGACTGATCGAGCTCTTCACGTCCAAGCTAGCTCAAGATAACAATCGACAACTCCACGCCGTACATGATGTTGGCTTGCTTGCATTGCATTGCTCGTGTGAATGCAAGGTGTGTCCCGGATTGACAGTGTCGCATCACCACTGATCATCGAGTCCGGCCTGGCAGAACTTTCAAGGCACCACAATAGTGTTCCATACTTCAATTCCACGCCGTTCACATCAGAAGCGTGTGCACGGTGGTACTCGGGAGTGGGACATCATCCGCGCGCGCTCAGCTGGCTCGCTCGCTCCAGCCCATAGAATAGGTATGTGGACTATATGCAATGATCGTATTGCGCAAACTTTAGGTAGCTGGTAATACAACCTCCCACAACAACAACAACAACACTTGATCGTCATGCTCGCTTAATTGTGAGGTTGAAATCACTTGACAATCACGTCAACAACAACGAGCCTGCCCTGTAGCTGATAATATAACCTCCCCAACAACAACACTTGATCGTCGTGCTCGCTTAATTGTGGGGTTGAAATCACTTGACAATCACGTCAACAACAACGAGACTGCCCTGTAGCTGATAATATAACCTCCCCAACAACAACAACACCTGATCGTCGTGCTCGCTTAATTGTGGGGTTGAAATCACTTGACTATCACGTCAACAACAACGATCGAGCCTGCCCACCCCGGTCAGTACCCCAGCGACCCGGGTGGACTTCTGCAGCAGCACGGATCGGATCGATATCGATCGTGCAGATGCCTGGGAAATCTCGGGAGCACCGATCAGACTCACCGGAAAAGTGTCCCTAACTGAGTGAACTCTGGATATGAGCATTCAACATGTACAGCTAGCTAGTACAGAGTGATCTCAGTTGTCCAGGTACGGTGTTGCGGACAAACTTTATGGATCATGTGGTGGGTTCTCATGCATTGGAGAGGAAAAAAATCAACTGTGTTCCCACACTAAACTCCAAAATGCGGGTGAAATGCTCACCATGGAAAGCATGATCACAAGAGACTATACTCGAAAAAAGGGTATTGACTGACATGGTTGACAGAAAATGAGTCTAAAAATACGTGCTGGAATGTTACGAATTTGTTTTTCAATTATTCGTGTGTCAGTGTGACGATGCCACAGGCAAAATATAAATATATATAAATAATGTTTTTAAAATTTATAATAATTTTTCTAGTTTTTAAAATTAATTTTTTTTTTTTAAATTTAAAAAAAAATTCAATGTCATTGTTTATGAACAAAGGAGTGCAAGGGGTTTGTTGCAATGTGAGAGGTTGCGATCTTAATAGGAATTAGAAAGCTTTATGCATGTAGTTATGTAAGGGCTTTGTTTTGAGGAGTTTGGGCATGCCATGTGAAAGCTATGTTTTTTTCAAAATAAAAGATAATTTCATTTAATTTTACAAAAGCCTTAACTTTGATATTGGAGGTCCAAATGCCATGAAACTGGCGTGAATAGAAAGCTTATGCATGAAGGAGGCCAAGGGCTTTGTTCCGTGGTATAAAAGTTATGATTTTTTCAAAACAAAAGATAATTTGCTTTAATTTTCAAATTCATAAAACTTCGAAATACAGTAACTTTCACATTGTAGGGTCCAATTGCCACAAAACAAAGTCCATGCCCCCTTCTTGCCAAGAGCTTTCGAGTGGTACCAAGAACGCCACCAAATACATCATGGTTTGTTAGAATGTTAGATCTTAGTGTATCAAACAAACAAAATAATACAAAATAAAGCAAACAAACAACCTAATTTAAGGTTTAGATATGTATGGAGAAGTCATGTGGAGGATTAAAAAGCCTTTACATTGTAACTTTTGTATAATTTCTCCTTAGAAAGGGATTAAAATATGAAAGATAAAATACAAAGATTAAAATAGAAGTGTTGCAATACAAATAAAAGTGAAAGTACAAATCTTTTGGCATATTTTTTTTTAGAATCATTTATTAAGGAATCTAACTATACAATCTTGCTCATCGCTACTAAATTAGTCTACACTCCAATTTTCAAAGACTTTGACCATATTAAATTTAAGATATCTTCAATGAGTTGTTTTGTTTTGTTTTTAAAAAAAAATTAAGTTTTTTCCCTAGGCAAAATGATTTTGGAAGTTGTAAAGTTTTTAGTTGAATTTCATTTTGTCATTTTTTTGTGTATTTTGAGTGGTTTTTTATTGGCTAGTTGAGACCTTGATTCTTGTTTTGTTGTCCAAATTGGTGATTTAATGTGTTATTAGTTCAATTGGGATTGCTAGTGGTCTAAATTGGAGTTTTAATTGGCAGCTTGTGTATTTCAATTGGGTAGTTTTGTTGTGCAATTAGGTTGCCTAGCTGAGAAGTTGGTAGGTAACCATTTGTAAGTGCCTATTAATTTAGAAAGTTCCATTTGATTTGCACCCACTTTGTGAATAGCAAATGTAAGTCGTAGCCCCAAGCGGTTATGTAATTTCTTTGTTTTTTTGTGTTATGTGATGTGTGTTATGCGATGTGTGTTAGTGTGTGAGAACAAGTGTATAGAAATTGATGATGCATATGGAGTGATATAAACGCTAGTTGGTGGAAGTGTTATGTGGTGACAAATTTTTTATCAAGTGAATGTAGAAATTGTAATATGGTGATTTGTTCATCAAATGAATTTGATTAAATACAATGATATGTTTAGCCTGAATGTTGTCTTCTAAATAATTAGTTTGTAAATGAATATCAATTATTCCATCATTGTGCTTACTTGAGTATTTTCAAATAAGAGATTGTCTTTTTAAGTAGTGTTACCTAGTTAAGGCATGAATCTACCAACATAGAAATTTCCTATTTGACCATCTCCCTTGGAACAAAATTATTATACTAAATGGGTAATTTTTGAGTAGGTCATTATTCTTCTTCTATAGGGGCCTATAACTCAAATTTAACAAAAGAAGAATTTGTCATGTTTGACTAAATGCAATCATAAATAGTAAAAAACATATATGCTAATTTTCACAAGGATTGGAGCAATAGAAGATTTCAAAACCTTGCAATCAATTGAGGTACATTGAAAAAGTAAAAAATTTACTTTATTACACCCTTTTACCACGTACTCCAATTAATCATCCTCTTGCACATTTGCATGCCCATGGAATTTTTTTAGTTTGATGGCCTTTGATTGGCTAGGATTCTCTCACATGACAATCCGCAATGAACATTTCTAAAACTGTTTGACTTTGAAAAATCACTCAAGTTGGAATTTTGGTTCCAATATAAAGTTTTTTTGGCTATGGAAAGACAAATTGACAAACTATATAACAATAATATGAAATTTCAAAAAACTAACAATTTGGAGGATCTAAGTAGTCTCTAAAGATAGACATCTCTAAATTTTCTTTGCAAAGAATTAAACAACCATTAGTAAAAACTTGATAACATTACAACCATGGATTTATAAGATATTAAAACTTTGAATGATTGGATGTTTTTGAAATAAGAAAAGTGGCACATCTTTTTAGGAAGAAGATTTGTAAAAATTGAAGACTTTTCCTAGAAAAAAATAGATTAGAATTTAAAGCAAATGCATTGTTTTAAGATTTTACAAAAAGAGAACAAATAATATTTTTCACATTATTATACATATTTAAAAACAAGTGTGTAAAATAGTCAAAATAGAACAAACTGGATCCTATAAAACATTTAAAATATATGGATGTCATTTTAAAAATCCAATGACAAATGTTATCAATGTAAATTTTACAAGATATCCACAAAATGTTAAGATCATTATGGTCCTTGTATAATTTGAATCATCAAGATTTAGTGCAATAATTTCAATACTATCAAGAAAGAAATATTGGGCCACTCACTCATCCAATCAAAACATAGTCTTATAAATTTTTGCTTTAAGTTTCTTCTACCCACTGTCCCACTCCACCCATATCACATGAGCTTGTTCTAAAATTTTGTCTACACTTTTTTATACAAGACTTCTTCTTCTAATTCAATCTTCTAAGATTACATGTTTGCTAATTTTGCTAATGAAGGAGCACGTGCAATATGTAGGCTTCTCATTCTCAATAACTTAATTAAAGAAGTAAGGTAGTCCATGAAAGCGACCATGTTCTAAAAGGGATCATGACATGGAGGTAAATTTTGTTTTTGTTAATGTACCAATAGTGTACATTTCAAGAGGTGGTTGTTTTTAGTAACTTTTGTGTTTCAAATTCAAAATTTAAAAACTAATTCCATAAATGGTTCCATTTTTAATCTAAAAATTGTCTACCACTCTACCTTCAATTATTATTGTCTTTCTAATATTCACCAGTTTAAATATTGAACTTGATCATCTTTCATTCAAAAATAGGATATAATATTCTACAAAAGGTCACTTTCAAGAAAAATTAATTTATAGATAGATTTTGTTTCCAATTGCACGCTATCAAGTTTAATTTTATTATTAAAATATTAAATTTTTGATTCTAAAGTGTTTACATCACACTTGCTTGAACATGGTGACCATAGAATTGAGATGATAAATACTAAAATGATTAAAAAAATTAAAACAAAATGTCAAAAATCTTGTTCATTAGAAATAGCATGTTTTCTTTGCCTAAATAATTTTAAAAAAAAAAAGATGAAAATTAATTTGGTACATTGATTCATCCTATTAGTAAAGATAAGGGCATGAAATTAGCATCTTTATTTTTTTAATAGCAAAAAATAATACAATATAATATTCTTTCAAACTACACTAATTTAAAATAATTTGACTTAAATAATAAATTTAGTATAGTCACAAGCACTAATTAAACAAATCAATGTAAGGTAGTCTACTCTTAAAGCGACCATTTAAACCAACCTAACTCATCATTGACAGTAATAGATATTTCAAGCCACATGTCACCCATTCCTAGATAAGGGTTGCATTTAGAACATAGTCGCTTTTAGAGCATACTACCTTAGTACTCAGTCTCTCGGAATAAAAGTCGCAGAAAGTCAACTGAATGAGTTTAAGTTAGTCCAAATATTAACGACCCTTGAAGATTTGCGATCAGAATATATCTTTATGGCCAACTCCAAGAAGGGTACATCATTTTTAGAAGTTCGTGCTTGTTTCACAAATGGAATTCATTAGGAATTATTTTTATTTTTATTGAAATTGTAATTTCTATGAATTTTTGAAGCAATTTGCATTGAACTTACAAAATTGCTAATGGAGTGGAGTCATCAATGTTCCATGAACAACCCATGACCGCCTTTCCACATATCTAATGACACTTAAGTACTCACCAATCAATTGTTGACATGTTACCCCTTTTGGCATTAATGCACTGATTTTGTGAGATTGTGAGAAAAATGAATGGATTTGAATATTTTTTTGAACGAAATTAGATGTTTTTTCTAAATGGAATTGGGGCCGAAGGTAGAAGACGGACTTAAACATTGAACAAAAATAAGTTGGTCTACTTTATTTTCATATGACCATAAGTTTTCTAAAAGAAAGATGGTCACATATCAATCTCATTAAATTGGTGATATTCCATGGTTGTCATATTGGACAAGTTACTATTCATTTCTTGTCATGTAGGATGAGTTACTATTCGTCAAATGTACCTCTTAAGTACATTTGATGAATAGTAACTCGTCCTACAAGACGAAAAATGAATAGTAACTTGTCTAGTATGACAACCATGTGATATTCCACTACTTTAAAATTTTTCAAGATGCACTACTTGGAATGTAAGTCCATACCATACCTATCCTAGTTTTGGATATGAAGTATAGCCCTATTTATTAAAACGAAATGACTATTAGGAACGAAGTTGAGCATTGTGTAGATGTATGTCACAATTTTGGAAGCATCATTGTACCAATTTAACAAAATTAATCAAATTTTCCTAGAATATCCTGCTACATTTGTTTGCAATCATCATCAACCATTGCACACTAAGGTTGAGGCACCAATTGTTAATTATGCCCAATACCCAACCCATATGAGTGTAGTATTTCCAACCAAGGTTGGAACACATTTCCAACCCAAATTTGGAATGTGTTTTTTTGGTCTTTTTCAAGGTTGGGATTAATAAAGTTATGAAGTAGTAAGCAAGAATGTAGGAGGTAGTGAGCATGAAAGTAGTTTTTGAATGATTGGAAGTAGAAGAGTTTAAACATTGGCTACTAGTACAAACAAATTTTTGGCTCCCAAAATTTATAGTAATTTTTTTTCATGAAATAAATTTATGAAAAACTTGCAATCCCTATATTTCCTATCTTCCTATATAGAAAAAATTTCCACCACCTCATAGTGCTCGTAATTTGCTGCAAAATCACTTAACCCTTAAACAATAGACTAGTGCCTATGAAAATCATCCATTTTGATATCGTGGGAATCATTGGTTTAAAAGAATTTAAAAGCACTCATTGAAAACCACAATATTATAGAAGATCTCCCCTTTTCACACAACATTTTGAGGATAAATAGTTGCACTTGTATCCTATACTAACAAATTCTCTATCATCCATTGGATGTCAAACGTTTGCCTCGACATTTAAGGGTTAAATGATCGGCTACTGGTGCCTCAACCTTAACATATAAACAACGTTGTGACCACTTTTGAGTCGACGAACCTTTACATGTAGGACAAAACTCACAAAAGTGCAACTGTTCATCCTTGGAATTTTGCATAAAAAAGAGGAAGTCTTGTATAATACTCTGTAGTTTGACTTCCAATGAATGCTTTAGGATATTTTTTTAAAAGCAACTACAGTGTTCACCCAATGCCAGAAGGAGTGATGATTTCCACGGTCACAGGCCCATCCTTCAAGAGTTACGCTTGTAGCTAACCACTATCGCACGGTGTAACACTATCATTGGCGGTAGGACACGTGTTACACATTCGATTTCGCTAAGTTGCTGTCCATTTCCTGGTACAGTCCCAGGGCAGTCAGTCGGTCAGTCAGATAATGGAGGTCAGGCCAGCAGTGAGGAGCAACAAAAATTAAACTTATTACTAACCGTATTATGCACTGTAGATAGATCAGCACCAGTCTTGTGACCCCCTACAATCAATCATGCCTAACTGATCGTCGATAGGTGACCCCGTTGACGATGAGGTTGAAGTGTAGCAAAGTTAGCGCCCGCCCGTCAGAAGGCCTGCATGCCTGCCTGCTTGCACCGAACGACGCAACTTACTCATCATAACTAATGCATGGATCATGCCACACACAAACGTTACTTATGATTCTGTCGATCGATCGAGCAGAGATGTCGAGCTCGCATGCCAGACTCAGCAGAGATCGAGCAGAAGCATAATTATTAATTTACTCACTCAACGTAAAGCCAGACCAGGTCCGACAATCAATAATACTGACCATCGAATTTACGAGCTAGTCAAAGCACTGATTCAGCTGCCAAACTGATGTCACCATTCAACCCCACCTTTTGAACCCGTTACTCGTGCGCTCCGATCGATGACAGATCGATCTACATAACATCGATAAACTGTTAATTGATTTATTTATGTAACATATCATTCTCCGTCGACGCTGGCTAGCTATGTACTGTAGTTATATTACCGCAATTTAATCTTAACCAGTGCATGGTGACTTGATCTCGGAAAGCTACACACTACGTGGAAGAGAATTTTCCAAAGTGGTGGTCCGGCTGCAGAATTGCTAGATATCAGAACGTGTAGCGGCAGAATTGGAGAGAATTGAGAGGAGATCGATCATAAAAAGCTACAGTAAGCAATTGCTTGGACGCCGCGCGGGCGGGGGGACCGACTTGAATGCACGGGTACACCCGTCCCAACAACCGAGCGACCCTTGCATTAACTTCCGTCGCCGCCCTGGGACTGGGCTGGCATGGTAGCTGCTGCTACCTGCTACCTGCTGCCCGTTCCCACCACGCCTGTTACCCCCTCTTAAAGCCCGTCACGCTACATCCTCCCCCACTCATCTAATTATCACCCCCGGGCCCCGGCGTCACTGCACATCAGATCAACCCCACTTCTGTGATCGACCTCCCATTCATGACTCGCAGCAGAGCATAAATGCACTGAGCTCTGCAGTAGTACCAACTGTCGCACTCAAACGTCGATCAGCCTGCACAGCTAGCCCCGCTCCTACTCCCCTGAGTCCCCTCTTAGTGGGTGTCCGATCCGCCTTCTTTGTTGGCTCTGATCCCTCTGACACAAATAGAGCGTTGATCGAGACCAATTGATCTCGTCGCGCATTATCCGCACCCGCAGAAATGTCGTGGTGCAAGTTGGAGAGGATGTGAGTTGAGTACCTGCAGCTGTAGGAGTTTCTAGAGCTCTGGCATATCAGGCGGTTGAATATTCTAGGATCTTGTGTGTTCGTCTGCTAAGGGTCTTGTGATCCTGCGGATTGGAATTCGATCACTCCAATCATCGGGACGCAACTTCTGTACTCCACATTGGTAGTAGACGCTATCGAAAGACATTAGAGGATTTTAGTGAGTGAAAATTCTGTGTGAATAATTTTGGGTGGGTGGGGTGGTGATGGCGAAGATGGGCCATAGCTGTTGCCCCTTCCCGACAGTGGAGAGTTGTAGCGCCGGGGAACATCGCATGAACCAGACCGTCATTACAGATTTGGACGGAACGCTCTTACGAGGCCGATCCTCCTTCCCGTATTTCTTCCTGATAGCCTTCGAAGCAGGCGGCTACTTCCGCTCCTTGCTCTTACTCCTCACAGCTCCCCTCATCTGGTTCCTTTACTCGTTCATAAACGAAGCCGCAGGAATCCATCTCATGATTTTCGTGTCCTTCGCGGGGTTGAAGCTCAAGGACATCGAGGGCGTCTCCCGAGCGGTGCTGATCAAGTTCTACGCCGACGACGTGCACCCAGAGACATGGCGCGTAGTGACGTCGTTCGGGAAGCGCGTGGTGCTGACGGCGAACCCCAGGGTGATGGTGGAGCCGTTTCTGAAGGAGATGTTGTGCGTGGACGAGGTGATGGGGACGGAGATCGAGGTGAATCAAAGGGGGAGGGCCACAGGGTTTCTGAAGAAACCGGGGGTGTTGGTAGGGGAGCACAAGGAGGTTTTGCTCAAGCGATGGAGTATGGGTGGTGGTGAACCGCATGTTGGACTCGGTGACCAGGCCTCGGATTTCCCCTTCATGTCGCTCTGCAAGGTGAAATTCTGAACTGGCAATTCGAATTTCTGTGGTTAATCTTCGTCTCTCTTGCATTGTGGTGACATGTTTTGGGGATGGAGGCAGTTTGAATTTCCAATGGCTGGCTATGGCGGAAAGGCATGGCTTCGAAACTCTTTGAAGCAGTTTCGGCGCAGTTGATTGATACGATGTCGATCATTTCCTCGAGCTCATGGCCCTCTTGTAGAGTTTTGAAGCAGTTTCGGCTCGTTTGGGTCTCTTTGAGGTCTTGACCGGCAGTTTACGGTTTGAGAGCGTGCAGAGTCAAAATATCAGATATTTCAATTTATTTCCATCAACTCCTGATCATATTCTATTGTCAAATAGATAATTCGAAGTTCAAAATTCTCAATTTTGAAAATCATCTAGTATACCAGAAACAGGGGTTCCCAAAGTTACACAGTAGACTATGTGCTAGATACAGAGTTGCATGTCTCACAAGATGCGTAGTTAGAATGTACCTGCCACAAAAACTCTAGAACGCTACATACTAGAAAGATATAACGTAGTCTTCGATATTAAAATCCAACAAGTGCGCGAGGGGCTGTATGAGTAAACAGCAAATGACATTGTCCAAAGTAAACCCGTGTAATAACTCCTGAATTGATACCGTCAGGCGTTTTTAGAGCCTTCGAGCAGATGAAGGTGACGGCTTCAAAACTCTCCCAGAGGGCCAGGAGCTTGAGGAAAGAAGGACTAGGATGTGCTCAATTTGAGGGTCTGAATACCACACTCCCTTTTGGTGCAGAAGCTTACATTCACCATTGAAGGTGACGAACTGATCCTACTCGTGGTGTCCATTGCAGGAAGGGTACGTGGTTCCTCCGACCAAATTGGCAGCAGTGAGGAAACAAGACTTGCCGAAGCAGCTCATCTTCCACGACGGTCGGCTAGTGCAACGTCCGACTCCGTTGAACGCTCTCAAAGTGCTCTCCTGGTTGCCGTTCGGCTTGCTCCTGTCCATCTTCCGGGTGACCGCCGGGGTGTGGGTGCCCATACAGTACATGCCCCTGTTCTACAAGCTGACCGGCGTGAAGCTCATCATCAAGGGTCAAATCCCGGAGAAGCCGAAGAACGACGACGCCGGAATCCTCTACGTCTGCAACCACCGCACGCTCCTCGACCCGGTGAATGTCTCCGTTGCGCTTCAGCGCCCCGTGCCCGCTGTGACCTACTCCATCTCCTCCGTCTCGGAAAGGCTCTCCCCCATGCCCACGGTGGCCCTGTCCAGGGACCGGGAGAAAGACTCGGCCAACATGCGACAGGTACCAGCCCAAAATAAAGTTCACCTGTGGTTCTTTCTTTTTTCTTTTTTTGAAGCAAGTGAGGAGCCCCTCACTGCGTACATTAAAGCAAGTAGAATACAACCTCCGAGAGGGGTGGTTCTTTCTGTGAAAACTAGGATCGCGCACTACAAGAATTTCACTGGGCGATTATCCTTGATTCCCTCATGGGAGTACTTTTCAGAAGCTTCCCAGATGATTGTGCATTAGGAATGGGGTAATCAGGGAATAGAGGGCATCAGGGATAACAAAGGGCACACAATTTCCCTGCTTGCAAACTGCAGATTGAGAATGGCAATGCAAGAACAAGAGATAACCTCCCTGTGTCTGGTGCTGGAAAATCGTAGGAGTATATTATTGCAATCTTTCTAACTCCCTCACGATCTCATTCTAGTATGACTGTAGGTGATGACTGTAGATTTTAGTATTGCACGAAACTTTCCCTAAACAACTGAAAACGTGGAATTTAACGAAATGTCCGATTTCCACAGGCGCTCCAGTCTGGCTGCCGCGAGCTCACACTCTGCCCAGAAGGCACAACGTGCAGGGAGCCTTTCCTGCTTCGCTTCTCCGCCTTGTTCGCAGAGCTCAGTGACCGCATCGTCCCTGTGGCAGTGAAGACTCACACCACGATGTTTCACGGGACCACAGCTCGCGGCAACAAGGCCATGGACCCCTTCTTCTGTCACTTAAATCTGCGTCCGGTTTACGAAATTCACTTCCTTCACGAAGTGCCGAAGGAGCTCACCTGTACAGGCGGCAAAACGTCTTTCGAAGTGGCGAATTACATTCAACGGCTGCTGGCTAACACCCTCGGCTACGAATGCACGCATTTCACACGGAAGGACAAGTACAGGATCCTGGCTGGCAACGATGGTGTGGTGCCTGTAAGGGAGTCAAGGTCGCGGAAATGGTGATGGATCGATGCGCAAGGGATCGGACTGTAACAAGACTGACAGCGCTAAAGACTTACATTCTACAAGTAGAATGCACACAATTACTTGAAACTGCAGTTGCTCGGTTGTGATTGTGGTGGCAGGCAATTCAAGTTGCGCCGTTTGGCTTGGGTACTCTGAAAACGGGGTCCGCAAATTATACAGCACATTGCTAGCTTTAGGTTCCTCTTGGGCATGATGTTCAATAGTTAATTGAAATAGTGGAGGGGTTGATTAATCCCGAGTATAGATTATATTCCAGCGTGCCGGCCACAGGGCAATAAGAAAATTGTGATCTGGTCCCTGTTTGGAGTAGTCAGAGTGAGGTTTTTACGTGATGGATTGAAGAGGAAGCTTACAGTACGCTGTGGCCTGGGTGAGTGAGTACATTGTAGGAGATGGAGAGAAAAATAAGTTGATTGTTGCAAATGAGCAACTGCAGCTAGCGCAGCTCAAAGACTCAGGCTGAGCAGTGAGCACCGCCTTAGGACTCAGCTTACTGTGCGCTTGCTTTGTATATCACTGCTGAAATTGAAATTGGATTACTTTGCTTGTTGAACAAAATTTGTTAGCTAGCTTCCTGCTGAATCTTGTGAGATAAGTTACACCCTGACGACGGTCTGAGCACCTGGAAATGACTGCCATACAGGGATCTTTAAACTGGCTAAATTTCTCTCCAGTTCTACCAAAAAAACGGTTAGGCTAAATGTACATAGTGGAAATGAAGGAAGAATTCTAATTTTGAGCACATTTTCACACCTCGTTCATAGAAAGTTGCAGTTATATATGTTCATCCGATTTCCCAGTAGCATTCATTTGCTACAAACTTTTCATTTGATAGTTGATCTTCAATCTTGACCGTGGATTTTTAGCAAAGGCGGTTGCATCCAAGGGTTGTTGTTAGTGAGGGATTGGGCTTAGGGTTGCTAGCACTCCCTTTCTCCATTAGCATTTTTTGTACGTTTATTTAGAGAATATTAGCATTAACTCCTACCCATTTAGCATTAAATAAGTTTCATTATTGTCATGGTGCCATTATAGTGAATTGGTGCTCTTGAGATCAACGCTGAGGTTTTGTGGAATAGTTGGAATTGAATTGGGGATCATTCCATTTTGAATTTTTTTCCCTTGTTCCTTGCTTTGAATGCTTCAACTAATTTTGTAAATGTGGAGGTGCCACTTTTTGGCTCCGCGCAATTTTGTTGGGCTCATGGTCTGTTGCATTCAATTGCAAGTTTTCAACTTGGAAATGGAGGCTTTGATCGTTGGAAATTTAATGGCTAGGCTTGATGCTTTGGACCTACGCTTTTATGTTTCTTGCTTGCTATATGTTGTGTTGCTACTAACGATCATTGCCCCATTTTTCTTGTGAACCACCTCTCCTTCCTTTTTTTTTTTGCAATTGTGTGTGTTGTGCTTTGGAATTGCTTCTGCTTTTGTTTATTGTCCTTGTTCCTAGATGATACTGTTGGTTTAGGGTGTAGGGTGCAAGTGCGCAAGTAAGTCATGGTGCCTCGATTGAAATTACCAAAAAACTTCAAAGTGCATTGTTTTGGGTCCAACTGCAACTTGAATGGATTGGGCAAATATTTGCTACCAATCAGTCCTTTTGGTGGCATGAATACTCCTTTGGTCTAGGCTGATGTTGTTACCAGTGTGGTCACTCACATTTCTCAAATTCAATTGTCTGAGTCTGTCTTTCACCTAACACATTGCCTACCTTTTGAAGCCAGCATGTTGTTGCTTGAGGTTGTGGATCTTGCATTGAGTGATGGCGAGCTGACTAGGAAGAAGACAAAACTTGTTGCAAAGACATTAAGGAAGAGGAGGAAGACCGCCTCTAGCATTGTAACATAGCATTGGCAAGAGATATAGGCGTATAAGTTTACGTGGATGGAGGGGGAGTTCAACTCTAGTGGCAATTTTGTTGGGGTCATTTGTAGATGTTGTACCACCATTTCAAAGCGGAAGAAGATTATGGTGCTAAAAGCTGACAATTTAA
Organism: Climacium dendroides; assembly: GCA_950106755.1. Taxonomy (NCBI): domain Eukaryota; kingdom Viridiplantae; phylum Streptophyta; class Bryopsida; order Hypnales; family Climaciaceae; genus Climacium; species Climacium dendroides. Next base: position 13,947,419 of record OX467092.1, read on the forward strand.
AAAAGCACGAAGGAAAACGGATGCGCAAAGAAGATAGGGTGATGTTTCTACACCTTAAAAGGGGGGACACTTTTATGAAAGCAGACTACAAACATCTATAATTTTCCAAGCTGTGGACGGGTTGCAAGCTTGGCGGCATTGTTGCAGAGTAGTTGGCTTGAGGCTTGGAGGGCGAACTAAAAAGAAAGGGGTGCAATTTTCCACCTTATTTCAAATTTTGAGTAACGATTGTCCTATGTATAACTATGAGTGAGAGCAGTATTTGTTGAGGCACCTTAAGGTGAAAAGCATACCTAAAAAACACTGGTCTAAGACAACTGGGTGAAAAATGAGTGAGCATTTATATAATTGTGTCTTCTCCGCCTTGAGGTTCATCATCCAGTCTGTGAGATTCATTTCTATCAACGCCAATGAAATTACTACCATTGACAATAGCACTTGAATAGGAGTCCATGTCTATATGATGAAATTGTAGGAGATAATTCCTCATCTGCTATACTTATCATGTGTCTTGAATGGTGGCACTACTGATCATTTAACTAACATTATCATGTTTGCTTTGTTGGAAGAAGGATGACTCACCCATGAAGAGATTGCTGCCAAAATGGTCTTCTTTGAGGTTGACGGTATTTCAATGTTCCAAGGCCCCAAAACATGTGATATTGTCTAGATTTAGGACAAATAGGCCTCATTCAGCCTTGGTGCAAGCTGTGCCGGTCACATGCTTAACTTGGTCGTCAAAATACTTTTAAATTACCCGATGGTCAATTGCTTAGAGGAACTTTTTCAATCCGTTTATTCTTATTTTTGTCGCAACTACAAGCTTCACAATGAATTGCATAACTAGTTGATCTCATGGAAACTAAGGGACAAAAGATGCTACAGAGCATGGAGACTTAGTGGATTTCCATGTGAAGTTTTGCTTAGCATATAATGACAGAGTACAAAATGCTACTTGTCAAGATGGGCATTGACATGTCCTCAAGGCTTGGATAGAAGTCGAATTTGGTTGCTGCAACTATGTTCAATATCCTTACTAATATTGAGGTTCTTTTGTGTTTGACATGCTTTACTCCAATGCTCAATGTTGTGCATTGTTTGATTAAACTTTCTCAAGCCCGTGATGTCTTTGTCTGTGACTTTATGCAAGCTATAAAGGTCTGTCAAGATGATTTGGCTAGAATGTTTTTTGATGCCTCTACAACTATTTCCACAACAAACTTCAAATGCTACAGTGACTTGATCAGTCTGAAGTGCAACAAAATTCGTTTGGAATAAAGGTAGTTTCTTGGAATGACGGAGTCTCCCACTTATTGTTCAATTTTGAACACACTTATATTTTGGCTCGATGAAATGACAAGTAGACCGGATAACACCTTTTTGTGACTGAATACAATTTTCTCTGAGCACAAGCAAATATTGAATGACAATGTGCAGGTAATTCTTTACAATATGTGTTTTTTCATAACTTTGTTTTCTATTTAATTTTTTTTTGTTGAAACTTGTTTGCTTGGTGAATTTAAGTTGTGAGTTTTCCTCTTAGTATAGTATTTCTCTTATTGTTGTGTTTTCATGTACTTTAGTGGAAACTAATTGTTTTTTGAATTTACCATGGAAGTTCAGATCGATAGTTCCAAACTTCTGATTGAAACAATGATTAAATTCTAATCCAAAATCAAAATTTTGGCTTGTAGGTTTGACGTTTGAGGTTCAGGTTCTCAAAATGGACTTTTGTCCATAGCTGCAGGTTCTTGATTTCCAGTTCAATTAACGGGCTTTTTTAAATTTTTTGTTGTCTAGTAATAGATCTGGTTTCAAAGCCTAATTAGAACACGTTCTATTGTCAAAATGTCAATGCAGGTTCGTTTGTCTCTGTAGTTTACGGTAGGATTTGCTATCCACTTTGAATTCTTTTGGTATGTGCAACAAGGCAGGTTTGTTTTGCTTTTAAGTTTTTATTTTTGGAGGGTTTGGCAGATGTTGACATGTACATTTGTGTTGCTCTAAACTTCAATTTTTGGGGGTTTATATAGATGTTGGAATGCAACTTCATTTTGCATTCAAGTTCTAATTTGGGTGATTAGATAGATGTATGTTGTTGAATTTCTCATGGTTCTTGTGTGTTTGTGTAGAGGTTGCCCAATCATTGTATGATGAATTAAATAGGAGGTTTCCTCAGTAGGAACTCTTGGATGCTTCTATCCTTAGTATTGAAAGCAAGAAGGGAGGAAAAAAAGTTTTTCTAAGTACTTATTGGTACTCAGGAATTTCTATTGCTACTCAAAAGTGTTGGATGCATGGAAGACACATACTGTTGCTGAGATGTTATTATTTACTTAATTGGACAATCAACAAGGGCTCTTCAAGGTCACAATGAAGGCCAATTGTAATGCAGCTTGTGTAGCGCCCTATGATGTCAATCCCATGATTAAATTGTGGTGTAGGTTGTCACAAAGTTGGCACTTGAATAAGCTTATATTGGAATACTTCAAACTAGCTGAAATTGGCTGCATTTTGGTGTTAGGTAGTATTGAAGATGAACGTTGTTTTTCCACTTCGAAGTTCCTAAAGTTTTGCTATAGGAACAAATTGGAGAAACACTTGCCCCTTGTTGTATGTATGTTTGGCCAAAAATACTTTTCTCTAGAGAATTTTTTATATGGGGAAGCAATTGATTCTTGAAAAAATGTAGTGAAGGTCAGCCAACAAGGGGATATTTAAATTTCAATACCAATAGTAACAATAGTGGATTAGTATCCTCAAGCATGCTTGGTAGAATTCTTAAATTCCAGAGATTACTTTTTCTCAATTTTCATGAGATAGGGTTGGTTTTACTATTCAAGTTTACCTTGACTAGAAAGCTTTGCGGTGTATGCTGCTTGGTCAGAGTTGGGATGTCACTTCAACTTATTCCCTTTGGTGGTGCTTTTGGTGCACGATGGAGACTTCAAGCTAAAATCTTAGAGACTTGGAGAACCGGCATCAACAATTGGGCATAATGGAGTGTTCTTATTTGTGAATTTAACCCTTCTAATGTGTCTTGTTTGTATTGTATTGTGTGTAAATCACAAACACTACAAAATCTAGGTAGTCCTGCAATTTGTATGAAGGATTCAATTCCCTTGTTAGTGATACTGTTTGTGATAGAAAGTTAATGGTAGTATTTGCTATAGAAACATAGAAACAAACTTGCAAACAAATTGACCATGTTTCAAAAAATTGGCTATGTGCATAAATACAAAGTGAATACTTCAACAACATTCTTGAAAATATATTGCCAATGCTTGACATTCAATTGTTTATCTTTAGCAATTTCATTCACTATAAAAGTTCAGAAATAGCTAGCTTCACACACAAAATTGCTTCAAGTCTTGTAACTTGCACTCTACATAAAAAAACAGAAAATATCCAAAATTCCACCTCCTTTTTTCAAAATTCTCTATTATCTTCTACCAATAGAATTGCAAGTTGTGGAAATAGCTCCCTTCTCTTACACGAATAGCATGTGCTACGAAATTACGGTCTTAGGTTTTGGAAACGATGCTACCATACTTTGAATTTATAAATGATGTGTGCTTTATCCTCACCTTAAGTTAGTTAGTTTAGTTAGTTTTGTTTGTTGTTTGCTATGTTGAGATCTCCAAGATGTACCATGCATCCAGCAATGGTGTTCTTGGTACCATTGGAAAAAAACCCAATAAAGAGGGGTGCATGGGCTTTGTTTCCTAATGTTTAGATCTATAGTGCAGAAGTTATTGAATTTTGAAGTTTTTATGAACTAAAAAATTGAAAAATTACTTTTATTTTTATTTTGACTGTGACAATGGCACAAGGCACATTAGTAGTCAATGATAGAAGAGTGTTGTTTTTAGTGATGGAGTTACAAGTTTGCAATATGTTTAAAAGTTTCTATTGCAATTGAGAAGACCTTGTATGTGCCACAATGTGGCACTGCCGCATTGGTGTACATTTTAAACTTTTAATGTACTCTATTGGTATATAGTGACTACAAATTGGTACAAATAATCTGGCACTTCAACCAAAAGTGGTTGCAAAGAATGGTGTATAAAGAAGAAAAAAAAGATACATTCTCACTTGGTTGTAATTATTTGACCCCCTTTGAGGCAATGGCGGTAGACTTTCCTAGAAAGAATTCAAACACCATTCTTTGCTATTTACCAAGCCTTCTTAGAAACCTAGCTAGCAAATGGTCCTAGAGCTCACAAAATTGCCTTAAAAAATATAACTCCTAAGATTTTGAATACCAATAATATACAAAGTATTCAAACTACAAAAATTGCCTTAAAAGAATAGCTCCTTGGGTTTTGAATACCAATAATATAGCAAAGATTACAAAATTATAGTTCCGAATCAAATTTGAAAATTTGAAAAAATCCTAACATTATTTTGTTTTATCAATTTGAATTTCATAAAGTTTTGGAGAAACTTAATTTTGGAGAAAGTCAAGCAACATGTATGAGCCATTCTTAAGTCCCATCATATTTTATATCTTAGAGTATCTTTTAATTTACAATAATTTTTTAATTTTATCTAGGATAAATCACATGTACATGACTTTATAAGTCTTCATTTTTCACAAAATTAAGTTGAAAATGATGATTTTAATATGAACTTAATGGTAAATTTTTATCTACTAAAGGACCAAGAGTCCCCTCACAAAATTCTTGAAAGTTTGGATAGACTTCTATACTTTCAATTTGTGGCATGAATTTTTGAAACCTTTTTTTGAAGTTAGAAAAACACATTAGCTTTAAATATAATTAGAACGTATTTTGGTACATAACTCCTAGATCCTAAGTCCATTGAAGCTAAAGTTATGCTAGACTAAAGTTAGATATGGAAATTTCTAGGGTATAGTAGGAATAGTAGGATAGAGATTTGGGAAAGGGGAGTTTTAGAATAGGTTTCATTACAAGAAAATGAGGGGTTCTGCAACTATTGTTTGCAACTGGTTTTGTAGTTGCATGGGTTGTTTGCAACTAGGTGACAATTTAGAGTCTATAGTTGCAGTGGATAAGTTGCACTAGTTGCAAAGCAGTTGCAAAAAATTTCAAAGTTGTTTCTCATTCGACAATATACTTGAAAGTTCGTCGATGAACTCTTCGGATGTGGTTGCTTACGTGGAAGTTATTTGTATGCAATTTGTTTGCGACTAGCATGCAACTGGTTTGCAACTAATGTACCTGATTTGTGACTTATTTACGACTTGCCTATAATTCATAGACTTGTAGATTTTAAAATTTTAATCTCAAAGATTTGTAGATTTAAAATTTCAAATCTACCTTTTTTTTAGATCACCAAATCTACAAATATCTTAGATGTTAAATATTTATAGATTTTTATAGATTATAGAAATCTACAAATTGTGGAAATCTATAAGTTGTGGAAATCTACAAAATATATAAATATTAGAATTTCATTATCAAAATTCATAACACAAGAATGCTATAACTTACAATTCTTATATGTCCAACCTAATGGTATTCTTGACAATTAATATGGGACAATTAATAAAAGATTTAATAGTAGTTGCAATTGTAATCTAGTTGCACTCTAATTGTAGTCTAGTTGCATTACAGTTGTAGTCTAGTTGCATTGTAGTTGCAATTTAGTTGCACTTTAGTTGAATTGCTATCGAATTTAAATTATATGCAATTGTAGATAGACACATCAAATTCTATAGAATGTAAAATTGTTCACATTGACAATTGTGATGAATATTGGATGTAAAATACCTCACATCAACTCTTTTGTTACATTCTCGTAAGCGTAAATACATTTTGCCACTACTCTCAAGGGGGTCACTTAGACTGTCCATTAAAAACTACATGCGAACAAAATTTTGGACCCTTTATATACTTTTTTAATTTTAAATAAAATTAAATGAAAAAATATGAAAAGATTTTTCTACTTTGAAAGTTTATGTTTTGGATTATTGATATTTTTATTGTTAATAATAATTAGTTACAAATTTTTGAAGTAAAAAGATATACTGTAGAATTGAAAAATAGCTTTCACACCCCTATATTATATAAGAAAAAATTGTCTAAAAAATGAACAAAAAAATCCTAAAAATAACTCTCCATTGAAAGTTCATTTTGAGTTGAATATTGATGCAATGGTCATCTACATGCGTTCTCTGAAAATATTTGAGTTAAAAAAACATGCCATTTTAGTGCATTTTTAACTTCTTCTAGAAATCATTCCATATTTTATTTGAGTTTGAAATTTTGGAAGTAAAATCCTATAGCCATTAGTAAACAATGTTCAAAATTTGAAGTTAAAATTATAGTTTATTAAAAACCACTTGTTCGCACATGGTTTGTTGTAGTAGAACTAAGTGCACCCCCCAAGCGACTACTTTGCAACTATTTTGCAACTACAGTGTAACTATGTCAAAGTTGGTGCAAATACAGAGGATTGTAGTTGTAAGACAGTTGCATAGGACACGTAGTTGCATTTTAGTTGGTTGTAGTGGACACGTTTTTCTTCTAGTATTTATAATTATTTAAGATGTTTAGGGATATTAGAGATTACTTACAAAGCAATTCTACAATAAAAGCCCCATGCTATTCCAAACCTAATAGCAATCTTTGTGACACTACTTTTACAACTAACACATTTATACAACTTGCACAAAATATCTATAAGTGATTTGGACCTACCTTACATATTCTAAACCCTGATAAAGTTACTATATATATGGAATTACACCATTTTTGTTTGTTCTATTAGTACTACATTTTATGAAAATTGCAACAACAAAGTCCCAAAAAATCATAAATTTTATGCAACATTCCCATTAATATTTCTTGGATTCATAAAAAATTCAAGTCAATTGGAACTTTCTTGCATCTTCAAATAGATCTTTGTGACTTAATGTGCATATTATACACTACAAGGGGCAAAAAAAATCAATTTCCTCTTAGGGTTTAACCCCTTAGTGCTTTAACATCCAAAATTTGGACAATGAATAGAGAGGTTACAAGGGCTTTTTTGACCGCAAAACTTCTCATTCATCCAAATCAATGCTTGTCTTTTAAAAATCATACTTTTTGTAAAATGAGTTTGATGAAATTGAGGTAAATAATATATAAATATAAAGATATAAACAAAAATATAAAAAATTCAGAAAAAGATTCAAGCACTAAGGGGGTAAATTCTTTCAATATTCTCTAAACATCATAAGTTTTTTAGGATGGAGCTAAAAAGGAAAAGGACTAGAATTATTGACTTCCTATTTTGATTTTGAAAAACATAGAAGGGAACTTATGAAGTTGAAAGGCCTTGAAACACACTCTTGATAGTCCAACATTTTTTTAGAAAATCCATTACAGAGATGATGAGTTGGAAAAATAAAAGAGGACATGTGAGTACTATTGTCTCTCAAAATGTAGAAGCAAGCATTTCATGGAAACAAGTTCAAGATTACTTATCCATTGTGACTCTATTTTCAGTTAGTCAAATATTATGAAGGGTGAACATTCTATCATGTGAAAGCATGTTTCCATGAAACTCCTCTCCTTGTATTTTGTTAGGAATAGGGGCATATATATATTCACTTTTATTTTCCAACCCACCATAGAGCCTTCTAAAAAAATGAGAGATTGTCAAGAGTGTGTGTTAAGGCCTTTCAACTTCATTAATTCTTTGTTTTAGTTTTATAAATCAAAACAAGAGATCAACAATTTTTGCCTTCCTCCTTTTTAGCTTCTTCCATGAAAAATTCTTGAAATTTAAAGATTCTTGAGAAAACTTAAGGTTTTATTTAGTCTTATTGGGTGAGCATATATAAATGGCCCACCTAGTTTTTTCCCATGTTTGTTAGGATGAGTTAAGTTAAGAAGTTATAAGGAAATAATGATAGGTACGGACTTATATGTAGTTGTGTATAGAATATTTTTGCATGCCAAGCCATTCATGTTTTAAGGAATGGACAAATGCAATTTTTAGATTGTGCATATTGGATTTCAAACTTCTAAGATTCAAATTTGAGGATTGTTGTTTTCTATGGCCTAAGCTTATAGAGTCCCATTTGCGTTTTTATTTGAACAACAATATTGTGCCAAGCAGCTGTCATGGACATAGTTCAGAATTTATTCCAAGAAGCTAGAGCTAAAAAAAAACTTCTTGGAAAGTTTTCCAAACTAAAGAAGGTTCTAGAAAGATATCCAAGTAGGATGAAAGCTTCTTGAAAAACTTCCTAAGTAAGAGAAGCTCTTAGAGCTTTTTGAAGGTCTTAGAAATTTCTTGAAGAAGGTTTAAACTAAAGGTGTCTTCTTGAGAAACTCACCAAGTAGAGGAAGTTTCTAAGAGAATTTCCTAATTGATAGTATATATAGAAGTCAAGGTTGAGGTAGTGCTTAGTCTCAACAAAACATCTCTTCAGTATGAGTTTCTTGATTCAAACTCTAGTCTTGTACTTCTGTTAAATCTAATAGCAATTTTGTTCCTAGAGATTTGTCTTGTTTTGTTTCCTTTGCATCCATTATAGTAGTAGAATGTCTATAGAGGTGTTTTAAACTATGACTTTGCACTCTATGCTTAATGAGATGTCTCCATTAATGAAATGTCTTCAGCATGCTTCTTAAGGCATGACCATGAGAATTAATTTAACTTTAAAATGATATAAACTATAATTGTGGCTAACTCACTAGAATTTGATTCATGTTTATTATTGAATTTTTTCAAAAGTTGAACAATTAAAATTTATCACAAAAAACCAAGAATATAAATGGCTTGTCCACAATGATTATAGTAGTCATTTTTTGTTCACAATGACTGCAAAACAATCATTTTGGAGATATTCTTGTATTACAGTTATTGTGGACAAGTCATTGTCAATGCTTGATTTCTTGTAATGTATTTGATTCACCATTAAAATTTGATTAGGTAAAATGATTGTTGAAACCTTATCCTACAATGCAACTTCCAATTGCATCCAAAACATATATATGTGCTTCAGCGCTTAAGATAAGAATCTGGACTTCTCTTACAAACAAGCCTATCATTTTATCCCCAAAACGATCATTGAACTTCAAAAATTGTACTACACAAGTACCCTCTTTTTGCAAAAATGAGGTGTACAACCATTTATTGTTGTAAGGGAGTTTGGGGGAGAATTTACAAAACTTCTCACAATCTTATTAAAGTAGAACTACCCATTACCATACAGATTTGCAATCTAGGTACTTTGGAGAAGCTATTTATGAGTTCTCATATTTTTCAGAGATTGAATTGTTTGAGAAAAGTCAATTGCAAAAAGAATGAAAACATTCCGACAAGAATTAAATTTTTTGTGATTTTTCAAAGCTGAAATGTAAAACTGTGAGTAGACCCTTGTTGAAGCATGACCAGACCATTGTTGAAGCGTAGGCTGATGTGCCCGCTCCCCAATGCATTGCCATCATGATAATGGATTAGTAAGATTGTGGTAATAGATGTGGCTAGTGACAAAAATGGAAGGAACCTGTAGGTGACGGAATTGGATAAATGGTGGTATTGGGAAGAATTACCTTAATGTATGAGAGTTAAGGAGACAAGAATTGTGTTTGCTTTAGCTTTGGAGCTGTTGTGCAAACTCCTAAACCTTTGCATTACATGCCCAATGCAAATGTGCAAGGATAGATGATACATTAGATGTTTTTCAGCTGCATTGGAGGGTTGTTTCAAACCCATTGCCCATACTGAAATTAGCTACTACTAGCCATAATTAAAAACAATAATATATATTTTTTAAATAATTAAAATAAAATATAAAAAATATAAAAAATAAATCAGTTTTTATTATTTGACATGGTAGTCGCTCTGTCATGTCAGATTGTTGTTGTGACTGAGTTTCCATAGTCCAAGAACTCATAGGAACTTGCAGCCCTATAAACCAACTGAATTTTGTTTATTTGAATTTCATCTATTGCACCAACAATTGAGCCTGCAATCTATGATTTGGGGGCATGAAATCGTTGGTTCCTTAGATTTCAAGAAATCCAACAAATAAATACACATATCAGCACCATATTTCCAGCCTTGAAATTTGAGGCTTGTGTAGTTAAGTTTAGATCCTAATCGGATTATCTAAACAAATAGTTTAATTTGTTCCTAGGGAGGCAATTTTAATAGGACTACTTCTACAACGACATTAGAACAAACTAATAAAGGACTAAAACACACAAGGAATGCATACTTCCAACTAGTATTAATTAAATTCCTCACAATTTTTGTAATAATTAATAATTTAATTATTCACTCCACTCTTAAAACCACCAAGGTTAAGTATCACCCAATTAGGCTTGATCTTTATTCTTTAAATGGGACTCCTTCATCTTTCACCAAGTTGGAATTGCCTGGTACAGGTTCAGCATCGATCTTCCAACTCGGCTAAGCTTAGCTTCCTATCTTTCTCCAAATTGGCATCTGCTTTGCAATTGATCTTTTAACTCCAACTTGGGCTCTGCACTTATTGCCTTCCTTTCTCCAAATTGATTTTTGTATAATCATTATACTCCTTCTATGAATTATTTCTTACACTCGACTCGAGAAAGCTCACCAACCAAATTGGTTTTGTCTCCTACCTTCACGGCATCAACATCTTCTCTCACCAATTTGAGATTTTTACTCTCACAACTTCAAAACTCAGTCCCTCAAAACTTTGACATTCACAGAATTTACATTCTTTCTATCCCACTCGGGAATTTTCTTACTCTTCTTTTTTTTACTTTTCTCACTTAATTCACTCATGAGATATCACTTTCTTTCATATTAATTGCATACACTTCAACTACCAAATTGGACTCATATTACACATGGAATTAAATCACACCACATTGTCATACAGCCTTCCGATTTGGCAGCTTAACACAACAAACTTGGACTCACAGACCAAATCGGAATTCATACAGACACACACATATCACTCTGTGACATGAACTACTTGAGTTTGCATGCATACCCATTCGGATTTCATCTCATAATCTCAAACAGCCCATTACTTAATCTCAACACAACCACTAACACCAACTGGATTGAATTTCTTTTTCATATATCCGAGTTGGTGAAAAAAATCACCGTATCACATAAGTCGTTCTCAAAATCTCTCCAATTTGAGCTTTGAAATTCTACAATTTTACAACCCTCATTTCACTTCAACTTCTTTTCTTATTAACTACCACAAGTTGAATCACTATCTACAACTTGGGACTAATTTTTCACTTCACTTCACTTCTGTGTTCACCACAGATCGCTCCACACTGATCCTCTCAGTACATAACTCCAAATTGGGAATAAATCACACCCGCATGATACTACTACTTTAAGCTCCGGCATTTACACAATTCCCATTTGGTGTAAAATTAACTCTCGAATCATAAAACTTCACAGCTTTACTGCAAATCTCCAACTTAAATGTTCATTCTCTTCTCTCCACGAGAAACACCAGGATAGCCTCCATCTTCAACTCCCAAATAGGACTTACACAGATACGATCCAACCTTGGATCACAGACATAATTCCCAACTGGGAAACACACAAGCCACACTTGACTTGACACAAATTCCACACACACATGCATTCATGCAAACATAAAAATCAAGCACCTGCTTGACTACAACGACACACAAAATAAAATACGCAACCAACTTGGGCTGGGACACGCAGCAGACTCACTTCAACATTGGGTGCCTTCCAATTCGGAAAACTCGACTTTAAAACCCCAAGCCAGGCAATTCCTTAACCAACTTGGCATCACCTCAAAACTCGCAAACTGCCCATTAGGAACCTCAAAAATAACCGTCCATCAACTACACACACAAACTCCCAAATTGGCACCTGCAACACCCCGCACAACCCTAACTGCCGACCACAGGCAAACCAACTTGGAAACCACAACAACTCCAATCTAGTTGGCTACAGACAGTTCCTACTTGGACAAAAACATAGAACATTCCAACTCGGAATTGTCACCCTGCATTACAAATAGGAATTACCCTCAGACAACTCAAAACTGCCTTCACTCTCCGAATTGGCTTCCCCTCCAATCCCATCACCGTGGCTTATGCTTGACTACATCCGGATAAACACAAAGAAATAACTTCCAAGTTGGTTAATAACATTCAAAAATCACCCATTTGGAACACCAATCAAACAAAACATAACTAAAACCATATAAAAACACACAAAAAAAATGAAACTAAAAATCCGAATAGGTTATTTACAGCTTGCAAAAAAAGTATTCCATGGCTGTGCTCTAAGCATATGTCATGTCAAAAAAATTATAATTATGAGTCATTCTGAAGTTGGTGTCATTCATGAAGGGTGTGCAGTTCTTACCCTATGTTTAGTGGAGATCAAAAAAAATTCTTCAAGAAAAGTAACCACGCATCTATTAAAGTATGGAAAGACACATGAAAAAAATTAATCAAGTTTTCAAACAAGGGAGCACAAATTAGTGAAAAGAATGGACCCAAGCCTGAATTTTCACTACACAAAATAGTGAAATTAGGTTGCCCCTCACTAATTTCTTGACATTTCACACTATATAAATATGTACAATTACTATAGAAGGATGTAGTAATGTAGGAACCATGTGTGTTGCATAGGTTTGTGCATTGATTCATGGCTCGGGTATAGAGAATTGCTTGTGCCTCCATTTGGACAAGTGGTGAGTCATGAGGTAACTATCTTGAGTAAGGCAACCTAATTGTTAAGGCAACTTAATTTCACTATTTTATGTAGGGACATATAATTATTAACCTCTGAATGCTTTTGACTATGTTTTCATCAAAACCACTCTAAAACTGCCATTTTTAGTACAAGTACCAAATTTTAGGAAAAAAAAAACATTTTTGGACACATGTAACCATAGGATCTTGTAGTATGATGGTTTGAAAAGACGTGGGAAAATTTTCAGAAATTTCCACTATGTAGATTGCAAGATTTTAGTGTTTGAAGTGAGAAAAATCCTTTTGGGGACCCTACCAAAAATCGGGTAGCTGCACTTCACAAGGTCACATTTGTATGAAAAAATGTCCGAAATGGTGGTGCATTTTTAAATTCATTCTTCAAGGCAAGTTGGCTACATACTTGAAAAAATTTGGATCATTTGGAATTGTACAACATATAGGAAAAAAAACAATAAATACAAAGAAGTTGAGAATGGTTCAAAATACTAAATTGTTAAGAATTCATTCATGGAATTGAAAAATGCCAATCTAATGGTTGTAATGTTGTACTAAACAATCTACAACCAATGTCTTTATTTTTTTTCAAAAATATTGAAATTTGAGTTCAATGAAAGAGAGATTCCATAACTACCCGCAAACTATCCACAACTAAAAATCCTCATAACTTTCATCTCATTAATCAAAATGGAATGATTCAAAGTTTTCCACCTACATATAAATCTAGAGAACCAATTTTAAATTTTTATTTTTTAGAAAAGAGATTTTTCAGATCTGTCCAAATAGTCCGGCCTCACAAAAACTACATATCATGCAATAATTTTTTAACCATGTAGTCAAATGTTAGGAAAATTGTTGGGCTTTAACCCCTAAAGTTCCTTCACTATGTTTTCACCGAAAACGTTTCAAAACTGCCATATCTAGTACAAGTACCAAAATTTTGAAAAAAACTTTTTTTTATAAATGTAACAGTAGGATCTTATGTAATGCTAACTTGAGAACACATGGTAAAATTTTCAAAAAATTTCACCACATGGATTGCAAGATATAAGCATTCAAATTCACTAAAATCATTTTTTTAGCCCTGCAAAAAATAGGGCAGCTGCACTTCACAAGCTCACTTTCCTATGAAAAATATCCAAAATGGTGGTTACTCTTTGGATTCTTTTTCCTATACAAGTTGGTCACACGCTTGAAACTTTCAAGTCACTTGGAATTGTACAACATATAGGAAAAAAATAGTAAGTAGACAATAGTTGAGGATGATTCAAAATATTAAATTGTTAAGGATTTAATTATGGAATTGAAAAATGCCAATCCCAATGGTTGAAATGTTTTTATAAACAATTTACATCCCACTATTTTATTTTTTTCAAAAAACATTGAAAATTGAGTAAGATAAAAGGAGTTCAAAGTTTATTTTAGAGTAGAGAATCCATTATTGTCCACAAACAAAAATTGCTCGTCACTTTCAACTCATTGATCAAAATGATTGGAATGATTCAAAACTTTTCACATATATGTAACTCTAGAAAACCGATTTCAAACTTTTGTTTTCAAAAAAAGTGATTTTTTCTAATTTGCATGTATTGCCCTATCGGTGAAAAAAGTAACATATTTGGCCATAACTTTTGACTTGTATATTCAAATGTCATGAAATTTGGTGTGTTTGAAAGATATTCCTTGCCCCCACCTTTTATTAAAATTTTAGCCTAAAATATGCAAATATCTAGCCACATATACCTACCCAAAATTTCTAAACAATCCCAAAATGCAGGCTGGTCTTTTAGGGGTTAAACCTACTCCTCAACCACATGTTATATGAAAATTTCAAAGAAAAAAAATAAAAATTTCTTTTGTAGTGAGCTGCCCAAAATATCTATAATGCCCCAAAACAGTGTTTGTGCCTTTAGGGGTTAACCAATGTTTGATGGAGGTCCTTTTTGCTCTCCTAAAGTCAGAGCCCCCAATGTTGCAACTTCCCAATCCATGGACTATGTCCAATCTTTGCCTTTATGCAATTTAGATCTTTCTTTGAGCAACCAATGACTCTTTGCAAACGAAACTAAATTCAATCCTACAAATCTTGAGAGGGATTATTCCAATGCCCAAGGGAGAATGATTTAGTCTTGATAACAATGTTATGGAAGGATCAAACTACTAGAATAAAACATGTACAAGTGACATGTTCATGCCATGGCTACACTAACCATAATAATTGGTTTAGAACGAAGGAAAAAGTAAAATGTATTTTGTAGAATAGGACAACAAGAAATTATGCTAAAGGTTACATTTATATTCAACTTAACATAACCACCATTCACGGAATCTTATTTAGTTATTTGCATGTTTTTTTTCTTAATACAAAGAATTATGACTTTGAAAGAAAATAGAAAGTTAGATTGTAAAAATCCAATACAACTATTTTTGAACAAAAAAAGTAGAAGCTACTAGTTTCTTTTCCAAGCCTTCTATTCTAGAATGCCATCAGTACCAATCTTAAAGAATGATATTAAAGGCCAAAGACTTTGTAGGAACACAAATCACCATTAGAGATAGTCTATAGATTGAAAGCATGAAACATCTACTTAATTTGTTGCATTTGAGGATAACAATTGCAAATACTATGAACTTTTGGGAAAAAAATTTAATAATAAAATTTAATATGAATAATTAGTAGAATATTATAAATAAATTATTTTCAAAAATTGAGGCTAAACAAAATTTATCCCAGAGTTATGCATAGAATAAGGTCACAAAATTTCATGTTTAAACTATTAAAAAATAATTAGATATCCAAAAAATAAAAAATAAATAAATTGATTTTAGCAATTTTATATTAATGTTGAAAAATGCACATACAAAAGAGCATTATTTGCATTTATATGGATATGAAGGTTTTTAGCTGTGATGGATCCTAGAAAACCTAGAAGAATTTGGTGGGAAGCATGATGACCTAGATCCTTCAAACAATTGACTTCCTATTGGTGCCACCATGTAATAAATTGAGACATTGCCTAGAAGACCATGCAAGCAAGATCACAACCTACCTACTTTCACAACCAATGCATCAAACAAGTAAACTTCAACATACATTTCCTACTTCACAAACATCACCTAATCTAAGAGATCAATTCATAATAGTGTCTCTAGAGCAAGCCCTATTGTGGGAATATACTACAAATATTTTAGCTCTAGATCATTAATTCTGGGTACTCCCCAATACTAAAAACACGTAAACCTCAAAGTGTGACAAATTAACAAAATTGATTTTAAAATATAAAATGATTTAAAAAAATTCTGAAAAAATAGTTATGATTATTGTCAAGTTGAACATCTCCAATAAAAATTTCAAGTTCATGGGATTCTACCATCAAAAGTTCTAGCAAAAAACATCTCTGTCATCGTAAATGTAATGCAAAATAGGATTGGTCTTTCTTGCAATCACCCCCAAGTTGACACTCTTGGACACCCATGGCAACCAATACCTTTACAATAGAATGATTGCCATGTCTTTGTTATTGATTGCCTTTTAGTGAACCTAGGATTTTTTTAAATTCGACTTCAAGATCTACCACCTCTCTAAAATTCAACTCCATTGCCTTCACTATTCTTTAAGTATCATACTCCAAAGTTGATAGTCTTTGACGACCTCAACAACCAACACTTTCTCACTCAAAGATTTACTCCACTCATTTCTTCTAATATCCTCCAACAAAAAGGTGGGGACCTATTCAACAAGTTGTCTAACTCATAATTCTAATCCAATTTCCATGACCCTCCAAATTCAAAAGATTTCTACTCTTCTAAAAGTCCAAAAGCCCCCCCAATGGAACAAGGAAGAGAGAGTGAGAGAAGAGAGAGATCTAATTCCTAAATTTTTAATCTAGAATTCCATTAACGATCTTATCTTCATCTCTAATTTCATTCCAAGACTAATGTACTATCAATACACTAATTTACTAATGCACTATTTTGTTGAAAACGCAATATAGTCTTACTAGTTTTTTAGGGTTTTTTCCTATTTTAGTGTATTTACTACTATGTTAGTGTCTTAATATTTGTTCTAATTCTTCTAATTAGTTGAGTACTTTTTGTATTTACATTTTTGGTTTTCGGTTTACTTCTAATGTATTTCATATTCTTAGTATTTGGTTTTCAAATTCTACCATTTGCCTAATTTAATTAATTTTTAAATTTTTTACTTAGTTTCTTTTTCATTTCTTAATGTCTTTTTCATTAAAAATTTCTACCTTTTTCCTAGAACTTTTTCAACATTTTTTCCTAATTTTCCCACAAATCTCCCAAAGTTCCCATTGCATGCTATCTAATAGAATACTCATTCATTTGTAGTTATTTATTGATCTTTTTTACTAGTACTTCCTAACTTGCAATCATTAGGAGTAGAATGAAGCTCCGAGAAGGTCATGACTTTCACTCTTAAGGAAATATTGCCTAAAAAAATCTATAGGTGCTTATAAGCTATGTGGCCAACCATCGGCTATGTGAATTAAACATGTAGACATCTCCAACTCTCTACTGTTGACTTCCAAGAACAGATGATGTTCAACTATGAATGTTGCTTGATTTTTGGCTTTATTCTTCTCTTGGCTATTTTTCTCTTTATTTAAATTGTTTTGATTTTCCACTTCTAAATTGTGAGCCAATGTGGTGGCTCACAATGGAGGACAAAAGTTTTTTTTGTAAAACTCTAGTAGATGAACATACTTTCCAATTTTCAAGTGGTAATCATCACTTTAGATACTTTATAGTACATGAATGGGGAATTTCATTAAAATGGCAATATTCCGCATGCCATTTATGCGAGTCAAGAGCACATACGACAGCGCTTCTTGGCATATCAACCACATAGATGTGCCAATTTTGTCCCCAACAAGTCCAAATTGCAACACAACTCCATGGAAGCTTGTACAAAAGATGCATTTTTAGTGACTTCTAGCCCCTTGCTTAGTTGCTTTAGATTTGAATTTCATCCATAAAAACAATTCAAGTTTAATTTGACCCCAACTAAGGAAAATAAGTTAATGAAGTTTGGAGTCTAATCCAATTTCAAAGTTTCAAAAATTCCTAAAATTGAATATTTTAATGAAATTTGGGCCTACTATGAAAAAAATTGGTTTTCTATTTGTTGAATGGCATGGAAATTTGTTTACATTATAATAATATTTACTTATCTTGAAAATTCTAGATTTTTTAAAATAGAATGTGTATTTGATGTGAATTTTCTTCATTGACTCTTCAAAAATTCATGATAATTTCAAATCATCACCAATAAATCTCAAAATTTTATGACTTATAGAAAATGTACAATTTCATCTCTAAAAAATTAAACTAAAAATTTCATAGTCGAAAAAGGAGTATACAATATATGAAGAATTTTGACATTTGACCATGTGGCCAAGCACTTTGTTCTTAGAACTACTACCCACTTGGCCACTCTAAGGGTGTGCAATAGGGCTTTTATACATTTTTTTTAAAGTACCAAAGTGGCTATATAATATGTTATAGTAGTGCTCCACATTTCAACATTCATCCACATACTAGTTAGAAAATATCACATTAGCACATATGACATACCTATAATTATATTTTCATCCATAATTTAGCAATTTCATCCAATATTTTTTTTAATTTGAAGTTTTTTGACAAAAAACTTTATGATCTTTTGTCATTTTCTAACCATATTATTTTTTTCTAGTATTACCTCCCCCTAAGTCATATGTATTCAACTATGGGAGGCAACCCATTCTTGATCAACAACCCATGCTAGCACCATAGGGTGGTGCGATTTTGTGTACAAGGTGTTTAATAGTGATTAATTATGGCACAATTCTCGACATAGTTGTAGCGCATTATGATTGGCTATGAGACTCTCAATATTGCAACCAACCCTTGCTGGATTTTGCAACCAATCCTTAGTCAGAAATAGGAAGGTCTATATGCCAAATATGGGTGGAAAGAGTCTTCAGCTAAAAAATTCATAGTAATTATGTTTTGAGAAATAAAAATCTGGAAAATTATGGAAACCTTATGAACTCTATTTCTACACATGGGAAAATTTCCCCATTGTTGAAACCTGCCTTGCACATACGTGAATCTGCTTAAGTGGTCAGAAATGGGTTGCCTCCCTTAGTGAAGAGCACAATCATGCCTCAATAGCAGTTGACAATCCTGAAAATTGACAATCCAAAGCAGTGCTTAGTTGTGAACATAACATATGATCGTGAAAATGAACCCTATAGAGGATTGTAGAGAACTGTCCAAGCAACACTAATGCAAGAATATTGTCCTATTGCTTGAAATTGCGGATTTTCAAGAGATTGGCGCTTTTCCTTAACCTCGCCTGAAACCTCAAAATTTATTAGGTGTGGGCACCCAGAATGATCAACAGTCGAAATGAATGCAAACTGTACATTTTAGTGGGCAATTCAAGGAGTGCTCTTACCTTACGAGACTTAGTTTTAGAGCTAAGTGCACTTCAATTTCAATATTAGCACTCGATTGGAGTCACCAATTTAAATAAATGTTTCAGCAATGTGATTGAGTGACACAGCTAGCTGTACCTGAACTGCAACTCCAAGCGATAAAATTCGCAGAAATTGGAGTGTTGCTTTCTATGGAAACGGTAACCATTCGCCACTCCAACAAGTCCATGTAAGCTTAGAGGCCATCAATTAATTGAGGAAGCTCAGAACATCACGATAATTCAGTGGTTAGGCACTGCAGCAGTAGTGATACATACCTCTTCAGTTCCTGTACAATACTTAAGACCTCTATGAGCAAGACACTCGACTTGTGCAAAAACGTCTCGGCTACGATTCTGCCACACAATTCCTGTTGCCCATGCCCCCATCATTGTTCCATTTCACAACGAGAATAAAATACATGAGTCAGGAACTTTAATTAGACCAAAGCTGCAAGTATCATATCATTCATGCTTCTCGTGAGTGCGTGCGTGCACTCCAGTCCTGATGCGCAGCTTTTTGGACCGGACTTTGGGACGACCAGACTTGAACGCTTACCGAATCTTCAATCCGGCCAAGGATTTGACGAACTCCTGGATTAATAAGATGAACAATGATCTAATTAAACGTAAAACGTAATCACGATTCGCCTGAAGAATTTTCTATTTATTGCTTAATTTGTTTTTCACACAATCATGGTCCGACATGTTATTTTAATTCATTTCTAGCAAATCATGATCGACATGTTCGGACCCGACGTCACCAGGATAGATTAGTTGCAGAAGAGATAAATAAGATATCACGAACTCGCCATTAACACCATTTAACTATCAGATAATCACTAATTGATTAATCAGCTATGGAATAATCACGATTTAGTCAGAAAGTTAAACATAAATTGCTCTGGCATTACAAAGAACACAGTGAACAGCTAGACCGGATGGAAATTTCAATTAAATTGGCTAATTTCTGACTGCCCAAGATGAGATGCGCAAGCGGTATTTCTTTTGATAACTAACAGGTATGGATTTAATTAAATAAGTTAAGTCCAATTATACTGAACGTTTCCATTTGAACTGAACATTGCTAGATTTATACTTCGTACCGCCGGCACATGTGAGCCAATCATGACATGCTCTGACCAGAGGCAGAGATATACTTAGAGGGCACACGAGTTGTATAAAATAACATGGACTCACTATTCGCAGCAGAAGCAGACGCATCTGATTAAAGGACGAGCACTGACGTGGATGAAAGTAAGAGATTTCTGGCGGAACAAACAAAAAGTGTAATTGCCGAATCATTCCTCCGACTTGTCTGTTGTGCAAATCGGTCAGAAGAAGCGATTCCACTAGATTTTCAGAGTCCCAGTGTTTCAGGGTACAAGGAACACTCCTGGAATAATCTCTTTGCTAATTAAACAAGCTTAAATAACATGATCACGATTAACGAAACAAACTTACCACATATTGCTCTATTACACAGGAACTCTCGGAAGCAAACCGCCGGCACTGACATGCGACCTCGCAAATCATGAAATTTACCAACTTAGGGCAGATACACTGCCTCACCAGTGGCAGCAGAAGCAGATGCATCTGCTCAAAACAGCCCCAGCTAGCCCCAACGTGCATGAAGCCCGCAGGATCCAACAAAAAGTAGACGAACCGTTCGAATCAACACTCGCCGTGGATCTTGTCGATCTCGGGAAAGAATTCTGAATCCAACGAGAGCGAATTCTGTAGAGCAACGGTCTTCATCAATCGACTGGAGCTCCTTGCCACCCTTCCAGTTGATTCGGAAACGCCGAGGGTGCGTCTGTTCGCGCTCTGTTGTGACTACAAGTCACGAATATCAGCGCTAGTTGCCAGAGGTCGCCTTTCGCGCCCAATCATCTCCCTGAAATTCGACGCCGATGAACGAGGGCCGGCAGGGACCCAATGGCCTGGGCACACATTGCAGAGCCAGCGCCATTGCCAGGTGGGATCGGCAAGCGTAGCGAGCATCTCGCGGCAAAATGGCTCCGGGAGTTGCTGAAACCGCGTTATTCTGTACTACGTGCAGCCTCAGCACGCGCTTGCAGTTTACTTAAGTTACAGCAGCTTTTCCCCCCAAACTCATGATCTGGCAACTGAACCTCTTGCTCAGCTAGCTACTTAGCCAGCGCGCTTTGATCATCCAACATGTGGGAAGGACCGTGGTACTCCTTCAGCTTGAACTGAAGTCACGAACGTTTTACTGGAATCTTTTTTTCTCGGTTAGTTAAAATGACAAATTTTCAGTTTTCCAGGGGGCCTTCAGGAGCTTCAGTTCTATGCTGGAAGTAGTTATTAGCGCTTTGTGCACATAAATGTCACGAAACTTGGTACTGTTAAATGAGCCAATTGAACGAATTGGTCGGTTTATGGGAATGTCGATTAGTGATCCAATCAAGTTTGCCTGGAGTCTCTCCAGCTTCAGCTAAGTCACTTTGCTTCAGGTGGCTAGTTGTCCAATGCTTCTAGCTCTTTCATGATCAACTTCTTAATGTACGTTTCGAAGTGGAAGCCGGCCAGTGGTTGGTAGTTGATAGAGTGTACTAGTCCAGGAGCCTTGACACTCAGTGAATTCCAGTGTGAGTTGGTTTTGACATCGGCTAGTGGTCCTTAGAGAAATGCAAAGCTCCAGCATTCCACTGAAGGTGAAATTCACTCATCAAATTGAATGCAAAACATTGCAAATGTGACTTGTTTCTGCATTCAATCAGCTGTCTAGCGCTGGTGACAACAAATTAAGGATCCAGCGTTCTTATGGTAGTATAAGATTAAAATGCATTGTAGTTTAAATCATTTGGCTTCAAGTTCCAAATTCTTCTCGATCGTTAGCTTTGTCCAGCTTGTAATGTACGTGGTAATGCGGTCAACTGCGACTCTGGATGATGTCATACGGAATGATCACCGGTTCCAGTGCAATGCTCGAAGCTGTCACAATATTCGTTAAATTGGTCATTTCTCTACTGCCAAAATTAAATGGAAGGGGCTCTTGAAAACTACAACAGGCGTGGATTTTGGTTTCGCAAATCGGCACAAAATGAACGGGAAATCTGCCAATTCCTTGGATGGACTAGCTCTTGAAATCTCGAGAGTTAGAGAGATCAACATGTTGCCCGGACTCAATCAGTCTTTCTGGTTCTTGACTCGAATGCTCTAGAGCTGCCCGAGAGTGATCATGAGTTTTTATGCACAAATTTCTACGCTGATTCATGGCCGGATCCATGACAGAACAATTTTCGTTCCACCTGCATGTTGATAAGTTAATTTCTAGCTACTAGTCTCCATACGACTGAAAAGTGCAGATTGGAACACGTGCTCCTAAGTCTTCTGATTCAACAAGATATCTTCAGTTCCGTTTCGATTGTTATTGCAGGACGAATCGAATCCGCCACAGGACACAGGATACGGAATCATGATTCATCCTGCACTATATATGATCTATAATTCGACATGAGCATTCATCACTGATTCCGGCATCTGTTTTTGATGTATTCTTCATCTGTTCTTCATCTTGCAAAATAATCTTTCAGCCTCCAGTTATTCTTTGACATGAGTAACATGGCAGATTTCAGTAAGGATATATGGCGCAGTTTGAGGCGCCTGGCTGAGACATAAGATCTATACCAAACCTTGGGTTAAGAGTTCTGGAAACCGGAGAGTTTTCAGTTTCCAGTCCTAGTTTTCAGAGATTTGGGCACGAGAATGTGACAATTTTGGCGCTACGAAAACATGCCAATTTAACGAAATTGACTATTTGACCAAAATTCTGGACTGAGGTTGATTTATTTCAGGTTTGGGATCTGTTGGACATTCTCTCGATCAGTTGACTATAATATCCTTCTCGGTCGTGAGTCCCATTTGACTCCCTGTTCTGCATGTGTATTACACTCCCTGCTCCATTTTTGTGGTGGTGAAGGTCATGTCCATCTTTAATCACGGTTGTCAAATTACGATGAGATTAATGATAAAATCACGCTCTCAGTCTCGGCATACCTAGTTCTGGTAAAGCTGCCAAGGGAACTGTAGAACCAAGACCCCGATATGGTATCGAATCAACTCGAGAATATTTACAATGATTGATGTCAGTACAGCACCCACTGTCGACTTCGAAAAGGTTCAAGTCTAGAATATCTTTCGCTCGCTTCAAGAAAAATGAAAAAAATAATAGGTTCGAACAGCATACCGACAACAGCTTTATCACTTTCCTGAGCTGCAACTGTAGTTTATGTCAACGCCTGCACAAAGCAGAAGTCGACAGGAAACCGCCACCACGGTTGAATTCAAGAGTCATCCACAAAAATAAAATAATTCACCAGCAAGTCAATCTGTCCAAACACAATCAGATTTGTCTTGCTTACATCTGAGACAAGTAGACAACGCTCCTCACGAGAAAAGCAGGACACGCAGAGAATGATGCAAAAGAATGCAAACATTTTTCATTTTTTGTTGAAGTAACATCGCCGTGTATAAGTGAAATCTATGGAGCATAGCCACAAACTTGTGTCTATAGTACAAAAAGAGAAATGCAGACGCAAGCACAGTTCCTTTCGATGGGGAACTGCATACCAAAAGAATACAGCCTATCAAGTCATAGAAGATCAGCACTAGACCACTCATAAACATTAATATGTCTAATTGCCTACATCTAGTACGGCTCTAAAACGGTTAGGCTTCTATAAAGGGACCTTGACAGCATCCCTGCTTAAACTAACAACTTGTTAGACAAATGTGCTGAATCTATGCTTCAGATGAGTAATTAATTAATTAATCCTCTAATCAAACCTAGTACCTACATATAAACCTGCATGGTGTCCTGCATGTCATTTTTTCTACCTCTTCAACTTCCTGGGTCAGACGGTCAGTCAGAGCGCTTATACGCCTTCGTTGTGGTGGAAGCTTCGGTCCGCCTCACCTCGGGATCAGTTACAAACCTTGGCATCTAGAGACGCCGTGAAGTTCTAAATAAATTGTAATCAAAATTACAGCCACCGAAGTCGACCTCCAAAAGCAGGCATGTTGACTGAAACATCGAATAAAGAACAGTCAAAAGGATGGTGTGGATATCTTTTTTTTTAAAGTTCTCGATGATGTTAGTTGAAAAAGAGACTCCTCGAGTCAAATCGAAGTAAAGAAACGAGGAGATCAGTTGTTGGTCAAAGTAAGGTAAACTCCGGCGCTTCTCAGCTCATGCTCGGTAACTCCATGATGACCACCTGCAGCTCTTCTCAGGTCAGCCTCAGAAGCCACCGTGAGGTTGAGAAGTCCACTGGAGCCTCGTCTACGAATCGCCGTTGCAAAGGGATCCACTGCGGTGACGAACGGTTGCTCTAAGTCTTGCAGAATCTGGTTGTGGTCCCCGTAATGCATGCTGCTGCGGTGATGGAGCTCAGGTGGCGGCTCCTGTTTCACGGCTCCTGGTAGCGTTGCCGTAAATTGGTGATGACCTCGAGACTCCCCTCTGATGTACCTGCTTGGAAGCCCCCAAGCACTGAGCTGTGAGAGGTGGTTTGATTTCATTTGACGATTGCAACAACTTGGGTGACAGTGAGAGTTTGTGGTCACTTAGAGTCTCTGTACAAAGGCAGGTGAGAGGACCAATAGTTAGTATGCCTGATTAGGTTAGTTCCTCCTCTACACCATTGCTCACAATTCACTTTTCGAACTAACTGAATTTTAAGACATTAACGACGATTTCAATACTGAACACTAGCTCACTGTCTAGGTTCCTAGTTCAGAAGAAGCTAGTGAACATCAGAGTGTCATCTTGGTCCAATGACACTCTCAAGAGCCTCTAATAAATTGAGAAGTCCACGAATATGACTACTTCTGGTGATGTCGATACTCTACCAGGAGAACAATCAAGTCCTTAAACTCCATGCAAAAATGAGATTTCAAGCAGTTAAGTACTGAGCACGGACTTGAAGCAAGCTCTCCTTCAAAACCCTCTAGAATGTACTTGCAAGATTTATACCAAGACCTTGTTGGAGTTTAAGGAATAAGCAGAATAAATGAATAAACAAGTCCATGGCACGCGAAGTAGCCACAATAGCCTGCCATTACTGACCGTGTGGGAATCTACGTATTGATTGACATGAGCAAAAGGCAAAGGACGGAAGAACCCACACTAAACTCAACTTGAAATTTTGAAAACTAAGAAATCTCCCAACGACATGAGGAAGCAACCTAAAAGAAGTATCTGAAAATCTCTCAGAAGTTGGAAGTTTGCGGACATACCATTCCTAAAACTAAAAGGACAACATAGGACCTAACGATCAGAAGGTCCAGTGTATACACCACTGAAGATCTCAATCCTTCCAACCATTGGTACAGCTCCAGATCGAAAACTGTGGCAATACGTATGTAGGTTCTACTCTAGTTCCGTAAATTAACTGAAATCACAGCACCTTGTCCTTCAGCTGTTTCTGAGAAGCTTTTGAACTACAGTACATTAGTTGCAGCCTGTAATAAGTATTCGCTCTGTCAAGTTGGAAAGGTTCCTCAAAAATGATCTTGAGCAACAGATTCGAGAGAAGAGAGCTCAGTAGAAGAAAACCTTCACGAGACTACATTTGAAGCTCTAGTTTTGGGATAACCGATGTCTCACTCCTCCAGCAAGGATTGTTAGTGTTGGGACTAGTTAAAAATTCACTGGACATTGGAAAATTTTGATCACCATAGCTACCTGCCCCCGTCAAACCTTGAAGTAGAGGCTGCACCACCAGGCTTCATCTGATCGAAGCCATCGTTTCTCAAAAACTGGTCCGGCTCGAAAGACGAAATGGGAAGCGGGTTGCTCTTGGCGAAATCCGTCATGTCATTGTAGCTCTGAAAGTTTTGCATCAACACATTGGTCTCTTGCGCCGAACTCACATTCACGATACTCGTGCTCCCCCCTAGCGAGCTCACAATTTGCGGCATCTGTGCCTGCTTGATCATATTGATCGTCCACACCTCAGCCATCAGGAAAACCTCAAAACCACTGAACCCCAGCCAGGCACCCACCTCAAAAAAAAAGAATCTAAACAATCTCCCCCATCAATAAAATTCCTCCTTCCCTTCCAATGCCATGAGCTCACTACCCCATTCAAACTGCAATGCACTCATTGAAGCTCAACAAGTTGCAAACCCCTCGATGTTCCAGAGTGCAACTTTCGGAAGCTTAAAACTGCAACCTTTTGAAGCTTCTGAATGCAACTCGGGAAGCTTAAAACAGAGAAACGGTAGAAGCAGAAAGAAGCTGCACCGAGTGAGAGGTTGAATTGATTTTGGAGTAGGCACCCGTATTTTCAATGAGAGCCCTGCAACCGACATTCCATGTACCTGCTGGTTGAAATTGTGTTGCTGCTGCAGCAAGAAGAGCTGCTCCCGGGCGACGGCGAGCTCGTCCTTGAGCTTGAAGACCTGGTTCTGCAGGATGGTGATCACCCCCAGGCACCCGTGCACCGGGTCCTTTTCCCGTGTGTCAGCCTCGTAGGAGATAGACTTCACGGTGTCCTCGCGCTTGCTGGGGTCGACGTGCTTGAGGATGCGCAGAATGTTGGACACGCCGAACAACTTGTGCACGTTCTGGAACCGCTTCGGCTGGTCGGGCGGGAAGTAGGGCGACAAGGGGCAGTCCGGCGTGCACTTCCTACGCTGGTACTTGCACGCCGCGCACGCCGTGCTGGTGCTGCCGCTCCCACTGGAGCCACCGCTGGTACCACTCACCCCAGCGCCACGGGAGCCTGCACCTGAACCACCTGAACCACCAGACCCCGACGCCGACGCCGTCATGTCGATTGCTCACTTTCTAGCTCACTGCGATTGCCGGAATACCCCACACTAAATGGATCCCCTAAACCCCCCTTATCAAAATTCTCAACTCCACGGCACAGTCCCCACCACCTCACTACCCACCCACCACGCCGCCATCGATACCCAAGCACCCCACCACCGCTGCTGCCAAATTCGCCACCAGTCCACCTGCAAAAATCCAATAATCTAGACGACGACCGAAATCTAGATTCCACAGCAACTCGGATCCCGGCCTCCTCAGATTGATCTAGGATTCGGCGAGCGCCGACCACAGGAAGCTCATGGCATGGCGCCGACTGGAGTGTAGCCTGAGCACGATTGGCATGGATCAGCAGCAGGGGTTACAAGTCATCGAGTCTGGCGTCCACTGCGGTGAGGCATGGTGATCACCGGGCTGCCGGCGCCCGTCGCAGCAAGTCGGCAAGCAGGAATTGGATCTGGGAGTTGACTGGTGGAGTGGAGCCCGGAGCATGGGCAAGCTAGTTCACACAACAGTGAGTCAGGGAGTCCGTCCGGAGGAGAGCTTGCAGGCAGCGCGGCGCCGGCGAGGGCGAGAGCAGGGTAGTGGCGGGGAGTGAGGTGGAAGAAGCTGAGATCGTGAGGCTCGCGGCCTGCGGGATTGAAGAGGGAGCGGCGAAGATTGTGGGCGTGCCTGGGGTGGGGTGGGAGTCAGTGGCCGCTGGGCCTGCAAGCGCAGCTAGATACTGCACACGGCTGCAGGTGCTATGGCTCTGGCCCACCGCTGCTTGGGCCGAAGCTTCCTATTTACAAGGTCTGCGTTACTGGCGCAGCAGATTGTCTCCTGGTTCAGGTAACTTGGAGAAACCACCATGGTAAAAAAAACTGGCAATTTTCAGTCAAAACGGGGAATTGGTCCCTAAAAGAATTAGGGTAAATCGACCTAAAACAAACAACTAAGAGAATTGAACTAACCTACATAAATATACCTAAACCAACAAATTAAAAAAATTGACTACAAAGATATTTAGAGTAAATATAGATTAAACGAATTGCAACAAATTAATGAAGATAACTAACAATATCTATCTTAATTCTACGTTTACAAACATTAAATGTACAATAAGAATACATAGTGTTGGTTTTGGATATACTTACTATCTTGAGTACAATACGAGGGTTGTATCCATTTTTTATTATTAGGTAAGTATTTGAAGAAGACCAAAAATTGGAGAGAAGTATATGTGATATTGTCTTGGTGAAAAGGGTACCTACTTGGATGGGGAGCATCTAATGCACACATGGGAAGGAGGACCATAGGAGTCATCTTTTTTATAAACTAAGTGACAAGCAAAAAGATTATCGTAGTGAAGAATCCTCCATTCAATTTGGTGTGTTAAAAATGTCTTTTCGTTCCTTAGACATTCACTTGCCTTGATGAAAATTGTCCACTCCTCTCAAGTTTGATCTTTCTTTGCTTTCTTACACAAGTAGAACCTCTCTTATCCTCTTGAAGCATAACTTGTAGTAATGGAATTTGTAGGTGGACTTAATTTGAAGAACATTCTCTGAAAAGTAGTGTTGAAAATTGACATTTGTTAGGTGGTCATTCATTACACCTCTTACATGCATAAACCTCTTAAGTGATGCAACATCATATCCAAAACCCTTAAATTAATGGTTATGGGTGTTGCTACCTTACATTGTTTCAGGGATCCTTTATTCCAATCTTTCTGAGTACTTCACTCGCTATCATGGTCATTCATGGAGTTCTAAATTAGTGTGGGTTAATGCTGTCTGCGACTTGTTCCCCTAGTCTGCTGAACTGTTTCCTCAATCAATGGAAACTGTCCATGTGTTTCAAAAAAAAATAACATAAATTAGTGTGGGTTATTCAGTGACGAAGAGCTCCTCACTGAATTCTCTGCTGTCTGGCAACAACCTGATGCAGATGGATCAGATAAAGCTGATTTTGTCCTCACTAACTTATCATACTGCATGTGCGTGGCCACCCTCGGTACAACTTATCTTGCAATTGATCTTTCGGATATGGAGAATGCCTGGCTCGTACTGTATGATGTCAGGATTCGGAAGTCAATATATATTCTTTCTTCGGCACGGCACTTTATCAGTACACGAGGTATTGTACTAAGCTTAGAAGGAATTTAGGTTGGTAGTTGAGGCCGGCGTGGTGACCAACCTTCAGTTCTTGTCCATTTGCACTGGCGGGGAAGAACTGAACTGAACTGAGATGAAATCACTGATGAATGCATTCCGCAGTAACACGTCAGTACTCACTACTGTGGGGCCTATTCTACTGACTTGTTAGGGAGCTCCGAGGTAACTGAAACTATGTGTACAGTAGTACAACAGTAGTACAGAAATTTCTTCCGTCTGAAGGGCCTGGATATTCCTACAGCTCAACCTGCCCTCTCGGTCTGCTTCGAATAACCAAAAGATTTCCAACTTTAGTGCAGTTCGCCAACCTAAAAATTGCGTGAAAACTACCGAAGTCTATTTGGATACAGAAAAAGTGCGAAATAGATGAGACAAATACCTCACTGGCGGGATTGATTCCGTGTGGATGAACACCACCTGCATGGCGTTGACCTGCACTCACCTTTCCCTGGAATTTGAAATTCATTGTTGGCTCTCAAGAGAGAAGGAGGCTTTGTAAGGTAGTCTGTCCATAAACCGAGCATCTAAGGACTGAAACTGAATTTTGGGCAGGTGAAACTTCTCAAAATATTTTTCATTAAATTTTACTTGAAAGAAAAGAAGAATTGGCATCTAACCCAAGTTGTTTCATATTTTTTGGATCATTTTTGAATTAGTTATGAATTTTCAAACGAGATAAGATATAGGTCCCTATTAGTATGTCCCTAGGGCTTCCATGAACTATTCACTTGCAACTTCTGAAGATAAATGGAAAAGCAAAGAGTATGATTGGTTCTTGCCATATGGGGAATTTTATTAAAATGGTGATATTCCATGTGCCATTTTTACTGTGTGTCATTCCCACAGTTAACTGTGAGATGTCAAAGTCACAGAATATTCGCCATTGTAATGAAATTTCCCATCCATTAACAATGTTTTTTTCTTTCCATTCATTCAAGGACTTCAAAGATCCATTTAAGAACCACTTCATATCCAATTCACAACCACCTATATGGGCCGTTTCTTAATGCTAGTGCAATTTTAGAGCCTCCTACCTTATTGACAATAGTTTTACATGTGAGGAGTTTTGAATAGTATTATATATGTAGAACCTCTCTTACCACATATCTTCTTTGTGCATAACTTGTAGTAATGGAGTTTGTAGGTGGATCCAATTTTATGGACATTCTCTGAAAATTAGTGTTGGAAGTGAACATTTTTAGGTGGCCCTTCATTAGACCTCTCTAACATGTATAAAACTCTCTTAGTGCACAGTCCCAACACCATGCATTAGAGGAGGTTTTACTCATACTTGAATTCCAAGTCAACACTAGTAGTAATTAAAGTAGGTCTCAAAGCACAAGTTCGAGTGATAGAGCTTATGGTGTTGATGGTCCAGGTAGGAGGTCCATAAATCATCCATTTAAGAACTAAAACTGAATTTTGGGGACATAAGACCTCTTAAAATATTTTTCAGTAAATTTTCCTTAAAAGACGAGTGAAATTGGCATCTAACCTAAGTTGTTTCATATTTTTTGAAGCTTTGTGGAATTAGTTTATGAAATTTTGAAGTTGAAATGGCATAGGGCTCTAAAATCACCCACCTTCTAAAATATACACTATTTGTGAATTGTTGAAGGTTATGAAGAAGAAACATTACAAATAGTGTATATTTGAAGAGGTGGGCAATTTTAGAGCCTATGCGCTTTTAGAAACTCCTACCTTATTGGCCTTTTTGCACCAAGTTTGGACACCATAATATGATGTTCAAAACTTATTTTTCTACTATTGTATTGCTACAGGGATATTGCTTCTTGTAGTCCACTTGTTTGTTTCTAGATATAGTCACTCAAATTTTTTCTAGGTAGCAAAATCTACTAATAGATGTATTACATTTCAACTAAAATATTGTCTTTTTCTCATCAAATCTTCATCCTTTTGAGGGTCTATTGCATTTGCTTCACGTTTAAAGGACTGCAATGTTTGGAGGTTCAAACTTGCTTCACAATGCACTTCCGTAGCAATTCAAAAATCTTAAATCTTTTTTTATTCTTCAATAAATTCAATTTAATGTAGGATCAAATATTAAACTTATTTGACTATATGTGCCTTAAATTTTAGAGTGAAAGAATCCACCAATTTTTGGAAGGCCTTAATTTCAAAAAAGAGTTTTTCCAAGCCTTTTTAGATGGTGAAATTTTTACTAAAAAGCTCATATGTCCTATAGGTTATTTCAAAAAAAATACTATATAGGCTACTTTGATTTTTAGAGAATCTCCACCCTTTCACATAATAATTGCCTTACCAAATGGCTTTTTGTAGGCTCAACTATCCTTTGAGAATTGAGACTCCACTAACACAGTATTTATCTACTTTTTTCTCCATATCTCTAGTAGCTTTGTACTTTCATTAGTAGGAGTTGCAATAGTTGTTGAACATTGCAAAAAGCATTGCAAAAGTATAGTTAGTCAAGTAGAATCCAAGCTTGGTGAAGAAATGGGAAGGCCCATTAAGATGGAGGGTTAAAGGCTCATTTTTACAAAAAAACAAGGCTCTCTTTTTCCTTGTGCATGCCTACATTGGGGGAAGATTTGGAAGGCTAGGTTTGCCATATACCAAGCCAAAAACCTTCTCAATGATGCTCGTAGATTTTCATTGAACTCTTTTCATGATAATAACTTTTTTAATATTTCACTTTTTGTTGGATTTGCATATCTGGCCAAAAGGCTCTCCAAAGTTACCTTTCATCCACACCAAATTTTCGGTGAGCTATAAAAGAAAACCCGGGTACCCCCAATTCCTCTGTCCATATACGGTACTACCGTAGTTACTCCACTACCGTACATCTGTCTTATATTTATTGTTAATAAAAAGCGTTCATATTAGTACTTCCTACCACCATGCCCACACTATTTTTGGCGACGTACTATTTATGGCTACATCTTTTGCTGCCTAAAGATTCTGATATTCTTTCCACTTTCGACTACTGTACCTTCCCGCCATCTTTATGCCAGCGAGGCAGCAGTGTATCTCTCCCGCCATTGCCGCCACAGATTTAAGTTAAGTCAAGTTGTTTTTTTATCCATCGGAACTGGTGGTCAGTGTCGGTTCTTTACAGTCTAGGTATTTATTGAACTGTGGACGGACGGAGCTGAAGCGGACGGACGGAAGCGGAGAACGGACGGAAGGCTCTGTTCACACTTAACACGGACTACAGTAATACATGCTAACTGACTTGAATATACCATATAAGTTTAATTGATGAATTTATTCTTGATGAATATTTTTATCAGGAATAAATATGTCAATACCATTCATCCAATGAGGGAAATCTTTAGTGAATGTAGTTTGTATAAATATTCATCAAGAGTATAAAAGTTATATGGTGAAGGTAGCAATAACTAATCGAATAAACAATTTTGGACATGGTCTGGAGTGTTGGAAGCGAAAGCAAATATTTTCAGAGGTGCATTGATAGAAATGACTGGGATTGCAAAAAATTTGGTAATTTTCTCAATTGAATTGAAATTACTATAAATTTTGAAAGGCAAAAAAGTGCTATCAATCCATAAACAATCACTAATCTCTTCTCATTCCAATCTTAGCCAAATTATTTTCTTGCTCACTACTTCCTACTTTTTTGCTCACCATTTTGGGACATGTCTCATGACCTTATTAGTTGGAACACATTCCAACGCTTGGTTGAATAACTTTTGCTCTTGGACTCCGATTGAAATAAAAATTATATTTTTGGAAAGCTAATATATTTTTCTATCTTCACAAAAAGATTTAGAAAATTACAACAAATATTGAGACTAGAGGAGCCTACCCAAAATCCATTTTGTCCCATGAGAGGACAATGGGACTTTAGGGGTTAATTTATTTGCACTATATTCAAATTTTGAATTTTTTTTGTTGCCTCATCTTCTCTATTTGAATTTTTTTTTCTACCCCCTCTTACCTAAAGCAAAAAGTTCCACATGCTATATAAAAAATGAGAAAAAAAATTCAAATTTTGAAAAATTTTCCTGCCCCTTCTTCCCTATTTTGTGCCGCTTATTTGGGCATAACTTTTGTTCTTGGTCACCAATTGAAAAAAAATTATATTCCCATGAACCCAATCATTTTTTCAATGTTTAAAAAAAGTTTCAAAAAATCATGACAAAAAATCAGCCTATAGGTACCCACCCAAAATCCCATTTGTCCCCCAAAGGGATAATGGTCCTTTAGGGGTTTAATAATAATAATAATAACAACTCATATATTCTAGTATTCATTTTCAAAAGTATTTTTTACTAACTTTAACCACTATATACAATGTAATTCATTAGTTAGGCTATTGTATAAAAATATCTCTAAACTCCATTTTGCCTAGCATGGCCTTGGAAAGCATTTTTCTTTACTTACTACTAATAATGTAGCCTTAGAAGTGTCTTGTTCTAATTCTTCATTGTAAAATTGGCCCCCTTTTCATAGAAATTGAAAGTTCGGAATACAAAAAACTGAAGACTTTGTTGTGCATTGGCTCAAAAGTGAGCACGTCTAATCATAGCTTGAGGCTTCCCATTTAGTTGGCAAAAGCTACATATGAGAGAGTTTGAGTAGGACCTTAGTAGAAAGGCGAATTTGTAATACAAAGAAAAATCTCCTTGTAGCATAGTTGTTTGTTTAACTTATTCATACTTCCATGATAGATACAAAGAGTACAATGATTGGCTTGGAGCATGAGTCCATGAGCTTGCAGCCTTGGAGCATGAGCCCATGAACTTGAGAATTTATGAGCCTTAAATTTGTGAGGTATTTAGTATGTTGTTTTGGATTTTGGACCTATGACAATATTTTAGGAATTTAGAATGTTTGCAGCTAATGAACATAAGAAAATATGTCAGTTGGTTCTAAATAGGATTGGAACACCCAAAATGTTTTCCAAACACCTTGTCCATATACCTTGTTCATTTTAAATTTTCTTTTCTTTTTCAATTGCAACTCCATCACCCCAAAGAATCAAAAGCACCTCTTGACACTGACACTAAGAGGCCTTGGGAAGGGAGGGGGGCAAATTTGAAACTCTAAAAAAAATTCAATTTTTTTTTCTTTGTCATTAATCCTTCACTTCAAAAGACCCTTTTGGATTTTGGACTCTCTAAATTTATTTTTTTAATTTTTAATTTTTAAATTTTCGTAACCCCATCACCTCCAAAAATCTTTTGGGTATTGAGAGACCCCTTGGTTTTTTTTTTGAGGTTTCTGACTCTCAAAACTCTTTTTTTCTTTTCTTTGTTGTAAATTGAGAGGTTTCTTATGGATCTAGAATTTGAGACTCCCCAAACTTTTTTTCAAATCTTTTTTTATATGTATGTTGCAATTGCATCACCCCTAAAAACCCTTCTAGTACCAAGAAGTCCTTTAGGGGGCTAATAGGGGTAGATACTTTCATGAGCCCTCCATTACCTAGCCAAAATATCTGATTTCCCTTTAAATTCTTTATAGAGCTCGAGTTTAAACAACTTTATTTGTATGAAGAAAAAAAATGGGGCTCAAGGTGGATTAAAACTTTTGCTCACCAATGCAACATGCGTGTTAGCCACACTCCCATGGTCATAGGTCCACAACAATATTATAGTTAAAATTTGAAATGTCTCTGTTTTTATTTCTATTAGCCTCATAAATTCAAAGGATTTTTTGGTTGATACTTTGAACTTGCAAGGCTTATGTTTATAGCTCTTAAATTAAAAAATTTAGACTCTCAAACTAATGTCATTGTAGCTCTCATATGGAATTGAAATACACTAATTCCAATGGTGAGATTGTTTTAGTAAGAAAATTGACCTTTGTAAAAACTTTATTTATTTTTAGTTGTAAAATTTAAGTTTTAAAAAACTCAATACATTATTATTTTAAGAAGATGCAATGATTGTCAACAAAACTAAATCTCCATAAATTTAACATTAATACCCCAAATGGAATGAATCAAATCTTTACATGTAAACAAATTATAATAGATGAAGAAAAAGGTATTTCAATTTCAAGTCTTTTGAAAGGGACTTTTGGTACCTAGCAAAATACTTTTTGGGCTTAGGGTTGCATAACTTTTGCTCCTCAAAATCAATTCAAATAAAAATTATATCCCTATAAAGCTAATATGTTTTTCTATTTTAAAAAACGATTAAAAAAACATGTCAAAAATTGAATCTACATGAGCCTACCCAAAATCCAAAAATTCTCCCAGGGGATTAGAAGCTTTTGAGGATTAAAAAGCTATAATCATGCAATCCATGTTGTCAAGTACTTTGAATTTTTTTTCAATTATTCTAATTTTTGGCCTATGCTTTCACTATTTGGATTTTTAAAAAAATCCTTGATGCACATCAAACCGTCAAAAAATGATTGATGTAATGCCAAATTATTTGATGTATTTGTATTGCATAGTAATTTAGAGTAAGGTAGCCCTTTTCTTTACTTCTGAAATTTTGTATGAGCATACCTAAAAAGTTGTAATATTCAATGGTGTAGGGGCTCAAAAATCTCACTCTAAAAGGATTCAAAGTCTATTGTCCTTATTTAGCAAGGTTGGAAAATTACTATTTTACTTACTTCAAACATTATAATCTTACAACCATATGGTCAAATGGGGTGCATACGATCAAATTTGTTCACACATTGCTCTAATAATCTACTACATTTTAATTTTGTATGGAGTTCAAAAAGCATTATAATTTTCCAATTTTGCCAATGTACCAAAAATTGAATTTAAAAAAAAATACACTCCATTATGAAAAATATCCTCCTATATTTAGGAGTTATTTTTGAAAAGGCTAGTCTATGATGGTATTTTCAAACTTCAAAGTCATTTTCTATATATGCTCCTTTATTTTGCAACATTTTTATGAATAAAAAATGTTAGAATTGCAATCACATATCATCTATAAGTCATAAAAATTATATTTTTTTTTGTGAAAATTTGAAACTATTGTGAATTTTTGAATTTAAAGTAAAATAAATTTACATCAAATTCAAAATATTATTAACTAACTGAATTCATTTTCCATAGGTTTATATTATAGTGGAAAACATCAAGGTGTAAATCAAATTATTGTGTCATTATAAAATTATATAATCAACTCTCCATTGTTATAGTTCAAATAATAACAAAATATTGAATTGCTAAAAAATTTCAAAATTTCAAAATTTAATAAGAACTAAATTTTATGAGTTTTATTTCATTACTGGGCTCAAATTCAAAAAAGATCATTTTTATGACTCAAATTCAAATAAAGAGAGATGATAGAATTTGTTGAATTATTTTATACAATGGTATGTGGATTTGTCATTTTCTTATGTAGGAAAGTCAAAAAATATCACAAAGAGGGAAAATTCAACAAAATCTATTGAAAATGAATTTAAACAATTCCTCTAAAAACAACTAGATAAAAAATTCACCATCCTATAAGTCTCTCTAAAATCACACAAATGGTACAAAACATCCACTTAGGTGTTTTTAAGGTAGAAGCATCCAAACTAACATTTTGTTTTGCCCCTATCTTATGGGTGGTCCAATTGATGATTTTTTTTGTAAAAATGTTAGTTTCTTATAGAAAAATCCACTCAAAGTTGTTACATATTTATTTTACATTCACACAATATTCTATGAATTTTCAAATTTGAAAGCGTTGGATACCTATCTATGTCACTCAACTCTTCTTTTATTTACACACTTGAAGCAATGAATGCTTCAACTCATATTGGTTGCTCTTAAAAACTATTAGTAGTTTTGGATGAATGAAGATGGACAATCAAAGTTCAAATATAGGTGGTGCAAAATGGATGGTTTGGGTGAGTTTATCTTAATCTCCAATGATCTTGGTGGGGGTGGGGGGTACTTTTAAAATGGGCCAACATCACCAAGAACTTGAGCAATTTTTTTGCTCATGTTTTCTTGACATCAGATACGAATGTAGAATTTTGAATGTCTTCTAAAATATGAGAGTAAGCACCTCAAAAAAATTCAAATTATTTGACCTCATATTTTAGGAGATATTTTTTATTTGGATTGATAGAAAAACAAAGCAATGCACTTTCAAGGAGCATATCTTAGTGAGAATATTTTGAAATGATGACATTTTTAAACTTAGTAAAAGACAATACGGGTTTTAGAACGTTCATCTAAAATTTTGGAACATTCCAAGCATTTTTCAATTTGTAATGGAGTTTGTAATGCATTGTGGCCATTGAAATGAGATTAATCACTTCAAGAAAAAGGGTGTTTTAAGTATAGTTCTAGTAGTATAGTCCTACAATTTATGACCTTCAAAGAGATTTTTAGTAAAATTTTACTAAAAACACATGTACTTTTATTAAATTTTTACTAAAAATCTCCTAAAAGGTCATAAATTATAGGACTATACCTCTAGGACTATACTTAAAACACCCCTATCTCTCATAGTGAGTGTTTGTAAGAAAAACAAGAATGGGGGATACTTGTCTTCTCCTTGACCTCCTTAAATCTACCTTTTTCTGTAGTAGATTTGACCTTTTTGAGGTGGGCAACAATCACATTGGTTGACTAACTTTTCAATTCATAACCAAATTGACCCCCCTCCAAATGAGAACTACACTACACCCTTCAACTTAAAAAATTCCACAAGGGAGAGTTGGGTCCAAGTACACTAATAGAAGCCACTCATAGATGTTAGTGAGGTGCTTATAGAGGTCCTTAATGGAATATTTTACCAAACAATTGTCGCTTATTCATCTAAAATAGTCTTTAAGTCATTTGTAATGAATTCTTATTGCAATATTCTACAAAAATTGTTGTTTATTCATCTAAAAATAGTCTTTAAATCATCTATAATGGATCTTTATTGAATCCAATTAAGCAAAATTAAGCAATGGTTATAGCTACATTTTATTTTTGAACAAATGGGAGACCCATTGCATTAAAAAAACACCAATACAAAACAGTCAAAACCGAAGGTTGGACAAAAGAAAAAAGAGCGAGGACACACAGAAAAGAGCAGTTATAGCTACATTTTGGCCCTTTTGATACTTAGAAATTTGACATAATTCATTTTGTTCTACACTATATCATATAGCCATAACTAAGAAACAATGCTCTACAATTTTTTTTCATATTTCAACTTATATTCAAGAGTTAGAATGAAGATTCTTAAAAAAAAACAATGATTACAACCAAGTTGGCTCCTATTAGCATGCTTCCACCGAGATTAACTCATAATTTGATGAAACTACTGCCATTAGATTTATAATGCAGTCTGTTTCCTAGAAATGATTTTTACATTTAAAAAAATCAAAATTCAAGAATGGTTAACTCAAAGAAGAAGGGCAACAACTAAAAAATGATCACTTGAGTCATTAGGGGTTAAGGACACCGAGGAAAAAAATATATTCGATGAAACTATAGAGACCAATAATACACCTATTAATCCAATAACTTAATCCTTTTTAGTAGAATACCTCAAAGATACTTTGCATGTGAAGATTAAATTGGAAATTCTTTATACTGTTTCATCTTATCAATGGAAATGGCAAAGACATGAAATCTTATAAGCCTTGACATAGTGGCCATGCCTTAAAAATTGTGGAGAAGTGTACTAAACAATAGTTTTTAATAGTTTTTATATACTGTTGAATATAATATTGCACTAAACTTATTTCACCTCAATGCCCCCAATAGTATTTTTTTTAAATACATTTTTTCTTATCAATTCATATTAAATGCAGATAAACTCAGCCACGAGCTAACATTATTTTATAAGAGTGACCAAATCCCAAATTCCTACCAACAACCCCAAGTGTCCCATTCAAATTAATAAATGAAAAATCCCACGCCCCATAGATGAAAAAAGTAAACTCAATTTATGAAGAGAACAAGAATATCTGCATCTTCACTTTGCCTTGTCCTGAAGAGCAAATATTAATGAATCCAAAACACATGAAACAAGAACCACCACCCCAAAAAAAAACAAAAAAAAACTATTATTCTAATGAATAGTCTAGATACTAAACTAAATAAACTTTTTTTAAACTTTTTTTTTATTCCCATTCTTTGGGTTTTATTTTTGACTTGGAAGATGGTTATTTTGGGGGTCATTCATGACGGAAGGAAGTGTTTAAATTGGAATGTCCCTATTTAATATGCCAAGTTAATCCAGTTCAGAATGTTTTTACTGTGGGTGAAATGGAGTGGAATCTTTTGAATAGAATCTACAGGGGCAGCTTTTTAAATAAATTTTTTTGTATTTTATTTGGGGTAAATGATAGCCCGGCCTGGCTGTCATTTGCCCCAAATAATTTTATTTGGATGTCAGATGTTTTTATTTGGGATCAATGTTTTTTTTAGACTGCCCCAGTTCCTATGCCCGCACATGACGCATGATTCTCTCGGGCCTATTCAGTTACTAGGGCAGGCCGGGGGGGATGTCGCTATAGTCAGTCCTGTTAGTTACTGTCCAGCTAACTAAAGTTGTTTCTTTCACTTTCACTTTTTTACTTTGTATTATACGATATTCGTATGTTGTACATTCTACCCTAGAGAAGTACAATATATGAATACCGTACCCTTCATTATATGACAGCTTCGATACAGGGCTTGGAGGTGGGGCTCTCTAGTGCCAGATTGCACCACAAAAAATAATTTGGCTAAAAAAATGCCTAAAAATTTGGATGAAATTATCAAAACACTTTGAATTTTAAAAGAGATATTGGATGAAATCGTCAAATTGTGGATGAAAACCAAATTATAGACATGTCATATGTGCTTATGTGCTAATGTGATATTTTCTATCCAATACAAGGATGAATGTTGAAATTTGGAGCACCACTATAATATTTTGTATTTCCACTTTGGCATTTCTTAAAAAATGGAGAATGACTTGCTTTGGTTATGTAACAATTTTCTACAAAACCCATTTTAGTTAAGGAAGGCAACCCATTTCTAACCACTTAAAGCAATACATGTATTTGAAAGGCGGGGGTCTTCAAAGGGAAAAAATTTCCATGTGCAGAAATAGAGTTTGGAAGGTTTCTATAATTCCAGATTTTTATTTCTCAAAACACAATTACTATGAATTTTTTAGATAAATTTTTTGTTCAATCAGTACTAGTCATATAGAGCTTCCTATTTCTGACCAAGGGCTAGTTGCAAAATCCACCAAAGGTTGGTTGCAATATTGAGAGTCTTGTAGACAATCATAGTGTTGTGCAATTGTGCTAAGAGTTGTGCCATAATTAATCATTGTTCATCTCTTCATTATGCACAAAAAAAAAAGCAACCTACATTGCTAGAATGGAGGGGTGATTAGGAGTGGGGTACTTCCCTTAGAAAGTTCCATAAGGCTATGACACATGATAATGACTACGACACATAGTAATGGGCCTCAAGATAGGTAGTTCGCTCTATAAATATTAGGGGGAGTCATAGTAGCCACAAGCTCAATACGTTGGGGCTTCAAATTTGTTGAATTCTACAACATGTCAAAGGATCCCCTCTCCATTGAGCTTTCTTCATTGTGCTCTTGATATAATTTTATTACTTGTCTTTGGGTTGCAAAAATAACTTTCCAAACTTGTTGATTGAAGAATTGTTGGCTTCTATTGTGCCCTCCTATTGTTTACTAGTAGAAAGGAGGGTTTGGATATCAGTCTAAGCTATAGTGTGAGAGTTCTTGTACTCAAAGCCTATATGGGCATTGGCTTAGATTAGACGCCATATGAGCTATTGGCACCAAATCTTGACAGTATAGCTTGGTAATTCAAAAACTCCTTATCTACTTATTAGTAGATTTTCTAATCTTTGTATGGCTTTGAGGAAGGCCAATACTTTTTGAAGAGTATGATTATCAATTTAAAAACATTGGAGGAAAACATCTTCTTTGATTTTAGCATCTTTTTTAATATCTTCCTCACTATCTCTTTTGCTATAATTTTCTTTTGCAACTTGAGCATTTAACATTTGGAGATGTTAAAGCTTCAACTTTTTATCTTGAAGTAACAATTTTTAAAAATAAAATTTGAAAATCCACTTTAGAATTGTGTTATGATTTCACTAATAATACTACAACTAAATTTTTTTCTTATCCTAATATAAAAACACTTAATGCTAAATTTAGTGTACTCATGTCTTATTTTCATTGACAATACAATAATCAATAAGTTCTAGCTTTAAATAAATCTAAAGGAAATTTAGAGTGAATACGAGTGGCATGCAATTTTAGGATTTAGGGTTTTGCAATTCACTCTGCACATGCCAATTATCAATTTTTACTCATTGCAAAGCTTCAAGATATGTGACTCTATCTTTCAATGCTATCAATGGAGAATTCTTCACAA
Organism: Climacium dendroides; assembly: GCA_950106755.1. Lineage (NCBI taxonomy): Eukaryota > Viridiplantae > Streptophyta > Bryopsida > Hypnales > Climaciaceae > Climacium > Climacium dendroides. The sequence goes on from OX467092.1 coordinate 13,988,885, forward strand.
TATGGACACTCAGAATCTCTACACACTCAAAGATTGTTAGAAAAGCTTCATGAAATCAAAATTACCAATTCAACCTCGAAGATTGTGGGTATTAACTCCTAAAGTCTCAAAGTCTCTATGATGAAGTGAGGGACTCTTGAGATTTCTGGTAGGCTTGAGTGACCTCTTGGGATTTTGGATACTTAGGTGTGCAATTTTCAAAATTGTTCAAAAAAATGTTACATATGGTTAGCCTCTAAATGCTCAACTACGTTTTTTTGGCATTATAGCAATTTTGGGCAGCTCACTACGAATGGATATTTCATTATTCTTCTTTAAAATTTGCAGACAACATGTGCCCGAGGAGTAGCTTTAAGGCCCCACAATTTTCATAACTTCTGACTACACGGTTAAAAAGTTATTGCATGATATGTCATTTTCAACGTTCGGCGGGCAGCTCAAAAAAATTCTGAAAATCACTTTTAAAAAAAAAAAAAATTGAAATTGGTTTTCTAAAGTTATATATACATGTAAAGCTTCAAATCATTCCATTTTGATTTATAAGATGAAAGTTAGGAGCAAATTTAGTTTGCGGGCACTTATGGATTCTCGACTCTAAAATAAACTTTGGAGTCCTTTATTGAATTCAATTTTCAATATTTTTTGAAAAAAATAAAATTCTAGGATATATATTGGATATTGGGATTCTAATTTTTCAATTCCATAAATAAATTCTTAATAATTTAGTGTTTTGAATGATTGTCTATTTCTTTCTACTTACTATTTTTTTCCTACATGTTGTACAATTCCAAATGATCTTAAATTTTTTAAGCATGTAGCCAATTTGCCTTGAAGAATGAATTCAAAGAGTAACCACCATTTTGGACATTTTTTCATACAAATGTGACCTTGTGAAGTGTAGCTGCCTGGTTTTTTGCAGGGACAAAAAAAGGATTTTTGTAAATTTAAATGCTAATATCTTGCAATCTACGTGGTGGAAACTTCTGAGATTTTTCCCACATCTTCTCAAACAAGTTTACTTCAAGATCCTACGGTTACACGTGTCTAAATTTTTTTTTTCCTAACATTTGGTACTTGTCCTAAAAATGGCAGTTTTGGAGTGTTTTTGGTGAAAACATAGTCCAATACATTTAGGGGTTAAGTTTTCTTTCTAGAACAATCTTACCTTTGGAATTATTGTGTTTCAATGCCATCCTAGAGCTATTAACAACATAGTTTTTTGTTCAATTTTGTACTTATTTCTACTTAAGATGAAGTAGTTTTTAAGTACTTTTTCCTTAACTCTCAACTCAATTCTTTGATATAAATAATTAGAAAATCAAATCAATAGTGCAAAAAGTTTAAGTTAAGAAGATTCAAAGCCAAAAAATTTATTCAAGCAAGGTGCAAAAAGACTTGTTTTCTTAACTTCAATCTACATGGTCAAAGTTTTTGAAATTTCTTCAATACATTTTTGCAATATTTTAGTGCAAGATCTCATGTTTAGATATTGAAAAAAATTCTAAACTTTTTTTCTCTTTGCAATAGAAATGGTAGCTTTAAGTGTTTTTAATAAAAAAAGAGCCTTGGGACTTTCGGGGTCAAACAAAATTGATGAAGTATAAAGTATGGGATTGAATTTTTTTTAGAACTTTGTATGATACAAGAAAATATTAAGCATTGAGAATAATAACTATTCAAGTAAAATATTGAAGATTCATTAAAAATAAAGTATGAATATAATGCATTTGAAAAGAAATTGTGATTGATAAAAATTTGAATTAAAATTGACCACAAAGTTGAAGCATGTAGGGATTTTTTTATTTAACTTTTGGAAAGTGAACCATTTTTAATTTTGAAGTATTAATTATTGTATATTAGCCATTTGGATGTGTAGTAAAATGATAAATTGGTATTTTGGGTGGTCTAGTTGGAGTTAGGTTCATGGTGAATTGGGTAGGTTGCCAATTTGGGAATTTTCACGTGAATGGGATGTTTAAGGTTGTGGTTTCCTTCTACCAAGTGGAGAATTGAAAAAGTGTCAATGTTTGGTATTTAGTTTTCTTCAAGTTGATTTTTTGATTTGTTGCAAGATAAATAAATGTAGGTCTAGCATGAATTGGTTATTTTTTATTGTATTTTTTGCAATAATTAATACAAAATAGTTGCCTAATTGGATGTATATTTTCAATTGTGTGTGTTGGATAATGGAAAGTGTGTGCAATGTCAAGTTGAATGTTGATTTTGTATAATGTTTGTCATTGAAATTGATCTTATGTTGTGAATGTTTATGTCCATAAGTCAAAATTGAAAAGTTGTTATGCATTTGTATGTATATTCACCTAATTGGATTAATTGAAAACATTGGATGTGGAAAGTGTGATTTATGTTGAGAAGTGTGTTTGCCTAATTGGAAGCACTGAAATTGTTAAACTTGAGTGCTTGTGTGTGCGTGGTTATAAATCCAAAGAATTGTGTCATGTAGTCCAAGTTGGAATTTATTGTGTGTATGCTTAAGTTCAATTTGAAATTGTCTTGAATTGCATATGTGTGTCTAATTGGAATTTTGAAAAAAAATTGATTTGAAATCTTAATGTCTTGTGTCATTGTAGATGGAATTTATGATTGTAGTTGAAACATATTGAAATAATGAGTGTAAGTTGAGTAGGAATTGTTATAGAGGTCATTTACCAAATTGGAAAGTGTTGCAAGATGAATGTGTATTAAAAAGCATGTTGTTGAGTGGAGCAATTAAGAAGTTATAATTTGTTGAGTGTTAATTGCGGCAAGCCTTATTATTGAGTAAGAAATAAAGATTTAATCAATCTAACAATTGAGAAATACATAGATAATATGATCCCAGTTGGTGTTATTAATGCGGTCTAGTGCTAAGAAGAAGCCGGTTGGATCAAGTTTCAAAGTCCTATTCAAGCTAAATTGGAGAGAGAGAGCGTGGTGCAATGAAGTGGGATGAACTATCCTTGAGCAAAGATTAAGAATTGTTTATTTACTAAGTCGGAACAAGTCTAGTTTTAAAGATAAATTATTCTCACCTTTGTGGCCATTAAGAGTGGAGTGTAGTTGGCAATTAGACTTAGTTGGTAAGGAGTTCAATTGGAAATATTTAAGTTGTGTTTTCTTGGTTGGATTAGGAATCTACTAGCTCATAAATTCCTTTTTTAAAATTCTTCCTTGATTCAAGTTGATTATACTATAGGGTAGTTTTCAAATTATTAATTATCCTAATCTAGAAAAGTCATTTGCTAAAAATTCACGATCTTGAAGATTTTACATTTCAACTCACTACAACATTAGCTCAATTTATGGTAATATATGATAACATATTGTTACAACATATGCAATGAATTTTGCATTTTTTTTTGTTTTTGGGATCATGAAATTGAAGCTTTTAGAATTGTTTCACTCTTAAGGTTGACCTTTCAATATTGTAAGAAGTACATGAATTCATACAAAAAGAGTGTAAATCCTATATTTTGAATTGAATACAAATTGCGTTTTTGAAATGTGAAAATCAACCAAAAATTAAGAAAAAGTTGTATGTATATTTGCAATGTGTGATGTACACTTGGTAGTAAGATGGTACCACCAAGTGTGTTTCTACTTTCTATGATTAAATTTTATATGTAGTTTCATATTTTTCACTTTCATATTAGTTAGAAGAGGTTGAGCCTATTACCAAGGCAGGCAACTAAAACTAGTTCAATTCTTGAGCTTCTTTGGACACTTCAATCTTGAAAACAAGTAGATACATACTTTAAGATGTTCAGTTTAAATGGTTCCAGAATTCTAATAAGTGTAAATTCATACCATACATAAGAAGTGTACAAAGAAGTGTCTAAAAAAGTGTTTTGGATTCTTTTTGAAATTGCCAATAAGATTCAACAGCACGTATGACAATTTAACACCAGAAAATACTCTACAATCATGTCTTAAGATGCCAAGTTGCAGGCCATTCTACCTACAGTAAGTGTCGTCCCTGTGTTTCCTGAGCGAGTTGACCAGAATTCTGAAGTGAAATTATCAGAATTTCAACTTTACGCGAGTAAAGTAAAACACACAGGTGTCGAAAATGGCCAACGTGGCAAAAGCTGTGTTTACTGACTAATGGGAAACTACCCTACAAAGTCCGAATCCTAGCCTTAATAAATGTGCGCAAGCTGCAATTAACACCGGTAATTACCCAGCGGAGGCAAATTGCAGTACAGAATCCCTCATGAGGAACCGAGTCCAGTCAGCCCTGCAGCTTGACCTCGACCTGTAAAGGTCCTTCGGGGACCACCACCTCTCCAAATTTCACAAAACTCCAAACAGAGACAATTCATAAGCATGCCTCAATAAACGAGGAAGGTCGGTGCCTTCGCTCCAAGGTCGAATTTTGCACCCAGAATCTCTCCATAGTGACCCTGCTACAGATGACAGACCGCCACCTCCACGTAACAAAACGATTTACATTCTCCTCCTCGAGAATTCACTAACTGGGCTGTCCAATCAATCCTTGAAGCAGTGTCCAATCACCTGCTTGAAGCTTGACAATCTCAATACGCGTTGCTCGAGTACAACTTCGGAGTCAAGAGCCACACTGACGGTCAGTTGTTCCCGCCTCCTGAAGGCATTCAGGGTCAGACGCAATGGCGATACTGAAACCCAAGCCTTTACATTTTGCTTGAAAGAGAATTCCTACTCCTTACAAGCATTCTAGAATTGGTAATAATATACAAAACTTCACGACCTGCATGTAAAGGAACTGAAGTTGACCTAACTAAATCTGACGCACTTGGCAGTTTCCGATTCGATCCAAGCACAAAAAAGGGTTCCTACATCGCCGACTACATCAAGGCTCTCATATCAAACAGTGTAAATGCTTGAAGCATGATTAAAAAAACTAATCCGCAAGGCACCACTGGCTTGAAGATATGTACAACGATAACTTATCAGGAAACGACTTTTCCTTCCATGCTTTGGAAGGCGCGTCAAATAGAAAATCAAAAGATAATAGATCTTGCTGTACACAAGGAAGCAACAGAAAGTTGCTGATGACAAGGGAAAAGCACATGGAAAGTGCTTGATAAGGAAAAACATCCCATCTCATCTGCGCCTCCATCCCTTGCGCTTTACTTGGGCAGACAGTCGGGCAGGGCTGGTGATGATCTCCAAGGTCCCTGGCGCTATATCACAAGGCTTTCCACCTCTGGAAACTGAAGTGAGAGGATTCAAATTAACTCGAAATTTCTCCATTTCGTTCTCACAACAACAAAAAGTGTTTTAGTCTCCGCAAATCCAACAGAACAGACAATTAGAAGTTCGCTTCCTCAGGATCACCAGAGTTCACTTCCCATTGACTGGTTACAGGGTCCCATCTTGGATCACCAGACTCTCCACCTTCCATCTCTTTCCGCCTTTTCTTCGCCTGCCCGTGTCTTGATCTTCTTGGCGCTTCATCCTCGCTTTCACTCTCCTCTTCGTCTACGTAGCTTGCAGAGCCACCAACATCAGCCAACTGTTGTCTTTGGCCTGCATCAGGATTGCAATGATTGTGTGATTAAAGACAATGACCAATAGAAGTGGTCAATCCCCCCCCCCAAACAAACAAACAAACTCACTCCCGAAATTTGAAGAAAAGATACATCTAATTTCTGTAGACCAAATTAACTGCAAGGAAAAGGATGATAAACAACCTCAAGGAGCGACAAAGTATACACGACACATATTCTACAGACTCCTCTCGTAGTGCTTAGAGTACAAGGGTACACTCACCTGCATCAGCCTGTGAGATTTCTTCATTAGCAGACGCAGAGGGATTTGACCGACCTTTATTGGCCCCTGATCCCGATTTGCCTCCCGATCCACCCCGTCTCCTCTTTGGCTGCTCTCCAGGACCGCGAGTCCCTCTTCCAGGAAAGGGAGGGCGGAAAGGCATGTTCATTGCCCGTGGAGGTCCACGGGCCCCCATCGGACCAGGACCTGGGCCACCCGGACCATTCAAAAAGGGGGGACGACCCTCTGGACCCATCATTGGTCCTCCCCCCATCATACCATGAGGAGGAGGTCCCATCATGCCCGGTCCATTTGGTCCCATCATGTGAGGAGGTGGTCTACCTGGGAAACCCATGGGTCCAGGGCCATCCATGTGACCAAAGTTCGGGAAGTCCGGACCTGCAAAATAAGTAATCGTAAGCATACAAAATAATCAATGAGAACTGAAATATTCGCAAACATGTGAGGAGACTGAAGAGAACTCACAATAGCGACTGCACATGAAAGTCAAAACTCCCATCAATTGTGTACAGACGCAGGGACTCATCCTAATTGGAGAGTTGCCAAGAATATTGTTCCAAGTATGTCACTAAACCCTGCCAGCAGCTAGCTCATAACCTGGCTCAATAGCCCGAACAAAAGAAAAACCACGATTCTTTTCGATAAAGAAACTTGATTCAATGTAATTCAGCTAAAACCTGAAGTTCTTCTGAATAAAAATCAGTGGTATATTGAAGGTCACACAGGGTCGAGTTTGGATTCAGTTATTTTCAGGATATAAGAAACCTTTACATGATCGAACTAAGGGAACACTGACCTGCAAAATTAGGCCCCGGTCCTCCAGGATGCCCAAATGGGAAACCTCGACCAGGTCCTGGAGGACCACCAAAAGGATCACCAGGACCCATGAATCCATCTCCAGGTCCCATGAAACCAGCCCCAGGTCCCATGAATCCTTCTCCTGGACCCATGAAACCATCTCCAGGGCCCATAAAGCCTTCTCCAGGACCCATTCCAAATCTATCAAAACCCATCCCAAAACCCTCGCCTCCCATTTCTGGATGGAAAGGCAGACCTCTGCCTCCAGGACCATTCATCATCCCCCTTCCACCCCTACCCATCCCATCAAATCCAGGGCCTTGAGGACCCCACACTCCCCGCCCTCGTCCCATTCCAGGTCCTCGCCCACGGCCACCAGGACCTACAATGGCTGGAGACGTAGATTGACTATTCGAATCATCATCTTCGCTGTCGTCATCCTCAAGGTCGTCGTCCTCATTATCCTCGAAAGGTATAATACCTGTTTCTTGCTCAGGCTCCTGAGCACCCCTTGCTCTCTCATCTTCTCGCTTCTCCGCTGACTCCTTTGCAAGTATCTGCATTGTCACATGCTACTATTAGCACCACTTTCAATCAGAAATACCAATTAATACAAACGCTTACTTATAGGGAACTGCAAACGGAACAGCTTCGATGTTAAATAAGAGCAGAGAGAAAGATCGAATTTCCCGTTGAGCAAAAACTCAATTCTTAGAACATAATACTCATAAATAACATACGAATGATTCCATAACGCATGTAAGTATCCAGAAGATAACGGTAAGTCCTACCATAAGCTCACTGTCGGGTTCCTGATACAACAAATGCAACAGTTGCTCTCCAATACTTGGTTCCAGCTCTTGACAATCTCTACTGATCTGAAACCACACATAGCACACGAGAGCTTTAGCATACACAAGTGCAAATGCAAAGTAGAGCATGAAATTTAAGTTCTTAATTGTACATGCCAATACTGCACAAAACATGAAGTTCAATGTACCTTGACAGGTAGATTCTCATTGTAAGAATTTCGCAAATGCCGAGTCTTGTTGAATGAAAGCTCACATAGCTGCATAACCCAGACATAGATAGTAAATACTTATTCCACTGATAATCTCCACAGCACCCAGTCTCCACCGTAATGCAAACAATACGGCCTGAAGAAACCAGTAGAAACAGGATTTGTGGAAAACGAACTCTTAAAAGTATACCTTAGAACCCCCCAAAACATTGCAAGAAATGAGCTTCTGCTCTTTAAAAACAATAGCAAAAGCAGCTACCAGAGCATGCTTTTCATCAACAAAGTGACAGGTAGATTATCCAATCGCCAAGTGACGAGAAAGGTTTGGAACGTTTAAAGAATATCTATCATCACCTATACAATAACATTGGGGACAACGACTATGCCTACGATCAACATTGTTCAAATTGACGATGTTCAATTAGTGATAATTCCACTCTCAACAAGAGGATAACAAGCGCCCTCGAGGCACCAAGACAGGAGTCCAGAGAGTCGAGCAATCACACCTCCCAATCAATGAAAGTGGGATTCTTCAGTGTATGCTCCAAGCTCTAGGATTACTGCCTTGGTGCCAAACATAACGACTGCAAGCATACATACAATGACGCTCAGATGCATTCTGAGTAGATGGGTGAGTGATCCCAACGAGTACAAAAATGGACAGAGACCTCGTCATTATATCGGTGGACTGACCAGTGCCATGGGTACAAAAGAGTGAAAGTCCTAAGATATCAAACAAAACCCAAAATACAAAACCAACCTTGAGCCACTTTAAGTGAAAGTTACGGCCATAGTGGGCAGTGCCGTGGGCGTACTTCCACACCCCTCCACCTACGACGCCTCCTATCTTGGACATCATCCGGGCACAACCCTGTAGTGTAACAGAGGAAACAATATTAGTGATGAATTACTATACATCTCATCCATCAAGGTAAGAGTTTAGAGTTCTTTTTGCGTGGCAAACATGGGAGGATTATGCCTATACTCAATTGATTAATTTAGGTCATCACAGCACTTGACAATCACTATACACGCGATTTTTCATGAAAACGAAGAACCACTCAAAAGTCAGTTTGACACAAGGCCGCTCTTGAAAAGACGATCTCACCTGAAAATGTCGAGTTTCGTTAACTGAAAACACCAGTACAACATGATCACATAAATCAAATGCTTCGTTAAGTTTGGCCTCGTTATTACGATGTGTAGCCCAGAGTCCTCGCTCCACTGATAGTTCCAAGTTTTCTTTATTACTACTCTTTACGATAAAGTATCTGCAAAATTTGAAGAGAACACTTTTTAGTTACTGATCAAATAGGTTTCCTTCCTCATGAAAATCAAAATCAACAGGGTGATTCAGAAAAAGAAATAGGATAATTGATAATAAAGAACCGAAAAGCTACTACGTACAAAAACCATGAAAATGTGAGGACGTAGCAAACACACATCTGTAGTTGAGAGTCGTGGCGAATTATTCCGAAACTTGCAAAGGCGATGAACGACACTGACCTAGTTTGTAAATGAAAGAAGAAAGAAGACAGAAAACGAAGCTGCAAGAAATGACAACTTAGAGTCAAAAGGCTATAAGTGCAAGACCTTCAAGACTTGCAAACCCGAGGGAAAGGCGAGTGGCCCTAATGCAGCTCACCTACAAAACCCGTGTGGTATTGGTGCGGCGTTCGATGGAAAGGGAGCAGGAGTTACAGGACCATTTGCCATCGCTTGCGCTGGAGGTAACTGAGGTGCCACTTGCTGTGCAGGAGGTCGAGCCGAACGAGGCGGTTGTACATCTTCAGCAGCATTGGCCCGGCTTCCCGTTTGACCACCCTCAACATTTCGAGCAGAAGGATGCTTGCCATGATGCGTCGTGGTTCCATTCGTATTCGGAGCATAGACTCGGTGCTGAATCTTTTGTAGGTTCTGCTCGACGGATGGTGGCGGGCCGGGCAGTTTTTGGTGACGATATCGGCAGTCAGGTCCATTAGGGCAAAACCCTAACTTATACCTATTACACGCAATCGAACAACAATGAATGAAATGCACATCCACATTTTGCCTCTTTCAATTCAATAGTCCGCAACAGACGCATCCACAGGACATAGACAGGACGAAGACTACACTTTAAATTTCACATCGCATAGATTTCGCCACACAGAAGAACTACACTACGACGAGTGAAGTCTCCAAAACACGTGTTAAAACAAAACAACAGACTATACTCACTTGCATATATCCGTGATGGGAAACTCGTGATAAAAGCCCTAATTACAAATTTCCTCCACGAGTGTACTCATGCCACGAACGAATAACCCTCACCACTCAACAAAAGCCTAAGAGAAGGCACACACGTAAACACACACTCTCTAACCGAAACACGACAGAAAAAGGCTAGCTTGAACCTGAGGAAGGACTTACATATTACACTCTTTAATGTCTTCATTGGTGTGCTTGTAAATGCAATCCGGTTCCCGACACTCTCCAAACTTAGCAAAGAACCGGCACACAGGCATCCGTGCCTTATCAAATTGGTGCAAGAACCCACAAGCATCGCCTTTCATGCACAAACCTCGCAACCAATGCCGGCACACGGTTTGCCTGTAATTCTTCCGCGCTTGCTGGTTTTTCGGCGCAGCAAGCGACGACGGAGGTTGCACATTATTACTATTCACCGTCGCGGGCTGAGCAGCGCCCCCGCCGACCCCCTGCGGAGGTCCTCCCGCGGCTACAGCCGCCTCCAACCCTCCTTCAAAATCAAAACTCAGACCTCCGTCGGCGTCCTCCATGATACCACTATCAATCAACCAGACATTCGCTATCAATCACACTCCTAGCCACTAATGACTGGGGAAGTTGGCTGCCAGTGTTGCCGAGGGTTAGCAGAGGAAAGTGCTAGAGAGAAGCTCGTTTAAATGCCAACTTGCTCTTCGTAAGAAGAAAAGCCGAAGCAGCCCTGCCTGACTACCAAGACTGCGAAAAATGGTTGGGAAGGCGGAGATAAGTTGGCTGTAAGTTGGTTGCCGAGGGTTAGCAGAACAAATCTATACGATTTTTGTTGAAGAAAAGCTCGTTCGAATGCGAAACTTGCGCTCCAGAAGAATATGAAGGAAAGGCGACACAAGGGAATGGCCGAGACTGCGCAGAAACCTACCAAAACATGAACAAAGTGGAGTGCAAATTTCGTGAGCGGGGTCGCACAGATTGGCGCCCACGGCTGCTGCAACGAAGGAACAGATGAAGCAGTCGGAGCAGCATCGTCTTCTCTGTCTCATTGGATGAATGAAGTTTGGAATTTATCATTCGTTCATGTTTCACGTGACCTTCGCAGAGGGGTTCTTGTGAACTGGATAATTAAAAACCCATGAAGTACATTACAGTGATGATGAAATTTGGGCACCTTTTCATATAAATCATTTGTAATTTACTCATTCCCAATGAATTGAAGTACGACTTCTCAAATATTTACACTATTGACTGATGTAAATTTTTTTTTACAATTGGTATATTATTCTTCACTGAATATTAATTGGATGAAGTGTACTTTCTAAAACAACATTCATCTACTTAGTAAATAATGGGGCATTTAGGGGTTAATGCAACCTCTTTGATATAAAACACCAACTTCAAGTGTTTGTTTACAACTATACAAAGATTGTTTAGAATTACAAAAAATGAGATGATGAAGTTTTTTGTTATTTTTGAAAAATTGCAAATTTTGGGTTGCAAGTTGAAATATTAATGATATAATTTTTTGCAAGAAATAAACTTAAACCCTCACTAATAGGATAAATCACTCTACTTATTGATAAAGTTTTAGGTTGACAACTTCTAATATGTGTATATAAAAATTCCTCTTTATATAATTTCAATTTTAAAAAATTGAACAATATATAAGCTCTATCTTATATATAGTAAATCCTTTTTCTTCTTCTATTGAATTCTATTTATCTTTTATTCTTTTACTTTTTTTGTTCCTCTTTACTTTTATTCTTTACTTTTATTCTTTTACTTTTGTTTGATTTTGCAAGGACTACCTCCATTCCTAAACAATAGAACCTAAATTGTATGGTTAAAGATAAAAATCCTATATTGATTATAAATAATTAAAAGACCTTACTTTATAAAGAGAAATATTGGTATTATTTTGAATTTTGGAGGCTTCTTTAAAAAAAGAAGATTCACACCAACTTTAAAATGTATTTCAATAAGGACAACTTTTTTTGCAAAAGGCGTAATTTCCATGAATAACATCAAAATTGATGATAAATTTGATAATTACATTAAATAACTAAATTTGAATTTCAAAATTTTATGATATATCACCAAGCAATTTCTACGAAAACACCAATTCAACTTATGATTGCAATTAGTCTTTCAATATTAAAAAAGTTTTTAGAATTATAAAATTGCACAAAAATTTGATTTTGTAAATTCCTTTTCATTAAACAAATTCAATTTCAATTATTTTCAAACTTCAAGTTCAAAATGAACTTCAATAGCAAAGTGTTGGATATTGAAAAAATGAAACATATGACACTAGCCATATGACATATTAGATGATTTGATATTTAGAGTTTGATTTTTGAAATATAATATTTTAAAACATTTCATGTATTTCAATAGTGATGGGATTTTCAAAATAGCTATTATAGATTGATCCAAGAGTTATTAGACAACATCATAATGTGAACACTCTTTATGACCTTCCATGAATCATATAAAGGCCTCTCCATGAATCCTTGACTCCTTGGTTCCCCATGATAATAAAATAAATTAATAAGTCAATGCTATTTAGAGGAAGAAGGCCCTATCAAAATGTAACTTAACTCCTAAAGTCCCAAGGCCTCTTTTTCATAAAAACACACTCAAAATAGTCATTTCTATAGCAATGAGCAAAAAGTTTTACAAAATGGTTTAATTGCATATTTAACCATAGGATCTTGTACTAGGCTACTATAAGAATGTGTGGCAAGAAATTTCACAAACTTTGACCTCATAGATTGCAAGATTTAAAGTAAAAGAAACAAATTTTTTTGCACCTTACTCAATTACATTATTTGGCGCTAAAACCTTCTTAACTCAAAATTTTTACTCTATTGATTTAGAATTTAGAATTTTATATGATAAAGAATTGAGTTGAGATTCTAAATATATATATAATTTTCATTCATTTAAAAATTATTTAGTAAAAATAAGTTCAAGATAAAAGGAAAATCTAAATTGTTGATAGCTCTAAGATGGAATTGAAATACACTAATCTTAATGGTAAGACTATTCTAACAAGAAATATTGACCTTATAAAACTTTTTTTTTGAAAAAATTCTAAAAATTGAAGTCAAAAATAAATTTTATAAGTTGTTTTTTAAAAAGATGCTCTAATTGCTCGAAATACAAGATTGTCTATAACTTTTTCATAACAAATCCAAATGGAATGAATCAAAGCTTGCCATATACATAAAAATATAATGTATACAAAACAAATTTTTAAAATTTTATAGTATTAAGTTTTTTAGAAGGGATTTTTCTGCCCATTGAAACAAAGAAAGGGCTTTTTGTTCCATAACTTTTGCTCCCAAGTTCCAATTGAAATAAAAATTATATTTTCAAAAAGCTAATGTGCAATGGGGACAATGGGACTTCAGGGGTTAACCCAAAGTTCGTTTCAGGTCGAAGCTGCTTCTCCTTAATAAATGCTCAGTTTTCTGTACATGATAACATCTGGAAATGCAGATGCAGGCTAACACGTTGCCACGCATTATCCCATTCTTACAAGATGAGAGCGAAGGCACTTCTCATAAGATACTGTGCGTGGGGTTACATGGTCTGTCGAACGCACACACGCAGCTACCTTAAGCACGAAGGTCTATAGATCTCCACGATCACAACGGACAGTAGGAGTTTCGGTACCACAGTCTCATGAACGCTTTTGCAACGATTAAAGCAAAATGCATTCATTAACCTGATTGCCGATATCGTGCTGACGCTACAAACAGTTCAAGCACTTCTGATGGTCAGGCTCTCGATGCATACCATCAGAGGTTAGAATATTTGAAATCAGCGGTCGGTTTATCTAAGATCACTGGGTTCTTAGATGATTCCCATGGTTTCGTTTAAAGGAGTACGCATCCTCATTAACATTTGTGATGGAATACGATAGTCTGACAGAGTGCAGGAATTACTGGGTTCTCCAGGCCTTTGGCGGTGATGTAAGCAGTAACAACAAAAATGATGGCACCCAAGCCAACAAACAGTGGTCCTGCAATCAGCTTAATCCACTTCAAGGATTCCTCGAGCCTTTCTCTCAATGTATATGCCTCTTCATCTGGAAGGGTCTGTTGAAGACCTTGCTGGATTAGCAAGAGCCCTGGAATAATAAAGATCACCATTACACCTCCTGTGGCACCAACAATGGAGAATACCTGCGAGCATAGTGAGAACGGTGGTTATGACACTGTAAAATTCAATGTAGACAAAGAACAATATAATTTCTCTAATCCTAAATTCCTCTTATATTATCAAACTCGTCACTCAGATTTCATCAGGTGGACAAACAACAGGATGGCTGGCTAACACTGAACAAATGAGAACATCTACCACGGCGAAGTATCAAAACTAAGCGTAGCATGAGCTACCTTGTACAGAAATCGTATCCACAATGAAGGGCGCTGGCACAAATTTATAACTAAAAAGCATTAATGATGAACACAACTTACTGTTCCAAGATCAGTAATAAGGAGAGCTGTCACAAATGTTGAAATGAAGATAAGAAGGGTAACAAAGATATGGCGGTTCCATGAGGCGTCATTGGCTGGTCGACGAAAGACACGCTTGATAGCATCTTCCAAAATTGATCTCGCAGGCAAAAATTGCACTGGATAGCATGCCAATGCCACCTGAAGGAGAGAAGAGCATCGACTCAGACCCCCCAAAAGGAATTACAGAATAAGGACGCAAGAACCGGAATGCAGAAATCACACCAAATAAGAGCAGTGACATAAACATCTCTTACAAACTTGGCGAAGGTGACATACAAAGGGCCAATAAAAGAGGTGCGCCATGGAAGCAAGAGTTTAATTTCCGAATGATCTTTCAAATTCACCTTTGGGACGAGAATTACTAGCACAGACTTCCAAGAAGAACTACATGTTGACAAAAAACATTGAACAACAAAGTGAAGAGTTCGAAGGTCAAAATACAAACAGCATTTGTTTAGTTTCATATGGGTTTTTCATTCATTCTTTACAAAATTCTTTCCACTGATATGTCTATACCGCAGTTCTAATTAATAATTGTTATGCAATCTATTCAAATAGTTGCAAGAGTATCAGAAAATACCAGAGACATGCCAATGCGAGCTAAGTTCATGAAGCTATTATCGCTTCCGAAGCTCTTCAAGACGTCACTCTCCACATTTGGAAACAAAATGTATCCGAATTCTCCCACCTATACACGTGCAAATAAGAAACATGGAAATACGCAATAAAAAGGGAGGCAGAAGCTCTGCAGTGCCTTCCGACAAACAAGATTTAAAGCTTCCAAGAAGGAAGAGACTCTGCGAGGAAAACATCGTGCACTGGTTCGTAATGTTGGGAAGCGTTCAGTTTAAACGCCTTAAAAGAGAAGACTGACAAAAACACAAAAAAATAAATCTTCAGGGAGAGATGACACAAAGAGGAAACTTGCCAGACAATAGCCGACGAAACAAATGGTCATGGAAATGAAAATGATTCCGTCCATCCGCCTGAGTCTTATTGATCTCACTCTTAGCAGTGGTCGTCCAGTGTTAAGCCCCTCTGGAACAGGTAGCAGTCGCTCTTCGAGAGGTTTACGACCCTCACCTATAAATGGCCAGGGATGCTCTGCAAGCTCAGCAAATATAGGGACAATCTGCCACACCACTTGCCTGATTATCATTGGTTGTCCACTTTATGCATTGTTTACACAGCTGAAGAGTATCCGAATGCAACGTGCAATGTATGCTAAGATCAACCATCAGAACCTATATCAACAGATCTACTGCGCGAAAATGAAAATCTGAATCCTGAAGTGATAAGATAATGAACCTGAATGTGCGAGTGGAAACTGAAAACCACGATGTCCATCGCAACGAAGGCTGGCATGCCGCCAGAGAAGTACTTGACCTGCGACACAACCCTCAAAAAATATTGGTAAAAATAAAAATTGCATTTAGCATTGTTGGGGAAACTTGAAAAACGAGGAATTTCAGTAGTCATACAGTCATCAAATAGCAAACATCCAAAACTGTCCGACATCTGATTTTGACAATAATAAACGACATAAAGAAAACCGTTCATAAACTGACGAGATGAAATTGCAGGATAGCGGGTATTCAACCAAAACTAATGAGCAAAAACCACGTGCACTATCAATCGTGGTCAAGGATATTAAGTGATTGGTGGAATATCTACTTACCTTCTGAGATAGTCCATCATCATATAGATGGGCAACCCCAAGTGTGGTAAGCGTTACAGTCAAATATGTGAGCATTATCACCTGCATTTGACCCAACCCATGCCTCGCGCACACATGTCAAGAAAGCGAAATACTACATGAGATGCTTGTCTTCCGAAAAGAAATCCCTATTGAACTGCAGGAGAAAGGGAATCTAGCAATTAAAATTGTGAGAAGAAAATCAGTAATCACACCGATATAGTGCTGGTCCACTTCAGCTCTCGCAAACTCCGCTTAAGCGATAATGGCAAAACAACTACTACGGCGAAGACCGTGATCACCAACCTGCGTGAAACAGCAACATAGATGAATCCCTGGCAACTTCATAATCAACAAACTACAGGAGCTGGCAAAAGATTGCCAAGGTCCAATATCGGTGGACGTTGAACTCGGTATGCATATCCATACCTGCGATCTGAGAGTGCGCTGTCATTCCCGAACCAACCAGCAAAGACAGGCTGAAATACATCACCTGCAATAAACATCCAAACTTCATCACGAAGTTCAAAAATATTCTGGAAAATGTATTCAATTCTCGGTCTCTCACGACTGATTTTTTTACGACTTGATACGCAATGACGGTTACTTTGACATCATGCAAATATCCTGCTCAATGAATAAGCCCTGCTGCAGATACTAGATCTTGTGTGTCAGTGCAGCAGATCATGTCCTGGTCATCAACTTGATCTATTCCAACAGAAGAGATCCACATTTTTCAGGTTCTTACAATACCTGTAATTATCAGGAAAGAAATCATGGCACCAAGAACAAACAGAAGTATTGTCGACGATGTTAACACAGCCATTCCAGGTCCCAGAGTTGAGGTGACTAGTTCCTGTATAACCATACACAATCAATCACCTCACTGCATTCGGGTCCAATTGAGAGAGTTCGAACCAGGGTAAGAGAGGGGAGTAATTTACAGCTTTCTTCAACATACATCAGGTCAGGTTGTGACTACTTATCCACTAAGAACAAGTAACGATGCCCTGTAGTGCTGCTGCTGCAACCCAAGCACGCATATTCTCCAAGCATTCCACAGTTAACATCTTGGCCTCGCACCTCAAAACAAAAAACGACATACCTGGTAAGATCTGCTCTGATTGGTCTCTGCAGCCCGTGTAAGAATACATAACGCGCCTACTTCAATCAGCCATATTAAGCCAGTGTAAAAAAGACCTCCGAATATGCCAGATTGTCTGAAATTACAGTGGAGAAAGAGATCAGATAACCAATAAAGAAATGACAGTACTGTCGCTGCAAAATATGTTTGGAGTCTGATGCACCATGAACAAAGGTTGTATCAGGCCACGAAGCTGACGTTACTCATATCGTATTTGTCTCTACTTTCGAAATTTTAGAGCCTCAAATCGCAGCCTCATGATTACTACAAATTTTGATCCCGTCCAATGTCACAATCTTCATCACCTTACAAGCAAAAGAATTGTTTTTAAGAAACTCAACCTGAATGCGAAAGGGAATGACAGCACCCCGGCACCAACCACAGCGTTACAGAGATTGAACACCGACACCCAGGGCTGGTAGTTCAGTCCAACTCGTTCTCTTGCGGTAGCCATATTCCACTAATCCCCTGCACGGAAAAAGAAAATGCCCGTAACTAGCAGTTCAATCGTGAAAACATGCCCTAATTATAACACAATTTGAAAGCCCTTAAGTTCTAGAATATTTCTCTAGAACTGATAAAGGCCCGTGGTTCAGAGGAAATGTCTCTAATGCAGACATAAAACCTTCCAATGACCGGCCAAGAGCTGTGACTATGAATCCAGACCTAACAGAGTAAGAAGTCAGCTCAAGAAATTCAAAATCCTCAATGCGTCTACAAGGCATCTAATCGAGTTTCCACTTGATCGTATAACAAAATTGAGCATCAGATTAACATAATCTGCGACTAGAAACTCTTAGAGTAATAATGACAGATCCTCAGGATACCAAAAAAATTAAAAGCATGCACTCGGTTCAGAATTACTAACAAAACTTAGATAAATTTTATACGTCAGAAAATCGTTGGATCATTCACAGGCTCTTTGCGAATTTAACCTCCTAAAAGAATCATTTCAAACTAGTCTTGTCAAAGTACTCTCTCAAAAGCGAATCCTGCAATGCGCAACATCTAAGAGAGACAATTCACCTCACAAATCTCCACAAAGACCTCCCGAAAGTTAGCAAAAATTCGCCAAAACACACCTAACACGTGAATGATAAGCACATAATGTCGCCGATGCCTCAGAGCAGGGAGACGATAACCAAAATCACACAATCCGAGTGGGACATTTCGAAAACACAAAAGCTCGACTAAGTTAGAATCAAGGGCCTCCCGTGAAGTGACATTGCGAAGACAAATAGATGAAAGAGAAGACCAAGTACGATGAACCCGGATGGATGAATAGATCGCTGTGTGTACGAACGATAAAGTCTCGTCAGCACACCACACTGAAAACGATATTTAGTGTTACCCACGCTAATTGTTTTAGAAGAGTACAAGTTTTTTACTCTTGGTGAATATATAATATTCATATCTATATTTTTGGTAAAAAATGTTCAGCAAGGATAAATTTTATTAGCTTTTGAAAATTAATTAGTATAGAAAATACTATGTATCATTATCAAGATAGAATAATTTATCTTGTTATTGCTTGTTAAAAAATGAACTTACCTATAGTGGAAAATTCTTATAGTGAGAACTTCTTATAAGGGATGAATACTCTTCAACTTGATAGGATTACATATCATTTACACATAGGGCCTTCTCCGTACTAATGTCATTATAATAAGAATAATTCTTGTTATAATAGTTCACAATTCATTCACGAGCTTGCATTTAAGATTGTCTATAATAAAAAGAACCTTAATTCATGGAAAGCAAAGGATTTCTTGATTTGAAGTTTAAAAAAGTTTTGTAGTTTATTTAAATGGATAAAAATATTCCTCCTTTGTAGAAAATCATAATCATATGTAAATACATATACTAATGGGATAAATCAATGTAGTGCTTAGGGTAGATTTCTATATACAAAATCAGACAAACTTTTTAGAAAAGATTATTTTTTTTTATGAGATTCTACATGTAAATATGCAATCTTTGCAAGGAAAAAATTATAATTATTAGCTAGCATACTTTTAAGGAGAGAATCTTTGAATAATAGGAGAATAAATTTTTGCCTTTTGTATAATTAATATTAAGACTTGAAAATTCAAAATTTTAAAATATTTTTTTAGGATTTTGGACAAGTTTTTATGATGCCAAATTTTATTATAATTCTTAAAAAAAAATTAGAAATCGAAGAATATGCTAGCTTATGGGAATATAAATTTCATTTCATTTGGTGCAATGGAAAAAAGGTTATGCCCTCCAAAGTGAAAAATGTTTGACTCCAAGCAACAAAAAGAACCCCCCAAAACTAAGAACTATTTATTTTTAATTTGTTTTTTTATAAAATATTTTTGTCTTTTAAGAAAGCTTTAATTCATTCCATTTGGATAAGTAATGTAAAAGTTATGAAGATTCTCGTTTTGTGGGCAATTAGGATACTCCATGTGAAAAATAGCATAAGGATTCATTTCCATAATCAATTTTCACAATTTATTGAAACTAAACATTTGTAGAATGTAGATTACTTAGTATACTAATTTGACCAATGATATTTACATAAACAATTCCATTTTAGAATTTTCCCTATTGACAATGTAATTTTCCTTCCATCTTATATAAACTTCTATATTTTCTTAAAGAATGAAATCCAATAATTTTTTTGAGAATTCTTATTCTTAAAATTTTGAACTCTTTTGAATTCTCTACCAACTAGAGTTAAACTTCAAATCTTTGTAGTGCAAAAAACTCAAGTTAAGGGGATTCAAGTCTGAAAACCTACTAGTTAAGCAAGGCAGACAAAAATGTTTCTTTTTTCACTTTGAATACTAATATCTTTAAAATCTGCATGATCAAAGTGTATGAAGTTTTTTCACATATTCTTGTACAAATCTCATTCAAGATCTTATGATTGGATATTGTTTTTGCATTGTAGCTCTTTGTACCAAAAATGACAGTTTTGAAGTTTTTTTCGGTGAATTGTAGTCATGAATCTTTAGGGGTTAACATTGAACTTGAACTTTTTGGTTATTTTAGTTTAACTATAAGAAGAGAGTTGGTTTAGTGTGTTGTAAAACTGACCCTTTCCTTTAGATCAACCCTATTTTGTAGGGGGAGAATGGATATGAGGTGATCTTTGAATGGACTACTTTAGCAATTGAATGCATCAAAGAAAAATTATTTTTCTATTGCAAGATTGCAAGATCCAATCATAGTTTTTGATTTCCACACACCTCTTTACAAGTTGCAAGTGGATGAATTTTAGGAGATCTATAGTCACAAATAGGTGCCTATGTCCCAAATCTTTGAAAATTTATAAGTAATTCAACTCACTACATGCAATTGTGTTAGGTTCCATGTCTATTTTTTTCTCTCTAAAAAATGACATAAAAATATTTTTGTCCACGGAAATCTATGAAAAAGGCAGACCAGCCCTAAAATGGTCGCTTTTAGAGCATACTACCTTACTACCCCTGAAATATAGCTTCTTGGGGTGCACACAAAAGTATAAACATCATGAAATTTGTAAGCAATTCTGATTCTGCAAAAATCTTTGAAAATTGTTTTCCGATTCCGATTTTGCATGAAAGTCCGCCTTGCGTAACGTACCCGTCAGATACTGATCTGAACTCTGTAAAAGGATACCCGGAGTGAGATTCACCGGGTATCAAGAGACCCGGCCAGACCCGGCCAGTAACGGCCACAGAGGCACCGCATGAAGGACGGGCGTTATCACCTCGTCGACAGCTTGCACGCCACCCTTCAAGTTGTGCGACAATTCCTTCGTCAATCCCAAATCCCCGCCGCGCAATTGCGCATCTCTCGTTTCAGCTCGCACAATCCCGGTGCTGAGAAGACAGGTGAATTGACTGCTTTCAAAATAGAATCGAAAACAGGTTTGTATTCTCTTTTCCGCGAGAAATTCTGTTTTTCCTTTTCACCCCTGCATGTTTTTGCATGTGACAATTTGATGTAGTGAGTTGAGGTTGAAATCCGGTGCCTTGAATCTTTCGATCAGCTGAGGACGAGATTCTTTTTTTTCCTATTATCATCGCGTACATGCTTCTGATTTTCTTGGGTTTCTCATGTCTTGCATCTGCCCTAATTGCGCAGACATGATGATCCATTACTCTGTTCGAAAGTGTGGTTGTAGTAGCTCGTTTGCTGTTCGTTATGCTTATCGTTCCCCGTGACATGAAATTTTAGGTGTTCGGTTTAGAGAAATTTTTGAGGAACTCAGTGAAATTTTGCAAGTGAATTACGTTTTCTTTTCACCTCTACATTTTTTGTCAGGCGAGAATTTGAACGGTGAGTGGAGGTTGAAATCCGGTGCCTTGAATCTTTAGAATAGCCCCGTATGAGCGACTGTGTTTTCTGTTTGCATAGTGTAAAATGCTTCTGATTCTTTGGTGTTTCTCATGTCTGAATCTGCCCTAAAGCGCAGACATGATGATTCATTACTTCGTGTATGAGGCTCCTTTGCTGTGCTGACCTTTCCCGTGTCATGAGTTTGCAGCTTCCAGTTGGAGAGATTTTCAGGAATTCTGTGGAATGAAGAGCCATCGACCTTAGCGAAGATCGTCGAGGTTGATCCTGAGCAGCCGTGGAGTGTGTGCTTCCATTACGATGACGGCGGTGGCGGGGGGACTATCCGCGAGACTCCTGTGCAAAGCGGAGTCGAGTGCGAGCCCCTGCCGACCCCTCTCGTCTCTCCGCTCCAAGTGTCAAGCCGTCCCGTTCCGCATTGCGTCTATTCATCCCTCCATTTCTGCAGTTCGGCGAGTGGCGAACTCTGATGAACACTCCGATGATTTCGTCTCGTTCGGGATATGGCGGGGAAGTGGAAATGGCTTCCCGAAGGGCCGGCGGATGATCCCTAGGGCAATGTTCTCGTGGGCATCGGATCCACCTCCGCTCGCGGAGGATTCCATGGAGTTTGAGGATGCTCGGATGGAGGTGCTGGAACGAGTGGGAGAATTAAACTCCATCGCCGATTTCACGCGATTTCGGAACAATGGGTTGCATGGACCTGAATTGCAGACGGCCATTATCACTTACAAGACTCGATTTCCTTTGTCCCTGTTCCGTCCGCAGCAGGTGTGATGCCATTGCCGCTTTTCTTTACACCAAGATTTCGTTGCATCTATCGTCTGCGAATTTCATGCAATTATGTCACTCTTTGCAGTTACTGGAAAACAATTCCATTCTCACCATTTTTTGATTGCGCTGCGTTTCCTTTTGGAGTTTGATTTTTAAGACTCTGTTCTTATGCTTCAAATTCACATACAAGGATTGAGAACGGTTACAAATTTTGCTGAAATAGAATTCCGACAACGACAGTACTACGTTTTGTTTTCTGGTTACAATGGTGAAATTGAATACTTTCCTTCGCTGATTTTGTCGTTGCCTTGCTGGACTCCCACAGGTAGATTTGGTGGCAGCTGTTCATATTGCCGACAGAGAGTAAGTTTGTATTTTGCGAATTTCTTGTTTTGACTGCCTCAGGAGTTCCTAGGTCACTGCGATTCCGCAAATGCGATTCATCAAATGTCATTCTCTGTTGCAATTTCTGAGTCGGTCTGGATGTGCTTTTTCTAAGCGATGGAGGATTCCTGGATCAGGTACTTCTCATCCCTACAGAAGGACTTGAGCAAATATGATCGTGTCTTATATGAAATGGTTGCGGATAAGGATAAGCTACAAACCAATAGGCTGGGGAAGATGCGCTGGAGACCTCCTAGAAGGCTCCCTGGCCGTCGTGGTGGCCATGGGTTCAGCATTATAGGCACAATACAGAGGACCATGGCATCTCTTCTGACTCTGGAGTTTCAGTTGGAGTGCATGGACTACCGCCGTGAGAATTGGTACCACGCCGATCTTGACTACGACACGTTTGCAGTTTTACAGGTAACGGCTTACGATGTCGTAAATGGTTCATCTAGTTGCTTACCTTACAGGACCAGGATCATGTTTATTCGAGTTGGTCATATGGGGACTATTTTGGGTTCGATTTTGTTTATATTTGGCCAGTACACGTTGTCTTCTTCATTGATTCTAGTGACATGTGATATCTCCATCTGAATTTTATTTTTCACATTATGGTCAATCGAATTTGTCATTTTAAAACCATGAGTCCTTGGTCCTGCTGCTGTCCGAGATTGTCTTTGGGGCATGTTGAGAGATAACACGGCATGTGTGTTGCAGCGAGAGCGTGGGGAATCGTTTCTCTCATTTGCGAAGGATTTGACGGCCATGTCAAGCAAGGCCATCACAAAAGCAGCGTTTGCACCGAAGCCAGGGCTAGACCCGTGGAGGCAAAAGCTACAGTGGATCTCGCGGGTTATGCCCATGCCATTGCTTGGGCTGTTGGTGATCGAGGGCGTGTGTGCACCGTCAGATGCCCCACTGAAAACATCCCCCGAGATGAAGGCATTGCTGGAGTTGGACATCCCAGGCGCTTTCAAAGTTTTCCTTGCGAAGCAAATCACCACTGAGTACGTCACAACCATCTCTTTGGAAATCACAGCACAAGTTCAACCGATTCTGCTTCTGTGGGATCACTACCATTATGGACAGTAGCGTGTTTTATTTTGTTTTGTTTTTCACAAAATGATGTCACGAGCCCTGAGACTGCGTGAGGTACCGTATCCAAGCTCTTGATGAGGAGGGGGCTCTTGGACTTCGTTTCACACAACTTGGACAAGAGTTATTGAATTTCAAATGCTATTTAATTATCATTGAATATATTGAAGGAATTACGAGAACCGGTCTGCAGGGCACATGAGGTACTGTTTTAAAGTTCTCAGCAAGGAAGGCTGAATAGACTTTGTTTCGCACTCTTGGACTGACAGACCAAGAGTAGAATTTCAAAGTTGCTCTGCACAGGTTGCCCCTGTTGTTATGCCAAGCTAGTTGTTTCCGATCCGTCTCCTCATTGGCATGAATTGACAGTTTTGCAGATAGCACCTCGTCAGTGGTAGAGAATTCGGTGATCATCGGTGAACGGAACCGAGTGGCCTTGGCGGAGCTTCGCGCGGCCTTCAAAGAGGGTTGCTCCAAGGTGGCTGTGTTCTATGGCAGTGGACATCTCCCGGATATGGACCGCCGGCTGCGGGAGGACTTCGATTTGTACCCGACGGGAATCAACTGGAGGACTGCCTGGGCCATCAAGGGGCGCAAGCTCAACGCCGCCGGGGAGTTGTCCGCGTTCTTGAGCTCGTTGGCCGAGAAGTCTGGGTGGGCACTGAACAGGTACCAGACTCTCGCTTTGCTGCTCATTTCGGTAGTCTTGGCCGTGGATCTCTGGTTCTGGGAGCTTTTCCTGGGAGCTTGCAACAACTACCTTGAGAGTACGTTGGTCTTCATTGTGCGGCTGCTCGACAAAGGCTGGACTCTGTAAACTTGGGAGAGGAGGGGAGGGGAGGGGAGGGAGGGGACTTTCGTTGCGGTACGTCCCTGCCGTGCTTGATTCTTGGGTGCCTCCGAAGCGGATGCCCAATCATCTTGATTGTATTCTTCAAACTACTATTTCAAAAGAAGTTGCTCTCTTTTGCAACTGAAAATTTCCAGTTGACAAGAAAATGTGCTCACACTTGTGTGTGTGCATATTGTGAAATATGAGCTATTTTTTCAAACGTTGAGCGTCTTGGAATGTTACGAGCCGATTTCGACTTTCTCACAGGCTGAATGTGCTTCAAGCCCCTGGTCACCGTGCACGTCATTCGTGCTTCTCTCCGGCGAAGCAACCCACTTTTGTACAACGGTTTTTTTAATAATCACAATTCAGACATGGCTGGTGCAGTGGTGTTGTCGCATCGACAGCACTCTTTGTGATTGGAACCAAGATCGCTGTCTCTGCTGTCTTCGGATTCCTCTCTGAGCGGGACAGGAAGCAGTGTGCCTCATGCCACTCATCACTTTCACTTTGAATTGTGCCGATGAGTGAAGTAGGAGGGTAAACCTTAATCCACTATTCCTACTTTCTTTGTAACAAGACCGTGTGTGGAAGTAACAGACTCCATTGCCAGATATGGTTTCCGAGGTATTCGACTGGGAGAGGACTAGTCGAAACTGAAATAATTGTCTGAACTTTGGTTCATCCCTCAATTGTTTAAGGAACTTAAAATGGATTTCAGGGAATCTTGAGGATTGCATCTCCAATACTCAAATACAGTCCAAATTTTTGTATTTAAAGGCTCCATTGATGAACTTGTGTCATGTAAGGCCACATGGAGCCAAGATTGACACACAACTTAGTCTTGCACTTTGGTGGAATCAATTGACGGCAAAGAGCACGTGATTGAAATGGAAACTTTTTTTTCCCCTTAGCATTGCATCGTTCAAAGATTTATTGGATGTATACTATGGGCACTATTTAGTGTTATTATGTAGGTCTTCCCCATGCATTGAAGAATATTGAGGATTTCAACAAGAACTCATTAAATTGGTGAATTTAGGTGAATGAATTCCATTTTATGAAAAGAGAAGAAATTAGTTTTCATCATTTTCACACATGTGGTTCCTATTCAATTTCAAGGCAATTTCTAGTAGTATTAATTCAAAGTCAAATAGGTTTGTTCAAAAAGACATCTAGACATCATCAGTATACTTTTGAGTATGCAACTCCCATATGCAATATGGATGTTGCAAATGAATTGAGAGTATGTTATATATGTCAAACCTGATTGCAAATGGTGGTACCATTTTTTTTTCTCATCAACACTACCATAGCCAACATCTATGTGATTTATTTGAACAAGTACTAGACAAATGACCCTCCTTGTTGTCTCATGACTCATGTATAGTTTTATACCTAGCTAGTTGTGTAAAGCACTAACAATAAATTGATAGAAGAGAACTTGACATATGCAATATATAAAAGCACCTCACCATAGATGTGTTTTTTACTTGACATTCACCGGTCTTCAAAACGCATGGTTTGCAACATTGAAACAACTATTGTGAATAGGGTGAAGACATATTGCTCAACATATGGCAATAATTTTTTGTGTTGGCACAATGATGGTTTTCAAATTTATCACAAACATTTCAATTGGTAAGCCATTGTCAATGTGAGTAATAAAAAATTCTACATACCGTTACACCAAATATTTTTTGAATCACATTTGCATAAACTCTCTATACTTCTAGTATAAAAAGTGCAATTGTGATTAAACATGTCAATGTTCCGTTTAAGGATACACATATGGTTATTATATTGAACGCACATCATTTTTTGTAATGTTCTTTTATAAGTGAGGAGGAGAATGTATAGGGGCTTTGAATTCATATGTTGGACATTCTATGAAAAAACTATGAATTTTCAATGTGTTTTTAAAAAAATTGTCTTCTAAAAGCTTTTTGAATAAACTATGAATTTTCAAAAGTTTGAAAATGACTTTTGGGGGTGGCCATGGCAATAAACAAGAAGTTCAATACCCGAGGCTAGCACCATACCAAGTAGGGTATTTTGTACTAGAAAAAATAATTTGGTTAAAAAATGCCAAAAAACTTGGATGAAATTTTCAAATTGTGGATGAACATTGAATCATAGACATGTGATATGTGCTAATGAATGTTGAAATTTGGAGCACCACTATTATATTTTATATTGCCACTTTGGCACTTATTAAAAAATAAATAAAAAAACCCTGCTACTAGGCATTAGATTGATTGAATGAAGAAAAGAAACGAGTAAGGGTGAGGTTTTTAGCAAGGTGAAACACCTAAAATGAAATACTCCTTAATTTCGACCCCATTTTTGAAGGGAAATTAAAAAGGGAGGTTACTGAAAATTAACTACATAATAAGGACAAATGTAATGTGAATTTTGAGTAGTATGTAGCTCTATTAATATTACTTTGGAGGTGACAACCTTATAAGTGGATAATTTTAAATACACTTTCTACTGCTTGAATTGCAAATAATTCATTCTTCATATTCATTTTGGCATCACCTACATGACACTTTTAGTGTCCTATACCTCACATCTTTGAAAATTTGTAATTAATTCACAATGCATCCAAAAATTATGAAACCACTAGCATTTTGATTCATAGTCCTTTGTTGATGTGCAAAAATTGTTCCATCCAATATTCATTAGAGTTGTCGATGTGGACTAATCCATACTTTATGATATCTACTGTGTTGATTTGTAGTTGCAAAAAAACAACTAGGAAATTCTTAATGAGAGTAATGACTAAGAAATGATTACTCTCATTTTCCAGTCACTTCCCAATTATCTTATATGAATTGTCCAATATCAATTGTCAAGAGACCCATTAGGTTGAACATATAAGACTTGTAAATAGTTGTATTCTCATGTGATGAATTTTGTTGATAGAATTTTAAGATTTCTATAGTTTGTACATTTCTACATTTTGTAGATTTTGAAATCTACAAGTTACAAACCAGTTGCAAATGAGTTACAGACAAGTTGCAATAAAGTCATTGACAAGTTGTAAACAAGTAGTGAAGGTAGAAGCACTTGTAATTGACATTTAAGCAAATAAAGTCATTGACAAGTTGCAAACAAGTAGTGAAGGTACAAGCACTTGTAATTGATATTTAAGCAATTATGTATATTTTCAAGTAGAATCAACAAATGAGGTTATTTTTAATACATTGGCAATTGAAAATTGAATTTTTTTTAATATGTATGAATATGCTATGAACCTGAGAAGTTCAAATATGTGGTGCGCCCCAAATCATATTTTGCATTCATGTATGCATGTTGTACATTTTGTACTTTTTGTATCTACATATTTTTAAGACTAAATTACTATATATAGTTGCAATAGGTGCTTCTATCTCAATGCTCACATTACCCTTGCAATGGTTGTTGCATTTAGATTTTGGGATTTTTCCATAAGTGAAACTTTCAATCCACCATTGGGAACTTTGTTTTGAATAATAATGTGGTGAGTAAAGTATTTCCAAATAAGTGTAGAGTAATGGGAATTGAAGACACATTTGTATACTACAAGATTTTTTGGGAGGTCTTACACATCTCTTTTACTTATATAAAATTGGTGGAGATATGCCTAACATTGTCTTTAGTATGCAAGATTTAAAAATTCAAAATCCACAGTTTAAAAAATATCTACAAATGATGGTCAAAGTCCTCTAAAATTTTTAGGTAGACCCCCCCAAAAAAACTTTTTTTCAACTTTGAATGCAAATATCTTTCAATCTATACAATCAAATTTCACAGACTATTTAGTCTTATGTTCTCAAATAAGTTTAGTGCAAGATCCAATGGTTAGATTAGCAAAAAGATTTTGTTTTTGTTTTCTTAGTTCAATGCAATAGAAAAGGTATTATTGAGTTATTTTAAGGAAAAAGACCTTGGAACTTTAGAGATTAAGACCTCCAACTTCTATCTTCATGATAAATCCATTTATTTATGTGAATGATATTGAATTTGATGAATTAATATATTTAATATATTGTCTATTGCCAAAGTTAAAATTCAAGCCTCAAAGGAAATGCATACAAGAAATTTTTGCTTCATTATTGTAGTTGTAGAGTCAGTTTGTAGAAAATTATTCCAAAAAATGATTATCAATTTTTTTGGTAAATAACTTTTCCAAATATCTTGGTAGAGTGAAAAAATCATCTAAATGATTATTTCAATTTTTGGCATTATTTTGCTAAATCTCAATTTTCTATAGAAAAATAAATATTTGGTAGAGATGTACCAACCTTGTCCTTTACTTAGCATAATCAAATGATTTCATCCTTGATTCATTGATTTGATCTACATTGGGAAAAAAAGGGATGACATTGTTGTATATACAGTGACATTGTTGTATATAATTTTAGTTATGATTTTTTGTTTGTTTGTTAATAATGAAACTATACTTCTTGTGATTTTTTGCAATATTGCAATGACGTACAATTAGTGTATGGCAACAATTTTCTTTTAGTATTATAATGTATATGTTTAATCACCAATTTGTTTAGTATTTGTATTGTTGTGGTATTGCAATTACATAATTGTTCTATAGAATAATGTCATAATGCAATATAGAAACATCTGCATTCTAAAAAACAAAATCATTAGTAGAATTACATTTTGGTTGCATTTTGGTTTAAAAGATGCAAATTTCAGTAAAAGCTTCATAAAGATTACAATTTCAAATCTATATATGTAATCTTCAAGAATGTACAATTGGAAACGTCCAAAAATTAGCAGCACTATTCCACATTGATCTTGTACTTCTAATGTTGAGGTATAAGCTCATTTGCCTACTCACCCAAACTAACAACTAATCAAATGACGATCTCAATTTCTCCCTTCAAATACTATTCCTTAAACTTTGAAATGTTGTTTAACACTAGCAATGTAATATGTCTTCATTGATAAACACTTCCCCTTGACCCAAACAACTTTTTCAATTCTAATACTTAACTTCCCAAAATACAAACATAATTGAATAGTGTACAATGAACTTGAAAATTCATCTCAAACATCAAAGAAACTCTATTTTTCTATGTGAGAAATTGATCTGCTTCCAATAATAGTATATAGAAGGTACAAACAAGTACTCCATAATGCTTTTCTACCATATGAATATGAAAACCACCGAATGACAACAAGAAACCTTGAAATGACTTTATAATTTCAAAACCTTCTACATTAGAAAACGAAAACCAAAATCTTGATATACAACATTCATTTGTCTTCTAAGTCTACTCCCAATGCTTCTTGTATGGGGTCTGCATCTTTTGCAACAATTATTGCAAACTTTGTCAATAAGTGTCAACTCTCAAGGATGAATTTTTTCATACCTTTGATTTCTTTTTTGTGAAGTCTCATCTCACTTTCTTTCATGTTGCAATTGCCATCTATTGCCAAGTGCATCAAATATGTGAACCACACCAATTGTTTTGCTGTCAGTTTGAGAAGGTTTACTCATTGAATACCGTTTACCAAACTTCACATGTGCTATAGTGTTGCACATTGCATCTGATCCAAAGAGATCATCTTTATTCTACTTCCAACAATTTCCTACAATAAAGGAAAAAAACACTACAACAAAAGCAGTGTTTTATGACTGCAAAATATGACTGCAGTGAGTTGTAAAATAAAAAAATATGACTCACACAGAAATCACTGTAGATGACTCGGAATATGACTGACTCCAGTCGTTTGAAAGCAGTCGCTTCAAACATCAGTCATATTGGCAGTCATATAAGTTGAAGGGTATAGATACCCATATTTAGCCATAGTATGCCAACATGGCATATACTTTGACTCTTCTAGGAGGTCTTGACTTTTTGTTGAGTTGCCCGGATAAACAAAAAAATCCTACGTGGAATATGATTGCGGCGAGTCATATTTTTTGATGACGTGGAATATGACTGCAGTGAGTTATATTTTTTGATGACATGGAATATGACTGCGGCGAGTCATATTTTGCAGTGATGTGGAATATGACTGTAGTGAGTCATATTTTTTGATGACATAGAATATGACTGTAGTGAGTCATATTTTGCAGTGATGTAGAATATGACTATAGTGAGTCATATTTTGTAGTGATGTGGAATATGACTATGGTGAGTCATATTTTGCAGTAACACGAAATATGACTTTTCCCAGTCAAATTTTCGAATGATGTGTAAAACAATTCTTTTCAGTCATATTTTTTGATGATTTATAAAACAACTATGTGTAGTCATACATCAACATAATTTAGTAATTAAGTAAGAGAATCCATTTAATTAAAAATGAATACAGATGATTTCTTAAATGGGCAAAAATTAATCACATTAGAAAGTCAAGTACAAGAAAAATGTGATTTTTTTCAATAACATTTATTAGTTACTAATACAAAATATATCACAATGGCTCTTTATATATGTATATTTCTACATACTTGTAAAACCTATATTTCAACAAAAATGTAAAGATGTTATCTCTTTTGTATTGCAAGTAGCCTTCAATAACTTCATTTCAATCTTCAATGCCTACATGTATAAACAAGAAGGTTAGTTTTCAATAAATGAACAATATAATTCAAAATTTAAAGATTTAAAGCACTACAAAATATGTAAACATGTTTAAGATAAAAAAAAAATTATAATCATTATATATTCAAAAATTATATATAACCAAAAAAAATAACAATGATGATAGAGAGACTAAGAAGCAAAAAGTAGCAAAAAAGAAGCAAAAATTAAGTGACATTATGACTGCAAAATATGACTAAGAGGCAAGAAAAAGAAAAACCTAAGATGGAAGAAGAAACAAAAGTTAAAAAGCAAGAAGAAGCAAAATCTAAGATGGAAGAAGAAGTAAAACTTAAGATGGAAGAAAAAACAAAAGTTAGGAGGTCAGAAGAAGCAAAATCTAAGAAGAAAAAAGGAGCAAAACTTAAGAAGGAAGAAGAAGCGAAATTTAAGAAGGAAGAAGAAGAGAAATCTAAGAGGAAGAAGAAGCAAAACCTAAAAAGCAAAATTTAAGAAGCAAAATTTAAGAAGCAAGAAGAAGCAAAACTTAAGAAGGAAAAAGAAATAAAAGTTGAAAGGCAAGAAGAAGCAAAACCTAAGAAAGAAGAAGAAGCAAAAGCTAAGTAGGAAAAAGAAGCAAACTTAAGAAACAAAAAGTAAGAAGGAGCAAGATCAAGTAAAAAGAAGCAAGAAGAAGAAAACCTAAGAGACAACAAAAAACAAAACTTAAGAAGCAACAAAAACAAAGAAGAAGAAACAAAAAAGAAAGAAGAAGAAGCAAAACCTAAATAGGAAGAGAAGCAAAACCTAAGAAGTAAGAAGAAAAAAACTTAAGAAGCAACAAAAACAAAGAAAAAGGAATAAAAAAGAAAGAAAAAGAAGCAAAATTTAAATAGGAAGAAGAAGCAAAACCTAAGAAGTAAGAAGAAATAAGAAGAAGCAAGAAGAAGAAAAACCTAAGAAGCAACAAGAAACAAAACTTAAGAAGCAACAAAAGCAAAGAAGAAGGAACTCAAAAGAAAGAAGGGGCAAAAAGAGGAGTGGCTACAAAAAGTGGCGGCTAGGGTTTCAAAACCCTAATTTTGTGGCGGCTAGGGTTTCAAAACCCTACTTTATGGCAGCTAGGGTTTCAAAACCCTATTTTATGGCAGCTAGGGTTTCAAAATCCTAAATTAGTGGCAACTACAAAAAAATGATTTAAAAAAAATATGACTACAAAAAAATCCTACGTGGAAAAATATAACTAGGTACTTTCTAAATATATTCCCTAGTCAAATTGTTTTTGGACTGACCTAAAAAAAATCTTACTATTATAGAGATGTGATTGCAAAATATGACTAAAAAATATGACTGGGCGTTTCCTAAATATGTTCCCTACCGTTCTCTATGAAGTATTTTGGTGTTCCCAATGGCCATTACTATACGGCCATGATGTATAAGGCTAAAATATGACTCGCAATCATATTTGTAGTCATATTTTTTTTACCTTCAAAAATATGACTACAAGGAGTCGCTAGTCATTCTCAATCATAATTCTGCAGTCATAAAACACTGCCATTGTTGTAGTGAAATGAGTGGAAGATTTGTAATTCAATCAAGAATTTTCTCTTACATAAGGCTACATCCATTTATAACATAGACTTACAAACATGTTCTAGACATCATGTGCAACAACAACTTGAACTGATTGATAGAATTCACTTTTGCAACAATGAAAGTTAAAAATGTGTAGTTGATATCTTCCTTCATATGTTGTAGTAACTACTATAGTGATGTTGAATTCAAGAAATTTTCCAAACATTTATAAGTCACTGAGTACTGCACTATTATAATTACCATTGTTGTGGCTTTCAAATTATACAATAACTACTGCACTATTTTGTAACTTCATACTCTTCTATAGTTTAAAATGTTGATTAAATGAAATAATTTCAATAAATGCTTTAAATTATGTATATTTGAAAATGTGAATCTACTGAACAAAAAGAATGATTAGTACTAGTTGTACACAATCATACCTTTAGCTAATGGTATTAAAGTCTACTTCCACTCTACATTCTCTTCTTCAATTCCTTGCTCAAGTTTTGGGATTCCCAAATGACACCACAATTGAGTGCGGACAATTGTGGAAAACCTGCCACGCCTATTGGTTATCATTTTTTGCACCTTTTTCTTCAAGCTCTCCACCTAAATTTGGTCAAATACCTTGCGAGTGATGGTATCAGAAGTGGATGTAGCAAATGCCTCCAAAATTGCCTCTTTCATATGTTTCTCTCTAGGAAATGGTCTATTTTTTTTAGAATCTAAACCCAATAGTAACCGCTTTGCAATTGATGGCATGTGGCTTTTGACCAATTCCTACCTAGCAACTTTAGGTTTAGGTTCATCAAATCTATTTTTTCTTCAATTGATGGCATGTGGCTTTTGACCAATTCCTACCTAGCAACTTCAGGTTTAGGTTCATCAAAACTATTTTTTCTCTAAGAGGCCTTTCAACAAGGCATTTTGTTCTTTGAAATCTTGCATTTATAATTCCAATGAGCATATCATGCTTCTACAAGTAATATGTTCACCGCTCTCTCTTGAAAAACTCCAACACAAGATTCAAACACTAATAAAATCAAAAGGTTTAGTAAATTATACAACATTTTCATCCACTCTTCCACCACATTTGCCACCACCTTTTCCTTTCCTCAAAGACTTTGCAAGAGAAACAGAATACAACCATGGTTAGAAAGTATTATGTAATCCCTATAACAATTTAATTCACTTCTTCCCAAGTCACTATTAGTATCTTCTGATAAGTGCATTTGCTAGTAAATTCTATTAGTATTCAACTTATTAATAAAGAACTAAACAAGAGAAAGTAGTACATGGATACACTTATCTTATAAATAAAGAACTAACAAGAGAAAGCAATACATGGATACACTTATCCTGTCCAATATAAGGAAAATGTGAATATTTAAAATAATTCTTTTGCTTTGGATCCCTGCATTAATAATACAACATGAAAAGAGAGGAAAAGCATGCATAATTTCTTTTAGTAACATTTTGCTGAAAATAAAAGAGATTTGAAGAAAATTGCTACCCAAGGGGAAAACAACAAGGACATAAAAATACAAGAATGAAAAAGATACAAAGAGGCAAAGATAAATTATTGCATATCACATCCAAAAGAAAATAAGACATAAAGTCATGAAAATCCTTGGTTATAAGGACCATTTTACACTATGACAGTTCAAGTCAAGAGGCCATGTAATTTAGTAGCCAAACTTTGTTCAGTGTCCAAAGAAATGAACAATAAATAGGTAATAATTAAATAATAGGAACTGGAACCTTTGGGTGGCAAGTGTGAAGCCTCCAAAGGTCAAATCCAAAGTCTCAACCCTTGGCATTGAACTCCCACAATCTCTCAACTTGAATAAGCACAATGTGAAGCCTCTTAGCAATCTAACACTTAAGATCTTGTCATAAGTTGACAACTTCTTTGCCAAAGTTTGAACTTTCATTTCTAGCAATGTAGGCAATTTATTGCTATGTAAGTAGTTGGAGGACTTTAGTCTTTGTACTTGAAGGATTGAAAGGCCAAACTCTTGGTTTTTTATGATTTGATTGCTCAAAACCATAGCCTTTCTAACCTTTAATCATAGTGCAGAGTGGCCGTAAGTCTACTTTGATTTAGACATTAAAAAAAAAGTCCATAAAATAATGAAGTAGTGCACTACACATCCGTCAAAACAATAATAATATGAATTGAAATTTTACCTTTGCTTATTCAATCTTCAATTTATAAGCTTCAGGTCTTTAGCTTCTATTGTCTAGCTCAGCTACCAAACTTTAAATTTGTCCATAGGAAGAGAGCATTCAAAAATTCCTTATAATGCCACAACTACAATACTTGTTTTATTTCCAATATTGAAGCCAAATGTTATAGTACCACAAGTTGATGTTGTCATTAAAAAAAAATCAACAATGAACTGTCAATGACCGACTTGACTTCATTCAAAATTGTTTTGGCAATTGTGCTTGTTCGCCTCCTCGACTTCAGTAGTTACTATCTTGGGAAGTCTACATGACAGAGCTTCTAGATTGAAAAGTGCATTCACATGCAAGAGTTCAAGCTTAAAAAACTCTCTAGGAACTTCACAACTAGTGAAAATACCATACTTGGAGAAAAATTTGTGTGTCTAGAAATTTAAACATTCCAAGCAAGCTAGCAACATCTGATTACAAAGAAAAATCTGTATCTTCTGAGTTCATAGCACTCTTGAGAATTGGCAATGAGAATAGGAAGAAGTTTCTGCCTCAGCGGTTTCATAGATCTCAACACTTGTAGCTGATTTGGCATTGTACATATTCAACCATCAACATCTTCCTTTTCATGAGCAAGGGCACTTACTTTCCATGGGTGTGAACCATAATATTGGTTCACCTTTAAGATCATTGAAAATATAAAAACTATGTGTGAGATTTGAAGTTCAAAAGTGTTAGTACATTAGATCAAACTATAATCATTAGTTAGAAGACTTTTAATACATAGGACAAGAAACTAGATCAAAATTTCAACCCAAAAATATTTAAAAAAATAAAAAATAAAAAAAGGAATTGAAAACAAGGATTAGAAGTTGAAAATGGATCTAAATATAAATCAAAAACCAACAAAAAAGAAGAAATATGAAAAGCACAAATTAAAGAAGTTATCAAACTTAAAACTACTATGAGAAAACTAACATAGTGGTAGAAACTCTAATTTAGGCAATTAGTAATGATTTAATGAAATTTCAGTAAATTAGCTTGGATGAAAGTGATTAGGAGTGTTAGTTAGTTAGTTAGTTAGTTGGGGGAAAAGGTCGAATTAGGGCTAGGAGTCCTTTCCCCTCTCTCTCTTCTCTCTTGTGTTTTCTTTTGCTCTCTTGTGTGTGTGTGTGTTTGGGGAAAGAATGAGTGCAAGGAGTTGAATTAGGATCATAGGCAATTAGTTGAATAGGTTTTCACTAAATTGAAGTGACAATTGGGTGAAAAATGGAGGTGGTTGAGGTTAGATGGAGGGTTGAATGAGAGAACATGAAGAGGGGTTAGGATTGGAGAATTGCCATTAGAACTGCCAACTTGAGGAGCGATTACGGGCGGACAGTATAAGGGATGGAGCTGAAATTTGGAGGATAAGTGCGCCTTGAAACTACCTTTCCAAAAAGGTATGGCTCAGCTCATTTGGAGCTAAAATGAAAAATTGGCAGCCGTTTCTGTGAAAGGTGGGCTGCTGCTGCGGCAAATCAAGGTCACCAACTTTGGCAAGTCATTGTGGAGGGATGGAAGGTCGATTGAGGTTGAATTTTGGGTAGAAGCTGCATCATCAAGTGGGATTTCTATAAAGACCAAGATTGCCCAATTTGGAGTAACAATGAAGAAATGGTGGCTATTTTTGTGGAGGGAGGTCAGCTGCCGCCTTCAAATGGAGCTACAACTTTGAGGAGCGATTGCGGAAGTTTGGCAAGGTTTTTTGAAGTGAAATTTAGAGGGAGAATGGATCGTGAAGTTAGCTTTCCAAAGTGCTAAATTTTGTTGGATTTGAAGCAAGGAAAGAGAAATGGCAGCCATTTTGGTGGAGAGAGTCCAGCTGCGTCATGGGTGGCAATTCGGGTTGTGTTCCTCCTTGTTTTGTGACTTCAACCAAGTTTAAATGTAATCTTGATTACAATCTATGTTGAGTGTTGCATTTTTGAGTATATATCTATGATCTTTCACAATTTGGATGTTTAAAACTCTTGCATAATTGGTGAAAGGTCCATGGGGGAGTCCATAGTTGAATTTAGGGATTTGGCTTGAGGGAAGTGTGCTGTCATGGTTTTTTAGAGTCCCATTTAGCTCATTTAGGGTCCAAATTGGGCATTTCTAGTGAGATTTTGGTATAATAAAAGATCCTAACTTCCCTAAGCTTGAATTAGGATGGTGTAGGGATTTTGAGACATGTATGGAGATCATTTAGAAGGGCCGTCCCTCTTTCACTAAAAATCAGTTGAATGCAATTTATCAAAAAGAAAACAACCATTGTAGAGTCCATTGCTTGGAAGGCATTTAGATTAGGGCCCCTCCACTCCTCTTCCAGCCCAATTTTGTGAATGAGTTTTACCTTAAGGTGAAATTCACTCACAATGGTCTTTAACAAACACATTCTAGGATGCCACCAAAAAAATGGTCAACTATGAAGACATGTAATAGGAAGTTTTCTCTTTATTTTAGCACCAAAGGCTATGCAATTAAATGAAGTAGTGAAATTCATGAGGCTCAGTTTGAACTATATAAGAACCAGACATGCGAATTCAACTCATGGTAAAGTTTCACCTTCTAGCACTACTGCTTTGATGAGCTGAACCATAGGAGGCTCCAAATAATTCTATAGACTGCAATGGCTATTGATTACATTACAATAATAGTTCCTTCACACAATAGAATAATGAGTTAGGCAATATGATACCAACTAGTTTGGATATCAATCTATTTGCTAAATTTTCTATTGTATTGCCGAAGTTGTTGAAGTAAAGTCCTCAATACATACATAGAAGATTCAAATAGTGCAAGTTTGGACAATCAATACCTTTAGTCTTTGTGTGCGTCTACAATGCAAAAGTGGAACATTGCTTCCTCCATCAGTTAGACTTTCAAATGTAGAAGTATTGGCTACATGTATGTCTTTAAATAAATATAGTTGTGTTTGGCACGTGACAGTAGGAAGGAGTGGTGGGGCTTTTACTTAACCTAAAGAAACAAAAAAGAATTTCAGCTTTAAGTACAAAGACAAAAATTTCTTTACCATGGGTTTGAAGGTCGGAGACTCTAGAAGGTCCTGGGTTTGAAGGTGGAGGATTGGAGGGCCTTGCAATTTGGTTTCGGGATGATATTCAAGATCGTGGATTTGTAGGAGTACTTGAAGTATGAATGGGTATGCAAGCCGGATTAAAATCCCAATGTTGGAAAGCATTTTCTTTGTTTTCCAATGACATGCTTATGTGAGTGACAATGAGTAGAATGTCCACAGTGAAAGCTCATAACCCTGCACAAGCTTAAAAATACACATTATATTGACAAACTTACAAATCTATAGAAGTTAGAAACATAAGAATGCAATATTCGAAGACCACAAAACAAGAAGACATTAAATAATAGTCATACTTGTGCGCTCAAGATGCAATTGGAAACCAAATGCATAGAGGGTCTTTGCAACCCTAATTATCCATTTGCCCCACAAAAGCATGCACTCATGCTTGTTGTTGACCCTACAGTAGCGGAACTAGAAGAAAGATGGGCAATTTTATTAAAATGGCGAAATTCCTCTATTTGGATAGTTTTTACAGTTCAAAGCGAGCGGTTTGAAGTATATAAACATCCTAGATGTTTAAAATCCATATTTATCTTAGATGTGTGAAATCTATATCCGTGCTCAAGATTGTTCTATTGAATATATTTTTAGATTTTGGTGTCGAGCTGTTTGTCTAATGTCGCATGTCGTATATAACGAGTATCAGTCATATACGATGACCTGTGGTCGCCCTACCTGAGGTCACCCAAATTTTTGAAATTTTTTGTCTAATGGACAATCCTACATAGAAAGCCCAAAGCATGTCACGACTACGGGTGGCGCGACCATGGGTCCAAAGCATTGGGCGACTATGGATTTAGGGGCGAGCATAGGTGACTATGGTGGAGGGGCACGTGCCGATTTAGGGTGACTTTGGGTGCTTGTATAGGGCACCCATGGGTCCAGTGGGGCAACTGCAAGTCTTGTACTTTGGGCAACTGTGGGTTTATGGCAACTGCGGCTGTTTTTCCAAGGCAACAACGGGTCAGGTAGGACGACTATGGATACCTTGAGGGGTGACTATAGGTCCTTGCACACTACGCCCACCCGCACTTGCCCTCCAAATGCACCTAAGGTTGCCCTACCCGCACTTGCCTTGTATCCAAGGTCGTCCAAACCTACATATGTCCCCATGCCACATGGCAGCTACATGGCCGACGGGCAAGCCAAAATTTTCGTTGAAAAGTCAAAATGAAGTTTGACCTTATGAGATGGACGAGGGATAAAATTCATGTTATGTTCATTGTGTTGTCGATTTGTCGGGGCAAACAACCATGCATGTACTAGATGTCACTTTTACATTTTAAAGTGGGCGGTTTGAAATCTATAGTTGTCATAGATTTTTTAAATCTATAAAAGTCCAAGATTCCTAAAAACTATACCTATCCTAGATGTCACTTTTACAATTCAGAGCGGGCAGTTTGAAAGTAGTACATGGAATGCTGCCATTTTAACGAAATTCTCCATAAAGATAAAACTGAAAAGAAATTAAAGTAAAGGACTGCCACTTCTACAGATCTAACTTCAATGGTATGTAATCAACAACTATTTCCGTTGAACACTTCCCATACATGTTCACAATACAAACTATGAACAATATACAAAGGACGCGGGGTATACGCAAATTCATAATGACATGTTTGAACAAAAAGAAACAAATATCCTACTTTCAAGCATGCAATTACTTGAGTTCTAGTGATGAGACTTTCTTCTAGATACAAAATTCATTAATGTTTCCTAGTGCCGCTATGTCATACTGAAGTTGGTGTGTGTACAAGTTGATCCAAGCGGTCATCTAAGCAGTTGAGTCTGCACTGAAGATCACTAGGATTTGAAGCAAGATTGAAAACTTTGACTTTCTGAAATTGCGTGTTCTATTTCTACTACTACAAAAACTAGCCAGCCATAAAGTGGCTATAGACTTCAAAGTCAACAACAGCAAAACATGTTATATTTGTAAGTGCCATTGATACCGCCGTCATGTACATTACTCTTCCCCCAAAAGAATTGGAAGGAGAAGACAAACAATGCGATAGTGGGGACCAATGAGCCCCTCCGTCGTCATGGCCCCGTCGATCTCGCAAAGTTGAATTAGATGTGGGCATCTTGAAACCAAAGATCTTCACAGTCATCAATTCCGCCTTTTCCGTGGCTGTCATCAATGCTACAGTGTCTGAGCTAGTTGTTTTGATATCACAATTGGTGTCTTGTCACTTTGTACCGAGGTGACGAGGTCTGCTTAGCATGCATGTATGGGTGACATCGAGCAGATACAATCACCAAACAAGTACATCTACTGAGTAGGTATAGCCACCGAGTAGGTATAGCCACCGAGTAGGTATAGTCAAATGTAGTCTACTAAAATGAAGGTCAAATTTGTAGAACAGGAATGGAAATCTAGAGTTTACAATCATTGCTAGAATGAGAATAAAGAGTGATTAGATCGAACTATTACTAGCAAATCAAGGAAGTGCATCATAATAAAGTAGAGCACAGACAACACAATCAAAATATTCCCACTTTAGCAAAGGTCGAGGGACAACCGTCCATCTGTGAAGGCTCAATAAATTTTTGACAACCCTTTCTTCAAGTCTACTCTCTTTACATCTCTGCCTTCCCAATTACTTCCTAGTTCAAATGTCAATGTGCTTGATCAAAATGACATATTTGATTGACAGGAATGGGCACTAGTTAGAAAAATGGATGTTTATTATTTCATACTTCAACTTTTGCGTATTGGAAATCAATATGCTTTGCCCAAGATAAGTTTGAAGAGAAATTTTGATAGCCTTACAAAATTGGAATAAAAATGCTTTGAATGCAAATGTTAAAGAATTTGGCTTCCTTGTAATTTTGGGTAGGTGCATGTGCTCTGAGTCCAATAGCAGAAGTCTATATTAGCATCCACTTGTTCCTTACTCTACAAAGAATGTAGTGACATCTTCTATATTTTGGAAATAAAGGGTAAATGTGTGACTTACTACAAGTGAGTGGAAATGTGCAGAAAACTTGTTATAGTACTATGCACATTAAAAATCCCCAAGTTGTTTACCTACAACATGAGTTCCTAACCTATCTATTCCTTGTGTAGATGTTTCTATTGGTGGTTATTACTTCTAAGAGAATTATGTTTATAAAATTATAAGAGTCCATATGTATGGGATTTTATTCTACATCTTCCCAGGCATTCATATACCTGAGCTTTAGGTAAGAGTGACTTGTTTTGCATGGTGTTGACTTCCTTGTATCACTAACCCCTTAAGTCACAAGGCCTCTTTTCCATAAAAAAAAACACACTCAAATCTACCATTTATATAGTCAAGACCAAATAAATAAATAAAATGTTTTCTCTGCATATCTAATCATCAGATCTTGTACTGAACTAGTACGTATAAGAATATGTGGAAGAAATTTCGAAAACTTTGAATGTGTAGATTGTAAGATATTTGCCTTTAAAGTAAATGAAACAAATTTCTTTGTACCTAGCTCAACTTTATTTCTTGGCTTTAAACCTTCATAATTTAAATTTTTTTCTCTATTGACTTTGAATTTCTAGTTTAAAATGATAAAGAATTGAAGATAGAGTCTAGGGGAAAAAAAAACAAGCAAATAATTAGTTATCATTTATTAAAAAAAAATTAGTACAAGTACATTATTGATTGAAAGAAATTCTCAATTGTTAGTAGCTCTAAGAATGAATTGAAATACACTAATGTCAACAGTGAGATTGATGTACAAAGAAATCTTAAGCTCTTGAAACTTTTTTTCCAAGAAATTGTGAAAATAGGGGCTACAAATGAATTGTACAAGTTATTTTTAATTTTTTCCAAGAAGATGCTCTATTTGCCCCCAAAAGAAGATTGTCAATAACTTTCACATAACAAATCCAAATGGAATAAATCAAAGCTTCCCATGTACATAAAAAATAAAAATGACCTATACAAATTGATTTTAAAAAATTTGGATTATATGTTTTTGAAGTTTTTTCCTATCCACCAAACTAGGAAAGGGCTTTTTGTGCCATAACTTTGGCTCTTGGCCTCTAATTGAAATTAAAGCTACATTTCTAAAAAGTTGATGTCTTTTTCTATCTTCACCAAAAAAATTCAGAAAATAATCACAAATATTTAGATTATAGGACTATAGGAGCCTATCCAAAATTCATTTTGTGCTTCGATGGAACAATGGGACTTTAGGGATTAAACTTTCATATCTTCAAGCACATACTAAAGTTTGAAGTGGTCCCCATTTATAGTTTCAAACCTCTTCAAAGCAAAGAACCACTAATTTGAAGGCTCAATTGTTATTTCTATGTCTACTGCTTTTTTGCAACTAGATTTTTATGAAAAATTTTATATTTATTTTTTGAAGATGAAACCATGTGTCTACTACTACGTGCTACAGAAGTTTAATTTTTTTAGAAATTTTACAATTACTTTGATTTTTTTAAAACCAAATGGGAAAAAAACATATCGAATACAAAATGTATGTAGAAAATCAAAAATTCCACTACAGATGTTCATTTTAGTATATAAATGCATGGTATAAACCAAAGTTACCATATCACTCTAAAGTTAGAAAACAAACATACCATGGTTATAGACCCAAAATTCTTATTGCTATTTAATATTGAAATGCATGAAGGTATTGAATTTCTCAATTGGAATAGAAATTGCATCTTGTAAGTTTCATTTCATTAGTTCAACTGTAATTTAAAAAACATCATTTTTGTAGCTAAAACTCACATTAAGAGAAAGCAACAAAAAAATGGCCACCATAATTCACAAGGTTGATCCATAGATTGAGCATCTTCTTCTCTAAAGAAGTGAATAAAAGCATAATGAAGGAATTTGCAATAGTATTCACTTAGAAATCACTCATGAACCTTTCATCTACATAAATTGGATAGAAAATCTTTTTTTCTATGTTACTGTAACAAGTGAAGTCATCTAATGGACACTAAGTGTCTACAACAACATACATGATTGAATAGTTTGCATGTTTTTGACAAGTGGTTAGCTTGTATGCTATGAACCACCCTTTCAACATATGAAGGGCACTGAAGGCATACTTGGCAATGCTTATTATGTCTTTGTTCCGGGGCATATAACTTACTCTTCTAAGCTACTAAATTTAGCTAGAATATTCTTACCACTTTTGACAAGCCTTGGTAATGGAGCAATTTACTTGTGATTCATGTGGTGTCCAACCATTTGGACATAGAAGAGCTGTGAGTAGGTTTTATTTCTTATTCAAAAATAAATTCCTAAGGGTAGAGTTTGAACTCTAGGAGGTAAAATATTTCTAATCGAAATCTAAATATTCACCTAAAGGATCCAATTGCAAGATTTTAAGTTTACAACATTCCTATTACATATCATTATGCCAAGTTTTAGGACCACTTATCACATCAACAATTGTCTTATTTTTCCTCAATTTTTCTTTACTACAAAATTCTCCATTTTTCCTTTTAACTTTAGATTTTTACCATTGATACTCTTATCTTTGTCTTTCCCATAAAATTCTTCTTTTTATCTTGGCATGATAGCTTCAAATTTTTCATCTTTTGGCAATAGATGCATCTTTTTATACTCTTTTTATTATCTTCATTTTTATTTATTTTTATTTTATTTTCATTTGTAATTTATTATTGATTTTATGCAATACTCTCTAATCGATAATATGTTGTATTAATACACTCAACCCTAGGGAATTCCGATTGATTTATGATTTAACTACAAATTCTCAGTATTCCAATTGATAATTCACTGCTCATTAACCCCTGAACGTCACAGGGGACAAAAAACGTCCTCACAATCTAATTGTCAAATTCAAAGAGCTGTAACTTTTGCATCCAATGTCCAAATTCAATAAAACTTGTTGGAGAAGTTGCGCATACTAGTCTAGTTTGTGTGATAAAAAATGTAGATCAATATAAGATGTATAATAGTTTTGGGAGTCAATCAAAGTTCACAGGTTCAATTTGAGCTCACCAAACTGCATTTGATGGCTGCAACTTTGGGGGCTTGTATCTTTGTAATCTAATGTTGGTTTTCAATAAAATTTGTTGGGTTTTGTTCCCACTAAAGTCTAATTGTTGTGGTAAAGTTTTCATGTCAACCCAAGTTCATGTCACCTCCAAATGCGAGTTGTGAGTTTTCATGTCACCTCCAAATGTATTTTTAAGAAAATTTCAGCACCTTTCTTCAACACTAAAACATTATAATCTTTCAATCTATACAGTCAAATGACCCCAAATTTGTTCCACACCATCTACAACATGCACACTACAATATTGTACGA
Organism: Climacium dendroides; assembly: GCA_950106755.1. Taxonomy (NCBI): domain Eukaryota; kingdom Viridiplantae; phylum Streptophyta; class Bryopsida; order Hypnales; family Climaciaceae; genus Climacium; species Climacium dendroides. The sequence goes on from OX467092.1 coordinate 14,033,168, forward strand.
TTGAGATCTTCATACCTTACTCTAATTTTGATTTTTCAGACTTGCAAAGGAAAACAGTTTTTAACCTTTGACGTTTAGGGGTTAACCTCCCGATTGCTAATAATCTATACACTTCCTTATTCTTATTAATTAGTTTACTTCACAATTCTTCCCGATTAGTATTCTTACTTCACTGTCTTTCAACCACCCAACATACACAATTTCCAATTCTGATTGGTTGTATAATTCTTTCTCCATTCTCACATTAATTTAACTCATTCTAAAATTCTCTACACATTACATCACATTCCAATTCTCTCACAATCTCCACAATTACACACAATTCCTACTTAGCTATTTTCTACATTCTTTTCAATACAGTTCTCATCTCAATCTCGCCTTTCCAATTGCTCATTCGCAGTTCTTCATTTAACTCACAACAATTGTATCCTTTACATAGTTCATCACATAAACTCTCAAACACATAGCCAATTGATACATGCACCCAAACACATCACATAAATCAATTACAAACACTTCACACAATTGCACTACACATTTCCAAACTTCCTTATATTACTCACATTCATACAATACAAAATTGCTTTACTTCCAACGATTGGAAGGAGTTCCTTTCACTCAAGTCAGTTGAACTACCAACTGGAAATCCACAACCTAAATGCCAAACCCAACAGTCACCGCTACCAATCAACCACAGCACCCTTTTAAATCCCAATTGCAAATACAATCGATAAATACTACATATTATCCGGCCAACTATACTCCCGATTGGTAAAACTACAAATTTAACTAGAAAAACTATCAATTGGCCGAAAAAGAAATACTTCAATCGACTACAAGAGCTCTTTCTACCCACCAAAAAACATGTGTAGAAAGTAAAAGGGTACGAGAAGATGAACACAATGTTATTGGATCTACATCAAGAGTAGTAGAAAATACACAGTCACTCAAATCTAATGAAGATGAAATCTTTTATGAAGTTTATAAATCCCACAAGCCTGGCATTAATGATTTTGATGAGCCATTTGATGATGTCTTTGATGTTGAAATAGAACACATCCCTCAAAATGAAAGTTTTAAATATTTTTATGATTCAACATTCAGCCTTGTAAATTGGGCTAGAACAATCAAGAGAGGAGAGGGTTTAAATAACAATGCTTTAAATAGATTGTTCAAAGAGGTGTTACTTCATCCAAATTTCAAAGTAGAAGATTTTTTTGTAAAATCAACTTATAACATTAAAAAGTATGAGAGATCTTTGTATAATGAAGCACATGGGTGGAGAACGGAAAATATTGAAGGATGTATCTTACGTTATTATAAACCACTAATAGCATTGGAGTCATTATTTTCTTCACCTTCGATTTTAGAAAACTTCACACTATTGCCTATACTAGAAGATATTGATCCAGAGTTGAGAGAGTATTCAACATTGGAAATAGGGAATTGGTAGCGTTCAATGCAAGTATCTTTTTTTAAAACTCAAAATGTTCTAAGAAGATGTGGACTCCAAATTATTTTTTGTAATACCAATATTACACAGTTCCCAAGGGTTTGAAAGTACATAATTTGTATTTGTACTGGTTACTTACAATTCTATATCATGCATGTTAATTACGTGTTATTCTGCATTTGAATAAAGCAAGAACATATGAACCAAGAACATAGGAGTCAGGGAGTGGCATTATAGCTCCATTAATATTTCATAGTGACAAGATTTCATTATCAAATGGTAGAAAAATAAGTGGTCATTCCATTTATTTGTCTATTGGAAACATAGCATGTGAAGATAGGTACCTTCTAGAAGGGCATTGTTTGTTAGCAATTTTGCCAAATTTCAATGTCCAAGAAGAAAATTCCTTACAACGCTTTGTAAGTATTTTAAAGATGTCTGTCACATGTCTTAAGACCATTGAAAAATACAAGTCACAAGTAAGTGAATTTCATCATATTGTTGCTCATGTAAATGTTATAGATTCATAAAAAAAGTATTTGAAATAATATGTTGGAGTGAGTTGATGAACATATGTTTAGAGAATGACATTCAGAGCTAAATGCATTGTATCTTTTTTAATTTTCAGTGGCATAACATTGATTGATCCATTTGGCTATGAACAAGTTTTTCCTAGATTATATGCGTATATTTGTGACCATAAAGAATCTTGTAAGGTAAAAAGCTCTTTGTAGTTCAAATTCTATTAGTCATATCAAAAATTCAAAAATTCAACTTTTATTGCAATAGTGCATTTATTTTACGTAATATAAATTTGTCACTACGTATTGAACTTAACATATGTGAATTTATGAATAGGTGACTTGTGCTTTTGATACAAATAGATGTCGACATCCGTGTAGCATATGAATTTGTGAAGCAAATTCATTAGTGAACGTTGGGGAAGAAAATGTTATTTACCTTACTCAATCTTTGATGAGAACAATTTATGAAGAAATGATTGGAGCGCCCCCAAGAATAATGGGTAGAATCTCTAAGGAACATTCATCTTGTACAGGTGAGTGCACCCACACCAATCCAAATCTATACCAATTTTGATATTTATTTTAAGTAGCATTAATTTCTTTGATTTATATGGCCATGTGAATATGTGACATTGTTATTTATTTATTTAGTGTTTTTAGTTGTAGAAGTGAGTTAAAAAAATTTTAAGTCCTTTTTTATACAAATATGATAATATTTGTTAATTTGAACCCAAATTGATTTTGTGAGACTTCAATCTTGGTATTTGAGACCTTTATTTTAACAAATCTGAAATACTTGAACATATCAACCTTCAAGAATTCCAAGCTTTGGAAATGTATTGACTTACAAGAATTTGGATTCATCAAAAAAATCAAAATTAAACACTTATAACCATCTGAATTTGAAGGCAAAGATAATATGAGAGAGCACATTGTCTCAGTTGAACAAGCTTGGCCCTGAATGTCTTCTTTTTTTATAGCATAAATTTGTTTCAATGATATTTGTAGTCATTGTTTAATAATTATTTTTATTAGATGTCTTATTTCCGATAAGTTTATAATGTATTGTTTGTAATGTTTCATAGAAAGAGGCACAAATTAAGTAATTTTGAAAGGAGCTTACAAAATCATAACATAAGCCTTTGTGAATAGTGTGCTTTACAGGATTTTGTGGGAGACAATACTGAATTTGGCAATCCACACATAGCCATCAATGTTGATATGCTACACCAGGCAAACTTGGAGATTTTCAAGACATTAACGGAATTTAGCACACTTTTTTCAATTTTGAGTACCAAGAAATGACAGAGGTGGCTATTTTACATCACATGCAAATTTTGCCGCCTTCAAGCATCGTGCAATTATGCAAGTCAATTCAATTATAGCACCTACTTTACCTACATGGAAAGCTTTAATTCATTGATTTCATTCCAATTGAATTTGTTATGAAAAAGTTATGGACAATCTTATTTTTTGGGCAATTAGAGCATCTTTTTTTTTTTAAATTTGTAAGATTCATATCTAAATGCAATTTTTACAATTTCTCAAAAAAGGTTCACAATGTTAGTTTGCTTCCTAGAACAATCTCACCATTGGAATTGGTGTATTTTAATTCCATTTAGAAGATATTAATAATTTAAATTTTCCTTATATCTCTAACCGATTTCTATTTAATAATTCTTTAAGGAATGAAAATTAAGTTCTTTTATATTTTTTTTCCCTAGACTCTAAACTCAATTCTCCAAAATAAAGATTTACAGTTCAAAACTCTATAGTACAAAAAATTTAATTTAAAAAGCTTGAAAGTCAAATAATCTAGTCCCACATTGTGCTAAAAATCTTATTTTTTCAACTTCAAAAGCAAATATCTTGCAATTTGTAGGGTCAAAATTTCTTAATTTTTTGAAGACATTTCCATACTAGTTAGGTATAAGATCCTACTATTGGAAGTGCAAAAAAAACAATTTTCAAGTTTTTGTACTCATTTGTATAGAAATAGCAGTGTTGAGTACTTTTTGGCTTTGGTCCTATGGGGAGTGAAATCATAAACTTGGACTCAAAGTTTGTTATGTATTTCATATTATGCATTTGTGAAAGTTTTTTCTTTCCATTAAACTTTCAATTTTTATTTTAGGGCGATCAAAAGGTAATTGCTTTTTGGGGGGTGATAATATTATTCTTTATTTTTGTAGGTAGTTGTGTTTTGCATGTTGGGGGTGATGCTCAACTTCTTTATTGAAGCTATTGTCAATTTTTTACATTGGTATGAGTTAGCGTCTCGAACAAAAGAATTTGATGAACAAAAGTTGACAACAATGGACGATTACATGAAAAGGTATGTATTCTATTTCAAACATAGAGATGTTGACAATCATGAATACATATGTTTTTTTTCATATAATTTTTTGACATGAGGCATGCATATTGTAGGACTGTTGATTCATTTATAATTCATTTAATAAGGTGGCAGAAGTCAAGTTTCAATTTGGTCAAAGTACATAATATAAAGCACTACTCAACTTCAATACATTGGTCAAGAGCTCCAATAGAATACAGCTCAAACATGTATGAACATTTGCACATGACCTTTAAGAGAAAATGCACTAGATAATGATGGATACTCTTAACTCTTCATGTAGTAGGAAAAATGCAACATTGGAAAAGGTATGATAAAACAAAATTTTCTAAGAGTACTATTGATTTTGTTGTTGTTACAAGTTTCTTGAGTGGAAGAATGTCATAATTTCTATAGTGTTGTTTTTGTAGCCATAATTATTTAACTTCATAGCTAATTGTGTTCCATAATTATAGACTTTAAAGATAGGAAATCATATTTTAGATGGCTTTCAAGTAAATCTGAATATGGAATTCCTACATCTTTATACTGAAGAAATGAACTTGACATTAAGTTCTAATGCTAGGGAAACTCCATCAAAGAGGCAATAAGTTATCTTTTGGATTTTACAATTAGATATTGTTATTAATCTGAGGATATGTTTGGATGCATATATGAATCAAAATCGCTTGATGGGTAGTGAGGTTCATATTTTAATTAATCTAAAAACTCATCAATGCTTGTTTAAAAAATGTACAACATCTTAATTCTATCTCATATGTTTGCATTTAGATGATTGATTAATGGAATATTCAATTTGTCTCACATTCTTTGCAAATACTACAAATATATAGGTCAGTGGCACTATGTCCAAGTCAAAGTTTAAGGTGTGAGAAGACTCCAATGTTTGCAAATGCAACATCACTCTTTCATGGGAAAAAGTGGTTCAACAATATTTCAATCAAGATGGAGGCAAATAATAAACGAAAGAGAACATTTTATGGACAACTTAGATTACTTTTCAAATGCAATATGCAAGGTGGGAATAGAAGTGTCTCAAAAGAGTTGTGCTTTGTATGAATGTATGACAAAGTGGAATTTGGTAGAAAAGTACAATGTTCTGTATTGAAATGGTGTGAAGATAGCATGCATTTATATGAAGTGATAGACACAAGTTGAATTCTCAAGGCTATTCATATTGTGCCAAATTTTGAGAGTGACAGTCATTTTTTTGTAAATGTCTATAAATTTTAAAAAACAAAATCATAGTACTATTTGAGTTTGTAAGTAAATTGTTATATTTATTCTATTCAAGAATTTGTGCAAAGGGGGCCATTGCAAATTTTTGTTTTTTTAGGGTTGATGGCTATTGGAAATGAGCCTCAATTACATTAAATATTGAAGGAAAAATTACATAAAAAATTCAATTTATAAAATTCTAGAGTAATTTTAAGAAATTGTAAATTCATTGGAATAATGCATGTCATACATTTGCTCTTCATTTCTTAGTGGCACAATAAAGTAGATTTGAAATCTGAAAATAGGGCTTGAAGACTTCAAAAAACTTTTATACTTATTACGCTCTCATGATCAAACACTATAATCTCCCAATCCATGAGTGTTGTTGTATTTTATTTTCTTATTTGTCTTCCAACATGTCTATTGTGAATTAGTATAATCACAATTCACCCAAATTTGATCAGACTTATCGAAATGTTGATTTTCTCTACAAAGTAGAATACATTTCAAGAAGCTCAAAAAAGGCATTTGACATTTAGGATATACTTCAAGTTTGCCCTTGAAGGATCAAACTGCATTTTGGGGCAATATAATGATTCTAGGTAACTCAATAGGAATGGAGTTTTTATTTTTTTCCTTTGAAATTTTCACACAATGTGTGCCCAAAGAGTAGCTTTAAGACCCACCAATTTTCATAACCTTTGACTATATGGTTGAAAAGTTATTGTATGATATTTAATTTTCAACATTCAACATGTAACCCGAGCAACAATAAAAACTTTTGTAAAAATCACTTTTTCTAAAAATAAAAATACAAAATTAGTACTCTAGATTGATGGAAAGCTTTGAAAATGTGGAAAGCTTTGAATCATTTCATTTTGATTAATGAGATGAAATTATGAGGAGTTTTAGTCCTAGGTAGTTTGTAGGTAGTTCTGAAATCTCAACCCTAAAATAAACTTTGAAGTCCTTGATTTAATTAAATTTTTCAATATATTTTGAAAAAAATAAAATTATAGGATGTAAATTGTTTACTACAACATTGCAACTATTAAAATTGGCATTTTTGAATTCCATATATAAATGATTTACAATTTTGTATTTTGAATAATTTTCTACTTTTTTCTGCTTACAATTTTCTTCGTATATGTTGAATAATTCCAAATGATTTGAGAATTTTCAAGCATGCAACCAACTTGCTTTAAAGATTGAATCCAAAGAATTACAACCATTTTGAACATTTTTTTATGTTGATTTGACCTTGTAAAGTATAGGTTGTATAGCTACCCAATTTTTCATATTTCCAAATTTTGTTCTTAATCACTTCAAGTACTAATATTCTGCAATCTACTCAATGGAAATATCTGAAATTTTTTCCGTATCTTTTCTAACCAACGTACTACAAGATACTAAAGTTGCACATGTCCAAAATTTTTTTTTTCTAAAATTTGGTACTTGTATTAACCCTAAAAGGACTAGCATGCATTTTTGGCTAGCATAGAAGTTTGGGACAAGTACATTTGACTAGAGATGTGCATATTTTGGTTTGCAATTTTAACCCCTAAAGGACCAAACAGTGTTTTTTTGGCAATATAGCAATTTTGGGCAGCTCACTACAAATGGAATTTTCATTTTTTTTTCATTGAAATTTTCACACAACATGTGTCCAAGGAGTAGCTTTAAGGCCCAAAAATTTTCATAACTTTTGACTACATAGTTAAAAAATTAATGTATGATATGTAGTTTTCTTTGTTTTGCAGGCAGTTTGGGCAGGAAAAAAACTTCTTTAAAAGTCACTTTTAAAAAAATAAAAATTTGAAATTGATTCTTTAGATTTATTTATACATGGATATCTTTGAAACATTCCATTTTGATTAATGAAATGAAAGTTATGAGGAGTTTTAGTTGTGGGTAGTTTGAAGGTAGTTATGAAATCTCTACTCTAAAATACACTTCAAAGTCCTTTATTTAACTCAATTTTTAATATTTTTGAATAAAAATAAAATTGGATGTAGATTGTTTGTTAAAATATTACAACCATTGGGATTGGCATTTTTCAATTTCATAAATCAATTGTTAACAATTTTGTATTTTGAATCATTTTCTACTTCTTTCTACTTTCTATTTTTTTCCTATATGTTGTACAATTTCAAATGATTTGAAATTTTTTAAGCATGTAGCCAACTTGCCTTGAAAAATGAATCCGAAGAGTGACCACGATTTTGAACATTTTTTCATAATGATCTGACCTTAAGAAGTGTAGTTGCCCGGATTTTTGCAAGGACAAAAAAATGATTTTTGTTACTTCAAACGCTAATATTTTGCAATTTACACAGTGAAATTTTTTGAAAACTTTTCTACATATTCTCAAACTAAATTAATATAAGATCCTATGGTTAGATGTATCAAAAATGATTTTTTTTCAAAAATTTGGTACTTGTATTAGAGATGGCAATTTTGGAGTAGTTTTGGTGAATACATAGTCAAAATTCTTTAGGGGTTAATAGAATGTAGGGACATGGAATATCTTTCATGTGCACTATATTTCACAACATTTGGAGATACAAATCAAATGTTATGGCCTACTATGTTAATTTTTTTCCATAAATGGGTAGTCCAGGTAGGTTTGAAATTATTCCATTTTGATTAATGAAATAAAAGCTACAAGGAGTTTCAGTTAGTGGGGGTCATGGACACTCTAGGACCTTCTAGGCTTTTCCATAGTCTTCTAGCACCTTCTAGAAGCTTTCATTGTATTCCGAAAGCTTCTATAGTGTTCCGGGAGCTTTTGTAGTGTTCTAGAAGCTTCTATAGTATTTTAGAAGATTGTATATTGCCCCAGAAGCTTCCGTAGACCTCTAGAGTCTTCCATAGAGTTCTAGAATAATCGCTTGGCTGATGGTATATATAGAGGTCAAGGTTGAAGTAGTCCTCAGTCTCGACAACACAATTCTTCAGTCTTAGTTCTTGAATCTGGTTCTAGCCTTGTACCTCTTGACTTTAATATCAAGTCTTGTTATCTGAAACTCGTCTTGTCTCGTCTTGTTTTGTCTTGCCTTGTATCTTGCTTATCCATTGCAGCGGGCAATTATAAATTCTCTACTCTAAAATAAACTTTGAAGTCCTTTATTTTATTAAATTTTCAATATATTTTTGAAAAAATTGAAATCATAGGATGTGGATTGTCTATTACAATATTACAATCATTGGGGTAGGCATTTTTCAATTTTGTAACTAAATTGTCAACAATTTTGTATTTTGAATCATTCTCTACTTTTTTCTACTTACTATTTTTTTCCTAGATATTGTGTAGTTCCAAATGATCTAAAAATTTTCAAGCATGTAGCCAACTTGCTTTGTAGAATGAATTCAAAGAAGTACTACCATTTGGGACTTCTTTTCATACAAATGTAACCTTGTGAAGTGTAGCTGCTCATTTTTCGGCAAGGCCAAAAAAGGAGTTTTATTACTTCAAATGCTAATATCTTGCAATCCACATAGTGAAATTTTTCCTACATTTTCTTAACTCAGCATCCTACGGTTACATGTGCATGAAAAAAAAATTCTAAAATTTGGTGCTTATAGCAATTTTGGAGCATTTTTGGTGAAAACATAGCAAAAAAACTTTAGGTATTTAACCAAAAAAATTCTAATGTCATAAATGACAAAATAAATTGAAAGACTTTGACAAATGCCAATTGACTTCTAACTGGAATTAGTAATCTTGCAATACTATTGCAGTACTATTGCAATACAAATGTATTACTTTCAGTTTAGTAATTGCAATATTAACGTAATACAATTATCAATTGTTAATATTGTCGCTGTATTCTTGCCATGCTATGAATACTGAAAATAATCCAATTGTTGAAATGTTGCAACCTCAATAAAGTTTTCAGTGCTGTTTTAGTATTACTTCAGTACTGAAGAGCAATGTGATTGTCTCAATATTGAAATAGTCCTAATACAATGGGGGGTACTTTCCTGATGTATCTTAAATCACTTTTCATTTCTCAAATTATTTTAATTTTTTCATCCAAATAAAAAATCTTTGAAAGGACTTTGAAATTGAAATCAATGATCATTTGAATTTGTAGGTTTGCAACTAATATAATGGGATATATTTCATTAATCTTTGAGTTAAACCCAAAGGATATTTCTAATGTGCAATTGGTAAAAAACTCCGCATGAAACTCATTTGTTGAATAGTTAATTGATATTTCTACTATCTTGATTTCATCTTAAATACAAAAAAATAATACACTAGCACTTTGCATTATTTCCAAACTAGTGTAAGTAAATGCTATTATTATAAAAAGCACCATATTAGTTAATAAGTGTAGTAGGTACAACACAGAACTAATATTTTTGGCTAATGGTTCAACAAAACCCTCTTGTATTGTGAAATTTGGGGTCTGACAAGAAAAGTTTGTACTACACTCATATAGAGTTTAAAGTTCATACCCAAGAACATACAATCCATGATTGATGGAAGATCTTATTGCAATTTGAATCCAAGTTTGTAGCTTTTCACATTCCAATACTACCAAAAGAAGTGTTTCATTAAGACCTACTCAAAATGGTGAAACTACAAGAGAGACCCACATTAGGCCTCTTGGTCCATGAGGCATAGACTTATGAAGGAGACCCCAAGCATCACATGTTGCACCCTCACAAGGCATATCCATCTTCAACTTGTAATTGATAAAACATTAGCCACCACCAACTCCTTGATGTATTCAACTGCCACCTAGCATTCTATGTATCATTTACACTCTCCTATAAAATAAATCCTCAAACACAACTTGCAAATTCACAACTTGTTCAATTTTCTAATGTTGTGGATAGCATTGCTTACACACAAACATCCTCAATATTAGCTTTCAAAAGACCAATGGTATTCTCATCTAGAGCCTTCCAATGTAACATTAAAATATATACTATAATTCACAATTAAGGAAAAATGCTAATTGGAGGTTGCCCAAGCTCTTTCTCCTCCCATTCACCTTTCTTCCAAGCCAACCAAGAGTTTGGAACAAAATAAGGTCTTTGATGTCTTAGAACCTTCCGCCTAATAAAATCCAATCGAACTACCCCTCTAAGGTTTGAAAAGCGCACAGGGTGCAATAAAGGCAATGTGGCCAACATTTGAATGTCTTCCTCATGAAGCTTTAGTCCGTTACAACAATCAAGAATGAGTTCTTCAAGGCTCCTTGATTTACTTAAGTCCGGCAATTGCTTTAGACACCAACAATAACGTAGATTAAGGGTTCGCAATGCCAACAAGTCATCCATTCCAGACAATTGAGTCAGACCAACACTCTCAGATAAATCCAAAACTTGTAATTTCTTGAAACCATTAAAAAATGGTGCCTTGATAGATCCTGAGGCTAAATAATAAAACTCCTGAATTTGGTGAGGAATGCAAAGCTCAGGGAACCTTCCGCGCCCAATTAGTTTCAAAGATCGCAATTTGGTCAAAGTCAACAAACTGGGTAATCCTTCAAAACTACATCCAGATATATGTAAGTGCTCTAATCCAGCAACTTGATCTAACCCTTGAATAGCAACCGAAACTTCAATAAACACTGAAGGCTCCCATCTAATGTCAAGAAATTTTAGTTTAGATGCTTCGCTTGTATATAGTATCAATATAGTTTGTGGTTTGGGAAAATAAAGATTCACACTATCCAGAGAAGAACAACTACTCAAATCCAATAGCTCTCCTACATCCACACCATTGAGTAATAAGTTGTACAATTTGTTGCACCGTACAAGCACATTTTTCTCTAACACCACGCATTTGCTTGATATGCTTAAAAACTTCAAGGCTGCTGGAAAATGCCCCACAAAATATGTTTTTTTTGTTTCATCTAGTGTTGATAAATCTGTTGTCCATTCAAAAATTGTGAGGTTTTTCAATCCAGAAAAGCCCTCAAGACTCTCAAGTACCTTAAAACCTTCAAGTTTCAAGCTTCGTAAGCACTTCATGCCCTTCAAGTCCAAAGTTCCTTGTATACTATCCAAACCATCAAGATGCAACATCAAAACATTTGAGAAGTATTGCCATTCGATTCCATCCAAACTTGTATTAAATTGTAAACACAATCTTGTCAACTTTGGCCAACAACCACCAGCTGGTGTAACCTCAAGCTCTGAGAGGTCTCCATCATCTACATCCATATACACCCACCTTCGATTCCACATATCTATTGCTTTACCAAACTTTCCTTTTGCCTCTAGTTTTGCAAATTCAATATACAAATCGTGCATGCCAATCCTTTTAGATGAAAAATCTGAATGTTGCAATAAGCCTTTACTAGTGAGGTTATCCAACTGCCATAGCAACACAACCACAAACTATTACACCAAGTACAATTTATCACACACTATTGCAATCATTAAGTCTTGGAATACCCCAACATACACTACTACCTCTTCAAAGATACATACTAGAGCCAAGAAACCAAAAAGAACCTTTTAAAAATCCTATAGAACAACTACCTCTTCCATATAATTGCATCCTAAATACTTGTTTAATTAGTTATAAATTTTTTCATTTCTACTACAAAATCTAGATATATAGAGGAGATCAACATACCTCTCTTTGAATATCTTTATCATTTTGTTTGTGTACAGCAGATAGGTGCTCCTTCCAACCAAATAAATGTTCATTAAATGTTTTATCATTCAAACGTAATGTGGTTAATCTACGCCAACTCCAAATCCAAAAATTGGGAGATGCAAAAAATGCAACATCCATAAATAATGCTTGTTCCCAAGGTTGTAGTAGTTCAAAACCAATCTTGAGCACATCATAGACAACATGCACTCCTGAACCTTCTCCCAATTTCTGCACCCATTCAAAAGGTGTTTCTCCACGACAACCAAGTTGCCTACCTAGGACCTCCAATGCCAATGGGTGATAATGGAAACCTCTTCCATCACCCTTGCTAAAGAAACACTTTGCAATGCACATATTAATAAAAACCATATCTTTTGCTGTAAATTGTTTTCCTTTTGCAGCACAATGCAAAAATAACTTTGTAGCTTCCGCTTGTTGAAGTTCAGGCATTTCAAGACATGATGTTCCATTTATACCCAAACGCTCCAAAGTACTTTGAGATCGAGCTGTCACAACTATAAAACTCCCTTTGTGGAAACCCATATTCAAAAAGGACAATGCTTGTTTAATTGAATGATCATTGTCCCATACATTATCTAAAGCCAAGAAAGTTCTTTGCTTGGAAAGATTATTCATCAAAATATTTGTACACTGCAAACACATCAAATGCAACCACACCAAATACTTAATGTTAGTGCAAGAATGTTGATGTTTCAAGAGACAAAAACAACAAAAACGTAACACTTCATTATTCAATGAAATCGACAAATCTATCAAATCATGTCAAGTTATTAAAGTAGACATTAAACTTGACTTGCACGTGTGAAGTAATAATAATCATTATGTCATTATGCATTTGGAAACACTACAACAAAACATTGAGAAGGAAACACTAGTAATTATATACCTTCTACTAATACATGTAAACTAAAATCATTGTTCCTACAACTCCAATCACTACAAAGTGCAATTTAGTACCAAGCACTTACTTCTCCTTCACCCAATTTTCGAACAACCTCAACTTGCTTCCTTGCCAATTCAATGCATGCGTTCTGCAATAATTCTTTAGAATTTGAACATGTGATGTCAAATTCGACATGGCACACCCTCCCCTCATATTCATTTGATAGTTCATTGCACAAGCTCTTGCAAATTGTCGTCTTACCAATACCACCAACTCCATAGATGCCAACCACTTTCACTTTGTACCTTGGAGACAACCCAATTTCCTTCCTCTTCTCAAGAATAACCTATTCATCCAACAATAACCAACTCCACAACTCAAAATTCCAAGTTTTTTATAAAAATACAATAATCTCTTAAGGAACATTGGCATGCTCCAACAATAGGCAACTTTCACCTCATTCATAAAATGCACATTTTGATATGAGTGAGTTTGATGGAAACATTCTTAATATTAAAACAAATCTTAATCCAAAACATTTTAAAAAGATAATAAAAACAATACAAACTCCAGAATCATACCTCATGAGCATTTCCTTGAACATGTGAATCATCCCACTTGATGTCGGGCAAAACTACTCTACAAATGTGAGACACAATTTCATTCTCATATGACACAATTGGCTTCAATTTTTGATCATATGACAAGCCATTGAACTTTGTCAACTCATCCAATGCATACTTCCAATCCTCCACCTTCATTCGTCCATCATCCTTCACAAAAGTCTCCCATTTCTCAAACCATTTTTGCCGCCTCTTTTCATCCTTCAAGTCATTTACAGAAAGCCCATAAAAGAGGGGTAGAATGGTGACATTTATATTGGACTTCAACACTTTCTTTGCTTGCACAAAGGCATTCAATTCAATCATTGGCCACTTAGACATGAAGTACTCCTCGGATACCACCACAACAAGCAATTGACATTGTTGAGCAGCCTTGATAATCAAACCCGGAAATTCTTTACCCTTAGGCAAACTTTCAGGACGTCTATCAAAAAAGGGATAGTGACAACGGTCTTCCAAGGCTTTACATAAATGCTCCACAAATTCCTTTTGAACTCCACTATGGCTCAAAAAGATCTTGTGCTTGGGTCCTAAAATAGGATCATTATCCACTCCCTCATTTGCCCTGCATTCCAACAAAAAACTTTCAAGACTTGATGAATTTCATTGATTACATAACCATAACCAACATACAATTGGCAATTTCAGATGCAATATTTTATAACCATTACATGCTTACAATTGGCAATTTCAAACTCAAAATTATAGAAGCTTACAGAATGGTCATTTTGAGAGTGAAAAAAACTCTTCAAGTGTCCTTATCAATGGCATTAGCAAGAGTTGTAGAACTTAACCTGTGCTCAACAATATTGTGTGAACATTCTCCAACATCGAATTCTCTTTTCTTCATTGCATGCCTGTGAGCACAATATTCATCATATACACATTTTAGTATTCATTTATAGTTCAAAAAACTCTAGTGTGCAAATTTCAACTCTATCTACTCTTACCTTTCGTACTAATACTTCAAATTAAAATGCTAAATACTAAATATCTTCTCTTAACCTTAATACTAATACTACTTCCACAATGTTGTAAATTAATCATCATAAAAACTATCCTCATAGAAAATATGCACACTATCTTCCCATTTAAAACTACATCAACTTTAGAATTTAGTTCTATACACCTATATGAAGCCTTGCCAAAATCACTCAAAAGAATATTCCTACTATGGACTGTTTAATTTTCTGTGATCATACATGATGAAAAAATACTCATAGCCAACAAATGAATTATCATAAACAGTCCTATAGTCTTAGGTGAAGTCATCCAAAGTTCCAAACATAACTGTTAGATGATTTTGGGGGGTATTCTTGAAATGAAGAAAAAATTTGAAAAAAAAATTTGAAAAAAAATTATATTTTTGGAAAAAAAAAAATTTTTGGAAAAAAAATATTTTTGGAAAAAAAATATTTTTGGAAAAAAAAAAATTTTGGAAAAAAAAAAATTTTCGGAAAAAAATATATTTAAAAAATATATATATTTTCGGAAAAAAATATTTTTGGAAAAATATATATATTTTCGGAAAAAAATATTTTTGGAAAAAAAAATATTTTTGAATTTTTTATTTTTTTCAGACGTGGCAATCTCTTGACCACGTCAGCAAGCTACCGTGGCCCTTTGTAGGGCAGTTCTCGTAGTTTGGGAACTATTGGAAACTCACAGCCCTCCAAAGGGCTGAAATCTCATCTAATGACATCTACCATATCTTCACACTACTTTTAACCCAATTTCTCTCTATCCTCAAAGTTTTAAATTTTTCTATCAATGAATGATTCAAAAAATCATATCAAGAGAAAAACATAGTCAAAAGAACTACAAACTTCAACGTCAATTGGAATCTATTGTGGAGAGGTTCATCTTAGTATAAAACCAAATTGTGGAGAGGTTCATCTTAGTATAAAACCAAAAACCTGCATCAACTCTATAATTAGAAAATCAATAGAACGTGGTTATAGTCCCAAACACACATCAGGGACCTTCGAACCCCGCTTTGAACTCAATGATGTTGAGGAGCTGAAAGTCCAAGTTTTGGCCTTTTTCCAATGAAAACCAAGCGCATCGCAATAAATGATTCCCCAAATTCAAAAGTGATCATAATCTTTTGGCGATTTGAGCATCTTTGAGATTCCGGGCTTCATTTTTGTGCCATGCTCGTCTCTCCTCGAAAGAAGGTCCCAACTTGGTGTTTCAACTCCCGAACTCAGGTTTTCAACTCGTTCATTCTGCTTCAACGGGATCTCTCCTGCTGATTGCTGTAAAAACTTAATTCTTTTTTCAAATCAAAACATCTTGAATACAAAGATTAGGAATGGGGCGTTTCTTAGATGTCTAGAACACCAAACAACACTTCTAGAACACCAACACAGCACCAAGATCTCAACACCCAAAAGCTTGTGGCTTTACTCTAGAAAGAACTGGACTAGAGCATCAGAAAAATCCGTAAAGACAGTGTAAAGACTTACATTGAATTTCAGATCTGACGCTGGTGGAGCCAGCCAGAAAACAAAGTCGAGAAACAAAAGCCCCACCGGCGGTACCCCAACTAGCAAGACCTCGATCGAGGAGTGCCACCAGCAAACGTCTCTTTCGTCAAAAACAAGTCGTAAGCAAGATCACTAATATCCCGCCCCCATTTGAACACAGAGTTGGTGGTATTCCAGTATTTTGAGACCTTCCAGATGGCGCGTTCTGTAACAGAAATCCATACCCATCCTACGTCTGTGTCACCATTTCGGGAGCCGAAATCGTGACTTATAAAGGACTGTGAAAGCAATAAGAACAGCAAGCACCACTTGCAAGGCAACACCCAGAAGAAAAATAGCAGGATGACAGGCAGATCGCAACGGCCAGCAAGGAAAAGACTGACGAAGAGCACAGGCGGTAAACCAAGAGAGTGAGGACATCGAACTCCTGGACTCTGAATTTCATGAATCGAGATGGTTCAAGGGGATCTGGGACGGACGGACGGGTTCTCCTTTTCTTACGGAAGGTATATGACGGAAGGTATATGGTATCATGACTAGACGTTTACTTACTTCGGCATAGAAAATGATGTTGCGAACTCGGCGCTTCGGGCATATTCAATGCAACTACAGTTGTGGATGCTTGATGAGTGGCGCAGGAGTAAGTCTTAGTCATAACCGCGTTGAACTGTAGCAAGCCACTTGTTTACTTTGGAGCATAGTCTGTTCAAAGATGCTGTTCGAATTCGTCACGCAATTGTTCAGTGGAGGAATATCAATCATCGTCGGCATGGGTGGATTCTTACTTTGCTTCGAATCTTTGGGTCAGCAGTACTTGAAAAATTTATTCTCGCCATACTATCGCCAAAATACTGGGGCACTGATTCGTTCACTGTTTCGTTGCAAAAAAGTCTTGCTTGTCCCACCAGTGCAACGGCCAGCATGCCGAATTGGCTGTTGTTGCGCTTCCGGTATGTCCCAGGTCCAGCTGCCCAGACCGCGCACATCGTCAAACCTGCCCGGAGCTCGTCTTCTTTCGTCGTCTACCACTCGACCTGCCACAGGAAGTTTGAACGTATTCTTCCCGCCCTTGCTCACCTGTCCTTCTCACATGCTTTGGTGTACGTCGATTGAGGTCCTCCGTTTTCTCCTCGACTGAGATTGATGAGAGACTCGAAAAGACTCGAAGAGAGAGTGCGGGGACAACTCCGACGGAAGAATGAAGGAAGAGTGAGCCTGCATTGCGGATGCAGCCATATATTTGGGTATTTCCCTGCAGGCGCTTGTTTCCAGATGCAGGTTTCCATGATTTGCAAAGTGAATTCATCTTGATTATTGGCAATAGAAAAGAAGGCATGTCGCAGCCTCCCACCTGACTTTTACTTGCTCACACTCCATCCCAGTGAGAAGAAATTAAAAACAGTATGAACTGAACAATGCCTTCCATCCTTGCAAGAAGGGCTTGTTTCTTGCAAGAAGCGTCGTTCAGTTATATTTCTTCATTCATCCAGGAACAATCAGTTGTGCAAGAAACAATCATGGCCCCCGCAACGCGAGAGTCCTGTGACGCAGGTCGATCGACCGGGCTTGGAATTCAAAAACACAGCACGCGCCATCACACGATTGGAATCCACAACCCTTGTCAACAAGAAACTCTCTGCCTTCATCCACACGACAGTAGTGCCCTGGCTTCAAAAAAACCTTGCCATACTTCAACCCACATGTTGAATAGCACATGCGAGGTATCAAAATTGAGAAGCGCACGCATTTCGCTCCCAACGAATGCGTGGTATCAAAATTGAGAACTGTCACCCAAAAACAAAATGTCACGCGCGCGGCCAATGAAAAAAGGTACAAAAAAGCGGCGGCTTCTAATCGCTACCTCGCACCCCCAGTATTAAAAACCAGGGTCTCTCCCATCCCATTCCATTATTTTGCTACTTTGCTCTCGTGATCAGCGCGCGCTTCTGCCGTTTCCTGGCTAGCAGCAGCGGCTCCGATCTTCCGTTTTGTAATTGACTCTGCAACTCACTTTCGGCAACGTACTTCGGCAACTTACTTAATTATTTATGATGACATCCACATTAGTTATGATGCCGTCCACACAGGAAATCCGCGCTTCAGAGGTTTACCGCGGCTATCACTGCGGGTCCGAATCCAGCGACAGCGCCTTCAAGTATTTGACAATAAGAAGGTGGACTAGCCGCGGTACCAATGCCACCACTGCCGCAAATTCTTCACGTTGGGGTCGCATGGTCGCCCGCAGGGCAAGACCTACGCCAAGAAGCGTAACGAGGACCCTGCGGAGCTGAGCCTGTATTGCCATCGTGGCGTGGCCGACCATGCACTCTTGAAGTACTATAACAATAAGCTGCGCTTCAAATGCTTAAGTTGTGAAAAACAATTCCAGATGCGATTGTTGGGGAGTGGCGAGGAAAGGTGCCTGGTGCACACCATGTCCCAGCGAACAAGGCATGCTTGAACCATTCCCAAATGCTTGCAACAGCTCTAAGGACGGAAGCTACCAACCAATCGATGGATCATTCATGCCAGTGCCCTTTCATCCACTGATGATGCCCCTTGAGCCCGGCGCCAGGTTGCTCCCGGAGATGAGTGATGAGGATGCACAGTGTGTGGATTTCCTTGAGGTCGAATTGGCACAGGAGGAATTTACTCACGCTGATCCCTTCTCGTGGATTGCCACTTGGGAAGATGGGAACTTACCTTCGCCTTTGAGTGATGAGGCCGTTGCGTATTTGCATTTCCTTGAGGTTGGATTATTGAAAGAGGGGAATCATGAGACTCCAAATGCTTGAGGCATGCTTGTGTTCCTCAAATTGTTGAAGTGTTGCTCAAATTGCTTGGTGTTTTTGCCGCGGACCAAGACATGCAATTTGATACCCAGATGTGGCCATGTGGGCATTTAAGATGTACTAAAGGCCAAGTGAAGCCGGTTAAACAACTTCCTCCACCTGTTAAGCGCTAATGTGCTTTGGAACTTTCTAGAATCCCCAAACTTCCGTCACTTCCACTCCAAACCAGCATCTCCACCACTGTAAATCTGACATTGAATACATCCAAGTCAATTAAAAAGTCTACAGTCTGAAATTCTGGAGCTTCGAGGGAGCTCTTAAAAAATTAAAAAATCGATTGTTGGCATTTCTTACTAGTTTACATACTCAAAATTTTAAAATATGCATAATTTAGTTTTTCTATCATTTAGATGCAAAAATGCGTAGTTTTCCAAACATGCAGAAGTGCTCCACACTTGGAGTCTCGATTTTGGAAGTGAAATTTGGTATGACTGATGGAGATTGTGTAAGAACGCAATGTTGTTTACGCATTACAAAGAATGGCACCTGAGCTTTCAATTATAGTATGTGCAATTCTTTGGAATGAAATACTAAGTACGGGCCGATAGTATCTTGCTTGGATTCCATTTGTAGTTTACAAGCACCGGTCTTTCATGCAAGAAGAACATAACAGTCGCACGCCAAGAACAGATGAAACACCTATAAGCAAGCGCGAGTGCAGACATTGCGCTGCTGGCTCTCATCATTCTTGAATCTGCACGTCAGTTTTCTTTTTCTTCTTCATCAATTTCTCGCGCTATTAGTAACCAGAACCCTCGTGTTTTCCACGGTCTTTTGCAACATCCGAAACCTTTCGAATGGCAAACCTTTAATCCATCGCCGATTGATGTGGTGTGTGTGCATTCTTCAAAATCCCTGGTTGATTTCCATCACATTGCGATGTTTGTAGACCTATACTCATTAAGGTGCCGGATGGAAGTGGCTTACGGGCTTTGAGGGTTTAGGGTCAGGGTTTTTCCCCAAGATGCCTTAATTACGGTTAGGTTTTAGGGTCCCCCAATTTCCCTTTCTGTGTCAAGAAGACATGAGGAAGAGTTTGAAGTCGTCTTAGGAGCCATGAGTAACAATCGACGGCCTCGCCAGTCTCTGGACCTATAGTACAACAAATGGCCAAAAAGAAAGCAGCAGTAACTCTAAGCCCTAAACCCCAAGCAGCATCTACAGGACGATGAC
Organism: Climacium dendroides; assembly: GCA_950106755.1. Classification (NCBI taxonomy): domain Eukaryota; kingdom Viridiplantae; phylum Streptophyta; class Bryopsida; order Hypnales; family Climaciaceae; genus Climacium; species Climacium dendroides. The sequence continues at coordinate 14,053,385 of OX467092.1, forward strand.
TACTTACAGTAGAAATCTCTTCTTAGGGAGTCTTCGAGTGAACTGGCCTACCTAGTTGCTCTATTAGAGTGCTGATGGTTGGGCACCATTTTTCTACATCTGGGTAAGGAAGGGTCAAATATTGTGCCAAAGGAAAGAAGAAAGAATGTCTTGCATGTGTTATTAGTTGTGTGCAGCATGATCTTCGAAGAATGTGATTAATAATATTATTGTGCTTCTTACGGTTAACTCTATGATTTATATTGCGCAGTATTCAAGTCTCGATTCAAGCACTGTGGGTCTCCCGATTCTTTGATAATCTAATCCAAGTTTGTTGCCTGAGGTGGAGGAGGATTTGACGATTGAATGCACTATCATTGGATTTATTGTGAACCTCCGAGTAATCTCAAGATCTGATGTTCCTCTTGGGTTTATAATTCCAATGTAATTAGGCGTAGTTTGAGTTTACAACGGAATGCTTCTGCATGTGATTCTGAGGGGCTAGGGCTTGTTTTTAGTTGCATTAGCAATAGTGCAAATTTTGTAAATTGGTAGAATGCGAAGAGGGTCGCATCATTCATCTTTATTTTTCGGTTTAATGAATTCTCATTGTGCTGTATTGATGTGTTGTATTGGTTGTTTCATCAGATTTATGAGAATCAACCAAAAGGAGCTATAATGGTTAAGTTGAAGGACAAAGCAGGTGGCTTGCAGTGCCTTCAGATTATGAATGGCCGTTGGTAAGTACGTTCTACCACTCATCTAGTAATTAGTATTTCTAAGGCATTACCAGCTCTAGTACGAAAGGCTGAGATTGCAATAATTTTTGCAACGGTTTTTAATGATCGCGAGAAATCTATGAACAATTTTGCAAAGGTTTAGTGCGACATTATGCAATGTATTCGCAACTACTTGAGACTGCAATAGATTTCAGGCATAGGAATGCATTGCATTGGTCCTGGACCCCAAGCGGTTTGCGACAAGTTTACAGCTGTTTTGCAATGGTTCGCTATGGACCATGCGTTTAAAGCAAAGTACGGAACCACTACAAATGTTCTGAAAAAATATTGATGGTGTGTTGCAACCGCTACTTCCTGTTGTAATGCAATTAGCGCCAATTTTCTATCTGGGATTAGTTACTAAAAACCACCACATACTGCCCAAGTTGTCATTTCGCAAATTGAATAATTTCATTGTTGGCGGCCGAGATAAGGTCCTCGTTGTACCACATATTGTTGAGCTCTGTATCATTTTCCTTTGTTTTGACAGAGCTTTATGTAAGCTCGATCTGGTGTGACTGAAATTACAGAGGTATTCAATATCACTCCACCTCTTTTTGATTTGTATCGATCTTTCATGTTGGATTTCTCATTTCTTGGCCCGGTTTACTGAATATTCATATTTCTTTCATCGTAATATACAGATTGAATTGTCTACGCATTCTAAGTCTTGGGGACACAATCTTTCCTCTAATATTCACGGTTTCATAAATTCAGCAACAGGATTATTTACACACAAATCAAGAACCTACTGGTGCTAAACTGAATCATTATCTACAGGTCAGTGGCTCATAAAATGTGGGAAATTTCCGTATGACTTCCCGTGTTTCATTGCGGATGAAAGGATGTTCATGTTCTCATGTTTTGTACCCCACAAGCGTGACACTGTTATGCAGGGCTGAAGGTTAGCTGTTGGATATTGGCCTGGAAGTTGTGGAAAGTGTCAAAGTCATAGGGTCATTGGATCATATATGAAAATGAAAAAAATTGTGTTCATGGGATCACATATGAAAATGAGAAAAAATTGTATTCAAGTGGTGAAGTTTCATGAAAAGTGATAAATGGTTTTGTTTTGAGAATAGGAATTGATGAATCCCAACTCTCTCATAGCAAGCCTTGGAAGGACATCGTAAATGACCAAAATAGACTACAAGGATGATCCGTATAATCTTCTTCAAAGAAGTCAATAATATCATAATGAGGGAATTCAGAATACTATTCACTGAAAATGTACTCAAGTACTTTAAAAAAAAAGTGGACAAAAAAACATTTTTTTTCCATCCAACAGTCTTAGATGAAGTCATCTATAGTACACAAAATGTCTGCGGCGGCGTTTACGGGTTGAGCTTCTTTCATAATGAGCGATGAACAGGACTTACAAAAGACATGGGGTCGTGGGATTGAACATCTTCAAGACTTCAACGATGAGGGCTGAAACGGACGTGACGGACACCAGAAGTAGGAATCTGGTATTTAAAAACACATGCTTGATAGAAAAATGAGAAAAGGTTTGCAGTCAAATATGAGCATTGAGTGCACTATAACTCATCACGTTCTAAGAATTTAGTCCAGCCGTCCAGCACTGAGTGTGTAGGAATTTGCTTTACCTTACTCACAATGTGGATGCGGAATTCTAAAGTGGCGACCATTTTATGCGTATTTACTTACGGGCAATGAATTGATCGAACAGTGAAATATGTGAAATAAGTGCAGCTGCAAATCTATTATATTCAGTGCGAAACGTAACGGCCAGTTGCCACGATTCATTCCTTTCGGTGGTCACGTATTCTTCCTCAACCCTTGAAAGGCCCTTGGGGTCCTTGTATACAATCCGTATTTAGCCTTATAACTCTTCGATTGTGGTGTAATATATGAATTGGAATACATTGTTATTTACATACTATCATGATCATTAATTTATTTTACACAAAACAATATTTGGTCAATGTTTTTGTGGTCAAATACCACCATATTCATAATATACTATACGGCTGTAAAGGGCTTTCAGACCCTTCTAGGGTTAAGGTAGGAGGTCCATAAATCGCTCACCTTAGTATTAAAACTGAATTTTGGGGAGGTGAAGCTTTTTTAAATATTTTTCAAAAAAATTTCCTTGAAAGGCGAGTGGAATTGGCATCTAACCCAAGTTGTTTCATATTTTTTGGAGCTTTGTAGAGTTAGTTATGAAATTTTGAAGTTGAAATGACGTGGAGCTCTGGGGTCGTCTCTTGAAATGTACATTGAGCCCTTGTACATTGTTGAAGGCTACAAAAAATCAACATGTATAAACAGTGTACATTTGAGGAGATGGATGGCAAACTAGGATAAAACTAGGGGAGCCAAGAAAATTGCCAGAGAGGTACCCCATTTCCGGAACCACGTTCTTTCTGCCAACCTCACTCCATTGCAAGCTCGCTCTGCTGCTGTTTGCCAGAAACTTGCATCTCGTGTGTCAACTGCATCAGTGAGAGCTTCCCAGCATCACACTTTTCACCAAAGCCTCACCTCCTTTCCTGTAAATTGCCGACCATTTCACTAGCAATGACTTCCGCAGGGAATTTCGAAATTTGTCAGCAATTACCTGCAATCCCAAACCTTCTGTCGATCAATTCAACCTGTTTTATGACGGTTACGTGCGTAACTTGCGCGTATATCTGAAGACCAAGAAGCAGTAGAAACCTGCACTTGTTGAAGCATTAATTGTTGATGGTATAGAACCCATTTCATTCCGATCCTTCAGAGATGGAGACGGCCAAGTGCCAATGCTTGAAGTCTAGATCTCGTCGTGAGTACGCAAGATTGCCGGCCTTTCTACTTGAAGTCTTCTTCACCTGTGTCGTACTGATAAAGCCAGTAGCCTGTCAAGCATCACAGAGCAGTATGCAACTCAATTCCACTCTGCTCTCCAACCAAACACTGGTGTCGCCAGGCGGAGTGTTTGAGCTTGGATTTTACTCTGCGACTCGAGCGCAGGTGTCCAGCCCTGTCTACACGCTCGCCATTTGGTATGCCCACACCTCGACAGTGGTGTGGTTTCCGGACAGAGCCCTGGCCTTGAGCGAGAATGCATCCTTGTCTTTGTCGCCACAAGGGAAGCTTCAAGTGCACGACAACAACGGCTCGACACAGCTCATGTGGACTTCCAACAATGCTCAAGTAAGAAAAGTTATCCTTCCACGAACTCATGAATGTTGCTCTATAGTGCACAAGGTATGCTTGTTACGGAGAGGTAGTGGGGGTGATTTAAATCATGCAGTACATGCTTCGATGAAACGCCGCTTTCCGTTAATATATTGGTGGTAATCCCATGCGCCGTATATTTTGACATTTACATTAGCTTCTTGTGCTGATAGATCATTGCAAATTAGTATGCAGATAGCAACATTATGCACCAGATATCTAGAATTTCCACTGCCATCCCCCTCTCGAATCCCGAAATCGTTTCGTTTCCCGTCTTTCTTGAGGGTTTAGCGAAACGCATTAATTATTTGTGCCAATTTTGTAACCCAAATTGATGTCTCCTTCCAGAGCTCGAGACTCATGCGTCAATTTGTTCATTAATTAGTCAAACAAATGCCTCTCATCGTGGATATATGATATAGAATGATGCAGTACTTCCAATGCCAGAACCTGACTCAGATGTGCTTTTTGTTGCAGCTCAACGGGACCATGGCCACCATATTGGATACAGGAAATTTGGTGATCCTCAACAGAGCCAACGAAGTGGTGTGGCAGAGCTTTGACAGTCCCACAGACACGCTCCTGCCGAACCAGAACTACTCAGCCAACAGTAGTGTGAGTATGAAAGCATGGCGAACGTCTGGTGACTGGAGTGACAGTCCCTATTCTCTGAATTGGAGTACATCAAGCACCCTGACTGCATTTTGGTTATCAAACTCTTCTTCAACCATACCAACCAACTTCAGTTACTGGAGCTTCCCAACACCATCTTCGTCAGTCTCCTTGACCCAGCAAGGGGAGTTTCGATCAGTCAGCAGAGAAAAGAGAGGGTCGGACACTTTGATCGGAAGGAGTAATTCTGGAGTGGGAGTTTCAAATCGCCTACTGCGGCTGACACTTGATGCGGATGGCAATTTACGCATGTACAGCTGGTTTCACGAAATCTCGAACTGGGAAATAGAGTGGGAAGCCATTGATGATGTGTGCGTGGTCTTCGGTTATTGCGGTCCATTTGCTATATGCAGCAACTACGGAGAGTGCTCTTGCCCTGAAGGGTTTCAGTTCTTGAATACGGAAGATTTGCGTCAAGGATGCGTGCGCGGAAAGACGGAGTCCACCTTGTGTGCCATAGATACCACGGTGGCTCTTGGTTTTACAGACTATGCATTCTATGGTGATTCGACACTCGTCAAAGACGTGGCCGTGGAGGAGTGCATACAAAGCTGTCTGTCGGATTGTTCGTGCGCAGCAGCAAGTGTGTGTCTCTTGGATGATGGGTTTGCCAGCACATGCTGGTTGAGGAAAAGCATCCTTTTTAATGGCCAGTATATGTTGAATACAACGACGTACCTGCGGACGTTGCTACCGCCTCAAAAGTCGCAATTTGGTTTGTCGAAAAGCAGCATTCTGAAGCTTGTGGCAGCCACGCTTGGTGCGTCTGTCCTCGCGCTTGCGGTATTGGTGTGCGTGTTTTGTGGGTTCTGTCTTGCGAGGGAGGTGCAGAAATCTCGTCTTCGGAGATTACAGAAGAAATGGGGGCCTGGGAAAGATGCGGCGGTGGTGCGGTTGACTTACAATGATGTGCAGCTCATGACCAACGACTTTGCCGTGGAGATTGGAAAAGGAGGTTTCGGCACTGTTTTCAAGGGCCAGATAGGACCCCGCAACAGCCCTACTGATGTGGCTGTGAAACGCCTGGATAAATTGGCTAATGGCGAGCAAGAGTTTGTTAACGAGGTGGACATCATAGGACAAATCCATCATTTCCATTTGGTCCACCTTCTCGGGTACTGTGCGGAGGCGGAGCACAGAATCCTTGTATACGAGTACGTGGAGGAAGGCTCTCTCGATCGGCTTCTGTTCCGAGGAGCCAGCAGTAAATCCCCGGTCTTGGAATGGCGCCTTCGCTTCAAAATTGCGGTGCAGACTGCGCGGGCACTTGCGTACCTCCATGACGACTGCGACCAGCGAATCGTGCATTGCGACGTGAAGCCCGAGAACATCTTGTTAGATTCCATGTTCCGTGCCAAAGTTGCCGACTTCGGACTCTCGAGAATCATGAACCGGGAACAAACCCAAACCATCACCATGCAAGTGCGCGGCACACGCGGGTACCTGGCTCCGGAGTGGACCAGCAATGAGATGCCCATCACGGCCAAGACGGACGTCTTCAGCTACGGCATGCTTCTGCTGGAGCTCATTAGCGGCCGAAGGAATTTGAGAACCTCTTCAACTGATGCCGATGCGGACGCGGAGGACTCGTACTTCCCCATCTGGGCGTATCCTTACATCGAAACGGACGCCTTCATGGATGTGGTGGATCCGTCTTTGACGAGAATTGCGAACTCTGTCGAGATCCGAAGAGCGCTGTTGGTGGCGTTCTGGTGCATCAACGACAAACCTCAGGTGCGTCCATCGATGGTCCAAGTGGTGCAGATGCTGGAAGGCCATGTTCTAGTTCAAGTGCCGGTGCCGCGACCAGATTTCTTCAATAACTTGTCGACGAAGGACAACGAAGATGATGGTGTGCGTACTGATTTACTTCTCTCCAGTGCAGTGGAATATTAAGGCGTTGCCCTAAGCGAAGGTCACATTCGGTGGAAATTAAGTCATTTTGGGGGAAAAAGTGTCACATGTCATCTTGTGAATGGACTGAAGTGACATGAACACCTGGGAATCTGACATGGAAATTCAATTTTGGCAGTCAGGTGTCGTATCAGACCTTCACGTACGGTATTACTGGGTGATTGCAAGAAACACTTGTCCTGTTTGGATGTCCCCTTGCCCATGGACAAGTGTTTTTTTGCTCATAACTTTTGCATAGTAGGTGGCTTTCTATGAAATTTGAAATGAAAGTAGATGTAGTAGTTTCAGACATTGTGTAAATTTTTGGATTTTTTAAAAATTATTTTACTATTTTTAAACAGACCCCAATCATGTGTCTACCTGAACCATTTTGGAGGTTTTGAGTCCTATTTTCGACCCAAAAATGCAAATGTGAAGTTAAAAATTGGTATATGAGGACATCTATCAAGGTTACACAATCATGCCAAATATTATTGTAAAATAATAATCTTTACACCTTCTATATGTGCTCAAAGTGCACTACCTTTGCGTAGCTGTAGAGAACATGATTTTTTTTCCCTAGAGATGAAATTTCTTGAGAAGGAACATCTTTAGGTTAGAAAAAAAATTATTTTTGTTTTATTTTTTTGAGCTTATTAAATATTTTTTTTAAATATAACTTCATTTTCTTGGTGTTTTCCATTGTGCATTTTTGGTGCATAACTTTTAGAGATAAATTTTTTTATGTTTGAGATTTCAGAGGCATTCTATTTTCAATGCTTTACAAATTATCCATATTTTATTATATTCAAAAAAATTTATTCCAAAAGTCATAGTACTCACCTAAATAGGCCTTTTTGTCCCAAAACTAGCAAGTATTTCTTGCAATCACCCTACTACAAACACCTTCAGCATTACTAAAAAAATTAGATGTTTTCTTGCTATTAACCATTGAAAGCCACAACCCCTATGGCAAAGGTAGTCAAAAAAATGCTTGGATTACTAGACCAATAGGTCCATTTTTTGTTTCTACAGTGAACAATTAAGTCATCCATTAGCCACCTTTTAGGCTTCAACATTGTTTAAGGATTAAGTATATATTACAAGTGCAGTCACACCTCGATATGGTGGTTTACTTTCAAACTTGTACAATATATATTTTTGTGTAAAATAATAATAATATTAAAATACATTTCTCTAATTTGTCACATTTTAGATTTTAGAGTTTTTAAGTACTGTAATGAGTCTAAAATGATGATTTTTATTTCATAATTTGGATATGGTGTTCCTCTAATATAGTTGCAAGAATTAATAGGAGAGATTCTAAAAAAAATCCATTGTTCTTTACATAGATGCAAATAAGGTTTTGTTGTGTACACATTTCTAGACATCCTAAAATACCTTTCTACAAATTTTTGGCTAAAACCTTATTTACAAAAATTGTAAGAAATTTATTTATTTTTGTTATATTTTTAGCTAATGTTTTCATTATTTTCTTAGCAATTTTAATAGAAAAACAAAACAGAAGGTATCCATTTTCTTTTTTGCGCATAACTTTTGGAGCAAATTTTCTTAAGACCTCAATTCTGAAAATATGTTATTATTTTGTAGTATTCAATTATATATATTTTATTTTATTTTTAAACATTATTTTTTCCAAGAGCTCATAGTATTCACATTACTACCTCCAAGTGCAACATATTCAATACAATGGTATTAGTATGTGAGCCTAAAAATGCAAGCTTGTGAGCATTGAACCTACAATATAGGTACCTATAATCCCTATAATCATAGACAATTTCTATAGTATATACACATATAATATAGATAATATAGGTGTGTTTCTAGGCTTATGAGCTTACACTTCTATGCTCACATAATAGCAACCCTCACATTCAATAGGTGATTCTTGCTTTTACCATGGCACTATTTCATTTTTAAATCACTTCTTAAATATTATCGCAAATTGGATGTAGTGTAGATGTATTTTTGTTGAACAATCACTTTTTTGTACACCTTTTACTAAAGCAAGGCATAGCCATAATAACCATTCTCTTAAGAGATATTATCTTCTTGATTGAACTCTTGTGTGTAATAGAATGAATCTTTGATTGATGAAAATGTTGTGCTCCCCTTGACCCCACTTGATAGAAATTCAATGGTCCTCTATGCCAATAAATTTTTAAAATCTATTTTTGAGGGTTCAATGCTAAGGCTTCATATAGATTTCAATATCAAGGGCATATCAAATTCTAAACTAAAAACCAAATATGCTACATTTAACTACTTTTGGACTTTTGAAAGTTGAAAATTAATAATGGTCATCGGGAAAAAAATTAATAATGGTCATTAAGAGATAATGCAAAACATCAAGAGATCAATACAAAATATTTAGAGATCTACACAAGCATCTGGAAATCTCACAATGTCATTATCCAAAGATCTCATGATGTTTTGTCCAAAATTCACTAAATAGTCCAAAAATATTTAAATGTGGTATAAATTATTTTATAGTATTTTAAAATTTATATTAACTAGTTTTTAGTTTACAATTTATAGTTTGTAATATTTTTAAAAATTTCACAAATTTATGTATTAATTTAAACTCTTCAACTTCTAATATTTGCTCTTTAAAGATTTATGGCAATTTTTGGTGGCATAGATGACTATTCAAAGCCTTCATTAATGATGAATGAAAGGGTAGACAAAATGTCATTAAAACATTATTTTCCACCTATGCTCACCTTTCATTCTTCATGATCTAAAAACATTAATGTTTTTAGATTAGGATCATCAAAACAAATTCTAAAAATAGATCTTTAATAAAAATGACTTAATAATTTATTTTTTATTCATAAAAAATAAATTTGACATATATTTTTTAATTAAAATATTAAAAATATAGTTTCACTACTTTACATTAGGTGGCATTAGTATTGAAATTTCAAAAATTTAAGAACTATAAATTGTAATTGTGAATATAGCCAATTGATGCATTTACATTCAAAGTTTTTTTGAAAAGGGGATTTTAAAATTTAAATATTTCATTAGAATTCTCTTTCAAACTTACAGTTTAAACTTTTCTTTATAGACAATTTCGTTAAAAAAATCTAGCACAATTATAGATTTCACACATTTAAGAAATTCTTTATAGACAATTTCGTTAGAATTCTTTATAGACAATTTCTTTATAGACAAATTCTTAAATGTGTGAAATCTGTAATTGTGCTAGATTTTTTTTACAATTCAGATGATGCAATCTAAAATCTATAATAGACATAGATTTTTTAAATCTATAAAAGTCCAAAATTCCTGAAAACTATATCTGTCCTAGACGTCGCTTTTACAATTAAGAGTGGGCGGTTTGAAAATGGTAGGTCCAAAAAATGGCATAAGAAATGTTGCCATTTTAACGAAGTTTCCCATCTTTATCTTTGAAAAATGGCATAGGGAATGCTACCATTTTAACGAAGTTTCCCATCTTTGTCTTTAAATAAGTGTTGAAATAAGTATTTACATTCAAACTTCATGTTTTTTCCAATAATTTTGAATAAATTGCATGGAGTCTTTTGGGGGCCCAAATTTTATTTAGATTAATGAAGACATACAATTGCATTAATTGAACGCACACAAAGTCTTTCATTGATTAAGGTATTATAAAATTTGAGTCCTTTTGAATTATACATTTTACAAGATGTCAATGAAATTGGAGTAAGAAAAATATGAAGTTCCAATGTGGACACTTGTTTCAAGACAAAGTGAAAATATTAAATATGGATTCTATACAAGTAAATCTTAAATGTAGTCATTTAGACATTATAGACTGCCACCAGAAATGAAAAGCTTATGATTTTGAAGCAAATGTCAAAATTGACATTCTGACAAATAGAACCCCAAATGTACATGTATACCTTCATGTAAATTATATTAATTTCATTTGTCTTAATATATCCATCAAAACTTAAAGAGTAGTTAGTCAAAGATGCTACAATTTTTGTATACAATACTTGTTAGTTCAAAGTGTCCTTTTGATAATGGAAATGAAATAACATAGAACATGGTCATCATAGCAACTTGACAATATCACTATAAAACTACAAACCTTGAGCTTGAAGTCAATAGGGAGAGAAGCCTAATTCCAAATGAGCGACTTTCATAGGGAAGATGGAATGGGATATAAATTATAGACATGAGAATTGACATCTAATGATAAATAAAATCAAGACATGGGTCATGGAATACTAGGATTGAATACCAGAAAAATGAAGAAAAACTTTATTTTATAATACAGATAAAGACAAGACTTCCTGAAACAGATGAAAAAGGACATGATGTGTGCAATTACGTATGGAATTGAAGATCTGAACTTTCTCAACTTTTAAATAAAATAATAGATAACTGAGCATCTTTGTAATGAATGATGAAGACATGGATCGTGGGATTGAACATCATTTGTAGCGAATAATGAAACGGACTCAAGACTGACGCAGGAATCTGGAAATTGAACACCAGTGCAAGACTGCAAACATTTATCCTAAGTATGAACATATGATTCTTCAGCAAGCATCATGCACATGTCATCACAGTCCCTTTCGAAGACCCCTGAAACAAGGCTTGTAAAGTATCGACATACTAACCATTGAACAAGCAACAACGACTCTGGAAGCAGTGAACAAATTTTTCCAGAAGCCTGAATCTGAACGACCTCTCTGCAAGGCAAGTTAACTCATCAAAACGGAAACTTCGTGAATAGATTTTGTTTTTAACATAACTTATAAATTAGAAAATCAAGCGCCGTTCGTGAAAACATTCAAATTGCATATTACCTGGATATCTAGCTGGTGGCGAAGCTGTGAATTACACATCGTTCCTTCGAAGATGCAGATAGCCAAGTGCCCATGTTTGCCCTCAGCGAAGACGAGATCATGTCGTGAGTACGCAAGATGGCCGGTTTTTCTACTTGAAGTTTTCTTCACCTGTGTCGTACTGATAAAGCCAGTAGCCTGTCAAGCATCACAGAGCAGTATGCAACTCAATTCCACTTTGCTCTCCAACCAAACACTGGTGTCGCCAGGAGGAGTATTTGAGCTTGGATTTTACTCTGCGACTCGCGCGCAGCTGTCCAGCCCAGTCTACACGCTCGCCATTTGGTTTGCCCACACTTCGAGTGCCAAGACAGTGGTGTGGTTTCCGGACCGAGCCCTGGCCTTGAGTGAGAATGCGTCCTTGTCTATGTCTCCACAGGGGGATCTTCAAGTGCACGACAACATCGGCTCTCCACAGCTCATGTGGACTTCCAACACCGCAAAAGTAAGATATCCTTGCAGAGACACATTGATTTGATCATTAGTCAAACGTATGGTTATCGTTGTGGGCGATTAAGAATGATGCGGTACTTCAATCCGAGCATCTGACGCAGATATGGTTTTTGTTGCAGCTCAACGGGACCAAGGCCACCATCCTCGACACAGGAAATCTTGAGGTCGTCAACAGCACCAACGATGTGGTGTGGCAGAGCTTTGACAGACCCACAGACACGCTGCTGCCGAATCAGAGTTACACATCAAACAGTAGAAGGAGAATGAAAGCATGGCGAGCACCCGGTGACTGGAGTGACGGCCCATATTCTCTGAATTGGGATATTGTGAGCACATTAAATGCATCTTGGTTGTCGACCACTGAAATCTACTATACTCTAGATCATCCCACCAATTTGAGTTACTGGAGCTTCCAAACGCCAGCTTCGTCGGTCTTCTTGACAAAGCAAGGACAGTTTCAATCCGTCAGCCAGGATTTGAGTAAGACCACTTTGATTGGAGAGAGCAAGTCTGGAGCAGGTCTGGTTTCGACTCGCCTGCTCCGGCTGACCCTGGATGCCGACGGCAACTTACGCATGTACAGCTGGGGGAACGGAAGCTCCGCCTGGGAGGTGGAGTGGGAAGCCCTCGGGGATGTCTGCCAGGTCTTCGGTTATTGTGGTCCATTTGCGCTCTGCGGCAACCACGGAGAGTGCACTTGCCCTGTAGGATTCCAGTTCGTGAACCCCGTAGATCCAAGGCAAGGATGTTCCCGCCTCGGTTCGGACGCCCTGTGCAGCGTAAACAACTTGGTCCCCGTTCAGCTCATTGATTATCCGTACTCCGGTGACTACATGTACAGCGAAAGTATGGAATTGGAGGATTGCCTGCAGAGCTGCTTGTCTGACTGCTACTGCCAAGCTGCCATGGTCCGATTACCCTTGCAAAGCGTAGCTGAATGTTGGCTCAAAAGAGACATCCTGCGCAATGGTCAATTTGGGGCCAACCGCACGGTCTTCATGCGAGTCCCGGTGCAGCCTCACCGAGATTCTTCCGGTCTCTCCGAGAGTAGTAAAGTCAATATCGTGGCATCATCTCTCGGCACAGGCACCTTCATGCTCGGATTGCTGCTCTGTGTTTTCGCCGGATTTTCACTTGCAGGGAAGATGAAACAGTCCCGTTTGCTCCAATTACAGAAAAAATGGGCTACTGGCAAAGATGCGTCTCTTCCAGTTCGATTCACCTTCGCAGACATCCAACTCATCACCAACAATTTCGCCGTGGACATCGGAATCGGTTCAGGGTCCGGCACCGTCTTCAAGGGCCACATCGGGGACCCAAACGACCACACGGATGTCGCCGTCAAACTCCTCCATGGATTGGGATACGAGGCGAATGAGTTCATTAATGAAGTGGAGATCATCGGACAGATTCACCATTTTCACCTGGTCAACCTGCTTGGGTACTGTGCCGAGGCCGAGCATCGAATCCTTGTCTATGAACACGTGGAGGGCAGTTCCCTGGATAGACTGCTCTTCCAGCGCGACAAATCCAAATCCGTGGTGCTGGAGTGGAGGCCGCGCTTCCAAATTGCCATTCAAACTGCCCAAGCCCTGGCCTACTTGCACGACGAGTGCCATCCAAGCCTCGTCCATGGCAACGTGAAGCCTGAAACCATCTTGGTGGATTCCATGTTATGCGTCAAAGTGGCCGATTTTGGACTCTCCAACATCATGCCGGGCTGGGAGCCCATCCAAACCAATTCCACATGTGAGTGTCTTGCCCCTGAGTGGACCAACCAGGAGATGCCCTTCACTTCCAAGAGCGACGTCTTCAGCTTCGGCATGCTTCTGTTGGAGCTCCTCAGTGGGCGGCGGAATGTGACGACTTCTTCCGTCAGTCATCAGCTGACGGACTTGTACTTCCCGAGTTGGGCCTACCCCTACATTGAAACCGCCTCCTTCATGGATGTGCTGGATCCTTCCCTCACCGGAATTGTGAACCCTGAGGAGGTGCAAAGAGCTCTGCTGGTGGCGTTCTGGTGCATCAACGACCAACCGCACCTCCGTCCATCCATGTCTCGGGTGGTGCAGATGCTGGAAGGCGAAGTGCCCGTGGAAGTTCCCGTGCCAAGGCCCAACTTCTTGGATACCTTGCAGATGGAGGAAGATGAAGAAGGGTTCATTGGTGGTCATCCTCCCTCGGACGTCCGGATGCCCCGATCAGACTTAGACTCCAAGGACTTGCTGTTCGAGGACGTGGAAGATGGCTCACTCTCAGTCTCCCCTGAGTCAAAAGCCTTGCCAGGGCATGCTTAGAGCAGGGTTGTCACTTTTTCTCAGTGCAGCTGGCCGTTTGTGCCACTTTCGGTTGTTAGTCTTGTCATAAGACTCTTGTCACTGTATCTTCCTTGATTCCTCTGAAGATGATTCCAGAAGCATGTTCACATCTGGGTCGATGGCTCATAAATCATAATGCGTGGATCGATCCCAGGACTTGGTCAACTCGTGCAAGAGCCATGCTCGTGGTGAATAGCACGTGTATTCATGTTGCGTAGCATGTGGTCTCCGCATAAAGAGTGCGTCAGCTCATAGTTCCGCACAAACGAAATTAGTGACTCAGACGAACCGATCTGGTATCATGCTCAAATATTCGTAAAACAATCGACTGGCAGTACTCTCTCGATGTGAAGAAGCAAGAGCCTCGAGGAGTCGAGGAGGCCATTGAGGGAATTCCACGAAGACCATCAGAGAATGAGAGAACTAAATTGGTACTTACGAGACCAGTATTGCCTGTATCACTGCTGTAGACAGCTGCCTCATAAGAGCGCAAAGTAACTTCTGTAGAACAAATCTATGGGGAATTTCATTAAAATGACGATTATTCCATGAAAATGGCACAAAGGGGACTCCAAAATGGAAGAAATTCATAGAAAGATGGCAAGGGGTGAAGAAACATGGGAATTGCGTTGTAATTTGGACTTATTAGAGACAGAATTGGCACATCTATGAGGTTGACATGCCCAGATGCGCTGTCGTATGTGCTCTGTACTAGCGTAAATGGCATGCGGAATATTCCTCATATCTCAAGATTCAAATTCCTGTGTCGATCTTCTTGAATACTCTAGAACCTAACAATTTGAGTGCATTCCTGAGTTGTACATCGATCGACTAGTGAACGCATTCTTTTATCACAGAGCTGCCTGAGTATCCAGAAACCACACTGCACTAAGATTCTACCTAGAGAGGGCGACCATCAATGTACAAAAGTGAGTTCCTCATACTAACAGCTCATTAAACATCCATAGGCCACCACTCCGACACCCCAAGGTTTGCACTTTGCAGAAGAGCTCATTTCTTAAAACAAAAGAGCAGCAAGTCTACTAGAAGACAGTTTCATGTTTTAGTCCACATACCCACCTGTAACGATGAGAATTTTCTTAGGAGCTTTAGCCTAGCTCCTCGAGCCTGGCTATCTCCTCGATAATCCGGGTTCAAAAATCTCGCACCCATCCAGCAGCAACTCCAAAGAGATAATCAATGACATCAAAGCCAGAGGATATGAAGTTAAGGGAGGATCAAGGGGAGAGACTGCAAATCTAAAACCATTGATCATGTTAAAACATACGAACCTTGAAATGATGAAGATGACAATTCAGAATCACTAGTGAAGGAGAGAAATTAGAATAGAATCAAATTATACAATTTCTGGTATGAAGTGAAAATGGATAATACTTTTGGAGCTTAATATTGAATTGAAGAGGTCAAGTGGCTTTTCAGACTTTCATTGGGTTCATTTGAAAAGCAAATTTCAAAATTCAGGTCATTGGTTTTCATGGCGTGGCCTCACAATTGGTGGTCCAATCGACTCTTAGTTCTTAATCTGATGTTGGATTTGTCATCTTTCTTATGAGTGCTAATGCCAACAAGACACGCATCTCAAGCATTATTTACGAGGCACCACTAGAAGCATAGCCACTAGTTGCCACTAGTTACACTTCACCTCAATACGACAAATATTAATATTGAAGTCCATTGTAATCACAAAATACTAAAAGACTAGTAGTAGTTTAGACATTTCAAATCGATGTGACATTTTTTATCACCTTAAAAAGCTGCTTTGTCCTAGGACATAATTGTTGTGGGTTACAATAATCTTTCACCCAATGCATTGAATAATCACAAAATATCATGTGTTCAACATGCATAGCCAATGTGCACGCAAACCTCTCTATTACAATGCTCTCTAATATCACATTTCAGTGTATTCAAAGGATCCATCCATAAAGATAGGCTGTTTGTTGTTTCGGGGTTTGTTTGTTTTATTTGTTTCATTTCTTTTAGGGTTTGTTTTGTTTGTTTGTTTGATACGGTGAGATCTCCTGATCATGTGTCTCTCGGTTGCATGCTTGGTACCGTCGGAAAGCCCTCAGCAAGGAGAGGTGCAAGGGCTTTGTTTCATGACATTTGAATCTACAGCAGAAAAGATATTGAATTTCAAAGTTTTTATGTAAGAAAATTAGAAAATTAATTTTATTTTCCTTTTGACTGTGGCAACGGCACAGGGCACACTAGTATATCATATCTTGGGGTATACATGTGATACACTATTCCATGATAATGAAGGTGGGATTACCCGTCTTCGATTGTAGGCTCAAAAATCCAAAAGTTTCCTTGAGAACATGAGAATCACCCTAAAGAGTTGAGTGCCGTGACACCTTGCATTCCATCCTCGACTATTGTGTGGTCTCCAACACAGGTTACTTACAACTCACTTTTTCGTGTTTCACATCCATTCACACATTTAACGTTGAGCTGAACGTGACGCTAGAGGTTGTTGCAATTGCTGGAGGTCACAACATGCTACCATCAAAAGAGAAATGTCATGCGCTTTGTAGGCTTCATTTGCCTGTCAATTGTCGGCCTGGAGAAAGTGACAGTTCTAACCGCATGCAGAACTGCCAGACGGCTCTCACACGATGCTCAATCAACCTGGAGAACGTGTGACAGATGATGACATTGGTAACGGGCACTTTGATGTCGTGGATCTCAGGACTTGTACTTTCTACGGACTATTTTCGTTTTCACTTGAGTGATCCATCACTTCACACCTTTTTTAAACACGCTTTATGATCAAATTGCTGAATGAGTCCAGTTGTGATTCTAATTTCATCTTCCAACACATTCACAAACTTTATTTTAATGTGTTTTATGTTTTATGAAAACATACCTGATGTGATTTTAGTTTCATGAAACCAGAGCTGGTGGTAGCTGTCGATCGAAGCTGCAGAGATACGGAAACTATGATATTAATTGTTCAAGTTGAGGCGGCGTGGATTGAGCTTGAGCGCCACTAATTTTGTAGCAATTCACGAAGAGGGGATGCGCGCCACTTTTTGGTTGATCGAGGGGAAGCTAGCCGGTTGGGTAGCTGGAGGGTGAGCTACTTCGGATTCCACGCCTTCGTGGAGATCCAATATTTTTCAGAAAAAAAAAATTATACCGGTATTCGAGTAGTGGAAATCAGGTATGATAGTATTATCGCATGCATGCATGTTCCCAGAAACGATTCCATGGTATTGCGGATCGATTCACCCGTAGTACTGGATTCGCAATCTTCACCATCCAGCAAAAACAGGATCTTGGAAGTAACAGAGCCTGACTCATTGAATTGATTGCAGACTGTTGCTTGGAGAGCTTCACCCGGGACTTAGTCCACAAGCTGAAAGATCAATCTGAATCGGAGTTTCAGCAGATCCGGATATCTGTCCCTGCCAGTTCGCTCTGAAGTTTGACTGTTTGAGGGCCTAGGGCTCTCTTAATAATGATAAAACAGAAACCCTCTCATAGAAGCACAGTAGCGTCCATGGCGAGAGCTCCCCTCATAATCCTTTTCTTCTCTTTGCTTACGAACTCTTTCGTCCCATCGAATTGCAAGAAATATGCAACAACTCAAAGAGACATTCATTCTAGTCCAGTAGGGCAGCTTGAATTGTCGAGACGGCAGCTTCTTCAAGCACCAGCTCCAGCTCCAACTCAGGATCCTACTCAAGCACTATCCCTGTCTCCGACCACCTATGACAACATCCAGCTGGTGTGCTCCGCCACCAGGTATCCAACTTCCTGTCTTCACGCCTTGCTACGCGACAAGCGTTCGCAGAACGCGTCGACACCGCAGGCTTTCGTGGAGGTCTTGACCGCCATTGCAATGGAGCGCTTACTGCATATGGGACTGCACGACGCCCAGAGGTTGGCCACGCTCGTACCCACCGCCAACAGCCAGAACCTCACAGCCGCGTCCGCCGGGTGCATGGAGCTTCTGGGCCTGGCAGCATACTACGTGCAAAGCTCGCATGCAGCATTCGCTACAGGCGCGCTTGAGGACATTCAAGCCTGGCTGAGCGGCGCTTTGACCCAGAGCAACGACTGCTACTACGGCCTCGCGCCGTTCCGTGCAACGCTTGAATTTGTCAAAGAGATGACAGGACGGGGGAATTTCACGGTGGAGCTCATCAGCAATTCCTTGGCCCTTGTGGATGCCATACTTTACTACGGTCCTGATGCGACGTTGTGGAGACCGCCACCGGAAAGCAGAGAGCAGCAATTGATCCGCAATGATTCGGAGAGCTTCCCCAAGTGGATGGACGAAGTCAATCGAGCACTTATTGTCCATAAGGAACTCGATGTTCCGCTCACACCGCACGTAACGGTGGCACTGTATTCCAGTATCCAAGCTGCTGTCGATCGGGCGCCTTCTTGGAGCCCAACAAGGTGGGCTGCATTGCATTGAGTCGATTGAAATGGAAATCCACAAAAAGAAATGGAGTGTAACATTATGATTGGAAATTCACAAATGAAAATCCAATGAGAATTCACACCTGGTAATAAGAATGAAATGAAAATGAATTAATTTGAGTCTCTGTACCATGTTCCCTTTGACCATGAGCTTTTAAAAGATATTAACGATGTTGTTGTGCTCAGATATGTAATTTACATCAAAGCAGGGGTGTACAACGAGACTGTGCGCATCCCAAAGGAGAAGACGAACCTCATGTTTCTCGGAGATGGCAGCAACAAGACCATCATAACGGGAAACTTGCATGTTCAGTCGCCAGGAATTACCACATGGTTGTCTGCCACTGTTGGTGAGTAATATCCATAATGCCTCTTACATGTTCCCTCGATTTTGTAGTTGATATTCGCTCCATCACTCTGGTTCTTACAATCCTGGTCCTGCTGAACTGCAGCCGTGAATGGAGCTGGCTTCATTGCACGGGGAATTACCTTTGAGAACACGGCCGGGCCAGAGCAGCACCAAGCGGTGGCACTGAGAGTGGCGAGCGACCGATCGGCATTCCAGGAGTGCTCTATCCTGGGCAACCAAGACTCCTTGTACACACATTCGCTGCGACAGTTCTACAAAGACTGCACCATCGCTGGCACCGTGGATTTCATCTTTGGCAATTCCGCAGCCGTCTTTCAAACATGCCATATCCTTGTGCGGCCGCGGGAAAGTCGTGTGGGCAAGTCCACTACCAGCACCCTGACTGCACAGGTAACAGCACCCATATGAATGATGCTATAATTGGGGTAATCAACTCTTTGATCAGTGCAATTTATACACTGGTAGCTGGAGAATGATGTCCTCGTGTGATACTGCAGGGTAGGATTGACCCAGGTCAGGAAACAGCTCTGGTGTTCCAGAATTGCTCGGTGGACGGCACTCCAGAATATAATGCCCTGCAACGAGCTGACCCTGGACTGCACCGTGTCTACTTAGGCCGGCCATGGAAGACCTACTCCCGAACTGTATTCGTCTTCACGTTCTTCTCTCTGGCTCTTCAGCCAGAAGGCTGGTTAGCATGGAATGGCTTGTTTGCCCTCGACACTCTCCTGGACGCTGAGTACGACAGCTATGGTCCCGGAGCTGAAAACATGACCCAACGGATTCCTTGGTCCAGTCAGCTGTCGTTACAGCAAGTGCAAAGCTTCTCTGCTCAACGGCTGCTGCAAGCTGATACATGGCTGCCTCAGACTACCATTCCCTATTCACCCTTTTTCTGATGACCAATTATGCAATCATGCAATCACACCTGAGCTGCTATTTGCACGATAGTGCATCACAAATTGAACGTTGAAGGTGGAACCGGACTCGTCGCGCTCGTGTTGATTACTTTTGAGCGATTAGTGGTGCTCCGACCTATCCAGCAAGGTCCATGTTTCCACGCTTACTACTCCCTGTTGGAGATCCGCACAGGACGTACACGGGCCTAAGCTTGGCATATGGAACATTTGCTATGAATGTTGAGAAATTCAATTGCTCTGGTTGCCAGTTCAAAATATATTGGTAAAGCTGCGAATCTCCTGCACGTATCCCGTCATTGAAGTTCAAAGTGATCAGAAAACACAAAGAGTATCATATCATGCACGCTGTGACGAAATTATGGCCTTTCTTGGCAATAAACTTCGATTCTCACAGATAACTCATCCATCAGAACAATGTTGGGACTCATCTATGTATCCAAACCAGTAGGTGACCATTCCCGGACCAAAACTGTTCACATATCTGCAGTCAGAATCCCAACATGAACATTAGATATATTTTCTACAATATTTAGCACGAAAAATGAGGACCCTTCGTATCACAACCAATAATTAAGTGAGGCCAAATACTTTGTTTTGTGGTGTTTGGACATTTGATGTGAAAGTTATGATTTTTCAAAATAAAAGATCATTTAAATCAATTTCCAAATTCATAAAAAATTTGAAATTCCATGACTTTCAAACTCAAGGTCCAAACACCACAAAACAAAGTCCATGCACCCCTCCTTGCGAAAAGCTTTCAAGTGGTACCAAGGACACCCAAGATGCCTCATGATTTCTTAGATCTCAACATATCAAATAAACAAAACAAAGCAAACAACGTAACTAAAGGTATAGATTGAACCAGTTCACAATGCGATCACGCACACGTATTGGAATATCCAGCTTCGCATCAGGAGTGCATCAAGTCGTCCTCCGACTGGTAAGAAAAACTAACGCAGTGTCTCCGAACAGCAGCATTTCGTATCTGCAAGAATGATGGAATGAATGTAAGAGTATATCTTAGATCAAATTTTCAAATTGATAAGACGGAGACTAAACCGGAAAAGAAATGACAATTCAAAATTGAGAATGAAATGGCAAGATGAAATGAAAACGGCAATGAAACTAAGTTGAATCCTTAATGCAAGCGATCACCTGATGCTTTAGCAAATTGCCGCGTGCTTCAACAAGAATGCAAGGAGGAATTATCGTATGTCTTGCTGATTTCAAATTTACCAGCTGAATATCTAAACCAAAGATTGAAGCAAGTTAGCAAGCTAGCGAAAATTAGACCAAAGTGAGCTACAGCTTTTCACAAATCTAAAATGACAACAAGTTCTGAAATTCTGTCTCCAATGCAAACAAGTCAACCTACGCAGAGATCACGTCATAGCAAGTCTCAGATTACAGTAGACTCTAAACCCCAAGACTATGAAACTCACGCAGAAATATCTCCGCAACGAGTTTGTGGGATTCGGATGGCTAAAATCCGCTGTTGATATCCTGACCTTTATTTCTAGATGAAGACCACCGCAAGATCGAGACCCGGGAAAAACTGGGCATCATAATGAGTCAACTCTGCAACTTCGAAACAACCTTCAGTCGCGATTCTACCAATCTCTCATGCAGGGGCTGTTGACTGCAAAACTTGATTGGAAAAACTGCCTTATTGGTAGGTGGACTTCCATCTTCTTGCGTGATTTGAAAATTGATTTGTTATGGCTTTATGTGTCTACTTCTGAAGCATTTGAGGGATTCGCCGATTGGGTTGTTGTGGAGCTCCAAGTCGCGAACTTCGCTGCCGGTAAGACTTCGTCGTGATCTGTCCGTTACCCCGATAAATTTCATCTCTCCCGCTAGGGTGGTCCGGTGATTCTCCCGGCGCCATTGGCGAGGTCGCCGCTGCTACAGACTACCCGATCGGGAGTAATCGCTTTTAATCAACTTTTCGTACCTGCCTAATCAGATGAGCACGCCTGACTCCTTGTGGGATCCCTCAGGGAATTGAAGCAACAGCAACCATGTGCAGCTTGGAAAGGATTGGAGATGTGTATGTCTTGCGCTTCAAAGGCGATGTGGATGAGCATCGGCTCAACCCCACCTTGTGCAATGAAATCATGGACTGCCTGGCCATCGTCAACAGCTCTGACGCGAAGGCTCTGGTGACGACCAACGAGGGCAGGTTCTTCTCTAACGGGTTGGACCTCGCATGGATGGAGCAAGATCCCACCACGCGCGCGCAGCTACAGTCTGAAGCTTTCAACAAGCTCCTGGGGTGCTTCCTGAGAGTTAATGTTCCCACCATAGCTGCCATCTGTGGTCACGCCGCTGCTGGGGGGTTCATCCTTGCCTTAGCTCATGATCACCGGCACATGCACCTCCACCGGGGATTACTGTACATGAGCGAGATGGACGTCCGCATTCTGATTCCGCCCAGTACCATGACCCTCATTCGGTACAAATTGCAACCGCGCGCGTTCAAGGAGGTCATCTTGCGAGCCACCAAGCTCACTCCAGCAGCAGCCAAGGAGCTCGGGGTCCTCGATGCCGCTCACCCAACTGCTGCAGCAACGTTTGATGCAGCTTTGGCGGATGCCACCCAGCTTGGGAGGAGAAATTGGGACAAAGACCTCTACTTGAGTATGAGACTGACCATGTATCCAGACCTTTTTGTGACAGAAGCTCTATCATCAAAGCTGTAAAAGCAAACCTAAGCAAACCCTAAGTCCCTAACTAGCAGGGTTGAGACGATGACTGCACATGCCGTTGAGACAGGTTTTGCGCTACTCAGGGTAGGTGTGCAGTCCTGCGAGGTATGCTAGGGTTAGCATATGTTTTGCGGGTATTAACTTACTGTAGCTTGACCAGGCGAGATTAGGATTTCCTACAACTCCCAAGGACATGTTGATGTCCGCCTTCTTAAGTTGGAAGCAAATTATTTAGCGATTTTTCACGCTTCATAACCCCTGAATTTACTGAGGCCTCCTTCAATTTATGGCCACCATCTCTTGAATGCGTTTGTCTTCTGTTTCAGTAACGATCTAGTCAATATTGCGCTTTTATGGTGATATTGCACGAAGGGGATAAATTAGGGTTTCAGAGTGGCTGATATATTGCCAGCCATGGCCAGTACCGGAGGTGGGGATTTTCTACGTCGCTTGCAGAAGGAGGAGGAGGCGCAACAGAGACAGAGTCGAGAGTCGAGACGGCCGAAGTACACGAAATTCTCGCAACAAGAGCTCGGCTCATGCAAGCCCTTGCTGACGCCCAGGGGTATCATCCTGGTCTTCTTCTTGCTGGGCGCCATCTGCATACCCATAGGAATCTTGACACTGCGAGCTTCCTGGTCGGTCGTCGAGCTCGTGTTTCGGTACGACACATTCTGCATTATGAAATACGCCACGCCCGCAAACCCATTGGACACAGACGAGGAGAAATCCGCGTTCATGCAAGACTACAACAAGCGGAAGAACTGCACCATCGCCATAGACGTCACGAGACACATGAAGCAGCCTATTTACGTCTACTACGAGCTCGGTAACTACTACCAGAACCACCGCCGGTACGTGATGAGCGTGAGCGAAAGGCAGCTCCGTGGGCTGCGTCCTTCGGCCTCCGACCTTGACAACTGCAAACCCAAAGACGTCGTGAATGGCCAAGTGGTGTGTCCTTGCGGCATGGTGGCCTGGACGCTCTTTAACGACACCTTCGAGTTTTCCACAAACGGATTCTACAGCGAGCCTGGCACGCTCTACGTCAACCAGACCGCGATCTCATGGGCCGCCGACCGCGAGGAGCGTTTCAACAACACGGTGTTCCCGTTCAACTTCATCAACAACAACCGCACCACGGTGGCGAATGCGTCCCAGATCGGTGGCGCCTGGCTCAACGGCAGCCAGCCCCTGAGCATGAACGAGAACCTTATGGTGTGGATGAACATCGCCGCCTTCCCGACGTTCAGGAAACTCTATGGTCGCATCGAGACCGATCTCCCGTCCGGGACTCAACTCACGGTGAACATCAACAACTTGTACAACACGTATGGATTTCGGGGCAGAAAGAAGATCGTCTTATCGACGACAAGCTGGATCGGAGGCCGCAACGACTTTCTCGGGTTGTCCTACTTGGTCGTGGGATGCGTTTCCGTGCTGCTGGGATTGATCTTCGCGTTTGTGCATTGGAAGAATCCGCGCCCTTTGGGTGCTAGATCGTATCTCTCGTGGGTCAGAAAAGCGAGTGCTGCCACGGCCGCCACCTCCAATTCTCACACATCAAGCGACCCAATGGATTCTTAATTGTGATCCCTGTGATGGCATGAACATAGCCAGGGCTCAATTTTACAACAATCTTCTCCAGCACTGACAGCAGCCACAATTAGTTGAAGGAAGTAATCTCATTGTCTGGATGAAATTGTCGCAGGTAATGCTCTGGCTCGTTGAAATTAAGAAGTTCTATTTTAGATTCGGAATCGGAGTAACCATCCAACTCCTTCGAGGATCTTTCATCAAGCACCAAATAACAGAGTGAATCACGCGAGATTAATCACCTGGAGAGATTGACAAAAATGACAAGCTGTCAGGAGCACGTACCTAATTCCTCGTTATGTCCACTGTGATCGATGATCCTGCTGCCGTTGATATTGCACCTGATCTGGTACTTAGCCTGACGTTTGCTCTTCCTGTCTGTCCACTTCAATCTGTTCTGCATAATACTCGGTATGAATTGTACATAAATTACGTAGGGTTCTTTCGTACATTCGCTTATTTCAGTAAGCTCTTTGACCCCAGCGAAGCGCAAATGAGGTTACGACGTTACGACTCAGAAAGACTATTTCATAGGTCTTCATCAACCTCCTGATGTTCATAATGAAAGTATTAAATGGATTAAAACGTGCTCAGCAGCCCTACCACTCCAGCACTCGCTGCTGCAGCATCGTGGCTCCAATGGCTGAGAAGCATTGGCATGGGCCCCTAATCATGATCTGTTTGCTTTCGAAAACAAAAAACAAATAAAAGCAAACACTTCAGGTGGACCCAAAGCAAGCCGTGCAGATCAGAGTGTAGGAACCCTTTGACCAACTCCCTATGGTTCAGAAAGCTTGCAAGTCGAAAAGTTCGGGACGATGAAAGGCAAAGGATTGAACGGAACCATCATGTGAAATTTTGAGTGGTGATCAGCCATGTGTGATCCCGTATAGAGTCGCACGCAGAGGTGACTCAGTTTCAGAGTCATTCATTCTCTGGCTCACCCCACTGGCGATTGGAACGATCTGCTCATCTGCTCATCTACTGACAAAGTAAAGCTCTTGCTAATGGCAGCATGCTGTGTACTCAAGTACTCACGTGGAACTCACGTGTGCCCGCTTTAGACTTTCTCTTCTCAGTGTCTTCTTCGCAAATTAAATTTTTGTTTCTTCATAGCCATCGTGGCTCCAATGATGGACTAAGAATTTAGATTTGTTTGCTTTCAAGGCAACTAAAATGACCACTCAAATGCTGTTAAACAAAAGCACACAAATAAAGAGTTCGAACAGCAATTTGTTCAACGAAGTTAAATGATTGGGAGATTTGGTATATTACCTTCAATACTTGACCTGTATTCGCAACATACAATAACAAGTTTCTTAGTCACAGAAATCTTGCTCACAGAAATCATTGACAAAAAATTCACACTTAGGAAACCATAGAGGGCGTGCTCGAGCAACATCAAACGAGGACTGGAATTATATGCGGGAATTTCCTGGATATGTTGCGAAAAGCTGCCAGATGAAGGATAACACTTGTCTACTCACAGGCATCAGACGAATATCACGATAATGATATACATACCTGAAATTCTTGAAAAGCCATAAGAGTTCCAGAATGCCCGACACCCATGTGCATAGGTTGCTGGTGATGCCTCAGGATCGAACATGATAAGTTATGCAGCTCAGTTAATTCACATAGCAACCGTGCTGAAAAAAACTCGCTAATTGCTAGCATTTCCATTGTATTAACCCAATTGGAGCAATGAACAGATGATAGGTGACGTCAAAGAGGAGCAAATAATGAGAGATGGCTTCTGCATTTCCTCATACAAACTCAACATTCAAGAGCGCAACATAGGATAGTCAATTTCGTTAAATTGGCGCAATTCCGATGCCAAAAAGTTGTGACATACATCTACACAAAGCTCCCAAAAGGTTAGGTCATGTATAGATTTATGTTTCAGGCTGCACGTCCTGAAAAGTGCCAAAGCAATGGAATACCGCCAATTTAATCGAAGTTTAGGTCTTCATGGCTGGTTTGAATCACTTCAGTTTAGTCTTGTACCCAAGCTTATTAAAAACTGACTGACGCTTGCAAATGCCCACTGTATGATTCGGCATGCGAGAAATATCATCTTGTCACAAACTTAACATCCACTGCACAAATTCACTGATATCTTCGATGACCCAAATTTCACCGACGAATATTGGATTCTTCAGAATGTGGCTTCAATTGATAGCACCATAACAGGCCAAGCTCTTCATGTCAGATAAGGACATTAGATTGCACAGGATGTGACACATACATTAGGTCTGATTACACCCGGGTGTCACACGTGGAGCTGATTAGAATTCTCTCGTCAGACAAGCACACAGGTTCACTGGATGCTACACACGAATTTGATCATGAATGTAATTACTAACAATGATGATCAATGAGAGCTGCGCTGGAACGCAATCAGGAAAACAACTCACGCTGATTTAAGATCAATCCAGTCCAAAAATAGGAACGCAGTGCTCTGAATCAAAAAACGAAGTTGGTGTTACCGTCAACCCGGCGAAGCGATTGATTAGGAAAATCTGCGTACCCTTGTTGAACAATGTTATCAAGTCCGACCTGCACTTGAAAGACAGATATAACGAAGGAAAACAAAAAGAACCCAATGCATCCCTTACTGTGCTAAATTAGTGTCCTCTGCACAAACTTTCCACGATTTTGAATTGACATTCACATTTAATCTGTATTAGGTTTAATTGCGTGCACAGATCCTGAGTGATAAAACTATACCAGGCAGGCTGAAGAAATCATAGGTTGGAGTTGGGCTGACGATGTTTTAGGGTGTGCAACCTCGTACAGCCTGAGAAGTGCTGGCCACTCTTCTTCACTACCTGAACTGTTCAACACGAATCATCACATACATCATTGCCAAAATCAGGAGCCACCCATCAATCAACTAATTAAGATTTTTCAGAATCACGATTAGAAAAATTTACATTCATCCGGGTACTTAGTCAGAAGCCTTATCTTCATAGTTGAGTGTAACTGTAGCTCTTCAGGTATGAATAACGAACACACAGTTTTTCTGAGAAATCCACCTCACTGAATTAAATTTAAAATATTTGAGTGAACTAAATACTTCCGGACATTCAGCATGTGAGCATAGCGAACAGAAATCATAGACCTGTATACATTCCTGAAGAGGCCGCTCGCAGGGCACGCCCGCATGTGCTCTGCTCGTCCTTCCCCTGTTAAACAGGGAAAATCCTTGCCTAGATTAGCCATGAACATGGCCTCCGCTACCATTTTCACTTAGCCAACAGTCGCCAAGTCTCTACCAAATCAGGCTGGAATGTCAAAGCAAGTTGAGCTTTCGATCAATAATACATACAACCTACGGGCCAATATTCCCACACAGCAAGCAGAACACGATGTCAGCTTCCTAGAATCAAACTTCTCAAGTGGTACAACTCTCCGACTTCACACAATCCCCATACAAATATAGACAATACTCTATCCAGTACGAATAATCACTCTCCAGAGCATGCGAAATCGTACAACCAGATTTGATTTCAAAATACCTTCGACTCAAAGGTAGTCATGTCTCCACTTACATCTTCACGTGTCCAGATGGCAGACTCTGCCACGACCGTACGCGACAGAATACATCCGAGGCTTCCGTTTAATTGCACGAAGGAATACTCATAAGGCGAAATGCAAAATCCGCATCCTACGCACTATGCATACGGAGAAGTCAAGCCATAGAGTCTTACAATTACTACTAAGAAGCATTTCAAATTAAATGAAGCACATGAAAAGCTCACTTCAGGAAGACACTACGATACAAGAACCCAGAATCTCGCAACCTCATCCTCAGTCTTGAAACTTCGATTCAAGTTTCTCCAACCAAAATGATGAAAAATCTACACATTATTCGCAAAGCATGCACAAGTTGAAGCAAGTCTTGTCGAGGCGTACCGGAGTCAACTTGAGCTGCCATGCATACAGTCTTACAAATTACTACCCAGAAGCCGTTCAAAATATACGAAGCGCAGAGAAAATCACAGAGCTCTCTACACGAAGACTGCAATACACAAGATTCAAGAACACCGACATCTCAGCCTTAATCTTGAAATTTCAATTCAGAGAAGCTCAATGCTCGGGGAAAATCTACACCATATGCGCAAGGCATTCACAAGAGGAAACAAATCTTCTCGAGGCAAACCGTACGTATCGACTGGAGAAGCCATGTCCATACAGTCCTTCCAATCACTACTCAGAAGTCGTTCAAAATTATACAACCCGCAGTGAGAGAAGGCCACGAAGCTCTCAGTACAAAGACTGCACACAACACAAGATTCGAGAATCCCTCAATCTCATCCAATTTTTTGAAATTTCGATTCAAATGTTCTCAAACCAAGAACGTCGTCAATCAAAAGTAGAAAGCCCTATTCCACACGTACAATTCATTCGCAAGAAGAGACAAGTCTTAAATTTATGGAGGCATACCGTAGTCAACATGAGCGCGCAATCCGAAAGACTCTGCTTCTCCGCGACAATGAAACCCGTCCAATCCCGTCCAAAATCTCTTAATCAAATCCGCCTACCATACCAGCCGGTCGCGCGCATAGAGGCATCGATCGACGAGCGCTCTTAAAGCTGGTCAAGTCATCCAAAATGTGATTCCGATGGTTGCTCCGCCTGCGGGTACACTCATCAGAGAGGTCAATCAATCAGGAATCTGCAGCGGCCTTCAGAACGACATCACCTCGCAAACAAACGGACAGCCCAGGCACTACTGAACCATAAGTGCAGAACCAGAGAGAATACAAAGCCTTTCATTAAAGGAGACGACAAAGACGTCGATGAATGTGAGTGATCATCCAAAAGTCGTGCAGTCTCTACAGTACTTACTCTCTAGTGAATTGGTGGATTGGATGAATGATCATCACTACTGATCAGTCCGCCCGCTGTCAGACACGGACGATGGGTGCATTCGTGCTTTCCTGCCAGTGAGGGTGATCATTTCATTCATCTGACAAGGAATGGTCACGGATGATAATAGCGGACTTTTAATTGTCCAGTATGGTAGAACCACCCATAACCGACCGAATAAGCAACTGTGGGCATGATGTGGAGTACATATTTTCCCAGGTGCAGGGATAGAAATGAGGGGATTTGCCAAAATTTCGTAATTTTATTGCTTGAACTGAAATTACTATAAACTTTGGAGAGCAAAAGTTGGGCTGGAACCATGACCAATGTGTGGACTATTCCAAAACCGTTCATTAAGAGACTACTTCTGAGCACGCCAAACCAAGCAAATGTGTCATGAAAAGAATGGAGGAATTGATGGTTGGAAATCAGGAACTACATGTTTGGGAATTAGTCCAGCCTCTCTTGAATTTCAGCCCCCTTATTTGATTGCTGATGGGGTTGCGGTTGGTAATGGGTGGTTCTACTCTAGTTAGGTTTAAATGTTTGGTTAGAGGGGTTTGGAGGCTAAGTGATAATTTCATGTTGACTAATAAAATTGGTAGGTCATGAATGTCATTTGTGCATGCTGATTTAGGGAAGGTACAATGATGCAACCAGGTTTGGAACCCATGATTTAGTCATGGAATTAACATGGATTAGTGTGTGTTTAATCAACATTTTACTACCTATTCATACAGGAACATGGCCTCTGCGATTGACAGGAACAAGTGAGGGAAGGACTGACTTCCACTCACATGGTGATGGCTTACCAAGAAACTCCTAAACCCTAAAAGCCACGTATGTACGTATGTACTCAGCCATATATTTCGACTGTACTCATAAATCAATCAGGCTATGATCAATTGGATTGAAAGCCTTGGAGCTTTTTGGTTTCTAACTTATTGCTATTGTCAAGGGAGGGCTCTGACTGCTTTCAAGTTTCCCCGTCAAACCAAACGATTGGCATGGATTTGATATTGGACATTGAAGTGGAGACACCCACTTTTGTTTGGTTCAGTTTGGCTGTACCACTGAACCCTAAACCCTAAGCGTACTTACTTACTTACAGCCCCAAATTAGGCAGGTCTCTCTCATGAAGTCAGACATTCCCCAGTCTGCAGATCCACTTTTTAAAATGGAAACAATCATCCAAGAAAAATGAAATTAACAGTAGATGCTGTGCATCAGTATCAATGTGATGACAAAAAAAAAATTATTTTAAGGTAGGTACACCCAAAACCGCCACTTTTTTTGCTATTGAGCCTATTTTCTATTATTAGATTGATCAAGTTTTCATATGTTCTTGTTGGCAAGTGAAAGGAGGTCCAAACGCACTAGAGAACGTGGCATTTGGATACTGTATGCAAAAGCTATTATGGAACAAAGTTTGGTTCGGAAAGCATTTCTTCCACATAGGTACAGAACTGATTTTGGAGATGTACATGTAGTATAGATGGCGGTTTAAGGTTAGTGGCACATTTGGGTGTCCCTACCTTATGGGCATTCAGTTGATCACCTTCGGATTAATTTCACAAGAGTTCCAAATTGATTGCAAACTTGAAAGTATTATGTAATGGTTCTTGGTCATTTTTTGGAAGAAAACTCCGGGTTTTAACCTCTAAAGTCTCGTTGTCCCTATGAGGGACAAAATGGATTTTGGGCAAGCTCCTATGATCTCAATTTTTACTGAAACTTTTTTGAAACTTTTTCATAAGATAGAAAAACTTGTGAGCTTTCTAGGAATACAATTTTTATTTCAATTGGTGTTCGGGAGCAAAAGTTATGCTACGATAACCTCAAAATGGGGGAGACCGGGTAGCAAAAAATATCCACAAAAAATTGAAATAAAAATTTTAATATTTATTTTCTTGTAGATTTTTTTTTATAAATGGAAAGCTTTGATTTATTCCATTTGGATTAGAGATGTGAAAGTTATGGAGCTTCTTGTTTTGCGGGCAATCATAGAAACTTCTTGAAAGAAATTCATTTCTTTCACTTTGAATGCTAATATCTTTCAATCTGTACGGTCAAAAATCACAAAAAAAATTATCACATCATCTAAGACAAGTGTAGAACAAGATCCTACGGTCAGATTTTTAAAAATATTTTCAGAAATTTATTTTGTAGGTGAACGTAATAGAAGTGGTAGTTTAAAGTGGTTTTGACACAAAATTGACCTTGGGACTTTAGGGGTTAAATAAAATATTATGTAATGTTGATTCTACTACAGTATAAATTATACTTTTGAGGATGAGTTTTGGCTTTGAAGATTGTGTCATTGTCTTTTTATGTATTTGAGTTGTGTAGGAGCAACATTAACTTACATGAAACATTGAGTTACATGCCTTGTCTTTTCTTCCCAAACAATTTTTGAAGACTTTGTTCATTTTGACCAAAATCTCACATCATTCATTGTATAAATCAAACGGGTACATTGTTAGAGGTGGATTCCATGTGGAGTCAAGGTTGATAAAGCCCACTAATGAACGGTAAAATGGAAGTCTATTTTCTTGGGAGTTTGTATTTGACTATTGATTGGTGGGCTTCACTATCCCCAACGCCACATGGAAGTCGCCAACTCCACATGGAAGTTGGCCTTTACATGCTAATTATATCCTTATAAACTATTTTGTATATTGAAGCATTGGCATGTTTCTCAAGGATCAACATATTCAAATTTTCAATATTCATCATAGATGTAGCTTTTGCCAATGCAAGGCATCCTTCCCAATAGTGCAAAGCCAACAAAATGTTGTTCATATCCAAGTACATTAAATTAAAGAAAAAATAGAAAATCAATCTTAAAATTGGTTTGCATTGAGAATCTTATCATTGAAGACCCAAAACAAAAATTTATGAAAAAAAGTGGCAAGAATAATGGAACCAAAAAAGGAGAAGAACTTCACTTTTTTTTTGGAACTATAGTGAATCAAGAGTCCATTTGTTGAAGACCCTACATAATAGTTCACATAACAATGGGACAAACGCCATAATATTGTCTAGCAAGACTAAATTTTTTTTCATGGTACAATATAAGAGACAAAATCAAAGGTTTGTTGTTGTTAGGTGCTAAAACTTCAAAAAACTAGTCTAAAACAAAGAAGAAATTAGCAAAGGGAAATACCCACTACAAAAAAATGGGTATTTTATGGGGAACATTGAGTCATATTGCCAACCACCACTTCTTTTGGCTCTTCTTCTTTGCTTTGTGTTGTCTCTTACTTTTTAATTCTTATTGTTTCTTGTTGTTGCTTCTTAGTTGTTGCCTTTTGTTGCTCTTTAGTTCAAGCTTTAATTCTTGTTTCTTGTTGTCCTTCAGTTCATGCTTCTTGTTTCTTGTTGTTGCATCTTAACTCTCATTTTTTGTTGTTTCTTGTTGTCTCTTATTTGTTTCTCCTTATTGTTTTTTGTTGCATCTTAACTCTTGCTTGTTGTTATCTCTCAACCCCTAAATGTATTGAACTCAAAAACATTCTGAAATTGCCATTTTTAGGACAAGTACTAAATTTTAGAAAAAAAAAATTAAGACATATGTAACCATAGGATCTTGAAGTACACTTATTTGAGAAGATGTGGAAAAAATTTCAGAAATTTCCACCACATAGATTGCAAGATATTAGCATTTGAATTTACAAAAATCCTTTTTTTGTCCTTGCAAAAAGCTGGGTAGCTGCACTTCACAAGGTCACATTTATATGAAAAAATGTCCCAAATGATGGTTACTCTTTGAATTCATTCTTCAAGGCAAGTTGGCTACATGCTTAAAAAATTTGAGATTATTTGAAATTGTACAACATGTAGGAAAAAAATAGTAAGTAGAAAAAAATAGACAATCATTCAAAACACTAAATTATTAAGAATTTATTTATGGAATTGAAAAATGAGAATTCCAATGGTTGTAATGTTGTAATATACAATATATATCCTAGGAATTTATTCTTTTCAAAAAATATTGAAAATTGAATTCAATAAAGGACTCCAAAGTTTATTTTAGAGTCAAGAATAAGTGCCCGCAAACTAAATTTGCTCATAAATATCATCTCATAACTCAAAATGGAATGATTTAAAGCTTTACATGTATATATAACTTTAGAAAACCAATTCCAAATTTTTATATTTAAAAAAAATGATTTTTCAGAATTTTTTTGAGGTGCCCACCGAGCGTTGAAAATGACATATTATGCAATAACTTTTTAACCA
The DNA here is from genome assembly GCA_950106755.1 of Climacium dendroides. Lineage (NCBI taxonomy): Eukaryota > Viridiplantae > Streptophyta > Bryopsida > Hypnales > Climaciaceae > Climacium > Climacium dendroides. Next base: position 14,086,690 of record OX467092.1, read on the forward strand.
TGTAGTCAGAAGTTGTGAAAATTGTTGGGCCTTAAAGCTACTACTTGGGCACATGTTGTGTGAAAAATTCAAAGAAAAATAATGAAATCTCCATTTGTGGTGAGCTGCTCAAAATTGCTATAATGCCAAAAAAATGCAGTTGAGCATTTAGGGGTTAACATTTGTCACTTTTTTCTTCTTCTTCACTTCATCAAAATTGTTATTCTTCCTACCTTAAACTTGTGCTACATATTTTGTATTATTGTAAGTTTTTGAAAGTTGAGCTTTGTTTTTCATTCACTAAAAATTAACCTCCTATTTTTTTAATTGTATATGTAGGCACAAAAAATTGGAACAAAGTCATTGGAGGCTATTTGCAACCCAATAGAGCCATTTTCACATTATTGTAAGGAAAACAGGCCCTATTGGCTTGTGTGAATGATTCATTATGATATGTATGTTTTCTATTGGTGATTAATAAATGTCAAAGAAGAGAGTTACATTTTTTCTTGCATCCTCCATTTCTAATATGATTGTCTATTATATATCTCTAAAATCATATGTATTTGTTTTTAACTACATAAAGTCTTTTATTCAACTATTTAATTATCTTGATGTATGATTGCAATGTGTCACATCTATTTAAAATGCATTAAAAATGTGATAGTAGTTTGTAATTATTTTGGATCTTAGTCACCCTAATTACAAACCGCACACATGTGAATTTCAATCATCCAAAATATCATTTGCTTGAGTTGTATTCTATAATATATATTGACCAAGATATTATTAGCTATAGTCACATAATGCTCATAGCTATGCATGCCAAAATATAACTTTATGCTTCCTAAAATATGACTGCAATCAATTATTAAATTACCAATGACATCCATGTAAACTACCACGTTAACCATAAATATGATTTACAAGAGTCATATTTCACATCAATAAAAAATATGACTTAGGAAAGTCATTTTCCACATTAGCTGAAAATATGATTTGCAAAAGTCATATTCCACATCAACCAAAATTACGATTGTACAAAGTCATATACCATGTTAACCAAAATATTATGACTCACTATAGTTATATGCTACATCAACCAAAAAATTACTCATTGTAGTTATATTCCATGTTAGCAACAAATATAACTATACAGAGTCATATGCCACGTAGGATTTTTTTCTTTATTCGAATAGCTAAAAAAAAAGTCAAGCCCCCAAGGATAGTCAACGTATATAGCATGTTGGCAAAAATATAACTAATTATGACTAATTCTACTCCCAACCTATATGATTGCCAATATGACTCATGTCCAAAGAATCTCATTGATGATGACTAGACCCAATCATGTCATAAATCATATACAGTGATTTCTACTTGAGTCATATTTTTTATTTTATGACTCATTGGAGGCATAAAATATGGTTTTGTTGTAGTGACCATAGGTAAGTTGTTTTGATATATGAACCATCTTGAATTATATTTTTTTAACACTTCATTTTTCTAACAAGGCTATATTACAAGAGGCTTTGTCTTTGTTCTACTAACTCCTTTCTTGAGTAAGGTCATATTTAAATTGTTGTATATATAGCTTTTCTTAGTACAAAGCTTCCTTTGCTTTAGTCCAAAGCAAATATTATTAGCACCAAGGGACTAAGCTCTCATAATTATATTTTAGCAGGAAATATATTTATATTCTATAGTTTCATTGGTGTATGTGACCAAAAGCATCTGCATCTTATTGCATTGGTTAGGATTGGTACAATTTTTTGTAGGGCGGGAAGGTTACACATGCCCACCCATACCCCCAAACATTTGGAAAACTTATGGGTCCTTCAAAAAGTTATTGGGGTACAAACTTTTGCCTTTAGAGTGTAGATTCTTCATTATGTTGGTTCAAGCTTTGTTTCAAGGCATAGAATGACGTAGTTTGTAGAAAGAAGTCTATTGAATATGAATGCAATTGAACAACATGGCCAAAATATTATGCTAAAATGGCTACAATATTGAAACCTTAGGATGGCCATATTCTTCAATGTTTTTCACCAATCAGTTAGAAGACTCTATTCATGCCACTAAGTCACTTTTTATTGTTGCTTGTTGACACTAAAAGTATCACTTCCATACCCCTAATAATGTTACAATAAGTGGCAATTGTGACTATATGATGTCTTGATGTGAGCTGTCTATTAGTTAAATTAGGCATCTTAATTGCTATTGAGGTTGAATTCAAACTATGAGAGGATTAGGTTTATTAGGTGGTTAACTTCATTGTAGGTTTAGTTTTTTTGGGATGTTAGCCTCGTTGAGAGGTTAGGTTTTTGGGATGGCTAGTTTTGGGGGGGGGGGTAGGATTTGTGGGATTTAGTACCATATTGCTTGCAATCTTGTAGCTTGCCATTGGGTATTTAAAGGCTTGGCTCCCATATTTGGAACTCTCTCTATTTCTTTTATACTCTAGGGTTACCAGTATTTAATTGGAGTTTTGTTTTTTTTGGACATCTTTTCTTTTGTTGTATTGATAGTTCATAGTTGAGTTGCATTCTTTTTGTGGGAGATGGTTTTCTTTTCTCTAGATTCTTGAGAGGGTTGTTCTTTTTACTTAAGAAGGAGCAATAGGCAAACTTGAAAGGGTTTCAAGTGCTATTGCAACTGATACTTAGGTCAGAGGGTTGAGGTTGAGGGTTGATTTGTGGGAAAGGTTGTTGGAAACTACTTTCTTTTTGGGCCCATGGTTGGATTAGATGTAAGACTAGGGTTTTTGCAAGCCTCTTTTCTTCTTTTTCTTTTCACAAACACTTTCTACAAATAGTACCCCATGCTTTTTTGAATAGACAACAAATCCTACGACAACGATGTGTTATGTATTACAATCTTTGTTTACACGACAGCTTGAATAGTTGCTAGGATATCATATTTTGGAGCAAATGTGGGATTCTTTTTTTCTAATATTTATAAAAACAAAAATCACTATAGTTGTGACTTTCAAGACAAGTACAACAATTACAATGTTCATTAGGAAAAAAATATTGTGTAAGGTTCATTTAAAACTTAGTTTTCTTAGTTTTTATTGGCCCAACTACAAGACACTCCAAAGGTTGTTGAATATTAAAAGCATATAGAGTTTAAGATAGCTGCTTTGAAGACAACATTCTTAGCATTGGAATTGGCATTATGATTATGTTATAGTCAAGTTTAGTATTGTTGGTTTTGTTCTATGAATTTTTAATTCCTTATTTTTAATGAATAAATGGACAAACCATTGCATTCCAAAAAATTAGAATACAAAACAACCAAGCTAAAGGCTAGACATTGAAGAGAAATGAGCACAAAGAAGAGAAAATGAAAAATAGATAACTAAAAGAACATGGAGAAGGATCCATCAAATTCTAAATAACTTGGTGTTTTGTAGGAATTGTTAGGTGTAGACTTTATATCAATGACCATGCTATTTGGTTTGGATGTTGGCTTGGATGCTTAGCTCCGGCTTGCTCTCAAGTTTTGATGTTTGGTTGTAGAGCACATTGCAACTAAAGTTGCGTGCTTTGGTTGACTGCTTATTAGTTTTTGAAAAATTAAAATATTTCAATCGAGGACTTGTTCATTTGGTTCTGTATATTTTTTCCCCATATCAATGGTAATTGTCTATGTGTTTTAAGGGAAAAAATTCAAATAACTTGAACTCTACTCCCATGCGCTAGAATAGGGGATTGAAGTCATATATGGTGTAAGTTAACCCATATTTTGCAAGCCTGATGGGAATGATGAGGAACTACTAATTTCATCTTTAACTATGCCAAGTGACTACAATCAAGCAAAGCATCTACGATTGCACATTGAGTAAAATCTCGGGGCCACTACATCACAAAGTTTAAACCCTACAATTTGTCAACAGTTATCATGTGGTTATCGTTGTTTCATGGGTTTGCACTTTAATTACAATTTATTGCATCATTCTGATGCATTACTTCGCATCGTTACGATGCAGTTGCAAATAATGCATTGTAACGATGCAATAATGATGCAAAATAATGCATTTTAATGATACAACAAATTGTAATTAACGTGCGAACCCATGAAATAATGATAACCACATAATAACTATTAACAAACCGTAGGGTTAAAGTTTGTGATGTGGTGCTTAATTTCAATTTTCAACCTAATATCAAATTCTTCAAGTTGCAAAGATGTAAATATTTTCTCAAAAAGTTTCAAAGTTGCACCTTTTTTAATGGAAAGTATTGGAAAAAAACTAATTGTACAATTTTGAACATTTCAATCTTGGAGATGCTTACAAGGTAGGTTTTGAAAATCAATGTAAAAGAAGTCATATAAGTTTAATACAAGATCCTACAATTAAAAATTGAAAATTTGTCAAATCCACATTATTTTCAAATTTTATTAATTTGTGTCAATATTGATTTAAAACACTCAAAATGTTTTACTGATTGAATTCATTTTTTAAATTTAAACTTAAAAGTAAATAGCTTTCAATTACAAATGTTTGGCAAAGTTTATGAATGACAATTTCAATTTTATGTATTTTTGACCAAAATAGATTTTAAAAATAAAAAATAAAAAAAGATGGTAATGATCTACCAAAGTCCCTAGTAATGGTAATACTTGTAGTAGTCTCAATACAATGATTAAAATAGTGTGAAATGACACAAAATAGTATGAATCATTCAAATTTGAAAAATTTGAATAAAACAAAAACAAAATCTAATATAAAAGTAAGAGAAAATCAAATTTGGTTTGTCACCTCTAAAGGTTGTTGACTATGATTTCACCAAAAACACTCCAAAACTGTTATTTCTAGTACAAGTACAAAATTTTAGAAGAAAAAAATTCCATTTTTGGATACATGTTACCATAAAATCTTATAGTATGCTGGTTTGAGAAGATGTGGCAAAAATTTCAGAAATTTCCATCATGTAGGTTGTAAGATATTAGTGTTTGAAGTGACAAAAAGCCGCATGCAATGCCCCGCATCGCATCGTTGTAAATTAAGTACTTTCCCAATTCACTACTGAAATTTACAGCAATGGCCCGTGGTTGCTTTTATGCATTCTATTGATTGCAATCTAGTGAGGTGAATTGTGAATGTGTCTCTTAATTTCCTAAGGTTGGGCGTGTATGGAACTATGGAGTTGTAGGTGATGATGGTTGTTGTGCATGCTCTGACTCCTTGTCGAGGATCATCACACTAGATGGGCTCCTTGTCGAGGATCCCCAATTCTAAACTAGGATCATCACAAGTGGCTTTGCGTGTTGAGACAGGGTTGTTCTCGCCCACCTCAGTGTTGATGCGGAGCTCTTTGGTGTACAATTCAAGTTCAATGCAAGTAACCATGACAAGTAATGGGGTTGAAAAGGACTACGGCTTGAGGGATGGAAGAGGGATTTTGAAGGTATTCTGTATTAGGGTTTAAGGTAGAGAAATGCAATATGGCTTGGTAGAACGTAGTTCAACTGGTTCAATTTTCGATATGTTCTTAGTTGGCAAATAAATGCAGATTCAGTGCACCAGTAAATGTGTTGTTTGGATACCGTAAGCAAAAGTTACGAGGGGTCAAATTTCTACCAGTACACGTTTTGAAATCACTTCTTCCACCACAAAGACAAATGATCAACAGTTGATCAAGTGATAATTTTGGTTCACTAGTCTATTAAGTATTGTTACACTCCATACTACGTGGTTGGAGAGGTTTCGTGGGGGCAGAGTTTGAGTGTGGTTTTTATTTCGTCTATTTTGTGTTCATCAAATATATGGATGATGATGTGGTCACATAATTATAAACTTTGCAATGCTTTACCTCAAGTGAGTTACATTTGTAACTAAGGTTCTAAACATATCTTTGATGTAAGGCAGTTGAGTGAGAGCCCAAAAGGCATATTTGTAATTGAATACTAGACAACAAAGAAGAGGCATAAATAAACATTGAGAAATTCAACTTGTTTTTAATTCATAGTGACATACTATATAGTCACTTGTTGTCATACAATAGTTTTGATCGGTTGCCTCTCTCTGTAGTTCTATTAAAGTAGGTGTTCTTGGACGATTTCAACCATAGGGAGGGGCTCTTGCCACGTAGTAGACATTGTTGTTGACAATCTAGTTGCCCACCATGTAAGTAACGGGTACAAAAGTGATTACTAGGGGAGCAAGGACACTATCGAGGATGTGGCAACAACGATCACCTTGTCTTAGGGTAGGATATCGCAACACCTTTGCATGTCGGATGCCTTGCAACAACTTGGTGGCTTACTATTGGGGATGTGGCAACAAGAATCATCTTGGTTCTTGTTTCCAGGTAAGTTATTACAGCACCTTTGCGTGTTAGGTGCTTCGCAGCAACTTAGTGGTTGGGCTTGAATGATGGACCACAAAACTACTATCACCAACACAAGTGTAAAAAAATGAACAATTGTCATTGTCATTTCCAGATTCTAAATTTATGCTTTGTAAATGAGTTTGTTTGTGTGCTTTAAGTGTTATAAGTTGTTTTTATAGTCTTGAAAATTTAGAAATGCATGCATGACTTACCTATCTTTGAGGGGTAGGTGAATCATGTTCACATGAATTATGATTATTTTTTTTATTGTGATGAGTTAATAGTTGGGATTAATGAATTTTCAATATGACTCACCTACCCTTTTGGGGTAGGTGATTCATGTTCACATGAATTATGATTATTTCTATTTTCACGTTCAACTAAGGGGCAGTTCACACTAGGCGGTGTCGTGTTGAGAGCGGTTTGCCTTGGGAAATCACGAAGATTCTGGCTGCAACTAGAAATGGCTAAGGAATAATAATATGATAGAAGAATAAAGGCAAGTGGACTTGTCACTTGCAAACCCAGTCTTCTAACTAGAATGATGAAGGTGAATGAACTTGTCACCCACAAATTCACCAGTCAAATACAAAATGATATTGTATAACAACAAAATTTGTTGTCTCTCATGAATCTCTAATCTTGGTCTTCAAATCTCGTATACGGTCGTCGAATCATCAATCTTCAATCTTCAATCTTCAATCTTCAAACTCCTCCCCGTTGGCCTATCCTGTGGTGGCTCTATAAGGGTAAGGGTAAGGGTAAGGTGATAAGATCCCACGGCCTCGGACGGGTAAAACGGGACAGCCAACACGAGTGACCGTCCGGATGATGGGACCCTAAACTTTCAAACCCACGGTGACCAGGAAGCGCCTTTCACCAATGGGAACAACATAAAAGAGCAACCAAGTGGGTGATTAAATCCCAAATAGTCTCCACAAACACAAAATGGAGCGCTTACTGGATAACCACGGCTCGCAACAGTTTTACAATGCTGAAATTGAAAATTGCAACTAGCCTCCAAAACCGGCTGGGAATAACCATAGAAAGACAACGAGCCCCAAATCCGGCTAGGAATAACAAGCCACAAGCCACAAGCCACAACACACGAGTCTTCAATCTTTGTGTCTTCAAATTTCAACTTCAAATCATCACTCAAAGCTCCACCTCAACTTCAACTTCAAATTTTCACTCAAACTCCAACTTCAAATCTCTACCCCAACTCCATCTTCAAAGCTAAACTTTGAATGATCACCACCGTTGCTTCACAACTTCAAATGGGTTGCATGATAACTCTCTGGAAAGCTAACACAATTCTCTCCATTTCCTCCAAATCTCAACTCATTCCAATACTCTGACCCAAAACTATGGTCATCCAAAGTTTCGGCCTCTACAAGTGAGGGCAACAGACCCTCCTTCACTCCTACACTCACAACTTACTCATAAATGCTCCAATTACTTCGAATGATAGCTTCTTAGAAAGCTAACAAAACTTTACACATCCTCTCCAAAACTCAAATCAAATTAACACTCTGTCCACCTTTCATGGCCACTCAAAGTTTCGGCCTCTAGAAATGATAGGCAGCAGACACTCCTTCACTTCTACACTCGTAACTCACTCATACAAGCTCCAAATAGAATGAGTGAGATCTTCCTAGAAAGCTAACTTAATTTCCTACACTTCCTCCAAATATCAATGCAAACCAAGAACCTGTCCGTCTTTTATGGTCGGTCGAAGTCTCTGCCTCTTAATTTCGAAGGCAACAAACCTCCCTCCACTCAAACTAGCACAACTTTTGATTCACAACTCCAAATCAAGCAAGTGAGATCAATTTAGAAAGAAGACACCATGATACATAACTCCACCAATTTTCATTTCAAAATTCCAAAAACCCACAACACAATGCCCCTCCAAACATTCGGGTCTTTCCCTAAACTCACAATGGGAGAGAAGATGATTCCTATCCAACTTTTCCTCTACCTTATCTACTCTCAACCACACAAACAAGTGGGGTCCGCCTCTAACTCACTCTTAAAACTTCTCTAACAATAATTGAGCACTTATTTGGCCCCACTACTATCTCCTTATCTTTATCTTTGAAGGAAATTTACTTCAAGTTCACCTAGAAGGCAAACCATTTGAATATTTCCTTACAACTACTTCACAAACACAAAATTATTATAGAAATTCACCCCAAATATGGAATGAAGAACTAAAACTCAACGTACACCTATTAGAGGTAAAAAAACTAGAATTCCAATTTCATTTTGGGACTCAGAAAAAACCCTCCAATTCGACATACTGAATCTATAACAAATAATGAAGAAAACTACTTCAAGTTTGATGGAATTCTAAGATGGCAACCTAATCTTATATAGATGACTCAGGCCATCGTAAGAAGGCGTCACCTTGAAGCCACTAAAGATGATGTCATTATTCTCCTCATATTTGTGAAAACCAAATCAATAGAAATAAAACATTACCACACTTTTTTACACTATGTACGCATTTACAGTGCGACAGCGGCACAGTCGAGAGTCCGTCGGTTTCCATCAATCAGATTCTAAAAAACCAGGAATTCGGACTCTCGGCCCTTCACACTAGGGTAGCACAGTCCAAAGTCCATTGCCCTTGTGGCACCCTCCATGGCAACAAAGGCCTACATGGCAGAGACATTGCGACGGACTCTCGACCATAGTTTGAGTCAGCCAAAAATAATGACCCAAACTATGGTCGAGAGTCCGTCAAATTTTTCTCTGATAAGTCCGTCAAATTTTTTTCAAAAAAATGTTAGAAATGACAAGATTGTAGCCGCTAGATTAGACTAGATTTGTAGTAGCAGACTATTTGCTATTTGTTATTTGCTATTTGTTATTTGCTATTTGTTATTTGCTATTTGTTATTTGCTATTTGTTATTTGCTATTTGTTATTTGTTATTTGTTATTTGTTATTTGTTATTTGCTATTTGTTATTTGCTATTTGTTATTTGTTATTTGCTATTTGTTATTTGCTATTTGTTATTTGCTATTTGTTATTTGCTATTTGTTATTTGCTATTTGTTATTTGCTATTTGTTGGCAGAGAGGGGAGGGGATTGAGAGAGGGTTGATGGAAGAGGGGAGAGACTGGAAGGGAGTTTGAGAGGGGAGGAGCCATCACTTGTCCATTGTAGGCCAACAAACTATCACTCGAGTGCACTCAAGTATGGTACATTTTTTATTTTGTTTTTTGAATTTTGCAATGAATTCATTGTCGTAGGTTTTATAATTTTGGAATTAAATACTTGTGAAGGTTTCAATAATGTTTTTATTTGCAGTTATGTCTTCTTTACCTATCTCAAGTGTCCTGAGACAAAGGAGAGATGTACAACAACCAAATATAAATTGTTGGTTCCATGCATCTTCTTCTTCTCAGAGTACCGGAGGAAGTATTCTTCGTGAGCAGTCTACTTCTTCATATATTGCTCCTAATTTGGTACCTTCATTTCCAGAGGCTTCTTTACAAATGGATGAAGATACTATTGAGGAGGATCCTCAGGAAGAGGAGGATAATGTTTTTGAAGACACTGAAGAAGATGATCAAAATCCTCCTTGTTCACGGCAAAGATTTAAACCAAGAAGATTTAGAACAAGTTGGCGAAGTGGGCAGCGTTGGCTTATGCATATTCAACTTCATGGTGGAACTCGAGATGGAGTTATGAAGTGTGCTGCATGTATACATTGTGCAATTCCAACACCATGGGGTACTGGTGAAGGATGCAGATTACTTCAACTTTCATCAGTCAAGGTTAGAGTTCATTGAAACATAATTTAAGCCTTAAACACATTTCTTTGCTTGTTGTTCATCCTTATTTTTTTATTTTAGTTTAATGTACTCTTAATTTTTTTAATTGATTCATGTACATTGCCATTTTCGAAAATGTCATATGCTTTAAAAATCTATCATGTATATTATGTTATTTTCTTGAAGTACTTCCAAACTTTCATATTAATTCAAAAATAACATTCATTTGCTTGTTGTTCATACTTATTTTTCAATTGAATCAGCACTATTGAATTCAATGCCATGAATTGGAAGTTCTTCTTCGTTAAATTGTTTTTGTCCTTTTTTTGAGAAAATAAAAAATACAGTGTCCTTCAACTTAATGTCATTCTCTTATTTTTATATAATGTCATCACTAGGTGCACAAGAAGAGTGGAATTCATATTGTAGCTTTACGAAGGTGGAAAGGGGCAAGAAATACACCTGAAGCTGCAGCTATGGCTCGACATGTTGCACATGCTTTAGACACTGAGACTGCAAGGATTGTCACTTGTATGAAACTTCTTTATTTTATAGTTCAAAAAGATCGACCGATTTCTCAGTACGAGGATACATGTTGGATGCATATGTACTTGCAAACTCCAAACATGCCTGCTAATGATGACTATGGTTTGTATACTAGTAGGGAGGCAGCCTATGATTTCTTGTGGGCTATTTCTTCTCATTTGAAGGAAACAAACTTATAAGAAGTTAATTTGTCCCTCGTCTTTTCTCTTTTGATTGATGAGTCTACAGATCACACTCTTGAACAACATTTGATAGTGTACGTTTGTAGTTTAGCTCGTGGAAGAATGGGTGAACCCCGCATGCACTTTGTGGAATTATTAGGAGTTTCTCGCGGCACAGCTGAAGTTATGTATATAACTTTGATGGACCTTTTGACTGCTCGAGAATGGACAGTGGAGAAGATTGTGGCTTTAGCCACAGATGGAGCAGCATCTATAATAGGTTGCAGAACAGGATTAGCAGCTAGGCTTCGTGAAAAGGTTCCTGCACTCATCAACGTATATTGCATTGCTCATAGGTAAGTATTTAAAAAAAATTCAAGCTCATTTATTTTGTATGTTTAAGGTTTTTTGTAAAGTTTTTAATTGTTAATTATCATAATTTTATGTAGGGAGGCCTTGGCTGCAGGAGATACAGCAAAAGCATCGTTGGAGTTCTTAGTGTTTGATGATTTTGCCAACAAAATATATACTTGGGTAGATCGATCAAGCATTCGGAAGAAGGAGCTTGATGCATTGATGGAGGAATTTGCATCAGATCCTTTGGTTGTACTCCAAATTCATGGTGTGAGGTGGTTATCTCGTGGACTAGTCATGCAACGTATATTGGATTGTTGCCTGCATTGTTGGAGACATTTCGAATTGAAGAGCCTGATTAGTATCATAAAATGACCTCTTTTCAATTCCAATTCCTTCTTCATTTACTAGTAGATGTCTTGATGGAGTTGAATAAGCTGAACAAGATGTTTCAATATGATAAGGTGGACATTACACAAATTGGAGGACATTTGAATGTTTGCATTACAATATTAACCCGAAGGTTTCTTTCTCCAAAGGGACTTGCATTTGGAAGAGGTTCCAAATTCTTATGACCATTTCTTGAGGCTTCAAGCAATTCTCGTGAGATGGTTATAATCTTGCAGATGAAACAGAGAAGTCTGTCTTATACCCTTCATGAAGGGAGCATTTTTGATCGCCCAGGTACTCTTGAAGAATGTCAAGCTATCGGTGCTAAGTATGTGCAAAGAGTTGTGGACTCTTTAAATGAAAGGTTCCCAGACCTTCATGTCTTCAATGCTTGCAAGCTCTTCAGTCCTATTTTCTATCCAACCAATGAGGAGGAGAGAACTATACGTATAGAGGCATGGTTAGAGAGGCTTTGTGAGAAGTTCGGAATTTCTAATGCAGAGCGAGATCAATGTCGGGGCGAATGTTTGGAGATAATACCCAATAAATCTTTATGGGAAGCATGGGATTTTGCATGTACAACTCCTAAATGATTTACAAATTGGCCAGGATTGTACATGCTTTGGAGAAAAGTGATGGTAATACCATCTAGCACAGCAGTGTGAGAGGGGATTTTTCAAGCAAAATTTGATCAAAAACCACTTGCGTTCTAAATTGCAATTGGAGACATTAGATGCATTAATGCGCATTTCTTGTGCTAATATTCCAATACAAGACATTGATTGGAATGCTGTCATGATTGTGTGGAGGAACATGAGAGATCGTAGGATCCGTCCTCTTCAGTGACATTTTGTACCACTTTCTACATAATGTCAATGATTTCAAGTTCTTGTTTTTTTACAACTAGTCCTTCCTCAATTTTGAACATCCAAAAGATTTAGAAGTTTTAGTTGTAATACTTCCTACATAATGTCAATGATTTTCATTTTTTTGACAAGTCGTCCTTCTCATTTTTGAACGTCCAAAAAACTTGCAAATTTCTGTACTGCACGTCCTATGACAACTTCAAATTATATTGCCTGTCCCCCAAATCAGCAGAGGCCCTGTCAAAAATCACCACTACTAGTCTCCACCATTATAATGGAGAGTCTTAGCATTCAATGAACCTACTTCCCTTATTCTATTTTCCTTCAATGATCAATGCCACCCTTTTATTCCATTTTTATCCTTCATATTCCTTGTTTGATGATAAGAGCATGTGCTGTGATTTTTTTTCCAAGGCCATTTTGGACTTCTTTCTCAAGTTTATTTTATCTTTACTTGAAAAAATTGACACACGGGTGACATTTGGACTTTCGGCTTGGCCTTTAGAGGCTTCACACTATGGCCGGCCGAAGGCTCCAATTCTTAAATTTTAAAGCCTATTTATTGCCCATTTCTTTGGACTCTTGTCAAAGTTTGGACTCTCACTTCTATGGCCTCTTGACTTGGATGGCCATAGTGTGAACCACCCCTAGTAGTCGTGACTATGTCTTACTCATGATATTCTTTGAGTTGTGAGTTATGGGAATTGATTTGTAGTTATATTGTATGATTTTAAGGGGATCATGTGTCGATCTTTTGTCTTGTTTGAAAAAATCATTGGGGTGTCGCTAATGATCGAAACCAAACTCTTTAATGTCAGTAGATAGGTGCAGAAGCCTCGCGCGATTGGCTGGAAGCATTTACGATGGGATTGAGTCTTTGCTCCTCCTACTCCACATCGATCGTGCCCCAGAAGTTCATAAGTATGTTCATAAGAGCAATCATATTGTTTCGGAAATCTCTTTGTGACTTACTCTTTTATCATTGCTTTTATATACATACATCGAGATTGCAAGCATCCAAAGAGCGACTTGGCTTTTATCTTGAGGTAATTTGGTTGATAGCACAGTGCTCAGTAACGAAAGCTTTGATCAAACCAAAGTTGATACAATATATATAAACTGAAGGTACATCGTCGATTCCTTATGCTAAATCAGGCATGTACGACAAAAGTATTGAGAGACTGAGATGACAAGGTAGTGTATCATTTAGTTTTCCCGAGTGGGTTTAGAGAATGGTAAATTATTGTAATTGCAAGAGCTACTTGCTCTTATAAAAGTAGCTTGAAATTGCCGATGTTGGAGAGAGATCATGAAATTAATTTCTAAATTAATTAGTACTTGTGTCAAGTAGAGTGCCATCTATATCCACGAGAAAAAATGAAGTTGAGGCAATTGTCATTGTTTTCTTTTAAAGCATGTAGTCAATAGGCTCCATTGATTCCAACTTTAAAAATCTGTAGAAATTTTGGAGTTAATTGGTGGTTCTGTATAGAGTCATTGGAGGACAGTTCTTTAAAAATGGCGGTGAGCTGCTATGGCAAGGAGTGAGATGGGTGAAGTACTTAGAAATGATTGGGCAAGTGGCCTTTGGAGGTGGCAGCTTCTGTCATTGAGGATTACGATTTGCCGTGCGTTTTTGCAGATTTTAATAACAAAGTGCTGCAAAACCGTCTTTATGGATTTTTTTAATGTAAAATATTGGTAATTTGCAATCATTCATCTAGTTATGATTAAAAAATTTAAGATTCAAATTTATATAGAACCTGGATAATTGCAATCATAGATACCATATGGATAGAATTTAAAATTAGGAATGTTCAACTTTTATTTATACATCAAGTTAAATATTAAATAATATTTTTTTAATTATATAATTTTTTTTTTAAAACTCATTATCTTATGAAGTTTGGAATGATTGGCCAAAATAACTTTACGTACAACATTGAATCATGTTTTGCATAATGTGCAACATTTCAACTTATGAAACTATCATCTCATTGCATTCAAGAAAAGTTGAACGCACTTCTATAGAACAAAATTTCAAATAAATCACTTCATTACTATTTCAACCAATCATAAAAATTTACAAAATCAAAGTGTTGAAATTATAATTTTAGTGAATTTTACAAGTTTTATTCTATAAATTCATTTGAAAAATATCTATGCATTTTATTTGAAATTCAATTTTATGGATGTCTTTTAATAAGGATGACATCTATATACTCTTTGGAGTTGAAGCTAAATTTTTTCTTAAAGAAACATTAGTTTATAATAGCCTTAGACACTTACGGATTAATGCTTACAATGGTTTTAGGAATGAATTCATTTAACTTTTGAACTAAATTCATATTGCATGCATGATCTTTTTTTCTTTAAATGTTTCACTTCCATTTTCTTTAAATTTTAAATAAAATTAAGCTTTCCGAAAAATTAGTTTACAATTTATTAATGTGACCAACCCTTATTTTGAGGATAGAGACATATGTCACATGTGAATTAACAAGCTTTGAACATTCTTTAACTTTTTAGAACATATTCAAATATTACTCACAAATGTATATTGGAGTTGCCATAAACACATATATAATAAAACTTTGAACATATATATTATTAAAGTAAACAATAAAACATTATATAAATGTTGCACATAATATATGCAAATACAATAACCACAATAAAATAGCAATTAAATTGCTATAATTTGAACCTTCATTAAATAAATAACACCAAACAACTCTAATTTGAATTAAACAAATTTTGCATTCACCTTTCTAATATATATTCAAATCCTTAAAAAACAATTTCATTACTTATTCAATCTCACTTTCCTAAGTGTTTGTTGTAATACTATGACTCTCTTTTACTATTGTATATTGGAACTTGTGGCACTCAATGATAATAACTCCATTGAAAAATATATTCAATCCCTCACAATTAGGACATTGACCTCTACAAAGCTTTGGCAATTTCACCCTTGTGCGCTTCTTTTGCACAAGTTGTCTTTAGCGTTGCAATTTGATTGTACCATTAGGTCCTAGAGATTGTACCACACATGCTTCTCCGCCACTTGAATTTTTGTAATATAATCTCCATTTTTTCCTTTGACTCCCATGCCCAAGTCTTGTGTTTGTAACACTCTCTTGTAGTGGGATGATACTTCCACCTTCCCTTAGAATAAATATTTGACTTATTCTCAATTCCAATCCCATAGATTCTTGAAAAATTGCCATAAACATTTCTCCAGTCTTCTTTAAGGTATTGCATTTTTTTTGTTGTCAAACTCACATATCTTTTCCTTGAAGTATTTTGGGATGCCTTCATGTTTGAGATATTTAGAAACATCTCTTTTATAAACTCGTTATCATCATTAGGTTTTAGAAAAGGTTTGACTTTTACATCTCTATTAAGATCTCTACTCATACCTACACTTAGACCTCTAAGTCAATCCTTACTTAACCCCCATTTGGTCCCTTATGTAAACTTTAATTTCGTCCCTCATTCGAACCTCTATTTGGACCTTCACTTAGACCTTCACTTAGACCTATATATACATCTTCACCAAAATCTTCTAAGTCATGGATAAATCCATAAGGTTTATTTATACCTAGCAGCAAATCAAACAAATGTTGATATTTATCATCAACAATTTATGTTACAACCAACATGTGTTTACATATTGGACTATAGTCATTATACTCGAACCATTCATGAGATAGATTAATTATATACCATTTGTTAAATACTGTTTGACTTCAAAACGCAAACTTCTTAACGCAAACTCCAAATAACATGAATCAATTACCTCCAAATCTGTTAATCAGTTCTCTTTATATCATTTGACCAATTTTTTGGCCTTCTGCAATTTCACTATTCTATCCTTGTCTCCTCTTCTAATAAAGTACTTTTATGATTCATTCAACCAATGAGCATTATTGTAATGTTCATCTAATGTCTTGTCTAATATTAATCCTCCAATTTGTCATTCAGTATCCGGATTACCTATTATTGTGAAAATCAACTCATCAAGTCTTCGATTGACTTTTCCATCTAAGAAGGTGTATTTTACATATTGTCACATGCATTCTACAAGGTTTGTTGTGTTTGCATGTTTATATTTAAATATCGTAAACCATTTAGGCCACATAGATTTTCAAGGATTGTTATACCAAGGCTACCCAATCTTGTTCAATATACTTTAATACACTTGTATTATTAGCATATTGGATTTTCAGCTTTTCATATGCTACATTAAAGTCTTCCTCAATAATTGCCTCTAATATAGGATACATTCTTTTATATACATTGTTGCGAAGAGCCTCAGATACTTTAAGCATCAAATGATCCACCTATGACTTTTTTGTATGAAACCAATACAAAAGCAATCTACACTTTGTATGAATTCCACCAATTATTTAATGTTCTCAACACCAAACATTTTCATCAATCGCCCTTATTATAGAAATCCTTGAAGTTTTATCTTTGTCAATTACTATTGCATTCAGTTGGATTGTATCCATATTTTGAAAACTGACTTTGATAGTAAGCTACAATGTTGTTCCCACTTGACCACTTTCATTATCATTACTACAAAGCATAATGAAAATAAACATATTCTAACCGCTCATATTGGAGCACATCTTAGCAAATAATGACATTCCCTATTAATTGATTTTAAGTGTGGAATCAATCACTTATGCCGAGTTTAAAGTTATAGTATTTGCATACTTGAATATCTCTTCAGTTTGCATTACTAATACAAATGGTTGTTTATTAAGATTTGCATTTAAAGGATCATATGATTAATAAAAAATTACCCTCTTCTTTTCAACCCATTTGGGAACCGTATGTTGTACTACTTTATAATCATCTTCACTATATCTTTCATGCATTTGAAGTTGATAGGAGAGGGCTAATGCTTTTTTTAAATCCAAAAAGAAACAAAATATTTTTTAATCACATAAAGGAGCATTTTGCGCAACATGTCTTTACACCTTTTCAAATATGCTAGTGTTAATTAGATGTTTTTTAAGCTTTGTAATATTTTAACATAATTATTTATTGCAATAGGTAAAAAATAATAATATGTTATTGATCTTAGTTTATGTCCATTATGTTCTTTATTCACATGAATCTCAACATCTTGGCCCTCTTCATTTGGATATATGACTTTCACATAAAATTTGCACCCCAGATATTTGGCAATTGAATATTGCTTCACTTTATTGTTCAAACCTTCATTGTCATTTGATTTACCTTAAAAATTTTATTCCCTGGTGACATACATATATGAAGACCTTGAATGCAAAAGGCTTTATTCAAGGGTATCTATGAATCAATTTCAAGTGCACCAAGTGTTGGACTTTAGTAAATTATTTAAAAAGTTCTCTATCAAAGGTATTGTATACTTTGCATTGTATTGTCGCAATTGAAGAACTATCTCTTCAAGCACTTGATGCCTATAGTGATAGCCTGAACATGAACTAATGACCTTTTCAATAAAAGATTTTGGGATGCTATTCAATTGTGTACCTATAATCCACCCTTCTTCTCTAATTTTTGCAAGAGCTTCTTTATATGCTTTGTCTTTCACCCCCATGGTGTACTTTTAATACAATTGAGGATCATTCATCAACATAAAGGATAGAAAGATGAAGATGTTTTTTATTTAATAAGCGCACTTCTCCATTTGCTCCAATTTGTATTCCAAATTGTCTTTTATATTTTTCCCATTTTTTCAAAATTCCCTTGTGCCATGCTTTCAATGAAGTTCCATCTTCACTAAAGAAATTAGGATCCAAGATGCTAACAGTGTTCGCCAAAGATACTATCCTTCCATTGCACTAATCAATTAAATAATTCCCCAACCCTTGCTTAAAGGAGTAATCTGTCGTATGCAAAAACAAAGAAAGATCCAAGTATTCTTCTTGAACTTCACCTACATACTCTCCACTATTAACTTCTTTGTCACTCTCTAAAGCGATGGTAAATTAAAGTCCATTTCATCATCCCAAAGAAAATCATCAAAGATGAAAACCTCAAAAATGTCTCCTACATCATCCATCACCCTACACTTTTGTTTTCAACCTATTTTTATTGCAATCATCCTCTTGGATTCTATACACAACTAGTTGTCATACCTGCACAACCAATATACAATAATATTATTATGAATAAAACAACTCCAAATTTTTAAAAGTATTCAAAAACACCACATCAAATAGTCCATCAAAATGATTCCATCATATTTAATTCATATACAAGTGATAGCAAAATCTTTATTCCAATTACCCCTTTGCCGCGGTGGTACCTTAAACCACATGTGCAATATTTTGCAAAGGAATGGTGGTCTCCGCCCCCCTTCCTTTGATCCTATGGTGATTTCAACAACATGCTTTAATTTTTACAAAGAGGTGGTGGAGACCACCTCGGGGGGTGCACTACAAAGGAAGTTCATGGGTGAGGAGCAACCTATATTATATCCTAAAAAAAAATTCTAAAAAAAAATATGAATAGATTTTCCTACTTTGAAAGTTTATGTTTTGAATTATTGATATTTTTATGTTAATAATAATTAATTACAAATTTTAGAAGAAAAAAGATACACTATAAAGCTAAAAATAACTTTTACATCCCTATATTATATAAGAAAAAAAAATTGAAAAATGAAAAAAAAATTCTATAAAATAGCTTTCTACTAAAAATTTATTTTGGCTGAATATTGATACAATAGTCATCTTCATGTGATCTCTATAAATATTTTAGTTGAAAAACATGCCATTTTAGTTCATTTTCCAATCCTTTCTAAACAATATATCACATATTATTTAGGATTGAAATTTTTGGAAATAAAAACCTATAGATATTATTAAACAAAGTTCAAAATTGTAGGTTGAAATTATAGTTTATTAAAAAGTAATTAGGAAAAGTAGAAATGGATAGTTAAGGTTTGGTCGCTCCTGATTCATGACCTTCCTTTGTAGTGCACCCCCCAGGGAAGACCACCATTTTCTTTGCTCTAGTGGTACTTTCAACAACATTCTCTAGTGGTAATTTTTGCAAGTGGTGGTGGCTCCATCTACCACATTGCCTCAGTGGTACTCGTATCCACTTCAAAATAATTAAATATGTGGTGAGGATTACCACCATTTTTGAAGAGGTGGTATTCATAGCCACTACTTCAAATAAAATGAACACCTCTACTTCAAACCCAATGGGAACCCCACCACATGTTCATTTTGTTGAAAACAATAGTAGTCACCACCACCGTCTTGGCCGGGTGGTGCTACCCACCATGTATCCAAATTTTAATTGTAGTGACGGTCACCACCATTTCTATGTTAATTTTCATTTTGCAGTGATGGCTGTCACCATCACCTTCCCCATGTTCAATTTTTGATAGTAGTGATGGTCACCACACACGCCCATGCTAATGTTTATTTTGTGGTGGTAGCCATCACCACCACTATCCCCATATTCAATTTTAGGTGGTGGTGATGGTCACCACCTCCCCATGCTAATTTTCATTTTGTGCCTTCATTACCACCTTCCCATTTCCAATTTTTTGGTTGTAGTCATGGTCACCACCACCTTTCCGTATCCAATTTTTGGTGTTGATAACAATCACTACCACCACCCCACGATAATTTTCATTTTGTAAAGGTGGTCATCACCACCACCACGTTCTTTGAGGGGAAGCACCACTACTTCCCTTATAGTACTCTTTGTAGGATTTGGTAGCCCCTGCAACCAACTGGTCGAAATGAGTGTATGAGAACCTATCATTATAATGACCATAATTATTTATTCCTACACATACCCTGCTAAGTTTGGCCTAACACTTTTGAAACTTGAGCTCGAGCCAACCAAGCAACTAAATAGCCAAACAATTTTCATCATGGATCCATATGAAGGGCCTAGATGGAGGAAGTCCTCCCTTACATTTGAGATTGCCTGGAGACAAGATGATATCCTCTAGATGTTTGAAAGGATTTATATTATACTCACATCCAAATTTTAGTTCAATAAGATTAAATCATTATTCATTTAAAAATTATTATTAGTGAAATAAAATTCTTACATTGAAGTTTTAATACTCCATTAGAATTGTTCATTAGATAATATATAAAAAACAAATAAAAAACATGGAATGATTCGGATATATTAGAAAATAGTGTGCAATAATATGCTATTTTAATTAGTTTGCTCATTAATATCTATCATAAGTGAATCATTGGATTAGCATATCACATGAAAAGAATTTTGAAAAAAGATGTTGGCAAATTCCTAAAATAAAAATTATAAGATTTGTTTCCATACAATTTTTTTGAAATCTAAGCATATATTTTTAGAATTATTTTCTATTCAAATTACCTTGGAATTATCCAAGTGATTCATATCAAATTCTTTATACTTCAAAATTCTTCATTTTAAAGTTTAAAAAGGTGCATGCCAAAGAAAAAATATTGAAGCCTTTTGGAAATATTGATTGGTGAATGAAATAAAAAGTGGTCTTTTATGGTGTATAGAAAAATATTGCTCATAAGAATCCTTTAGGACCACATTATTATATAGATTATGCCCCCCAAAATATGGTGTTTGTTAATTTTTGAAACTAATATATAATCTACACATTAAATGCAATTGGGGCCAATAAGCATCTAATATTCAAAATATCAAATATTTGGAGCATCTTCACTTGAACAAAATCATTGTACATTTATCGTTGTACTTTTGTTTGAAATGGCTTATAGATACATGCACATTCAATTATAGCTTTTAAAGTTAAAAAGCTTCATTAATAAGACAAAGCCTATTTTTTGAACTATTGTTGCATTTAGTACTCTTTCTCCCCCTCTCATCACATTGTTTACTTACTGTTGTTGTGATGAAAATGCTTTTATTATATAAATATCTTGTTTAATGAGGCATTTGGATTTGAATAAATAACTTTTCATGTAAAGGAATTAAAGGAAGAAAAAGGTGGGACATGGTGAAAACCACAATTTATTTCAATGCCAGTGATTTTTGGAGCCTGTTAACAAATCTCAATTGTACCACATTTTATTGCTAGCTAAAAGGAGGTAGGTGGCCGGTTGGCTGTTTATTTCATGTTCTCACTAGCAAGTGCCAAGTTGTAAGTTGCCTACAACAATCACTAGATTCAATAGAAATCGAATCTAAACTGGCGGGACAACCTTCAATGGACCTTGACAACCAACCAAGTTTGCTATTTGGCAATTAGCTGCGGAGCATTAATGATTTTATACCTCTAGCTATAATTGTAGGACCCTATCTTTAAAAGATTTTCATCTTTCAATCACTAAGAAAGGTTAAAATTTAGTTTGTTTAGCTATATTGTAGAAAAATAAAGGTAGAGACTATTTTACCTTTCTCTATTTGGTTTGGTTGACTTGTAGTCCATGTGTAAAATTGAATTGGAGTTGTAGAGAAAATAAATAATTAACCAATAGGATTTTAGTGCCCATGTGACTTAAGTATAGGCTGATGTGGCCTTTGGAGTCGAGGTCTTCTCTCTCCTCATTCATATTGTTATTTTGAGCTGTAGAGTGAGTGCCAAGAGTTTGGAGAGAGATATTTCAATGTATATTGTGAACTTATGAATGAAATTTTGAGAGAGTGTTTATTATGTTGTTGTAATTCTAAAAAGCTATGAATCTTCCTATTTGAAGCTTGAATGTAGAAATTATAAGTAATGGAGTGAAAAAAGGTATGTTGCCCTCTAGGAATGGGGACCAAAACTTCGAGAGCTTATAGAATTTTAGTTAGAATGTTTTTAATTTTAAGTTTTTGATGAATTGTGTACAAAATATTAGCTTTCTAAAAAGTTATAGCAATCTTAATTTGGAGTTCTTATGAAAAAATTATGAGTGTAGAAGTATAGAGGTTGTAGACTAATTACCAAATCTAAGACTTATAGAAAATTTTAACTTTGACAAAGCACGGAGTTTTCATGTTTTTGAGTTGAGATTTGTACATGATGTGTATCATAAAGTTATCTTTTTAGAAAAATATAGCACAAGGAATTTGGAGTTTTTATAAGGTCATTATGTACTTCAAAGTGAAGAGTTAGGCAATTGCCATTGATTTAGAGAGTGCAAACTTCATCAACCTATAACTATTTGGCAGTAATTTATTTAGATTTGAGTTTTGGGGAAAGTTGTTATATTTTTGTTTTCTATAGAGCTAAAACATTATTGATTTGGAATTTTGGAGCATTCATGGCATACACTTGAAATTTAACAACAAAATCAAAAAGTTTTTGCAAAGTTTTTGATTTATATATGTTTTATACGGTTTGTACACGACTTATATGATATCTATATATAGTATGTATATGTATGAGTATTTTTATTTTGTACATATTATACATATATTGATACTTATATTATATCATATTTATATATGATATTTACAAATATGTATTTACACTCAAATTATATGTACTACATAAGATGGTATTCATACACTTTATATACAAAGTTATTTATTTTTGTATATGAAGGTTTATGCTTTTGATACTTCATGAGATTTCATATTACAAGAGAACTGTTTATTATATCTTGAGGTGGTTTACATCATACTAATCTATACCTCTACATCTTGAATCAATTCTAGTTGCAATAAAAAAACTTTGTGTTTTTCCAAAGCACGAGCCTCTCTACCCAACACTATTTCCTAGCTACTCTAGAATTTTTTTAAATCTATCCTAGTAGTTTTGTTAGATGGCATGACTATTGTTGTCACTTATTGCACTTTCATTTAGGATTATGCATTTCTATTAACAACTAAGATAGTCATCCAAATTGGAAAACCAATCACAGAATAATCATCTAAATTGAATGTTGGTTTTTTGTCTATAAAATTAAAAGTGTTTCTTTTGTGTAAATCACAACATTGGATTTGCTTATATCTTGATGGATTGCAATAAAATATTCTCTATTATGAATGTTTTGTATATAATTTGCATCTAATTTAGGGGAGAGTTGTTTGGTACCCAATTTCAATGAAAAATTTCAATACATTGGTAAAAAACTAAATTTGGTAGGTGGGAAGTGTATAGGACCTTAATCTAGTTGCCTTCTAGGCAATGGACTCCTGTAGCCTTTGACCATAACCCATGTCCAAAATCACCCTAAAATCACCATTGAGGCACCAAAAAGGGCCCTTATTTAGTTTAAAAAAAATAAGTCCAGCACACTCATCAAAAATTTATGGCTCATGCACATTTGTTTTTTCAACATCTTTCAAACAATTACTCTCATGTGTCCAACCACATTTAAGTCCACTATCTATGGCCTCAAGATGGGTGAAGTTAGGTCCTAAAGAGGAATTTTAGCACACTTCATGTGTCCAAAATCCTCAAAAATATAACCATTCATTGACCCAATTTCACTTGCAATTCAACTTGAGTCCCAAAATTTATTCTCAGGATGAAATTCCCCTAATATTCACCATTACGGCACCACAATGGGCTTGAATTTAGTCAAGACCCAAAAATCTAGCACATTGATCATATGCACTTTCCACTTATACATTACATGCAATTGACAATTTGACCATAAATTCATGACTTCATTGATAACTCATCCACACCCTAATCACATAGATCCAAAAAACCCAACAAGTTTTAAAAAGATGCAATGAAAATTGAAAGTAAAAGAGGTACAAACTTTGGAAGAAAAGTAACCTTGAATTCTATAGTAGACCACTCATCACTATAATGGCCATTGCATCTTTGTCATCATTCCAAATTTGTCAAGCTTAGACTAGTTGAAAATCAAGCTTTACCCCCTAAAGTCCCAATGCCAATTTTGTGTCAAAACCACTTTAAACTACTACTTCTACTACATTCACCTACAAAATAAATTTTTTTAAATATTGTAAAAAATCTGACTATAGGATCTTGTTCTACACTTGTCTTAGATGATGTGATAATTTTTTTCTGTGATTTTTGACCATACAAATTGAAAGATATTAGTATTCAAAGTGAAAGAAATGAATTTCTTTCAAGAAGTTGCTATGATTGCCGGCAAAACAAGAAGCTCCATAACTTTCACATCTCTAATCCAAATGGAATGAATCAAAGCTTCCCATTTACAAAAGATATAATCTAACAAGGAAAAAAATATTTAAATTTTCATTTAAATTTTTTGTGGATTCTTTTTGCTGCCCGGTCTCCCCCATTTTGAGGTTATTGTGGCATAACTTTTGCTTCCGGACACCGATTGAAATAAAAATTATATTCCTAGAAAGCTCATAAGTTTTTCTATCTTATGGAAAAGTTTTAATAAAAATTGAGATCATAGGAGCCTTCCCAAAATCCACTTTGTCCCCTACTGGGACAATGGGACTTTAGGGGTTAAGGTGTACTACCTTTCCTAAATTTTAGCTTGTTTTGCATTGCCAATCTCTTGCTATTGCTTGCCAAAAATGACAATCCCAATTGAAGCAATAACTAACTTCCTCGCACTAAATTGACTACTCCATCTTCATCTTTGCTCTAAATTCATCAAACCTGAGCTTTTCAGCAAGCTAACTTGAAGATCTACCACCTTCCATAAATTTAGCTTGTTCCATTTTGCCATTCTTCTACTATTGTCTACCAAAGTTGGTAGTCTTCTTTTGGAGTGACAATTGACCTTTTTACTCTAATTTTTCTTCAAAATCCTAATTCTAATCACCAAATTTTTTTCACTATTGAAAAAGAGAGGATGACCTATTTGATAAACATTTAGTCTTACAACCTAATTTGTTTTACTAATCTTTATAATACTTATATGTTTATTTTTTTACAACACTTTTGCAAGAATTCTAAAAACACACCTACACATTAAATTCCAAAAGAGAGAGGGCTCCAAATTCTAATTTTGACTATATTCAACTCTTTAATGGACTAATTTGCATAACTACTTTTATACTCCTTCAATCTATTGTTAATTTGCTAATTTGATGTAAATCATGCTAAATTAGTGCAAATTGTGCTAAATTACTATAAACGTGCAGGTTTAGTGTAAATTGTGCTAATTTAATTTAAAGTCCCCTAAATTACTATAAAATCCTTTACCTTACTATGAAATTCCTACTTTAGTTGTTTTTCTTACTACTCTAGTGTTCTAGCAATATTTTTAGTTTTACAAAAGATTTTTTTTCTTATTAATTTTATTTTTTATTTTATTTCTAATTTCATTCCTATTTCTAGTCTTTTGTTTTTAATTCATTTTTGTATTTTTTTGTATTTCCTTTTTAAAAAAATTCCACTTAATCCTGATCCCATTTCCTACCTATGATATTTTGTTTTCATTTTGATTTTGTGATTTTTTGGGTTTGTTATCTTTTTTATTTTTTATTTAATTCTAATTTCATTTCCCTACCCAATAGTTTTTCATTTTATTTTTATTTTCATTTGCCATTTTTCCAATTTGGTATATTTTGCAAAAAGTAAAGAAAAATGAATGAATGTCTATTATGCTACTATGGATGAAAAGAGTTGGTCTTTATACAAGTAAGGTGGTGGGAAGTGAAACAATCTATATGGGACATCTAAAAAAAAATTGTGTTCAATATAAAATGTGTGTGATGTTTTCCCTAATGTTTAAAACAACATGTAGATGTCCAAAGCAACGTCTAAATGTTTAAAACAACATCTACATGTTTAAAATGATGTCAAGATGGACAATCGCAAAGTTCCTATATTAAGTTATTCCATATCTTTTGTCTCATCATGAACAAACTATAATTATAAGTATGACCTCTCTTCCATTTACTCTCACTAACTTTTAATGAAGGAATTCTTTCATTTCACCATCAACAATTCAAGAAAATGGTAGATGGTGAGTTTTCTTCAATTCTTGTTGAATTTAATATTTTTTATTTAATTTATTTTAATTAATTAATTTCTATTGACATTTTCTTGAGGATATAGTATGTACTAATTGATGTCTCAAAAGACATCTAATTTGATGTCTCAAAAAACATCATTAAAAACCGACATCAAGTACCATATCAAGGGTCATATCACTTTTTTGTTGGGTCCACGTCATCTTCCACGTCATGGATGAAAAAATTGCTCCCGTGGCACTTTCTACTCAAGTATACCCTCCACGTGGCATACTATTAGGTGCTTTCAAAACCCTATTCTATGTGATGTTTTCCAAAAACAAGCTGTGGTTTTGCACGTTTTTTTGAAAACAAGGGACGTTTTTTGCCTGCATAACATAAACGGATTTTTGTCACATTGGCTCAAACACCATCCTTATCAAACTAAACATCACTTTTTGTTTTTGAAAATGTCCAAAAAAATGCCAATTTCTTATAGTGATTATAAATATTAATGTAATGTGAAGTGCATGTTTGTACGTCCTCTGATTTCAAATGCATTTGCTATGCAAGATTTCAATGCTAATTCTTCTTGCATAATCCCTTAAGGATGTAGCATTCAAATTTTGAACAATGGATGTGCACAAACACCTTTAAGCACACAAAAATGAATTTTTTCAACCATCAATTTTTTTGAAGATCCTTGTGTTAGATCTTTACAATCTATATGAATATGGTGTAGATTATGAAGACTTTGCTTTGCAAATATTCTATTATTCAAAGGGTACAAGTAGATTTGGCCTCTAGAAGTAACTTTTTCAATTTATAAACAACTTGAATAAAATTAAAATTAAAATCTTCAAAAATCTTTATGATTAAAGCTTAACATTTTGAACTTAAAAAAATATCATGTGAAAATCACATAAATTCAATCTATAGTCAATTTTAAAAAGCATTTTCAATTTTTGACTTTAAATTGTACTAAAAAATATTGATTTGTATACTAGTTGATTTAACCCTTAAAGAATTTTGAATATGTTTTCACTAAAAACACTCTAAAACTGCCATTTCTAGTATAAGTACCCAATTTTAGAAAAAAATTATTTTTGGACACATGTAAGCGTAAGATCTTGTAGTACAGTGATTTGTGAAGAAGTGGTAAAAATTCTAGAAATTTCCACCACATTGATTGTTGATATTAGTGTTTGAAGTGACAAAAACCTTTGTTTTGTCCTTGCGAAAATCCAGGCAGTTGCACTTTACAAAGTCAAATTTTTATGAAAAAATGTCCAAAATGGTGGTTACTCTTTGGATCCATTCTTCAAGGCAAATTGGCTACATGCTAGAAAAATTTCAGATTATTTGGAGTTGTACAACATATAGAAAAAAAATAGTAAGTAGAAAGAAGTAGAGAATGATTCAAAACACTAAATGGTTAACAATTAATTTATGGAATTGAAAAATGCCAAGCCCAATGGTTGCAATGTTGTAATAAACAATCTACAACTAATTGAGTAAGATAAAGGACTTCAAAGTTTATTTGAAAGTAGAAAATCTACAACTGCCCGCAAACTACTCCAAACTAAAACTCCTCATAACTTTCATTTCATTAATTGTAATGGAATGATTTAAAGCTTTCCAAGTATACATAAATCTAGAGAACCAATTCCAAAATTTTTTTGGGTAAAAAAGTGATTTTTAAAGAGGTTTGTTCGCTGCCTAGGCTGCCCATCGAACGCAGAAAATGACATTTCATACAATAACTTTCAGACCATATAGTCAAAAGTTATGAAAATTGTTGGGCCTTAAAGCTTCTCCTCGGGCACATGTTGTGTGAACATTTGAAAGAAAAATAAATAAGAACTCCATATGTAGTGAGCTGCCTAAAATTGCTATGTTGCCAAAAATGCCATTTGGTCCTTTAGGAGTTAACCATATATGGATATAATCAATAAATAATATTTTACAACCATCATTTGAGAGTCATCAATAAATTATTATTCTAAGTTGCATTTTATAAGGTCTTTGAAGTATTAAACAAGTATTCAAACATTTGCAACTGTCATATTATATATTAAATAAAAAATGATCACAATCAAAATTTAAGGTTCATTTCAATGTACAATTTTAGAATATTAGGTAACAATAGGATACTTTAACCACCTTATTGGAAAGTAATACTTCCTCCAAAATATCCCTTGGATGCACATAGTATGAAAAATGAATATGAAGTAAGTCCCCCTAGGTATTTAGAACAAGAATGGTCCTTGAAGTAGGAAATGAACCATCAACGTTTTCAAAAAGGTATATTTCAAAGAGAATCAAAAGACATTGTAATACACATTTCTACATGTGTGACAAGGACAACTAAATTTGATACAAACACTAACCAACCAAACCAATGTAAGCAATGACGTGCCATGTCCACATCCTTTTTAAGAACTACAATGCGTTGTCATCATCTTACTAGACTTTGAATAAATTCAATTATGTATGGGTCATATCCATAAGTTTTTTAAGGAGGACAAATACCCATCCTAACATCTATATGATTGGTACTTTTTTGTTTTTAAAATAGTCTTATCTAGGCAACTGTGATTATCACCAATCACAAGCAACACTGATATATTGAGTCATAAATACAATTAGGCTTGCAAGGAATGAAGATATAATAGAAAAGATATAGTATATGTTTCCAAAATGTCATTAAATATATGAATGTGATCCTTGAAAGCTTTACAAAAATTAAATATCAATTTACAATTATCTTCTCAAAATCTCACATTAAAGTACTTATAATGTCTCTAGTTTTCAATTGACAAACATGTCCAATTTGGCATTTTACTACATTAGAAGACCAAATTTTGGTTGTAGCTTCACTTAAGTATTATATTAATTAAAGTTCAGTTTTTTAAAACCATTGTAAGTCTGATGCAAGAATAAGGCTAGTTCATTGTATGTTGACAAATTATTTATTTATTTAGATTATAGTTCTTCATTAGGTTTATTTGATAATTTCTAAGAATGAATCAATAGATGAAAAAAGCATTAGAAAAAAATATTTTTTCTGAGCTTAATTTTTTCAAAAGTTCATGTAATGGCTTTGAGATTTTGTATATTCTCAAATTTATAACTAATTATTGATATAAGAGGGTAATATTTAATTGCATATTAAGGTACAAATTTGCTAAAAACTAGTACATTGGATTTGAATTTTTTTGATGGAAATAAATCAATAAAAAAAAATTTAATCAAACAATCTATTATTTGCCTTCATTGGAATGACATGAAAATAATTTTTTTTAAATTCTTCACCATCTTCAAGTCCCAGTGTTCAAAATTATAAATTTAAGAAAAAAGTATTTGAATCAATGACTTTTATTTGAACAGCATCAATGAAAACTAAGGCTCCAACACTCATTAGAAGACATTTTAGGCCTCTATAGGGCCATTTCGGTCATGTTCCCTTGCTATTCCCCCCGCAACAACGGAACGGCCAGTTGTCAAGGAATTTTTTTTTAAAAATAGTTCTTCGAATGCCAAAAAAAGTTGAAAATAAAAAAAAATTAAATTAAATGACATGGCAGGGTCTCGACCACATTAGCCTGTTGCGTTGTCACTGCTGCAATGCACTGCAAGGAGTTCCTTGCCATGATAACTCACGGACCTATAGAGGCCTAAAATGTCTTCTAATGTTTTGCATTATCATTTCTAATTAATTGAAAGTTTTGATATTTTAAATGTCAAAATTACAAATTTTTAAATGAAATTTTAAATGAACACATAAATAATAAATTTAATAATCTTGTGATTTGAATTTTTAAATTCATAATATTGCAAAAGAAGAAGATTTTTTTTCTAATGGGATAGACTATAAATGCTTATAGATCCATGGCCTAATGCATCCTAGATGAAGAATAGAGTTCAAATTAAGGGCTAAAGATCTAATCCATTTTGGATGAAAGAACAAAAAATGTAGCGGTCTTGTAATTTTACCATTGTAGATGAATTCTATTCCAATTTAAAACAAAAGGCAATGTAGATGTAAAGAAAAGGAGGAAAAAAAACTTTTTAATGAAAGAGTTAAATAAAATTCAAATTAGTCATGACTTCAATTTATCACTACTATAAAGCATGGCCAAATTAATACATAATTAATTATATTTAATCGATTTGAATGAAATCAAAATACCATTCTCTAATTTGGTCTACCAATTATGGTGAATTAGCACAATCTTTATTGGTTGTAAAAAGAAGTCATCATTTGCTTATGTGGCAGTCATGGAGGGGCCACTACCTTCATTTCTTTATTATGTGGATTTTTCCTATGGGGTTTGATTAATTATTTTCACAAAATTTTGAATGTCTAATTAAAATATTTCAAATTCAAGGTCTAAGAATCCAAGATTAACTAGGTGATGTCTATTGTATTACATCAATTGTTGAACTTTCACTCAAATGACTATTAAACAATCCATAGTCAAAGTAAATACTTCTAAGTGCATGGATGGAGAATTTCATTAAAATGGTGTCATTGTGCAACCAATGGCACTAGCATGCAAGCCTAAAGTGGCAAGCTTGTGAATTGTAAGTATGGAGCTTATGAGCCTTGAGTTACCAAACTTAAAATAACAATAATTATTTCAAAAAAATTCCAAAATAGAATTTTATTTTATTAAAAACAGTAAATTTTTGGACATATGATTGCTAATCCTATGAACATGGATTTAGTTCACTTGGAAGGGGGTTGCCAATCATCAATTCCAATGTGAAAAGACATTCAAACTTTAACACATAGTTAAGTACTAAGCTCACCCACTATAATTCAATTTCTATGTAATTATTAATTTTTTTTATAGAACACAATATAATTAGTTGAGAAAATGATATTAATTAAAAATGAGGTGGTTATTACCTAGCCTCCATTGTAGCTACTTTAGATTAACTCTTAATAGTAAACTCAATATAGAGACCACGCCTATGGGCATAATTTGGAGCTTTGTAGGATTTGAACTTGAGCCATTAGATTATAATCTCATGTACCTTTGCAAATATTTTCCAACCTAAAGGAGTGACCACTTCCAAGGGAAAAAATATATATGAGACATCCTTGAAAATAAAATTTAAAAGAATTTTTAATATGGAAAGAAAAGGGAAACAAAATGATAAAAAGGATTGGAAATAAAAAATGAAGGAAAAAAATGGAGATTTTTTTTTAAATGGAAAAAATGAAAAAGAAAGAGAAAAAAAATTGATTTCATATTCATATGTACAATATTAGACTAGAG
The DNA here is from genome assembly GCA_950106755.1 of Climacium dendroides. NCBI lineage: Eukaryota > Viridiplantae > Streptophyta > Bryopsida > Hypnales > Climaciaceae > Climacium > Climacium dendroides. The sequence continues at coordinate 14,118,232 of OX467092.1, forward strand.
GTCATAATTGTAGTTCTTGGCCATTCATATCCTCTTACTTCAAAACATTTCACTAATTAGACATACTACCATACTTCATGAATGTATAAACATTTTTCATTCCATAAGCTTCAAATCATTTCAATCTTAATAAATGTAAATTAATACAATACAAATGAAATATATAGAAGAATGTAGTCATACCTATTCTAAAAGAATAATGATCTTTGCACAAACTAGATGAAGCTCCAACATGTTGAAGCTATAATTTGGTGAATGAATGAATTTGTTATCATAGATGTCCATCTTTAAAAAACAACACTATATATAGTATAAGTGCTTGTAATTCATGTATTATTGGTGATCTTCAATAGGAAAAACAACCAAATTTGCAAAGTCTAGGCATGAGTACACAAAAAGCATATCCACTAGAATTCGATATACATTTTTGTTATGGTTTGCCCCAGTTTCAAGTGGCACAATTACACCTAGCCCTAGAAAAGAAGCAAGGTCATTCCCACAATATGTCTTCTAATGTTGTTTGCACTTTCCTACTTGTTATGCTATTCTACTATTGGGGCATTTGCAATTTAGTATATGGTTTGCTTGTTCCTCACCATTAGATAGACATTCAAGTTTGATGGTGCCATTGGGTTGTTGATCATATATAACACTTTTGAAAATCTTTGACATGTTGAAAAGGCAACATGATGACAATGTAGGGCGTTCTTGAAGACGGAAGCCCACATCATGCAATAATAAAGTCTTTTCCCAATTGAGATTGGTTCCAATCAAAACCCTAAGCCTTTGGCACCTCTAGCCAATCAATAACCTAGTTGCGCTTTGTATCTTTCACACATCGTTCAATGTCATCCCAATAGAACTAAAAGTCCACCACCACCTCTCACTTACTCCTATAATCATCCTTTCTACCGTGATAGGTAGAAGCAGAGGTTTCCTTCCGTTCCCTTGCAATTTTGGCAGTGTACTTGATGTTTGACAACTATTTTTGAAATTGATATTTCATGTTTAATTTATGGTTAATCCTTGCAATATACCACCTTAACATGTCACAATTACTTTCAAATACAATTGTAGTATGTAAAAAAGTGTTCACTTTGGATTGTATTTTTTTGCCTTCTAAAGAATTTGCTAAAGCCATAGTGGACCTTGTTGGGACACAAGATTGAGAGAAATTGACTTTGTCTAATCGATGTGAGTCTCCTATATTGCTAATGAGAACATCCAACTTCTTTTTTGTGCCTTCAAAGATCTCTTCTCCTTTTAAATGTGATATGTAAGTCTCAATATTCTTAACTCTATATAATGTGTTTAGTGCCTCTACCATTTTTTTAGAGTCTTTACTTTATCTTGCAACTCTCAACTTTAACTCCCCCTTTGATAAAATGAATCTAGATGTATGGCCTCTCATGTACACATGGTAGTTTGTTATTTGCATTCACATATGAATACTGCCATTGCAAGTGGTGTCAAACAAATTGTATCATCGGTTTCTAAACATTTGAAGCCACTTGTTATAAATTAGTTTTGTCAGATTACACGAAGTCATGTCCACCATCTCTTCCAAACTTAAATTCTAAAAATCCATCAAAAAAACATGACTAGGTTCAAGCGTACTAATAGGAACCACTAGTGAAACTTAATTAACTTCCTTGCAAAATGACTCCTTGCTCAATGGATAATGCTTGTGATAATGCAATGCTTGTCATCCTCATTACTATATAATTCCTCATTTATTCTACATATGTTCCTTGATTTTCTTAGAAAAAGTCATTAGATAAGCCTTTAGATAAGAAGAGCATAGTGCTTAATATGCCCTTGTGGCCATTGACTTAGATTGATTTTACATAAATTCCTTTTATAAATGGTTGCTAATTAGTGCTTCAATAGTTTGTAATGAACACATGGTACCTAAATAGGGTAATTACAACTACACCTAAAGTGTTTATTGCACACTCTAAAAGGCTATTGATTGTTGCTTATTGTTTCATGTTGTTTGAACATTGCTTGCTGTTTATTAGATACTAGTGTACCGTGAGTTGTTGCCATAGTCAAAATAAAAATAGAAGTAATTTCCTAATTTTTAGATCCAAAAATATTTCAAAAAATAATTTCTAATTTTTTAGTTCATAAAAACTTCAAAATCAATAACTTTCTCACTAAATGTCCAAACGCCACGAAACCAAGCTAGTGCACCCCTCCTCACCGAGGGCTTTTTGACAATACCAAGAACGCAAGTGGGAACATACAGTCCAAGAGATCTTAACGTAACAAACAAAACAAATAGCCAAATTTAAAGTATAGATTATCTTGTATTGCATGTTCTTTCTTGCTTATAATCCCATGTTGCTTGTTTTTATTCATTCACTATTTTTTTTGCATATAAGGGCTCATTCAAGTGTGAAACATTTTGATTAAGGATCACCTTGATCCATTCAATGAAAATATGATCATGTGAGTGAAGGACTAAAGTCAACTACAAAAGGCATATGTATATTGTCTATCCTTGCTATTGTTGCTAATAGCACTCCTTTACAAGATAAGGATATAATTGATTTAGGTCTTGCGATTTTAAACTCACAATTACAAGTAGATTTCCTTGTAAAGATTAATGAAGTGAAACATTCTTCAATCACTAGAAAAAAATGAGGGGATTTGCAACTACACTATGCAACTATTTTTTCAGTTGTATAGGACATTTATGACTAGTTTGCAACTAGTGATAATTTGGAGACCTCTAGTCGCAATGGACACCCTAAAAGCTAGGAAAAAAGTATAGCAGTTGCAAAAGTTATATCTCATTTTGCAACTTGTTTGCAACATATATATTTATAGATTTTAAATTATTAATCTCAATGATTTGTAAATTGCAAAAGTTCAAAACTACCTTTTTCTAGATTTTTGGATTTTAGATCTAACTTTATTCTAGATTTTAGAATTTCAAATCTAATTTTTTTTAGATTTTAAAATTTCAAATCTACCTTCTTCCTTAATTTCAAAAATTCAAATATTGAAATTTAATAGATTTCATTGATTTAGGAAACCTTACAATTTTATAGATTTTAAAATTTCTTGAATTCTAAATACTTTTTTATTTCTACAGATTGTAGAAATCTACAAATTGTAAAAATCTTAGATTTAAATCAACAAAATTCATTGTATAAGACTACAACTTACAAGTCTTATATGTCCAACCTAATGGTACTCTTTACAATTGATATGGGACAATTGATGTAAGTCAAATGAGAATGAACTTTGAAAGCAATTAGAAAACAACTAAAAAATGACTAAGACACAACTAGTGTACGACTTAAAGTGACTAGAAAATGACTAGCTTCACTACTAAAAAATTCAATTTTTTTGTTGATTTGGTCGCATTCATTTAGTTCACTTTTCTATTGATTTCTATCCAAATCAACAAATCACTCTTCAAATCAACATAAAAGTGAGTCAAATCTATGCAACCAAATCAACAAAAAAATTGAATTTTCTAGTACTGTAAGAAATGACTAAAAAACAACTAGTAGATTGACTACTTTGCGACTATAAATTTTTTGCAACTATAGATTGAATAATGTATCAATGGAGTAAAACAATGACATAACAACAACATAAATTTGGTGCCAATAGAGAGGACTTACAATCACATGATAGTTGTATAGGACACTAGTTACATAGTGAGCCAGTTGTGGCGGACACGTTTTTTTTCTAGTGAATTCAACCTCAAGATGTCTATGTAAAGTTACTAAATGCTTCTATACACACCAAAACTATGGTGATAGAGCCACAACATGATGCAGCTAATGTAAATCCGCAATATGTTGATATGAATCTAGATACATATATATTTCTAGCAAGTTTCTAAATGAGAATATATATTGAAACTTGATTTACGTGATTTGCTTTGTTTGAATATTTGTTGACATTTTGCAATCTCCATATTGTATGATTTGAATTTAGGATTTATTGAACTTGCATTATGTTTGAATCAACATTTTTTTTTCATCTCTATACTATGAGAATTTCTAGCATGCATGCAACCAAGTTAAGAGCAATGAAAACCATAGTATATCCAAATAGTCTTTTAAAATTGTAAAAAAATTAGAAAGGAGAACCAATTTGTAAAGTAGTACAAGCTATCCCAAAACCCCAATTGAATCCAACTAAGGTTTAGGAAGTAACTCACACTACCCCACAAAACGATTTTCTTTTCATTTTGTAGAATAATGTCAAGTTAAATTTTTTGCAATTTGGGCAGCGCATGGCACAAGGTAATGATGTCTGTGCAATAAGCTTGCTAAGGACAATTTTTGGTAGTGGTTGTAGATAGTGGTCATGACTTCTATAAATGCAACTTTGGATTATTTGAACTTTTTTTTATTGAGTTGAAATTTTTTCCTTGTAATTTTAGAGACTACTACTTTACAACAAGTTATCTTCAATTCATGATAGTTCCCAGAACAACTAAAGCCACACTAAATTCAACTTGTAATTCATTTTTTTTACAAAAAACAACAATTGTGTCTTACTTTTGGAAGTAGTGTCATAGTGCAAGCAAACTCCAAAACATCAATCACATTCAACTAATGTTTTCAAGGTGCTTGATAATACCTCCAATTTTATTTATATATATATATATATATATATATATATAAAGTACTAAAAACAAGAGTACTATCAAATATCCCAAAACTACTATTAGATTCAACGGTGGTTTTAGAGGTGTTAGCTACAACTTAGGTTTTTGGAAGAAAAAAAAAAAAATTATTATTATTATTAATTTGGTACCAAAAATGAGAATACTATCAAGCATTCCAAAACTACCATTGGATCCGACAATGGTTTGGGAGGTGCTGATTGGGCCCCCCGATTTTAGTACCAAAAAAATTCCATTTTGGTACAATTCAATCTATTTTCTACCATTTAGTTTCTAGCACATATCTAATAAAGTGATAATTATGAAGTGTAAAGATCATCAAAATCTACCATATCCTATTTTTTCCCTTAATCATAGAAGTGTAGAGATCAAAAATGCATCCAATGTTTATATCAAAGAGAGACAAGGTTCAAAAATGAATCCAAGACTATTTAAGGCAATTCAAAAATTACTCACTAGTATACTATCAAGTATTACAAATTAGAATCCATCGTCTCAATGGATGATTATAATTTTGCCAAAAAAGTCTCCAAATATTTCAAAAGGTCATGAGCCTCACCCAACAGTTACATAATCAAATGTCATGTTAGTGAGGTGCATCAAGTGTCTTTAGATTGGTACATATATTATAGCTTTTACTTGGAATAAAAAAGAATATAATCAATAATATAAGACACAATCCATTCAAAAATTAACAATAGAAACTTGGTCACTAGTAGAATGCTGCGAGGATACCATGTCTCCTTTAGAATTATCACTACAATTGAACATCCAATACTAGGCAAACTAATGAATCCAATGGACTAATAGTAGTAGGTCAAGAAGATTTAGAAGGACCTAAAGAAACTTTACATTCAACTAATCTTGATTTTAAAAATTGTAAAAACAATGGCCAGTGTTTCCACCAATCAAGCAAGCCTAATTAAACAAAAAAAATGCAGAGCAAAAAGCTATAGGAGAATTGCAGGTTCAATCTAGCCTATTATGCACAAAACTGGGCTACATGCCTGCTCAAAGTGGCACCACATCTGAACCATGGATGCGGGTACAAATAATCAATGGTTGAGGTCAATCCAACTAACATGGGCCATACATGTCTAGATTTGGCTCCTAAGTTGGAACGTTTAATTTTGATTACTGCCATCATCTTTGAGGTCATTAGTACATAGAGAACTTTTATACAAGGCCATATAGCTTCAAGAATTAAAGCCACATGGGGTTTTAAGCTTGTAATTTGCTAGTGATAAATTCAATCCTCAATTAATAAAGGGAGAGAAATTCCTTACAATAAAATAAAAGCTTTAAAGCTTTAAGAGATAAAGAAAACAACAAGCCTTCATAGCAAAAAAGTTTCATTATTAGAAACAAAGTACATAACCAAGGGGCTTGCAAATTCTTGTACTTGGATATGGAAGCTAAAAAAAGTTATTTCTTTCCCTAACCCTCCGTTTTGGATAAGAAAAAATATTCTAAAATAACTAAATTAATTCTACAAAAGTCCAATAAATATGAAACTAGTGAGATGCCATTTCCATTTTCATATTTGTGCAACTTTATAATAAAAAATATACAAATACACAATGATTTTAGAATAGAGGAAATGGACTTGTTAGTTCACTTAGTTGATTTAACACCAGAAGGACCAAATTGCGTTTTTTGGCAACATTTTGATTTTGAGCAGCTCACTACAAATGGAATTTTTATTTTCTTGTGTTTTATTCCTCCTAGTATTTTTTTAATGATTTCTCGTCTTTGATTTTCTTTACATATAAGAAGAGGGAATCTATAGAAAGGTGACTTCCAAGTTGCCGCAAATGTATTACTTTTGATTAAAGTATGCAATCTATTTCTATACGTCGTAACTACCTTTGCAAGTCACTCCTTGTGCTTTTTCTTATATTATAGCTTTGTTTATTTATTTAATTTTGTTTGCTTCTTTTTTTCTCACTATAATTCCTTTCACTTTGTTTAGTTTTGCAAGTAATCGTTTTTTTTCCTTTTTCTTTATAGTTACCTCCTTCTATTGAGTGACTTATTCCAAAGATCTCAAATATTCATCTTGTGTCATTCAAATGAACTTTGAATAATCAATGTAAGGCTTGTCATCCTTTGGGATTTTCTTTCCTATTGACAATGATATCTTAGTAAGCTAAAAAAAATTCTTCTCTACATCTTAACATTCCTCAAATTCATTGTCATTTTCACTTTCATAGACAACATGACCGTTACTCTATAAGTCTACATGGTATTAATTGCATTTTTGTATGGAGCCTACGTCTATATCACTAATCTCTTCCAGTTGCCATAATTGCAAGTCATGGCTCTAACCTCTAATTGAGCAAGTTCCATATTTTTTTCACCAGAAGGATTTTTTCTTCACCTTCCCTTTAAAAAATGAGATGTAGGTTTATTTTGTCATTTACAACTTTAATGTTTAAAAAAAACTTATCATTTTGAATCTTTTGGTAATATTGTCCTTAGTGAGCACCTTTTTTTTAGAGTACATGCAACTCATTCAGTGACATCATCTTTGGATTAGGGTTCATTTGTCACAATAAGCTTTAAAAGCTACTTTGAAGGGTTTAAAACAAGCAATGTTTGATGGTTGAAGGACATGTGAAGTGTGATTTGAAAAGGTGAATAAATTTAAACCATTTTTTATAGCAATTTTTACAACCTCTAGCGTCACATGGAAAGTATGTCCATCCAAAATGAGTAGATGTCTATTTATAGGTGAAATGTCATATTTCTTTTCTACATTTTTTATAAAATACTTTATCCATGCCTAAAAAAACGTCTTCGGTTGCATAATCATTGTTGCATTTGATTATTTTGTTTTGCATAAGTAATTGAATTTTTTCTTTTTTCCTTTGAAAATGAACTCTTTCTCCATCAACATTGACACATGCTAATATCAATAACCATTCTCGTTAATCAGAAATCACCATATGAACATTTTTGTTCTCTTTCTTTATTAGAATAAAACTACCTTCTCTTTTTTCAGCTTGTATATTCAATTCATTATAGTTTCAGATTTGATGGGATAAATATCCATGCTTGTCATATAAATTTGATAAATTGTTATAGAAAGCCCTAAATAGATAACTTGCTTTTGTTTTAATACTTGGGGATTTTTTAAAGAAAGTTCTCGATGTTTATTAAGGAAATTCTATATATTTATTAAAGATATTCCTAACCTACTTATGATTTGATATACCATCTTTGAAAAGTGCAATCTATATTTACGTAGATTCACGTATTTTTGCCTTCAATTGGCCAATGTGAAGAGGGAACCTCTAGTTTTGCATTTCTAAGAGGTAAATAATTGTTTTGTCTTTTTCAATTGTAGGAATACCTTTCTTTCCCTTTTCCATGACAAAGTAGTACCATATACATAGCCTCTAAATGTACTGATTGAAATACTATTAATTCTTGCCATGCTCTTGAAAGGTATATCGTCATCAACATCTTTAAAGCATCTTGAAGTTGTGATTGTATTTAATTTCCGTCTTTTTTCCTTTTTCAAAACTCTTTTTTAAATGAATGAAGAAGATATGTCATTTACCTTAGCAGCTTGTAAATGTAAATCATGGTACACCTTTTCTGATGGTTGTATCCTTTAAGCAGCCACATCTCCTTCAAAACTCTTTCGACTTAGCAATGAATCGTCTTTGCCTTTATCCTCTATGCTTCAAAACTACACATCAAATTTGTTATTAAAGCCATCAATAAAATCCCTTATTACCACTAACTTTAATTGAACTTTATTTAAACCATCTACATTACCTGTTGATGGATTTGCTACTCTAATTAAGCCTTGTCATTCCTCACCTAAATTTTTGGTTGCTTCTATGACCATTGCTAGCATTTGATTGATGTAGTGGCCTTTTAGTACTACTATGTAATCGATTTGGTGGCCTTGGCTGTCTATTTTGAAATTTTGAATGTTGTAGTTGCATTGAAACTACAAATCAGATAACAACAAGGCAAAACCAATTGTCATTTATTGTTACTCTCATTGTCATTGGTTTTTCAATCTCCCACTTCTCTACATTGACAACAACTTTTTAATTAATTTTCGGCTTCTATCTAGGAGGTAAGATGTTGAATTGCAATACGTTTTGTTTTGTTTTATTAAATGTAGGAGGTGTATAATGTCGATCTCATGTTCATCTCCTTGTCACTTTCCTTCACTTGTTTAGTTAAAATCATCATAAATTTCTTCATTGTTACTTTCTTCTTTAACACTAAAGTCCGTAGACGCTAGCATTAGATTTTCAACTATAAGATGTATAATATTCACTATTGTTGCTTTTTTTAATCTCTTTGTTACATTCTTCTAAATTTTCATGATTGTAATTCATAATTAGTGTACATATATGATCTATCCCTGCACTTAAACAAACTAAATAATCAATTATGTTTTACAACTTGTGATGATGACTACTAAAGCAACATATCGTAAAAGAGCATATGTATAAGATAATATTGAATAACATCAACAAGTAGTTTAAAGCATCTACCTACAAATTAATAAACCATTTGCATTTTCACTTCAATAGAATTATTTTTTAAAGAAAGTATGTGCTCTATGCCATTAAGATTCTTTAATATGAATGTAGACTCATTAAGTTGCAAAATTTGGTAATTGAGTTTCTTAATTTGCACTATCAACGCTCATTAAAACACCTTTTAATTTCCTCTACCTATTCAAAGATGCATGCAATTCTTTTTAAAATTCTTTTCTTAAATTCTTTCACTTTCGTAAATGAATATTGAAATTGCCAATTCTTATTCTAAAAATTGCAATGGACACATGTCCACTTACTTTGAAATGGACTTATTGTTGTTCTTATTGTATCTTTTACCAATTGAAAAACTAATATTTTGCAAATCTAAACATGGTTGTACATTATCAGCAATTCTTTTTAAAAGTATTTTGGATCCATTTCACAACAAGTTATTGACCATTTCAAAAAAAATTATAGGAGTGGTTCCAAGGTTAAAATTATAGCCTCCTATCTTACTTCAAGAATATAGTGAAGAACAACTTCAAAATCAACACAGTAGACTTGCTTGAACTAGACTATCTTGCAGAATATATTGAAAGATGGAAAAGAAAAATTTGGGATCAAGGGTTCCATCAACCTTGTTGTAAAGGAAACCAATGCTTTCAAGTTATCAATCATTTTTTGAGTTATAATGGATCAAACGAGGCCGACAATTGTGGCCTCATAAGATTCAGACACTATGACCATGATGTCTCAATACTTCGCTTAGAAGAATAGATTTAGTAAGTAAGTTTACAAATTTTTGAATTCTCTAAGTACATACTAATTTTTAATATTTTGTGAAATTAACATTGTATCATTTGTTTTTGTAGATATGAGGGGCTGATGCCTGTAGATACATTGATGAAGAAACAAAGCCTTTTCTCACTACTAGAAAATTTAGTTTTTTTGTTGTTTTGGTCACGTTGATCCGGTCAAAATCTGACAGAAATCTGTTGATTTCAACAGATTTCTGTCAGATTTTGACCGGATCAACTCAACCAAAACAACAGAAAAACTAAATTTTCTAGTAGTGTCTTTAAACTATTTAGAGAAAACTTGTAATCTTTTAGTATATACCAAGTAGATGGCATCGGTGTTTGGGGAGTTTGGTTGCTAAACTAAAACCTTGTAAAAATAAATATGCTCTAAATGTTTTAGAATTCATAAATGGGTGAGCATTTGAGGGTAAAGAGACTTTAGAGTGATCTACAATAGAGGATTCCACAACCAAGTTCACTTTGACTTAAACTCACAAGATCAATATATCTAATGACTCAAACAACTACTATATATATATATATATGATGATGATTGGATTGGTATATTTTATGACTACATCTTGGGCATATTTAATTTTCCTTCACATTTTTTAATAACGTAACTTCTCTCAAAATTGACTACACTTAATTGTTGCAATAAGGTTGCAAGTGCATCAAATTTCATAGAAATAACCTCACATTTTTAGAAACTCAAAATTACAAATAGCCATGGTTATAGGTTCCTCAACCTTTTTCAAATTTTTTTCTTGCTCACAAGCTCATGGGCTCACAAGCTTGCAACTAGCAACCCTAATTCCGCAACTTTGGCATTCATTAAATGATTTTTGGGGCCAAAACAAAATCGGAAATTCTTGGAAGTTCCTAGACAAAGGGGAACAATGAGAACTTTGTTAGATTAACCATTTGACATGGCCACAACCATATCAAATTAGATGATATTATATAATTATTTATTTAATATTTAATATTTTGAGTAGTTTACAACTTGAAGAACAAGCCTAAAATGGCCCTCCTTTAGCCTCAAATCTCATTTAATGTTACAATTTGGACCACACAATTTGAAATGTACACTACTCCTAGATGACACTATTATAGTTTAGACCATGTGGTCTAAAAATGGCATATAAATGCCATTTTAGAAAAATTCCTTGTATGGGCCTTTTTGTGCCACTTGCTTTATAATAGGGTTATTCTATTTCTTCACATATAAATTATAGAATAGATAAAACATTGGTTTCAAGGACAATATGAAATAAGAGTTGTTTTTACATTTTCTTCACATATAAATTATAGAATAGATAAAACATTGGTTTCAAGGACAATATGAAATAAGAGTTGTTTTTACATTTTCTTCACATATTGGAGTGATGTTAAATTTAGTTGCTTCAACAAATTACATGCTCTTTAGGGGTTTACACTCTTACAAGCTATATGTTTAGAGGGATGTTTTTTCCAAGACCGATCTTGTAGTTCTAACACATAATGTGATATGGCACATTTCTTTTCAATAAATAAGGCAATATGACATCTTGCAATTCTAGCACCTAATCAATTAACCCCTAAATGTCTAAGTGACCATATATGATTGCTCCAAAATTTCAGGCTCATTTGGGTATGGATAGTTAAATTCCTTTATTTGGTTTAAAATTTTATACGGATAGTATTAAAGGTTAACTATTGAAAGTTTTTATTTTTCACTAAAAAATGTAAATATTTGATTTTTAAGAGGTCCTCAAAGGGATATATGTATCATTAGTGGAAGAATAAAGCTTGCAAATTTTACTTAGTTTCCCAAATTTGACCAAAGCTTGTCAATTTCACTCGATTTGAGATCTAAAATCTTGTATGTATCCATTTGCTTTGAAAATAGTCCCATTTGAAAGTGTAAAGTGTTTTCATGATTTCACTATTGAAAATTTAAACTTACATTTATAGATTTGGAGTTATTTGCAATTTCTACTTTTAAGAAAAAATTGCATTTCAACAATTGCAAGGTGGATTGTATAATGAGTTTGATTGCTCTTCATGTGAAATTAAGTTTTTAAAAAGTACATTTTTGTGTGCTAACACTATTTGTAGTTATTTATGTCACCTCCGATTCCAAAAAACTTTTATATGCAAATTTTTAAAACATTGTGGAGAGGGACAATATACTAAAAATAGAACTCATACATTTTTCTTATTATAATCTCACAACTCCTATGCAATTTCACATTCAAACTTGGTATGCATACTAGTAAGCAAACTCTTAAACATCCATATGGTGGCTTAGGCACTTAAGGGTGAAGCTAAATTTGCATACATCAATCCTAGTTTAAAAAAGAAAGATTAATCGAATATTGTGGGAATAACATTTCAATGAAAAATATGAACATGCAACACCAAATTTGGTTTACCAATATTTATAAAATGTTCCAACAACATAATTGATCCTCATCCACCAATAAATATTTAGATTCTCCTACATAACAATTAAAGCTCACATTCTCCTCTTTGGCTATAGTGCATGTATCTTGACACCAAATGGGTTTCCATTGCTTTCAATATATTTCCCTTTATTGCTATAACTCCAATTCAAAAGTGGAGGCTAGTAGAATTTATAAATTTATAAATTTATATTATTACTAGCGGTTGGCGCTTGCTATGCTACGCATTCACTATTAGAATTTCATTAGAAATTTTATGTATTAGATAGAATGCAGAGCAAGAATTTTAATAAATCTTCAAATAAAAAATACTAAAATCTTCATATAATATTTTTTATTAACAAGCATATACTAAAATAAACAATAGAAATTTAATTAATGATGAATGAAATACATGCAATGATGAATACGGTAAAATATACTCATACATTAGAATGCATTAGAAATTTGACTCAATTGTTACAAACAATAGCAACCCAAATAGAAGAATTTAAAGAAAAAACTTGTAAATCTCAAAAGCTTCGTGAACAATTTAATTGTTGTGAAGTCCAAAATTGGTTCAATCTAATAAATTTCTCAAATCATTTGGTAGTAGCAATAAAAAATTGAACTAAGAAGCTCAAAGCTCACAAAAGCACAAAATCATAGAAATGCAAAAAAATTATAAAGCCAAGAAAAGCAATGGAATTGCTACCTTTATAATATCATCCTATGGATCCTCTTTAATATCACCTCAATTGCAATGACTACATTATTTCTATAATATCACCCTTTGTAAAAAGTGATATTACAAAAGTGATTGTGAACTACTACTCTTTCGATAATATCACATTGTGTGAAAATATGATTTCTATGTATGCATGATTGGAAATATTTTATAAAATAATTAACTATAAATTTTGCAAGGTATATTTTGCATCCTCAACTACACCTACATTGACATGGAGACAATATGTGAAATTCAATGGTTTTGAAAATGCTTCCACGCTAGGTAACATGGATATTCCTTAGCATAGGTACAACTAGTGAACCTATGCTCATTTGACTAGTAGAAAATAAGGTTAAATGTAACTAGTAAAAAAATAACTATTGATATTATGATTGTTGAATTCATGTATTCTTACATCAATACATTTTTATAATGTCTAATAGAAAGACAACAAGGCTAAACCAACCCTTTTTTGGCTCTATAGGGCCAAATTGCACCATTTCAAAATAAATATCTATTTTTTTCTAGATGAAAGTATTTTTTTGCTATAAATACTCCATAACTATGAAAAATGAACATGAAGTTGTCAAATTTAAATTTAAAAAATGCATGAATATGATTGAAAAATATCTTTGGTCCAAAAGATGGATGAATGTAGAAATACAATACTTCACCAAATTTTAAGTGATCATAATCGTAGCATTTTCTCAAAAAGTAAAAAAATGGTTGGTCACAACTATTAGATTGTGCAACCCCACCAAGGAACTCTTTTCTTGAATTATTGTCCATAGGTTTGACAAATTAACTAACAATGTCTCCTTAAAGATAATTGCTTCAAATGCTAGTATTAGGTGAAAGAAATCAGCATTGTAGGTTATTGGTTGGCTTCTACATTCACATACATAGGGCATGTAGCAAAAGCTTACTTGATCAAAATATACAATCCAACACCCCAAAACTTTGCATTCATTGTTAGAGTAGAAACCCTTCCTCATTTAACATGATCCCTCAATCTATATGAATTTATCTCGTATCTCATAGGTGACTAGCCAAACTAGGTAGTGGAGAATTTTCACAAATCAAAACAAATTTATTTTCAAACTCACTCTATGATATGACTCAAATATTTTTGGGTTGTTGTAAACAAAGTTGTGCAACCAATTGTGAAGTTCATCGAATAAGTTTTCATTTTGCCATCTCCTTCTAAGATTTTATATGTCATCATAGAGGCCTTTTGTTGTCCCAAATCCTCCTTATTGTGGGAGAATAGCCAACCATGTATGTAGTCACAAACCAACTACTTCACAGCCATATTGCCTTCTAGTTTTGCTTGATTTTGCACAAATGTTTTCAATCCTTTGTAATATCTCTCAAATGATACATCCACCAAGTCTTTGTTGAACTATGGACAAGTAACTCCTCCTTAAGGTGGATTTTGAGATGGACCATAATATCAACTTTAAAGACCAACTGGAAATGGAAAATAAAATGAAAAATTGTAACATTACCCTTTTGGCCCCCCAAAAGGATTTTATAAAATAATGCCTAAAGGCTTGGAGAATTTTAATAACTATTGAGCAATGGATTTGCTTTGAAAATGTTAATGTAGATGCAATTATTATGGCCCATCTCCCTTTTTTTTTTAATAAAATCCTTCTAAGGGTGAAAAGCGGGCTTATCAAATTCACACATGCATTCTAAGAACAATCTAGAAAGTTTTTTTTAAATACCTAAAATACATGTTGTGAATCAAGATTTGAGAGCCAAGTAATAGCAAAATCTTTACTAGCAACATGGTAAAATCATTGTAGACAAGTGTGCAAGGTTTTAGTTTAAATAGGCTAGCTAGTCATAAGACATATTAAAGCTACATAGATTGCATCCATTTTACTAAAATACAAGAGTAAGTAAATCAAATTTGTAAATCCCACTTCTACTTTTTGCCAAATCAATGCTACCTAAGTTTTACTTTTATTGAAGAAAATATAGTATTTTGAAAATTCCCTAGTGAAACTAATATTTGCATATAAGTAGCCACGGTAGAAAATTGCATGCAAAAGCAAATATGATGTGGTAGTGACCAATGAAACTTTATTAGTTGTCATCCAAGACAACATGTTCAAACAAATATACATACGAGTATACATATGTCAAATTTTTGCTAATCCAAGCACCAATCATTGTAATAGAATGTATATACTTTAGTTGTGGATTTTCAATTTCAAATTTCTTTGTGCACCTCAACTTCATAAATGAAATGTATGTATGTATGTATGTATGTATGTATGTATGTATGTATGTATGTATGTATGTATATATATATATATATGAAGGAAAAAATAATTTCTATAAATGGCAATGCATTAATAAAAATGTTGAAAGAAGGTTTAACTTAAAACTCATCATTAGAAATAGTAAAAATGGAACTCACCCCATTAAAGACTAAGTATTCAAATTTCAACAACATATGGATACAAATATAACTTTCCAAACATACAAAATTTTAGTTTTTTCATTTATCTAAATATTTTTAGACTCTTGTGTTAGTTTTTTTACATTTTTATGGTATATATTTGTAAAGCATTTCCTTACAAATATTCTCTTATTCAAGAGGTATAGGTATGTTGACCTCAAAAAATAATTAAGAGAAAAAATTCAAATAAATAAATATAATGATAGTTTAAAAAATTATTATAATTAGAAGTTAACATTTTGAACTTAAAGGAATTTTTTTTTGTAAAAGTTATAAATGTTCAATCAATAATAAATTTTTGGAAGGATTTTATTTTTTTATTTCAAATTTTATTAGAAATTATTGTTTATTTGGTAGTAGATAGAATCATTCAAATAAAACCTATGAGTTCATTGTTAAATCTTGAGTTTAAAAACCATTATTAAGATATTTTTCTAGGTTGCATTTTATAATACATTTTTACAATTTTGGAACTACTCCGTGTTTCTTATGAGATTAAGTCATGTAGTAGGAAAATGAGGTCTTTCAACAAATTCAAAACTATCTCCTTGTTTTATATTTTGGTAATCCAATATTAGATGGCATATTTGTTTAAGTTTAAGTTAGTGCACCACTAAGGAAAAGTTGAATCTTTGTTATCAAAGAAGATCAAACCTAAGATTGTTTAAATTCAGCCTATAATAAAAATTAGGAATCAAATTGCTTACCAAAATATTAAATGATCTTCTCTCTAATCTAAACCATAAGAACATGATCTTCTTTCTAATCTAAACCATAAGAACATGATCTTCTTTCTAATCTAAACCATAAGAACATGATCTTCTCTCTAATCTAAACCATAAGAACATGATCTTCTCTCTAATCTAAAATATAGGAACATGACATTGTGAAGTGATAAGAGAAAGAGAAAAGAGAAAACACCATTGAAGAGATGTGAAGGAATACACTACTCTTGAAGTTACTCTTGAATGTTTTTCTCCAAAGTATTTTCCTTCACTTTATACATGCTTGAAGAACTATTAAAGATATTACTAATTTGGTTCAAATAAAAAAAATAATCCATAAAGAATTGTGTATAATCTATACTCTCCTATTTGTAATGAAAAAAGACATTTATAAAATGGAACACATTGAAGGGGAAGTCAGCCTATACTAATTCACATAATGTTAATAAAATATGGTTTCTAGAAACTTTAGGGATAATTTTGATGACAAAATGGTTTTTTTTCAAATTTTTATTGGAAATTTGATAATTTTGGAAAAATTTCATTATATTTAAACTAATTTTTTGGAG
Source organism: Climacium dendroides (assembly GCA_950106755.1). Taxonomy (NCBI): domain Eukaryota; kingdom Viridiplantae; phylum Streptophyta; class Bryopsida; order Hypnales; family Climaciaceae; genus Climacium; species Climacium dendroides. The sequence goes on from OX467092.1 coordinate 14,135,123, forward strand.
AGTAAAAAATCTACAAACTCATTATAGTCTTTAATACTTGAAAATTTCTATGTTTGATATTACAAAATCAATTATCAAACAATTTTTGTGCAAAGTATGGATGTATAGATTTAGTAAGATCTTAGGATAAGTTTCTGTTTGATAAGGGAAAGGCAAGTTGAGGGAAATTCACTTTGTAAACTCAGGTTTAACAAATGTGATGTAAACTCAATCTTGGTGTAATCCAAGTTGAGAGAGAGTCTAAGAGCATTTCCACCAATAAGACTAAAAATAAGCATGCGAAATTGTCTTTGGCATATCATTTTTTGGAAAAAAAAACATGTATGGTTTTTTAGTCCCAACTGGCAAGCATTTGAAATGGGTCACCGATCCGACAGGACCCACTCCTTAAAAGCATAGAGTTATGAGCTACACCAAGGGATAGATTGCATCCAAGATTTGTGGCAATTGCTTAGCCATATAGGGCTCCATATTTGCTCCAAACTTTAACTTATATTCGGGACAACTCACCCTCCCATCTTACAACTACGACTGTTTTTAGCAACAATGTAGGAAACAATACCAAATCCTTCTCTTTACTTCAATACCATGGTCCAAGTCAAATGTGCAAGACATTACAGTTTGCAATGTAGCAATGAAATTTTGTTGTGGTCTACCTTCAAAAACTAGCAAGTCTCCAATTTGTAAGACAGAAGAAATCAACTAGGCAAAGGCAAACCTCTTGCCAAGGCATTATGTAGCACTCTAGTGGAGATACTCTAATGCAATTCTAATTTTCTGGGAAGATTTTGTATAAATAAACTAATAACATACATATATTCTTGAATGCTTTACAGGTTCTACTTGTGTTGATTTTTGTGATTTTTTACCCACAATATTTGAAGGTGCATAATAATGTATGATAATGTGTTCCATTTTTTAAAATTGGTGACAAATACATTTGTTCTGGACTTATTCAAGTTTGTATTTTTAACTAGGAGGTGGATCCTTCGTTTAAATTTTTTTAAAGCATAATATCATTTTGATTTAGAAAAAAAAATCTCTTAAAAAGTTGTTATAATCTAGAAATCAATCTATCAATATTTTCTACAATTAATTCCATCCATCCTAAACAATTTGATCTTTATTTTTATGCAACTATTATTTAAAAATTAAATTAAATATGAATGTAAAACAATTCAAAGTGGTTTGATTTATTAACAACCAATATTTTCAAGATGAGTTGAGAAACCTTGGAAAATTAAAGAAATTATGGTGGATTCCTACTCCTTCATTAATAGGGGGGGATGATATACCACCTAGGCCACTATGTACCAAAAAGATGCGAACATGATGTTCTAGGGTCAATTTCTCCCCCCTCCCCGCCCTTCCTCCCCAAAAAATCAACAATTGTTGATTTGAATTCAAGATAATATTCCCCACCCCTTCCAATACCATTGATCTTCTAGAAAAATCAAAACCATAGATGTCAAACAAATGATCTTGGCCATCTAAATATGGATATAAAATACAAATGAAGATATCAATATATTATGTAGATAAAAATATAGATACATAATAAGATACAAATACAAATACAAATACAAAATTTGAATATTGATATATTCCATATTGATTGCATTGAAACTACTTTTTAGAAAATACAAGTAGGGACGGTGGTGGTGGAGGTAGGGAAAATTAAAACACATAATAATTTTAAATTAAATGAAGACATGTGACAATTGTGGGATTGAAATGCATAATAAATAATGAAAATCTACTTTGAGCTCATTATCACTATGTACTCAGAAGATGTAGACATCTTGTGGATATTAATATATATTAAATTAATTACTATGACTCTACTATCTTAACTATGAGAGAAATGCATTAATCCCACCATTACGATAGAGAGTTGAGATTGGAGAGAAAAACATGAAAATATATTTGCTCCTTTGGAAATAAAAGGGGGTTTGTCCTTCCCCTAAAGACAAAACACCGCACTTCTCTAACAACTTCAATGGCAAAAAAAATCTTCAAGACATTTTCATATCTCATATTATAATTGAATGAAACCAATTAAAAAAACTAGACATTATTAAATCAAATAAATTATTAGACAAGTAAACCACCAAACAAGCAAAGTACTTAATTTCCAAATAACCAATGGTACCCAAACTTGATGCAAATGTATCCCACTCCTTTAGAACTCCCACCCATTTATCCCAAAGTTTGAGTAGTTTTCCACTCCCTTTCTCAGAACCATGCCATACTAATTTCCATGCCACACTATCTTCCATCCATCCAACCAAACCCACCTACAATGCAACTGTACTCCACCTTGAATTTTCCCAACAAAAGTTGTCATCATTCACCATCCACCATTTCCATTAGGACACTCCAATCCATTATGTATACTTTTTTTTTTTTTTTTTTTTTTAAACTACAAAATGCCATTTATCTTGGCCACGCTCGCCCGGCCCCAAATCTTCCAATTACAAATTCAGCCTGGGCATAAACTATTCATGATCCATAAAAGCAAGCTCTGACAGATGCATCACAAGCCCCAAATAGAAAGAAAAAAAAATGAAGAAAAAAACATAACTTAAGTTGGGCGAAGATCAAATCTGGTGCCCCCAACTTTATATATTTGGGACAACCCTATTTGGGGGGCATCTAGGGCACACACACCCTCATGGAAGACCATTGCGAGGAAATTCTTGGAGCTTGTCCGGCTGATTTCTTCTTACCCCCCTAGCGCATCCCTAAGGGAAAATGCCAAAAAAATTTATTTGCCATGCATGATAAAATTTGCAAATTTTGAATTCATATTAAGGTAGGAATACCCATAACTGTCAATTTAAGAATTTTGGACATAATGTCTATTAGGAAACATCCAAAAATTATTGGCCCCTATGAGGAGGAGAAAAATAATTCCTATGCACTTTTAAATGTATTATTTGGACATTGTGAGAGTAAGTTGTGAATTTTTTAAAGAGCCAACTATACATGCACCTAATACCAACACCATGGGCTGATGTTCAGATGCAGTACATCCTTGTAATGACATCTATTTGATTTCTAAGATTTTTATTAGATTTTAGAAGTGATAGTTATGGGTGTTCTTACCTTACTGTACATGAAATTGAGTTTCTTAGGCAAGATCACATGTGTCGCATTTTTCAAAAATGACTTAACCCTTGAAGGACCATTGTCCCTTCATTTCATGGAAAGTTTTGATTCATTTCATTTGGATAAATAATATAAAAGTTATGGACAATCTTGTTTTGGAGGCAATTGAAACATTTTGAAAAAATAACTTGTAGGATTCATTTCTAACTACAATTTGTATAATTTCTCAAAAAAAATTCCACACGGTTGCTTGCTAGAGCAATCTTACCATTGGAATTAGTATATTTTAATTCCATCTTAAGAGATATTAATAACTTAAATTTTATTTCTATCTCGTTCCTACTTCTATCCATACCTATTTCTATTTAACAATTTTTTTAAGAAAAAATTAAGTTTTTTTTGGAATTTTTTTCTCTCTAGACTTTCAATTCAATTCCCAAACATAAAGATTTAAACCTCACAACTTTGTAGTGCAAAAATTTAAGTTAAGAAGGTTCAAAGTCAAATAATCTAATCCTTGCAATGTGCAAAAAAACACTTCTTTTCTTTACTTTATCTATCTTGCAATTTGTGCAATCATTCCACACATTCTCATACTAGTTAGGTGTAAGATCATGTTATTCAATATGCAAAAATAAACAATTTTCAATATTTTTACAATATGCAAATATAAATGGCAATTTTTAGTGTTTTTTGGTGAAAAAAGGACTTGGTCCTTTAGGGGTCAATTTATGCCGAATCTTATTTTTGCATAGGATAGTTTGCAATCAAAGGCTCCAAATTAGAAGTAGTATAGAAGATAAATTAATCAAGCACAAAATAGGACGGCCTTTATTTTACATGCGTCCTTTGAGATGACTTTGGGAGGACGAGCAAGTCGATCAGTTCACCCTAGCTATTTCTTCCTTCCATGAAAATGAATTGTTTTTGTTTCAATGGTCATTTTCAATCTGACAAAAAATACCAATTTATTTCATGCAATATATCAATTTCTCACTAGCCAATTTCCTCCAAACTAGAATTGGCATTGTCTAAATTGCAAAATATCTATAATAAAATAAAAACAATTCAAAAATAAAATTATTAATTTTATTATAGGATATATATTGGGCAAGAATTCAATCCTTCACATTTGAAGGCTAAAGATCCTCCCAATTCATACAAGATGGAGTTGAGAATATTAATGAAAAGTTTCCATGAAATCAAAAGAATTTAGGAATCAAAGTTTTCACCTTCTTAAAATGGCTCTTCTATTGTTCCTATAAAGTAGTAATCAGGATTTGTATTTTTAAATAAAAAAACTTTTAGAGTAAATGTTTATGGACATTGGGACACTTTGCACAAATAATCTTATTTAAATAATTCTTGAAAGGAAAAAAGATTCATTATTTGAAATCAACCAATTTAACTCATTATATTTTGAAAATTATAATTCAGTTTAAGCCATATTCATATCTCTAAAATCAATGAAGAATATAGTATGTGTAGGTCCAACCAAAGAAATTAAAAAAACAAAGTTACCATAATACATACTCAAAAATTTTAAAACAAACATATGACCTAATTTATATGTCTTTATTTGTTTTTTAAGGGGCTAGAAGTTGAAGTTGAGATTCTAAACAAGATTTTTGTAAAAGCTCCAAGATAGAATGTTACAATATAAATTGAATGCATTATAGAAGTTGCAAATCAAAGCCATGAAATTGTGCAAGCATTTTCAATTGATCCCATTACCCAAATTCCTTTAAAATGTCCAAGTTGTTGAACCTTGTAATTTGATACCTTATTCCACAAAGCCAATACCTAGGTATGATCCTAGCCTTGTCCCATTAGATGGGATTTGAGGCTTGTAGAGGGCCATTTCAGGCATGTTCCCCCCATAGCAAGGGAACGGCCAACTGTCAGGGATTTTTTTAAATTAGTTCTTAGAATGCAAAAAGAGGTGAATTTTTTTTTTGATTTTTTTTTCAAAAATGACATGGCCGGATCTCGGCCACGTAAGCCTGCTACGCTGTCACTGCTTTGTCGCTGTTGCAGTGCGTTCCTTGCCATGATAACTCACAACCTTCTAAAGGCCTCAAATCCCATCTAATGAGGTATTAGCTAATGTATATTATTCCACATGTGGTAGTTGAAATGACTAAGTTCAAATGTAAAAAGGAAGGTTGATTGAGGATTGGAAAGAGAAAGAAATATGACAATGACAATGAACAAAATTGAACTTAAAAATTTGTGGATATTAAAAATGGTGCAAGATTTATGATTATGAAAAAAAAAGGTGTGGTACTTATGATTGTGATAAAATAATCAAAAATTGATTTTTGATATGGAAAGAGTACTTATCAAGGATTAGAAAGAGGAAAAGAAACATGACTATGAACAAAATAATTAGAGTTTTGATGCTTTCCATACTATGATGGAATGAACTTCGAAGTCTTTGACATTAGAAGGGATTTCAGGGCTTTGGATGGCTATTTCAAATCTATTCCCCAAGTTGGGAATGCATTAGAATATTTAATTTTAAAATTTTAAAATTTTAAAATGAAATAAATAAATATTATTATTAATTAATATTATTTGACATGGCATGGACATGGCCACATTAAACTGTTGATTTGGTAGAGTTCCCAAAGTTCCTCGTAGTCTACAAACTCATGGGAACCTGTAGTCTTCTTTTGCCTTCAAACATCTTCTAATGGAACAAAGATTTTTTTTAGTTTTAATTAGTTTTTAAACCTGTAATCACATTTTATATTGGCCACCCAAGATGGCTTCTGTCAAATTTGGCTTTAGAGAATGGCATGGCTTTGGAGGACACGAACGCATTGGGGAATTACAATTGAAGAGAGGCACATGTTCTTGTTAGTCCAAACAAATCTTCAAAATGGTGGATTATACTCACGGTCCATTCATTTCTATTAAATGATCCACTTTGAGGTGCTAGCTACCTATTTTCTTCCTTCCTACTCACTCATTTAAATACCAAATGTTAATCCTTTAAAGAAGAAGTATTCATGATTTCAAAATGGCCAATTTGAGTGATCATGTTGTGGAAAGTATCAATATAACTTAAATGGGAAACCTTAATATCATTAACCGTGTAACATCACTGCGGACACTAAGTGTCCCATGGGTGATAGAAAAGTTTTGAAAGAGTTTTATTACATTAACTTTGAGGGACGCTTTACACCTTGAGTCCAACCGAATTTATTGCGTAAGGCCAAAATTCCTCACTTATAATTGAACCAAAGGCTAAAATTTGTGCAATGGCGGCGTAAAGCATCCCTTAGTCCACGAGGGATAAGTTTCAAGGCTCGAAATCGGCTCGAGCATTAAGAACCACCCAGCCCTATAATTAGCACTACAATGGACATGAAGTGGTTCTTAAATTGACCTCTCCACTCTTTGAGTGGATCATGGGAAAAAAAACATTATTTATTTATTGCAAGAGCCAATCGTTCTCTTGTCTGTTCCCATTTCTCTTTAGAAGTTGCAAGTGAATAATTCATAAAAGACCTACGATCATAAATAGGTGCCTACAACACAACTCATTTGAAAATTCATAACTAATTCAACAATGCTTCGAAAAATATGAAACCACTTGTGTTACCTTCCACATCTATTTCTCTTTGTTTGAAAAATGAGCTAAAAATATTCCCACCCCAAGAAAATGCATGAAAAAAGGCGGACACGAGCAGCTTTTGAGCCTCCTACCCCACTCAAAGTTGTGTATTAATCCCAACAATTAATTGCTTTGTTGCCCACTTCCAATACAGGTTTTTTTTTCTCCTTCAAAATTCAGGTGTTAGGGGCTAGTTGTGATTACTTTCCTCCACTATTATTAAACTGCCATTACTAAAGCAGCATATGATGATGCACCATTTGAAATGAAGCAGTTTACACCAACTTCAATCCTGTTATTGGCCCCAACTCCACATTGAATTGTGCACAATTTTCCATCACTACCTTATTTTTGTTATACAATTTTCCATCACTAACTTTTTCGGTCCTCACCTTTTTTTTTCTTCTTCTTCTCACATTAATACACAGCTAGTATTTGTTCATATATACACATTTTTTTGACAGTGTGTGTGTGTGTGTGTTTTTGTTTCATTTTTTGTTTTTCTCCAATGATGCAATTATACAACAAAATGAATAGCACAGATCTCGAGGAGCCATTCAAACTCGATTGTAAAGCCTGCGAAGAAACAACAACTGAAGGCATGGCGGCGTTCATTTGAAAATCAGCGTCCCCCAATCATTCCACTCCCCATTGGCTTCACCAGCGAGGCCGCCATGGATCGATCAATTTCTTTTTTTCTTCTTTTTTCTTTTTCTTTTTCTTTTCTATTCTCTCTCTCTCTTCCCTTTCTTTTTCCATTGTTTTTCCATTATTTTTCCATTGTTTTTCCATTGTTTTTCCATTTGTTTTTCCATTTGTTTTTCATAGCAAATGCAAAAGGGAATGGGGAATTGGGTGTGTTCCATAATTGAATGCCAGAATGGATTCCAGTCCATAAGGGAAACGTACAAGAAGTGCCCACTGAACGCCGCTCAACCACAATCACCACACACAAACATACAGGTTGAAATGAATTGGATACCCATACCATCTTTTTTGGAAAAAAATTTGGGGCGTTAGAGTACCAGATAGCACCCAAACAGTAACAATTTGGCTAAAAAAAATTTGGCAAAAAATCATTCACCAGAAAACTTCGAATTAAAAAAATTCATTAGAAAAAACAAAACAAAAAAACCTTAAGATGAAATCGTCAGATTGTGAATGAAAAGAGAATTAGGCATATGTAGTATGTAAAAAAAACAATAATGTGATATTTTCTATCTAATATGTGGATGAATGGTGAAATTTGGAGCACCATTGTAACATTTTATATTGCCACTTTGGCGCTTCATAAAAAATGAAAAAAAATAAAAAGCCTTGCTCGTGAGGTAGCAACATGGATAACTGTTACTTTAAGGGTTTGGGGTATGTTGTCTACTAATACATGTCCAACAAATGATTGGACCCTACTAGCAAGAGAAAAATAATTCATGTGCATTTTCAAATGTATTATTTTGATATTGTGAGTATAAGTTGTGAATTTCTAAAGTCAGAGTCGTTTGTGAATGCACTAGGGGCTCTGATATTTAGAGGTAGTACATATTTTGTAATCACATCTATTCACTTCCCAAGATTTTAGAGGTGATGGTTATAGGTGTTGCTACCTTATTACAAAGATGGAGATGCTCGTTGAGATGATGAGAACTTGCATTCTTCTTCCAATACACAAAATAAGGGACAATTTGTTGTGTGAGAGGCTTGAAATCCTCACTTCTAATTGCACAATTTAAGACAACCACAATGTACATGCATAATTTACATGTTGAATTGAATATCCACAAGGTAGCAACACCTATAACCATTAATTTAAAGATTTTGGATATGATGTCTACTAATACACATCCAACAAATTATTGAACCCTATTAATATGAGAAAAATAATCCCTCTGCACTTTCAAATGTAATATTTTGACACTATAAGTATAAGTTGTGAATTTCTAAAGAAATGACTATAAATGCACCTAATATAGACACTTGGGTTTGAGTTTTAGATGTAGTACATCCTTGTAATCACATCTATTTACTTCTCAAGATTTTTCAAGATATTAGAGGTGATGGTTATGGATGCTGCTACCTTATTACTAAGACTGAGATGATGGGAGCTTGCATTCTTCTTCCAATACAAAAAATAAGGGACAATTTGTTGTGTAAGAGGCCCAAAATCCTCGCTTCTAATTAGACAAAAGAGTAAAATTGTGCAATCAACCTCTAGGGGAATTGAATCAGCCTTGAAGCATAAAACATCTATAAGGTATATAACCCCCAAAAGGAAAAATTGTAATGTTGTTGTGTACATTCAAGTTTTGAAATGTACACCACCAATATAATTTTGCCCCTACAATGGGTTCACTTACCTTAACACGTACAAACTCTTCCAAACACACAAAAGGAAAAAAAATACCCTAAAATATCCAATCCCTTTCATATACTTTCATTTTTAGTTAAGGAGAATTAACCTCTGGTGACTTGAGCTAGGGAGAAATGAACAAAAGTAGTCCCTATTTTGAAGTTGGTTAATTTTGTGTTTCATAGAAATTAGAGGGGGGCTACTAATTAATTAAAGATCCTTGATTCCAAAGAAAAAAATTCAAAATTTTCAAACTTGATCATGTACATTAAATAATAAGTTTAAAATGTGTTTTTCCAAGGAGATATAAATAAAGCATTGATGGACCAATTCTCCTTAGACTTCATTTTTCTATGAGACATCAAAAATTTGTTTGAAATGATGTTTCAGTGAGGTGTGTTGTCTCATAGAATTTGATCATGTGTAGTAAATAATAAGTCTCTATCTTATCTTAGGGAATAAAAAGATAGACACCAATAGGGTAGGTTTCCTTGGCCTTCATTTCTCTATGAAAACTACATATTGTAGTTTTCTAAGTAGGATCTTGTTGAAGTGGTGTTTCACTGAGGTGTGTTGCCTTACAAAAGAGACTAAAATAAACAAATGATTTTTTTTTAGAGTTGGTTAATTTTGTATTTTGTACTAATTAGAAGTCTACCAATTAATCGAGGTTTTTTTATTCCAAAGAAAAAATTCAAAATTTTCAAACTTGATCATTTGTAGTAAAAGAACAAACTCCTATGTTATCCTTGAGAGATATAAAGATAGACAATGACGGGCCAGTTCTCCTTCGCCTTCATTTTCCTAGGAAAACTACAAACTGTAGGTTTCCAAATAGAATCTTGTCTCGGATCTTGTTTGAAGTGATGTTTCACGAAGGTGCAACGTCCAACAGAATTTCATCATTTGTAGTAAGTAATAAGTTCTTGTGTTATCTCCGAGAGATAAGACAACGATGGGTCAATTCTCCATGGCCTTCATCTTCCTAGGAAAACTACAAACTGTAGGCTTCCAAATAGGGTCTTGTTTGAAGCGATGTTTTATGGAAATACGACGTCCAACAGAATTTGATCATTTGTAATAAGTAATAAGTTCCTGTGTTATCCCCGAGAGATAAGACAACAGGTCAGTTTTCCATGGCCTTCATTTTCCTAGGAAAACTACAAACTGTAGGTTTCCAAATAAGATCTTGTTTGAAGTGATGTTCTACGGAAATACGACGTCCAACAGAATTTGATCATTTGTAATAAGTAATAAGTTCATGTGTTATCCATGAGAGATAAGAAAACAACAAATGAGTTCTCCTTAGCTTTCATTTTCCTAAGAAAACTACAAACTGTAGGTTTCCAAATAAGATCTTGTTTGAAGTGATGTTCTACGGAAATACGACATCCAACAGAATTTGATCATTTGTAATAAGTAATAAGTTCATGTGTTATCCATGAGAGATAAGATAACGACAAGTGAGCTCTCCTTAGCTTTCATTTTCCTAAGAAAACTACAAATTGTAGGTTTCCAAATAGGGTCTTGTTTGAAGTGATGTTCTACGGAAATACGACATCCAACAGAATTTGATCATTTGTAATAAGTAATAAGTTCATGTGTTATCCATGAGAGATAAGATAACAACAAGTGAGCTCTCCTTAGCTTTCATTTTCCTAAGAAAACTACAAATTGTAGGTTTCCAAATAGGGTCTTGTTTGAAGTGATGTTCTACGGAAATACGACATCCAACAGAATTTGATCATTTGTAATAAGTAATAAGTTCCTGTGTTATCCATGAGAGATAAGATAACAACAAGTGAGTTCTCCTTAGCTTTCATTTTCCTAAGAATACTACAAACTGTAGGTTTTCAAATATGGTCTTGCTTGAAGTGGTGTTTTTATCAAAGTTCATTGTTTAACAAAAGACACTAGAATATTTTGCAAAACATTATCTACTTTTAAATGGATGATACCTCCCAAACTCTCCAATTTCCTCTCCCAAAGTAGAATGATATCACCAAATTTGGGTGATTACATAGATAATTATGCAAGAATGATTGATGTTTCATCCATAATCTACATATTAACAAATGCAGTAAGCTTCATCACTAGATGGGAAGGTACGCTTCCTTGAAAAATTTGAAAATAAAACCCTTGTTTCCAAACATTGATTTGTACTAGGTTATTTTTTGATTGTGTTTCCAACGTTGAAGAAAATCATGAAGGTATCATGCAAAACATTCTCCATTTAGGAATGGATGAAATTGCCCAAAGATACTATTGCCACCTTTTGCTTCATCACTAGATGGGAAGGTACGCTTCCTTGAAAATTTTGACAATAAAGCCCTTGTTTCCAAACATTGATTTGTACTAGGTTATTTTTTGGTTGCGTTTTCAACGTTGAACAAAATCATGGAGGTATCATGCAAAACATTCTCCATTTAGGAACAGATGAAATTGCCCAAAGATACTATTGCCACCTTTTGCTTCATCACTAGATGGGAAGGTACGCTTCTTTGAAAAATTTGAAAATAAAACCTTTGTTTCCAAACATTGATTTGTACTAGGTTATTTTTTGGTTGTGTTTCCAATGTTGAAGAAAATCACGGAGGTACCATGCAAAACATTCTCCATTTAGGAATGGATGAAATTACCCTTTGCTATATATGGATGGATGTTTGGATGAGGACCTGATGTTTCATCCCAAACTGCTCCCTTCCCTCAGTCCAGTCAAGATCGTAAGTTACGCTTCCTTAGAAGCTTGAAAATAAAATCCCTGTTTCCACGGGCAAGAACAGGGTGCGGGTATAAATAGAGCATCGCACATGCCCTTGTAGGAAGAGCCCAACCTACCTACGACCTACCTAAAGTACAACCTCCTGGCCTACTCGTTAGTCCCCCCCTCCGATTGCAGCCCCCAAAGCCCCTCGGTGCAATTAGGGAGCACCACTCGGATGAAAGTTCTTGGATGAAATATAACGGGATGAACTAAGGAAGCTAACCCTGCAGGACAAGCGCGAGCGAGCCTTTGGTTGTGTGCGAAGAGTAGAGTGCCTGGGTCTCGCTGCTTGTTTGTTTGCTTGCTCGTGTTGTTATTTGCTGAAGCTCCTCGCGGTCGGCTTTGTTTCCTTAAGTGTTGTTGTTGTCGTTCTTCTTCCGCCATTGGAGCTCCGATCGACGTATTTGTAAGAAAACGGAGTTTCGTTAGGACTCTTTTTTCTTGAGGTCTGAAGGGAAGTTGGCACGGCGCTTGGGGTTGCGGGGAAAAGGTTGGTTTGGTTTGGTTTGGTTTGGTTTGGAGGTGCCTGAGATACTGGCTATGGAGGAATCGGCTGTCGAGGGAGGTGGAGGAAGGGGAGCCTTTCTTGCGACGTTAGTTCGAGTTTGTGTTTTTTAGTTGTGGAGAGAGTGAGGAGTGGAAGGTGTTTTGAGTGGGAAGGAGGAGGAGGAGGAGGGAGGAGGAAGGGAGGCGAGGGTTTGATCGTGAAGATGTGATGGAAGGGGATGCGGTTTGGCATTTCCTCGTGTTGAGTGCTGCACCATGGGTGGAGTGGAAGTGATGATAAGTAGTAGCCGAGTAGCTGGTGGGGAGATGGCGGGGCGGGACGTCGTCGGGCCGACCATAGCAAGCCTCCAGCAGCAACCCCAGCCGCTCCCGCTTGTGAACCAGAATAATCACCACAGTAATCGACCGTGTAGCAGTGCCGCCAACAGCTCGACTAATACGACGCCTCGAGGGGTCAATCTGCCGAAATTGGACACACCGGATGAGTTTCCGGCGGGGATGCGCGTGCTCGTCGTGGACGATGATCCCACATGTCTCGCGGTGTTGGAGCGAATGCTGCACAGATGCTCGTATCGAGGTATTCTTGTCCTTCGACCGGACTTGGATGTGTGAGCGATGTGATAGGGTATGATGTGCTCCGGTGTAGTGGCAATTGGACGCAAGAGACTATTCGGACAACCAATGCGAAGACTGCGTTCGTCTTGGTGGTAGTCGTGAAGATTAACGCTCCTCGAAGTATATTGGCCTCGGATTGGCAAACATTTCATTCAGATTTGGGACACAGTTGTCTTTTTGGTATTTTGCTTAGCATGCTGCGGACTTAGAGTAGTCACGAAGCGCTACATTGTGCAAAATCCTGCTTTGCATCGGCGTGGTGATCCTATGTTTGTTGTGAAATGTTGTGTGTGAGCCCTGTTTATGACCTCTTGTATACTTGTACGAACCTGATTATTGAAGCTAGTGTGCTGTTGGCTACTTTGGAGGCGAAATTCACAGTTTACGGAGAATTGCAGGGTTAGTGTACTTCGATGCAGCGTTTGTGTGTCTAGAAATCGCATCCAATGTTGACGGGCTTGTTTGCCTTGTGAGTGCAGTAGGGAATTTTCATCAGGAGCTCCCACGTGATATTCATGTTATTTTGTTGTGGTTTATTTTTCAGTTACTACATGTGGGAAGGCAACAGACGCTCTTTCGTTACTGAGGGAAGACATTAACAAGTTTGATCTCGTCATCAGTGATGTTTACATGCCGGATATGGATGGATTTAAGTTGCTCGAGCTTGTTGGGCTAGAGATGGACTTGCCTGTCATCAGTAAGTGCCAACTATGCAGGGCTCAAATTGCTTCCTCTTTGAAAATTTGTGTGCGGCTTTGAGTGTTTTTTGGGGGCATTGTTTTACTATTTCTTGTGTGACTGGTTTTAAACGGGCTGGGATTTCTTTCTCACCAATCCCTTATGTAATCAATTCTTCTGTCATATTCTATGACTGCAGTGATGTCTGGGAACGGAGAGACGAGCGCAGTCATGAAAGGTATTACGCATGGTGCATGCGACTACCTTCTCAAACCTGTGAGGATTGAGGAATTGAGAAACATCTGGCAGCACGTGGTGAGGAAAAAACGACAAGATATTAAAGTCGTTTGCCAAACGAAGAGCGTTGAGGAAGGTGTTGTTTGCGAGAGACAGAAGCGAGCTGCACCAGGCGATTCGGAGTACACGTCCTCTGCCAATGACACAACTGACAATAACTGGAAAGGGAAGAAGCGGAAAGGAGAGTTCAAAGAAGAAAACGAGGAGGATATTGACCAGGAGAATGATGACCCGTCCACAATGAAAAAACCCCGGGTGGTGTGGTCCGTGGAACTTCATCAGCAGTTCGTCAGTGCCGTAAATCAATTAGGAATAGACAGTAAGTCGTTCTCCATTTTCTTTTGAGATTGAAAAGGAAAAAGAAGGTCTGGAATTTTACTTCTTCATTTGTGGAAGAGCTTCACACGAGTCAACACTTGGAGAACAATTCTATTAAAAGATTTTATTCAAGGTCTTTTCTAAGATTGCTTCGCGAGGATGCAGTTCGTCGGGCTTTAATACGTTTGCCTCTTCTTTTTGTGGTGCAGAAGCTGTCCCGAAGAGGATTCTGGAGTTGATGGGTGTGCATGGTCTCACACGAGAGAACGTTGCCAGTCACTTGCAGGTAATATATGCGATGTCTCATTTTTGTATCACTACCTCTCCGAAAACGGATACGTAAAGTGAAAGAATTACGAATATATATACTTATTTCTGTAATTCTGAAGTTATTCGAGTCAGCAACTGTCGTCCTTGGTCTCTATTTTTTGCAATCGGCTTACAACCTTCTCACATGTACTTCGGTTCACAACGTTGTACAGAAATACCGCTTATATTTGAAGAGACTTAGTGGCGTCACAAGCCAGCAGAGTGGCATGAATGCACATTTTGGAGGACAAGACCCCTTCTCGATGATGTCTCCGGACATGGGTGTGAATATAGCAAACGGACCGCTGACTCCTCAAGCGTTGGCCCGATTCCACATGTTGGGCAGGATGAATTCGCCGAATGGAATGAGTTTCTCTGGTGGCCTTGATCCTGTGTTGAATCCAATGTTCCTGCCGGAATTGCCTCAATCGTCGCACTTGAACGGAATACTAAAAAATAATGGCGGGTTGCTCTCTTCTCTGCCAAATGGATTGCAGCACCTGGATCAGTTGTCCGAACCCCACCACCTTCCTGGGATGAATGACCTGGATGACTATCCTAGCAACACCAAGGTCTTTCCGCAGTTGAATGGGAATCTCGATGTGTCAATTGCATCTCTGGGAGTTGCCAACGGAGGTCTGGGCCCAAACTCTAACAACGACAATTTGTTGATCCATATGTATCAAAGAACAACTCCGCCAGGTGCGGGATCATCTTCGAGTTTGCCACAACCCAGAGGTCTGACTACAACCCATCTCCTTTCCAACGACATCAACTTTGCTCCTGTAGGTCCTTTACCCAGCCTGGCCGGGAACTTGACCCCTGCTGTTGGATTATCAGCAATCACTGGGTCGGGTGGTGGAAGGGATTTGTCACCTACAGTCGGTGGCACGGGGACTGCGTTATCTAGTCCTTTGGGTCCTTTAGTTCGTCGGCCACTGATGGCTGAAGAACCATCTAACCTTGTCAACTCCACGAGTGGCACGTTCAGCATGGCACCCTCTGTGCAGTCACCGAAAGCTGGAGGCGGTGCTTCTGTGAACGAAGGCTTGGATCAACAACAGCCGATGTGGGGATTGTACAGCCCTTTAACCCAATTAGGCCATGGGCACTCCCAAGGGCTTAATAATCACGACAGCGTGCCATGGTCGGGATTGGCAGAGAATCTAGGCTTGGGAGACATTGGCCAGTCTCTAGGCGCAGGTCTCACCTCCCAGTTTTCACCTCACAGCCAGGATCATGGGATTGGATTTGCGCCTCCCAGCCGAGGATCCTATTCGCGCCAGAATGTGAGCTTTCCAGTAAGTTCAGCACTGGATGGTCGAATGGTCAGGTCTTCTTATGAGCCGTAAGGTTGCCAGTCAGGTAGAGAGACCCTCGAGTGTCAACTGGAAACAGTTCATAACTGGGGTAGCCTAATGACATTTTAAGCTTATTGTATGAAAGTCTAACCGGAAACAGGGGTTATGTCATAGTCTGCTCAGAGTTTTCTCCCTTTAAAGTCTGTCTGTTCAGACAATTTGGAACAACTACTCTTTGAGGTTTCTTTCCTTCAACCTCTCCATAGTGCAGGTAGTTGCGAGCGAGAGCGAGCGAGCGCGAGAGAGATAATAGAGGTCATGACACTCTCTCGACAATCACGAGACCGTGTGTCGTTTTCTGATTGGACCAGGTTTCCTAAAGCCCCAGCCTACAACAGCCAATTCCCTACGTCGCTGTGTTCTGGAAGGCGACTCTCTTCACGCAGTCACAAATTTAGTGACCGGTCGATTCCGCAATCCAGACAGCAGTTCTCACAGTGCAGTGCAGGCGTTGGTGGCAACCAGCTGGCGGCACAAATGAGGAGCGCAGCCATAAGCTGTTCATGTAATTCAAACTTTACATTTCACCTTATGACATTCTCAGCATTCTCCAGCTAATGTCCCCACTCCTTGTTCATGTCCACTGGCTATCCTCAACTTGAATCTGCTTTGCACGTGTATCTGTTTTCAATGCCACCTAGGATTTGAGAGCTCTCGTTTGCTTACGTTAGGACCTGTGCTGATCAATATCATCAATTGTCCCTCGAACGTTCCTAAACCGAAGCTTCATTCCAGATGGACCAAAGTCATAGAACCAGAGTTCAATTACCATACTTGCCTTTCAGCTGATGGTCATGCTAGACAGGTGATAGAGAGCATATTGGTTGTCAGACTTGATTCTCTCATGTTTCCTGATTTTATTTATGTGTTTTCGCCACATCAGCGTGTTGTCATGGTGTGTACTGCACACATCTGGCTTCGTTATTACTGTTTCCTAGCTGTGTCGCTAATGTGGAGTGCCGGGTGCACCAAGGGTAACGTCCTCATGCTTCCAATGAATCAGATGACTTGAAATCCAGGGCTGCTGCCAGTACTTCCCCTTAACTTACCCCCCCATGGGCCCCAAGGGGTTTCGTGCGAGGCCCGCCGGGCGGGGTGACTGTGTTCACGTGAAATGGGTTCCAGCTCTTTGATAGGAGCGGCCCCTTTTCTTCGTCCCGCTTCATTAGTTTACTCCCCCCTCCTTCCTCCTTGACTTTCACATGAGCTGTCAGTGGTGTCAGAAGGTGCATGCTGGATAAGGGTTTTCCCATCAATAAGTTATTGCGGAGAACCCCTTCATCATGATAGCAGCGTCGTCACGAACTAAAACCTCACCTCGCCAATATCCGATATGGGGTCGCAATAATTGAAAAAAGAGGGAGAGGGAGAGAGAGGGAGAGAGGGAGAGAGAGATCAAAACAGAAATATTAATTACAGAGCCCATTAACCCCAAGTCCCACTCGAGCGGAGCTTGTCCAGTCTATAGCTTATCATATAACTCTATCGCCATTGCCAGACCCCCGCCCCATGCACGGACAGTTCTGCAACCAAGGATCTGATCGGGTGTAGAGGACGACCACTATTCACATGAATCAAATGAAATGAAATGAAATGAAGGGTGTGCCGTCAGAGTTAAAAAAATGGGGACTCATTGGTTGACGGGACGGACAGACTGACAGACAGAAAAAAGCCCAGTCAGTTCAGTTCTCTCATTATATAATCTACTATTATGATGATGATTATTATTATAATATTGAATGGGAAGAAAAAACACACACACAAAGGCTATAAATACAATTCTTTGACTGCCATTTATAAGCGTAACTTCAAGGCGAATTGCACCCTCTCGCCTGACGCGTGGCGATTGTGGGGATCCGATTATAGAAACGAGGGAAAAGAGAAGGAAAGATACTAAAATTCTTTTTTAAAAAAGTTTCCTGAAATCCTACGGCATTAAAATTTTTTCTTCCTTCCTTCTTCTCAATTCTCATTCCTTGCTTTGTTTCCGCAGCTACAGGACTGGAATTCCGCAGTCCCTTCCTCCCGGCCCATATACTCGGCGGCGTCGGGCGAGAGACAGGAAGGACTGTACACATGGCTCCATGCTGTGGCTTTTTCATTACTGTACATATGGCTGTTATGTACCCCATGGTGCTTTTCAAAAGGCTTGGGTTGCCTGAAGGAGTGGGTCTTCTCTCTCTCTCCTTTCTCTCTCTTTCTCTCTCTCCCTCCTGCCTGAGGGCTGCCTGCTTGCATGCACAAAACTCGCCAATGGGCTGTTGCAAAAGGAATCTGAGGTACAGGCGGCCACTTCCGAGTCCCCAAATCCCCAAGTCCGTGCCGTTAAATGGGCACCCAAATCGTAAAACTTTCGTGGGTCTTCTCGGCCCCCAATCCACAGGCATTGACCAAGCGTAATTATCCTTGCTTGGGGAGAATGGGGAGAATGGGGGAGGTACCTGCCAGTGAAGATTGTGGAGAATGGGGGAGGTACCTACCAGTGAAGATTGTGGAGAATGGGGGAGGTACAGACCAGTGAAGAAGGTTGATGTAGGGTGGGTTTTTTTTACTTTGAGCGATTTTTTTCCTGAGAAGTGAAGATTTTTTTGAAAAGCAAGAATATTTTGCCAAACATTCCCTACAATTTTTTTAAAAAATTCATCACTTTTCAACGAAAAATCGCTAAAAAGAAACACCTTGGGTTGATGGAGGAGATCACTAAGAATATAAACATGCCTACTTGGCTTGAAAAGTGAACAAACCCTATGAAGATACTTGCAAGGTTGGTTAAGAGGTTTGATGGAGAAGGTCACTAAGAACAAAAACATGCCTACTTGGCTTGAAAAGCGAATGAATCCTATGAAGATATTGCAAGGTTGGTTAAGAGGGTTGATGGAGAAGGTCGACTAAGAACGTGCCTGCTCGGTCTAAAAAGTGAATGAAGCCTATGAAGAAGTCATCAATTTGCAAGGTGAGTTGGCATTGTTTTTGGTTTGAAAGCTAGCTTGTTTTTCAAGCAAATGCGTGGTGTGAAAACAACCTACCTCAATTGATTGGTGGCACTTTATCTGGCAATAAAGTAGAGGGGTGGTTCATCCTCTTTTCAAGCCCCACCACTAGGCCTCATGGTGATGCTCTTAGAAGTTTGATTGGAAAGGTTGATTGAGAAGTTGGAGTAACTGTAAGGAATACAGTCTCCATGACTGTCTAGTGTAGTCACCAAAATACTTGGTTCAATTATTAGACCAATAAGGGAATTTTTGGTTTTCTACAGTGACCAATGAAGTCATCGATGGACACTTCCGGTCCTCAACATCCTTCAAGAGAGTTGAGAGGGTTGATTGAAAAGGTCAATAATGAAGGTCGATTGAAAAGGTCAATAATGAAGGTCGATTGAGAAGGTCAATCGGAAAGGTTGATTGAGAAGTTGGAGTAACCGTGAAGGAAGTGGCCTCCGTGACTAGTGTAATCACCAAGATGCTTGGTTCAATTATTGGACCAATAAGCAAATTCTTGGTTTTCTACATTAACCAATGAAGTCAAGACACTTCCGGTCCTCAACATCCTTCAAGGGAGTTGAGAGGGGTGATTGAGAAGGTCAATAATGAAGGTTGATTGAAAACATCAATCGGAAAGGTTGATTGAGAACATCAATCGGAAAGGTTGATTAAGCATCAATTGGAAGGAAAGGTTGATTGAGAACATCTATCGGAAAGGTTGATTGAGAACATCAATTGGAAAGGTTGATTGAGAACATTGATCGGAAAGGTTGATTAAGCATCAATTGGAAAGGTTAATTGAGAACATCAATCGGAAAGGTTGATTGAGAACATCGATCGGAAAGGTTGATTGAGAACATCGATTGGAAAGGTTGATTAAACATCAATTGGAAAGGTTAATTGAGAACATCTATCAGAAAGGTTGATTGAGAACATCAATCGGAAAGGTTGATTTAGAAGGTCAAGTAATTGTGAAGGATACAACCTCCATGACTAGTATAGTCACCAAATGCTTCAATTATTGGTCCAATAAGTACATCCTTCATTTTTGGAGTGAACAATGAAATCATCCATTGGACACTTTTGGTCTTCAATATATTTAAAAGGCATTGACCAATCATATCCACTTATTTGTAAGTCATATGAAGGTGCTTGGAAGGTTGATTGAGAAGGTTGATTAATCCTTGAAGGATGTGGCCCCCATGAGTCACGTAGTCACCAAAATGCTTTATTTCTACCGTCAATATGAAGTCATCCATGGGACACTTTGGGTCCTTACGTCCTTCAAGGGTTGAGAAGGTTGATTTGCTTTATTTCTACCGTCAATATGAAGTCATCCATGGGACACTTTGGGTCCTTACGTCCTTCAAGGGTTGAGAAGGTTGATTGAGAATGTTAATTATGAAGGGTTGATTAAGACGGTTAATTGAGAAGGTTGATTAATAGATAGCAACTCAAATTTGTTGTTTGAATATTTTTTAAATTGAAGAGGGAGGATGTCAATCATTTCTAACATTCTACATTGACTAAAATCTTAGATTTTTTTCAAACCCATTTTTATAGGCTAAAATCAGTAATAGGTTGGAATAAGGTCTTTCAAATGCTCATTTGTTTGGTACAATATCTTAAGAGTTCTATATATAGTCAAATAGTGAACAATGCCTTTGCACTATAATTTTTGTCACTCTTTTGTAATGAGACAATTTTTTATTTGTAAACTATGAGGAAGTTGTAGCCTTTCCATTGTTTCAAAGTAAGATTTGCAAAATCCATGCAAGTGACCCAATGTGAGACTCAATTAATCTAGAGAACAAAATATTCAATACTAGGATGTCCATTGAAATTATTAATGGTGTTGATTTGAAATATTTTACAACTAACCTTTGAGCTTTTGTAATTTTTGTATACAATATTCAAACACTACTTTTTTAATTCACCTAATCTCAATTGCAATATGTCTATAGGTGGCTAAAAAAAATCATACTCATTTGTGTAATCATGACCTTTAGTGAATTTTGCTTCAAAATAGCTTACCATTACTAGAAATATATTGTAATGTGGATGAATTGTATTTTGGAAATATCTCAATTGACTAGATTTTATAAAAATGAGCCAAGGGTCTTGAATCAACATTGAAACAACATTAAATTTTTAAAGATAAAATTAATTCCTATCGCTTCCATTAATGGTTCTATATTAACCAACAATGTATTGAAATCAACATTGAGATCTATATTCAAGAGGTAAATTTAACAATTGGGTAAATCCACCATGGGCTAACATGGTTTTGTATTACTTTCAATACAATTTCTCTTAGCTTTAATAGAGATTCAATACAAAATCATTTTAGCCCATGCTGAAATTATTTTTATTGACAAAATTTTAAAATTTTGATGTTATCTTTATTGATGTGAGTAGAATTCAATATGAAATTTAGGTTAGAATCTATATCAACTCCAAAACTTCATAGTCAAACTCTTAGGCTAGTTTTTCAATGTATTTTCACAAACTATGATGTAATTTAGAATTAATTTGATTGAATTTTGTTCCAATAGTCTTGTAAAAATTTGAAATTTTTTTGTCGACGGAAGAAAATTCTATCTTTGATACTACCTCTTTGTGGTAGATTATATCATATTATTGCATGCTTAACTCCATTAGGAACTCCATATATCAAATTTTGAACAACAAATGAATGCAAATACATCTCAAGTACATAAAAATGCATTTATCCTTCTATTTTTTTCTTTTTTGAGATTCTTATGTTAATTCTTTAACATTTTCAAGGTATAGATTTTGAAGACTTTGCTTAAAAAATATTCTATGATTCAAAAGATATTAAAAGGTCTAGCCTCAAAAAATAACTTTTTAGTTAAAAACATGAGCCTTTAAAATTACTTTAATAAAAATTAAAATCATAAAAATTTCAATATTAAAATTTTGAACTTAGAAAGAAAAAAATTCTTGTGAAAACCACAAGTATTCAATCTATAATTGATTTTAGAAGCAATTTTCAATTTTTGGTTTTAAATTAATTCAAAAATGTTTGTTAGTATAGTAGTTGATTTAATTATACAAATATGATCTTTGAATCATATTTACAACTATTGTTTAAGAATCATCATTAAATTGATTTTCTAAGTTGCAATTTATATCACATCTTCACAATCATTTTGGAAATTGAGACTACTCCATAGTCTTTAAGGATAAATAATGTTTATCTTCTCTTTCTACCTTTGAAGACCAAGGGATAAAATAGTTGGTACAAGTTTAGACTGAATTGATAAATTCCATCCTACCATCAATAAAGACCTTAATATTTTGGACAAACACCATACTGCCATTATACTTGAAGTGGACATTGGATTTAAGACAAAACTTGATTGTCTTATAAATCATGCATTCTTTAACCATTTTGAAATTTGCATCAAAAAATAAGTTGTTGGCATGAAGTCCTTTTATATTTTCATCACATATAATTATGACCTTCTAATTCAACATTTTTAATGTATTTTTTAAGGTGTTTTATTTTTTAACCACTAATTGTTTGTATCACAATTAAAAAGTGTTCCAAGAATTGTATTGGTTAGTCTAGACAATTAGCTCCTCATGCGCATTTGTGTCTAAATAGAGTTTAGACTAGTAGGAAATATACCTCAATAGACAATAGACCAAACTTTAAGACCCATGTTGGTTTGATTCATCATGTTATAACAAGTATGGGTCTTAAACTTGCTGTATTGAGATATGTTTTCTACTAGTGAGATGTATGCTTGTGAAAGTGATAGGCACCACCAACTTTGTAATTAAGTTGGATAAGGTTTAGTTGATGTAATGTACAAAAACCAAATTTATTTTTTTGGTACTAGAATCTTTTAGGGCCAAATTCCAATGTTTATTGATGAGGTTATTAGTGACTTGAAGAGAAATTCAACCCAAGTTGTCTTCTCAATTTCCTATTTCCAAGCCTCTTGTACAAATTGCATACCCCCAATCCACTTCCTTTTGTTTGACTTTAGGTTGTTGCAAGATCGAATTAAGCAAATAAAAGATAATTCTTATTTTTTTCAAGATAGTGAAATTCTACATATTGTATTAAAAAGCGGTTTGTTTCAAAACTTAAGTTTCCACTTAATTGAGTGTTGTTTTGTTTTTCACATTTCATGTTGCTTTTTGAAATTATTGCTTTAATATACACTTTTTATTGTCAATTTTTTTCAAAAGGTCTTTAATCTTTTTTTCTAATATTTTCATGTACAAAAATGTTTATGATCATTCTAACAACTACTTGAAGAGAGTAGTGGACAAAGTTCACAAAAGAAATTTCTACTCAATAGTAATCTTAATTCAATTGCGGAAGTTGTTGAAATGCATCTTGATCATAGCATTGCCAATAGAAAATAAAGAAAATTCTATGTGTTCTAATGAAATAGAAATGTTCCAAAAAAAGTGTTAAAAAGATTTTATCCCCCAAAAATTAATCCATAAATTGTTTATTATCCTAACACTTGATCACATCCTAGATTGCTTGAGTGATGTGATTTTAGTATTGAGACAATTTCAAGAATCTTTGTTGTGTCAATTATTTTAGAATAATGAAAAAAATCCTTGAACCATTATAGAAACAATAGACAGATATAGAGAACAATTTTGTGTAAAACTTCATTGGTGATTATAAATGGCAAATAAGAAAGACTCCAAAAAACATGCAACTTCAATAGACAATAGATACTACTATACCTCCACTAAAGTATATTCTATTTTAGAAATGAATAAATATCCCCTAAGTATGTAGTGTTGGTTAGCCACCTTCAACTAAAAACCAACCCTTGTACATAAATACATTGAAAATTATTTTTTCATTATACAAAAAAAAAGAAATAAGAACTTCCATAGTTCATAAATTGTTCAATGAAAAAGTAATAAAAACTTCTATACTTCATAAATTGTGCGTCCTCATGCTGTGCGTAAACATTTTGTAGACCATATTAATTGACAATCTACTGTCTTTTGTTTAGGACAAACCAAGGGATGTTTTTAGTATACACTTTTTCTTTATAAATTTTCTTTAAAGAAAATTGAACATCTTGATAAAGCAATTTGGGCCCTACCATGATGTCGAGATGAGTATTCACTTTCCAAGAATATTCATGTCATCTTCCAAGAGCCTTCAAATTGGTTTTGTTATGCAAATATGGTATATGAATACAATAGCAGCTTGTTTATTTGAAAGTTTCCATATTACAAGTAGAGAGAGAAAGTAAGAACAACATTCAAATTGACATTTAGAAGTTGTGAAAATCAAGTTGTTGTAATTATATTGAATTGATATTTTTATTTTCATTCATCATAATCTCAAAGAACCCCATTTCTAAACAAATTATTGTCTTTCATTGGATGAAGAGGGATACATTCTTTTCCATAGCATAGAATTGGTTTAGTTCCTAAAGAATTGAAAACACTCATGTAAATAGTTGGATTTGTTAAAAAATAAATATAGATGAAGATTTTAATGTAAAAGCAAAAGCTCATTATGAGAATAACATCTCTTGCCACTCCCATAGCTCAACAAGTTATTTCTCATAACAAAACTTTGCTTTCACATTGCCTAGTCTATAATATTGTGAAAATCATATTGTTGTATATATACTTGGAATGCTCCTTTTAAATATTGTTTTTTGTACAATTTTCTTGTGTCTTGTGTTCCTAACTTTTTATAAATTCTATGGACTTGTGTGTTGAGTCTTTTTGAAATTGAACCTCTTGACTTTATTAAAATTCAAACTAAAAAAGAAAGAAATAAGGTGCTATAATTTGTAATGACATAAAATCTATAATATTGTTAGAACTAACATAGGATGTTCAAAAACATATATGGTACTTTAAAATGCTTAAAAATATGTTCAATGTATATATAGTGTTGAATGTATGTTCCTAGCTTTCTTTAAATATAGATTTAAGTTTTAGGGTGCAATTAGGATCTATTACCTTTAGTCATTTAAGACTCTTTTCCACACATTCTATTAGGGCAATGTTGTAGTTGCCTACTGCAAGTAGTACACTTGAGTGAATAATTTGAAATTTTTACTTTTGAACTCAAATGGTGATAAATCAAAACAATTTCAAACCATCCACAATTGCAATTGTAGTCCTAACCTCCAAAATTGGAGGTTAAGACTGCAATCACTTCTATTTCCAATGCCAACTAAATGCACTCAAATTATGCAATTTAAAAAAAAAATGTACTCCCAAAGTACAAATATTCAATTCTTTTCTAAAGAATTTAAGGTATGTGCTCCATGGGAACATTCTTGCCCAATATTGTATACCTCCAATACAATTTGTTGGTATTTGATACATGATTGCTAGAAGGTGCAACTATCTCATTAGTAGAAAACATGCTCTTGTAGACTAAGTTGGTCCTTCAAGACCCACATTTGGTTTCATTCATTATTTCATAATGAGCTAGACTAAATGTATTAAAGCTTAACCCCTCATCGCCCATGGTTTGTTTGACTAGTGAGCTTACAAGTTTCTTGAAAAGAGTGTCGCAAGCAAAAGTCAAGGTGGACTATAACATCTTCACCGTTGGGATGAATGACTAGCTTCATTGTATAGTAAATGCAACATAAAATCAAATGGTTGGATTGTTTTTCTATAAAATAAGATCGTGGTTTTTTTCTTAATTCATAGTAGACAGTTTTTGTCCCCTTAGGTAGTGAAGGGTTAATGCATGCAACTAAGTTTTCTACTAGTGTCTTCTATATTGAGAAGATGGTGTTTGGTACTTAAAGCATGGATGCTAGTGAGGAAACTACAATACTACAATTCAAAAGAACCTTTGCTTGAGTTTATTGTCTACCTTTAAGGAGGAGATTATCTAACTTTTATTGTTATGGGGGCTCTTCAATTGTTGTTGCCACTTTCTATATTAGGTTAAGATGATTTCAAACCAATAGCAAAGAGGGTCTCAAGGCAACTAGCTACACAACCAAGAAAGGCCATACGAATAGCATCAACGTAGTTTCCATACGGACGTTTCGCCCAAATTCTTGGTACTATAGCTTGGCGCCCCAAGATCTCCTTTTTATTAGCGATCGGAATTCCAAAAGAATATCCCAAGACGTAGAACACGGAGGGCTTTCTTTTGAGAAGGCAAGGAATTAATATAATCTTCGTCTAATGTCAAGGCCTATAGCAATTTTTTCTTCCAAATTTTTATGCAAAAGCCCTTCTTGTGGGGGATTGTTTGGGGGCGGTCAAATTGTCAAATCCAGGAATGTTGGCAGCCAAGATTATTAATAGCCCTCTTGAAGTTGAAAGGGGAAATTTTGCACCTGATCTCCTTCCCATTCACCTGCCAGGAATGGGGCAGCAGAGTTGGGGAAATTTTGGAGCAGATCTTCACGAAATTTTAGGGTTGCTTGTGCTTGAATGCAGGCATCATAACTCAACTATGGCCAATCAATTTTGTTAAATTGGCGAAATTCCACAACTTTGGCACTTTTTAGGGCATAAAACTTGAAACCTAAATTGACGAATGTCATAATCATTTTTAATGTCCAAATATACGCCAATTTAACAAATCATCTAAGTCTCACAAATAATATACGCTAATAATATACCATGTAGGGCATTGGTATACTTATCGTGCTTTACATCTTGGGATATTCTTTAAGAATTCTGAATAAGTG
Organism: Climacium dendroides; assembly: GCA_950106755.1. Classification (NCBI taxonomy): domain Eukaryota; kingdom Viridiplantae; phylum Streptophyta; class Bryopsida; order Hypnales; family Climaciaceae; genus Climacium; species Climacium dendroides. Next base: position 14,161,727 of record OX467092.1, read on the forward strand.
TAAGCACATAAAGCACTTTTGAAATTCTTCGTAAGTATAAGCATGTAAAGTATGTAAAGTACTTCTTATAGTTATGAAGAATTACCTAAAAATGTGTTTACATTTCCTATAGTGTACTTGGGCTTTGTGTTGTTTAGCTTAATAACATCAATCTTTAACCCTTAAAGGATGATGAGGCCAAAAAGTGGCTTGATGGACACTTGACTATTCACTATAGAAACAAGGAATGGACCTATTGGTTTAATAATACAAGCATTTTTGTGACTACTTTGGTCATAGGAGGTTGCATCCTTTAAGGGTTAATGTATGCCTTACTAGCAAAAAATTTGTAACAACATAATGTATTTTTGAGTTAAAAGTTTGTTTCCCATAGCAAAAAGTAAGTCTACAAGCAAACTAGACTAGTTTGAATTTAGCTCCTACAACAGCATAGTTGTATTAGAGTTTATAAAATAAATTTTGTATATAACTATCTTACTGCAAATCTACATAAATCAAAATAAATTTCGTGTATAATTATCTTACCACAAATCTACATAGATCATAAGAAAATATTGAACTATAGTGGGCACCCCAAAATGTACCATTGACCCTATATGGCCATCTTCACTCCATGTACATCTCCAAAATCAATTATGTACATATGTGGAAAAAACACTTTTAGAACCAAACTTTCTTCCTTCATAACTTTTGAATACAATATCCAAATGCCACATTCTTTTGTACATTGAAGCCTCTTTTCACTTGCAAATAAGGAAATATAAAAATATGAACAATCTAATAATCCCTAAAGGTTCTTGACTATGTTTTCACCAAAAACACTCTAAAACTGCCATTTCTAGTACAAGTACCAAATTTTCGGAAAAAAAACATTTTTGGACACATCTAACCATAGGATCTTGTAGTAAGTTGGTTCGAAAAGATGTGGAAAAAATTTCAGAAATTTCCACAATGTAGATTGCAAATTGCAAGATATTAGCATTTGAAGTGACAGAATCTCTTTTGGGGGCCCTATAAAAAATTGAGCAACTACACTTCACAAGGTCACATTTGTATGAAAAAAAATTCCCAAATGGTGGTTATTCTTTGGATTCATTCTTCGAGTGAAGTTGGCTACATGCTTGAAATTTTTTAGATCATTTGGAATTATACAACATAGAGGAAAAAATAGTAAATTGAAAGAAGTAGGCAATGATTTAAAATACAAAATTGTTAAGATTTAGTTATGGAATTGTAAAATGTCAATCTCAATGCTAGTAATGTTGTAATAAATAATCTACATCCTATGATTTTATTTTTTTCAAAAAATATTGAAAATTGAATTAAATAAAGGACTTTAAAGTTTATCTTAGAGTATAGATTCTTTAAGTAAACTACCCACAACTAAAACTCCTCATAACTTCCATCTCATTAATTAAAATGGGATGATTCAAAGATTTTCACAAATATATAAATTTAGAGAACCAATTTCAATTTTTTTTTCTTAAAAGAATGATTTTTAAAGAAGTTCTATAGCTACCCAGGCTACCCCTGAAGTGATGAAAATTACGTATCATACAATAACTTTTGAACTAGTCAAAAGTTATGAAAATTATTGGGCCTTCAAGCTACTCTTTGGATACATTTTGTGTAAAAATTTCAAAAAAACAAAATAAAAATTCCATACATAGTTATCCAAAATCGCTATGTTGCCAAAAAAACACAATTAGGTCCTTTAGGGGTTTATAGAAATTAGGCACACTAGCTATTAAGAGAGGCAATCCATTTATGACCACTTAACTAGATATATGTATCTACTAGTCAAGTTTCTTTAGTGGTGGAAATTTTCTTGTGTGCAAAAATAGAATTTGGATGGTTTCCATAATTTTCCAAATTTTTATTTCTCAAAACATAATTACTATGAATTCTTTAGAATTTAAAGTGACAAAAATCCTTTGGGGGGCCCTACAAAAACCAGGCAGTTGCACTTTACAAGGTCACATTTGTATAAAAAAATGTCCAAATGGGGGTGATTATTTGCAATCATTCTTCAAGGCAATTTGGCTACATGCTTGAAAATTTTCAAGTCATTTGGAATTATACAACATAAAGGAAAAAAAATAGTAAGTAGAAAGAAGTAAAGAATGATTCAAAATACTAAATTGTTAATATTTTAGTTATGGAATTGAAAGATTTCAATCCCAATGGTTGTAATGTTATAATAAAAAATTTACACCTATTGTTTTAGTTTTTTTTCAAAAATATTGACAATTGAATTAAATGAAGGACTTCAAAGTTTATTTTAGAATAGAATTTTCCTAACTACTTGTAAACTACCCACAACTAAAACTCCTCATAATTTTCATCTCATTGATCAAAATGAAATGATTCAAAGCTTTCCATGTATATATAAATCTAGAGAACCAATTTCAGTTTTTTATTTTTTTTAAAAGTGATTTTTAAGGAAGTTTTTAGCTGCCCAAGCTATCCTTAGTTAAAAGTTATGAAAATTTTAGGCTTTAAAGCTACTCCTGAAGTACATGTTGTGTGAAAATTTCAAAGGAAAAAAATTCCATCCATAGTAAACTACCTAAAATTGCTATGTTGCCAAAAAAATTCAGTTTGGTTCTTTAGGGATTAATAGAAATTAGGCACAAAAGTTATTAAAGAAGGCAACCCATTTTTGACCACTTAAGTAGATACATATATTTGTAGGGCGGGTTTCTTCAATGGTGGAAATTTTCCTATGTGCAAAAATAGAATTCAAATGATTTTTATAATTTTTTAGATTTTTAGTTCTCAAAACATAATTATTGTGAATTTTTTAACTGAAGATTATGTTCAACCCATATTAGTCATATAGACCTTCCTATTTCCGACCAAGAATTGGTTGCAAAATCCACTCAGGGTTGGTTGCAATATTGAGAGTCTTGTAGCTAGTAGCCAATTATAATGTACCACAACTGCGTTGAGAATTGTGTCATAATTGATCATTGCTCATTTCTTCCTACACAGAAAGAGAGTGGCTTACATTGCTAGAATAGGGGGGGATTGGGAATGGGTTGCTTCCATAAGATGTGACCACCAATAAATGACCAAATAAGCAACTATGGACATGATGTAGAATATACTAAGGTGAAGGAAATATTTCCACAGGTGCAAAGATTGAAATGAGGGGTATTGCCAAAATTTGGTACTTTTATTGCTCGAATTGAAATTAGTATGAATTTTGAAAGGTAAAAGTTGGTTTGAACCCATATCCAATGTGTAGACTATTCCAAAACCACTCATTTAAGGGACTATTTCTTATTCATTTTGGCACTCAAACCAAAGCAGATGTGTCATGAAAAGAATGGAGGAATTGATGGGTGGAAATGAAGAACTCATGTTTAGAAATTAGAACTAGAACTAGTCCCAACTTCTCATGCATTTCTGCCACCCTACTGACTACGGATGGGGTGTTGGTTGGTAATGAGTGGCTCTACCTTAGTAGTTGTTTTTGGGATACGCACCTTACTTGCAAGGAACATTTTTTTTGTGATATGTCACTAGTTCTGACATAAAGAAACAAATACCCTGATGTCCCTCCAAATATAATGCAATGGCATGCTGCCAGGAACACAAATTCTACATTAAATTTATTTTTTAAAATGCTGGCAAGGAGCTGATGATTTGATTCAACCTTCATTTGCAACTCGGGAGTGAGGTCATAACATTATTTTACAATGAAATGAAGCTTACAGTTCATGCAATCAAAGCCAATTAAAATCTGAAGTGACCAACAAATTAGAATATTATTGTTCCTCTTATTGTATGACTGACTGCATGTTTCATTCTTCTTGAACTTGTTGCACTTCCTTTAAACTTATGGGAGGCAACCCATTCCTGATCACCGCCTTTTGTAGAAATGCAGGTCACTTTCTTTCCGTGCAAGAAGAGATGAACAGTGATCAATTATGGCACAATTTTCGACACAGTTGTGACGACGCATAATGATTGGTTGCAAGACTCTCAATATTGCAACTAACTTTGGGTGGATTTTGTGACGAGCCCCTTGGTTGGAAATAGGGAGGTCTGTATGACTAGTATGGGTTGAAGAGAATCTTCAGCTAAAAAGTTCATAGTAATTATATTTTGAGAAATAAAAATCTGAAAAATTGTGGAAACCATCTAAACTCTAATTCTATACACAATAAAAAATTTCCTCATTGAAGAACTCCGTTGTGTAGATACGTGTATCTACTTTTGAGTGGTTAGAAATGGATATAGGTTCGCATATCTTATTTATATAGTAGAAACTCCCCAATGCAATACTCTCTAAAGCAATAAAGTGATGTTAAAAAATATTGATTGTTGGTCCTAGCTTCACAATATGAACCACATACAAACATCATCCCCCTCCTGACTATAGGAACCTCTCTAGTATAATGTGTTAGACCGGTCCCAATCCTACTACTTTAGAGAGGTTCTACCGTAGTTCTTATCGACTTCTCAATGCCACATTTTCATACAAGCTTTGATTTGTTGGTTGAATTTTCAATGAGAGGTGATAATTTGTCTCTCATATTGACTACAAGGAAAATCCAACACTGTTAAATAATATTATATGGTTACAATTTGCTATCCACATCTAAATTTTTCATTTTCCAAAATACCAAATAAATTAAAATTCAAACACATTACATTTCTATTATAAAAATGATCCTCCATATTTTGAAGAGTATTTATATGAAGGTCAGATTTGGCTAAAGATGTAATGAAATGGAATTCCCATATCACCTTACACCAATCAATAGATGCCATGTAGCACTTTTTTTTTGACAAACAACTTGCATTGAATTTGACCTTCATATAGGTACTTTGCCTACACTTTGGGTCTCAAATACATAGAAATTTATCAACTTAACTCTTAGAAGTCATTGATGATTTGGAAGGGTTCACAACTCCAAGAGGCATTGATAAGAATGTAAACAACCATTCTTAAGCTATGTTTGCACTTGGTGTTAGGGGTGATGTTTGCAATGTGAATTCAGTCCAGAAGTAGGTGTAAATTCATTCCTAAGATCCTCTTTTAACACCAAGTGAGAATAGACGTTTAGGCCATTCTTATGCTATAATGTAAGAATTGATCCACCACCATAAGCAAACTAAAACTATTAACTAGTTGCTATAAACAATGCTCAGTAAGCGAGAAATTCAGATTCAACAGTACTGGTGCTGTTTTCACATTCCTTGTCAACAATCTCGACCCTGTTTCCTACCGTGTGAATGCACCCAATTCCGAATGATCAATGGGTGATTCGTCTGTCCAACAATATCTCATTTCCATCGAGTCCTTTCGCTATTAAAAACAACTGCATTTAATTGTCTATGAGAATCCTACAACATATTTTCTCCACTTTTCAAGCATTGTCTTGAGGTCTGGAGTCTTCACCTGAGCATGGCCACATGGACGGTTTCATGGCGAAGATGAGGGACAATTGCCCAGTCAGACACTTGCCAGTCTAGCTAGCAAAACCACATTACCACGACAGTAGAGCAACGTGATACAACAAATATATCACCGAAAAACTTAATGGCCAAGACCCCTGGCCCAGATCGAAGAGAAGCTCCCAAGATAAGCCATACCTGTACCGCTAGTAGCTTCTGTTGCCAGGAAGATGAAGTCGGAAGTGAAAGCTTGGGTATAATCCTATTAAAAGTTCTGAACAATCATCCACGGTACGGAAGTTTGAACACAATAATCACCAAGAGGAAGAGAATCGAAATGATAATGGCATACAATACATGATGAGGGAAAAATTTGACAGTGTAATAACAATAAACTTTTTACACAATGATTCTCCGGATTGTCATAAAGAGAAGGATATCTTTCTCACTCATCTGCTAGTCAAAAATTCTGTTTCTGCCATGCCAAAGGTTTCCTAGCTGTCATAAGTCACGGCTGGCAGGAGACACAGCCAACATGCCGCATCAATGCGAGTGCCAAAGCCCAAGATCAAATTCAAGGACCTCCAACGTTTCCATCGAATCATCCAGCAAATGCATTTTTACCACTAGGCGTTCATAACCCTCCACCACCATCACCGCTAGGTACATAACCTTCTGGCGAGGCCATTCCGTATCAGAAATGCGCAAAAAAGCAAGCCGTAGGCTTTTCAACAAAATTTAGAGCAGGTAATACTTGCCCTGGTCAGACAATGCAGGATTCTGAGAACGCAGTACTTTGCACCCTCTTGTTCTCAGCAGGTCCTGATAGTAAGCCACACGTATAGAACGCGTGTTATCACCACCGTCCGCGACCACCTCGGCGGCCGCCTCCTCCTCCTCTTCCACCCCTGCCTCCACCGCCTCTGCCTCCAAAACGACCTCCTCCGCCTCCTCTACCGCCTCTGTGGTCACCTCTACCACCACCCCGGCCACCACCATTCTGCTGCTGTTGCTCTCTATGATGCCTGCCTTTTTGACCTGGGAAAAGCTTCTCCAGGTTTAATTCTCCATTTTTCCTGTATAGACTCGCCGGCAGAGGCATCAAGGCGTCGCAACATTTTCTATAGCTGAAGTCATCTTCAGAACCGTCATTGTGAATCAGGTAGTAGCACCTGCTCTGCCATTTTGGATGCAAGCGGACTTGAAAGGCAGCAATTCCGTCTGCTACCTTCTGTGGGTTTCCTTGACTGACGAGCTCGCTGAGAACCAAAAACTCGTACTGAAATACAAAAAATCAAAACACTACATTACTTTCATTGGGCCCCTTGTATGTTTAGTAGGTCGTAAAGGACTCCCTTTTGAGGAAATTTCATTTTTTTTCTAACAAAACATGCGATACTCTTCACTGATATTAACTTCAACCCCAATAAAATCCTATTATTTTCACAATATGATGAATCGAACTGGATCATACTTAAAATGATTGGTACTAGGCTCTTTCGGGGATAAACCCTAAACCTAAAGCAAGTGAAAAGGAGTCAAAGCTAAAACATATTCACTGAGAGATCAGTTGCTACGCCATATCACCCTTCCAGCATAAAGACAACGATTTTCTGACATTGTAAATGATTCTCGCATGCTCATCCTAATCACTGAACTATCCGGGGAATAAATTAGCGCTGTCCAATCGTACTTTGGGTTGGAAAAATGTCCAAAAGTTGAAGACTCTGCTCTCATGAAAAGTACAATCTCTTTGCGATTTGCGCTGCCCACATTAATTGTATTGAACAAGGTAGCAGTCTTCTCAGCAATTCAGAGAGGATATTCCCTACATACCTTATTAACGTTTTGATTGAGGTTCCAGTCATGGAGCAGATTATAAAAGTAGCTGAACATCTCCACTGGCGTGGTAAAAGTCTTCGGTCCGAGCTTCTTCGGCTCCACAACTTTCTCTTCCTCGTCCGATTTCAATTTCTTCACGGCCTCCTCTTCCTCCTCCTCTTCCTCTCCCTCCCGCACACGCTTCTTCTCCCCTTTCTCCCCATACGTTTCAGTCGCTTCCTCCACCGACAAAACCTCACTGACCTTCACCGTCACTTCCTCCGTCACCACCTCCACCTCCTCCACCACCGTCACCTTCTCCTCACTCGAAACCCTAACTTCATCATCATCACCATCTCCCCCCTTCAGGACCGCAGGGTTTTGCGTCTCCTCCTCCACGGGGAACGCAGTGATAGTTTCATCCGGCGGCACGTCGTCAATTGGCATTTCACTTGGTACCGTCACAGGGTGGATTCCAGCACTGGTCGCCATCCCCCCCCGCGGCGGACCTTTCGCCACACGTTCCACAACCTCAACCTCTAAGTCCTCTTCTTCTTCTTCACTACTACCGACTACAATGACATCCTCTGAAGGCTCAGTAACAACAGCGAAGGGCGAAGTGTCGATACCCTCAAAGCCTTCAAAGCCTTCCACCACCGGAAGCTCCTCCACCACCACTTCGCGCAGCACTACAATATCCTCAGGAGAAATATCGTCAGGCCCGAGGGCTTCGTCGTCCCCAGGGACGGTCACAACAGGCAAAGATTCCGCCATAGCCCGAGGAGGGTCTTGTCACTTCTGGCGCGCACAGAACGCGGACAGGGCAAGAAGACGACGCTTTGGAAACCCTAATCTGAGACAGAGGGAGCGGTCCGATGGGGAGGGATCTGACGGTAGGAGAAGGAGAAAACCCTAATTCTGGCTGGAGCTCTGGACGGTCCGATGGAGAGAGATCTGACGGTGGGAGTGTGGTGACTTGTACTTGCCCCAATGATGGATAAGTTGAAAGATGCTTTGGAAAGTTGGGCCCTTGAAATTATAAGATCGGTTACCGGTAGTCTTCTTACGGCCCTCCAGGCAGGTTCCATTGCAGAAGTCTATGCATCGGCCCTCCAGTCTCCGAGTTAAGGTAGAACTACCCATTACCACACAGATTTGCTATGCTATGTAGGTACTTTGGAGAAGCTATTTATCGGCTCTCATATTTTTCAGAGATTGAAGAGATTGAATTGTTTGAGAGAAGTCAATTGCAAAAAGAATGAAGACATTCCGACAAGAATTGAATTTTTTGTGATTTTTCAAAGCTGAAATGTTAAACTGTGAGTAGACCCTTGTTGAAGCATGATCAACCATTGTTGAAGTATGATCAACCATTGTTGAAGTGTGGGCTGATGTGTCTGCTTCCCAAGTGCATTGGGATCATGATGAAGGATTAGTAAGATTGTGGTAATAGATGGGCCAGTGACAAAAATGGAAGGAACCTGTAGGTGACAGACACTAGAAGAAAAAGCAAGGTTTTGTGACTGCGGTTTGCGACTGGTTTGTAGTCGTATCGGACATTTGCGACTTGGTGATATTCTGGAGTCCGCAGTCGCAGTGGACAAGTCGCATGAGTTGCACTGCAGTCGCGAGGTTGTTTGTCATTCGATAGGCAATGGAGAACTTCGTCGATGAACTGCTGTGACGTGGTTGCTGATGTGGAAGTTGCTGTGACGTGGTTGTTGATGTGGAAGTTATTTCACTTATTTGTGTGCAACTGGTGTGCAACTAGTTTGCGACTTGGTTATAATTTATAGAGTTGTAGATTATAGAAATCTACAAATTGTAGAAATCTACAAAATATATAAATATTAGAATTTCACTATCAAAATTCATTACACAAGAATGCTATAACTTACCATTCTTATCTGTTCAAGCTAATGGTATTCTTGACAATCGATATGGGACAATTGAATCGATTTTCAGTCATGTTCTAGTTGCATTGCACTTGTTCTCTAGTTGCATTTGAATTGTTTTTTAGTTGCACTGTAGTCGGGCTCTAGTTGCATTATAGTTGATTCCTAGTTGCATTTGAGTCATTTCTAAGTTGTAATCTTCTAGTTTTTAGTTGCAGCCTGTAATTAGAGCGATTGCATTTTTCCACGGTGGACTCTACTTCGCGGATAGCTGTCCACATGGACAACTGCGATGAATGCTGGATGTAGAATACCTCATGTCAGTTCTTCTGTTACAATATCGTAACCCTATTCTTCATTTTCCGACTACTTTGTGACTACAACTACATACACGTGAAATTTGGTGCAAATACAAAGGGCTACAGTCGCATCTCAGTTGTATAGGACACATAGTCGCATCTCAGTGGGTTGTAACGGACACGTTTTTCTTCTAGTGAGAATTGGGTAAATGGTGGTATTGGGTAGTTCCACCTTAAGTAGAAACCACATAGTTGAAGGGGTTAGAGTTCCGGTCCAAGTTAGAGCATCGCCATCCCTGCGCTATAAGGTAAAACAACCCATTGCAGTCAAATGACCCATAGTGGTCACCTAGGAAATGATCCCATTGTGGTTTTCTTCAGTATGTGAGATGTGGGCCACGATGCATATCTTACACGATACTAATGGAGTGAACTTTGACCTCATTAATTAGGAACTTCTAACTTTTTAGTGTGAAATTCATTGTAAAAATTGACCTTTTAAGCCTTCCATGATAAAAAAAATATTGTGACTGTATTAAGTAGTAAGATGAGCAATATGGATTCAGATATTGTTGGTTATGGGATAGTCTATAGACTCTTTTGGGCCATGATGCACTGAACACTTCAAAAATTCCTAGCAAATTCATACTTTGTCAAAAAAAATATAATTTCAATTGCACTTGTTGTTTCTCACACTTGTACACTACTAGTGTGGGAAAAAAATTAATAAATTTTAGCAACAAGATGATGTCAAACTCCTTATTCTGACCACAATGGGTTGTTTTACCTTTTATGGGGTTAGGATGGAATAAACGTGGGACAGTCTCCAAAGCACCCCCACCATGGCATTGGCAAAGCTCATTCCAATTTTTTCCTCAGCTTACCATGAATGAGGAGATTTCTAACTGGGCCTGGATTTGAACAATTTCTCCGCAATGTTTTTTTTTTCTGGCAATTTGGTGCAAAATTGCACCAAATTTTTTGGCCCGGCACCACGGCCTATAGAAAAAAACATTAAAAAAAATCCTATAAATTGCCAGAAAACTTCAAATTAAAAAAACATCTCAGATGAAATCACCAAATTGTGGATGAAAATAAAATTATGGATATGTGATATGTGATATGTGCTAATGTGATGTTTTCTATTCATTATGTGGATAAATATTGAAATTTGGAGCACCACTATTACATTTAATATTGCCACTATGGCACTTCATAGAAAATGAAAAAAACCAAAAACGGTTTGAAGCCAATTGGAGCTAGAAATAGTTGGAAAGTGTAGGAGTCGAAAATAGTGGCCAACTCCCCAACAACTAAAATTTGTAGGCCAAGGTTTTGTGACAAAAAGATGAACGCATTTGCAGTTCTATGGTAATCCCAATGGTGGGGTAGTCTCAGTAAGCAGTGGTCAGGATTTCTTACTAGCACGCCACCATAGGTTCATTGTGGGGAATTGCCCGCCCTTAAGTGGAAACACAAAGCTAGAAGAGCCGGAGGGTCCACTGGATGGGCTATTTGAAGCAAGCAAATAAATTTCAAGTCAAGATACTTTAATATTTTGCGCATTTCATTAGTAACGAGTTTTTTTTTGGGGGGGGGGGGTGCACTAAAAACAATTGGCTAAAAAATGCCCCCAAAATGCCATTATACTTGGATGAAATTGCCAAAATACTTTGAATTAGAAAAAATCTTGGATGAAAGTGCCAAATTGTGGACAAAAACCAAATTATATACATGTGATATGTACTAATGTGATAAATCACCAAATTGTGGATAAGAAACAAATTATAGACATGTGATATGTGCTAATGTGATAAATCGCCAAAATGTGAATGAATGTTGAAATTTGATGTACCATTCTAATACCGCCACTTTGGTACTTCTTAAAAAAATGAAAAAATGAAAAAATGAAAAAAAAGCCATATTGGAAACAATCATAGAATTTATTAGGCTACAAGCTCAAGTCCCTTTCCACACCTAGATGTCCAATTGTAATGGAAATTGCCTTCAACTCCAATTGACCGAACAACGGTCAAACCGACCCTCTCTAGTGGTTGGAGCTTCAATCTTCCAATGGAGATTGGTTCTTATTTGTAGTTGGAGCAGTGTTTGGGAAGTAATTTGAGTTGTCTTGGTAATTTTCCTCCTCTTTATAGAAGGGACCAATTTTTCCCTAGAAGCATTGGTTACATCCTTTCCTTATGAAAATCTCTTGGTTCATTTCCTCTAATATCAAATTTTCACCGCCCAATTTCCTTCAACTTCATTACTTTGAATTTGTAAAGGCTACAATACATCTTCTATATAAATTGAAAATAATCCATTTTTCATGGTAGTTAGGTTCAAAACTATTGTAATTGTTATTTATGTATCTACCATCCTCACATGTCTAAAATCTATCAACTCTTGTTTGATCAAAGCACTTCAACTTGATTTCAATAAGTAAGATTTCTTGGTTGCAACAACTTGATTCGGCACAGCTTGAACATTGATATGCAAATTTTGCAAAGACTACTTGTACAACTTGCATAACATTGATTTTATTTGTCTTGATGCCCCAAATCAACTTTGATATCAATACTCAAACATCATCAATCATTGTAGTGTGGTAAGCAAGCAACTAGCAATGGTGCAAAGCAACCCTAAATTCAACTAGATAACTATGACAATTTTAAGTAATTTAGGCACAAACATGCAACAATTTGTAATATCACATAGAATCAATGAAAATCTTCATCTTCAAGAAATTTAGCTCCTACAAAAAATTTGACAACTTCTTCATGATTACTTCAATAATTGTGTGATATTCCTGCTCTAACACTAAGCCACCTCCGTAATATGAGAGTTTTGAATACTAAACAAAGCCACAATCCTTGTATACATCTTAAAGGTCGGTGTAAGAAGTGATACCCACCTTGTCTAAGAAGATACCCACCTCTAATGACCCTAGTATTAGCCTTGGATTCTAAATTGCAAGTGGCTAAAATTTGACAATTTCATAAAAGTAGTAGCTAAATAACCCCCATTTATTTTTGCACACCAGTTGGTTGATAGTCCTACCAATGTTTTGTCCAGTTTTCAATTTCCACACTCAAAATAGTTATTTTTCCAAAGGCACCAACTAACAATGAACTAACCATTGGTTCTTTTTAGATGTTGGGTTGGATTGGAGTGAGGTCCCTTAAGCATTTGATCAGATATCTTTGGGTACATTAGGTTTGTAGGTTGGATTTGTTTTTGGCAATAAAACCTGCACTATTAGAGATATTATTTGAATAGGTTTGATTGAATTTGGAAATGATATTTCACCAAATTTGAATGACTTATTTCGCTATTCTTTTGGTTGTCGCACATATTTACCATGTATCAAATTCATCCTCCCAAAATGACAATAAGAAGGATATTCTATATGCATTTTGGTCAATTTGCTTTTTAAAAAGGAAAAAAGCTTTATAGGTGGTTGTGAACCACCATACTGGTTCACTTTTTAGATTGTAAAAAATATAAACATTATGCTTGAATTTGTACATCCGAGAGTATTAGTACTCCAAATTAAGCTATGACCACGATTTCGGGAGTTTTCCGTAAGATAGGAATAGGAACTTTAGGAATTTAGGGTGAAAATCTAAAAATGCAGTTAAGAGAAAATAATGAGAAAAATCTAGGAAGAATTTAGGGATTTAAAACTAAAAAGACTTTAAATATGATGTGGTAAAGTAACCAAATTAGGCAAATGGTATAATGTTTAGAAGCTGAAGACAAAATCCTACAAATGGAAAATGATATTAGAGAAAAGTTAGAAACCAAAGAGGAATTCTAAATATTAAAAATTAAAAAAAATTAAAACCAAAAAATAGAAAGTAAAAAATAAAAAATAAAAATAAAAATGCTACAAGTAGGAAATGAAGCTAAAAGTAAATTGAAAAGCACAAAAAATAATAAATATGAAAAAACACAAAACTAAAAATTAAACTTAAAATAATAAACTTAAAATTACTATTAGAATATTAGAATAGTGAAGGAATCCCTAAAATCGAGTAAAAACAATAAAATTGGAGAAAAAACAATAATTTAGGGGATTTTGCACTAAATTGGCATAGTTTGCGCTAAATTGGCGCATTTTACACTATTTTAGCGATTTTTCAGCAAATTAGAGTTGGATGAACATCATTAGGGATTTTAATCTGTTAGGAAGTTGGATATAGGCAAAATTAGGGTTTGGTGCTCATTCTCTTTCCTATCTTGCAACTTTTGTGTATGTATATGTGTTTTGGGAGCCTTTGAGGTTTTGTGAGTTTTTGAAGCATAAATTGTTAAGGATTAAAGAAGGGAACCACGTAGGATCAAATAATTTGTTGAGTAGGTTTCACCGTTTATGGAAGAAAATGGGTGAAAAATGGAGGGTTTTGAGGTCAGCTGGGAAAGTGCTTGAGAATGAGGGGAGAATTGGAATTGAGATTTGGAGTGCCCACTTTGGCAAGCAATAGCAAGATCTTGGCAACTTAGATGGACTTGAAAATTGGTGAGGAGATGTGCTTTTGAGCTGGCTTTCCAAAAAGTTTAGACTCAACCCATTTGGAGCACTAACGAGGTATTGGTGGCCAATTTAGTGAGAGGAGGTCAGCTGTCGCCACCACAAAAGACTGTCGACTTTGATGAGCGATGGTGGGCAATTAGTGCAATGAAATGACTTGAATTTTTGGGAGGATGAAGACTAGAAAGTTAGCTTTCCAAAAAGCTATGGCTTGCCCAATTTGGAGCAAGGATAAAGTAGGAAGAACTGAATTAGTGCAAGGGGTCTGTTGCCATGTTGTGGTGACTGTTTTTGTCTTGTTGGTTGTGTTATAACCTTTTTCTACTATGTTGAATACAAAGAAAATTGTAATGATTGATTACAATACCTTCTTGCTTTGGTTTGATTGAATGGATCATTATACATACATCAGATTCTCTTGTGGGATGGGGATGTCTAAAAGAATGCATAATTAGTTAATTAATTTTGGGGGGGGGGCAAGTGTAGAAGCGTTGCCCAAATTGCATTAAAATTAGATTTGATAAGTAAAGTGATTAAAGAAGAGGAGGTACTATTCTAATTACTTGAAAGGGTTGAATTTCTTAAGGCCGAATATAAGAAATTAAGTAGAAATTGCAAATGAAGTCAATGTATGTGAAATGGTGTTCTTCATGTGATGGTATCAAGTACTAGATTCACTTTTTAGGGCTAAAATTAGAGTCCTTTTTGGTGCCCTAATCACGATTTTAAGGTACTTTTGAGTCTAGATTATTATCTATGGTCATAGAAGTTCATTTCTTGGAGGTGATTTAGGTTAGGGTCCACACACTCCATGTTGGCCAAACTCTAAAGGTGGTTTTTTCTTCACACAAGAAAAATCACTCATATTGGTTAAAGTCAAAAACATACAAATTTCTATTGTGAACTACAAGAGAAGATTTAATCTTGAAAGAATAAAGTGTAAATGAAGTTTTGAAAATCAAAATATTCAATTGGAGCCTTTGATTTCTTTAACTATCCTTCACATCAATAATCATTTTTTGGCTTCTCCCCTTTTAAGCAAGAAAAATTTCAAATGTCATTTTCTCACAATCTATGAAGTACTATGGGTAATAAAAAAATTTAAGTCCCTAGGTGCTCAACCATCAATTATGTGAATGATGAATGTTGTAAAAATTGCACTTCATTCAATTAATGTTCATTGAAAAAACTCTTATAATATGTCAATGGCTAGAAGATAAATTGCTCTACTTGAACTGAATACTAATATATTTTAAAAAGGATTTGAATTAATTATTTGTAATTTTTTTAAATTAATTTTATCATCTTTACTTTGAGTTTTTAGGGTCTTAAGTAAAATCACTCAATATTAAGTGAATTTCCAAAAGTGAATAGCCTTAAAAATTTAGAAAATAAGCAAATGCTTATTGTATAAACAATATTCAATATAAATATATTGAAATTAGGTCACAATTTTAAAAAATCTACCAATTCAATATTGACCTCTTATAACTTTTACATATATATTATACCAAATGCAAAATTATTTCATCTATCATGTTTTGTTTATACTTTCATGCACACAATTTTTTATTTATATACTTCATTCTTAATTAAAACCTTAACGCCTCTCCAACTTATCAATAAAACCTTTAGTTGATTGATAATGTCATTTTGGTGTTGTTGCATTGCAATATATCCATTCTACTGTAGGAGGTTTGAATTCCACTTGGGCAATTAGAATAATCCCTACACAATTGTCAAAAACAATGTAGAGGTTTTTAGAAACAGATCACAAGTTTGTTCAATGCACATTTTTCTCTTAACCCCTCAAGGATCAAGAGGATACAATGTGTTTTCTTGAAATTTTCAATGGCAAATTCTTGGTAAGGTGAAAGAAATTTTACTACAAGATCCTAGAGTTACATGTGTCCAAAAGTGTTTTTTTCTTTCTTTCTAAAATTTGGTACGTGTGCTAGAAATGGTAATTTTAGAGCGTTTTTGGTGAAAACATAGGAGTTAGAGGGGTTAATTGTGTTCTTAATTTTCTCTAAATAATATATACATTCATGTAAGGCTAAAATAAATGAAAACATGAAAAACTTGAGAATAAGGACATTTTCTCTTATTTCCTAATAGGAAGAAAACTCATCAATGTCTCTAAAGTAAACTAAACTACATGTGATAGGCAAAAGACTCATCACATATACTTAAGAGATGGCTCCATCATGAAAATGTTGCATCAACCCATGACAAACTTTAATCAATAAATTAAATGAGATTTGGATTACATTAAGTTGAGTTAGTAGCCACAATGGCAATGTCTTGGATGATGGTGGTGGAAGGATAGCAACTACAATTCAAATTTCCACCATTAGAGCGGAAATTCATCATAGGAAGTGATTTTTAGATCATCAATGTTGTGACCATGTTAGGAAATATTGTGATTGCTGTAAACGAGAAAGATGACCATTAAAGGATACATTTTTTTGTTGATTTTGGAGTAGTTTAGAGACTCTTTTGAGCCAATTGAACAACGTTTTTCAAAAATTCACATAAAATTCATTTAAAAAATAAAAATAAAAATTCAAATGCTCTCACATTTGTGTTTGTGAAAAAAAAATTAATTTTAAAAGTGCCAAGAGGGCAAACCAGTCATTCTGCCTTGACAGAGGTTGGTACACCTAATCACACGTCACCAGCGGTCACGTACCCCGACCTCCAGTCAGCACTCCGCCCGCCTCTGTCAGTCGTACGGGACCCCCTCTGACCGATAGTCGCCGGAACCCCTACCGACCCCCAGTCGCGGCCTCCCAATCCCCCCATACCCCAGTCGTAAGGCCCCGACCCCCGGACGCTGTAACCTCTTGACCCCACTTGCACGCTTGACCTCCGAGGCGCCTGGCAAGCACGTTCCATCTTTCAGCTGGTGCCCCAGTGCCTCGCCGTCTCGGGGACGGAAGCCAGGAGCCCGAATTGATGCCCAGTCGCAGCTAGAGTCTGCGCAGAATCGCCCAAATTGAGGTTTCGTGAGAGAAAGAATCACCGATTTTGAGGAAGATTTGGGGGTTTTCTGCATTCTCGAAGGTTTTGGTACATCCGAGGTTCCAGAATTCGTCGGCGATCCATTGAGTGCAAAGGCTTGGCAAGAGATCGATGCATTTAACGCAGTATAGGAGCGTTTTGTTGCACCGAGGGCTTGGAGGAAGTAGGTTAGCGGGGTTATTAGTGAATTAGGTTAAGAAGACTTGCGTTTTGGTCTGGATTTAGAGATGGCTTTCGATCCTCGAGGATGGGGTGGGAGTTTGGATGCGGCGTGCGAGGACAAAATGTCCGACGGGGTGGAGCATTGCCCGTTCCTCCGCAACATGGGGGTCAACACCAGCTTCGTCTTCTCCAAGATGAAGTTCCCTGTTCCTGTTCCTGTAAGTTTGCGTGACTGTGCTCTCTCGTTTGTTTATATTGGAGCTCCTGTAGGGCTTGAAAAATATGCTGGAAATGAATGTTATTACATTCTCTTTAGTTGTTCGCGGGAGCATTGACCTTGTTCTTAACCTTGCAGCCTATTGAAATTCGCATGCTGGCCAAGCGGAGCTGACTCTGTAGAAGAGTTGCTCATAAACATGATACCGACTCTTGTATTAAAGTATTTTAATTCTAAGTTGATAGGCATTAGATTGTAGTAGTCCTTATTATTGAGTTGATGTTAAGGTTAGTGTAACGCAAATGATGTTTACTTGTGGAGTGGAACATCGGTTATGAATGTCTGGGCCGGAATTATTTGCTTTCCATTTCCCTTGGTTAACTTTAGGAGCTTGTTCTTAGCCTAGTGCAGCCAATTGAAATTTGCATGTTGGCCATGTATAGCTACTGCCTCTGGTAGAGGAAACGGGATGCCGAATCTTGCCTCAAAAGATACCAAATCTTGATTTCAATGTAGATGGGAAATGCAAGTACCCGGTCCTTTTAGAGTTTTGTATTACTGCACAAAGACCCTCATTCGATTGACAACTTTTTTAATGTTAATTTAATAGGCATTACAACCATTCAGTTCTTGAGTTAATGGTAAGTTAATGTTACCGTAACGTAAATGGTGTTAACTTAATGTTAATGTGAAATTAATGTCCTTGGCGTTAATTTGATTTAATACTATCCACTATTATGTTAACATTAACTTGACGTTGATTTAACATTATGTGATAATGTTAGCAATATTATATAATCAACAATTTTGTAAATCTACATGTCAATCTAATTGCGTTTTGGGATGTAGACTTCTAGTTACGTTTGTGGGGGTAACAGCTAATGTTAGCATCGTTGCAGTACCTACAAGAAATCCTTGCATAATGTATTGAGGCCCAGGTTCTTGCAAGTGGTTGGTATTTGAAGCAAATGACTTGCTTGGTTCAAGATTTTTCAGTTGTTCAATTTCAGGCTTTGACTTTCCATTTCGATGCAGACAAAAGCAGGGCGGGGTCCGATTTTTGAGGACGGACCGGGATTCGAGAGCTCCTTCCGTCTGTTTCATGGCAAGGATGGTGTTGTGCCTTTGAAAAGAGCTTCAGAAGGCTCAGGGGTAGTCAATGAGGCATCTGACAACACTAAACCGAATCTGAGTTTCCATCCGTTGTCAGCCTCCGCAGCCACAATTAGCCTGTCGTCATTTGGACCAGCAGGCCCATTCGGATTCGATGGCTTCATGGAGAATTTCATTTCAAAGAAACCAAACAAGAAGAAGCCCAAGAAGAAGCAACCTGAAAAGGAGCATAAACCAAACATAGAAGCTCATGTATGCCACTTTCCCCTTGCCTTCTAATATTTGCATACCTTTCACGAATACTTTCGACCAGTGTTTCTTGAGGTGACTAGAAAAAGCAGTTCTTACCTACTTGTCACCTGCTTTTTGTGAAAGTTTCGACATCCTATGTTGTCGTCCGACCTGTCTGACTCGCCATGGTGCAGATGCATGAGGCCATGGGCAGCGACTGGCTTGCCACTGGCCAGTGCCCAATCGCCAAATCATTCCGAGCCGTGAGTGGCGTCCTACCTCTAGTTTCGAAGATGCTGAAACTGCCGACAGGAATGAAGTACAGATGTCCCCCTGCCATAGTCGCTGCTCGAGCAGCGCTAGCCAAGACGCCTGCAGTGAAAGCACTGAGGCCTCAAGCTTTGCCAACGAAGGTGTTGGCAATCGGCATGCTAGGGATGGCTTTGAACGTGCCACTGGGAGTGTGGCGAGAGCACACGAAGAAGTTTTCTCCGCAGTGGTTTCTGGCTGTCCATGCCACCATTCCTTTCATTGCTATGCTTCGCAAGGCCGTGGTGATGCCCAAGTACGCCATAGCCTTCACCATTGGTTCTGCAGTTCTGGGACAAGCGGTGGGAGCTCGTGCTGAGAGGTTGCGGCTAGCGAACCTGCAATCGTCTACCATCATGGAGCCATTCCAGTCAACAGTTGAAGCTTCTTCACCTGCAGCACTTACTCCACAAATCTTGGACCAGGCAACAATCAAAGTGCACTCAGAGGCCCTGCCAGTCATGGATCTGGCAAAGATCAGCACTACAGATGTATATGCAGAGTCCTTGCCAATCATAGACCAGGCAACGACCAACACTACTGATGTGCATTCAGAGGCATTCGTGGAGCAGGCCAAATTTGACATTACCAGTTTCCATTCAGAGGCCTTACCCCGTGTTGAGAAATTGGCTGTTCAAGATGAGCACTCTTCGTTACCTACGAAATTCTTGTCAGTATCAACACCAGACTCAGTGTTGGAGAGAAACAGGTCTGCTCTTATTCATCACAAGCAACAAGACTCGTCAACCGATTCGTCTGTTGATGTGGGTTCGCCGGTGGGCGTTCAAAAGAGACTGACAGGTCTACAAAGCCCTTTGCAATGTGGCTCAGAGGCACTTGTGAGTTGCTCCATGAGCTCTACTTCTCAGCCAGCACTGGTTAGTTGATGTTCCCAGCCTTCATGTTGCAATCAACTTCATCCGCTGCTTGTTTTTCTTCTTGATCCCGCACCTCATCACTAGTGTGCAGGGTACATATTGGGTGGCATTAGAATTTGACTTTGAGTCGTGAAGAAGTCCCCATGTGGATGTGACATTCAAACTCTAACTTGCCATGAATAATAAGACAATCCACAAGCTCGTTGCTTGTTGGGTTAGCGTTGCCATTTGGCTTCTCTCTTATCTTTTTTGATGACATCGTTTGTTCACTTTGTTGTGTCTTTGCGGTTTAACTGTACCAGTTATGTGCAAAAGTCTTCTGAAAATCGTGCTAGTGTATTTTGAGTCACACCTCTCCGGCGTAACTTCATTCACGGAAGTGATAGAATGTAAGCCAGGGTACTGAGTCACCGCATACTGTTGAAAATAGTGGCGCAATTTTTTCCAGCCCTTTACGGAGGATTATCCTCGTGATGTTTCTTGGGAGCTCCTGGATGATGATCATTCCTGTAGAAAAGAAAGCCGGACACGATTGTGGAACCCTTTGGTCATCATTGTACACATTGAGACTTTTATCATATTCACAAATGTTTCTGTGTGAAAGAAGGTATATTCTATGTGTACCTTGGACTTTTGATCCGTCCACTTGATTAGGAAAGAAGTACGCTTCTGCAAAAGGTATACATGGCAACACCTTGCGTTGAATTTTAAAATAATTTTAATTTTAAATTGGTTTTGTAGGAACCTATCCAAAATTCTCATTTTGGTCACTTTCAAGACCAATTGTCCTTTATGAGATAAAAAGAGATTTCTAAGCTAGTTGGTGTTCTTTGGACACTATAGTTCTTGATATTTGATGAATAGTTTAACGTGTCCTTGTAACTTTCTCTACAAGTAATTTATTTAATCCATGTGGATGGAGGAGCCAATAAATTGTAGTACCTTATTTTTTAACCTTTAAATGTTGACAAGGACATTGGCGTTTGATGTCCTTGTAACTTTCTCTACAAGTAATTTATTTAATCCATGTGGATGGAGGAGCCAATAAATTGTAGTACCTTATTTTTTAACCTTTAAACGTTGACAAGGACATTGGCGTTTGATGGAAGATAGAGAATCCTTCTAGTAGGACAACAGAGAAACTATTCATTTTTGAAATTTTATTGTGAGAAGGGGAGTTCTTCTATGTGGTTTGACTTCCAATGAATGCTTTTACAATTTTGTAAGCAAATGATTCACATGGTAGCCAAAGGGATGATTTCTATGGTCATTAGTCCATCCTTTAAGGATTAATACCATTTTCAAATTGAATTTTAGTTTATTTTTAAATTTTAAAAAAATTCTTATAGGAAATTTCATTCATTTTTTAATGACACCAAATCATCTATTTGAAGCTTGGATGCATTTAGAAATTAAGAAAATGTTTTGAAAATGTTATAAAAAAATAGAAGAATTGTCAATTCCCTACATTTTTGCAATCAATGAGGAGTTGGCCACTCCTCCAAGGAAACCATATGGATAGATTATAACTCCAAGTACCTCACGTGACCAAAAGTGTACCCATATAGTTTGGTAGTCCAATTCAAAGTGTTGTAACTTTTGCATCCAATGTTCAAATTTATAAAACTCTTTAGTTCATGTTAATATTGTTTTCAAAATGAATAAATAGAAAACTCACTATATAAATAAAATACAATCAATTATCTACCTAGAAAGAATTAAAATCCTTCATACCTATTATGGTAATAAATATGGTTAAGTTGATCAACATTACAAAAACATAATGATAAACAAACACTAGTAGAATCTTGTGTTTATTTAGACATGAGTTGTTTACTTGATGTTGTTTACCTAGATGTTCAATGTAACAACCTTATGTTTTTATGTCAATATTATGTCAACATTAACATCTACTAACGTTCATTGTAACATCTTCAATTATATAAAAACATAAGGTTGTTACATTGAACATCTAGGTAAACAACGTCAAGTTAGACAACTCATGTCTAAATAAACATGAGATTCTACTAGTGAAACCCACTTTGAAATTTCCTTATCTGCTTGGCTAATTTTTGAAATGTGTACAAAATTCCATAAGGTCCCAAGATTTCAATAGCACCCTTGTCTAAAACTTGAAATAAAACTTCATATCCAAAATGCAAAAAGAACCTAACTATAAAGCCATTGAAAAGTTTATAAAAAACTAGCGCTTATCTAAAAGCAACATAATCAATTACTTAAAGTATTAGTTTTCAAAGCAAAAATGAATGGATTTGCTACAAAATTTATATTATATGCCATAAAAGCATCTAAAGTACTAAACAAAATAGGTTAAGTAATTTCATTTTTTGGTAGTATGAAAAGAGCATTAGCCCCAAAATTGGTACCTAAACCAATCATCATATCAGCTCCTAAGCCATTTGATTGCTAGAATGGCTTGGCTTCAAAATTGTATGCAAGGCTTCTGCCTCATATGGCTCCTCTCAAAAATTTTACGTCTTTTTGCTTGTCTCCAATATAGTAGTATCTATTTATAAATTTTCTATGAACACACAAGGATTTCACATTGATGTGCTCTACTACTTTAGGCTCTCATGGTTCTCTAACATATTTGGATGGTATAATAAAGGAAGAATCCCTTAGATTTTTGGTTACTACGTTTGGAAACTTTAGATTTCAATAGATAGTAGTTCTGTTAAAGGTGTGTAGTAGAGAGGAGAAGTTAAGAGCAAAAAAAAATTTAGATTTTTCTTATTGTTGCATTTTTTTTCACTTGGCTTTTCATTTTATCAAGTTCTTATCTTGTCTAGCCAACATGTGCTTTTTGCTAGCTATCCAACTCAATTTGATCAAGTAATATTCTCTTTTCACCCTAAAAGCTATTGTGCAAGAATTGTACAAAATCCAGTTACCTTGGTATACTTTCTTATTGAAGTGCCAACTTCTCTTTTTAGAGAAGTATTTTTGTTTGATTCTATTAGGACTCCATCAGATGTCGTTGGTATACCTATGCTCAAACCTTTTGAAAGATATCATGTTCTAATCTCCAAAATAGATTGTTGCATTTGGAATATTTGAAGTTGTTGCCCCATCTTATTGTTTGGGATACTAGAGTTATGATAAAAACTTGTTGGGAAATGTACAATCTTTCTTCTAGTCTGTAGGTCAAAATGTTAGTTCAATTCAAGATGTATATATATATATATATATATATATATATATATATATTTTGAGAGCCATTTATAGTTCACAAGTTCAATTTGAGTTCACCAAACTGCATTTTGATGGTTGCAACTTAAAGGGCTTGTATCTCCTTCATGCAATGTTTGTTTTCAATGGAAAATGTGGGATTATGTTTTCCTTGAAGACTAGTTATTGTAATAAATTTCCATGTCAATCCAAGTTGTTTTGAATATTTGGAAGTAATTCAAAGTTTAAAATCTTGACATTTTTGGATTACAATGATCTTTGGTGGCTTGTTTCTTTTTTATACCGTGTATATTTCCAATAAGTTTTTTTTTTTAAAGTTGCACACACTAGTCAAGTTTATGTGGTTAAATCTTCATGTAATTCAAGAAGTTATGAGTGTTTGAGAAGCATTTCAATATAACCTTCGGTGGTGTTTTTGCAAATTTTTTTTGTTATTTTTTGACATTTCAAAGCCATTTTGTAAACACAAAATGACATTTTCCTTCACCAATGTATTTGTATGCCAATTTTGAAGCACTTTATAGTTTTTAAGTTTTTTAATTTGAGTAGGTTTAGAAATCAAATTTTACCTCCAAATGTGTTGCTAGGAAAATTTCAGCATCCTTTTTCAATACTAAAACATTAAAAATCTTGCAATCTATAGTGCCAAATAACTCCAAATTTGATTCACATCATCTACAACACATATACTATAAGATTGTACAATTGAGATTTTTATACCCCAGTGACATTCAAACTTTTAATACTTTAAAAGCAACGATATTTTTAATTCCCCAAATGCTAGGGACTCTTAGGGGTTAAGGTCGTTCTAAATGCCAAACTAATTATGCCATAGGGTCTAAAATGCCCAAAGAAATACAAAAAACTTTGCAATCCTTTTTTTTTTTTTTTTGCAGAGAGCCAACATCCCCTCAAAGAATTAAGTTGAAATCTCAATTTCTCAAGGAATTTGAGCTTGTTGAAGTGTCCACAATATACCCTAAACTATTAATGATTCAATAGTAGTAAATTTCCTTTCTAAATTATTTTTTGAGTTTCAATCTTATGTAAAAGCATGTGTTGTGAGTCTATCAAGGCAAAGAATCTCTAATAGTTTTGGAAAAAATGTCATTGTCATAACATTTTCAACACAAATTGAAAATAAATTAGTAAATGTAGCAAAAAAGGGATTTTCTTCTCACAATACAAGATTGAAGCAATGAAAATAATTTGAAATTTTTTTAACTAGCTATTTTATTTTTATAAACCTAAAGCATCCTTAAAAGTGACTATTAAATCAAAGTATCACTATCAACCTAAATTTTACATTGTTGTTTGAAATGTTTATGATATTTTTTATATGATAATAATCTTTTTCTAGATGTGTTGATTTTTTGATACATATGAGGGTATATTTATTGGAATAGAAACAAAACTTATCACATTTCAATTTCTTAGTTCCTAACATTTGGAGTCTTTTTTGAAATTGATGATTTGGGAAAAAATATTTTAAAGTACAATTTGGAAGAATATTTTTGAAGTGATATACAAAGAAAAGTTGTAGATTTTGAGTTTTACATTCCATCCATATGGTTAAATTCACCAATGCTATCACCAATAATTTTCTATAAATTTGAAAAGGAAAATTTCAAAATTCCTTCTAAAGTCAATTACAAGCAAAATATTATCATTTTCTGAGTAAAACTTGTTGGAATGGATTTGAAATGAGGTTCTCTTCACATGATGATTTTTTGAAATTTTTGTGTTCGTTACATCTATGACCTCATTTTTGCAAATCTAGTTTTGAACTAGAGTCAATGCAATTTGACTACTTGACACACTTCCACATTTGTAATTTAAAAAGAATATGTATTCTAGTAACACCAAATCCAACCATTAGATAAGACAAGAATTTGATCAAGTATCACCCAAAATTAGGATGACTTTCATCTGAGCAGGAACGAGACAAAAACAAAAATGTGTTCATCATCCAGAAAATGGACTTTGGGGTTAATTTAACTAGCACATGCTTGCAAGGCATTTTTTGTTTTCAATTTTGAACATGCAATTGCAATGCTAATTTTTGGGTTTTATTGTTGCAATTTTGCACTTAAAAGTACAAAGATTGTCTTGGATGCTATCTAATTTCATAGAATTTAGAAAAGCAGTTGTAAGGTAATGTCCAATTCAATCTTTTTATATTACACTACTAGGATTTAAGTGTTTTATGACTGCAAAAATATGACTAAGGATGATTGGCAACTGCTCGCAGTCATATTTTTGAATCCCACAATGTTGGGAAAAACATGACTGCAAATGTGATTGCCAGTCATATTTTACCTTTGTATTGTATACATGCATGGGGAACAACAAAATACTTTTTAAGGAACCGTAGGGAACGTATTACGGGAACACTAGTCATATTTGTCGATCATATTTTTGCATATATGACAACATGCAGTCATATTCTATAGTCACAATTTTGTAAGTTCACATTTTTTTTGAAGTTTTTTTCTGGGCAACCCCCTGAAAATTTGGACAACCTAAAAAAATGTAAATAAATTATTGTTCAAAATTGTAAAATTGTAGCTGTTGTTTTTTGGGGATCTTGAAATCCTAGCCGTCATTTTTTAGGGTTTAAAAATCCTAGCTTCCACTTTTTAGGGTTTTGAAACCCTAATCGCTACTTCATGTGCTTCATCTTCTTGCTTTTCTAACTCTTGTTTTTTCTTCCTCCTCTTGTTTTTTGAAGTTCTAATTGTTGTGTTGTTGTGTTTTAGTTGTTGTTTAGTTGTTTCTTTCTAACTCTTGTTTCTTCTTCCTTTTGTTTTTTGAAGTACTAATTGTTGTGTTGTTGCTTTCTAATTCTTGTTTCTTCTTCCTCCTTTTGTTTTTTGAAGTTCTAATTGTTGTATTGTTGTATTTTAGTTGTTGTTTAATTATTGAGGTTTTAGTTGTTTCTTAGTTGTTACTAATTTATTGTTGCTTCTTACATCTTATTTGTTGTTAGTTTGTTGTTGTTTCATAGTTGTTAATTTGTTGTTGCTTTATAGTTGTTGCTAATCTTTTATTGCATCTTCACTTGTCTTATTCTTACTTCTTATTGGTTTTTAGTTTTAGTTTTTATTGCCTCTTGTTATACCTTAGCTTTTACTTCTTACTATCTTTTAGTACTAACTTAAACAAAAAAATGACTCACAAGTCACGATAGTCATATGCTTCACCAACCAAAATATGACTCCCGATAGTCATATGCTGCATCAACCAAAATATGACTCACAACAGTTATACTCCATATCACTTAAAATATGACTCAAAATATGACTCACCGCAATCATACTCCATATCACTTAAAATATGACTCACTACGATTATATTCCATATTCTTTAGAATATAACTCTCTGTAGTCGTATTGCATATCACTTAAAATATGACTTACCACAGTCACATTTCACGTTAGCCAAAATATGACTGGGCACAATCACATACCATGTAGGTATTTTTTTTTGCCTGGGTAGCTCATGAGAAAGTCAAGCCTCCGAGGGTGGTCAACATATACGCCATGTTGACAAAATACGTCTAAAAATGATTTATTATACTTCCAAATCCATATGACTGCAAATATGACTTACTAGTCATATGACTGAAAGTGAATGACTTAGCCATGACTCATCCTAGTCATATCCCGACCATTTACAGTGATTTTTGCTTGAGTCACATTTTTTGATTTTGTGACTCACTGCAATCATATTTTGCAGTCATAAAACATTCATTTTCTCGTAGTGATTGTATATAAACAATAGGAATAGCCTTTTTCTTTAAAATATTTAGATTTTAACTTCTAATTTTTCTCATAGATTTTCAAATACAATTCAAAGTAAGTACAAAAGATGTAAGACACCTAAATTTTGCTAGGAAAAACTTGAAAGATGAATTATGGCTGAGCATATTCAAAGCCGTGTTAAAATTGTCTTTTTAAAAAAAATTATTTCAAGATAAAAATCTTGTAATTAGTGAAGTATTTTATTCTAAATTTTAACACAGTGAATTTTAAATACTTGGCTATGTGATATTACAGTCAAACTATTAAAAGAATTCAAAATAAAATACATTTTTAGTTGCTGGAGTTGAGAGCAACAATACATTTCACCTCACAATTCTTCACTGGCCACAAATTAGTGAGTTGAAAGCTAAGGTAACAAGCTCAAAGAACATGCATCTAAGGGAAGAAAGACTCTTGTGTAAAAACGGGTGGACCCAATGATTTTTTTTTTAAGAAAGAGAAATGAGAAATACAACAATGCACATTTTAATTTTAATTTTTTGACTTGGAATGAATAAGATATGCTTTTTCAAAGTCAAAAGTGCCTAGGTCTCTATTAATGCTCATAGGTACAACTGTAATGAATCAAAACATGTCTTTGAATGGAGCCAATGAGTCCAAAAAAGGATTCAGTTTATATATCCATTCAATTCCCTCCCCATTATAAATCAAAATTTATTGCAACTCCTAAACAATTCAATGTCCTCACATAGTTTCAAGTCCAACTCAAAGTGCTATAACTTTTGCATCCAATGTCCCATTCAAAACTTGCTGAGAAATTTGCACTCTCTCTTCTAGTTTGTTTAGTAAAATTTTCAGATCAATCCAAGATGTGCTTATTTTTTGGAAGTCAATCAAAGTTCACAAGTTCAATTTGAGTACACCAAACTGCATTTGATGGGTGCAACTTTAGGAGCTTGTATCTCCTTCATACAATGTTTGTTTTCAATAAACTTTGTTGGGTTATCTTCACCTTGCACTCTAGTTATTGTGGTAAAATTTTCATGTCAATCCAAGTTGTTTTGAATGTTTGAAAGCAATTCAAAGTTCAAAATCCCACCATTTTTGGATTACAGTGAACTTTGGCGGCTTGTTTCTTCTTCATATTGTGTCCATTTCTAATAAATTTTGTTGAAAAAGTTGCGCATCACTACTAGAAAATTTAATTTTTCTGTTGTTTCGGTCGCGTTGATCCGGTCAAAATTTGACAGAAATCTGTTGATTTCAACAGATTTCTGTCAAATTTTGACCGGATCAACGCGACCGAAACAACAGAAAAATTAAATTTTCTAGTAGTGCATACTAGTCTAGTTTGTGTGGCTCAAATTTCATATCAATCCAAGAATTTATGAGTGACTAACAATTGTTTCAGTAGGAGGTTTAGCCTCAGACATGTTTTTTACAACTTTTTTTGACCTTTCAAGTCCATTTTGCAAACCTCACCAAAATTTAGGACTTTATTATGAACAAAAATCACACATGATAGTGACCCATATCACATGTTCAATAGCCTAAAACTACACACATGGAATGTCAATTTCTCACCACACAAAATCACTTCCATTTCTACATCCCTGTGCACTGTTTTAAACACTTTTGTAGGGGTGGTTCTTAATACCTGAGTGGTTTTTGAGCCCTCTCCTATAATAATATAATACACACATTCTTCCAAAATTAATTATCATTCTTTGACTTACAATGGCCATTTCTATTGTAAGGTGCAAAACTCTTGAAATTTTCATTTTTTTTGGCATATCTAATCATAGGATCTTGCATTAGACTAGTATGAGAATGTGTTTTAGAAATTTCAGAAATATTGGCCGCATAGATTATAAGATATTTGTGTTTAAAGTGAAGAAAACAAATTTTTTTATACATTTTGTGACTAGATTTTTTGGCTTTGAATCTTCTTATTTAAATTTTTAGTACTATTGAATTTGAGGTTAAAATTTTTTATGTTGAAGATTTGAGTTGAGAATTGGGGAAAAAAATTCAAAATTCAAAACACTTCATTTTCATTCATTAAAAAATTGTTAAGTAGAAATAGGTCCAAGATTCAACAAAATACTAAATTATTAATAGCTCTAAGATGAAATTGAAATGCCATAATCCCAATAGTGAGATTGTTCTTGCAAGCAAACTTAACCTTGTCAAACAATTTTTTCTGAAAATAGAAAAAATTGCATTAAAAAATGAATCCCATAAGTTATTTTTTTTAAAGAAGATCTTAGATTGCCTAAAATATAAGATTGTTTATAACTTTCACATCACTAATCCAAATAAAATGAATAAAAGCTTCAAATGTAGACAAAAATAAGATCTATAAGTTTTAGATTGCATAACTTTTGCTCTCGGGAAAAAATTGAAATGAAAATCATATTCCCACAAAGCTAATGAGATTTTCTAACTTTTGAGAAAGTTATAAAGATATTACCAAAAATTGAGGTCATAGTAACCTGACCAAACTCGCAAGTATCCCTTGATGGGATACTTGGGACTTTAGGGTTTAAATCTAAATACTAAAAAAAATTTACGGTGAAGTTCAACCAAGCCACTTTGGGGATGTTGGAACATTTAGAGGTTATCTCCTATGTGCTAAAACTAAAGATAATCTAATTACTTTTATAAATTGTGGAAAAATTTAACAATTCCAAAATTTCATTGATTTATGTAGATTATTGTATTTTCTCTCCACTCATATTGTATATTATATGATTTTTCAATAAACAATAAATAAATTTGATTCAGTTCATTTTGCAAAACATTCACATATTGGATGGTTGAGCATAGCTAAACAAGCAAGAGAAAGAAAGAATTCTAATCTTTTTTGTATGGGTGTGAATTAAAGGCTTGTTCATATTGAGTTCAGTGAGTAATCATACAAGTGATGCTAGTATTCCATACCTTGGTTAAAAAGGAGTTTCTATAATTAAATGGTTATAGTAGTGAAGACATTTAGTTTTGTTATTACTTATCATTGGATTGATTTCAAGCAACTAAACAAACAACTAAATAATTGTTTGTTGAGCATTAACTTGCTTTTTGAGTAAGATTTGAATCAAATCTTCTTGTGAATAAAATATATGCACTTGTAATCATTGTATATAAAGTGCAAAAAATACATTTGGACCAGTTTTCTGGGTAGAGTTGCTTGAAAGAATAGAATTGAAAATTTCCAAGATCCCACTGATACATTCTATTCAATCTCAAGAAAAATAAACAAACCAATTGCTCAAGTTCTTGGTCCATTTTCAAAGTACACACCCAAGTTGGAATAAGGCCAATACTTGGTTTAATTTGACATTTTTTTGTATGCAAAGAATTTTTTTATTTGAAATACAAATGGTAAAAAATTAGAGATAAAAACATTTGAGATATGTGAAAAAAAATTCAAGGATTTTGGTATTGCAAATTCTTTTGACTTCTTGTAGAATGATACTTTTTCACTAAAAGTGGGATTAATTTTTTTAAATGCATATTGCATCAAAAATGTTACATACATGCCAAATTCAATAGTAGGTGAAGAATTTTGCAAAAAATACCTAAATTGCCCAAATATCTTTGATCCAAATGTTTGATCATGATTTTTTTACATTACCACAAAGGACGTGTGTGTCTCCATCTCATGTCAAATTTTCAAAAACACCCGTTTACATTGTATTTCATCATCACCTATCCAAATTTCAATAATTCCTTGAATAGACATTCAATCCTTTAGGGATTATACATATAGGGCAAAGTATACAAATGTCAAAATCTTATAGTAAAAACTTCCTTTTTACCACAATATATAAATGAAAAGCTTTAGTTTTCAAAGAGGAATCACATGCCTTCTAAAAGTCATTAAAAAAATTCAAATTTTGTCGAGAATTTTGTAGGTGATGATTTGAAATTATTATAAATTTTTTGGAAAAAAAGTAAAAAAGATATTCAAATATAATATATACTTCAACCCATAAAGATCAATTGTTTGTTGAATGAACAATTGAAAATTTGTGTAGGTTCCTATGAAGTCAATTTCAATCGAATGTTCACAAAATTTTGACATAAGGTGTGAACATGAACCCCCTTAATAGGAATATAATTTTTTTCCAATCGAATGCCTATATAAAAAATTATGTTGCCCTAAATATTTATTTTTATTGGTCAACAAGTGCAAAATTCCTCTTTTATTTTTTAAATTTGGGAGGTATGTAAGTGTGTAAATTATATAATATAAGATGCAATTTAAAAAAATATCCATATGTAGTGTAAAAATCTCACTTTGTGAGGAGTTAAAGTCTACTAGTCCTATCATGCAACTCAAAGTAAAAAAAATATTTTTTTTCTAATTTCAAATGTTATAATCTTTCAATACATGTAGTCAAATTTTTATCTTGTTGATAGGGATGCATTCCTCACAGATTAACCTTGTAATGATGTAGCAATCTAGCTAAGTCCATTTTTCCCTTTACTACTTCTTTCCTCTAACCTACTTGGCATTTTCTTGAATCCAAGGGTGCTTCAAAATCTCAGATGCACTTAATCGCTCATTGGCATTAGCCTTCAACATTTTATGAAGAAGATCTTTGGCACCCTCAGAGATGCATGATAATGGATCCGCATCAAATTCATACCCCATTTCATTGATGTCTTCATCAGTTTTTGTAGATGTGTTGCCACTTAAGGGATAGAACCCCAATAAGAGATCTAATAATATCACTCCAGTGCTCCAAATGTCCGCTTTGGATCCATGCCTATGTCCTATCACTTCAGGAGCTATATGGAAGGGAGTGCCAACAACATCGGTCAATACTTCATCCTGTTCAAAGACTTGGGCAGATCCAAAATCAATAATTTTGATTGCCGAATCTTTGTCTTTGGTTTGGAACACCAAATTCTTGAGCTTCAAGTCCCTATGAACAATGCCAAAGCTATGGCACACCTCAATAGCACATATAATTTCTTTAAATATTTGAGCGGCTCTCAACTCTCCAAAAGTTATATTATTTTCACTCATGTAATCATAGACAGTTCCTCCTTCACATAGCTCCATTATTATATATACATAAAGATGATCTTCAAAAACATCTCTAATAGAAACTATATTGGGGTGCTCTCTAAGACTGATCCACCATAGGATGTCAATTTCACGTTGTACCACGTCAAGTATTTTTTGTGAAACACACTTTGAAATATATGCATTTGCATGCATAGTGTTGGCCCGTGGCAATTTCAGTGCACAAAATTGTGATGCCAAATTTACCTCTTCCCAAGCATTTGCCTTTAGTATAGAAGTCCATCATTTTGATTGTATTCATTTTGGAAGAGCAAAAATATTCAAGGTCATAAAAGATATTAAAATACATATATATAAATGTTAGACAAAAGACTTTGGTATTTATACAACTATCAATCTTTTACTTTGATCTAGCTTCAACTAGCTTTTACATTAATCTAATTTTCATCGTGATTTACTTATAAGTATTTTTTCATGGCTTTTACATTGATCTAATTTTCATCATGATTTACTTATAAGTACTATTTCATAGCTTTTACATTGTTCTAATTTTCATCGTGATTTACTTATAAGTACTTTTTCGTAGCTTTTACTTTGAATTATTTTTTATAAGCATTTTTCTTTGATTTAGCTTTCAACTTGATTTTAGTATCATCTAACTATTATTTTACAATAGCTTTTAACCTTTATTTATTTTGATCATTTTTAAACATTCCTTGTACTTTTATCTTTTATATTGTTTTACTTTGATGTGTACATAGCTTCCATTTTGTTTGTCTCTACTAGCACCGCATTTGATCAAAAGTCAATTTTGTCTCCTATTGCTCATCCATTTTATAGTATTATATATATGTAATGTAGGTAGAGTTGATGCTTGTCATGGTCATTAATGATTTTTGTGGTTTTGCCATTATGTCATGTATTGTTGCCCCCAAAATGCGCTTACATGTGGATTTTTTTAATTTTTAAATGAAGAGCATGCAATTCTTTAATTTTGCTTTTAATTTCACTCAATTTTTTATTCATTTTATATAGTTTATACCTTAGTTAAAAGTCTTTTAATGATGTATATTTTTTTAACATTAATTATGCCAAATTGGCATAAATTCACAACTTTGGCACTTTTCAATTAGGAATAACAATGTCAAGTGTAATTCTAATTACATTCTTATTTCTAGAGTTTTGTATAGATAAATGTCCAATTTTTAGAGCCCCAAACCATTCCAATTTGACAAATTTGACCATGTTTTTCATGCTACAAAAAAGAACCCCCTAGGGGGTGCACTTAGTTCTACTACAACAAACTACGTGCAAACAAATGATTTCTAATGAACTATAATTTTTACTTCAAATTTTAAGCATTGTTTACTAATGACTATAGGATTCTACTCCCAAAATTTCAAACTCAAATAAAATATGGAATGATTTCTAGAAGAGGTTAAAAATGCACTAAAATGGCATGTTTTTCTAACTCAAATATTTTTAGAGAACACATTTAAATGACCATTGCATCAATATTCAATTCAAAATGAGATTTCAATATAGAATTATTTTTAGAATTTTTTGTTCATTTTTTAGACAATTTTTTCTTATATAATATAGGAGTGTGAAAGTTATTTTTCAGTTCTACAGTGTATCTTTTTACCCCAAAAAATTGTAACTAATTATTATCACACTACTAAAATCATAAATCCCTCTGTAATATCACAAATGCTACCATTAATACTAGGGGCTCATGTTTGCTATGCTACGCATTCATTGTATCACATATTAGTAAAACTTTGATATATTTGAATAGAATGCATGATAATGATTTCAATAAGTCTTTAAAATAATTATTTTAAATATTTTGTAAAAATATTTGCAATCATGTATACATAGAAATCGTATTTTCATACAATGTGATATTACAAAAATAGAGTAGCAATTCACAATCACTTCTAAAATATCACTTTTTACAAAGGATGATATTATAGAAATAATATAGTTGTTACAATTGAGGTGATATTAAAGAGGATCCATAGGATGATATTATAAAGGTAGCAAATCCATTGCTTCTCTTGGCTTTAAACTTCTTTGCACTTCTATGATTTTGTGCTTTTGTGAACTTTGAGCTTTCATGATTTCAATTTTCTATTGCTACTATCAAATGATTTTGAGAAATTTATTCAATTGAAGTAATTTTGGATTCCACGACAATTAAGTTGTTCACAGCATTTCTGAGATTTATAAGTTTTTCTTTTCAATTCTTCAATTTGGGTTGCCATTTTTTGTAACAATGGAGTCAAATTTGTAATGCATTCTAATGTATGTGTATCTTTTATAGTATTTACCATTGCATATGTTTCATTCATCATTCAATAAATTTCTGTTGTACATTTCAATATATACTTACTTATAAAAAAAAATTACAAAGATTTTAGTCATTTTTATTTGAAGGTTTATTGAAATTTTTGTTCTGCATCCTATCTAATACATAAAACTCTTATAAAATTCTAATGATGAATGCGTAGCATAGCAAGCGCCAACCGCTAGTCATACTTCATCATACTACTAAAATCATAAGTCCCTTTGTAATATCACAAATGCTACCATTAATACTAGGGGCTCTTGCTTGCTATGCATTAATTGTATCACATATTAGTAAAAATTTGATATATTTGAATAGAATGCATGATATGATTTCGATAAGTCTTTAAAATAATTATTTTAATTATTCTATAAAAATATTTTCAATCATGCATACATAGAAATCATATTTTCACACAATGTGATATTACTGAAATAGAGTAGTAGTTCACAATCACCTCTGTAATATCACTTTTTACAAAAATGATATTATAGAAATAATATAGTCGTTGCAATTGAGGTGATATTAAAGAGGATCAATATGGTGATATTATAAAGGTAGCAATTCCATTGCTTTTCTTGGCTTTATACTTCTTTTGCATTTCTATGATTTTGTGTTTTTTGTGAGCTTTGAGCTTCTGATTTCAATTTTTTATTGCTACTACCAAATGATTTGAGAAATTTATTAGATTGAACCGATTTGAATTTCACAACAATTAAATTGTTCAAGAAGGTCTTGAGATTTACAAGTTTTTCTTTTCAATTCTTCAATTTGGGTTGCCATTGTTTGTAACAATTGAGTCAAATTTCTAATGCATTCTAATGTATGTGTATCTTTTATCGTATTCATCATTGCATGTATTTCATTCATCATTCATTAAATTTCTATTGTTTATTTCAATATATTCTTTTTTATTAAAAAAATTATATGAAGATTTCAGTCATTTTTATCTAAAGTTTTATTTAAATTCTTACTCTGCATTCTATCTAATATATAAAAATTCTAATGAAATTCTAATGGTGAATGCGTAGTATAGCAAGCGCCAACCGCTAGTTATTATATAAAATAATTATTTAAAAAAAAATTAAAAATGAAGAAAAAAATTGTCAAATTTAGCAAAAATTGACCATCTACTATTAAAAGAATTTTTGATGGCAAAGTCAAGTAATTACTTAATCAACATTTGGTGAGAATGAATGGTAGAAAGGTCATATTTATATTGAAATTTATTTTCCATCCAAGATTAGACAAAGGATATGGGATAATTCAAGATATATGGAAACTTGACTGCAATGCATGTGGACATTATTTTAGGCATCTAAACATTTTTTTCAAATATGTGAATGTTTTTTTAGACATTTTTTTTTAGATATTCTATTTTGAATAGAATTCTTGATTTACATATCCCATTTGGGTTGTCTTACTTCCTACCACCCCACTTGTATAAAGAGCCTCCCTTTTCATCCATATTGTGTATCCATGCATTTTCCTTTTTTTACAAAGCATGCTACATAGCTACACTTTTCCCATGTTTTTCACATCGAGTTTGCATCTTACTTCAACCCTCAATAACTTACAAAAATTTATCAATTGTGAATCTAGAACCTTTATTTGACGTGGCACTTCTATATTTTTTGCAATGTTTTAATAAACATGACCATGTTTTATTTGATGTCTACAAAAACATACACGTCCCTTGTGTCATATACTTGTTTTTACTTTGACATCTCCATGTCTTTCCCAACATCGACCAAAAATTTGCTTCCCATAGATTCAAAATTCATGACACATTGATGTCAATGAAAACATGACTCATTTCTTCCAAATGCCACTAAAAAGGCAAGTTTCTTATAGTATGTTATGTAGTTGGACAATGTCAAGCCGTAATTGAAAATGCCACATCACCTCCTACATTCTAAATTTTTAGCCTTGTAAAAGTCTCTAGCATATGAGTGATATGTTGTTGATATTGGAGAGTTGTCGTGAGGAGAAACTATAGGCTCCAATGGAATACGAAGTGGAAGTATTGGAACCCTAAACCTTTAGGGCATCTTGTTTTGTTTAGAATGAGAAATGTATGCATCCTTCAAGTTGTTTTAAATAGTTCAAGTTGACTCACATATGGTATGTGGTGTAATTCTCTAAACATGGTTAGGAAGAGGTCTTCAATGCACATGCTAGAAAAAAAATTTGCATGCAAATTGGACACACATAGTAGTACTTGCATGTCATTATATTGAAAAAATATATGGTTTTCTTTGTCTTGGGGTATTTGGGGAGCATATACATAAATTTGAAAAATATATAGCAAGGTCCAAATAATCCCAAAATTTTGTAGGGTCGTCTTAGTGATAAGTAGAGGACACAAAAAAATTTCATATTGATCAAACCATTCCACCTAAATCAAGAAAAACTTGTATTCAAAAAATTCATATTGTATGGTAAAAACTATAATTCATTATGGACCACTTAGGGGGAAATTTTTGTACAAATTAAAATTATTATGAGAAGCTTTTTTAAGCAACCATGATGATAGGATATGAGGATTTTTCAATGCATACAACTTCAAAATCTCTACATCACCTAAACCACATCCACAACAAGCCAAATAGGCCTGGAATTTGCATCTTTCAAACAATCAATGAAAGACATTTACTTAGTACCCGTGTACTTCACTATATCTTGTAATCCATATATACATGTATCAAAGCTTTTTATTATGGAAGCTAAGTGGGCATTTAATTACCTATGCTTGGTAATTAGATGTACACAACTCAATTCTAGTGTAATGCAAGTTCTATGCTAAATAGATGTCTATACGTCGTTACATTGTGCCTTCCAAACAATGGATATTTTCTAATTCCTAAATGCCCTAATCTTGCAAGATAATCTACACAAAACCTTACTTTAACCTCTAAAGCATTAAATTGCATTTTTTGGCAACATGGCAATTTTGGGCAACTCACTACGAATGGAATTTTTATTCTTTTTAACTTTTTTGCTGAAATTTTCATACAACATTTTGCCAAGGAGTAGCTTTAAGGCCTAACAATTTTTTTATAACTTTTGACTACATTGTTAAGAAGTTATTGCATGATATGTCATTTTCATTGCTCAAAGGGCAACCCATATAGCTCAAAAAACTTCTTTAAAAATCACTTTTTAAAAAAAATAAAAATTTGAAACTAGTTCTCTAGATTTATATATAAGTGGAAGGCTTTGAATCATTTTGTTTTGATTAATGAAATGAAAGTTATGAGGAATTTTAGTTTGCAAGTAGGTATGGTTTTCAAAGACTCCATACCTACCCACAAACTAAAACTCATAACTTTCATCTCATTAATCAAAATGGAATGATTCAAAACCTTTCATTTATATATAAATCTAGAGAAGTAGTTTCAAATTTTTATTTTTTTAAAAAGTGATTTTTAAAGAAATTTTTTAAGCTACCTGGGCTGCCCATCAAGCAATGAAAATGACGTATCATTCAATAACTTTTTAACCATGTAGTTAAAATTTATGAAATTATTAGACCTCAAAGCTAGTCTTTGAGTACATGTTGTGTGAAAATTTTAGCAAAAAATAGTAAAAATTCCGTTTGTAGTGAGCTACCCAAAATTACTATCTTGCCCCAAAACACATTTTTTTACCTTTAGGGATTAATGCACAAGATAAGCTTAGCAGACATTTAACTATGACTACGGCAATTACTTAGTTTAATTGGTCTCTGTCAAGACTTAGATACACAAAGCTAAGGGGCAGGTCATGCCATTTCTAAAAATATAAAACTTAAGTTAATCTAATCCTCCTATCTAAAGTTATAGACGGATGAAGTTCAATCTATGGATTGGCTATGGAAACTTCATCCATTCTTTTCTTTGAACTCCTAAACCCAAATTAACTTGGGATTTTGGCTACTCACTTAGGTTGTCACATGCTACTTATGACATGAGTTTGGGCACAAGTGGACCATTTTTGACAAAATTCATCCATCTTATCATCTAAAATTCATCCCTTGATAACTTGTGAAGTCTAACTTGATTCTCAAAGGTAAAGCTAGTGTTGAATTCCTTGAAAGCTAACCTATAAAATGATATCCTAATAGCACTACTTGGTTGTCCTCCAAAGATTCTATCCTACATCCTATCATGTTAGGATTCCTTCTGTTAATTTACTATTTTTAGAATTTGGGATTTTGATTTCTTATAGGTAGTGAAATTGACTATATAGAATGTTGAGACACTTAAGATTTGAACTTTCCTAGTGAAAGTTACAGGTAGATGAAGTTTAACTGCTCATCAGTATTTCAACACTTCATCCGCTATTTCCCATCAATTTATAATTTGAAAACAAGTTCTTCCTTCACTTTGACACTTTGGATTTTTACCACTAACAAAAGTTACACCCTTGTTCTTTTTGGATGAACTTACCAACTTTCATCTAGCCTAACTTCTAAACTTCATTTGTTTATATCTCACTCATTTTAGGTCTATTTTGGGTGTATTTTATGTTTTTAAACCCTCTTGACCTCGACTTTGTGATTCTAATACTAAACTTGACTTGACTTTCTATCTTGCATATATAACTTACTCTTAGGCCTCGGCCCTAACTGATACTTGCTAATTGGTATAATTTGGAACGAGAGAGAACAAGATTAATGACCTATCTCATATTGAAGGTCCACAATTAAGTTGTCTAGACTCCCCCCTCCAATGCTTCCTGACTTGCCATGTGGCCTTTGTAGAATTTTGCCAATTACGTGATAATTTTCTTGCGTTGGTTTTTGGTACAACCCATGGCATCCTGGCTAACTCCTATCCCTTACAAATCTCTCATTTCTCCTCCTACCTCTTTCTTTTTGTTTATTTTGAGTTCACTTTCTTTTTCCCTCCTTTCCTTCTACACTACACCCTATATCACATTAATGACAATGGTTGGGGTGGCCACCAACTACTTCTACGTAGCCTAAGGCAAGAAGTAATCACTACTTATGCTTGAGCTACCACTTACGCATTAGATTATCCCAATGTCTACCTAATCCGCTATCTAATGGTTGAAAATCACTACAAGAGAAAGGGGTGTTTTAAGTATAGTCTTAGTAGTATAGTCTTTTAAGTAACGACTTTTAAGTAAGGTTTTTAGTAAAATTTTACTAAAAAGACTGTCTTTCAATAAAATTTTACTAAAAAACTTACTAAAAAGTCATTATTTAAAAGACAATACTACTAAGACTATACCTAAAACACCCCTTTTTCTTGTAGTGAATGAACCCTTCTTAAGCCTCATACTTGTAGTTCCCTCCTATCTAAATCAACTCTCCACCTTCTTCACTTTATTCTCTTCTTCTCTTCCACCCTAATGTTCTTGAGTTTAGTTGCTAGAGCTAGAGTGCTTGTGAAGGTGTTGTTGGTGTGTAAGAGCATCTGTAGGTTGTAGGAGGCGATTCTTCTTCTAACTTAACTACCCTTCCTTTCTAAGTCACTCTTATCTTTTTAGATTCTTTTCTTTTCTTTCCTAATTGTTTCTACCCTTCCCTACTTACTTCTATTGGTAGCCTACACCTATTCTATTAGTAATCAATTACGACCTCCTAATATTATTATTCTATTAATAATCTATTGTATCCCCTAACCTACCTCTATTAGTAATCCACTCTAACCTCTTAACTTTTATTTGAATTCTTTTCCCTCCCCCCCCAAAAAAAAAATTTTGAGTTTTAAAAAAATCCAAGAAAAATTGAATGTAATTGAGGTAGAGGCCAAAGTAGCCTGGCTAGGAGCCTGGTTGTTGAGATCTAGCCCAATTGAAAATCTGGTTGGCTAGGTCCGTCCCCAATAGTTGAGCCCCTTTTAGTTGGAGCTTGACTCGATTGGCTGGGGGGTTGACTAGTTGGTTGGGTTGTCCGGCTAGCTGGAGGTATGGTTGGCTAGGGACATATAACAAAAAAAACAAGAAGGAATAATCATTGAGACTAGGGTGATAAGTAGGGAAATTGGCTTTGGGATTCTAGCGTAGAGTCTCCTCTTCTTTTAACTGGTTTGACTTCAATGTCCCCCTATTTTGGATACTAGACTTTGGACTGGTTCCCAAACATTTTGGAACCTAAACTTTGGAGTTGGCCGTATTGTGGGTCCAAGGCTTTACTGTAAAATTGGCTTTAATACCAAATCTAAGACTTTCTTGACCATTAATGTTCAAGCTCCACCATTTAATGATTTTTTAACACACAATCTAAGATTTATTGATCCTCAAGAGGTCAAAGCTTTGTTGTCGAGGCTTGGCCTATGAAAACATACATGGGATAATGAAAAAAGTTAGTTGGTTTGGGTACTTAACACATCATGATACACTAATCTATCACTTGTTAGTACAATGGTTAAACTTCCACACTAAACGCCTCCCAAAGCAGCATTGCCAAGGTATAGTGGGGGTTTCTCTAGGGTTAGTATAATGACCAAGCGTGGGTCTAAAAACCTTCAACAGACCATGACAACCTAGGACTTCACAAAGATTAGTACAAACAAGCATCCAAGACTCTAAAAGGACTTATGCCACGTAATACACAAGAATATACAATGCAAGAGACCCCAAAAGACCTCCACAATTTCAAACAATGACAACAATGGGCAAAAAGGCCCTACAAAACACAGTCCAAGGTTTTTGGCTAAAAATGTCAAAATCTCCAATATAAATTGAATGCAACGGACCCAAATACAACATTTGGAGGTGTTTTGAGAGGAAGATGGGTGCCCTTTTATACTCCTCCAGGGCACCCAACTCCTCCTTTTCTCCTATGGTAACCCTATCATTTAGGATTTTTATCCTAATCTCCTAAATTTTCATCCTTATCTTCTAAGATTTTTACTTTCTATGTTGGTCAAAACTTTAATTTTGGGAGATTAACTCCAAATTCTAAATGGATTGCACCATTGGATTCACAAGGTCATTTTTTGGTTAACAACAATCCCTCCAAACCTTTTTCCTTTACCAAAAGATCAAGGAAATCTAGCACCAACCTAGAATAGTAAAAGGATAAAAATCTAACTTTTGGAGGTTACTTTTTCTAAAAAAGGTGGCTAACTAGGATTTTCCTCAAGGCTCAAGGTAGTGAGAAAAGACCCTTTGTTGACTTTGTTCCAACTTCATATGATTCCAAGATGTTGGTCAATTCTACAAAAATTCCTCTACATTTTAAATTTGGAGGAATCTTGCTAATATAGATACCTCCCACTATTGGAATGTTTTGAAATTTTTTGGGGTGCATTATTAATATAAAAAAAACTATTTTGATTTTTAGTGAGATTTTTATCACAACCAAGGTAATTTCTAAAAATTTTCCTTTATAGGTTTTAGTAATTGACTGTCCATAAAGGATATTTTTGTAAGTCAAAAGATTCCAATTTTTTTTGTGGAACCTCTCATGGAATTCTACAAAGTACATGCAAGCTCATATTCTTACTTTGCACGTTCTAAAAAGGAGGATAAAATCCTGCCCTTCTTTAAAGCATTGGTAATCAAAGAATCTTTCACATAATAGGGGACCTTGATGAATCAATTTCACTTTTGATTCCCTAGCATGATTTTGACCCTAAATCATCCTTTGTTGGTTGTAGATTCCTCCACTAGCCCATCTTTGAAGTGGTAACCTTTGTAGGTTAACAATTAGGGTTTCTACTATTTTGTGGATGCAATGGAGAAACTGAAACCTATATTTGGGAATGTACCTAAGGATCTTATTGGACTTTCTTTGGACCAATTTAGCCATGGTAGGTCACATGCACTAGATCATTTGGGGTAATATCACTTAAACCTTTTAACCTCCACCAATTCCTAGTTTTTAACCCCTAAAGCACCAAAGCCATTTTCTATCAAAATCCATTCAAAATTGCCTCTATTGCTGTGTTTATAAAAAAAAATTAATTATTTTTTAGAAATCTAACTGTAGGATCTTACGCTAGAATTTTAGAAGAAAAAGTGACAAAATTTTTATGACATTTTACTGTACGGATTGAAAGATATAAGCATTTCAAGTCAAAGTTGTTTTTTTACTGTGCCCAACAATTTCAGCTGCCTTCGACCATTGATT
The DNA here is from genome assembly GCA_950106755.1 of Climacium dendroides. Classification (NCBI taxonomy): domain Eukaryota; kingdom Viridiplantae; phylum Streptophyta; class Bryopsida; order Hypnales; family Climaciaceae; genus Climacium; species Climacium dendroides. The sequence goes on from OX467092.1 coordinate 14,204,067, forward strand.
GTGGAAATTTTTTTACTATAGGTTCTGAATTTAAAAATTTAGCATACTCTAGATTATGTTAGGAATTTCTCCAAAAAAATTCAAGGAAAAAAAAGGCATGGAAGACATACAAAAAAAATCTTGCAATGCAAATATGTCCAAAAGTTCACAATGCCTCACATAATTTTTTGAGCAAAATTTCCATCACATACTTTTAAAACTCAGAAATCCAAACAATGGATCGAAAGATTTAGTATGCCTTTACAATCTCTCAAAAAAAATTTATAGAAAAACAAAAACTCTATTATCTATGAATTTTAGAAGCACTATGTCAATAAAGAATGAAATATGGCTTTGGGCATGGCACGGGGAGGACACTCTCACTACATTTGAGATACCCACGTGTGGAGGAGTGATTTTTTGACCCCCTATTTACTTTTGAATAAACTATAATTTTTTTCTTATATAATATAGAGGTGTGAAAGTTATTTTCAGCTTTATGGTGTATCTTTTTTCTTAAAAAATTTATAAATAATTACTATTAGCATAAAAATATACCAATAATTCAAAACATAAACTTTTAAAGTAGTAAAATCTATCCATAATTTTTTTTTAAATTATATTTTAAGATGTATTACATGTATTACTTTTTCCACCGCACATGAGTTGCTAAAACGTGGATAGTGTCCCCCCCGTGGAGCATGGCATAGAAAAAGGGTTAGGGTTTGTTCCCAACATGTTCCCACTATATTCTAATCATTAGAAACTATGTTATCGAGAATATCCAATGGGGAACTCTAACTCCCTAAAGTCCAAGATACCAATCTCTAATGATGCAAAATTACAAACACATTTTACATTCATTTATTTTGGATCAATTGAAATGCTCAAAGGCAATCACATCTAAAGTATAGAAAACTACAATCAAGTTCAAAATTGAATTTATTATGAGTTATCTAGTCTATTTGGAAAGGAACTCCTTATACCTATATGGGGTGGTAGGAGGAGAACAATTCATGTGGAATATGTTACTTAGAATTAGTAGAAGTTTGAGTTTTCATAGTGAAGTCATATAAATATATCCCACATGAGTTCTTTTACCTCTTACCACTTCATGTGGATATAAATAACTTCACTTCCCACTTGAAATCTTCAAAAAAACAAGTTGATGAAGCTACGTGAGGTAGCTTCTACAAGTTTAAAGTTAAATTTTTTAATTTTTTAAATTTAAAATTTGAACTTTTAAGCAAAAAAATCTTCTTTAGATTACAAATTTGGCGACCCCTCTTGGTGCGTTAGCCTTGGGGCACAAAAGGAGTAAACCAGCCTAGTCTTCAAAGTTGCACTACAAGTCCACATTGATCGTTCCAATTTGTTGAGTCTATTGTGGGGCACAAAAGGAGTAGATTGGCTTGGTCTTCAAAATTGCACTACAAGTCCATATTGGCCGTCCCAATTTGTTGAGTCTATCGTGGAGATGCTCTAAGCTCCCTGCTTGTATTCCCTTCCTCCGGCCACTATCCCTCACCCATACAACTTTTTGCCCTGTTGAAAATGCCCTCCCCAAATTTTTCCAAAGTCAACTCTACCCACATTGCCCCCCATGTGTAAATTGACTTTTATGTGGTATAACTTTTGAATGACAAATCCAAATGTTGCTTTTTTTTCCTTCCCCACGTAGCCCTTGCAAAAATTTCTTTCCTCAAAAAAATTCCATTAATTGGGATACAAATCCCTTTAATAGGAACCTACCCAATTTGTATTTTAGATTCAAAACAATATGTTAAATTAACCTATGTACAAGTGGGTATTTAGAGTATTCTAGGTAAAAAAAACTCTATTTAAGACCAAAAGCTAGATTGGCATCTAAAATACCTATTTTGGTTCTACACTCTTTGGGGGGCTTTTTGTAAATAATTGTAATTCAAGTTGTGAAATTTGAAATACAAAACAAAACTATGAGTCCCAAGTAACAAATTGGGAGCTCACAGGCTATTTAGCTAATCCAATTTTTCCTACTTCTACTTTTTGTCCATTTTCCTACCTCTTTTGGTAATTAAAACTGAAATTTGAGGCATTTAAACATGTCCCTACTATAATTCAAAAATTTACATGTGGGTTTATGGTCGATCAGTATAATATGTACACTCTAACTATTATTGAACACAATCCACACAAACAATATACAAAACATCACATATCAAACAATTCATTCAAATAAATCACACAAATGAATCAAACATTATAGGAAAAATTCATTGAAACTAAAAAAGCCACAAGTAGTATTGTATGGACTAAGCTTGAAAGTTGGCTCACAAAATGTGCCAACAAGTAGATTGGTTTCAAAGTTTAGGATTTAAGGTATAGTACAACAATAGATCCTACTTGAAAAGAAAAACCTAATTGTATACACATGTATATTTAGCCAGAAATGAGACTTTTATTATTTTGTCTATTTGCAAATGGAAAATGAAAATTCTTTCATGTAGATTCTCCCCTTCTTTTTTAGAGTACCTCTTCAATAGATTTACAAATTATGTACTATAGATCATTATTAGCTGTAATATAGTCTGCTTCAAAATAGTGATGCTATAACAACTTACATATTTTTTAAATTGTTAGCTTCAACATTTAAAATGTACCCTATAGTAGGTCTCATGTTGTTTCTAAAGTAATTAATACTGAAGTACCTAGTACTTAATAATTTTAAACAAGGCATGTCATGTTAAAGACAAAAGAAATTCCCTTCACACGAAAAAAGGAAATAATAGAAAGAATTGCTTCATTTGTGATGTCATTGAAGTCTATATTTTAGTTACACAAATAAGTTTCCAAATTAAAAAGAATGTGAATGGTCACTACAAAACAAGTTGTTAAGTTTATTGTAGAACAAATTTAGAAACTTAATCAGTTGATCTTCTATAACAAAATTCTTATACTACTAAATTGTTTAGCCTTTATTAGTATCCAAATGATGAAGGCAATAAGGTCAACATAACAAACCAATGGTATGAGAAGATAATTTTAAAGCTATAGATAAATGAACAAGTTAGCAACATGTGTAAGGCCCAAGTATTAAAGTCGATTGAAACAATATACTTTAAATTGGCATAGAAGTTTGGTTTGGCTACTTATGAGTGGCATGAAGATGGAATTTTGGCATGAGATTTGGTTGTTCCAACAAGTATACTATTAGTGAGAGAAAGCTTTTTGGAGCAAAATCTCATTTAAAATCAATTCCATTCTAGGCTTTGTTTAAAGACCTTATTGATGTACTTATGTTAGGTACCTTTAATGAGGACATGAATTGACATCAAGATTTAGGATTGTGGAAGAACATTGAAATAGAAGGTTGCTACTTTTAGGTTGAATATGCATTTTGAATTAAAATTTTCATTTGATCTTTTTTATTTTTATTTTTTGATAGTGTCAATTTAAATTTCTATATGTCATTTGATAGACAATACTTTTTTGAAGACACACCATTTGAAAGGAGAAGTTTTGAGGAAAAGCACTAGAAATTCAACATGACTCGTCAAATTCCAACACTAAAACCAAGGTCCAAAAAATCTATGTTGCTCCTAATGGAACAACCACACAAACACTTGCAACCATGATTGTGCCCAAGCAATTACAATCTAGGAGAATTGAACAACTGATTTTTTGGGGTGTCCATCCATATTTCTCACGTGTCAATGGTTTGTAAGATAAAGATGCCATCTTACACTATTATTAACGCATTAAGGCCCAAGTCAATGAAGGGAGTGCAAAAGTGGCTGAAACTGACATGTTTTCATTAGTAGTCACTTTGGCTACTAATGAAAACATATTAGTTTCAGCCCCTTTTTCATTTCTTGTCATCGACTTGGTCTTTAATGGGTTAATTATACTTTTCTATTTGTATTTCATATTTTACTATAATAAGAATAATTTGACAAATTCCTAGCCTTCATTTGGATGGAATTGGCAAAATGAAATAAAATAACACACAAACTTCTTTTATTCTTGTCACAAAGAGCTAAAAGAGGTTGTTTTTTTGCAATAGATTGCAAAAAATGTTTCCCTCTCCAATAACCCAATATCATAACATTGTAAACCTCTCTTTGGGACTTCCTCTTAAGTCCTAGAAGGTATACTCCCCCCTTCCATTTGATTCCCAATACTTCAATGGTTGAATCCTTCCATTCTATAGTAAACTATATGTATTGTGAGGTAGTCTTCTAGTGGAAATGCTACAACAGTTCCTAGATTTTGAAAATCAAAAGGGGATCCACCAATGTTACTTAATTCCTAAACTCTTGTTAGTCCTTTAGAGGACAAAATGGATTTTGGGTAGGCTCCTGTAGATTTTTGGCAACTTCTAATTTTTTGAATTTTTTTTTGAAGATTAATGAATACACTAGCTTTCTAGGAGTATAATTTTTATTTCAATGAGTGCTCGAGAGAAAAAGTTATGACACCCTAAGCCAAAAACAAAGTTTGATGGGCAATATAAAAAAACTCACAAAAAATTTCAAAAACAATTAAATTTTTTTTCCATAGAAACAATTCTTTGTCTATATGGAAAGATTTAATTCATTCTATTTGAATTAGAGATGAGAATGTTATAGACAATCTTGTTTTTTGGACAATCCAAACATCTCCTTGAAAAAATAACTTGTAGGATTCATTTTTTAACACAATTTTCAAAAAATTTCAAAAAAAAGTTTAATAGGGTTTAATTAGCTTGCTAGAACAATCTCATTGTTGAAATTACAGATTTTCAATTTCATTTTAGAGTTATTAGCAATTTAGTTTTTTCCTTCAATCTTATACGTACCTCTACTTAACAATTTTTTAAAGAATGAAAATTAAAAAATTAAAAAAAAAATTCAAATTTTCAAATCAATTCTTCAACATGAAAAATTAGAATTTCAAAATGTGTGATTCAAAAATTTCAAGCTAACTAGATTCAAAGTTTTAAAATTCAATTAGGTAAGGTGCAAAATAATCAGATTTATTCACTTCAAACACAAGTACCTTGCAATCCATCTAGTTAAAGTTTTTTAAATTTCTTCTGTATATCCTTATACTAGTTTAGTGCAAGATTCTTTATTTAAATATGTAAAAAAAAACAATATTAATGTATTGTACACTTTACAATAGTTTTGAATGTTTTTTGATTAAAAAAATGCATTGGGAGTTAACCGTAAAAAGACACTAAAGACATTACGGGTCCAATAAATGACTGAGAATCTTTCTATGTAGGATAAAAGTGCAAATGTTTATCCCCGTTTTCCTTGTTGACCTTTCATAATGGATTATGAAGAGTATCCAATTTAGTTTGTATTTTTGCTAGTGTTTCTTTTCACATAAATGGGAAGTTAGTAAAAAAAATGGATTACAAAATATGCTACGGAGTATTTTATTGTATTTGGGGAAGTTGTTGCTCTTTGCTCTAAATCTGAAAAATAAAAAAAAGTATTTTTTAGTTTGAGACCAACTAATAAAACAAAGGTCATCTACTCTAGTTTCTACTCCAATTTGAATTTTGAAAAATTCCTAATATTGAATATTTTATTACAATTTGAACTTCAGATGTATTTTCAATCTCTAATAAATTCTAATTATAGAATGACATAGAAATTGAATTTATACTATGGTGTTTGTCATTATAATATACACACATGGTGAAATTTTGAAGTATTTTGAAATAACTTTCTATTTGATGTGATTTTTCTTCATTTTTTCTTCCAAAATTTTGAAAAAAATCAATTTTCCACAAAAAAATCTAAAATTTTTGTGAAGTAAAGAAGACATGTAATTTCATCTCTGAAAAAATAAATATAAATTTTTTTTATACATATCTAGTTGCAAAATGGCAACAAATTGAGTGATGGGCAATGAAGCTAAAAATTAGTGGTCTTGGGTCCATCATTTAGGGGTTAAGCAAATGATTCACACATTATTAAAAATATTGATTTCCATAGTAAATAGCCTCTCCTTTTGGAATTAATCCTTAAATGCTAACAACAACATTTTTTGTGTGGTGGATGATAGAGAATCTTTCTAATAGGACAAAAGTGCAACTATACATTCTTAAAATTTTGTTATAAAAAGAAGAAGTCTTCTATAGTAGTTTGACTTTCAATGAGTGCTTTTGCAATTTTTTAAGCAAATCATTCATATGGTAACCAAAGGGATGATTTCCGCATGCACTAATCTATTCTATTGGAGTTAAAAGGTTAACCCTGGACCATTGGAATGGTCTCTATGGAAATCATCTTTTTAGTACTATATAAATCTTTTATTTAACCCATAAAATCTTTTACTTAACCCATAAACAACATTGAGGATGTTTTGTGGCCAATGAATGACAAAGAATCTCTCCATGCATGACAAAAGTGCCCGCAAAAGTGCAACTATTTAACTTCCAAAGTTTGTGTGAAAAGGGAAGGTCTACTACAATAGTTTGACTTCCAACGAGTGCTTTTGCATTTTTTTAAGCCAACAATTCACATGTTACCAAAATAGATCATTTTTATGGTGACCAATTTATCATTTAACCCTTAAACAATGGACTTGGGATTGTGGAAATCATCCATTTTGATATTGTGAGAATCATTGGTTTGAAAAAAAATGCAAAAGCACTTATTGGAAGTCAAAGTACTGTAGAAGATCTCCCCTTTCCACACAAAATTCCGAGGATAGTTGCACTTTGTCCTATACTAAAGGATTCTTTGTCATTCATTAGACGACAAACATCCAGCTTGACATTTAATCCTTAAATGATAAGTTAGTCACCATGGAAATCATTTGTTCGAGTACTTTGTGAATTGTTGGTTTAGAAGAAAATCCTAAAGCACTCATTGGAAGTCAAACTACTACACAAGGCTTCCCCTTTTCATGCAAAATTCTAAGGATGAATAGTTGCACTTCTATCCTACTAACACAAATATTTTCTATCATTCATTGACTAGAAAATGGCCGCAATGTCATTTACGGATTAACCCATAAACAACGTTGTGGCCATTTTCTAATTGTTGAATGATAGAGAATCTTTGAGTGTAGGACAAAAGTGCAACTATTCATCCTTGAAATTTTGCATGAAAAGAGGAGGTCTTCTATAATAGTTTGTCTTCCAATGAATGCTTTTTCATTTTTTTAAGCCAACAATTCACATGGTATCTAAACAAATGATTTCCACGGTGACCAGGCTTGTCATTTAAGGTTTAGCCTTTAAACAAGGACAAGGTGGCTTTGGAAATCATTAATTTTCAAGACCATGTGAATCATTGGCTTAAAAAACTACAAAAACACTCATTAGAAGTCAAAGTAATATAGAAGATCTCCCCTTTCCACACAAAATTCTGAGGATGAATAGTTGCACAAAATTTTGAAGATGAATAGTTGCACAAAATTCTGGAGATGAATAGTTGCACAAAATTTTGAGGATGAATAGTTGCACAAAATTTTGAGGATGATGAATAGTTGCACAAAATTTTGAGGATGAATAGTTGCACAAAATTTTGAGGATGAATAGTTGCACAAAATTCTGAGGATGAATAGTTGCACAAAAGTCTGAGAATGAATAGTTGCACAAAATTCTGAGGATGAATAGTTGCACAAACTTTTGAGGATGAATAGTTGCACAAACTTTTGAGGATGAATAGTTGCACAAACTTTTGAGGATGAATAGTTGCACAAACTTTTGAGGATGAATAGTTACGCAAAATTCTAAGGATGAATAGTTGCACAAAATTCTGAGGATGAATAGTTGCACAAAATTCTGAAGATGAATAGTTGCACTTGTGTCCTACATGGAGAGATTCTCTATCATCCAGGGACGTTAAACATTCTCCTTGACGTCTAAAGATTAAGGGTTAAAAAACCCTGAGAGCACTCATTGAAGGTCTGCAAGACTTCCTCCTTTCACACAAAATTCCAAGACTGAACACCTGCACTTGCACTTCTGTCTTGCATAGAAGCAGAAGGATTCTCTGCCATCCGCCGGACCCTTTTCGGCGGCTGCGTCGTTCCAGGGTTAATAATGTTACGCATCGGTCCCCACTTCCCCAGTAGGTTATCTCTCTGTGATTTCATCAAATCGAGTCTCAGCTCCAGCTTGCTTTTCTGATTTCGCGGAAGAAGGATGCCGGGAATTCAAGCGACGTGACGCACGCGGTGGCTATGGTGTAGAGTGTCTGGAGCACGTGAAACACTTTAGCCTAGGCAAGCGGAGATGATCAGGACCTGAGTTTTCCTCTGTCAATGGCTGACCTCCAGAGATTTTGGGATGTGGAGCTTCCATTTGGCGAGCTCAGGAGCTGGAATCTAAGGCGTTGAATAATACCCAGCTGGGTCTCAATGTACGTCTTTTCTACATTTCGCAGTCTCCATTTTTTCATACGAGTAGGTTTTTTTGGCATGCCAGAGTTTTCTTTTTCATTGCGGGTGGATTTTGAGGCGGTGAGTAGAGAATGACGATTTTGAGGGTCGGTAATTTTTTGTGTAATTGAGTGACAGTTGGAAGCTTGTGAAGCGATGGTTGGAAGAGTTGTAAGGAAATGGTGTTCAAAAGGGAAGTCAAATTGGATACTTATAGCGGAGACACCTGGGCGATAGACCTGAGCGCCGCGCCAGCCCTACCGTTTCAGGAGTTTCTGCTCATTAGCCTCTCCTCCGGTTTGTACCAGGACTTAGACGAAGCTAGGAGAACGATTCGAGCCTTTGAGATTTGGTGGCACAATGCCTGGCATCATTCGAGTTTCTGGTCTGATCAACCCGCCGTTCCTTCCTCTGTTTATTAGGCAATCCCATTTCGATTCTCATGTTAATTGCATTCTCCTGGTTGTAGATGAGATCCTATGCAGCCTGCTGAATGCGTTTCTTTGTGCAAATGCTGCTGCTGTTGAGGATTCGACGGAATTTTCTGTAGATGGTTTTGAATTGCCCAGCTGTCTGTTTTCATGATATCTGGTCCAACTCCCGCGCATTTCTAATTCTGGTGAAATTGTGTACACCTGCAGTGCTGGAGGTCGTGGATCTTCCCGAAGTATTTACAGGTGGGCTGTCCTGAATTGCCTCTCGAAAGTTGGAAACCCTAAACCTTGCTTTCTGAAACAGTTCAACTATGTGTCTTTTGATTCTCCGTAGTTATTGAAATTCTCACATTTATTCCTGTCTTGGTAGATGGAACGGCTTTGGCAGGCGTAACTGCTAAAGGTACTTCATCTCATCATCTGCGTATTGTCAGTTTTCAATTACATTTTTATTCTCTTCATGTTTTTCCAATGATAGCTAGCAAGTAGTTGAGGTATTGAAATGCGACATTGCTTCTGAATAATATCTGAAAATTTGGACAAGTCATTTGAGGAACCTCCGCCATGTTAATGTTCATCCTAGATTCCTCGAGATATTCTCGTGCGGGTAGGTCCCTGACAATCATTCTATCCGTGATAATGTTACGTACTTACGCACAAATTCAGAGCTCTTATATTTTACCGCGATGAAACCCCGGCAAACTGTTCAAACTTCTGAGGTTTATGAAAGTATGTCTTCAGAAACATTATTAATTGGCCATATGACCACAAACAGTGCATGGTCTAGCACACAGAAATGGGTACTTGATGATTAGAATTTTGTTTGGTCAAGGTCCATCGTTTTTTTGGTTGAGGGCTACTTGATTTTTATATCCTCCCATTCTGATGGAACTGGTCTCAGTTTGTGCCTGCCGCTTTATTCTTTCTCACAATTGGTCTCAACGTCTCAACATAAACCTCAACTGAACCTCAAGTGCCTGCTGGTGCAGTTACATTGGGGCCACGGTTGTTCAAGACCCAACCTGGAGTCGCAGATGGGGGCAGAATTGAAACATGGAACTCAGACTTTGCCTTGTAAGTGGGTTTTTCTGTTTCATCTCTGGTTCTTTCTGTAATGCCGGGATTCTTTTTATATGGAATTGCAAGCGAGTCTTGAATGATTGCCAGCGTTGATCAGTATGGATAGCAATGTATATTTCTATTCGTAGTAACGATGACGAGGATTCCTGTTTTGGACAGCCCTGTGATGAACTTACGAGACAAGTTAGTAGTTTCCATCTGCGACAGTGAGGATCAGTCGGTGACTCAAACTGGTAGGGTACCTTTGCTTTCCCTCCTATCCTCTTCTTACTTGCATTATTTGTTGCTTTTTGTGATTTGGAGGTAGTTTGCATTCACTCAGGAGCGAAGTAGGTGGGTGTTTTTCACCTTGTGTCTGACAATTGATATCCTCCTGCCTGTTGATTGATAGCAGCTATTGAAATACCTTCGATCATTCAGAAAGGTAGTCGAGATGAATTTGTTTCACTCAATAAAGGTGGACGAATTCATCTGAGGATGAGCTTTGCACTCACTGATGATGAGCGGAAGAAAATCGAAGCAATGGTAAGAAATTAATATTTGTAACCACTGAAAATTCGCTTGGTTACAGTAGTATCCAACCAGGTCCTGTGATGAGATCAAAGTGTCGGGTTGGGCTGGGGTTCGTCCTGTGAAGCTAAGCGTGTGGTTAGTGTCACCAAGCCTCCACAATCCCAAAAGTTTGCGTGGAATTTTGGAATAGAAATATAACTTCGGTATGTATGTCTCAATCGCAGAGGTTAGCAGCTTTGAAGAGGCGGGCAGAAGTGGAACGCCTGGAGAAGACCGTCGTCTTCCAACCAGTACAAGAATCACTTCTAGAGCTGAAGCAGTCTCCTATTCTAGTAGGGGCCATTGCGGATGATGTTTCAACTGCTTACGAGAAGGGCGTTTCGAAAACACAACCAAATCGGTCGTTAGGTTTGGACTCAAGCCCAATACCTCCAGCACCTGAACAAGAACCTGAACCGTCTCCTAAATCGGTACTTAGACCAGTGTTTAATTATAAAAAGGCCATAGGTTTGCAATCAGGTTTGGAAAGCATTGAAAGGAAGTCCAGTGTTTTGGTTCCAGAAAGTTTGATCAAAGAAGTCGTGGCTAGCAACGGTAATGTGAATTCTGAAGTACAAAGAATAGGAGACGTAGTGGAGGTCGATGCATTTGGAACCACCAAGTTGGACGCTTCTTCTGCAGCGTCATCTGGCTGCTTACATGGGACTTGCCCATTAGCGACAAAGTCAGTACATGATATAACTCAATCAAACCTACCACCACCAGGGGGTGCAGATAGCTTGATGAAAGAAGTCAAGCCATACAATTTAGAGAACGGAGCAGAACTTGGTTCGCCAGAAAACGCTCAGTTACATGTCTCGTTAGTGTCGTCTACTTTCTCAGATAGGCCTGTTTCATTAGTAAAGTCGAAACCAACATGTAGTACTCCCATGGCAGAGAATTTGAACTACGAAGTCGAGGTGAAAATCAGGGACAGGAATTCTGAGGCTGAGACAGTAAGCGAGAGCACAGAGAAAGCTGGCTCATCTGGAGCCTCTGTGTTGATTATCTCAGTAGTAGATGCCTCACCTGTCACCGAACTTGAGGCAGCAGCAGCAGCATCAATAGAGAGTCCATCCAAGAAACCCGGACAACCCTCTGGAATCTCTTCTTCAGGACTCATCACTTGGAAATCTGTCAAGGCACGGGTGAAGAGGACTTCTCCCAATTTCTTTTTTAGGCGAAGCTCTCGCCCTGCACCAAGCAGGACTGGGGTCGCAGGCTCTCCACCACCAGTACCGGTGGTTTGGGTACAGGATTGGGTTCGGAAGGGCCTTTCTAACATCAAGGGATGTTACGCACCAGCTTATCCGATTCATCATCGACAGCACAAGTAGTTGCAGTTACTGAGAATTGAAATGAGAAGGGCGTTTGCGTCACGGATACAATTGGCTCTGCGAAAGTCAAGGTTCAGCGGAGGGCTTGATTTGAGTCGTAAGTTTTCTATTATCCTTTGCGTTTTCACATTTGCTCACTAGTTTATTCTTTACATTTTGACATAACTTTCCACTGATATTTTATTACAGTGATAATCTTAGTTCCCTTGCTCAAGATTCGCTCTTCCCCGTTGTCCACGACAACCGAACTGGAGAACAACTCTGCCGGGACCAAAAACTAATATTAAAATACATGTTCTCGGTGTGCATGTGCAGCTCCATGGATTATTCTTGCTGACAGTCAAGACCCGTACACTTTGTAAGGTCTTGAACACAACGCAACCACATCAGGAACTGCAAACAAGGACCGCGTTCAGATGGTGTCAGTTTTTCCTGATTGAGAGGAAGCAATTGGTGTCAGTTTTTTCCTGATTGAGAGGAAGCAATAGCAAGAATCGATCAATTTCAGCAAAGTCCAATCACAAGCAGTCTTTACAATCCTAAAGAAAAAGTTCGGGTGCTCAGATCAGAAGTAGGCGGCATGCTCCTGCAGAGATCACTGTGTGGGCATGGTTTTTACCCAATTCATGCGCACCGTTGCATCTTACGAGGATTTTGCTAGTTCACAATTTTACACATTCGACTCGGACTTTGGATTTAGGGTACAAACTTGATCTGCAATTCTGTGAATTGGATTTGTAGTTCAAATTCTTACTGTTCTATCCAGGGTTTTGTTCTTCAAATGTCACAAATTTATGCTGCGGATTTGGTGGTGCGACAATTTGCACTCCTGACGACGATGTCTCGTTTACTTTTTATGTTTTATCCATCTGGGAAGCCCAATTGTGTTTGTTTTGTTTTGTTTTGTTTTTTTTGGTCTATTTCACATAGAAGGTGCATGAATTGAGATATATTTTGGTGATAAAGGTTTGTCCTCTTTGAAGGTGCATGAATTGAGATATATTTTGGTGATAAAAGGTTTGTCCTCTTGAGCAGGAACCAATGACAAGATTCTCCCAATTTGGATTATCATTGCACCTCAAAATGGTCATGTATACTACAAGAAGAAACTCTTATTGCATACTCCTTTAGTGCGTACTATGCAATTTTAAGATGGTATACAATTTCAAGATGGAAAGACACAAGGTCCACATACTCCTTTAGTGCAAGCATACTCCCTTAGTGCATCAAGATGGAAAGACATATGGTCTTTTGGATAAAACCTTCAAGATGGAAAGATTTAAGATGGAAAGTAAATGCATAAAACCTTTGAGATGGAAAGATTCAAGATGGAAAATAAATGCATAAAACCTCTCTCAGTGCATAGTCCCAACACCATACACTAAGAGAAGTTTTTCCTCCATCTACAAAGTGTTGCATTGGGAAGTGATTTGGGTTAGATGTTAAAATGACACCCAAATGAATGCTACTATCCATTGAACTATCTCTATCTCTTACCATTTTTATAGTATTGCCACAAAAGAGTAATCGTGGACCTAAGAACAATGCAACATGGAGAATCAACCCACGTGCTCCGCCCCCTCATAACAGGTGTTAAAACTTATTGTCTGTTTACAGCTGCTGAACATTTTGGACTCCATATTCGGAGTCGAAATTAACGAGGTGAGGTCACGGACTGGTTCACCAACAATTCCCTTTGAGAGGCTCCACCTTAACTGTAGCGCTGTCCGTCACCTGCCCCGCAGCTGAACTGAAGTCAGACCTTTGTGGAAACTGAACTGAAGATCATTGACTCTCCAACAACCATTCCTTCCCTCATTTGGCAGTGTGGCCTTTCTTGAGGCGGTTTTCTTCGAGCTTCGAGCTTTCTCAGCTGCTGCTGTGCTGCAGCGTAGCTCACTTATGTTGACTTTGTGGCATCTGACTGGAGGACTCCGAAACATTGTTTCCCAATGAGGCAGGTTTCCTTTTTTTGCATCCTTGAAAACAGGACCAAATTGTCTTATTGATGGCTCCTCAGCCAACCCCAATCTTTTGCATTCCCTCTTGAAGTAAGGTAGGAGCATCAGTTCCTCAACCACACCCAACAGCCAACAACCAACACCCCAGTGCCCAACCTGTATCGTGCGCTATTTCCAATGTGAGTCTGGAACTCAAGCTTGAAATTTGTGGGTTTTTTCTTGAAATCTGTGGGGTTTTTTGGCCTTTTCAAGGTTGGGGCTAATATGGTTATGGCACATGTGACTAAGAGCAGTGAGCCAGAAAGTGTGTGCTATTTCCAACGTGAGGCTAGAACTCAAGCTTGAAATTTGTGGGTTTTTTGTCCTTTTCAAGGTCGGCACTAATATGGTTATGACACATGTGATTAAGAGCAATGAGGCACTAATATAGTTTATGACACATGTGATTAAGAGCAATGAGCAAGAAAGTAGGGAGTAGTGATCAGAAAAGTAGTTCTTCAATGATTAGAATTGAAATACTCTAAACATTGAGTATGGGTCGACAATGCTTTTTGGCTCTCGAAATTCACTGTAACTTCAAATTCGGGAATAAAATTATGGAAAATTTTCCACCACCTCATACACCTCACCATCTAGTCGAAATTTGCTTAAGTGATCCACTACTAATGCTTCTACCTTAATTGGTAAGTCCCTCCTTGGAGCAATACCACTGCTTGGTTATACAATGTTATTGTCTTGTTAAAAATCTTTTTAAGTCACCAAAATACTCCAATTATTGAATTAATCTATGCATTTTTTATTTCTACAATTAACAATGAAGTCATCCATTGGACCTTTTAGGTTTGCAGCTTCTTTACAAGGTTAAGAGCAAATTAAAATTTAAGTTGTGTGTTGAAACAAGGGATTTTTATTTCAATTATGTCTGTTAGTGTAGGAAGCAATCTTTACTAGAATGATGCAATTGTTTACATCCATACAAATGGATGACATGTGCAAAATGTTTAAGAAATTTAAATTATTCATCCCAAAAATGTACATTCATCCCCCAAAGAGCCACATTGTCCTAAGAATATGTAGCAATTCAATGATTTCATCTATTGAAAATGAGAGAATATATTGCCTAATATTCTTTTAAAAAATTGTATCGCTTTGAGCAAAATATTGCTAAGAAAAACTTGCTAGTTGAAACCTTTGAAATATTCATCAATAAAAGTTTCTTGAAAGAAGAATGGAAGTTGCATCTACTACAAGTTGTTTCATACTTTTGGGATTTTTGAAGAAGTGCTTATGAATTCTAAAATTTTCATCACATAAGGTTCACTAGAAGTGTCTTGAGTTTGACATATTCACTTGGGATACTTCAAAGAATGCAATTTATATCTTTGAAGTATGAACTTCTATGAACTATTTTAGCACCTCTTATTTTAAGCTCCCTAATTGATTTGTACATAATCAAGCAAAATTTGTTAGATTTAGATCCAAGGGGAAGGTTGTGTATTCATAAAAGTTGTAAATGGTAAATGTACCTAAAATTGTCTAAAATAAGCATTTGAACATGGTTCCCATTATTAAATTGTCTAAAGTTATGTTGAATTTTTTTGGGAGTTAAAAAGAAGATTTAAATACTCTTTGGAAGCATTTTTTGACAACATATAAATAAATTATGAATTTTTAAAGTATAATAAATAGAAGTATCCAAAATTAACCCTCTACTCTCATGTTCAAAAGAGTGAAAGGATTTACATTTTAGGCAAGAATCTGGATTAGATTGTTTTGCAATTAGATCATAATTAGGTGTAGTTATCTTGTATACTCAAATTTTCAAATTGTTGTGAAGATTTATAATAAAATATAATTTAGAAAAATAATTTAGATTTGTCTTTCAAACATAAGTTGTAAACTCCAATCATATCCATATAATTAGATTTATCATTGTATAAGTTGTAAACTCCAATCATATCCATATAATTGGATTTATCATTTCTACATCCAATATTTTGGACTAACAATAATACATGATTGCATATACATTGAAATTTATTCTTTTTAAATTTGACTTGAGTTGTGTTCTTTACTAAAGTTTCAACTATAGTAATGCAACTTTGATATAAATCATTGCTTGCAATCTAATTATTTTGAGTTATCATCTCTCTAGATTGAGGTTTAAACTCCACCCTTCCAATTCCTAGTTGCAATAAGAGGAGCAACAAGTTTCTTCCACCAAACAAGATACTAATCAGATTTTGACCCCATTTTGAAACTCTAGGACATCAATTTAGCAGGAATCTAACATCATATGGTTAGAATACATATAAACATGCCTTGTTTCAAAAACAAAATAAGAAAATTGCTTCAAACTCAAATGCATTATGAATTGTGAATGGAAATGTGCCAAATGAGAGGTGCCATTTCATGTCTAGCAATCAAATTTTGATCACAATGAATCAATTTCTCATACAAGTTTTGAAGTGAGAGGTCACCAATCACTACAAGAGAAAGAATACAACCCCATTTCCATTCAAAGATGACATTTGGCCAAGTCATGCTTATACCACTTGCTAATAATTCCAAGTTTTATGAACAATGAATTGTTGTTGGTAACAGGGAGGCAACATCAGGTCCCTAATGGTTTGGTATCTCCTATCTAAATAAGAAGCCAAGTGCCAGGAGCAAATGACCTACCTAAACCACCCCACAGAAAGGGGTTAATTTTTTTATTTGTAAACAAATTTGCCGTCCTCACAATTTGAAAGAAATGTGAGCTCAATTGCAACTGTAAGGGGTCGTTTCTAAACCTAAATGTCTCCTAAGTTTCTTCCTTTGTCAAAGATACTATGAAGGCACCAAAAAACCCCAAATAAAAATAAAATTGGAAAGAATCAGCTAACGCTAACAGGCAATGAAACAGAGCTCCAAGACGACCTGTCCACCAAAGAGGTTTCTGTACCACACTGCAAAGGAACTTGAACCCTTCTTAACCTTTCTTTCTCCACGTCTTCAACAACCGACTTCGGCAAAGACTCAGCATCAATAGTACCAAAGTTGATGGGAGAAGCAGCCTTCGAATCCTGTGATGATGATGCTTGTTGCTGCATCAGTGATGATCTCACATTCGCTAGCCGCAGCCTCTCAGCACGAGCTCCCACCGCTTGTCCCAGAACTGCAGAACCAATGGTGAAGGCTATGGCGTACTTGGGCATCACCACGGCCTTGCGAAGCATAGCGATGAAAGGAATGGTGGCATGGACAGCCAGAAACCACTGCGGAGAAAACTTCTTGGTGTGCTCTCGCCACATTCCCAGTGGCAAGTTCAAAGCCATCCCCAGCATGCCGATTGCCAACACCTTCGTTGGCAAAGCTTGAGGCCTCAGTGCTTTCACTGCAGACGTTTTGGCTAGCGCTGCTCGAGCTGCAACTATGGCAGGGGGACACCTGTACTTCATTCCTTTGGGTGGTGTCAATATCTTTGAAACTAAAGGTAGGACGCTGCTCACGGCTCGGAATGATTTGGCGATGGGGCATTGCCCGGTGGCAAGCCATTCGCTGCCCATGGCCTCATGCATCTGCACATTGAAGTAACATGGCGAGTCAGAAAGATATATGGAGGACAAGAAGGAAACTAAGAGGTATTCTAGAAAACTTAGAAAACTTAGCTGCGCTGAGGTTTATGTTAGAGATAGTCTTAACCTCTAAGTGCACAAGTTGAATGAATCATTTAGAAAGCTTAAAAGGAAGATAACAGGATGTACCAAAAGAAGGCAGAAATCATATCCCTAGCCTTTGAACAACAAAAAAAATGGTTTTGAAATGACTATTAGCCCCAAAGTGGACTTTCTATACAGATGAAGATATAATTGGCAGGGTTCGGTACAACTAGGTCTCTAGAAAACCTCTGAGGGATTTCCTACTAAAGATAGTGCTGAAAGTATGTGTGGAAATTGGCTTACATGAGCTTCGACATTAGATTTGTGCTCCTTGTCAGGTTGTTCTTTCTTTGGCTGCTTCGGCTTCTTGTTTGGCTTCTTCGCATTGTACTTTGCCATGAAGCCATCGAACCCAAAGGAGCCTGCTGGCCCAAATGTGGAGAGACTGATTGCTGCAGCGCGAGCAGAGAGTGGATTGAAACTCAAATTTCCAGCGTCCATCTGTTCCGGGCCCCGTGTCAAAGGCACAACACCATCCTTGCCATGAAACACACGGAAAGAGTTCTCAAACCCCGGTCCATCCTCAAAAATTGGACCGCGCCCTGCTTTTTTCTGTAGAATGTGCACAAACACGGGTGAGCTACGTGCAACAACCCTAGAGCAGATACAAAAACACGAATTGGTAACTAGTAAGATCACCGCAATACTAATAAAACTCTCCTAAGTGTGAAAGGAGCACCTAATTGCGACACTCCAAAATCTTGCACAATGAGTGCGTACTGACTTTGAGAATGTAAACCTCAATAACATCAGAACTTCTGTGTTAGTCTTAGATCATCTATCCATACAAAACTTAAGAACCCTTATACCATTTGCATATGGTATCCATTTCTAATGTTTGAAAAAAGGGACTTACAGGAGCAGGAACAGGGAACGTCAATTTTGAGAAGTTGTAGCTGGTGGTCAAACTGAAGTCGCGCAAAAACGGGCACAACTCCACACCCAGGTCGGAGACCTTCGTATCATCATCCCAGCTCATCCTCTCACCTCGAGGGCACCAATCGAAAGCCATATGGACTGCGCTTCAAACCCTAATCCCACTCAAACCAAATTCGAACACTTCTCAAATTCTACCAAATTCTTCCAAACTATTCCAAGCTCGTCCAAACAAACTTCCAAGCACTCTTCCGAACAATCTTCCAAGCACTCTTCCAAACAATCTTCAAACTCTTCCAGGCTCTTGCAAGCTCTTCCAAACTATTCAGGCCTCTGTTCGACTCTGTCAAGGGCTTCTCGTCACGAGAACAGAATCGGATTGTAAGCAATCAAAGCTCCCGTGGTTCCAAGTTGCGAAGGGGCGGTTCTTGTTTGGTTGCAAGTTGGGAAAGAGTTGAGATGAAGGGGGTGAAGAGGGGAATTGGAGGAGTGGGTCTTCTTGTGGGTCTTGCTCTGGCCACGCGCTGCGAGTGTTGGGAGCGTGGAAATGGGAGAGGTGAAAGGAACCCAAAGGCGAAAATGCTCACTCGCATGGCCGCCAGACGCAATTCGGACAACGTGGAGACCGCCCGCGTAGGGCGCGTCAGTCTTGTTCTTCAGTCTTCACGTGGTCAGAGTGAAGACCGTCTGGGGCGCCGACCAGCGGTCGGGGTTTGGTACTGTTGGGTGGGCAAGTCTGGTCGTCGTCACTTTGGAATATCTCAAGGTGGAATGTTCTAAAGGAACATCCTTCAAATAAACTTTTAAATCTTCACCTATTTATAATTGTTCACCTATTGTTCGAAGTACATGTCAATTTACTTTGAATAGGTACAAGAAAATTATAGTAGTCACAAATTTCAACAATGAAAATAATTTACTTCTACAAAAGCACATTAAAAGACAAAAAAATTATAGAGGCTTTAATTGGCAAGTCAAACAAATCTAATATCATGGCAAATTGGAGTGCAATTGACATGATTTTGCTTTGGTAAGCATGTACATCTTGAGTATTGCCAATATTTGATACTCAGCATTAAAATTAAAGTTGACTTTTGTCAATTGCAATTCTTTTTTGTGATATATTTATAGATTAAAAGTGACACAGCCAAAAATTTAACCTTTACACTCTTGAAGAAGTTGAGTTTTGGAAATTCAACTTGAAAAATAAAATTTAATGCAAATTTTGTAGTAAAACTTAAACTTTCAATTAAATTCAAAAGGTAAAATAAAAATAAAATATCAAAAGCAACCAATCTATGTACACAATAGGAAATTTTTAGACACATTCAATATTGATCTAAAAGAAGTGAAAGGTTCATCTTGAATATTAATTGGAGCTACATAGGAATGATCTAAAACTTAAATAAAACATTGAATGAATAAATACAATGGTTTGCTTTATGTTTTTTTAATAAAATATAATAGAAATGACAACTTTTCTATTATATTTTCTTTGAATTTACACATATTGTAAAAAAGGTTGAATGATTTTGCATTAGATGTGGGTATTGTGATGGATAGTAGGTCCATGTGTAGAATCATGTAATATAGTCATACCTAGCATTTGGTTGTCAAATTATAATAGTGATCATCAATGTACAAATTCCAAAATTCATGGGGCTATAGAATATAAGGGATGTGATGTTATCTATTGGTTTAACTATTGAATGCCTTATTAAAGGATACCACCAGTAATTCTTATAGTCAATAACACTTGTTTGGATATAAGTACTCTATTCTAAGGTGAATTTTAACACATTGTTGATGATATGAATTATTTTTAAGTTTCTATAGTCTAATTTCATTTGGGAAGAATTTCAAATCTTTCAACCATTTAAATAATTTTTTCATCAATTCCAACAAATTTTCATCCATTTTAATACGTGACTTTAAGTTTATAGTGATTGATGCTTTGGTACATTCAAGCTTCCACTTAAGATAGGCCCCCCAAATGCACCATAACTGACCCATCCAAAAATGCCATCATCACTCTATGTGCATTTCCAAAATCAATATGTATGTATGTGGAGGAATTGATTCTAAAATTTCTATGAATTTTTTTTTTACCCTTTATAACTTTTGCATACAATATCCAATTGTGCCACAACATCAATCACTATAAACTTGAAGCTTCATTTTACTTGCCAACAAGAAAATATGAAAATATGAACATCATAATAATAATAATAATAATAATAATAATAATAATAATAATAATAATAATAATAATAATAATAATAATAATAATAAGACACATTAGCAATAAAAAAGTAGTATTTTGGAGGTGCCCACCTTAACTCTTAAAAAACATTGAAGACCAAATTTGTCCAATGAATTAATGACTTCATTGTTGACTTGTAGGAATAAAAAATGCACCTATTGGTCCAATAATTGGAGCATTTTGATTACTACCTTTGGTTATGGGGCAACGTCCTGCAAAGGTTAACCCTAAAGTGCTCCGATGTCAAATTTGTAAACAACTAACACATTGAAACTGAAGTTTTATTCTCATTATTACTACTAAGATGAAAATCATTTAATTTGTGGAGATACTTTATCAAGCTATCCTATTTGATGGTTGGATTTGGTGTTATTAGTGTACATAATTCTCTTTTGAAATTACAAATGTAGAAGTATATCAAGTGGTTGACTAAGCCAAAACTACGTTGACTCTAGTTCAAAATTGGATTTGCAAAGATGAGGTTAAAGATATAAAGAGTACAAAAATTTCAAAAAAGCATGATGTGAAGTAAACCTCATTTTAAATCCATTCCAACAAATTATACTAAAAAAATGATAATATTTTGCTTGTAATCAAATTTAGAAGGAATTTTGAAATTTTTCTTTCAAAATTTATTAAAAAAATTATTAGTGATAGCATTGGTGAATCTACCCATATAAATGGAATCTAGAACTCAAAATGTACAACTTTTATTTGTATAAATGAATTCCAAAATATTCTTCCAAATAGTACTTTATTTTTCTCAAATCACAAACTCTGAAGAAGACTCTAGATGTTTAGGGGTTAAATACACCAAAATATTAGTACTACACTAGTCGAGTCTATAGTAGTGCAACGAGTTTGTTTTCCCCGGGAATAAAACGGGGGCCTCTATAAGAGGCTCATTGCACTACTATAGACTCAGCCTACTACAACAACCATCCAGGCAAATTTTTTTTCAGTTTTTTTTTTAACAAATGAAATAACCATTGCATTAAAAAGAAATAAAAACACCATACAAAACAGCCAAGCCAAAGGCTGGACAATGAAGAGAAATGAGCACAAATGGAAAAAATACAGCGACCAGGGCTTCGAAAGTACACTCCCTCCTTCCAGAGAGGTTCACTTGCCAGCGTTCCCCCTAACGTTCCCTAAGTTCCCCTAGAGTTTCCTAAGTTCCCCTAACGTTCCCTAAGTTCCCCAATATCCAAAAAATGCTTTTCAAGGATCCCCCACAGTCAAAGTAGTAAAGTCAACGTCCTGACGCTGCAGTACTGTACCTGGAAACTTGAAGAAACGCAAAGAAAAAGAAAAACTTTTGAGTAAAGTGAGTGCCATGCATTCTGATGGGAACCGCCTTTCATTTATAACTTGGCTTACTCAGCAGTTAGTTGGGCATAACCAGTTTTTTTTTTTATTTCATTTATTTTAGGCAGTGCAGGAAGGGATAATCACTAGAAGGATGAAGTTTACATCCATGGAAATGAATGAAACTTGCAATTTATGGATGAAATTTTATGTTTTCATCCAAAGCAATGTACATTCATCCAATAAAGAAGCAATACTATTCCAAGATTGGGCAACATATTGGCAATTTCATCCACTGAAAAGCAAGAATGTTTTGTTTAAGATTCTTGACAAAAAAAATCATTGCTTTTCAGCAAAAAATTGCTCAAATTTTTTAAAAACAAACAAACAGTGATTACAACATTCAAAAAATGTAGATACTGATGACATAAGATGTATGTCATGAGAACATGAGGACCTACACAAAATAAAAAAATTAAGTTGCCCCTCATTAATTTCTCGAGAGTCTATACTATATAAATATGTAGGGTTTTTTTAGGAATTAAGATTCAAGGATGCAATAATGTAAGAACCATATGTGTTGCATGGGTTGGTGCACTAGTTCTTGGCCTGGGTTCAAAGAATCACATGCACCTCCATATGGACAAGCAGTGAATCGCAAGGTAACTTTTCTATAAAAGGCAACCTAATTGTTAAGGCAACCTAATTTTACTATTTTATATAGTGAAAAGAGCCTAGTTTTGATTTTTGGCCAATTGACTAGTCATTGGAGTACAAATGGTTGGCTTCCGTATGGAGTTGAGGTTGGTGAAGTCCACCGATCAATAGTAGAATGGGGACTCAAGAAAAAACAAACTTCCCATTCTAATATTAATTGGTGGGCTTCACCAACCCCGACTCTACACGGAAGTTGGTCCAAACAATACTCACATTCAAATATTGGAGTGTTGGAGTGGCATAATCATATTGCATTTCAAGAATATTCATAAGCATTCAATTCATCAAATTGGATTTTTGACTATTTATTACTCTGAAATGCTAGAGAAGGCCCAAAATTTTCAATGAATGCCTTTTTATTTTCTACATTTTTTTTCTTTCATATGCCACACACACTATTGAAGTTCTTTTCTATATGTGTCACTTGTCTTTCATCAAATTAGAAATTATAGTGGAAGATGTGACATGTTAAAGGTCATGAAAGCAATGATCTTGGTTGGAGTGTATTCCATTAAGTGTTAGCTTTTGCTTGAAAAGTTAGCTAACATAAAGTGATTCATTAGTAAGATGTGAAGTTACCATTGAAACAATTGGTTTAATGTGTTGTATAGCTAGCCTTCAAGGACTAAGGAACAATCTAAGTTCCAAAATGTAAATATGTTTTATAAGTGCAACATTAAAGAACAATTTAATGATATCCCTAACAAATTTTTTTACTATGACTTATAGATTACATCCATAAGACTGGATTTACTGATACACTAAACAACATTTATCAATAACATTTGAAACCAAAATTCAAAAATTCCTTCTACAATTGATTGTAGATTGAATATTAGTGATTTTAACAAGGATTATTATTTTAAATTTAAACTTTAAAATTTTAAATTAGTGATTAAAAAAACTATCTTTTTTTTCAAAAGGTTATTTTTTGAATAAAAATGTCAGTTTTGAAGAGAAATATATTTGTATTCTTTGAGAAAAGAATTAGAGAAGTAACTCTTATCATATTTGTCTTAGTTGGCATGACTTATAAGCATATTCATTCTAGGTCCTACATTTAGCCTTGAGGATCTATATAAATAACTCTAAGACTATATAATTCAATTGTAGAACTAAAATCCCTTATTCAGGGAAAAATGCTCTAAATTTAATAGAGTAGAAATTATTTCTACTTTATATTCTCAAGATCAATTATAAATGATCACTATATAATTTACAATAACCATTATTTCAATTAATATTTTATAATAATTACTATTATTGATCATTTATTTACATATCTAAAATTTTCTTTCTAAAATTAAAATTAAAAGATTCATAATTATATTTTAGTTTTATCTTTCATTTAGATAAAAATTTTGAATAATGGTCAATTTTGTTTTTACTTTTATTTTTCATTATTATGATTAATTAATCTATGATCTATAATCATCCATTATTTTCATTAATATTTTTTATTCATTAAAATTTAATAATTTATAGTCAATTTAATCATGTTAATCATTTATATCTAATTCTTATATTCTTGATTTTTCTTACGACTCTAGTAAGTATTATAAGACATTCAACCATTTCCATACAAAATTGTCTTTGCAACACATAAAGACATACATACATAGTTGACTTTTTTGCTTAATTGTAGATAAACTCTAGAAAATTAAATTTTAATTTGTTAATATTTTTTCATTAATCAATTATGATTACTTGTAATTAATCAATCAATGGTCTATAACCGTCCATTATTTTACTCCATAGTAATTGATATTTTCTAATCATTATCATTTAGTATTTTTTAATTGATTTAATCATGATAATAATTTATTACTAATTATTATATCTATAATTTTTTTCATGATTTCTATTATGGCAGTATCTTAAGACATATACATACATATGACCATTTCCATGTGGAATTGTCCTCGCAACACATCAATACATACATACACAACTTTTCTACTCCACTCAAAATAAAATCTAGAGAATATTTGTAGAAAACTGTTTTGAAAATCTGTACATTACAAACATCAAGGAACTAATATAACAATCTACAAAGATATTTTAAGTATGACACATACTTGCATTCATTTATTACTCAAAATATAAATGCTTAATCTATTAGGGATTTTCAATTACTACAACTCTTATATACAATACTAAATCATCATGATCATACATAATTATATATCATCTTTGCATTTTAGGAATCACGGTTGTGATGTGTGCTTAACCTAAAGATAGTAAAATCTTTTGAAAATTATAATAAATATTTGAAATTCCATCAACATATTATATCATTGATTCATATAAAATATATTTTTTCTTTCTATTGATATATAATATGATTTTTTATAATGAATATTAATTGGATGAAGTGTACCTTTCACAACATTCATCATCCATCCACATCTATTGGTTGAGTAGTTAGGGATTAATCTTTGAAGGACAAACTTACGTGAAGGACATAGCTTTATATGTCTTGGAGCTTCACTAAAAAAATTTAGTTCCAATAGTCTACTTTTACTTTCTTTTTATATATTTTTTTCCAAATTTTTTAAAACTATAATTTTTGTGGCACTTCTAAGGTAGCATCTTATAAGCTTAAAATACACCACTTCTAAACTTTTCTATTGAATTTTTTTAGTATGGGCTCAAAGTTTACACCAATTATACCGTGATGTTTATCACTATTATTTCTAATTTTATTAAAATCTTCATATTACTTTAAACATTTTTTCAATTACTATGATTTTTTTTTAAAATTACCTAAAAAAATTATATAATTTCATTTTCCTGTTTTGATTATAAAAAAAATGAAGTTAAATTTTGGATATATATTGCTACATAAATAAACTATATAAACTTTTTGAAAGGTGCGATTTAATATAGAAAACTAATGAAGTTTGACTAAAAAAGAACATGGAATATCCTTTAAGGATTAATGTCATCTAGAACATACCATACATAATTACATTTGCAATGTATTTATACTCTCAAGGAAAATGAGAAATTGTAAGGAACATGCCTTCTATTTCAACATTATAGCCTATTGTGTGATATTAGCAAATGATGGTGTTGACAATACAAGTCTTAACTATAGAAGGATGAGTTCATCACTGAGAAAATCAGCCATTTGAATACCATGTGAATTGTTTGTTTAAAAAATCCCAAGAGCACTCATTGGAGGTCAAACTATTGTACAAGACCTTTTCTTTTCACACAAAATTCCAAGAGTAAACATTTACTCCTCTTCTATCTAGAAGGATTCTTTGTCATCCATTGGACATTTAGTGTCATAGCATCTTTCTAGGGTTAAACCTTTGCTCCACAATTCTGAGTCACAGCAAATGAAGAGCGAGGAGTAGCCAAAGCTTATTCTCCCGATGATTTTGGGCTTTAGGTGCATCTATGAAATTTCACAGTAATATCATAAATACATCGACTTAGCATATAAGTAATCATCTTGTACCCGAAGTGATCCCTCCACAGCTCTCAACTGATCTCCCCAAATTCATACCCACCTATGTTTAAATGCTAAAAGTGATGCAAATAGTATCCTCTACCTTAGTGTGCATTGACAACATAACCCTCTCCTGTAGTACCCGGAATGGAAATTATACACTAGTATCATAAGGTAACAGCTATAATTGCAAGTCAAACCGAAAATAGCCCTGGTCATGCATTGTGTTGCACACAAAATAAATGTAACACCCAAGCGTTGAGCAACTGCGTCAATATGTTTTGAACAAAATTGTCCACAAGATTGCATTTGAATGTGAAGCTTACATGGTGACTGAATCCACTATCGTTTGCCCTTCTTCTTTCCACCCTTTTTCTTTCCACCTTTCCCTTTTTTGCCACCCTTCTTGCCACTCTTCTCACCTTGAAAGAACCTATCCTCGCCTTTCGAACTCTTGTGCAAGAACCTCTCCGGAGCAGATGGCGGGGTCACATACAACACACCACCCTTGAACTTCCCTTCTGAAGCGTTCAAGCCTCGCTCCTCAGCCGTCTTTCGAGGGGGTAGCTTCTTCTCTGCACCAGTGCGTTTTGCCGAGCGAATACCTTGCGCTATGTCCTGTACATAACCAATTTTTTTAGAGTCAGTTCAGGTGAAGTACATTCACTTAAAAGTATCCGAAAAAGCATCGTTATTATTATAATAATTCCTTGAGTTTTGTTGGTAGATCTTGTGGGCAGCTGCAACAGGGTTTACAGTCATCTTAGCATGTATTTCTTGGAAACTGTATGAATCGACGATAAATTTTCAAAGTGCTGATTAAAGATATACCCCAAATCAACTGTAGTCTCTCATGTTTATATTATGTACATTTCAGGCAGTAATCTATAGAGATTGCTTTTGAGTAAGGGTCACAATTAGTTGCAGTTGCCTTAAGGCAGAACATAAATCGGAATGCAAAAGGCCAAAATGTAAAGGACAGATGTTGATGCACGATTATTTTCTATGGGTGGTGTGGTCTTACATCTTGTCGCTTTTGTTCCACTCTTTCCTCTCGTTTCCGCTTCATTCCTACACCCATTGAGACAGGCATCTTGAAGCTCTTCGGTGCCTGATGTAGAAAACAATAAAGTACACTTCGTCATGGAAGAGTTTACTCCAAGCACTTTGAATGCGTACCACAGACATTTTGCTACCCATATTCGAAGATCACAATGGAAGGAATTCAGTCCACATCAGCTAGCTAGTTTGTACTATAAAGAACCCGCAGGAGTAACGAAAAATAATATATTTCTTCCAGGTTCAAAGCTTTGAAGACACCCAATCCTCACTTCAAAGCGCTTTTCAAGGCACTCATTAATCACGAACCGTACACAGCGCAGCAATCAGGTTTGTGATAAGGCTGGAACGGCTACGAGATCATTCAAGCCTTCCCGCTTTAGCTTCCAATGAAAACTTTACAGAAAGGGGCCCTAGGGTTGAGCACATCGACCAGGACCCTCAATACAACACTGGATCAGCATAGCAAGTCCTCTACACAACTCCTGTTCTATCAGTCACTTCATTAAATACAATAACTTTAAACGGAAAGAGTTCTTGAACTGAGCTACGGCAAGCCTTACGAAAACATCACAAGTACAGCCCATGTCCGGACATCAAATACTTCTTAGGATTGGTTTTGTACAGAATTTTGTGCATGCATGATCAAAATCTAGACAAATCATTGCAAAACCCCTCGATCTTGCAAGAAAGTGTCTTGAATTTTTACCACGAAGAAATTACTGCAATTCACCGCAATTGGATCGTACCTTTGAACCAAGAGCTACCAGTTTCGCAGTCTCCAACTTCTTGCGATCCTTCCATTCCAATGTTGAGGTTCCTAATGCCACAACGAAATTCACAAAAATACTGGTGAAGCTGAGTAAACGTATGAAACAAAAAACCTGATATCAGCAGTCCCCTACAATGCAGGAACCTAAAATTTGTGCTGCAAGACTTCAAAAGACCAACGATGCTGCAGCTTGTTGGGATGCAGTAAAAGCTCATGCGTCAAATATACGAAAATTCCATCAACACTAGACATCACAATCTGAACCTAAGAGTGAGGCAACAGTATCTACCTTCCCATCTTTTCATTTAATTACCATTGGAGCACAGCACAAGTATGAAAAGGAAACCCTAGTATCAGCAGTCTCATAATTCGCAAGAAAATCCAAATTATATAGCAAGGCTTGAAGAAACCACTAGCCATCACACTCTTAAACCCAGTAAGAGGCAAAAATTGAGCTTCATTTCAATTTTTCAATGACCCTAAACCCTAAACCCCAGTACTCAAAGAGCGTTGTACAAACCTAATTCTTCCACTTCCTTGAGTATGTTCTTGAACTCCGCCGTTCGCTCCACGTCGTCTTCATCGGCCTTCTCTCTTCGGGGACCAGCTTCCGCCACCACATCAGACGCTCTAGACGACTGATAAGCCCAACAAAAAAGAGAAAAACGAAAACAAACGATCGTGGTCAATCTACAAATCTGCGATAAACCAACAAATTCGTCGTCGTAACAAGAATGCCGTGAAAATCGATACGTTGCATTGCAAATTCAACATCACGGAACAGAGATTTCACCATAAAAAGCTTCCATTCGTGAAAACTAGGTTTGCTGCTCCGATGAAGAGCAGATCCACTGCCGTCAACCACAACAGGCGCCTCTGCAACCTGTTGGCCGAAAGGCTTTCGGCGTCCTTTAGACCCCATGTCAAGCTCTTTGTCTCTCCAGTATCAGTGTGTCCATCTACGTATCCATGAATTTCCCCATCAAAATTCACTCGCGGGACTTGGTTTAGGGTTTCGGGTTTTATACAAATTAAAAATTGCGGGAGTTGCCACAGATTGAAAATTCCAGCAAACTCCACTCACGGGTTTCCTGAAAGCGAACAAAGCTTAGTTGTTGCAGACACACTCGAAGACTGAGTGCAAAACCAAAAACCCTAAAACCAAACACCAAATTATCGACCTACCTCAATCAATTAGGGTTTGGGGTTTTAGATACTTGGGCATTGGGAAAAGCCAACCTCTTGTAAGTCGACAAGTGTCTAGAGAGGACTAGCCCTTAAAGGTATGTTAAACACTTGGTATTAGAGGCATTGTTTGGAATGTGAATCTGGTCTAAAATAAATCTAAATTCATTCTTAAGACCCTCAATAACAATACTTTTAACACCAAATGCGAACATATCTTTAGGGATAAATGTAAAAATCTTTCCCATATTTGTAGTGGATAATTTGCATTCCTAAATCATTTGTGACATAATTTGTTAATTGGAGATCTGTAATTTCAAATATGAATTCAAAATTTTCAAATCTTATCATTAGCAATAAATAAAAAATTTCTATATTTTTTCAATTAAGGGATGAAAAATGGACAATGAGGGGACAACTCTCCCTAGTCTTTGTAAAGTGGGTGATATTTTGAGGTTAAGTAAATGTCCCTTGTTTGTTAAAGCGTCTTATAAGACAAAGGTATGCATTTGAATCATTAATGTATTTGTAATTAAACTTGAAATGCATAAATAATCAAAAAAATGTTTAAAGAATGACTTTGCAAAAAAATCAATATTAGAAAAAACTACAGAATTGGAATTGAAAAGTGTTTTTGGTTATGTTGTTTGGTCACATTGTCCCAATCAAAATTACATTGAAACCTATTGTTCAATTCTATTGATTTGAATGATTAAATTTATTTATTTTAATTAAAAAAATTAAAAATGTCACATCAACAACATGGCCAACTGCCATGTCAACACTATAAACTGCCACATCAACATGTATTGGTACCAAAGTTTAAATCTAAGACCTCGATTTCGCAAACCACATTTTTCAATCCAAAACACCACAATTGAATTTGCATATGCACACATGAATAACAAATTGTTACTTATAGAATTTATAGAATTTTTGTTGATTTGGTCAAAAAAATTGAAGTGTCTAGAACAATATGAATGTATCTATGTCTTTATAGAATTATGTTAAATTGAACAAGTCATGACTGTCAATGCCTCTCACTCCATTATACCAACAAAATAAGATTGACAAAACATTACTTCGGTAATATATGTTGAAATTTTGGGATATTTATTCTTTTCAAAAAATATTATTGTTAGTATAGAGAAAAAAATGCCAAAAATACTAGACAATATAGTACAAAATAACCCATTGCCTTACATTTTTGAGGATTCTTTGAATAAAATATGTACAGTAGAAATTTTATAAAATATTTAATTATATATTTTTGAGATTTTTTAATAAAAATTATCCTCTTAACCATATATAAAAGATAGTATCAATAAAAATATTTTTAATTTTGGCATATCTTAAGATTTGCCTTTCTAAAAATAAATAAATGTTTGGAAGGGATGTCTCAATTAGCCTAATTGATGCCTTTATTTCAATTTTGCAAAATAATAGAATTATTCTGAAAGTCAAGAAAGTCAACTTTTCTTTGGTTTGCCAAGTTAGCTTTTAATTCTAGATTTTGATTCAACCGTTGTATTTTGGAAGGAAAATTAATAAAATATGATTGAAACAAAATAATCATGGAGGTATGTCTAGTCTTCCCAATTGAAAGATTAGATCCTAGGTGATGGTCGGCTTGAGGTATCACTTTTTGGACACACCAATTAGGTGATTCTTGTTTAAAACCTCCAAAGTTTGTCTAATTTGTTTATTTTGATCAAGTCCTACACCTCAATATGATCGACATGCTCGGGGATGACACTCTTCGTATATTTTGGGCACCACGTGCGGCGAGAGGGTAATTTATGGGGGGCTATTTACCTCCCAAGGACATTTAAAAGGGTCCCTATTATTACTTAATTTTGAAAAAAGTCCAATTTTATAGCTCCCTATCATTTATATTTCCATAGGTGATACCATTTTAAGCTTGCTATATTCATTATAAGGAAAAAAAGGTAATGGGAAAGTATTTTGAAAGGAAAAGTTTCTCTAGAAAAGCCTAAAGATATTTGAATAAAAGTAAACTCATTCTCATCTGATTTCAATCCACAAGGAAAGTAGGCAATAAAACAAAGCAAATAACTTCATCTGTCAAGAAACACCAAGTGCACATAACTGACCTCCAGCAGAAGTGAATCCCCTCTAAAATTTCTAGCACTAAACATAGAACTAATATTCAAAGAAAAAGAATATCCACTACTAGTGATTTTTTTTTCATATTTTTAAATTGAACGAAAAGGCGATATTGTTTAAGGTTGGTGTGTGTAAGTGGCGATTTTTCTGGCAAGTTTGCAATTCTTGGCAGGCGAAATCATGGAATCGTGGCTGAAAATTCCTGGCGAATATTCCTTCCCTTCAAATTTCATTGTGGCAAAATGAAGGCAATAGCAGAATTACTTATGGCGAAATGCAATACATGGATGCAAAAATGTTGGCGAATTCCTAAACTCCTTTTGTAAGACAAAGGTGAAATGGGATGCAAGTCTGTTGCTTCTAAGGCGAATTTATTACATTGAAAAGTGAAAGCAACAATACAAGCTGCAACGAAAAGCAAATGCATAAATAACTTCTAAATTCATTCAACTATGACTAGTAGTCACTCCTAAACGCAAAGACCCACACCTACACCCACCCCAAAACCCCTCCGATGATAAAATGAGAACATTTCTAATGTTAAAGAGCACTTGAACAACAAATTTTTCTGGTTTATGGACAAACGCATGCCACATGATAAAATGAGAACATTTCTATTGTCTAATAGCACTTGAACAAGACACTCTTTTGGTTTAGTGGGAAAGAAACTTACAAGCAATTGAGGAATTCATGGCGATTCAAACACATTCTTACAATTATTAGTGCACATCACAGTCTTCCTAGCCAAACACATACTTCGGCACCCCAATTACATACTTTGGACCCCCAGATACGCACTTCAGTACCCCAGATGCATATTTCGGCACCCAAGATGCATATTTCGGCATCCCAGATGCATATTTCGGCACCCTAGACGCATATTTTGGCACCCCAGATGCACTTCAGCACCCGAGATGTATATTTTGACACCCGAGATGCATATTTCAGCACCCCAAATGCATATTTCGGCACCCAGATAAGTATATATCTCGGCACTTTGAACTACTACAATTTTCTCTCACTCGGCTCTCACCCTCAAACGCTGAAACGCAGCACGCATGTTCTAACGTGCAACTCTTCCACCTCTAAAACGTAACTGATAGTCAGCATGAACTTGACATGACAATACCCTAGAATTTGATGGATTAGGATATCTACTGTAGCTTGAACGAGGGAATCTGTGGGGTTTTAGAAATTGAACTAAAGCACCCAACAAATTGATGTTTGAGGTAAAGGAAAAATTGAAAGGGTCTGTGACATACCTGCTGTTGTAATGGACATGGAGCTTCATGCACCGTTCTCATTGACAAATGTGTTCAATTGCTCCGCATCATTCCTATCTAGGGTGTACACTTCATTTATGGGATTGTATGTCATGGTCACTGTGCAAATTACGCAATCCACATCGACCCATTTGCTGTCGGTGTGGTCATACTTGAACTTGTCCTGACCAAGGTGCTTCCTGTAATATTGCAACATAACTTCAATGTGCGGATTGTTAGTGTTTTGCCTACCACTTTCCTCCACTCGTGCAGGGAGGTCTACAGGCTGTCGGAGCACACCAAATTGTCGTCCATTGCGCCTCCGCATAGCCTGTATCCAACCCACCCACCAAGAAGCTTTATCCACGGGTTGCAAAATGTTAGTAGTACTACTCGGATTAAAATTCTTTGGAGGACGACCTCGTTTTCGTTTTCCAACAACCCTCACCATAGAAGACAATCGGGTTGTGCTTCGCTGGACAAAATGTACACCACAATCTGACCCAATATACAACAATCCTATTCCAGATGAGGAGCTTGCTCAAATACAATTGTCATGATTATCAAATTGAATACTGTGTTTGATTCGAGCAAGGCGATCTTTAGAAAGGAAATTGTTACCATTCAACTGCGATACAAGCGTGGACTTGAAAATGTAGTGGCCATCAACTTCAACAGTTGCCTGGACTTTCTCATGCGGTTGGTTTACCGTCACCTGTGCCTCGGCATGATTTAGCACGTCACTTATTGCATCTCGTGCTTCATCTTACATAATTGCCAAAGTGTTTCCTCCTTCATCCGTGATCTCCTCTTCCGTGCAGTCCCTCATTTGAGGAGCATTTACCTCACTTGAGGAGAACGCTGATTGTTCCCGTAATCTGTCACGCAACACCTCGGAGTCGCCATCCTCTCTAGAAACTGGTCTTCCACTTGGCTGGTACGCAAAGCTTTTTGGATCAGCTCTCTCCACCTGCCACGACTTCTCAAACCAAATTCTCCTCCGTGGTTGACAATGTGTACTCGGGGCCATGTTCAAGGACTGTAACATACCTTGCGCTTCTTTTAACCCCTGTTGTAAAGCTGCCACTACCTCTGCATTTGTCCTTATACCACTATAGTCGTCCAGATTGCACCGCTCCTCACCTGGTTGGAGTTTATGGAGAGACTCTCAAACATTTTCCATCTTATTGTGTACCTTCTTGAATGCTAAACCATTATCCCCGTATTCAGTCGCCGAGATATGGTTCAGGGTATTCGCAGTGTTTACCAGTTTGTGGAAGTCGTATGCACGCTCCTGGCCATTCATGCCACCAATTCGGGAGAAGAAAATCTCACACGAATCACTTCCAGTCAAATGAAGTGGAACTGCTAAATGAGGGAACCTGTCCCTGAAATGACAAGTTAGAAGAACAACAAAATGACATGAAAGTTGAATATCCAAAAAACATTGTGCACTTACAAAGTTTTTGGCCTCCGTTAGTCTGTTAGAATTACCTAGTACACCATGATCTCCGTGCTGCAACCACAACCTCCAAAGTCGAAAGAAGAATGACACTTTGCCACACAAAACTATCCTTGAGCGTAGGTCCAATCTAGGAGAACAAAAAATGTCAATGTAGCCTACACATATCTCCAAATAAAGTTCAGTTCCAAGTGTTCTTTCACGATGCATATAATTGACTGCACGCATGCGCGCCAAGCAGGATCGAACTTTAGATTGGCAGAGTCGTTGTGCCGATGCCTAGTTTTGTCGGTCTTTTCTTTCTACATCCTCAGTTTTCAAACCGTGTTCATTGGCTGTAAACTGCTGGAACACCTGCTCTATGTGGTTGTGAAGACACAAATCTCCTCCTAGTTGTAGTGTTCTTGCAGCAGATAGCAAAGGGTTAATAAGTTTCTTTCCATTGTGAATGTAATCTTGGTCATGGAGCCCGGTGGCATTCCCATTTTCGTCTAATGACGCCCTGAACATCCAACCATCCCAACCTACATCAAGACTGATTCCTATATCAGTCTTGTAATCAACCAACATTAATTGCCTCCTACGTGAGTCGCCATCGCTAGCATGTCCAATAATAGGCCCTATTGCATCGAAGCAATCCTTTTTCCACAACTTGTCAATTGCCTCCCACTGATTTCTAACCCAAGCTGAGTTAAAGCAATTGCAAGTGCAGCATACGACTAAAACTAGACGAGGGAGTTTCTCGTGCAAAGGATTCACGACAACTACACGAGCAAAGCTGCCTATTTGGCCTTGAGAAAAGGCTTCTAACAGGCGCCGATATCCCTCCTCACCACTCCCAACAATTGGCCTGAAATCGGACACGCAAACATGGTTTTCAGATTTTCTACAAAATCCAGCAACAGTATCTGACCTAGGATCCCACGCCACTCTTCTTTTCACTTTCGTCTCGTCCTCAGCCAAAATGACGGGCACTAGACCTACGATATTATGCGCAGACTTAGCATCTCGGTAAATTTGCGCAACTGCAGCAAAAATTTGTTTATGCTCACCTGGTATGAACTGAACCCCTTTCTTTACATCTCGTTGGACCTCATGATAACTGGCACCCCCAAAGTTCAAAGCAAACAGATCCACCATTCTCCGTCCACCGTATACCTTCATTACTTCGCCTAAACACTTTGTATTCTCGCTATACCGGTTTCCTATGGAAGCCCGGTTTACGTTTTGAGCTATATCAGAAAGAAAGTTCCACAAGGCAAGCTTTCCTCCGAATGCCCCTAAACTGTGTGCACTGATGATACTATGACAGAACTTAATGACATTATGATCAAGAGAAGCCTCTCTGGCCAAATCCCTTAAGCTCGGACACTTTACCTTCAATTGAACTATCCTAGCACGCACAGACATGTGCATCAATTTTGCAGATACTAGTTTCCTCCTCATCTCACGAGTATGAGAAGCTAGTTCAGAAAACGATAGATAACCAAGTCGCCTTCCATTTGCAGTGCTTCGGGTTTCTCTTTTCTGAACAGAACGTTCTTCCCTGACGACTCTTTTCCGGAAATCATTTTCCATAGGGATTGATCCACACATGGAGCATTGCAATCCCGGAAAATCCTCATTTGAATTGTCAATTCGAGAACACAACTTGTGCCTAAACGTACCATTCACTTCAACAAGTTGACCAGATTTGAAGAAAGTAGCGGTGACATGAGGCTCCGAGTACCAACCCCCCCCCCACGTGAAGATCGTGCAGGAGTTCAGTAACGGAATAGGAAATCCCTCCATAAACAGTAGTTGGACCCCTAAAACCCCAACATAGCAGACTCAACATACCATTTCTGCCAAGAGTGGACGACTCACCTTCTTGGACATCATTTGCAGGAGATCCGGAATTGAACCATCTTGCAAGATCGGGCTGGTTTGAATGAACGCTAACCCCCGATGAGTGAGCTGGGCGCCCCCTTCGTCCACTTCTCAGTGCACCTGGTCGTCCCATGCTCTTGTTTGCTTGTTCCACAGATTGCACATGCTTAGAGGAGGCCAAGTGGTGTCGCAAATTCCACTCCAAATTTTTTTTCGGTGGACACAGACTTAGCAAATCTCGGCAATAGAAGCACTGCACCTTCATCCAGAAACTCTTAGGCGTGGACTCCTTAAAGGACCCAAGGACAGTGAAAGGCTTTTGGGAATCACCCAAACTTCTATTCACCTCTTCCAAAATTTCAGTACCTTCCTGTATGAGCTTCTGGTGCATCTCAGGTGTCAAAGGAGTAGCCTTTCCCTTTGGCGCAACGGACTGGGGATGATCACCGTACTGGACATCGTTGTAGGCACATCAATTCTTGACGTAATTTGTGCTATGTAGGTGCTTTCATCTGAAATTGTTGAACAAGTTCTGAATGCTGATCTTGTTGTGCTTTCCACTGCCTCCCCTATCTCCTTCCGACATTTTACGCAGTAGATCTTCACCACTCCATTTCCTTGGAAATTAGCAGTTCGAAGCAACCAGTGATTATCTTCTTGTGATGAACATGCCAAATCTCTTTTCATCTTTTCAGCCTGTTCAACATATTGTTCCCAAACTTCTTTAGAAAGTAGCGTAGAATGCAACTAGTGCTCTAAAGAGGAAGTGACGCTGGATGTCCCAGTAGTCCTCGAATTTTGCAGCAGCATCCGCACCCAAAACTGCAGGTTCAACGCCTGCGTGACAAAAAACTTCAGGTTCTACCGGGGAAGAACTTTGGACACCGGTGTTGGCATTGTCTAGTCGATGCCGCTTGCACGCTTCCCCGCCTTCCGCTCTTACTGGCAAAACGTATACATCATCGAGCACATTGTTAAGAGCCTCCATGTTCTTCTTGATTCTGCACCCGTCATCCTTGTCGAAGAAATCAAACTCCCAGTCCAATGCACGCTTCTCTTCTAGACGCACCCTAAGGGAAGCATAAGTTTCATCTGGCAGCAACTTCACTTTGCTATAGAAATCCGGAATGGCAGCCTCATCCTCCATTGTCCA
Source organism: Climacium dendroides (assembly GCA_950106755.1). Classification (NCBI taxonomy): domain Eukaryota; kingdom Viridiplantae; phylum Streptophyta; class Bryopsida; order Hypnales; family Climaciaceae; genus Climacium; species Climacium dendroides. The sequence continues at coordinate 14,240,994 of OX467092.1, forward strand.
TATCTTCACTTGGATTGCCATGGGTTCCTACTATTGAATCCTGAAGGCCCTTAAGCCCAAAACCACAAATGGAGGTACTTCAATACAAAGGAACCAACAGCAAAAAAAATGAAACTACAGAATTGAGCTCAGTAATCGCAAGAGGCTTACCCTAAATAGGAAATGGCAGCAACAAAGTCCGATACTCACAACAACGCACAATTACCCTTGATGTAGCAATGGCGGAATGCAACCCTAAACTCATACTAAAAACTTCCAAATGAAGGCATTCAAACTTTGAGAGGTATTCCTGAACACCGCTGAACCACTGAAGACCTTCCACTTCATTCACCCAAAAGCACGCCTGCATATCAAAATGGTTCTAAAATCTGAAATCTGTAACTGAAATCGCTGCAGAAGAGAATGCAACAACAAGTTCAAACCCTAAAACCATAGGTAGGAACGGTGTGCAGATTTAGAAACCGCACTGATCTCCATCCATCCATCAACGAAACCCTGACCTGATTCCTTTTCATCCATTGTATCTAAATCCTACTGTTAGACCCAACTGGAGATACTTATTGTACTAAATACAATACTTAGGATTCCAAATACAAGTCCCTATATTACATATACAAAAATCTTAAAGGTTCAGATTTGTAGGTACACTATATTATTTATAATGGATTTGGGGCTTTAAATGTTCCCTCCATTATTTCTAAACCTTTTATAAATTTTTATAAATTTTACCCAAAATGAATAAAATCCACTCTATTTTATGCCGCATGTGGTTTGTAAAATGCGCTAAGTGTCACCCCCGAGTCGACATGTGTATTTCTATTGAGTTTATTTTTTTTCAAAGTAAATTTTTGGACCTATTAATAGACGTGAGAAAAACTTCTAAATTTTGGAATTTGCAGGCATCATAGTGCACAATTTATTAAATTTGTATTGATGAAATTAATTTTTTTGAATGTTGGACCACAAAATGTAAGTTATATCCAAAAATGATATTAAAATAAAATTATTTGATATTCCAAATGCTTGTTTCTAAGGATTTTAGGTACATGTGACAAAACTTACTTTTTCAACTAAAAAATTAACTAAAAATTCTTGAAATTCTTTAATTGTCATGAATTTTTTTTTCTTAATACATTATAAGTGTTGAAAACTAAAACCACATTTTATGAATTCATATTTTATAAGATTTAAAAGATGAAGTCATTTGACATAGTGACATGGATATTTTGTTGATGTGATATTTTCTATCCAAAACGTGGATGAATGTTGACACTCAGAGCACCACTATAACATTTAACCCCTAAATGCCAAGGCACCAAATTCTGGTGTTCACAATACTTTGAAGTTAAATAAGACCCAACTAAGTTGCTACTTTTAGTATTTTATATTTTTGACAAATTCTTTTATGAAGTCTAGTTTTTTTAGCATCAAAAATCCGATTTTGAAAATGAATGATTATGATTTTTTTATTCAAGATTTTGCGCAAGGGTGTCCATTGCAATCTTGACTTTCCGTAGTATTGAGGGCAATTGAAAATGAGCCTCAAATACACTAGACCTTGGAGAAAAAACCACATTCAAAATTCATTAAAAAAAACTGTAGAGTAGATTTCGAGAAGCCATAAATTGATTGGGGTTATGCACATCAAGCCCTTCAACCTTGTAACTTTTTGGTGACCGATTATTTAGAGTTGACACGCAAAAGGAGAGCTGAAAGATTTTCATAGTTTTAACACCCTCATAATCAAACATTATAATCTTTTAGCGGCCACAAGTGATATTGTTGTGTTTTCTTTTCCTATGTGATCTCTAACATGTCTAGCTTGAATTTGTATGGTTACAATTAAGAAAAAATTGATACAACTTATCAAAATGTTGTTTTTTTGTTCAATTTAGAACAAATTCCAAGAAGCTTAAGATGTTGGTTTTTTGTTCAATTTAGAGCAAATTCCAAGAAGCTTAAGATGTTGGTTTTTTGTTCAATTTAGAGCAAATTCCAAGAAGCTTAAGATGTTGGTTTTTTGTTCAATTTAGAACAAATTCCAAGAAGCTTAAAATGTTGGTTTTTTGTTCAATTTAGAACAAATTCCAAGAAGCTTAAAATGTTGGTTTTTTGTTCAATTTAGAGCAAATTCCAAGAATCTTAAAATGTGTTTTTTTTGTTCAATTTAGAACAAATTCCAAGAAGCTTAAAATGTTGACTTTTTGTTCAATTTAGAGCAAATTCCAAGAAGCTTAAAATGTTGGTTTTTTGTTCAATTTAGAGCAAATTCCAAGAAGCTTAAAATGTTGGTTTTTTGTTCAATTTAGAGCAAATTCCAAGAAGCTTAAAATAGGCCTTGGGCATTTAGGGGTATAGATAGCCACTTTGGCACTTCATAAAAAAATGAAACAAAAACAACGTGGTATGATATCATGGGACATATGAATACAAGATGAATCCCCTCATATCTTCTTCCTCGTTCATTCCCTGACCCTTTTTTCTGAAACTGCTTCAAGTTTCTGAATCACCGGAGCTTCTTTCGCAGCTCCATGACGGCAGCTAACCACAAGGTGATCTCAACCAGCAGCTGCTGCCTGCTGTAAAAAAACTAACACAGACATAAATGAGCCTGTGAGTGAGCTTGTTTCGATCTTCAGGACGTTTCTTTTGCTACTAATGCCACACTAGGTAATGAATTTGCAAGGATCGGCTGGACACCACGAAAGATGTGCATGTTTATTATAACTCTCAGTCTGTGCATTCTCCACGTACTTCGTCGTTGGAGAGCTAGTCCAGGTACACAAGAAATGAGAATCATTCTCTTTGAAGTTATTGTGTATGTATATCATATGCTGATAATCTCCAGTACGTGCTGTTTAAGTCATCAAAGGTTGTGTAGAATCTTGCTACCATTTTGACAATTCGGAGAAAGGAAGTGTATGTAAAGGTTGCGGAAATTTGGAATTGGTTAGATCGAGGTCTTCACAGCTTTTAAGTCATGTGTTCTGGATTTGATAGACTTCATCAATGGCGCATTGTTGCCATTCACTTCACTTCCTGCTCAAAGAATGAAAATTTGTTCGAGATCGGTTGTAGGTACGGACGCCATGGCGTGTTAGTCGAATTCTGTCTGACGTTGAGGAGGAGTCTTGCTGTTGTTGTAAATTCTGAGTGGCGTACGTTATTCATAGTCAATAATTACTGCTGATAAGGCCAGGCTATGTCTGCATTATGCACAAGGAGGGCAGTTGCATTCGAAGCAGATCTTTGATTGAAGTCTAGCTTCTGTTGTTGAGTCTAAACGCTTGTGAAGTTTTGGGGACTTGGAATCAATTGGGTTGTAGCGGGGAATTCAGCTAAGTAATATGTACTCCTGCAATTGACCTGGGATCACAGGATCTGAACCTCGGACAATCGAGAGTCACGAATCAATGTGCTTCCAAAATGTACTTCAAAATCTGCACCATGGTGACGAAGCAACAACAGTCACAACTCTTACAAATAATTGACGGTCCACACTTGAAGCGTGTGCCAAAGAATGGCGTAGACGTTACCAAGAACGAATCTGTTCAGCTACGAAGTTGTTGGTGAGTGCAAAGGCGGTGAAGAGGCAACATTGACAGGCAAGAGGAGGAAGAGTTCAGCTATCAAGTACATGTTCAAGCTAGTACCATGGTAGTGAAGAAGACAACATTGATTGGTAGGAGCAAGGACGATTTCAGCTGTGAACTAGCACGGTCGCAGTGGAAACTTTGAAACATTCTTCATCAAATATTCCGCTTCTCAACTGCACGTAAATCGAAATGACTAGAGCACTTTCAGATGGGAAATGGGAGGATTGTGGGTGTCCCTTGTCAATGGTCCACTTGAGTTCCTACCAGCTTGATTTGAAGATCCTTCCCCACGTATGCTTGGTTTCCAGAGACGAATGGCGAAAGCACTACATCTTGGACCGGCACGCCTACGAGAAGGCAAGCAAGACTCCCGCAGAGTCTCCTCTCGGCCAGTGGATTGCGCAAAGGCTTCACGAGGGGCGGTTGTTTGTCGCCAAGCCTCCTGAACGACCTCCGTTGCCGCCGGAGCCCTGGCGATTCGACGAGCCACCTTTGCTTTCGGGACCCTTGGTAGCCGGTTGGCGCTACTGGGAACCGGAAGACGATGCCCTCACCTTCGACAATGGTTGGACCACCCCTGAAATGTACGACGCCATGATCGATGAGTTTTTCGACATGTTGGGTGTCGACGAGCTGTTGAAGAAGCTAATGCTGGAGAGCGGGGAGGCGTGGATTCTAGCTTGTGGGACGCCGGCGTGCACAGTCAAGGTCTGGCGTCACACGCCATTTAAGAACGACAGAGTGTTCGTCACGGCGGACAATGAGTTCTTCTCGTTGATTACGGCGACGCTGTCATCGAAAAACATCTCGAATTCGATCCGCAAGTTCTTGGAGATTCTGGGGTTAAGAGAGAGGATGAAACACTTGCGTCGTCTCTTGGATATTCGCATCGATTCCAACACCCGAATGGGAGGGTGTGGCCATGTCTTCAACTTTATATAGGAACTTCCTCCTAGCTCCAAAAAGCCCTCCCCTTTCACGTTCTGTGTTTCCGTTGACCTTCGGATGCTTTACAAATTGTTGAAATTCTTGAGAAACGTCTTGAAATTCTGAGTGAGATCGTCAGTAACTGACTTGCATCTCCTCTGGAAGTTGTATACATGTCGAACATTCACACAATAATCTACCGCACTTGAATTTCAGCAAGAAATCTTAAGGAGATTATGAGTGGTGTGTCAATCAATCCATTAGAATTAGTACTTGAAATGATCTTGGTCATGTCAAGAGTCGAGCAATTGCCAAGCACGAGCTTCATTGAAGAATAAAAGATGGCCTCGTTTTTCAGTGAAATGAACAACAAGGGTCAGGAGCATGTGTTTTAATTTTGCTGCTATGAGACTGGGCACCTAGACAGCTGCTGGAATATAAAGGCTGGTGGAACATACGAGTTAAGCTTACAAACTGAAGGCTGAAGCGCAATAGCGACGTTTCTTAGAGACGCTCTCAACTTGAATTGTTTAAGGAACATGCATGCAATATCATCTCAAATTTGTGTGACCGAAGGCTTGTAGGAAACATGAGGTGATTGTAGAGAGTCCGTCATGTGCAGCAATTTGATGGAACAAGTAAGGTGGGTACCCCACAAACCGCCTCTTTTTCCTAGTGTGCCTAGGTATTATTAGCCTGGTCAAATTTTCATATTTTCTTGTTGGCAAGTGAAGGAAGTTTGAACGCACCATTTGGATACCATATGCAAAAGTTATGAAGGGTCAAAAAAATTTAGGGTAGATGTTCTAAAATTGTTTCTTCAACACATGTATATATTTGATTTTGGAGATGTATAGAGAATGATGATGGTGGTTTTAGGTAGGGTGCAATTTTGGGTGTACCCACCTTATATGAGACATTTGGGTATATAGAAGGAGCAAATTCAAAAAATTCCTTGTATGAAATGAAGTCAAGAAATACCAATTGACCTTCTATCTATTGACTCCAAACCAAAGGAGAGAAGGCTTTGCTTTGAGCTTGCTTGTGAGAAAGTTTGATAAGACTTTATTTGAAATGCCAATGCCTTGACTTCTGGGACATTTCATGATCATTATGGCTTATAAACTTGATTAGGGGCTAACTTGGAAGGTAAAATGTAATTCTAGTTTTGGAAACTATAGAGACAACCACATTGTTAGTTTAGCTTCTTTTTCTAGTCAAAGCATTGATGAGCACATGGAGACATTTGGAATTGAAGTACAAGTTTGAAAAACAATGATGTTACACGTGAATTTAGAAATGGAGTTTAGAAATGCAAGCCTACGAGCCTTGAGCCCAAGTGTAAATAGGTACTCTATAACTATTGAAGGTGCCTATTATTGAAGGTACCTATAAAATAAATATCCTATAACCATGAAAGATGCTTATAATATAGGTACTTATGATATAGACATTTATGATATAAATATCCTATAACCATAGAAGGTGCTTATAATATAAACACCTATAATATAAATATCTTATAATCATAGAAAGTACTTATAATATATACACTTATAATATAGGCATCTATAATACAAATATCCTATAACCATGGAAGGTACCTATAATATAGGAGCCTAGGTTCTTAAGTTTATAGGCTCAAGATCCTAATGTGGTTTGAAAATTTTAAGATAAGTTAGGAGTTCAAGCTATTTCAAATATACGAATGTGAGATTCAATTACTTGTTGGTCTCTACCAAGCTATTATACAACCATTTTAGTAGAAAAAAAAATCTTTTATCCATTCATAATTACAAAAAACACTTTTACTACTTTTTGTCCCCAACTTTTAAGGGACAATGTGTGTTTTTTACCATGAATTACTTGTGTATTATACCACTATAGAATGCAAGTTTTACAACTAATCTGCCCCATTTGAATAATTTTTTATATATTTTCAAAAAACAGTTTCCTATATATATAATTACTCAAAGAATATTTCAAGAATCAATAAATCTTAATTTTACACTTGTACTCAAACTAAACTTCTTTTGTATTAGTGCAATATCATAGAATTCTTTTTCTTATTGAGATGTAATTGGTTGACCACGAGACCCAAGTTCAAGTTGAAAAACATGACCAATTTTGCATTACTTTCTTTGAAGTTTTTAACTACAGAATTTCCTAAATTTACAAACATCAAAGTAATTATTTTCTTATAATTGTCCATTAACCTATTTTTCGCATACCAACCAATGTAGGTATTCAGAACCTAGTTCAACTGTGCCAAACCAGAGGCTTAGCATACAAGTTATCACAAATCGTGGCCGCAGAGAACTCTTCGTCTGCAATGGAAGAAATGCATACCTTTCCGCTAAATTGTGGACAAATTGATAAAATGTTGTTACGCAGATGATTTTGTTCCAGCTTCTAATCTTCTAAAGCAACATGTGTGTCATCAAGAGGCTGAGGATGCTTTTTTCCTTCAAACTGCTCACATCCAAATCTAGAAAAGCAAAACAGTTGGAGATTGTTGAGATGAAGAACCTGGATGCGAAGGATTACGAGCCGCATCCGAATTTTCAGCCTCGCAAAAGCGCATTCAAAACCGTAAACCCTGATGCCTCGAGCAGCAATTATTCCAAACGGCAGTCAAAGAAACACGTGAGATTCTCGCTTTTGGACTTGAGCATAATTGACGATGGAGAATCCAATAAAACTTTCCGGTCACCCGTACCTTCATCCCGGCGGCATTCGGAAGAGCGTGGCTGAAGCGAGTGAGAATTTCCTATTTTTTCATCAATGGACACTCATCACTGTCCAAGGAATCATGTTCTCATCAAAAAATTTGTCAAAAACAAATGTGGCCACCAACAACTGTGCGGAAAGATATTATACCTGTTCTGCATACTCCACGGAACGTTGTCCATTTGGTTTGCGGAATGTCAAACCAAATAAAAATGCATCCATGACAGTTAAAAAAATTTGCAACAAGAATCTGCGGCTCAATGCTGTTTCCTAACGCATGATAAGACGAGGAATCCGGTAAGCTTCATCTCCACGTACATTCCTAAATAAATTGCTATAAAGGTCAAGTCATCCGCCTAGGGTTTTCACGTGAAATTTGTAACGCTTTTACGAATCTTGCAGAAAATTAAACGGGATTCAACATTATTCTCGTTGTGACACTTCTACAGGCGTGAAGCACTTGAATCTCAACAATTGGATTTACACATTGATGGCGCGGCATCCTAAGTGACAATCGCATTTGCTGAATATGAATCTGCTTGCGATGACGAAAAAAAATTTGTAAACAAGCTGACAAGATGGATCTGAAAACATTTCTTCTCAATGAAGGTACTCCACATTTACACCAAATTTCGCAACATCGTTTCAAATGCTGCTCCTCCGATTGTCCGCTTGTTACTGATTTGAAACCCTAAAGCAAAACAAAAATTCCTTCCGCTGGATTGAAAACTTTCGTAGTGCTGAAATAGTTTAGAACATTTTAATTATTGTGTTCATTTATGAAATTGAGAGGACACTTCTTTGAATTTATTGTTCAAGGATTATGAAAAAGTAATGAAATTATGATGAATTTGTTTGTGGCATTTGTGGTAAATGTATACATCAGCTTGTATTTTAATCCTAGAAAGACACTATGGATATATGAACAATAGAAATTCCTTCTATGTGGCAAAAGTGTAGATGTTCATCTTTGAAATTTTGTGTAAAAACTAAAGGTTTGGTATAGTAGTTTGAGTGAGTGTTCTTGGTGTTTTTTTAAGCAAATTATTCACACAATACTAAAAAGAATGATTTCTATGGTGACTAGCTTGTCCTTTTAGGGTTAAAGAAGTATATATGTATGATTCTTTTGAATTTTGAATTTTATTCAAACTTTGTTAATCAATGATGGTAAATTAAGCCATGGGTTAAACATTTTGAGTTTTGTGGTCAAGGCATGCATAGGCATGGATGTATTAGTAAACATAGATTGGAATTTTATAAAAAAAAATTAATGTTGAATGAAAAATTTCTTCATCTATTTGATTGTAGTGTATAAGAAATCTACAAAGTACTTTTTATGGATTATTTTTTTTTAACAATTGTAATATGATTTAGATGGCAATTTCACATATTGTTGAAAGGGGGTCATAATAGTAATTTGGCCTCATTAAAGCTACCATAGATACTATCCAAATCAACTTCATTTCATGGCAATCTTGTTTATTTCAAGAATAATTCTATTATATAAATGGACAACAATTAATGAGAGGTTAGTATTTAGATTGTTGACACTATAAACACATTGCATTTAAATACCCTATGCAAACAACATACAAATCATAATTCTTACACTCCTTGATATAAAAAATCAACAACATCACTACAACTACAAATATTTTAGATTATATTTATTTGAAGAATTATGGCATTAATTTGAAGTTCTTTAATTTTTTTCTTGACACTAAAATTTTAATATATTGAAAAAAATCCATGGATTCCTTACTTTATTGTTTCCATCTTTGTGATTGATATTTTTTATTTATTTGTTTAAGCTATTAGCAATTTAGTGCTTATTTTCAAGGTTAATTAAAATACTTAATATACTACCACAACTATGGTAGATTTAAATAACCAATTAGTAAAGAATTACTAAAATATTGTTTATAGTGCTAAATAGTCAAATTGGTTGTATATAATAAGTATATTGCAAGTCCTCAATGCTAATCAATCATTACATTACTCAAAATTTGTCCTTTGGGTTCATTGGTTACTAGAAGGTCAATTTGGTTGTGTAAAAAATAAGTTCATGTGAAGTTCACAATACTAATTGGTCATTGCATTATTGAAATTCAAACTTTTTTTATCACTGGCTTTTATATAAACACTTTATGTCATATAAATTTCTAAAAGATTTTTTATGTCTTATATGAAGTAAGACCTAGCAAGGTACTGAAGTTTCTAACTATGAAGCACTAGTTGAAGAGTTCAAACCCCATCCTTTTGATTATACAATCTCTATGTAGGAATTTTGTAAAGATATTTTAAAGGTAAGTCCTAAATGCATGTTTTTTCAATAAGTTTTCTTTAAAACATCCTACCTTTGACTATGCAATTTCTAACTCAATATTATACTTAATACCACCCTTTCATTTGCAGTAATAGTTGGATGTATAAAGAGACCAAAAATAATGAAGGTTATTTCATGAAAGAATATTTTGGAGCAATTTTTGTCCACACAACACTAAAAGGAACTACAAAGATTAATGTTTGCATAGATGCATATTACACTTGTGAAGTTTGTATAAACATTTATATGTGATTTATTTTTAAAATAAAATATGTTTTACTCTCTAATATTACTAATTACTAAATGTCAAATGCTAATGAAATTTGATTTATTTTAGTGTCCTCTTTGTTAATTAATTTTTTTAAAATATTCTTATAAATGTTAACTTATTAAATTATTCCCTTTTATATATTTGTGATGTTAAGTTACAATAATGACTAATAATTATATGCTACTAATTGAGGGAAGGGATTTTATTTTTAATTTCTACAGTAGTGAAATTACAATTGTGACTAAAGTGATGGAGCTATTTGTATTCATAAATAAATAGATTATGGATGCAACTTCAATTATTCATCCCAATCATGAATGCAATGTCATCAAAATTTAGCAATATCATCCTACTTAAAAATTCCATTTAATAGTGTTGAACATTTTTTATAATATTTTATTTTTTGCCCTACAATTATGAGAGTGGAGCACACTTTGTAGGAAATATCCAACCTTGTGAGGACAAATATATGGTGCTATTAATTTATGTGAGGTAAAAATCTCATATTTCTTACTCCTAATATGGGGTTATGTTTATAAAGAAAATAGATATAACTAATATAGGATACATACTAATTACAAATGTTTGAAAATATTGAAAAGACGTACTTAAAATAAAACATATTCATCATGGATGGTTTTATATAGTAGCCTAAATTTTGTAGTGGAACTAAATTGATAACATATTGTACATTTTTTTTTTAGATTGCAAGATATTTGCATTTAAAGTAAAGAAAACAAGTGTTTTTATACCTTGCTTGAATATGACTTTATGGCTTTAAACCTTCTTAATTAAAAGTTTTTGCACTATTGATTTTGATTTTCTAATTTTTTATGTTGAAAGATTGAGCCAAGGATCTAAGAAAAAATATTCAACAAAAAAACACTTAATTTTCACTCATTAAAACATTGTTGAGTAGAAATTGCTCAAGATTGAAGGGAAAACTAAACCATTAATAGTTTTAGGATGGAATTGAAATACAATAATTCCAATAGTGAGATTGTTCTAGCAAGAAATCTTAACCTTATCTAACAATTTAATTTGAAAAGTTATAAAAATTACATTAAAAAATGGATTCTATAAGTTATTTTTAAAAAAAAAATACTTACATTGCCCGAAAAATAAGATTGTCTATAATTTTCTCATCACTACTCCAAATAGAATAAATCAAAGCTTCAAATGTAAAAAATTTAATATTTGAGGAAAAAAATTAAAAATTAAAAAAATTCAACTTTTTGTAATCTTTTTTTGGGTTGCCCCTCAAGTTGTTTTTGGGACTTATAGTGGCATTACTTTTGTTTTTGAGCATCGATTGAAATTAAAAAAAAATTCCATAAAGCTAATCTAATTTCCTATCTTCAAAAAAAGTTTCAAAAAATTATGTGAAAAATTGAGATCACACGAACCTATCCAAAATCCCAAGAGTCCCCATAGGGTCTTTGGGACTTTAGAGGTTAAAGAACCTTAAAAGTTTAATGGTTTATGATGCGTGTATTCTTTGAGCTATTAACTTTTAAGGTTTAGACAACTAATTTTTGGATCTTTTTGATATTGCTAAATGTTTTCTTTATATTGACATTAGACTTGTACTAAAACCTAAACTCATGAATTTTTTTCAATTAAATGTTGCCTTGCAACATGTAGGTGTAGTGATTTTTTCCTTGTACAACTAATACAATTGTTTAAAAAGGATTCAATTCATTTTTTATAAGACAATTTGTTGGCATTGCACATTTAGGCAAGGTAGTATATTAATAAATGTAGGATTGGCTAAATCAACATATTGTTTTGAGTTTAAGCTCTAGAAAAAATTGTAGACAAAATTTGTAAATGCACAAAATGATTTGGGTGAATGTTGAAACATTTAGCTAAAATTAATACATAGGGGATAATAAATATGGATATTTTTTTCAATTAAAACTACACATAGGATGCCCCAATTTGGAATAAATTAAAAAATTAGATAGTCATTGGGTAAGAAAAAGTAAGACATCCTTTGATAATACCTCCTTTAATATCCCACTATACTTGGGGAGGGTCAAAATTTTGCAAGGAGTGTCCCCTAGGCTCAAATTGGAACTTAGCAAAATATCACCACAAATGAAATCCCTAGTTAAAGAATTCCCATTTATGGAGGGCCAATTGTGAAAGTTACATATATTCTAGCTCATATTGTTTTTTTCAAAAATTAGTTGGTAGTTAAAAAAATCTTATTATTTCATATTTACTCCATGCTTTACAATTTTTGAGTAATTTGATGTAAGGTTTTGAATTAGGATGATAAGGAAAAGAAAACTTGCAAAAATAAAAGTTTTATCTAGATTTTTCTCCAGAATCTAAATTATTTTTAAGAAAAAATCCAGTTCTACGTAGCAGGATTCCTTGGAATGGCTGTCGTCAATAATCACTATCCACGACAGGTAGAGATTTCACAAAATCTAGGAAGCATCAAGTTTACCGACTGTTTTGAACAGCATTGTGACACGTGCACCCTGTCTATGAAGGCTCCGACAAATCTACCAAAGCTTCAAGATTCCGGTCATTCTCACTTCGTCTCTGCCAATTCGCTTCGGCAGTGGCTCTGCTTGAGCACGCGGTCATGAATTCTTATTGTATGCAATTCTTATGCAAATTTGAACTGAATCGTGCTTTTGAAATTTCTTATGCAATTTTGAGTCGTGTTTTAGAAGTTTCTAGTGCAATTTGATTAGTGCTATCGCTTTGCCGACGCTTTCACAGATCCGAGGTGTTTTCAATGGCACTGGATACAGAATCTTCGCGTCCTTCTTCTTCTTCTTCCACTCCGTCTTCCGCGACACTGGACGATCTTCGGTTGTTTTTGAGTCACGTTTCACCAGGAGAGCGTCTATTCTACTCTGCGGATATAGGAGTCGGGAGCGTCTCCGACCCGTTTTGTATCACCATGAAACGGAGATACGAGAGCACGAGCGGAAGCTGTCACAAAAAGGAGGAGACGTCTCGTACTTTTCATAAGAATTTGAATTTTCTGGAAGTCATTCAAACGATGGCTGATTGTCCGACCTGGACGCGCGGCGATTTCGTGTTTTACAAGCAAAGTGATTTTGTGCCGGAGTTGGATGACCTAATGGTGAAGCTGTTTTCTATTCTAGGCTCCTGCAGTAACCTCACTACTTTAGATATTATGTTCTACCGTTTCTATCACACGCATTTACCGAGGTTACTTGGTGAGCTTCGGTTCTTGAAAACGCTCATACTCGACACTTGTCCGATGTCCCTTCCCGAGCATGAACAGAGCATTGCTCAGTACTTCGAGCAGAACACTACTTTGGAGTCGTGTACGTTGGTTTTTCAATCGTGTGATTTAAAGCCAGCTAATCACTCATCATTAGGGACGGTTTTGAAGCCTCTTACTAACGGTGCTGCTCTCCAGGAGCTCGTTCTAAAATTCACATCGTCGAAGGAGACTGATTTAGGTGAGGGATTAATTAGCGAGAGATTAGTGTGCGAGGATTGCCATGCGGCTATAGCGGATGTGGTGCGTTCTAATAGTTCGTTAGTGAAGTTTGAGCTGTGTTGCTCGTATAGCAGGGACGATGGATGCGCACTCGTTGGCAGAGCCCTTGAGGTTAATCGCTCGTTGCGGGAATTTGGCTTTCCATGCTCCGTTGCTGGACTGAAAGAGATAGTCCGTAGTCTGTCTGGTCCGAAAGCGAACACCTCTCTCACGACACTCAAACTTATTCCTAGGTCTGACTGTCGGGGAGTACATTTCATGAACGAGCTGGCTAGGCTGTTAAAGTCGAACAACACGCTGAAGGTTGTGCATGTTCCGAAACAAAGTGACGGTAATTCGTGGCCTTTTTGGGAAAGCTGTAATTTAACGGCTGCAAATCATGTGGAAAGTAATACTTGGAAAAAGCTGGAGTCGATGATGGACAATGAGTTGAAGTTGAACACATCCTTGAATTCTCTGGTTGTCGGAAACTGGAAACTACTTCGAGTCGACACGCGGTGGGATTTGAGCTATGGAGGTCCATGCCTATCGACCTTGAAATATTTTAAAGGTAAGATTCACCTGCTTTCTTTGACCATGCCATTCATGGTTGTTGTCAGAGTAACAATGACGAGAGATGTAGATGTGCTCAAGAGTGCTCAGAGTGCACTGTGTGTTTTTGCAGATTATATTGTAGAGGTGAAGATAGAGCAATGAAAAGAAATAAAAATTGACACAAATGAGAGAAGCAACTGTGATTACGGACAGCAGCCGGTCCAAGGAGGTGCTCAACTGATGTGAGGATTACATTGCCACCCACTTGTCAGGGGCGGAAAGGGCTTATTGTTCAAGACAGGCGTGTCAACTCGTTCGAAAAAACCAATGGTCAGACGTAGAAGACCGTATTCCAATGCGCATGCTTATCAAATCAACCCCATTGCTAGTATCAGGTTTGAGATTAATACTCTTCACTGAGTCCCAGCTTACCTGCTTCTGCTTCAGGGTTTTGCTCAAAGCATTGAGACTGAAGTTGTTCATCTTTGCTTGAATGCGTAGACGGGATTCCGCAAGAATAATTGAGGGTAGCGAAATCTTGAGTGTATCTCAAATTGACAATATGTTTCTTCTTGGCGTACAGTGATGTGATACGTACATATCCGTTGATAAATATATGAAACATAGAGATCAGTGACAGAAATTTCAATATTTTTTATATGAAGTCTGTCAACTAGAAAGATCTAACCGGTGAATGCTTGATAATGACTCATGAATTCTAGCAATTTTTCTCTTGGACTATCATTGAAAACTTCTTCTCGGCATAATAGGATGTGCTTGTTGACAGTAAATGTGTGTTGTGGGATATCAGAGGTCATCACTTCCTCCAAGTTTCTCCCAACGCACTTGCAGTAGTAGCTTATGTTACCTTATAGTATGTAGTAGCTGTGGATATATCCGCCTTATTGTATGCGACAGTCAGATCACTTTCTAAGCTGTGCGCATGGACTATGTGACTCTTAAGGTCGGCATAGTGATGACAGGAATTATGAATGTGTCGGAGTGCTCAGAGCGCACGGTGTGTTGTGCAGGTTATTAGGTCACGAAAGGAATCAGAGACGCAACACAAACGAGAAGCAATTGGGCCTACCGTTACATGAAGACAGCAGCCAAGGGAGGAGAGGTCCTTGCAAGCTTAAGTACATCTACTTGCGTCACAATGGTACAATGTCTATTCCAATGTTCTAAATATAGGATAGTCATATTTGTCTTACGAGATTTGTGCCTTTTCTAAGAATGGCAATTCTAGAATTACGTTTGAAATGATGAGGAGTATGCATTGTGATACAATTAGGAAGGGGTCACATTTCGGTGTGCTTATCTCAAATATGAGTATTGACTAGCCTCTGTATATGTTTGTTATTATAGGTTGTGATTGCTGAATACCTACGTAAATGTAAGTAATGAGTAAGACTGAACGAACACCATTCTTTCAGTCTTTTTATGCACTTATTGACTTATTCCACATGTCATGGTATTAAACTACAAAAATTTGCTACAAATTATGTATCTTTTACGTCAACAGCTGGCCTGGTTATGTGAAGAATCACTACGGAGATACCAAAATTCAAGAGCAATGTTGATCTAGAACGTAGCAATAGGAGAAGTGTAAAGTAGGAGGTTCATAAATGGATCATTTACCAGCTGATTTGCATTTGGGGAAGCTAAACTCCTTGAAGTATTTTTCAGTAAATTTACATCAACAGAAAAATGGAATTGACCACCTGGAATTGTTTCATATGTTTTGGACCTTTGCGGAATTAGTTATGAATTTTTGGACCAAAGATGCAGTGGATATTGAAATGGACCACCTCCTAAAATGTACATTGATGATGCAATGAAAAGTGCAAAATGTACTTCAACTTTAGAGGACCATTTAGAGCTAGTCCATTTTAGGACCTCCTACATAAGTAGGTAATACAATGTGACATATTGCATACCAAAGTTACAAGTTTGATCAAGGTAAACCAATCTATTGTGGTCAGAATTAGGAGTTCAGCCACATGTTGCTGAAATTTTTCAATTTTTTTCTACATATAGGCAAGTGTGAGAAATAGTGAGAGCAATTGAAATTGTATTTTTTCAACAAAGTATGAATTTGTTATGAATTTTTGAAGTGTTTAGCTCAAAAGAGTTTGTAGATCATCCCATCACCAACAAAATCTGATTCCACGATGCTCATGTCATTTACCCAAAGCAATTATGAATATTTTCTAAAAAAAGACTAAAAAGTCATTTTTGACATTGAATTCCCTCTGAAAAGTTGAGGCTTCTTAATTGGGTCACTAATCAATCCATGATTATCATTTCTTACATGCATTAAGGCCAAAATCTCACATAATGAAAAAAAAACACTCCCTAGTTGACCACGACGGGTCATCTGACCACAATGGGTTGGTTTACCTTATAATCTTTGTTTTCAATTCTATTTCTTTAAATCCATAAAGGTCCCCCTCGGTTAGGTTTTCAAAGAATCTTCAACCATATTCCTCTCTTAGTCAACCTCTTCTAACCAAATTGGAGCAAGTTGGGCTTGATTGAATAATAAAAAGGTGGGGTATCTAATGCATGAATAAATTGTTCAAATTTGAGTGAAGATTGTTTGATTTCAAAGAATTAGTGTTGATAGACATTTCCATTCTTGTTTTTTGGCCTATAACTTCATGCTAGCAAGAATGGATTTTATACTACACTAGTAACTATGAGAATGCATGGAAAAAAATTCAAAAATTTTGACCATGTAGATTGTAAGATATTTGCATTTAAAGTAACAAAAACAAGTTTTTTTACAACTTGATTGGCTCAATTTTTTGGCTTTGAATCTTCTTAACTTAAAAGTTTTGCACTATAGATTTTGATTTTCTAATTTTTTATATTGAAGAATTGAGATGAGAGTCTAGGAAAAAAATTCATCAAAAAAACATTTTATTTTCACTCATTAGAAAATTGTTAAGTAGAAGTAGGATCAGGATTGAAGGGATAACAAAACCAAAAATAGCTCTAGGATGGAATTAAAACACAATAATTCAAATAGTGAGATTGTTCTAGAAAGTATATTTAACCCCTCACTAGTGTACCCTATGCTGTTGCCACAGTCAAAACAAAAGCAAAACTAATTTTCTAATTTTTCAGAACCAAAAACAACTCAAAAATGCATAACTTTCTCACTGTGAGTTGGAATGCCACAAAACAAAGCTCATGCACCCCTCCTTGTCAAGAGCTTTCCAATAGTATCAAGATTGTGACCAAAATATAAGAAAAAATAATTTTCTAATTTTTTAGAACCAAAAATAACTAAAAAATGCATAACTTTCACACCGTACATCCTGACGCCATGAAACCAAGCTGGTGCACCCTTCCACCAAGGGCTTTCCAACGGTACCAAGCACGCAATTGAGAGAGGCACGGTTTGGGAGATCTCTATGTGACAAACAAACAAACAAAACAAACAACCTTGATTAGTATAGACTAGTATGCCCTGTGCCATTGCCACAGTCAAAACAAAAGTAAAAAGTAATTTTTTAATTATTTAGTTCATTAATAAATAACTCAAAATTCAATAACTTTCACACCGTGAATCCAAACGCCATGAAACCAAGCCATCGCATCCCTCCTCGCCAAGGGCTTTCTGATAGGACCAAGATTGTGACCAAAATATAAGCAAAAGTAATTTTTTAATTTCTAAGAACAAAAAATAACTAAAAAATGCAGAACTTTCACATTGTACGTCTGAACGCCATGAAACCAAGCCAATGCACCCCTCTTCGTCGAAGGCTTTTTGACAGTACCAAGCACGCAACCAGGAGATGCACGGTCCGGGAGATCTCAATGTGACTAACAAAACAAAACATTTGATTTAACATTGCAGGGGACCAAAAGTGTCCTCACTTAGTTTCAAGTTCAATTCAAAGTGCTATAACTTTTGCATTTAATGTTTGAATTTAATCAATTTTGTTGAAAAATTTGTGCTCTTTTCTCATTTATGTAGTAAAATTTTCAGATCAATCCAAGATGTATTGATATCTTAGAAGCCAATCGAAGTTCACAGGTTCAATTTGAATCCACCAAATTGCATTTGAAGTTTGCAACTTTTGGGGCTTGAATCTCCTTCATCCAATGTTATTTTTCAATAAAATCTATAGTATTATGTTCCCCTTGAAGTCTAGTTATTGTAATAAAATTTTCATGTCATTCCAAGTTGTTTTGAATGTTTGGGAGCAATTCAAAGTTCAAAATCCTGACATTTTTGGATTTCAGTGAACTTTGGTGGTATGTTTCTTCTTCATACAAAGTCCATTTCCAATCATTTTTGGGGGAGAAGTTGCGCATATTAGTTTAATTTATGTGGCTACTATTCCATATCAATCCAAGAAGTTATGAGTGACTAAGAAGCATTTTAGTAGAAGGAGATTCAACCTTAGATGTGGTTTTTTGCAACTTTTCTTGCTAATTTTTTGACATTTGAAAGCCATTTTGTAGACATAGTGAGTCAATTCAATGATATTTTCTTTCACCAATGTGTTTGTATGCTAGTTTTGAATCACTTTATAGTTTAAAGTTTTTTCATTTGAGTAGGTTTAGGAATAAAATTTCACCTCCAAATGTGTTGTTAGGCAAATTTCAGCATCCTTTTTCAACACTAAAACATTATAATCATGCAATCCATGTGGTCAAAATGTCAAATGACTCCAAATTTGATAAATGTCATCCATAACATTTACACTACAAGATTGTATGGTTGAGATATCTATAACTTATTGACATTTTGAAACATCATTAAAAACATCATTGCTTTTGATTTGTTTTAAACTCAAACAAGTCTTAGGTGATGACCATGCTATCAATTTTTTTGAAAAATTATAAAAATTGCATTGAAAAATGGATTTTATAAGTTATTTTTTCAAGAAGATGCTTAGATAGCATGAAAAATAAGATTGTCCATAAATTTCTCATCACTAGTCCAAATAGAATGAATTAAAGCTTTAGATGTAAACAAAAATATAATCTTTGAGCAAAAAATTAAAATTGAATAAATTCAACTTTTGTGTGGTTTTTATGGGTTGTCCCTCAAGTTGCTTTTTAGACTCATGGTGGCATACCTTTTGTTTCCAGGTACCAATTGAAATAAAAATTATATTCCTAGAGAGCTAATTTGATTTTCTATCTTCCAAAAAAGTTTCAAAACTCATGTTGAAAATTGAGATCACACAAGCCTACCTAAAATCCCACAAGTCCCTTGTAAGTTTCATCCTTTAAAGCACTATGCACTCTTTGGCTTCTGAATACCGAACGAACTTGATTGGTGTGATGTGCCCTAAACTTTGGGAATTTTGAATACATACCTTTATTCATTAAGATGTGTTACCAGTAAAAATAAGTTTCAAAAATTGAATAGGAATTGATTTTGTAAGTAGAAGTTGTAGATTTTGAATTATGAATTACTATTGTGTGAATTTAAACTTACAATTGCTATCACCAATATTCATATATATTATTTGAAATTTGATTTCTTTTCCATAAATATTTTCTTCCTAAATATTTCTAATTTTATATTCAAATTTAATATATGGTAGAATTATGATTTTAAAATCTAAATAAGGTCAGATTTATAATGCATTAAAATTAAAAATTATTGAACTCATATTTAAAATCTATTTTTTTAACTATAACAGATACTTCTAATTTTCTATTTTATAATGATAATAATTTTAAAAATTCACACTAATGCAAATGTTATCAATCTAACACAAAAAACAAAGGAAAATTTGGATGGACAAAGAATGCATCTCTTAAAGACCAAGGGACATTTTGGACTCTCAAGCACGCACTTACTTTAATTAAAGATAAGATCACATTTTGGAGAAGGTAGTGTGTAAAAATCTTAATAAAACTCTTAAGTGCAAAGATATAATAATTTATTCAACAACAATTGTGTGAATCTATTTTCCTAGAAAGATAGATAGTTTCAAAATAGTCCTTCCAAAAAACATTTAAAGAATATTTCTAAAATGCTTTATGAATATATCTATATGATTAATGAAATATCTTATAGAATGGTTTTTTACTTCTCCTTCAAATACCATTTGAATACACGCGGTTGTGTATTTCATAGACAATGCCTCCCCTAAGACCACACAACAAATGATTACATTTTTTTTACTCACAAACTATAGCATTATTTATTCTTTCATTTTTCCTTAGATTCAAGGTATAAAATATGTACAAAATAGTGAATGCCTACCAATTTATTCCTACAAAGGAATTCAAATGAGATTATTTGTCTTAATAAATATTCTTCATGAAGTTGGGATATAAATAGGGCACAAACTAGAATCACAAGATGTTCAAAAGATGAGTACATATATGTCCCAAGAATACAAAGTCTTGACTTTGTTACCCATCCAAATGTTGGTGAATTCTTGTATAAATTATCTTAAATTTGTAAGAAATATCATTTTTATTTATTTTTCTTTACAAATATTCAATGGTTCAAGAGGTATAGGTATGTTTGACTTCTAAAAGAATTTTTTCTAACTTGTCAAAAAAAATGAATAAATTTTAAAAATGAAGGTTTTCAAGGTCATCATCATTAGAAACTTTTTGTGAATTTAGTAATTGATGTAAATGTATGGATATGATTGATGAATTATATTTTACAACTTTTGTATGAAAATAATTATTAAATTATTATTCTAAGTTGCATTTAATAATATGCCTTTAAAATTTTGAAAATCTAGACTACCGTACTAGTAAAGTAGGGTCAATGGAAAATATTTAATTTTAAGAAAGCCCCAAATGAATGAATAAGAGAAATTGTTCAATTCAACAAGAATTAAATGATCAAGTTATTGTAAACAAATAAAATGTGTAATGGTAGCTGAAAAAGTTCAAATAAAGTATAATTAACATCTACCATCAAGACAAAATTTAATTGCGAAGTGAAGGAATTACTTCATTTGACATTTAGTGAGAATGAAGGGTGGAGAGGTCATTTTTATAATGAAATCCATTGTTTGCCACGAAAGAGTATGGAATAATTTGAAAATGAAAGCTTGATTGCTCATTGTCAAAAGGTAGAAATTGTGTTCAAAATTGAATTTCAAACTTCATTTTGGTATACTATATTTGGATAGTAGCTTCAGTATAAATTAATTTAAAAATAAATTCTACTTTTTTTTCTAATTCTAGGATCAAATAATCAAACCTACAAACAAATGTAAAGATGGTTTGCCAAAAATACAAAAAGTAACAATCTATTGAGTCAATTATCAATCTATTATTTGACCATCTACTAGTAAGAAAAGTTTTAGTTAGAGATCATTGACATTTAGTAAGAAAAAAGGATGAAGAGGTTGCTTTTATAATGAAATTCATTATTTGTCATGATCCTCAGAGGTTATGGGATATTTTGAAGATGAGAGCTTGACCGCTCCGTGTCAAAAAATAGGAATTGTTTTCAAAGTAGAATTTCAAACCTCGTTTTGGCATAGTTGAATAATTTTTTTACAGTCGCTTTGAACTAAAGAAAGTTGGGAAATCAAGATGACTTTCATCTACTAAAATGTGTTTGTAATTTTGAACCTCCAAAAAAAGTTATGGACAAGATTCAAAGAGACCATTTGAAAATATTAAAGAAAATGTCCCTTCCAACCCCTCTTTGAATTTTATCCATTACTTTTGATTAGAGGCTCAAAATCTCAAAAGAATTTGGAGATGAGAGATAGCTTGATTTTTCACATCAATTTAATTCAAAATCTTAAAAAATAATTTATTTCACTTTGCCTAAAATGAGGTCTTAAATTCTATTTCAAACACAATTCTTGATTTTCACTTAACTATAAGCATTTGAGCTCCTACTAATCCTAATTTACATATTCCATATGAATTGTTTTACCTCCTATCACCCTACTTGTATAAACACCTTTTCTTTTCATTCTAAGTACACCAAATTAAGTGACTTTTAAAGTTGGTTGTTGAGTATTTTGAATTTTTTTAATAGAATATAGAATTTTTAAAAATTATATTTTAAAGTGCCATACGTATTTTAGAAATTTTAATTAATTATACAACATCGATGTGGCAATGTTACCTAGTAGTGTGGTATTCTTTAGTCTTTGAGGTTTTAATTGCTAATACGCCAAAAGTTTTAAAATAAGAAATATGATTGATTACATTTTCAAATACATCATTATAATGGAATCAAGTTTTGTATCACCAAATAAGTAAATGTATCTATAACTAAATAATTGATTAGAAGGAATTTTCCACATCATCCTTCCAAAAGTGCACCTAGAGATTGCATCAATATTATTGCCCAATTTGGATATTTTCAATCCATTTTGGAGATTCATTAAGAAATAAATAAAATTTAAGAAGGTAATTTCATCATTCATAAAATAAGATTATTTTCATCATCTACCACTTAGTACTGTGGTGCATAAACAATTTATATTTCCTCAAAGGCCAAATTCTTGTTCCAAAAAGGGCAAATATTAAATTATTTAAGTTTTATTATGAAATATGATTTGCATTCATGACAATCTATGTGTGAATCAATGCCTAAAATTCCAACCTCAAAATCCAAACCTAAATTTGAGAATAACCCCAAAAATCAATTTATGTGCACTATTTACTATTTTTACTTTTCTATTCAAAAAAAATTGCACAAAAGAAATTTAGTTTACTTTGAATATCCAAAGTCCTTTAAGGGATAATTTACACAATTACTATCTTATTCATCCTTCAACTTTGGGACAAAAAATGTAGAAATTATATTAGATAATTTTAGTTTCATGTTGTGGTTTTTGTGTGATTTTCTATATGCAAGTGAATTTGTGTTATTTAAATAGAAAGATTTAATGATAAAAGTATAGAACTCAATTTTGCTTTATTTAATTAGAATTTGAAATATCGCCCATCTTTTCATGAAAACTTCTTCTTTTAATCACAAAATAGATTTAAAATATTCCAATAACTTTGGACGGGTCCAAAATTGAATCAACAATGCTAGCTTAGGAGTGCAAAGACATGAACCTACAAGCCTTGAACCTAGTTGTAGAAATATACCTACAACCATTTTAAGGTATTTATAATATATGTACCTATAACATAGGTACATTATAATATGGAAAGAGTCTATAACATATGTACTTAAAATATAGATACCTATAACTATAAATGGTGTTTATAATATAGACTCCCATGCTAATGAGGCTCATAGATTCTATGCTCACATATTAGCATCTTCCAAATTGAATTAATATACATTTGGATTATTAAGGTTACACTTTGCTTAGTTGGATATATTTCACTGAAAGTTGGATGAATTGAGTATCAACTCCCAACCTCTAAATCTCATATTCCATACCTCTAGTGGTTGAATTGATTAAAAATTTGAGTCAATAGAAAATTAATTAGATTCAAATGGTGGGACATATTCCATTAAATGTAAAATATTTATTCATGGGAGGTCTTTGAATAAACACAATATAAATACTAGATATCTATGGATTTGGGAGGATATTTCTAACATTCTAGAAAGCAAATGATCAATGCCATATCCATTAATAATAGTGGAATGAAATACTATACCCATTATTTAGGATTGGCAAAAAGCATTTAAAAAATTGATGACAAATTGTATGGAAAAAAATATTTTTTGTTTTAAAAAATATTTTGCTTAAAGAATATTTTTTGTTTTAAGCATATACCAAACTTTATTTAATGAAAGATTCAATCTTTTTTAACCTTATTTATTTATCTAGATATGAAGTTTAGAATTCATCCATGATATATCATCAACATTTTGTGATAGTTAAATTTTCTTCTACATCCAACAATGCCCATCACTAGCTTCCTATAAGCTTCTAAGTGGATAAAAATTCTCTTTAAAGAAAATGAATCCTACAAATTTGTAGCATCTAGCATTGAGGGCTAATAAAACAATCAATTGACCAACCATTTGGAAGTCACAAAATCCATATCATATTTGTATCCCTTTTATTGCACATGGCACATTTTGATAGAAAAAGAAGATTCAAAGTCATAACCCTACACTCACTGAAAGAGCCTTAGATTTGAAAAATTTTAATTTGTTTTTAGATAAAGCACAATGAACTTGTTTGGAATTTCTTATGACTAGTTTGAAAATTCTATAGATTGTCCCTACTAGTTACGCCAGTTCCTATGTATCCCAGTAATTCTAATGTCATTGTAGAGGGGATCTTTAAAGAATTCCTATATCAAAAAAAATTATGGGATTTTTTTGCAAGGATTTTCATAAATTCTTTCCAAATTCCCCATGTGCAATTAAAATTGGTAGACTTTCGAACACATTGACACATCTTACATTTCAATGTTGTTTCCACCTAATATTTGGTAGATTTTACAAGACGCACTTGTCCCGTATCAATTGTCAAGGGTATCATGAGGTTGGACACATAAAACTTGTAAGTTGTCAACCTCCAAGGAAGTGAATTCTATCCACAAAAATTTAACATTTGTAGAGAGTGTATATTTTAGAAACCTAAGAACAAACCATTGAAGATTTCTTAGGTTTTCAAAATATACAAACTACTAAAAATGCAAAAATTCCTTCTTAATAAAATTCCATGTCTCACCTTTCTTCATGGTGGCCACATTACTTGTGTTTTGTTAAAAGATGTCATCATAGGAGGGTATTTTTAATACATGCCAACAGGGAATTTAAAAAACAGTCTTTGTGAAGGTTACACTACTAGATATTGCTACCTTCAATAATAGGACAGAATTTGGTTTTGTTGCATTGGCAAATTCTAGAATTAGCCTTGTCATCTTGGCAATGTAGTAACACGTGATAAAAAAAATTATCAAGCATAGGAATTTGGTTTGAATTTGTTGATTTGGTACAACTATTTCTTTCTACAAAAAAATTTCATTCTATAGTTTGTCTAATAAAGTTCAATTTCTCATAAAAATTGAATACATATCAAAAAAATGTTTCTATTGGTGTACGTCAACTTTTGAATGACATTTCATGACAACCCCTTAACCTACTAACTCCATATTGTTCCTCATAGGTATTAGATATTTTTATTTTGCATGTGATCTACTTCTATACTACCCTATACATATTTATACACCTTTTACCAAAATTTTGCAACTTATCAACTTCATCCTTCAAAGCCTACACACTCACCAATCATAAGATTTTGGAAATTTTACTATACAAGGGGCTTTAGAATGTAATGAATATGAACTTAACCATAGAAAGACCAAAAACATAGCCCTATTATCTTTGAAAGTAGTTAGCCAAAAATGATCACTTTTGAAGATGAGTGGGTACATTCTTTGTTTTTATTGTTTCTTTAAAAATCATTCAATGGATAAACTTCTAAAAATCCTTCAAATCAAAATATTAAATTGTGGTTTTTGAGGTTTTGGATTTCAGTTCAACTTTTGAAATTAGGCTTTTGACTTTTTCACACATGCAAATTAAATTTTAAGATGCACATTTTTAATGCAAATCTAAAATTATCAATTCTTTGTGCATTCAATTTTGGATGCATTTTCTATAAATTATTGAATTTTCTAGTCTCAAAAGTTCAATTTCTTAAACCATTGAAGAACTCTTTGAAGAACTAGTAAAGAGTTGCTCATTGGTAATTTTTTCTAGCACTGATAGTAACAACAAAAAATCCATTTTTTTGGCCATAAAAATTGCATTTTGAAACTACTTTATGATTTTTTTTCCCCCTCCTATTTTATATTATTCTATTATAGCAATCCATAGATTGGATTTTAGAATGAGTTTTTTTTGAAATTTTGGTGAATTTCTAAATGTTTTGTTCTTCTAAATGGGATCATGGTAATGTCAGGTATAAAAGTCTTTCACTATGTGGATTCAAATTTTGATTTTGGTGTAGGAATTCTCAACCTAAGCATCTATATTACACTAAATATGTAAACTAAATTCTATTTATTTTAGTATTTCTTGAATTTTGAAGTTATGATACAACCACATGTAGTAGTAGAAAAAATAACTTTATACTCTTTTGACCACATGCATCTCACAAATGGAAAAGAATTTCAAATTGAAACTTTTTGCAAGTTTCTACTCAAAAGGTGAATTTAGTTTCTACTCCTACAATTGTCATTTGTGGAAATTTTTCAATCCAAAAATCTTGATAAAAAAGTGTCCACTTTTATTGTCTTAGAGCTCAAAATGAAAAATATTTATTTAGAGGTGAAACCATCAATGTGGAATGTCTTCAACATTACACCTAGTCTATAAGAACCTATAAAATCTATAATGCATAATTTTGAAGACAATTCAAAGATGCACTTATATAACACTCACAAAATTTCTTCATATCCTCACTTTGAAAAATTTACAAAAACTACTATTATTATTTTCTAATTTATGATATTTATTTGTCTACAAATCAAAACTAGTTACCTCTAATTATAATTTTGAATCTATCATTGAATATTGGCTTAGCCTTTAAAGCTTGAGAATTTTGATTTTAGATGCAATATGGTGTTTTTTTATTAAATGTCCAAGGTTTATAAATTGATGTATACACTAATGACAAGGGTTTATCCTTGTATTGAGCAAGATCTAATGAGCCATGGCTCCTCCAACTAAGATCATTATTGTACCTTCCAAATCTATAGTAAGCTTCAAAATGGTCACGTGTTTTACTTTTATGGTGTTGTATTTGAACATGATAATGTTTAAATTATAATACATATGACATCTAAATGAAAATTAATTGTTGACAAAAAATTCAATGATGTATGTCTTATCATATTATATATATATATATATATATATATATATATATATATATATATATATATATATATATATATATATATATATATATAATGTTCTATAAATATACACGTGATTTCTTCCCAAACCTTTAACATTGAAAGAACAATGGGGCAAAATAGTGGATAATAGATGACTTTCAAGATTAACTATAGTATAGAAATGAAGAATGCACTTATTGATTCAAAAATTGGATCATTTTGGCAAAGTACCTTCAAATTAATAATAGGTCTTATCTTTTTAGGATTGAATCCAAAGTGAATTTTTTTTGTATTTTTGGCATTCAAATTCCAAAGTGAAATATTAGTTAATTTTCTTTCCATTTTTTCTGATATTCAAAGATTAAATGACCTTCTCGGAAATCTAATTTTTACAAGGTTCTAGCAATTGGTTAAAAATTAAAATTATATTTTTATTCAATTTCAACTTCTAATTTGGGCAAGTAGAGCAGAGCATTGTTTTGCTTTGAAAATTTTCATACTTCTACCTAACTTGAGGCTCTACTCAAATTTGAAGTCTCAAAATTCTTTTGTAAAGTAGAATTTGAATTGTGGGGCAAAAACATTGTGTTGCTCTTGCTTGGTCATATTGCACACATACATTACTTTTAGACCTCAATATTTCAACCCCTAAATAGTCTACTCTTTTTTTCCATGAACATCCACTAAAAACTACTGTTTCTACTACATTGATCCAAAAAGATGGAAAAATACATGTTTGAATAATGAATAGTAGGATCTGGACTAAACTTGTATATGAACACATGGCAATGATTTCATCAAGTTTGATTGCATGGATTGCAAGATATTTGCATTTGAAGTAGGAAGAAAAAACAAATTTGGACTATGTTTGAGAATTTAGATGGCTTTGACCATTGCTTGTGGAAAATTTTGACACTATGGACTTTGAAAATTTAAAATCCACTACATTAAAGAATATATCATGTATATCTCTACCAAAGTTCAAAAATAACAGAAGTGTGGAACATATCCAAATTTTTTTGCAAAACATAGATGATTGAAGAAAAGACAACACACTAAGCCTTTTGCAAATAAAACTTCCACCTCATACTTTCAAAATAGAAGAATCCCAATGATAGATTCTAGATTATATTCTTTTTTACAAGCACAAAAATAAAAATTACAAAAAACAAGATCTCTATTTTCTATAGAAATTAAAAGCACCATGTGATCAATAAGGTTCCTAATACATTGGGCACCATTGCAAAAACATCCCTCTTTCTTCCTTGCATTTGTTCCTATGAGTTTCCATGATTGAGAACTTTGTTCTCCTTGTTTCCATATCTTTCCAAAATTGAAGATGTGTATCAATATCTCATCATTATTCAAAACCTGTTCTCAAAATGTTTCTATTATTAGAAACTTTGGTCCTTTATTCACTCCCCTAGCTCATGAACTGCTATTCACCCCAAATTCAAGTGAAATTTCTATAAACACTACAAGGAAAAGTGATATTTTAAGTGAGATTTAAAATATAGTTCTAAATATAAGATTATAATTAATGATTTTTAAAGAGATTTTCAGTAAAATTTTACTAGAAGCACATGTATTTTTATTAAATTTTTACTAAAAATCTCCTTAAAGGTCATTATTTATAATCTTATGTCTAGGACTATATCTTAAAACTCATTTTAAACACCCATTTTTCTTGTAGAAAAATTTCTATGCGTGACCTATTTCTTCTTACAAAATTTGAACTAAAACAATTACAATAACTTCTAGACTAAAAATTATATTTACACAAAGTTCTTAGGAATCTATATCTTTATAAAAAAAATTTGAAAACATTAGACAAAATATTAAGATTATGGGGACTTGTCCAAAGTCCAATTTGTTCCCTAAAGGAACACTTAGGAATTTAGGAGTTAAGGCAAGACCCTTGTACTAGTCAAGAAATTTCTTGACTAGTCATTTGTAAGAAATTTCTTGCCTAGACCCTTGTACAATACTAGTCAATAATAAGATTCTGAAAAAAGATAAATTTTGGTTTATATGACTGTTTTTAGAAGGTTATATTTTTGATATTTTAGAGAGAATTTTCAAATTCTTGATCTAAGAAGCTTTAGGAATTAAGTGTGAAAGTTATAGTTTTTTATAATTAAAAAACTAAATTAAATTACCTTTTATTTTAGAAAAAATATAACTTTCACATGGCATACTAAATGCTACTACACAAAACTATTGCACTCTTTTGTGCATGTAGCTTTCTATTTGTACCAAAAATGCAACTTCTCACATTATAGTGTGAAAGTTATTGAATTTCATGGTTTTAATGAATTGAAAAAAATTGAAGATTATTTTTACCTTTCTTTTGGTTGTAGTAATGACATATGGCATACTAGTTTAATAAGGGTTACATTATCCTTAAAGAATAGAACCAAACAAAAGGGCTTGGTTTTGAGAGAATCTTCACAACAATGTCTTCAATATTCAACTACAAACATATCAACTTCTTAATATCATTATCTCTATCTTCAAGAAATATATCAATAATGCTAAGTTTTTCATTTCAAAATACAATTTGAATGTGTAATTTTGGCATTAGAAAGTTTGCTAGAATTTTTTAATAGTACCTTTGAGGCTGCCCATTGCATTGAAAAGGATAAACGCTTACATTTGTTGGTCATTAGAACAAGCTTCATGATGTCTATTTGTGAAAGAATTTGAAATTCAAGTTAGACTATCCACTATGATCCAAAATGTCATTTAAGGGTCACGGGTTTTAGACATTGATTTATCTTGTACGTTTCCAGTGGAGTTGTTATTGAATTCTGTACAAAGTTTGTAATGTATAGGAAAAAAAACAAAAACATATTCATTTGGATTTCATTCTTCTTCTTGGATGGCAAAAGAGAGCTAAATTACCCCCTTGGCGGTTCAACATCCAAAATCTAGACATTGAATAGAGAGGTGTCAAGGACTTTATGACCATAGAACTTTTCATTCATCCAAATCAATATCTGACTTTTTAAAAAAATTGTATGATGAATTTGATTAAATTGAGATAAATACCATGTATATTTATAAAGACATAAGCAAAAATATGCTAAAATTTAAAAAAGGATTCAAGTGCCATAGGTTAATCTTGAATCTCTAAAGTCCCATTGTCTCCTTGTACAAGCTCCTATGGTCTCAATATTTGTTGATATTTTTTGAAACTTATTGTAGAGATGGAAAAACACATTAGTTTTTTGAAAATATAATTTTTAATTCAATAAATTCCTAAGAGTAAAAGTTATGGAACAATAAGCCCAAGATGGGCACAAAAAAATCCTACAAAAAATTTATATTAGTTAAATTTTTTTGTAGGTTGTATTTTTATCTACATGGGAAGCTTTGATTCATTTCATTGAATTTGTTGTGTAAAAGTTATAGACAATCTTGTTTTTTTGGCAATCATAGCATCTTTTTGTAAATGTAGTATTCGAAGATCATTTTTGAATTCAATTTTCACAATTTTTCAAAAAAAAGTTTTACAAGGTTAAGATCTTTTGTTGGAACAATCTTACCATTGAAATTAATGTGTTTCAATTCCATCTTAGAATTATTAATAGTTTAGTTTTCCCTTCAATCTTGAACCTCTACTTCTTAACAATTTTTTAATGAGTGAAAATTACATGTGTTTATTTTGAATTTTTATCCTAAATTCTCAACTTAATCTTTTAGTATAAAAAATTAAAAATTCAAGATCAATATTGCAAAATATTTAAGTTAAGAAATTAAAAGCCAAAAAATTTAGTTGAGTAAGGAGAAAAAAAACAACAACTTCATTTCCTTCCTTTAAATGAAATATCTTACAATCTATGTAGTTAAAGTGTTTGAAATTTCTTCCACATATTATTCCACTAGTCTCGTACAAGATCTTATTGTTAAATATGCAATGAAAATAATTTTTATAGTTTTTGCTCTTTGCAATAGAATGGAAGTTTTGAGTGTTTTTTGATGGAAAAAGGCCTTAGGACTTCATAGGTTAAACAACATATTCAACCCAAAGGGATGCATTATCAAGGAATTTTAGAAAAACTCTTCTAGTACCCAACTATAGGAGAATTTCTTTAGAATCATTCTACTTGTCTTGACAAGATGCATTTCAAAATTTTAGTCTTGGATTTTGAATCACAATTTGAATTTATATGTTTTGCATTGGAAAGTTTTAAAAAATGATTTGAATGGTGGCTTTCAGGTTGCTCATGGCCTTGAGGAGGGTGGAAGCTCATCATTGAACTAGCTACATATTGTCTATTTATGAAAGATTCTAAAATCTAAGTTTGTGTAGCCCTCCCTATATCCTTTCCATTCATTGCTTAATTTCCTCATTCTACTTTGGGCCCCATATTGTCCACATATCATGCAAATCTAGACAATTTTTGAAAAAAATCATTACAATAATTGCATGAATTAAATTAGACAATGACAAAATAATTTTACACTTGCAAAAGGGTGCTAATAAACACCACATGGAGACCGGTAAGGTGTCACTGCTAGGGTATTATATTCCAACATGCAACTTTATCCCCCCAAAAAACTTTCTATTTAAGAATTTTTTTTGGAGGGGAATAAAGTTGCATGTTGGAATATAATACCCCAAAGGTAACACCTTGTTGGGCTTTCTATGCATGGGGGGCATGTTGGAAATAGAAAATTAGTTTAGCCTCCTTTTAGCTTGGCACCAAAAGTGCCATTGGATACTTAGAAGAGCAATTATGGGTTGTTTCTAGGATGTTCATGACTCCACTCTATGATTGGTATTGAAATTTCAGGGCACACCACTTCAAAAATTCACAGAAACTACAATTCTAATCCAAAAGTTACAATTCCATTTGGGTTTGATTCGTGAAACAAGCTCACATCTCTGAAAAATATGTGCCGCAAGTTATTCCGATTGCTAGTTTGCATCGTAATAGGGTTGTCTACCTCAAGGCTTCAGCTCTCTCAATGCTCCAACTTCTTGAAGCACAACATCCAAGAAAGTCAGGACCGTAGCCCGATGCCATCGATCAACTTACACAGCTGAGCCACGCAATCTGTGAAACACCAGGAGCAGATCTGTCCTCGAAACGATCAAACCGATTGACGACGTAGACTAGGGTTGGCATTCCAAGCCCCTTGCGCCCGCATGCATGTCCTGTTCGACCACTGCACAATTTCAAGTGATCACTCGGCAAAACAAGGATCCCACTCGGCAAATCGTGGCATGCAAACCTAATTACCTAGCTACAGTATTCGATCTGACATGGAACATGCGTTCGATGATCGATAGCCACTCACCCTCACTGTAGCAAGCAAGCTTAGCATCACAGATCCCGATGGAAAGAACGCATCTAGACCTAGTGCATGCATGAGCTCGCTCTGCAACTCGATCCTCGATCGTGGTTCCTCATCAGCCAGTCAGTTCCGCAGCTAGGTCTACTGTAGAAACGGGCGGATGCGTGAAGCAGAGTGATCCCAGCTGAGTAAGTAGTGCCGGCACCAGCTAGTAGTCACGTCGTGTTCTGCGCCCACACATGGACCGTGAGAGCTAGCTGATCGGAATATGGGCTAGGCTGTCGATCGATCGTCAAGGCGGCCTTCCTAGCCTGAAGCTTACCCCGGGCTACAGTAGACCTTCGATTTGCAACTGGAGGGCGCCGGTATTTCTTGAATGGCGGCCATTCTTGAAGCTCCTCTCCGTCCGTCCGCAGGATTGTGTTTTTTTCTGCGGGGGTTTATCGTGTTTCTAGTCAGCTTTGGAGGCTGCAATTGCATGAACTATGTAGTGCCAAGGTTTTGTAGGCTGTGTCCTTTGGAAAGAGGCTATGGCGTTGACTTTCTTGGTTTCTGAGTCGGAGTTTTGAAATCCTAGGTACAATTGCATTCACATTCCACAATGTGGTTAGGGTTTGGTTGGAGGGCTCTTGGTCATATGATTGTTCTTGTTTTTGTGTAAACTTCAGAGTCTATGTGTTTGTAAAAAGGAGTCAGTGTTGTAAAAGTGTTTGTGTTGTGGTCTTTCTTGTCTAGTTTTGCATGCATTGGTTTTCATTTTCTGTAATGTACATCTTTTTGGATTTAGGATTAGTGTAGGGTCGTCTATACAAAATAGTGAAATTGGGTTACTTTAACAATTAGGTTGACTTAGAAAAGTTACCTCGTGACTCACTGTTGTGTCCACATGGAGGCACATACGACTCTATAAACGTGGGCCATGAATTGATGTACCAACTCATGTAGTACATATGGTTTGTACATTATTGTAGCCTTCTAAGGGGGAATTTTGTTAAAATGGCAACATTTTGTGTGCCATTTTTAGACCACCTGATGTAAATCATAAAAGTGGATTGACATAGTTTTTAGATTATGTGATCTAAAATATAAAAGTGCCATCTAAGACTAATGTAGATTTCAAACATCTATGATTAGTGTACTTTTCAAACTACCCAATTTGAACCATAAAAACTATCAAAGTTGTGGAATGGCACCATTTTAATGAAATTCCCCATTCTACAACAATATTACATATTTATATGGTGTAGAATGTCGAGAAATTAGTGAGTGACAATCTAATTTCACTATTGTGTGTAGTTTTCTTTTGTCATGAACTAGTAAATGCATTCAATTTAATGTTTACAAGGTGGTTTGACATTGAAGTTGATGAAGAAGTAGCATGCATAAAAATTGATGTGATGTTTGCTTCACTATTGTTTGCATGTTGTTTAGGAATTGGGGAGGTAGAATTTTGAATATTTAGAATTTGTGGAAATGAAAATTTGTTTTGAAACTTGAATCAGAGTTACTTATATAGAGTCAATTGTATAATAAAGCAATATAGTTTGGGGCTTTTATTTTGGGATTTAGTTAAGTTTTGCATGTGTTTTCATCTCTACAAGACTCAGGGGGACAGGGGTCACTTAGAGTATCCATTAAAAACCACATGTGAACAAAACTTTGAACCCCCTATTTATTTTTTGAATTTTAAATAAAATCAAATGAAAAAAATATGAATAGATTTATGTTTTGAAAGTTTATGTTTTGAATTATCGATATTTTTATTTGTTAATAATAATTAGTTACAAATTTTTGAAGTAAAAAGATACATTGTAGAATTGAAAAATAACTTTCACACCTCTATATTATGTAAGAAAAAATTATCTAAAAAATGAACAAAAAATTCTTAAAACTAACTCTCTATTGAAAGCTCATTTTGAGTTGAATATTGATGCAATGGTCATCTAAATGTGTTCTCTAAAAATATTTGAGTTAAAAAAAACATGTCATTTTAGTGCATTTTTAACCTCTTTTAGAAATCATTTCATATTTTATTTGAATTTGAAATTTTGGGAGTAGAATCCTATAGTCATTAGTAAACAATGTTCAAAATTTGAAGTTAAAATTATAGTTTATTAGAAACTACTTGTTTGCACGTGGTTTGTTGTAGTAGAACTAAGTGCACCCTCTGAGCTACAAGATTGTTTCAACATAAATTTTTTGTTGGATTGATGTACATGTGGTCTACAACTCATGACTAACCTAGTTTTAGTTCTAAGAGTTTAGAGTTTTTTGTTTCAATGTATCCTTCATATTTTAATATTGCACCAAAAATGATTCTAAATTACCTTCAAAAAATTGGAACATCCAAATTTATAAAGAAAATAGGATATTAAAAAAAATTCATTTGAAAATTTATAAGTAATTGAATCCTATTAAATAATTGCCCAAATTATTGTATTTCATAAAACTAAGGTGCTTTAAATTCATCAATGAAAAAATAATACCTTCCTCCTAAAATACCCATTAAATGTAGATGGATAAAAAAACATCTTTGACACTGTGAACTCCTTGAGGTCAAATCCTAAATTGATCTTGTAGAAAATCTTGTAATAAAAAAAAGGGGTGGAGTGCTATAATCTTACATCCTCTCTTCTTTTTTTCTTTTTTTCCTTTGAATGATGAAAAAACTTCAATTTCAATTAAGGTAAATGCTTATGATTTTGATCTGTTGATTTGCAAAACTATTGCATCTAAATTATTGCCTTTAAAGATGAGAATTTACAGTTGATTTTGACTACAAGTTTTTTTCAAGATTTTTGAAAATTTATAGTTTATTCAAACTTTGTTCATTGTCAATCACTAGTTGTATATGGTCTCATTTTAACTTGAAGCAAAAATGAGTATTTAAGAAAAAATGTTCTTCCCAAAGATGAAGGGGCCTATCTTCCCTAGCTTATGCAAACTATGATTCATTTCCTTTAAGCCTAATTTTATTCTAAACCCTTCAATACTATCTTAGATGGTGAAATGCTCTATTAACAATATTATACTTGTACATATTAAATTTGTTTAGCATCATAAAATTATTGGTATCGAACCTAAAGCATCTTGGCAAGACACAAAAAATTACGTGCATAGCCCTTCAACCAATAATCTTTTCAATTCATCTATGTTTGAGTTGCCATTGATACTAAATAGTTTAATATAAAAAATCTTTTAAGATTTTAAAACAAGAAATGAATTTTTTGGGTAATATGCTTTCACAAAGGATGGCATTCATATGAATGGATCCAAAATCAATTTTTACTTTAATACAATTAGAACACAATTAGGCTAAATCAATGTGTTGCTATTAAGAGTAGCATACATGTGAATAAAAGCACAAATAAAAAAAATTGAACTTGAATATGAGGCAAGCAAGCACGAAATATAATTTTGTTTTAAATACACACAACAATATATAGCACAGTATAGGGAAGAACGAGATACAACCGTAGCTTGAATGTAAGAGCAACATAAAATAGTGAATGAATTATAAGATTACCGAAGCAAGATCCAAAGAAAAAAGGGAGTGCAAATTGAAAGCAAAAGGGCATTGGAGTGGGATTGAGAGGCCTACAATGTTCAAGGCCGAAACTTTTGAAGCCCTAATTGACAACTTGGCCTAGCATAGAGAAAATTTGCCCACTAACTCATACCTTCTTATATTCATCCTTGAGTCCAAACTTCATTAGTTTTCTATATTAACACGGACTTTTAAAAGATTTGATAATTTTTTCATGTAGTAATATATGTCCAAAATTTCACTTCATTTTTTTATAAATGAAATTTATATGATTTTTTTGAAGTAATTTTTGTAAATATTATAGTAATTACAATGCGCTTAAAATAGTATGAAACTTTTTTTAAAATTGGAGATGATAGAGACAAACATTATAGTCTAATTCGTGTATTCCTTAAGCTCACAACAAGATAAATTTGATATAAATGTTCAAAAGTGGCATGTTTTAAGCTTTCAAGATGCTAACTTCAAAGTATTACAAAAATTATAATTTAGAAATTTTGGAATTTTTTTTAAATTTTAAATTAGATTATTGGAATTACATTTTCTTGGTCATTAACAAGATTTAAGATATTTAGAATTTAAAAACTACATTAAATTCAAGTTTAAGCTCAAAAAGACCAAATTGTGTTTTTATAATACAATGATTTTGGGCAATTCACTATGAGTGGAATTTTTATCATTTCTTCATTTGAAATTTTCACAAAAAATTTGTCAAAAGAGTAGTTTTAAGGCCCAATAATTTTCATAACTTTTGACTATATGGTTAAAAAGTTATTGTATGATATGTGATTTTTAGCGATTGGTAGATAAACCAAAAAATTATTTAAAAATTATTTTTTTAGAAACAAAAGTTTGGATTTGTTTTTCTATATTTACATACATGGAGAGATTTGAATCATTCCATTTTGATCAATGAGATGAAAATTATGAGGAGTTTTAGTGTACAGGTAGTTATAGATTTCTACTCTAAAATAAACTTTGAAGTCCATTATTTAACTCAATTTTTCAGAAAATAAAATCGTAGGGAGTAGACTATTTATTACAATATTTCAGCCATTGATGGATTGGCATCTTTCAATTCCATAACTACATTCTCAACAATTTAGTATTTTGAATCATTATCTATTTTTTTCTACTTACTATTTTTTCCCAATACGTTGTACAATCCCAAATGATCTAAAACTTTCCAAGCATATAGCCAACTTGCCTTGAAGAATGAATCCAAAGAAGCACCACTATTTTGGACATTTTTTATACAAATGTAACTTTGTGAAGTGCATTTGCCTTGATTTTTCATAGAGCCCCCAAAAGGATTTTTTCACTTCAAACACTAATGTCTTGCAATTTGTATGGTGGAATTTTTTGAATTTTTTTGTATGTCTTTTCAAACAATGTACTACAAGATCTTATGGTTATATGTGTTCGAAAATGTTTTTTTCTAAAATTTGGTACTTCTACTAGAAATGGTAGTCTTGGAGTGACTTTTTAGTGAAAATATAGTAAAAAAACATTTAGGAATTAACCCTAAAACCATGTCCCTTGAAGAGATTTGTCCTTTAAAGGTTAACTCCATTACTTTGTCATTTTTTTTGAGGTAGTAATGTATGCTAATAGAAAGGCCAACTAGTAGTCCCATGCTTGAAATTCAAACAACTAATACATCCTCTAAATTTTTCTTTCCACCATTAATTTCCATCCTTTGAAATTTTTCTTTTGGATTAGGGATCTTCATTTCCAAACCAACCAATTATTTGGCCATTTCTCAAGCTCATTTAAAGTAAAGTAGCCTATGACAAGCAAACCACCCATGACAAATATCTAAAGAGACCTATTGTAGTCTTACATTAATCCATAATAGACTTTTTTAGTAAATGAGATTTGAACTCTATTAGGTTGAGTTAATGTGGCCACAATCAACTACAATATCTTTGATGATGTAATGAAAGGATTAGTGGCTACAATGGGAACTTCTACCTTTTGTGTAAAGTCATCTCAAAAAGTGATTTTTTAGCCTTTCATATTCTAGCTATATTATGAAAATATTGTGATTGCTTTAAGCAAATAAGATGACCATTATAGATAAACTTTTTATTGGTTTTGGGGTAGTCTATAGCCCTTTTGGAGCCATTAGAATAGCACACTTCAAAAATTCATAACAAACCAATATGCAATGTGTCATTGCCACCATATAATAAAAAATAAAATAAAAATAATTTTCTAATTTTTTTAATTCATAAAAACTTCAAAATTCAGTATCTTTTCTTTCATCAATCGAAACATGATGAAAAAAAGCCTGTGCACCCTGACTCATAAATAGCTTTTCAACAATACCAAGAACACAACTAGGGGATGTACAATTCCAAAGATCTCACCACAACAAACAAAACACAACAAATCAAAATAACCTTATTTAAATATATGGATTCCTACTTTGTCCCAAAAAATATTGATAATTTCAACCGCTCTCCTCATTTCTCATATTTGTCTTTATAAGGAATTTTTTTAATAAAAACTTCAACAATGCCACCAGGACAAACTTGTCATTCTGCTTGTCACATAGTCTTAATTTACCTTGCTACTAACTTAGATGGCAATTATTATTATTATTATTTTTTTTTCCGTTGGAGAATTTGAAGGCTCAGTTAGTGTTTCAGCTGGATAATACTATTGTCTTCTTTCTTTCACCTTTTCAAATAAATGGAAGTTAGCCCCTTCCCTTGCTCAAGTTTCTAAAACGAAAATATTTTTGGAATGCAAGCACTGGTCAGATCACTTTTGCACTTACTCGCTTCGCTTTCCCTGCCGGCGGGTGTGTTCACCGTGCGTTCCAATTGCGTTACTGGTGTTGGCCTAACCTTAGAACTGAGAGTGTCTGTTGCAAAGGCCGGAGCGACGATGCCCCTGCCGCCAGTTGATGAGCGCAGCTGGAACCGACCTTACTGTAGGAGCCTCGCACAATGCCGATCCTATTTGAAGCTTTTTTCGTTTTAGGCACTGCTTGAAAAAACAGTTTCGTAAGGGGGGAATCGCAGCGCACACACGCAGAGACACCGGCCATTCTCCAATTGGTGGAGTTTTTTGTTTTTTTAAAAATTCGAAACAGTTCATGTTCCGCATTCTGTCATGCTCTGCATTCAAACAATGAAAGAAAACGAAGAGTTAAAAAGTGTGAGTCAGTGTAATGTGCATGCTCCGCGCGCAATCTTTTTACCAGTTGCTGTTGACCTAGGTAAGCTGCACCTGAGTGCAAATCGAGGATGCTCCACAATTTTTACCGGAGCACGACGGTGACTGCAGCTGGAGTTCGTTACTGTAGCCGTCATCACGATCCAGTTTGGTAGGGTTTCCGCGGGGAGACCTGAGAAAAGCGAGGCGGAGAGTTCGCGATGGGGCCACCAGCAACAACAAGTAGCCCCGCTTCTGCAGACGTGCTCTTCGTTTGACGTTTTGTCCATGAAGACCTGGCTTTCTTCTTCTGTTGGCTTCTGGACTTTTCGTTCCTCTTTTGTCTCACCCTTTCCTTTTTTTGTCACTGATTCTCGCACTATACTTAATCGCACCTCGAGGTGCGGCTTTGGAACATTAAACAGTTGCAGTCCCTCCCGCGCTGAATATTAAATTGGCGACGGCCTGCCAGAGTTGTTTTTCGTTCCGCTGTGCGTGAGGTTTGAATACACTACTTGCATGCAGTCTTGTTCGTATGCTAACTTCGGTCAAGGACCTTCACACTCTCTGAAGTGCATTGTCAGTAGTCGGGACGTCGTGAGCCAAGCCGGAGCAGTGCAAAGGTTTTCTTGAAGAAACTCGGCGTTTGCCGGAGCTACTCGTACATTACTTGCAAGTCAATTCGATTGTGATGCGTTTTGAAGTGCATTGTCGGTAGTCGGGACGCTGTTATGTAGGCCTGATCAGTGTTACAATTTCCTTGAAGAAACCTGGGTTGATACGATGATGAATTCGTGAGACTCTACGGTAGAACAAAGACAGGAACAGGACTGAGTGATCTGTAACTATTTCCTAGAGCGCTTGGTGCTTTGCAATGGACAGAATGGGGTCAAAATGTGAGACATCAAACATGAAGTGGCAAACGGCACCTGTTAGGTCGAAATTAGATGTGAGTGGAGGTAGTCTTCTTCCTCTTCCTCCTGGCAAGTGTGTGCACACCCCAATTAACATTGCGGAGAATCCACTCGAAATCTTTGAGCCGCCATCCCCGTCGCGGAGACATTCAGGGCATCAAGTTGGTGGTAAGATTTTGAAGTTTCTGAAGCTGCGGAAGAAGCTCAATTCCGAATCGACTTTCTCCCAGGAGGCCTTTCAACCTTCTTTAACGACATTTCGTTTTCAAGATCAGAGCCGTAGCAGCGTTTCTGTGGAGAATGTCGATATGGAAAGGTACCATTACGACTCGGACCAACACAGTGAGGGCGTTAACTGTGATCGTCATCACCGAAGCTTCTGCTCAGCGGCCTCTGACGCGAGCTCCTCCCGAAGCGCCGCCTCCGCGCAATCTTTCAACAGCACGGCGAGCAGGGCGTCTGTCACGCCGCGCACTTCTTTCATGCTTGCCGGGTCTGGCCATCAATCAAGCACACAGCTCATGGCTAACATCCTCATTTCCATTTCTAACTTGGACGAAGACGACGAACTCGGCTTCGAATATGACCATCCGTCGACTCTCAACGGCCCGCACGAGTCTGCTTGGCACCAACCTCGGGACGAAATGTTTCCGGCTCCGCTTGTCCCTGGCAGACACAGCTCTGCGAAAGAGAACTCGGGACGCAATACTCCAAGATTAGGCCGATGCTCCGTCGACTTGCACTTGACAAGTCCAGGACCATCTCGCCGCTTCGGGAAACTCGATCTTTCTCGAATAGATAAGCTGCGGTAATCAATCGACACTCATTTGCAAATTAGTTTAGTGTAATTTTAGGACAGAACAATGTAGCCCTTGGCGTCGATGTGGCAGTCGCCAGTAGTGGGAGCGCATTGCTTTGTGCATGTACTTTAATCCTCGCCATTGGAATCGAAGTAGCAACCGATTTCAGTGTCCAAAATTTCAGCTGCCTTTTCTTCAAAACATGTATTGGTTTCACTTGAGCTCTTCGCACATTAGATAGATAAGTGAAAATGAAGAATAGAACATTGCAAGCCAGCTAGCCTTGGCTCTCACGTAGCAGTCGCCTTAATAGGAAGGCATTCTTTCTGTGTGCATACCTGTACTAGAATTTTTTTTGAAATACCTCAGTTTGATTTCAAGAGAAGTTTCTTTTTCACGGCATTTGCCGAAAGCTCTAATAGTGTTCTATGCATCTGTCATTGTGGCTGCTCTGCAGTTTTGATTCCGTCGGCAATTCGACACTGCAGACTCGAACTTATGCTTCACATCCTCTCCATGCGAAGCTTCTTTCAATGTTTCCTTTTTTTCTCTCATCTTTCTTTCATAAATCGATAATAGATTGCCATTCAAGAGAAATTATCTTACAAAATGTTTCTTAGAATGTTTCTGATTCGCATCCTGCGAAAATATCTGAGGAGGAAGAATTCTCTAAGAGGAAGAAATTCGATAAAATTCTTACCAGTATCTATTTCAATTCCTTGCAAATCTGATCAGACTCGAACTTATTATTGATCCTGTGCTCCAAAAGCGGCGGTCTCCGATGTCGATCCTCTATCACATTGCAACTTCAGACATGCCAACGCGAATCACAATGATTCCAAGCCAACGTACTGCTGTCCCCTCCGTGCGCGCGCGCGGGCTCTCGTACCTTGCTGTTATCCGCTTAATCATTCACACAAAGATTCCGCAGCTATGGCTTCCGGTACTATGTAATTCTAAGAGAAT
This sequence comes from Climacium dendroides, assembly GCA_950106755.1. Taxonomy (NCBI): domain Eukaryota; kingdom Viridiplantae; phylum Streptophyta; class Bryopsida; order Hypnales; family Climaciaceae; genus Climacium; species Climacium dendroides. Next base: position 14,282,368 of record OX467092.1, read on the forward strand.
TGATGAGTACCGGTATGCTATGGTAAAGCCCTATCTTTAATGCAGCCGCGTGCTACGGCGCCAGCAATTAAATTAAACTAAACTACAGCTATCGTCACTCGATTGCGGAGGCATCACTCCAAGCATAGCTCTCCCTGCACCGAAGTTCCTTCGATCTGCTCCAAAAAAGAGTAAAAAAGGGAGTTGGTGAGCTGTTGTTCCAGCTGCCGCACTTCCCACACGGTTCTAACCCGGCAAGAGGAGGACGATGATATTCACAACGAAGTTGCATGGTCGTGACTAGACGAAGCTCAAACTATCGCGACATAGAAGGTCGGTGGAGACACCGATCAATACGAACAAGAAGGGTTTTTTTCACGCAAGAAGTGGTTTGAGAAGGCTATAGCGGGCGATTTAGAAGAGTCTCCCTTGTGGGCGAATTTCCATGATGAGGTGGAATGGGAAATCGATTTTCACATTTTTAGGGATCGGAATTACTTTCATGGGCAAAGTCCATGAAGGTTGAAATCGATGTGAATGAAGGTTTTGTTAGGAATGGGCTCAACTATCTAAGTCTTACGGACCTAGATGGTGAATTTCATCCTTGATGCCTCTGTTGTCATCTGCAGGTAAACAATGTAAAGAATTGATATGTTGTTTTCTTTGAGAAATGCCATGCTTTACTACTTGTGAACTTTTGAAAGTTCAGAATTTATAATGGTCACTAAGAAAAAAATGCAAAACATCATAGATCTATGTAAACTAGTACAAACACTACTAGAAAATTTCATTTTTCTGTTGTTTTGGTCGCGTTGATCCGGTCAAAATTTGACAGAAATCTGTTGAAACCAACAGATTTCTGTCAGATTTTGACCGGATCAACGCGACCAAAACAACAGAAATACGAAATTTTCTAGTAGTGAAAACATTGGGAGATCAATACAAAACATTCAAAGATCTATACAAACATTAGGAGATCTTTAGATATTGTTATTCGGAGATCTCTGAATGTTTTGTCTAGAATTCACTAAATAGTCGAGAAGTAGTTAATTGTGGCATAGAAACTATTGGAGGCCCTTTAGATGAATGAGGTCATTTGACTTTTACAATAGTTTGGTGGATGATAGTAATAAGTACCCTACCAATGCCTAAGTTTGAACTCAAGATTACCTCTGGTAGGACCAAAACCATTGAGCCAAGGCCACACATGCCTTTAGACAATCATGGTGTTTATACTTCTATACGAGTAGTGAAAAACATCATTTTAGGAGTAGACTTGGCTCTTTGTCGAGCTAAAGGCAATCCAAAAGTTAAAGTTCATTGTTAAATTAGCTTTCCATGGAAATCAGAAAGTTGCATTCCTCACTTTTCATGAACCTCTCTTTATAATTTTGCAAGCTAGCAATTCCGATCCTCTTCTAGTAAATATTCCATACTTCCATGTAAAATTCCTAAATTGATTATTGAAGATGCAATAGTCAAAATTCCCTCATATCCAACATTAGGGTCATGGCAATGCAAGCTCAAATCTATATCCCTTTGCCAATTGCGGTAATATCTAACTTAAATGTGATGGAATTCCTATCTATTTTAAGATTAAAAAATAAAAAATAACCCAAACTCAAAAAGTCAAAAAAGATACTCAGACAAGTTGGAAAAACAGGAGAACTAATTAACCTACCCAGGTGATCGTACATAGACCTGGCTAGATTTCAGCATTTCCAAGCTGTAGCTGGCGACTAATATTTTTAGATGGGCAATCTCAAGGGCTAGGATTTCATCCCTGGTCTTGTGGTCAAGTATATCAGCTCAAACCTTGATGAAGACCTGCAAGTTTCAATTCAGGCTTAAAAAAACAAACTGATGTGGCTGCAACTATGAATATAGTGAAGGCACCCATGACTGATCAAATTAGGTAGGAGGCTCTAAAAGCGACCTTTTAAGGGCTGATTTGTCTTTTTCACAGGTTTTCATGGACAAAATTATTTTTAGCTCATTTTTCAGAGAAAGAAAAATAGATGCAGAACACAATACAAGTAGTTTCGTATTTTTTCAAGCATTTTTGAATTACTTATAAATTTTCAAAGATTCAGGTCATAGGCACCTATTTGTGACCATAGGTGTCCCAAAATTTGTCCCCTTGTGACTTATAAAGAAATGTGCAGAAACCAAAGCCAATGATTGGCTCTTACAATTTTAAAAAATGATTTTTCTTGAATTCATTTACAAATAAAAGAGGTCCATTAAAGGATCACCTTGCATCCATTCTATAGCTACCTACAAGATGGTCTGAAGAAGAAGGGCGTATTTTGAACCACCTACTTTAAGGAATTTGGGACATGATGAGGAGTAGTGGAAGGTAAAGCAAATATTGCACAAGGTGTAGTGACATGAATGATGAAGATTGCAAAAATTATGGTAATTTTCACATTGAAAGTGAAATTACTATGATTTTTGAAAGGCCAAAGTTCTTGTCTACCCATGGCCAATGCTTAAAGTCATTCAAAATTGCTCACTAACAAACTGAAGGCTACTTACAACAACACAAAAAATATGGCATGCTAAAATTCTTGTGACATCCAATCAAACAGGGAAGCTTCTTGTAACCTTTTAAAATATTAAAAAATAGAAATGAGTCCCAGCCTCTCCAAATTTAACACACCCTATTGATTGCTCATGGGGCTCTAGTTAAGAATGGGTACCTCTACCATATCCTACATGAAGGTCTGATTCAGAAATAATTAAGTCATTTTTGTGAAAAATTGCCACATGTCACCTTGTGATTTGTGTGAGGTGCCATGGACCGTTGAGAATCTAATGTGGGAATTCAATTTTGAAACTAGAGAATCTGATGTAAAAATTCAATTTTGAAATTTGAGTGCCAAATCAAACCTTCATGTAGAGAATCTAAATAAATTCTTTAGGTATACCTAAATTTTCTAACATAAAGGATTTTTTGATTGAAATAGCAAATTTAATATATATGAGCTATATATTATAAACATTGTTTTTCTATCATTGTCACTATTGTAAATGATTATGATTATGGTATATAAATCAATGTGAAATGATGAAAAATATACTAAGCCAACCTAGAGGCCTAAGAACTTGGTTCCATGTAAACCCCCATCTTTACATTTTTGCAAAGACAAAGTCACTCACATGTGCATTTTTATTTCCCCAAATTGTTGGAGAGATGAAAGGTCATCTAAAAAAATGCAAAATTTTCAAGAATGTAGCAACTAATAAGGTCTTTCAACTTCATGGCCTAAAAACCCTTTTGTATATAAGGTACAAGAACTGTCATTCCAAGATAATAGGATTTCATCAAATCATAATTCAATAGGGTTCTAACACCATTATTGTAATTTTAAATAGAAATATTTAATTCACATCCTAACAAAACATGGCAGTAAAACCATTGATAGAAACATCAATCCAAAAATTAGTATTATGATGTAAACTTAATTTGGTCAGAGTTGTAACAAAGTCCTCCATTGCCACACACATTTAAATTTTCCTTATAGAATCTTCTTCTACTTTAAGGCTTGGATATCATCCATTTTTGTTATTGCTACAAATTATTTTGTATGTAAAGAACCTATAATATTATTTAATAATGGTTGCACAATGTCTTTTGAAGAAAACAATTGATGCATGAATCTACTTACAAGTGTTGCCAAATCTTTTATACTACATAATTTTGTTCCGTTAACATCTTTATGAAGCTAGCAATTCTATTCCAATTGTTTGTTGGAATCTTGGCCTTTAACAACTACATAGTTTTTAGCCATTTGAGTTTTAAAGGAAATTCAAGATTTCCCTTGTTGAATAATATTATGCCTAGTTGTGCTTATACAAATGTTAGAGATGCAATTTTGTATTTGTAGAATTCAATTTTGAGGTTAGTAGCCTTGTTATATTCTTGGAATTCTCAAAATTAAACTAATTTCCTTTGAATTGAAGGTCTAATATATGAATTTGAAAAGTCATGGAGTAATTTGGTGTGCAATATCTATTCAAATCCCTTACTTTGGTTTACATTGGACATGTCTCAATTGACCCCTCATTTTACATTGGACATATATCTCAATTTTATTAGTTGGATAATTTTCTAGAGCATAGTTCCCACCATTCTCGCCATTGTTTCAACTTCAATCTTAAAGGGCATTTTGTACCTCAATGATTGCTAAAAATGTATTTGGGTCTTAGTTTTTTTCCATTGGTTGTTTTGGGTTCAATGTCAAACACTTGGACAAATGATTTGTCCAAAATTGGATTTCTTCCAATGTATTCAAATTTAAAATAGTGAAAATGCCTTTAAGAATTACAATGAATAATAATAATTGCTTCAAGTATCAATATTTTTGATTCATTAAGAACATTCTTTGTTGATATATTACACAATTTTTCTTGTCAAAGAATGGTATTAGGATATATTGTAGTTTTCAAAACATTAATCCTCTACTCAACAGAGCATTTAGGTGAAAAACTAAAATACATCATCAAATACACTATGACTTTCTAATACCTTGAATGTTCATGTTGTTTTTGTATAATTTGTTATTTCATTCATTATTATATACAATATTCAATTTTATTAAAATCAATGTTTGTTAAATCTTCAATTGAAATTTGTTCCAACCTTCACCACTATTGCTAATCTTTCCATCCAAAATTAGCATGTAAATTAGTTTCTATTTCATTCTTTATTTCTTCTTTGTTTAATAGAAAACAACTATTTCCTTAAATGAATAAAGTTCATTTATACCTAAAGGACAAGGTGTGTTTTACAAAAAAAATTGAGGAAATTTGCCATTTTTTGGTGCATTGATCAAAATTGAAAATAAAACCCTTTTTTTTAACTTCAACTATAGTGTATTTAAAAGACTAGTAATGTAATATGTGGATTGCAAGATTATTGCATTTGAAATTCATTTGCCCAATTTGACAAGATCATTAGACTTAGAACTCTTATGGAGTGAGATTTTTGCTCTAAGGTAATTTCATTTAATTATAACTCCTTCTAAAATGTACAATTTCTATTCGTTGCAGTTTCTACATGACTTGGAAATTTTCAAAAATTCCTTAACACCTAAATGACCAAAAAGACCATTTTGAATTTTTTTGAGAACTTAGGCATGCTATATAGACTTTGTACTTTAAAACTTTTGCATGATGTTTTTAGGATTTATTCTTTTAATTATAATCTACATGTAAAGCTTTATTTCATGCCATTCATAAAAATATTGCAAATGTTAGAAGTTTTTTTCAATTTCAATGTCAAACCAGGCAACAAAAAATTTGTTTTAAAAAAATATTAATCATTCTTTTGAAATTGTATAAATTGATACCTACTAAAAAAAATTGAACCATTGAATTCCAAATAATGAGGTAAAAGTTTTGACAAGTTTTATTTTGTAAAAAAAACATATGAAGTCATCCTTTGCTCTCAATTTTGAAATATTTCAAATAAAAATAAAAATAAAATTTATAAATTTTCAAATAAAAATAAAAATAAAGGATATAAATTTTTTATTAGAACATTCTCACCATTGGGATTAACAATTCTAAAATTCTTCCAAAAGTTATTAGTATATTAGTTATATCTTTCATTGAGTAACACCTTCTACTTTATAATTTTCTTAAAAATGAATATGAAATTTTATAATTATATTTTATAATATATATTTTAACTTGTTTTCCAACTTATTGACTAAATTGCACAAGTTATAGGACATATGTATTTTTTCCTTAAAATGTTGAAAGATTAAACTTCACCTTTTGGAAGGATTAGAAAAGTATACATTCTAAAGTTTAGACACATTGAACTTGCATTAATGGAGATATTCACTCTAAAGTTTGGGAACATGTGCTTGAGCAAGTTAACCAAAAGATTGTACAAAGAGTTTACTTTACAAAATATTGAGATTTGTTTCACCTTATCAAGAATTTGCCATATTAAAAATGTCATGAAAACATATTTTCTCCTCTTAGGTCTTCATGGGTTTACTTATTTCCTTAAAATTCATCATATTTAGAGGTCCAAGATTACTTTAAAATACTCATCTTCAAAGCAACGTCAAAATTTTCATCAATATTTGTTTTTTTTAATAAAACCAGTGTAAACTCACAAGTTGACATATTTTTGCATTTTTGGTTTTTTAAAATTATTTAAATAATTGGATTTTTTATAATTCTTTTTCCCTCAAAGTTGTGTTTTTTGGCTATATGTTAATCAACTAAAATTGTTATAATCTAAAAATCCAATGTTCAATATTTTCCACAATTAATTCCATTCATATGAGATAAAGTAGTTTTTATTTTTATATGGTTAAAATAAAATAATTCAAGTACATATGTGTACAAAAAAATATAAAAATGGGACGACTCATTAAAAAACTCTATGTCAAGAAGTTGTTAGGCCTTGAGGGGTTAAATTGAGTCTATACAATATTGTACTTCTAATTTAAAATTTATAGATTTTTATAGCATGTTTTATATTAGACATGAATATCGTTTACTTTTTATTTCAAAAATTCACGGCAATATGAAATCTTCACAAAATCATCACATTTCATATCCATTTCAAAATAATCAATTATTTTAAGAATCAAAATTAGGAGTTATAAATTTAAATTTTAAATATTGCATTAAAATATTGGCAATAGCTATAGTAGATTAATCAACATAAATACAATCTAAAATTAAAATTTTGATAATCTTATTAATAAAGAGGTTTTGAATATTCTACAATATTTTATTTGATAGTCAATCTTTGCAAATTTTCAAAAATGAAGAAACATTAGAGTTAATTGTGAAGTGTGTACAATGCATGACTATGAGCTAGAATTTAGAAAATACATAGGACACAGCTCCTCGAAGTACCAAAACTAAGGTCCAATGGAGTTTGGTGGGTTTTTTTTTGTACTATTCTTAGTTAACCCTAGAAAGGCTTGAAAGCCCTTTGCAGCTATAAAGTATATTATGACTATGGTGGTATTTGACTAGAAAAACATTGACCATATATTGTTCAATATAAACTAAATTAATAGTCATGGTAGTATATAAATAACAATGTATCACAATTCTTTTAGTAAACCACAATTGAAGAGTTATTAGGCTAAATATGGACTATATAGAGGGACCCCAAGGGCCTTTCAAAGGTTAAACCTTTCTCTCTACTTACAAATATTGAACAAACTTTACAATTAACTCTATTATGTCCTTTAAGGATTAAACACTATATAATCATTGTTTTCCCTTTGAAATTAAAATTTCTTTTAAGTGGTGATGGCATAAATCTATGAAGTAGCTATTTTTCATAGAAATCATTCTTCATCTACACTTTAGTCATTCAATTTTGATATTCTACAATGTAACAATTACCATCCTTCATTTGACAACAAATTTTTTATCTTTTTAATTTGAAAAATTAATTTTTTAAAACTACTAGAATTTGTTCTTTTAGAAAAAAATTGCCTTTTAAAAGTTCACTACTACTAATATATTACCTAATAAACATACATGTATTTTTTAATTTACAATGTCTTACTTTAAATTAGAAGTGTTATACCAACCTTTCTTTTTCTCATTTTAAAAGTCTAGTGAAAATGGCGATCACTTGTTTTTGTAAATATTATGTTTCTAGATTCTTTTATTTCTTTAGAAATATTTTTTGAATATATTTACACATATTTCCATTATAACCTACCCAATTCATTTATATCTTTGCAAAAATGAAAAAAATTGGCATGAAAAGACTACATCTAAACTACCAAAATAAGATAATTATATCTCTAGGGTTTTCAAGAAGTGCATTTGTTCTAGTAGGTCAATTCATCAAGACCCCAGAGCACCTCTTTAGCAATAAATTTTTTTTTACATGTTTGGCATCAAAGTTGGTATCATAGTGGGCATTATAATCTTTGCTCAAGTGTCTTAAAAAAAGTCGCCATTAGTACTCCAACTATTTGATACAATAGCAAGAGCTATTCTCTTAATGAATACATCTCAATCTTTTTCTAGGAACTTCAAAGGTGTAGCTCTTTTTTGGCAAATAAGTTGAGCTCATTGTTGTCTAGTTTTTTGTAAAAAACAATATCAAATATTTTGACTTCATATTACAATCATAATTGACTCCAAGCAACCATTATACAAATTATAAATCCGTCTATTATCAAAATATGGATTACATCTATATGCTTAAACACAAGCAATATTAATTGAAAATATGTAATTAAAATATAATAAAATAATAATAGTTTTGATCAATTTCAATTTCCAGTTCCAATTTCAATTTGCAACAACTTGAAATGCTCAATTCAAACAATGATAGCTTTGTCAAATTTAATTTTCATTCATAAAATTCTCTTTTATAGAAAAATTTAAGTCAAAAAGTCATAGAATAAGTCCATTCTAAAATTTATAGAATACTTGTAAAGAATTATCATGGAAATCTTGGATAATTAGCATATTCTTCATAAAAATATATTTGGATGAAATAACCCCTTCAAGTGACTACCATCATCCTCATTTGGAACTCTTTTTATTGAGAGTCTAAGAACTCCAAAAATTTTACAAGGACAATATATGCAAAAATTTGCATTCTATTGTAGAGTAACTAATTTGGTGCTTTGTGACATCTTCAACCTTATATCAGATCTTTGAGTTCAAATTTGATTTCAAAATTTTTAAAATATTTTCATTCGCAATACATTAAAAAGTTTCTTCATTTTCTCCCCAGTTGTGGTCTAAGCCTAGGCAATTATCTACCATGTCAAATTTGTTTATAGCCCCTAGATCAACAAGGTGTTTTCCAAGAGAAATTGTCAAAAATTTGTCATTTTATTGCATCGCCCAAAATTGAAAATGAATAATACTTTTTTTAATGTCAATTGTTTAGAATTTTATTAGATTGCTATAAAAATGTGTTGGAAAAGTTTCAACCCATTGCCCTTGTAGATTAAAAGATTTATGACATTTAAAGTGAGAAAAAATAACTTCTTTCCATTTCCTACAAAATGTAATTAGTAGATTTTGGGCCCTCTTGAAATACATTTTTTGCTCTTAATGAATTTGAGTCTTTCCACCATTGAATTCTAAAGCTTGTTAATTATACTTATGAAAAATTTGAGAGGCAAATATGGAATTTAGCTTACTCTTAACCTTTTTGCAATACGAGGGGGTTAAATGCATTCACAATATATTAGTCATATTTTTAATGACTTTTTATATAGTGAGGAAATCTTTTATTTGATATCCAAATGGGAAAAGTTATAGACAAATATTTGGAATACATGGGAAAATTTTCAAGGACTTTGATTTCATCAATTGCAAGACAATAGAGTTTAAAGTTAGCTAACAAAATTTGACTCCTTTCAAAATGTGATTCAAGAATTTTATTATTATTATTTTATTAAAAAATTTATGCCATAATTTTTTAATTACAATCAAGCCAAATTTCAAAGTTGATGAAGAATTTTACAAAAGATGCCTTAAAGATGCCCAAATTGCCCAAACAACGCAATTTTTTCCAAACAATATAATTTTTGATCCAGGCATCCAATTAAATTTTTTTGGAATTCCCATGAAGGGGGGCAATATTCCCATCTTGTGTCAAACTTTTGTGAACATCCAACCAAAATTGACTTCGTAAAAACCTATCCAAGACTTCTTGCATGCATTCAAAAACACTTGATCCTTTGGGGGTAACCTCGTGACGTCTCACCATACACTACTAGAAGTGTCTCATGTTTGACAAAGAATCCTTCTATGTATGTCAAAAGTGCACCCAATGTTTGTCCTCTGAATTTTGTGTAGGAATGGGAGATTTAAAATAGGTACACCCAAATGTGCCATTGACCTTAAACCACCATCTATACTATATGTACATCCCCCAAATCAGTTCTGTACCTATATGAAAAAAACTATTTTAGAACCAAACTTTGTTCCTTAATAACTTTTGCATACAGTATCCAAATGCCACGTTCTCTGGTGCGTTGGAACCTCCTTCCGCTTGCCAACAAGAACACATGAAACTTTGACTATTCTGATAATAGAAAATAGGCTCAGTCAATGTTTGGAAAAAACCCGGCGGCTAGCTCAAAGTTAGCCGGAGGAATTGAAAAAAAACCCGGTTGTAATTTGAAAACATCGGCAAAAAACCGGTGCAAAAATCTATAAAATATCTATTTTGAGTAAAAAACAGAGAGAATAACCGGACTCAGTTCTCCAAAAACCGGTTCAATATGAAAATTGAAGGAAATTAACCGGTAAAACTTAAAAAGTTTCCCAAACTATGGGCTCAGTAGCAAAAAGTGATGGTTTTGGGCCAGGGATAACTGACCCCCTCATTGCCCCGGCCAGGGTTAATTGTGAAAAAAGCCCCCTATTTTTTCCATGATTTTTTATTTTTCTACGTCATCCCTAGCTAATTTGGGGCTGCTGATTGCAAATCTGAATTCAGAATTTGCCAAAAAATTCATGTGATTGCAGATAAAAATTCCACAACTTTTTCCCCAGGGGTAAAACGGGGCAATGAGGGGGTCAGTTCACCCTGTCCGACGGTTTTGGGTGTACCTACCTTATTAGCGTAGTAGTTTGACCTCCAACGAGTTCTCTTCCTCTTTTTTTTTGAGCAAAAATTTCAAAAGGATGATTTCCACAGTAACCAGCCCGGCGTTCCAGGATACTTGCTCATAAAACTGACCCCTCAAAAGGCTGGTCAACATTATCCAAAAATAAGAAAATTCTAGTCCTGGAAAGTGGAATCTCATGATCTGAAGAGTTTCATTAATTTGAAACTAATTTAGGATGTCATCCAGATTTTAGAAGAAACTGTTTTGTGCTAAATTTCATTGCTTGGCAAGTAGAAGTTTGAATTCAAATTCAAATCCAAATCCGCTTAACAATTACTGGAAAAGAGGCTGCTACTCACTGACAGCCTACAGCACATTCGTTTGTTCCAATGGCTCCCATTATCCCTTTTCCCTCATTCTCGGCTGCACTGATTTATCTTAGTAGTGAGTGAGGGTACAAAATTAGTAAACGGAATTGACACTTGATGCTAACAATGGTGTTAAGGTAGAACTACCCATTTAGGTAGTATGGCCTTAACCCTTTACGTACTAAGAATTCACTATTTCAAGTGCAGGATGTTAAATCGTACCAACTAAGGTGGGCCCTGCTGAGGTGGATTTAACCCGGGGAAAACGCAGGAATTTTTTATTTGCCACAATTGTGTTTTTTTTGCAACTTTTGAATTCTTATTTGCAATCAGAGACCCCAAATTAGCTAGGGAAGGTCTTCAATATACCCTAGACATGGCTCAGAATAGGGGGATTTTTTTTACTTTTATTCCTAGAACACAAAGTTTACCTTGCTGGACCCACCTTAGTTGGTACGATTTAACGTCCTGCATTTCAAGTACTGGACTTTGAATAAATGTTTTGTAGAAAGCATAATCTAAAAGGAAAATTTTATTATATAATTATTTTGACTGAAGAACATTGTATTCATTGGTTTAAATAAATAATTATTTAAATAAATAAAAATCCCCATATAAAATCTTTAAAGTTGCTAAAAAAAACATGAGACCCAATTTGGGCTTTTTAGATACTAAAGGGTTAAAGCGCCCATCTTCTTCAGGACCGTCCTGTAGGTAGCTGTAGAATGGATGCCAAGTGATCCTTGAATGGACCTCTCTGGTATGTTAATGAATTCAAGAAAAATTATTATTTTTATTGTAAGAGCCAATCATTGTCTTTGGTTTCTGCACATTTCTTTATAAGTCACAAGGGGATGGATTTTGGGACAACCTATGGTCACAAATAGGTGCCTATGACCTAAATCTTTGAAAATTCATAAGTAATTCAAAAATGCTTGGAAAAATACGAAACTACTTGTGTTGTGTTCCGCATCTATTTTTCTTTCTCTGAAAAATGGGCTAAGAATCATTTTGTCCATGGAAACTTGTAAAAAAGGCAAATCAGCCCTTAAAAGGTTGCTTTCAGGCCATACTACCTTATCACGTAGATTTGCTATCTAGGTACTTTGGATAAGCTATTTGTCAACTTCCATATTTTTTCAGAGATTGCAAAGTTTGAGAGAATTCATTTGCAAAAAGAATGAAGACATTCTCACTATAACTGAATTTTCTGTGATTTTTCAAAGATGATATGTTAAAGCATGAATAGACCCTTGATAAAAGTGTGGGCAAGTGTTTATTATAGCATGGGTTGATGTGTTTGCTTTTCAAGTACATTGCCATTAAGATAAAAGGTTAGTAAAATTGTGGTAATGGGTGGGTCACTGATGCAAATAGAAGGGTTCCCTAGGTGACGGAATTGGGTGGATGGCAGGTAATGGGTTGTTCTACCTTAGTGAGAGTGGTAAGGTAGAAGCATCAAATGTCAACCACACCCAATAACCAACTTGTAGGGTGCCCTATTTCCAACCTTAGGCTAGAACTCAAACTTGGAATGTAATTTTTTTGTCCTAATCAAGGTTGGGACTAATAATGTTATGACACATGTTCCAAAGTAGTGAGCAAGAAAGTAGCAATTAGTTCTTGAGTGATTGGAATTGGAAGACTCTAGACATTGTCTACAAGTCAATATATCCTCAAAATTTTGTCATCTACTAGACACCAATGTGCTTCTTCAATGTTTAAGGGTTAACAATAGTTTAAGAGGCACTTCACAATATATCATAGACCATAACTCTCAAAATTTGGGTTCAAGGTCAAAGCCTAGCTTCCTTAAGTTGTAGAAGGTGAAAAATATATTAGACATGGAAATTAGGCCTTTATAGTGAGAAGGCTAAAGTCCCAACTCTAAATCCAAAGTCCTATATCTCTTGTGAAGTCCTACACCTTCAATGACTACTTTATTTATTTCAATTTTTGAAATAATAATAGTTTTGGGAACTTTGTTTTCAAGTTTCTAAATGAAAAAAAAAATTTAGGATATATTATATCCTTCAAAGGACAATGCAAGCCCCTCAAGCATTTCAAAAGCTAAAACTTGAATTTTCATAAAGATTATTGATTTTAAATATATTGAAGCTTAACTAAGAAAACGTAGCTCCAATAATCTACTCATTTTACTCCATTTGAATTTTTTCAAAATTATTAAAATTGTAATTTTTGTGACACTTTCAAAATAACTCAAAATACACCGCTTTTGAACTTTTCTATTGAATTTTTCTTGGTGTAATCTCAAGGAGTACACCAACTACACCATGATGTTTGTCACTATTCTTTCCATTTTTCATATGTTTTTATAATTATTATGATTTTTAAACAGATTTTTTTGTTAATCATATAAAATTCAATTTGATGTTTTTTAATTATGAAAAATGAAACTAATCTTTAGACAAATGTTACTACATGTGAAACATATCAAATTTTTGAAATCTATGTTTCAATGTAGAAATCTAATGAAGTTTGACCAAACTTGGACATGAAATGTCATTTAAGGGTTATATGCTAAAAGACTCTTACAAGAGGGAAGTATGGTTCTCAAATTTGAGTGAAAATTATTAGTGATTTAGGTATTTTTCCACCATGTATAACTTTTCACTTAATACTTCTATAAAGATAAATATGAATTTATGTCTTTATGGAAGTTTTTTGATGTGTTTCCAACCCACTTACTAATATGTTGATTAATATGCACAATTTATAGGATACATGATGTTTTTCCCAAAATTAATAAAAGACAATATTTTGTCACTAGGAAGGGGCATAGATATCTGTTTTTTTGAAATTTAGGCATTATAATCAATATGTGGTAATCTTAAACTAAAATCTTACAAAGATATGTTGAAAATTTTTGTAGTTAAATTCATTGGAGAAAAACTAAATATGAAGGTTTTAGCCTTGCATTGGATATGAGTGATTTAAAACAATTTTGAACCTTAAAACACCTCAAAATTTTAGGGATTAATCCCTAAAATCCCTAAAATTTCTAAAAGACCAAACTTTAAATTTTGAACAATAAATGAATGCAAAGTAGGAATTAATTTAATTTGATGAAATGAAAACTTTTGAATATTTTCATTTCTAGCATTTTACCATGTTGATTATCATTCACACATAAAGTGAACTATACCTAATTGTGACTATCTAGGAAGGATTGACCTCCTTATTGTCCAATATTTTATCCTTGAAGGATAGCAATAAATTTTTTTCATTTGGCATCTATGATAAATTTTGCAAATTCTGAATTTATATTTGCAATCAAAGGTCTCAAATTAGCTATGAAAGGTAAAGAAATATAAAATTTAGACAACACTAAAGAAGGGGCAATTTTTACATCTATCTTTGATTGAGGCAATAAGGGAGTGAATCTTCTCTGGTCATTTTTAACCCTTTCTAAAATTGACCTCTATAGATTCTTGTTTAAAATATACTTCCACTATTTATAAGAGTGAAGATAAATTTTAGATCACCTATTTTTAGCACTTTGAAATTTTAAAGTTTATTCATCTAGTATTAAATAAATGCATAAATAGAGAATCTATAATATTTTTGACTTTCAACAAGATTCAGCTAAAAATAAAGTAATTTAGTATTGGAAACAATGCTCAATTGCTTATTTGGATGCATTTAGGAGTGTTCCTTTAGTTGTTGTACAATACAATCATTTAATTTGGTATTGTTGTAGCAAAAAGCAATTCATCACTTAATATCAATAATATAAATATAGTGGGACATACAAAATGAAGCAAGACATTAAAGTAGTCTTATGAGGGAAATTATGTGTTTTGTAGGGTAAATGTAAAAAAATTGTCCCCTATTTTATGCCATGACAATTATGTGCTCTTCACCTTAGACAACAAATTTTGAAGACTCTAATTGCATGTATAAATTTTAAATTTCCAAATTTTATCATGGGTGGCAAATAAAAAATTCCTATATTTTCCTAGGGATAAATTCACCTTGCGGGGCTCACTTTAATGTTTTGCCAAAATGAATAGAAATGTATTTATTTAAAAAAAACATGTCATGTAAAATTAGGACTTGAATATATTGTGGTTAATTATTAGTTAGTGTGTTAACCCCTAAAGTCCCACATTCCCCTTAAGGGACAAAATGGATTTGGGCAAGAACCTATAGTCTCAATATTTGTTGTAATTTTTTGAGTATTTTTGTGAAGATAGGATAACACATCAGCTTTCCAAAAATATAATTTTTATTTCAATTGGAGCCCAGGAGAAAAAGTTATGGAACAAAAAGCCTTTTTTTTTCACTTAGCAGGCAAAAAACCCCCTTCAAAAAACCTTAAAGTAAAAAAAAATTTAAAATTTGTTTTGTATATATTATATTTTTATGTACATGGCAAGCTTTGATTCATTCCATTTGGATTTGTTATGAGAAAGTTATGAACAATCTTGTTTTTCGGGCAATTAGAGCATCTTCTTGAAAAATTAACTTGTAATACTCATTTCTGACCTCAATTTTCACAATTTTTCTAAAAGAAAAGTTTCACAAGGTTAAGATGTCTTGCTAGAATAATCTCACCATTGAGATTATTATATTTCAATTCCATCTTAGAGCTATTAACAATTTAGATTTTCCTTCAATCTTGAACCCATTTCTATTTAACAATTTTTTAATGAATGAAAATTAAGTGTTTAAAAAATAAATAAATAATTCCTAAACCCTCAACTCAATTCTTTATCATATAATGTTATAAATTCAAAAATAATAGAGCAAAAATGATAAGTAATGAAGGTTTAAAGCCAAGTAATATAGTTGAGGAAAGTGCAAAAGAATTTATTTTCTTTACTTTAAGCACAAATATCTTGCAATCTACGTGGTCCAAGTTCGTAAAATTTTTGCTATACATTCTTATACTAGTCTTGTACAAGATCCTACAGTTAGATATGGAAAAAAAGTTATTTAAAAAAGTTTTTGCTCATTGCTATAGAAATGGCAGTTTTGAGTGGTGTTTGGTGGAAAAGAGGCCTTGGGACTTCAAGGGTTAACCTATTTGAGCCTCTCGATTGACCTACACTATAATCACAAGCTGAATTATATGACTATTTATAAAATGATTTCATTAAGCAATAAGACCTTTAATAATTAGGTTAATCAATACGATTTATAAAAATAAATAAATAAAGATACACAAATAACACAGACAACGGTATTTATGTTGTAATTAACCCAGTTTCTTCTTTTTTTTTGAACAAATGGGAGACCCATTGCATTAAAAAAAAACCCGATTAATTAATTAACCCAATTTCAATATAAACTTCTTGATTCGGTAGTTTCTTTTTTCCAAAATATGTCTTAACACAATCGAACTTTATTTAGCGGCTTAAGTTATTTGTACACTAAAATTGGTAAATAGTGTTGGCTACACTAATTATCAACAATAACACTAATTGTGATTTGCAAGGCTAGTGTTAGAACATTATTTATCCATTTTAACATTATTTTAGCTCTATAGTAAAATTTGGTCATTTCAACATTTCTATGAGAGTGCACTTAGTGTTAAATGGGAACAAAATATAAAGTTGGAATGGTAATATAATAAGTTAAGGCTATGATCCAGTTCACTACAACACTAATTATCACCCAACACTATTTACCAATTTTAGTGTAGTGGTTGTAAAAAGTCATCTCTTCATTTGATGACCTGTAATTAAATGCACAGTTAGAGGAATGGAAATTGATGACTTTAGTAACTGAATGGTGAGTGAGTGTCAATTTCTCCAAATTAGAACTTCATGGGAATCAATCAAATATTTGGAATGATTATGCACCGACGTTTTTATTTTATTTTATTTTATTATTTTATTTTATATTATTTTTAAATTTTTTTGAAACAAATGAACAAAAATTCATTGCAAAGAATAAAAATACATAATCACCAATTGCAAGCGGTACACTAAAATTGGTAAATAGTGTTGGGTGATAATTAGTGTTGCTCCCTGTTTTTTTATCCTCTAACACTATTTTCCAACTTATATGTAAATAGTGTTGGGGCACTTAACTCCCGTTGTCAAACTTTGGCCCTTCCTTGGGAAACTCTAATTTCTGCCTCCCATCGTCAATAGAGCTAAAATAGTGTTAGAATGGGTAACTAATGTAAGTTCTAACACTAACCTTGCAAATCACAATTAGTATTATTGTTGACAATTAGTGTAGCCAACACTATTTACCAATTTGAGTGTAGTGGGATGAAGAAACACCCTCCATCCCAAATTAACTAGACTAACGCCTGAGAGGCTTGAAAAGTGGGTGCACTTCTGAAGGGGCCGTGAGGCCCTTCGAGGCTACACCACCGAGATTGAAGCATACCTAAGATAGTCAGTCCATGAAGTGAGCATCTAAGGACTGAAACTGAATTTTGGGCAGGTGAAACTTCTCAAAATATTTTCTAGTACATTTTCCTTGAAAGAAAAGAGGAATTGGCATCTAACCCAAGTTGTTTCATATTTTTTGAATCAATTTTGAATTTTCAAACGAGATGTGGTATAGGTCCCTATTTATGTCCCTAGGGCTTCCATGACCTGTTCACTTGCAACTTCTAAAGATAAATGGGAAAGCAAAGAGTATAATTGGCTCTTGTCATTAACAATGCTTTATTTTCTTTCCATTCATTCAAGGACTACAAAGGTCCATTTAAGAACCACTTCATATCCATTTACAACTTGATTCACAACCACCTATATGGACAATTCTTAATGCCCGATCATATTTTGAGCCTCCTACCTTACATCACATCCAATGATTGGAAAAAAATGGCGGCTAATTCAAAGCTAGGTGGTGGATTTGGAGAGAAAAACCCAATTGCATTTCAAAAACAAAGGATGCAAATCCGGTATGAATTTTGAAGTGTCGGAAATCAACCGATGGATTTTAAAATATTGTAAGATATTTTGTTAGCTCTTCTATGCACTTCACGGATTTTAGTTGCCTTAGACTGATATTCTATGGCTAATATCCAAGCAAAGAAAAGAGAGGTGTGTTGATTATTAACCTTGCCAACAATTTTTTTTGAAAAGGACCCATTGCCATAGGTTATCAAGTGCCTCCCGTTGTCGAAGGTTGTTGTTGTCAAAGGTTACAGCGGCACACTTAACTAGCTTGAACCTCCTGAGTCCTATTCCCCACTCCCTAGTGGTTCCAGACTTCCCCACACCACTCTGAGTTCCCCTACTCCTCCAATCTCCACTCCCCATGACTCCATTCCCTCAATGATCCTACTTGTTCCACAAGCCTAGGTGAGTGGGTGGCTAGTTAGCTCGTGGAGTCATACCCCTTGCCTAGCCCTCCATGGCCGCCCTTTCGCCAATCCATGACCCTGTTGACAAAGGGGTTAAGTGTCTTGAGAGATCCTAGTCTTCCACAGTTACACTTCTAGTTCTTCTAATCCTCTTTACTCTCTCGATGCTAAATCGCTAATAAAATCTCCTTTGACGGTTTGACCTTTTGCTATTATAGTGTTGTATTGTCACTACTTGCTACTATATTGTTGCTTAGAGCTTGGGCACATTGTTGAGCTATTGTATTTATTATTGCTTAAGGTAGAGCCTTGAAGCTTGGAGCCTTACTGCTAAATTATTATTTGTGTTACTTTTACTAGTGTTGATTGTGGTGAATTGTGACCAAAGTTCAACTCTTTTCTAAAGCTATAACCTTCAAAGAAGAACTTCTTATCTTTTTTTCATACTTCTAAGTTTTTCTTCATGGCTAAACAACAAAGGAGCATGAGAGATATGTTCTTTAGGGTTGAATCTAGTAGAGAAATACATGAGTCTAATTTTTCTCCATCCATCACAACTCCTAACAAGGAACCTAATAACATTGAAAAAGCTAATCTAGAGTAGAAAGATTCTTGGTATAAATTATACGATTGAGTGGAGTTCAATTGTGATTTGGGGAGGGTTTTTTGTACGATTTGTAAGGAGGATAAAGGTAAATTTGCATATGCAAAGGAGGGTTCCTTAAACATTAAAATTTTGGCATTGCAAGACTATAGTAAGAGTGCAGAACATTGAAAACTAGCTTGGGCAAAACACAGGGGAGAAAAAACTTTGCAAAAGGTCATTGCAACTGCAAATTACAATTGTGATCAAGCAAAGGTATCTCTATTTAAGGCTACATATATTATAGGGAAGGAAAGAATTCCTTCCTATAAATTTCCTAATTTATGCCTTCTTCTTTCTTGTAAAGCTCCCATCACCAAAAAAATTTACCATGATGAGAAATCATGTATAGAAATGGTGTTTAGACCTTCTTTTGTTGTTCAAAAGAAAATTCTAGAGAGAGAGTGAGGTATTCAAAATTTTTTGGCCTAATGATTGAAGAATCCACCGATATTTTTGTAAAAGGACACCTTGTAATTTTTGCTACCTTTTTATAGGCTAGTCTTCCTATCACTAGTTTCTTGGGTTTATTGTGAATTGAAGGTGGAAAAAAGGATTCTAAAATTATATTTGACATTGTTGTGGCTACCACAAAGACATGGGGTTTGAATCTCAACAATTACTTTGGATTTGGATCAAATGGAGCTTCAACCATGGTCGGAAAAAATTTGGGTGTGGTAGCAAGATTGAAAAAGATGAATTTGTTCCTCACTTCAACTCATTGTGTGGTTCATGAAACAAATTTAGATGCCTTGGAGGCCTCAAAAAATGAAGCTTATAAAAAAATGTCTATTGTAGTGCATTGTATGTTAAATGCTTTGACTGCTCGCTTTAAAGAATCCTTGAAAAGAAAATTTGCCTTGCCAACTCTTCAAATTGAGTTAAATGATACTCAAAGAACCCTTAAAAGGTACGATAAAATACATTGGCTTTCGAGGTGGCAAGCAATGACCACATTATGTAATTTCTTGGAATCAATCCTTATTTACTTGCATGAGAATACTTCCAATGATGATACTAACATTCCTTAGTTGTTTGGAAAGTTGTGAGAATTCAAATTCATTTATATTCTATATTTTTTGGCTAATATTCTACACATGCTCTCCATATTGTCCAAAATTTTTCAATCTAAACTTGTTGACATTTATATTATTGGCTCTATTGTGAAAACAAAGATTGCAAGTATTAGAATGTGTTTCCTTTTTGATTCTTGCAATTTGAGCCAAAAAACATTTAATTCTAATACAAGTTTTCACATCTTCTTGAAATTTGGACCTCCAAGTGGTTACCTCCATTGCTTGTAGTGAAATTAAAGGGTCCAAATTTCACAGTATTGAAATGACTAGAGATCCTATAGGTATTGATATAGAGGCTAATTTAACATTTCAAAAGTGTCATGTGAAAGCAATTTGTTTGGCTTTGGAGATTTGATTTGAAAGCAATGATGTCATTGATGAATTCAAAGTTCTTAACTCTATTCACATGTCTCATAGACAAATTGGTTTGGCATCGTGGGGAATTGTAGAACTTGATTTGTTTTTGCAGCAATATGGCTAATAAAAAAATGAAGGAAGAAGGGTTTTTCTTCCCTTGGTAGATGTAGCAGCTTGCAAACAAGAGTTTTTTGTTTTCAAGTTGCAAAGGAGTATAGAGTGGATGGACCATACTTTTGGAGATATATGGGCTTCAATTAGTTCGAGTCCATCTTTGAAATTGAAGTAATTTAACTTGCTAATTTTTGTTGAAATTACTAAATGTCAATGTGTGAATACAACGACATGTAATGGGGTGTTTTTTGTGTAGAATAACATCAAATAGAAACTTTGAAATTGTATGACAATATCTAATTTGGATAGTGTCATGCAATTGGCTTTAAAAGCACCTGACAAAGATTATAGCATCATTATAAAAGAAATCATTATCTTATAGAAGAATTCTTCTAAGCTTTACCATTTGTATACAAATCCAGAGTGGTATCTTGCAGGGGCAACAAAAGGAACATTTGAAGGAGAAATTGGTACATTCTAAACTCTTTTGATTTTTGCAACTTTTTCATGACCATCCTTAATTTTATATTTCTTGGATTGGGAGGATCCTTGGCCTTCAAATGGTGAAGGGCTTCGCCAAGTTCAACTACTGTTAAGGATGTAATATTAATTATTACTTTCTTTTTCAAATTGATTTTTTGTATATCATTAATTTTTTGCAATTTAGTCAATGCCCGCTTCAATTTAGAGAAAATTACTTGGTGAAAAATTGAAATTGAAGGAAATAAACTGGCACTTCTTGTGATTCAAAGGATACAACCAATGCCCATTGAAAAAAAACTAGTTCATTTTTATAGAAGGACAAAATTAGCTGAAGGACTTCTAAATTTTTTCCAAACATTGGGCATGTCATAAACCCTCAAAGAAGTTGGAATTGAAAGCCATGGAAAGGCCTAGTCGTATTCTATTTGCGTTGCCCAACTTCTAGGTAAGCAAAGACCTTGAAACTGCATCTGCAACGTATGAAAGAAGCCATAAAGCTTCATTGGGTCATCTGAAAATACTTCCCTTATTTGTTGATGTGTGCCCATTTTGCTCTCCCATTATTGAGTAAGAAGAAAACGCTTTAGGAATATGTATAGTATCTAGTTGCAATTGAAAATAGTTTGCTGAGAAGTTGAGTTGAATCTTCTCGTCTTTAAATCTTCAAATTGTTCCCCATTAGCCTATCTTGTAATGGTTCAAAATGGGTTCAAAGATTAGGGTAGGTGAAAAGAAATCACAAGCTTTGGACGGATAAAATGAGATGGCCAAACTACAAGCTAAACTGTCTAAAAGATTGGTTCCTCAACTTCAAACCCACAGTGACTAGCAATTGTGCTTCACCAATAGGAACGAAAAAAAATGACCATGTGTGTAATCAATTCTACTTTGTTGTCACAAACATAAAATAAGGCTATTATTGGATACCTACATAACCTGTCACAACGTTTACAATGTAGAAATGAAAACAACAAGCCTTCAAAAACAACTAAGAATAACAATAGAAAGACAATAAGCCTTCAAAACTGGCTAAGAATAACAAGCCATAAGCCACAACACACTAGTCTTCAATCTTCTTATCTTCAAGTCTTGAAGTCTTCAAATCTTCAAAAGAAATACAAATCTCAACCCATTCTAACTACATTCTTTTCAAAATAAAAAGGTAGTAAACTTTCCTTTGCTTCACTATCTATAATTTTTGCAATTTTTTTTTATCAAATTATGAAATTGATAGCTTTTTAGAAAGCTAGCAAATTCTATTATTTTCACTAAAATTTTCACTTGCAATTGATTCTTCAAGCAAAATTTATAGTCTTACAAAGTTTTGGGTTTCAAATAATAAAAATAGCAGATCCTCTACTACTAAAAAACTCATAACTTTTTTTACATAGCTTCAATTACCTTAAGTGATAAGTCTTTGAAAAGATAATAAGGTTTTTTAATTCTCCAATTTTTCAAAAAGACAAGCAAAAATACAAATTTTGGTGGTTGCTCAAATCTCTAATCCTCTTTGTTAGGTGATAGTAGACCCTCTTCCATTCACACGCTTATAACTTTTTTATCCCAATTTCAAATCAGACAAAAAAAATCTTTTTGAAATGGCAATGAGAAGAACAAATCATCAAATTTTTATTTCAAATTTTTCTATACATCAAAAGATATGGCTATTTGAATACTCAGCCTTTCAAACTCAGTATACAAACCTTACTTCAAACACACATACTTTCCCAAAAATCCCAAATTTTCGATTGAAAGGGAGGAAGAAGATGTCTACCTATCCTCTAGATTCCTAAGATAGGTTGAATCAATCCATGTACACATCACATGGGCCTCCAAATTCCTATTGATCCTAGGAAAACATCCAAAGACAAGTTTTAATTCATTTTCATGGCCAAAGAACCTCCAAGGTCAAAACTAGGAGGTAAACTACTTCTATTCTCCTAACTTTTAATTTGTAACATACAAATAGAGTACAAAAAACTTTTAAAAAATAGTTATGAAACTTCAACAAAATCAATTGAAGATAAAATTGAAGTAAAAAAAGAGTATTATTCTATCTGCAAAACTTGAAGATGCGCCTGATAGTGTTTACGACGTAATCTGTATGTTCAATTTTTGTTAAAAGATTCATTAGCCCTTTTAACCAATGTTGGTGGCTAGTGCTTCTCTTGATTGGCTTAACCATATAGTAGTATTGGTTGTCGTTCAGTTTTTTGTAACTCTCTTTAAATGTCACTTCTTGAGTATCTAGTTCAAAACATCCAATTTGAAGTAGAATCACCAAAGCATGAGCGTCTCTTTGAAGATTACCATACTAACGTTGCTCCACACAAGGTTTCTTTAGCAGACAAGAAGGTCCAACCTCATCTTGTAAATGGATTGGCAATGGTAAAAAACTCGCCGATTGAGATGGTTGAATTGACAACTCGCCGATTGAGATGACAAGAAAAGCTCCAGTTCAGCCTCTAATTTAGGCTCTAGATCTTGCGACTCTATTAAAATTCTCTAGTTTGGCATTCTAGAGTTGAACTTCAAACCCACATACAAATTCTATAAAATTTAAAAAAAAACTCAAACTAGTGAAACTTGTCCAAGGCTTTCGTCTTTTAAATAACTTCATTGGCAACAAATGTCACCTTGAAGCCATTAAAAGCATCACTAGTAAGTTTTGTCCTTTAGATCATAGAATCTCTTTGAAATACAAAATAAGGATACATTTTATATAGTATACATATTTACATCATGACACCATAATCAAATATTCTACTCTAGATATGGTGAAAAGCCTCTCTTTAGGTCATGCCTCATTATTAAAAATTAGATTGTTTCTTTGCAACCAAAAAGACCATATCACTACCATTTCAAACTCTAGTTAGATCCTCTTCACTAGGTTAAATTTACCTAGGATGGATACAAAGAAAAGCCCTTGCCTCTAAGTAAGTGGACACCACGACCCTTTACTATATTTTCTTTCCATTATAAGGTGTTTGGGATATGGATGGCCCCTTGTCATGCATGCTACGTGTCTAGGCATTCCCAAAAGTGGTGTAGGATCATTTTTTTCACTCGTCTTGGACATACTAGGCATCTAGTATCAATTGAATTGTCAATCCCTCCTCTCCAATGGTAGATTGCAACGGCCTTGTACTAGATCAACTATAATAGCCTTTCTTCCTTTCTTATTCATTCTTTTGGCCACATAGTTTTTTATTTTAGAATGAAGTTTTTTAAGAGTGCCCCAAACCATTTGCATGTAACAGGATTATAGACTATGTGCATGTACTTGAGCAACTTGTGTCCAAGTTTTGTTGAATATTCGAGGAAGGGAGTGTTGTTACCATCTGCGTTTCTCTAGAATTTATGGAGGTCCCAATCAAGATGACCTAAACATTCATAAAAAATAGGATTTGACTTTTCTTTGGGCCCTGACGAATTTGAGTGACATGCATTTTGTGGAAGTGTCAAATCTAAGAGGTATTTTGTAGGGGGCACTTTGAAAGGGGAATTAGAAGATATGTGATGTGGACAACACCTCAAATTTAGAGATGTTAGGCTCGAAAGGCTAGGTAGTGGCGAACAAGGCCTATGTGTGTGGAGCTTCCTTGTGGGATTTAGAGGATTGAGGATGGAAGTTGGTCTTGTAGGCCCAAGAACCACCCAATCCACTCATCTTCTAAGGTGTGTAGAAGTTGTAGATTAGTAGCTCTCTACAATGTGTCTCCAACGATCTTGACACCATTAATTAGGATGGTGCTTCGTTTGCAAATAGGCCAAATTTTTATTTCAACTTCCTAGGGGATAAGAAGTATGTTGTCCACTAGAGCATCCTTGATTTTTCTTAGGCCGCTCTTATAAGTTCCTCGAGTGTCACTAGACAAATCTAGACAATCTCTTGTTGGAGCTTCTTCCAAAAGGCTACTATCCTATTCCATGCATTGGAGCCCTTGTACAACTAGAGCTATGGGGTCAAGTACACTTTAACACCCCTAAGAATGAAATTTTTAAGCAACACATGGTTATTTTTTTGGACATTGCATCTTGTATAATGTAAGGTGTATACCTACCAAATTTTAGAAATAGACAAAGCATTTTGTACATATTGCCGAAAGCTACCTTGGTTGCCCCTAAAGTTTTGGGCATCATACCTTTGATCTAAGGCAGTGAATTAGAAAAAAAATCATATTCACACTAAAAGGATACATGTTCACACCTTGGATCAAAATTTTGTGAACATTCAAACAAAATTGACTTTGTACCTAGCTACTTCAAATCTCTTGGATACATTGAAAGGTCACATAGGCCTTTGGAGGTTGAAGATTCTCAATTTGGATGTACAGAAGGCCTAATTACATGACTTCACCCAATTGGATCTAAATTACTCCAAGTGATGCATATTCGTACTTGGTGTTAGGGGTGATGTTTGTAAAGTAAATCTAATCTAGATGAAGGTCTAAATTCATTCCTAAGACCCTCATGAACAACATTCTTTAACACTAAGTGCAAACATACCTTAATTGAATTAAATTGTAATCCGTATAATTGGAAACCCACCAACATGAGGCTCCCAATTGTCGAACCAGATGTCGAACCTAGTTCCGAACCTGATTGGTACGAAGTCTCTCTCTGTAGCCCAGCCGCTCTTCCTTTCTGTCTCGTAGAGACAGGTCTTCAGTGTTTCCCGCTTCGCAGTTTTTGCTGCATTGCTGTGACAGCGTGAGATCTAGACCTACTACGGCATTGTCATTGTGAGCGGGGGAGTCGGATACGCTCGAGTTCATTTCGTGGAGTTTCCACCATGTATCTCATGGCTTACACCAACGAGAATGGGGACAAGGTGTACACTCTGAAGGTTAGTAAGCAAGGGGCGCAAGGGTTTACGGAAGATGTTTGCTTCGATTTCTCTTTGAAGCTGATGAAACAAACGCTAGGATTTCAGAGTCTAAGGAAATTAGGGTTTTAGGGTTTAAGGTTCTTAGTTAGGTTTTGCGAATTTGAATATGTGCGTTTTCACGCAAAGGGCTTTCGATATCAGCAAGTGAGTTGAGTGCGTCGATTCTCCTAATGATGCGAACCGGAGGATTGCATAGCCTTAGGGTTTAAGGTGCTCAGTTTAGTTTTGTGAATTTCCATACGTGCTGTGGTATTTTCATGCGGAGTGGTGTGTTGCTTTGAGAATGGGATTTGGTGACAGGGTTTTTAGATACCAGCAATCCCTGCCTTATCAAGTGGGGACAGACTATGCCTCTTGTGGCGAATTATACTGCCGTTGTCCTTGCTGTCTGATTTCATACTGTTCCGCTGAGTTCATACGTCGTGCTAGTTACGACGGTGCTAGTTTTGTCGTCCTTTTGGTTTTTAAAAAAGTAATTCTGAAATTGAAATATCTTCCTGGCTACGTTCTCAACTCCCGATTTTGATTTGCAGAAGGAGTCACCTACAGAGGAACCAACTCACTCGGCTCACCCAGGTATATTTTTCTGTTACTTGGTAGCATTATCAAACTGTATTGGGCAGTCTCACTGTCTTTTGTTTTGCTAGCATATCAGCACATACTACCGGTAGTATGACTGCTAATGGTGTTTTTCTACTCGTTTTGCAGCTCGTTTCTCACCTGATGATAAATTCTCGAAGCACCGGATCATCTGCAAGAAGAGGTTCAATTTGCTGCCCACACAGCAGCCTCCTCATACTTATTGAATACGGGATGAACGGTTTCGTGCAATGGAATGCTATATGACGCTCTTTGCTAGAGCATCCACAATTATGTACATTCAATTATTCACATAATTGTGATCCCGTGTCCTGGGATAAACTTATTTTCTCTGTTCTCTTCTAGAGTTGGACTGTTTTATATTCCTAAAACCAAGCCTACACGTATCCCAATTGAGTGAGTGCTTACCTTGATAAGGGTTTTTGAGTGTCTAGTTTCTGTTCCATTACAATATCATTGATGAGTAGGGTTTCATTTCCTGAGTCTTGTATTTTGCGTTAGGGAGAATTAGGATAAGGAAGGTGGAATACAACAACAGTTCTACTAAAATGTAGCTGCACTATCCTTGTGGTTCTCAGTGATTCCGAGTCTTCTGTATTTGCTGATTTTTTATTTCTCTTGCACGATCCCTTTGTCGCTACTTCGCGTTGCTTTGTTTATTTCTTTTTTCTTTACAGAAATGCAGGATTTGTACATTGTTGTCAACTTAGAGTCTTGTATAGATTTTCAAAAACCTGTTTTGTTTTGTTTTAACAAATATTCTATAGTTCAAGGGTATAGGAATGTTTGACTTCAAAAAATAACTTCTTGAGTTAAGATATGACTTGTTAGAAACATCTTGAATAAATAAGTAAAATGAAATTCTCATAATTTAACCCCTAAAGGACCAAGGCCATTTTTTTGGCCAAAAACCATTCAAAACTGCCATTTTTTCTGCATTCACTCAAGAAATATATATATATATATATATATATATATATATATATATATATATACTTTAGAATGTAACCGTAGGATCTTGTACTTGTCTGAAATCATGTGGTAAAAATTTCATGAAGTTTGACCAAGCAGATTGGAAGATATTAGCATTCAAAGTTGAAAAGTAAAGCTTTTTTGAACATTGGCTTGCAATATCAAAATTTGTGGAAATTTTTTGCTCTATGGACTTTGAATTCAAATTTTTTTGTGATGAAGAATTGAATCGAAAGTCTAGGAAAAAATTTCAAAAAAAAAAATGTTTGATTTTCATTTTTTTTTTAAATTATCAAGTAGAAGTAGGTCCAAGATTGAAAGAAAAAATAAATCGTTAATAGTTCTAAGATGGGATTGAAATACAATAATCTAAATAGTGAGATTGTTTTGACAAGAAAATTTAACCTTGTCTCAAAAAAAAATTTAGAATTGTAAATATTGCATTTAGAAATGAATCTTGTAAATTATTTTTTCAAGAAGATGCTTAGATTGTCCAAAAAACAAGATTGTCTATAATTTTCACATCACTAATCCAAATGGAATGAATCAAAGCTTCTCATGTAGAAAAAAATAAGATCTATAAGGAAAAAAAAATTTAAAACTATTTCAAGTTTTTGTAGATTTATTTTTTCTACCTGGTGTCATGAAAATTATCTTTAGGATGGCACAACTTTTGCTCCTGGACTTTGATTGAAATAAAAATCATATTCCCATGAAGCTAATAAGTTTTTATATCTTATCAAAAAGTTTAAAAAGTTTCACCAAAAAATTGACATTATAGGAACTTGCCCCAACTCCTCAAAGTCCATTGAGGAGACTTTTGGTCCATTATGGGTTAACATTATGAACCTAAGGAAAAAAATTCTTTTGAAATTACACATGTTCCATCTCTAACCGATTTTAGAAGAATTTTCAAATATTTCATTTCAAATTTTATTAAAAATTATTGGTGAATGTATATTATCTATGGATTGCTTTTGAAATTTTTTATTTAAAAACCATCATTAAATCATTCTCCTAAATTCTATTTTATAATACAATCTTCACAATTTTGGAACTCTAAACTATCTTTGATTCATAAAGGATTAAGGACTAATTACTTATTTCCAGCTATCTTATTGATTACTTGTATAGTACATGAAAAAGAAATAAAGACATATAATTATCTTTTTTGGATAAGATGTTTTGTTTTGTTTTATTTTCTAAAATCTAAAACAAATCCACTACTCATACAAATTTTATATGATCCTTTTGGATGAGTGAGAATATTTTTCTACCATATATGAATAAATCTTTAGCTTGCTTTACATTTTGAAATTAGTTACACATATATTTCATACTTCCTTTGGCCTTTACTAAATTAAAGTCTCTAATTCCAAATATGGAATCAAAAATTTTAAATATGATAAATAGTGGTAAAGGATAAGTTCTTCTATTATTCCCAAGTCAAATTAATCACTATGCCACACCAATGAAGCGAGGATCTCATTAGTTCTAAAATATCAATCTCTCGAATGAAAATAGGAAGGATGGGGATTATTTGCTTATATTAAGGAGAAGTGAGCTAGATGAGAATAAGTAAGGAAATATTGTTCCATATTCCAAGTACATTTTTGGAAGGTTGAGGGAATTTTTAGGAGGTCTTTAAAGTCAATTTTCCTTAAAACCAAATTCAATTGGTTTATCTAAGGGATCATGGACTCGAGGCATGTCCAAGCCATTGCAAAATTCTAAAAGATTACATACATGTCAAGCATCTAAGTCTACTTTGTAGAACTAATGTATTAGATAGGTTGCAAATTTGCCAAATACTACCTTGGCGACTATAGAATGTAGATTGTAGAGATTAAGATTACAAACTTGTAAAGAACTAATTTTATTTTTTGGTAATTAGTACAATAGAGTAAATGTTTTAGTTCAAGCTACTAGTCCTATGTAAATTAGTATCACACACACCGCTAGGATAAATCAATGTATTAGCTTGGGCAAGCCCATAATCCTTTAGATAAGCCAATTGAACCTAGATCCAAGGCAAGCCCTAAAACTCCCCTCAGTCTCCCAAGAATACACTTGAGACATTGTTTTTCCTTATTATCAACAAACAATTTCCTCCCTTTTTATTATCATATAAGAGATTAACAACTAAGAACTACTAGAATTACCATTTTGATGATGTGATTGTAGCAATTTGAATCCCCAAGGTATAAGATAATTTCACATAAAACCCAAAACTTCCTAAAATTGCATTCAACAAATTCTTGCTTGGAATGTTCTCCTCCTATTAGTGAGAGTCTAGTATTGATTAACCCCTAAAGGACCATTGTCCCTTCGAGGGACAAATTGGATTTCGGGCAGGTACCTACGGGCTAAAATTTTGTCATGATTTTATGAAACTTTTTTTGAAGATAGAAAAACTAATGAGCTTTGTGGGAATATAATTTTTTTCACATTTGGTGCCCAGAAACAAAAGTTATGACCAAATAAGCTCAAAGTAGGGGACGGGGGGCAGTCCGGGCAGCAAAAAAAATTTTGCAAAATTTTGAATTTTTCTTTTTTGGATTTTTTTCTTGTAGATTATATATTTGTCTGCATGGGAAGCTTTGATTCATTCCATTTGGACTTATTATGAGAAAGTTATGGACAATCTTGTTTATCGGGTAGTTAGAGCATCTTCCTGACAAAATAACTTATAGAATTCATTTCTGAATGCAATTTTTACAATTTTTACATGATTTTTTTTGCTTTCTAGAACAATCTCACCATTGGGATTAGTGCATTTGAATTCCATCTTAAAGATATCAATAATTTAGATTTTCCTTCATTCTCATACCTACTTCTACTTAACAATTTTTTTAAGCATGAAAATTAATCTTTTTCTTAAAATTTTCTTTTTTTCTAGATTCTCAACTCAATTTCCCACAATAAGGATTTAAAGCTCAAAACTCTATAGTGCAAAAAATTTAAGTTAAAAAAGTTTAAAGTCAAGAAATCCAGTCCCGCAAGGTGCTGAAAAAATTGTTTTTTTCACTTTAAACGCAAATATCTTTTAATCTATGAGGTCAAAATTTCTGAAATTTTTTCCACACATTTCCATACTAGTAAGGTATAAGATCCTATGGTTGAATGTGCAAAAAAAATAGTTTTCAAATATTTTTACTCTTTGCTACAGAAATGGCAGTTTTGAGTGTTTTTTGGCAGAAATAAGGCCTTGGTCCTTTAGGGGTTAAAGCACTAATTTTAGTGCTTTGAAAATTTATAGTTTATTCATGCAATGTCCTATAAATACATTCTACAAGAATCTAAAATCTTCTTTTGCCTACCATCAAGACCCTACAAAAATTTTATGATATAGTATTGGAATTATATTGAATTATTTTTTATTTTTATATTTGTTGTACTTATATGGTTTGGTTTATTTTCACACAATCTCACTATTGGGATAAGTATTACAATTCCATCTAAGAGCTATCAACAATTTAGTTTTTCCTTCTATCTCATACTTAATTTGACTTAACAATTTTTTAAAGAATGAAAATTACAATCCCCCCCCAATTTTCAACTCAATTCTTTAACATAAAAAATTTAATTTGCAATCTTAGTACAAAAAATTTGAGTTAACCTCTAATGGACTGAGGCCATTTTTTTTGCCAAAAAACACTCAAAACTACCATTTCTATAGCAAAGAGTAAAAAAATTTTGAAAATTGATTTTTTGGCACATCTAATTGTAGGATCTTTTACCTAACTAGTACAAGAATGTGTAGAAAAAAATTCAAAAATTTTGACCGTAGAGATTGTAAGATATCTGTGTTCAGAGTGAAAAAAACAAGTTTTTCAGCACATTGCGAGATTAGATTATTTCACTTTGAACCTTCTTAAATTAAATTAATTGCATTGCAGAGTTTTGAACTTCAAGTCTTTATTGTGGGGAATTTAGTTGAGAGTCTAGAAAAAATAAAAAATTCAAAAACACTAATTATTTATTCTTTATAAAATTATTAAATAGATGTAAGTATGCAATAGAAAAAAAATCTAAATTATTAATATCTTTAAAATGGAATTGAAACACACTAATCCCAATGGTGAGATTGTTCTAGGAAGCAACTTAAACTATGTGGAATTTTTTTTGAAAAATTATTAAAAATTGCATTAAAAAATGAATCTTGAAAGTTATTTTTTCAAAAAGATGCTCTAATTGTCCAAAAAACAAGATTGTCCATAACTTTCTCATACCAAATCCAAATGGAATGAATCAAAGCTTTCTATGTAGACAAAAATATAGTCTATGAGAAAAAAAATTCAAAAAATTCAAATTCAAATTTAATTTTTTTCTGCCTCCTTTCCCTTGTTTTGAGCTTATTTGCACATAACTTTTGTTCTTCGGCACCAATTGAAAAAATAATTATATTCCCATGAACCTACTTCACTTTTATATCTTCAAAAAAAGTTTCAAAATATCATGACATAAATTCAGCCCGTAGGTACTTGTCCAAAATCCCATTTATCCCTCAAAGGGACAATGGTTCCTTTAGGGGTTAAGAAGATTCAAAGCCAAAATACCTTAGGCTAAGAGCAAAAAAAACTCATTTTCTCCACTTTAAACACTTATATCTTGTGATTGATGTGGTTAAAGTTTCTGAAATTTTTCTCAAACATTCTTAGACTACCCTAATGCGAGATCCTACAGTTGAATATTCCAAAGAAAAGACAAATGTATAATTTTTTTGTTATTTGCATTAAAAATGATAATCTTGAAGGTTTTTTGGATGAAAAAATTGGCCTTGGCACTTCAATTAAAATTTGAACCAAAATTGCAAGTTTTTTTTTCTTTGGAGAGCTTTTTGCATTGAATAGGGATTTTAAGGGGACCCATACTAATTAGTCAACATTACATACTATATAAATATATCCCTTTTATGTACATCAATAGTTGTTGAAGTGTCAAGAGGTTGTACATCACGTTTCAAACATCTACAATTTCCCACAATAAGTCCCTTTAATTTTTTGGTCCCTTTGATGCCCCTATTCAGTGTGGAACGCTTGTAGCACTCTGGAGGTATCCAATGTGGAGACCTACCTTATCTCAAATTCCTAATCAGTTAGCAAATGTCCCCAATTCCAAAGCAAGCCCTCTGCTCAGTCACCCAGTAAGGTAGAACTGTTCAATACCACCATTTACCCAATTCCACCACCTACAGATTCCTCCCATTTCCGTCACTGGCCCCATTTATTACCACAATCTTACTAATCTATTATCATGATGGCAATGCGTTGGAGAGCGGACACATCAGCCCATGCTTCAACAATGGTATGATCATGCTTCAACAAGGATCTACTCACAATTTTACATTTCAGTTTTGAAAAATCACAAAACATTCAATTCTTGTTGGAATGTTTTCATTCTTTTTGCAATTGACTTCTCTCAAACAATTCAATCTCTGAAAAATATGAGAGCTCACAAATAGCTTCTCCAAAGTACCTAGATTGCAAATCTGTATGGTAATGGGTACACTAATGATGATATTTAGTGTTTGATTACAATTAGTGTTTTACCACCCTACCAACCATAACACTAAATCTGAACTTTAGAAGAATTAGTGTTGGACTTCACTTCAAAATTGCTGAAACTCCTTCTACTAGAATGCTTCTCAGTCACTCATAACTTGTTTGATTGATATGAAATTTTAGCCACACAAACTAGACTATTATGCGCAACTTTTCCAAAAAAATTATTGAAAATGGACTTTGTATGAAGAAGATACGAGTCTCCGATGTTTACTGTTCTCCAAAAATAGCAGGATTTTGAACTTCGAATTGCTCCCAAAACTTCATAACAACTTGGATTGACATGAAAATTTTACCACAGTAACTAGACTTCAAGGGGAAGAAAACCCAACAAATTTTATTGAATTTGGACCTTGGATGAAAGAGATACAAGCCCCCGAAGTTGCAGCCCTAAAGTGCAGTTTCTGAACTCAATGAGAACGTGCAAACTTTGATTGGCTGCCCAAAATTCATTAGGTTATGGATTGATCTAAAACTTTTACCACACAAACTAGAAGACAAGGCGCAACTTTCCCAACAAATTTTATCAAATTTGGACCTTTGATGCAAAAGTTACAACATTTCAGGAGGGGACGGAAAACGGCCACTCTTCATGTTTCAGATTTACCATACAGTACATTTAGTGTTAGAAATTTACTTACTTTAGTAGGCTTAATGATATTTAGTGTATGCCTTCGTATTTAGTGTACAAGACACTAAATATCATCATTAGTGTAGTTCTACCTTAAGTTGACTTCCAATCCATTGAAGCAGTCAATCAAAACCCATTTGAAATCTTTTGTGATAACATACATCCGGGCTCTGATTCCGGCCGGAACTTTCAGGAGCTCCTTCACACCAGCTGACAATCCCAACACATGACATCACTTCCCATCACTCACTACTGACAGATGCTTCCTTCCATTCTGCCTCGGCTGATTTGTCACTCCAAAGCACAAATTCTGTCACTCCCTGGCTGCTCAGTCAATCTGACGGCCGAATCTCAGTGCAACACCACCACTTTCTATCATAAGGTAGGAGGCTCTAAAAGCGACCCTTTACGGGCTGATCTGCCTTTTTCAGAGGTTTGCATGAACAGAAATATTTTTAGCTCATTTTTCAGAGAAAGAAAAATGGATGTGGAATGTAACACAAGTGGTTTCATATTTTTTGAAGCATTTTTGAATTAGTTACGAATTTTCAAAGATTTCTGTAGTAGGTACCTATTTGTGACCATAGGTCTCCCAAAATCTGTCCCCTTGCAACTTCTAAATCGATTTCCGAATCAGGGAAGAAATGATTGGCTCTCGAAATAAAATAAGTAAATTTTTCTTGATTCATTCAATAGCAACAGTGGTTCATTTAAAGATCACCTCCCATCCATTTTACAACCAGCTATGGGGCGATTGCAAGGAGATGGTCGCAATTACAGCATCCTACCTTAGCTGAAATTGCCTCCCCAGCTGCGAGCTCCGTTTCATAGATTCCTTGGCAGCAGAACCTTGGAGTGACTCTAAATCGGGCGAAATCAAACAACCTCATAGGACCCATCACCGGGATCGATCCCACTTTGAGTGCATCTGAGCAGGAATTGCAGTTCTATTACATCTTTGAAAGCTTTTTTTTTTTTTTTTCTATACGTTTCTGCTACTTGAATTGGGAGCCAATTGGGAGCAGAAATTTCAGTTCTGTGAACAGTTTTCGATACGTTTTGGCTACTTCCCTTGGATTTGCATTTCTAGGAAATTTGAATTTCCAGCAGAGTGAGTTCCAGTAGACGATGATCAAATATTGATCCTGCTTGGGAGCCTCAGAAGCTTAGAAGCTGAGAAGTGAGCGTGTTTTCTCGTGTTAAACAAACTTAGCGTTCGCAGCAGAGTTCTGGCTATGGCGAGAGCAGTGGTGTATGAGAATGGAGAGGTGTCTGTGGTGACGAGGGCAGTGCCGGAGCCTGCAAATCCCAAGCAGGTGGTGGTGCGCCTCACTCTCCGTCCTTTGCATCGGTCCTTTGAACTTAATGAAGCTGGACGAGTGGCGAACACGATCGGGGCGGGAGCTGTTCCTGGATATGAAGGAGTCGGCGTTGTGCACTCGGTAAGCATTTCTTTCTATGAGCTTTTCACAAATTTGTTCATTCTAGGGTTTAGGGAGAGGATACTCGACAAGGGACTTAGTACGTGAATTTCGAAGTTGGGGGACGGAGAGACGATAGATAACCCTATTTAAACGCATTCAATGTTCTCTTTGTCATAGACATTTAGCCAAGTCTTGGATTTCTCAATTTGGTAGTGAGTCTTTCGCAGTGAATGTTTAGATGAGGAGTTGTTGGTAACAGGGATTACGGGATTAGATTGTTTACGATTTTTTGGTAACCGATTGCTTATTGATAAGTTCTAGTTAGTGCAGTGTCTGTTTACTACTTCAGTACCCTGCGAAGTCATTGAGAACATTCTTAAAAAGCCCATTTGGAGCACGAGTCGAGTAAGAAATTGACGTCCTCAGGTCAGGGTATTGAATTGTAGACTGCCAATTCTTACGAATGTGAGTTCACATATTCGTCACCGAGCGCGCAACTAGTTTCAATACTTAGAGTTCTGATATCCTCAACGCATCAAAATTATGGGTTGAAACTGCACACCAATTTTGCAATTCAACAAATTGCAAAGAACAGGCGAAGGGAGTGGCAGATCAGCAAACCCTTCCAATTTCCGAACTTGAGTTTCCATTCTCGTCACAGGGCTTGTAACCAGTTTCAATGCTTCGAGTTCTGATGTCCTCAGCGCAAAATTTCTATGGGTTACAACCGCAAACTAAGTGCTCTGTCCGACCCCCCAACCCTCTCAATTTCCTCGCATAAACTTCAAAAACTACATTCTTAGGATGGTGTCTACAATGCGCAACTACCATACGCTCCTCGTGCGATTTTGAAGGTGAATTAGAACAGAGCGAGCTTTGATTCTGAACTGAGAGAGAATGTGCGTGTCTGGTATGGTGGCGCAGGTGGGTCAAGGCGTGACGAAAGTGAAGGTGGGCCAAAGAGTGGTGCCATTTCTGTACGGGGCACATGAGCAAGGTCAAGGCTCATGGCAGGAGTACGTGGCGGTAGCAGAAGATTTGGCATTACCGGTGTCCGACGCCATCTCCAACGAAGCGGCTGCGCAGTTCGTGGTGAACCCCTGGACCAGCTTCGGCCTCGTGCAGCGGCTCGGTGTTCCGCCAGGGGGCTTTCTGCTCCAAACCGCTGCTGGGTCTGTTGTAGGTCGCCAGGTAAATCTTAAAACTCATTCATTTTCTTTTTCTGTGTTAAGGCTTTTGCACAAGTTTTTAAATTTATCAATCTTTTTCTTTTATGTCATTTTTCAGCAATGGAGCTTGGGTGTCATTTGCATCCATGCAGTCAATTGAGTGATGTACTAGTAGAGGATCAGTATTCCCCTTTCTGTGGGACTCAACTCTTTTTTCGTGCTTGTTAGGTGAGTTTTCCCTGTTATGTCTTTTAATTTTTTGTTAACTTCAATGTGGGCTTCACTTGTTGGTCGAAATTTCAACATTTTTTGACAATGGGGAAGTATTCTACCTCTTGGTAGTGACTAGAGAACATGTAGTGCTACAGAATAGCGTTATGTTTCTGTGTTGATTATTTCATTTTTCATTTTTTGGGGGCACGTATACATTCATTTGGTGCCTGATGCACCAAGCTGCAGCGATAAGTAACTGGACTAATCCAACTCTGGCATTTCGTTTTGAACCTTCAGGTGATTCAACTAGCGAAGCATCTGGGACTCAAGACCATCAACATTGTGCGCCGGTCTGCGCAAAAGGAGGAGCTCAAGGCGCTTGGAGCGGATGAGGTGGGTAAATTATGTACCATTTTGTATAGTAAGAAAACTAAAGCGCTTCGTGGCTTATGGTAATCAACATAATCATTAAAAAATGGTATTTTCTTTGTCTGTTGTATTTGGAATTGAAAATGAGGTCTAACACATCTCAGGATCACATGGCACAATGCGGTTGAAAAGAGAGTGAGGGTGGTTTAAAGTCATCTTCTCCACTCTCATCGTCACTTGCATCAATATGGCTCAATCCTAGTCGCCAATTGTTGTTGACACTCATCTACATCACAAAGCTCTAAAAAATCCAAGAGTAGTCTAGATTTACGTTTCAGACTGAACGCTCTGACAAATTATGCCAAAGTAAGTTGTAGAATTACGCCAGTTTTGCAAAAAATTGGCGTCTCTTTTTGAGAGCTCTAGATTTCCAAAATTTGTTGGTCTTGATCTAGTTTGCACGTGAAGGTTATGCCCTATAACTGAACTCAGACCAATCGATCCTTGTCGAGTTTGCACAAATTGGCATTTGATTCTTTGGACCCGCGGTACGAAACCCAGGTGATATCCTCGACAGACGAAGACGTGGTGGCGCGAGTGAAGGAGATCACCCACGGCCACCTCGCGTACGGAGCGCTCGACGCCGTGGGCGGCCCCTTCACGAAGACGGTGTGCGGGTGCGTACGAAACGGCGGCGAGGTCGTCGTGTACGGCGCCATGTCGGGCTCCTACGACGTCTCCTGTGGGCTGCGTGATTTGTTTCGCAATGTGAAGGTGACGGGGTGGTTTCTGTTCACTCTGCTGGAGGACGAGGCCCAGTGGCGCGTGCTGGTGGAGAGTGTGGGGAAGCTCCTGGAGCAGAGAGTGATGGTGCCTCTGGAGGGAGAGACTTTCGACTTGGGTGACATCAAGTCGGCGCTGCGGCGTTCGGAGGAAGTGGGGCAGACGGGGAAGGTGCTACTTCGAAGCTGAAATGGACTAGATAATGCTCCAGAGCCGGATGGTCTAATGGCACATAATGGCAAGTCTAATAATTCATCACAAACGTCTGTATCTGTACTTTTTGCAAATGTATGGGTGTAGAAAGAGGGGATGCATTATAAGTTATAATGTGTTTCAGACTATCCAATGGAATGGTGACAAATCTGCCTTGAAAACCAGACTTGGCATTATGAATGCACGTTGGACCAATTGGAGGATCAATCCTTTGGAAAAAAAACACCCAACAACCCATTTGTAGGAAGTAATATCTTAATGAATGATGGTGAGAATAGTGGTTAGGAGAAGATAGTGGAAGAAAAGTACAGAACTTGTGAGTTCCAAAATGGTATCTTTGTGGGGAAAAGGTCTCCTAATAGAGATTCTTCTTGAGAGTGAAGAAACACTTTGTTCAAAAGTAGTTATGAGGATTTCTAAAATATAAACAGTAAAAACAATAAGTTGTGGTATGAGAAGCTCTAGCTTTGTTCTTGTTGCATTTGACTACCTGGCTAGCTTTTGGAATTAGAGTTCATGCAAACTTTGTTAAATTCATTGTTCATATAGCTTTTGTCTATTAATGCAAAGCTTCTTGCTATTTGTTGAGAGTCTAATTTAGTATTAATTTTCTTAGTACACTTGATAATAATACTTTGAATATAGTGTCCAAATAAGGTAGTGGTTGAGTCCGTTGGAATCCTTGTTCACTTGCTAATGAGATTCAATAAAGATAATTTATGTTTTGTAATAAGATCTAATGAAGATAATTTATATTTTGTAGTAGTATGATTGTATGCTCGTTTGTGATTGGTATCAATTATAGGTGCTCTTACCTTAGTGTTTGTGTGTTTGTTTTGAAGGAAATCAATGCCATGTGAGAATGAGCTACTTGATGTCTCCCTTTGAATGTCCGTGTCATGTAATGAGCACTTGGAAGGTTATGAAGTTGTTGTGCAATTACAAACAAATGATGCATGGTGCTTTGTTTGTGGCTATGCCACATTTAACTACTTCTAGACTATTAAGTGAATTTTGGACAAAACTTTCAAAGATCTTTGGATAATAACATCTAAAAATCTCCAAATGTTTGTATAGATCTTTGGATGTTTTGTATTGATCTCCCGACGTTTTGCATAGATCTCTTAATGTTTTGCATAATCTCCAAATGATCATTTTTTTTCCTATTATTAATCTCAAAATTCAGAAGTAGTTAAATGTGACATAATTCTTTGTGTGTCAATTTGAAATCGATAAATAGCTTTTTAAAATTCTTGTAATCTTGAGATTTGGGATTCAATAAGTATAATTATTGATGCAACTCTTGTATTGTAAGATGTTTTACTTGGATGACCAAAATGTAGAAGTGGCTTCTTCTAGAAGCTCCATAAGGTAACTACACCTTAAATTGCACGCTTTTTAAAACTGCACAAGCTAAATGGGTTCTTGCCTAAAATGCACTTCCACTATTCTTAAGAGTCTATGGTTGGTTATTGTAAATCCTATTTTCAATACTTTGAAAATTCATAGTTTATTCATATGGTATCCAAAAAATACATTCTTAAGAAATCTTAAAATTCCCTTTTGGCTTCCAACAAGATCCCACCAAAAGTTTTTTAATATAATAATGGCAACCATGCTCAATTGCTTATTTGTACAATTTTAGGTGTAGTCACCTTAAACTTGAGTATGGTGAAGAGAGACTAGGGTTCTATAGAAAGCGCTCTCAAATTTTAGTAGTTCTTTATTTATGTGATTTTAGATGTATTTCAATAGTCCTTTATTTATGTGATTTTAGATGTAGTCACCTTAACCCTTAAACGACAAATCAGTCACCATGGAAATCATCTATTTGGGTACCATGTAAATTGGTGGCTTAAAAAAATGAAAAAGCACTCATTGGAGACAAGTTATTGTAGAAGACATTCCCTTTTCCCACAAAATTTGAAGAATGAATAGTTGGACTTCTATCATGCATGGAGAGATTCTTTGTCATTCATCAAACACAAAATGTCCACCTCAATGTTTAAGGGTTAAACTTGAATTTCAGTAGTCCCTTATTGATCATCAGTAAGTCCTTATGGGCTCTGGTGCTTTCAGCTTCAATCACTTTCAGCTTCTTTTGCTAATGAATTTT
Organism: Climacium dendroides; assembly: GCA_950106755.1. NCBI lineage: Eukaryota > Viridiplantae > Streptophyta > Bryopsida > Hypnales > Climaciaceae > Climacium > Climacium dendroides. Next base: position 14,322,207 of record OX467092.1, read on the forward strand.
CTCTTTCTTTAATATTATACTTTCTATATTCCACTTCTACCCATAAATAATTCAAATTGCGGCATGTTTCTAAAACCAAACTTTAGGTAGGTTTGCCTATTAAGTTGTGCAGACTCTATTCAGGAGAACCTAGTGTCAATTTGTGCACTTTGAAAAATTCATTGTTCTTCAAAAATACATCCTTCAAAAAATGCATGCTAAGACAATCCGGAATTGCCTCTTGACTCCCAACAAGTCAACAAGTCAAGACCCAACACACCTTAGATGTTTGAAGAATGACCCAACACACCTAGATTGAAGAATAAGAACCTTGCTCAAATGCTTATTTGGATAATTTTAGATGCAGTTACCTTAAGTCTCTTGAAGTTGCAAGTTTACTAGCATGCATGTTGCTAAGTTATCTAATCATGTAGGACATTTGTTGATGTCCTATTATTAACCATAATACTTAAAATAATATCCATCAAGTTTCATTTCAAATTACATCAACAAATGGAAAGAGTTCAATGATAGGAACCATCCTCAAATGCTTATTGGACGCTCTTGGATCTTCTTATGTTACAAAGAACGTAGCTCAAAAAAGTTCCGCTTCAAATTTGTAGAATAAAAAATAATGGCCGACGCAACCGAAAACAAAGACAAGGCCATGTGAGTGAAACAATGGGTGTCAATTCAACTGATGCCCACACTTCAGGCGAACTATGGACAGTTATTTCGTCCTTGCTTTTGTCACGAAATTATTTCACTAGACGGAGTGCATCCTATACAGAACTCAGTTCTACTCACAATCATCTTTATAGCAGAGCTGTTACCTCCTCAAGACAAGCAAAGCGGAAAAATTTTGAGCACTGTAAACTTGGATGAAACAATCTGGAGGTTACAACCGGAGTGAAAGCGCTCTATGATTTTACTTTTACCTTCAAAGCTTCTATGATCGCTGAGAAATCTTCGTCACCCAGTCCATCTGATATGGCACGTTTGTACAAATCGTTGACAGCGACAGCAATTGGTGAAGGTTGGCCAATCTTGTTCGCTAACTCCACTGCAAGGCGTAGATCCTGCCGTAAAGCCAGAAGATTCATTCGTAAGGCAATGTAGCCACAGAAACAGAGAAAAGATAACCCCTAGAATTCGGCAAGTGCCAACACTCGATATCCCACAAAGATTGTCGAATAGCTCTAATTGATTCACAACCTTGACGAGTATCGCAAATCCTTCATCAGAATAGGACTGCGGGAGAGTAAGAGTCAGAAAACATCCAGGAAACATTCTTCACGAACTATTTTGTTGGGCCACAAAGATGCCAGAGACACGTACCTTTTGCTGGTGCTTAAGAGGGAAAGCTGCTGGGTATTGACCTTCCACCATTGATGGACCTTTCATTGCAAACATGGGCGCACTGATAGCACCCTGTCCTATGACCTACATCAGTAGAGCAACGAACAGGAGTCTATTTTAGAAAAGAAAATCGAAGTCTTGATTAATGCGTATTATGCCAACACAAAATAACCCTCAGATGATACACATCTCAGTTTAGATGGTCCTCAAGTAAAAGATTGGAGTTCCACAATGCAGAAGAGTGCCAAAGTTAGAACAGAAGCCCAGGCTATGCTCTCCTAATATTACACAAGTTCAATACGAATACAAATATATGACAAAGACGAGGTAATCAACTGGCATCCGAAATGCGCAGTTAGACATTATACCTCAATAATGGTGCTTGGGTTCAGTCCGGCTTTGGCTCCCAACAGCAAGCCTTCTGAAAACGACGCCATCATACTGCACGTCTCGCAAAATGCGGTGGGAAAAACATTAATTGAAACGAACAATTACTGAATGTTTTTGGTGCCAGTCAGTACACCACAATATTCGTCTTCAATAACGAAGACAATCAGGAACCCATGAAGACAAATTCCAAGCTTCTAGATTGCATCTTGAACACTCAAAGTTTCATAGACAATGGACTGGCCTGTGCAGCTTACCTGCCCATGACCATGTTCACTACGATCTTCATGGCTGCACCATTGCCTACTTCTCCGAGGTAGAATTTGGACTGCAAGAATTTGAACACGAGGATTTCTGTTCATCATTATAATCGCATTTTTGTACACAGAAATCGCTCAGCTACAATTCACAAATTACAATGAACAAGGTAGCAGAAAGTCATGTCATTTGCATGATCAGTCAAAGAATAGTAGAAAGGTGACCATACAATAGGACTTGGCATTCGGAAACATCTTGCAACTGCTTACCTTGCCCATCACATCCAACATTGGTGATGCTCTCTCAAACAAGGATTTGTCCCCTGCAATTCCAGGCAAGGAGTTTAGATCGAATTAACCTGCAATGTGAATCGAAATCTTTCGTTCAAGCTAAGCAGATACCACATCACCACAGATGAATCAACTTACATCCCAAGGCTCAGGATAAGTTGCGATTTGCTGTGCTCAGATAATGCTTCTGATCGTTGTGAAGGTATTTTCCATTCAAAATCGACTAAATGATAACAATACAATAGGAAGTCAAAATACATTTTGCACACCAAGAGAAATTACGAAATTTTACAATGTCAAGAACGCAGGAACACAGCATGTTCGCCTGGTATCCTAGGATATGGTTGGAGGCAAATACCAGCAGCAAGAAAAATGAGAGTACCATCCACAGCCGGCTTTTTGGATCCCGATACAGGTGCCTGCAAACCACTCATGCCGCTGGTAAACACAAGGACACACTAGGAAAGTCGTAGACTGAAGATAAGTCAGCAAAAGAATAGAAAAGTTCTTAGTGCTTGCAGTCAGCGGTACATTAGTGATTAATGACTTCTGTGACGGGCGAGGTCTTACATTTATAGAAGATCGCCCCCTTCTATACGTTTAGAATATCTCGCATCTCTTCTAGTATTCTAATGAGAGAATTATGCAGAGTCCTACACAAGTAAAGTTTCAAGTTCCTTGACCTTCTCGTTTAAAACACAAAGTAGTCTTCAGTTGTGTGGCCATGCCACTTTACTAGCCAACAAAAGACTTCTTATGAAACTAGCAAAAACTCACCTCAAGGAATTCAGCTCCAGTCTTCTGAACAGCTTCGGATATTGCCTTAGCAGTTTCGTCATCGACAGTGGATACATCCACGTACCTGAACACAACGAAGGATAATATGTCTCTTAAACATACCATGTATGAATCAGAATGACCACCGATTGTAATACATAAAAAGCTCAATGTCTCACAATAGTCAACAGTCACGAAATGACAATATGAGGTACAACCATGGCAACCGTACCACCAGCAGAATTTCCACGAAGACGTAAATTTGTTCAGCGGAAAAATCTCCGGGCTGTTGAGCAGAAGTAGAAACACAGACGACAAGCTTACCCTTTACCAGCACTCAGACCCTTAACTGCACCCTGAGGACCACACGCAACTTCCATCTGCATGTTCAAGCATAATTCTTCCGTCAATCAAGAGCCGCAACTTATATCGAAGACTTTGGTTAAATTTGTCAAGATATTGAACGGATTAGGAATTGAATAATCACAATTGCAAACTCAATCACATTTGGACCGCACGCCAGATGCAATTAACTTCTTCTGGATTTGATCATCATCCAATGACTCGAAGAGGACATGAAAGCACAATAGAGCATTCTTCCAATGCATTTTTAAAGTGCAATTAAAGAGGACTTGACATGCAATACAGAGCTCGAAACCAAAAAATGACAATTGGTAGAAAGAAGGTGGAGGACCAAACTGCTCCAGCTGGGTCTGCCAGCATTGCAAATGTAATATCACAGGCTGCAGTTGTCTGCTCAGGTGTTTCTCCGCGTCTGTCCATCCAGGTTTTCACACTTCATTTTCACTTTCTTCACTATACTCAGAAATTGTTTCTAGAAGACAAGCTTGTTACGACTTAAGTCAATTTCAGGCAATATTTTCGTGCTTATCCATCGAGAGGGCAGGCATGAATGGTCTAACAAGGTTTGAATCAAATAATCAAAGTGAATGAGAAGGCCGCTCTGCAAACTATGAGCTTCTCGAAACTTACTTGGCCCCTTCACTGACAAGAGCGTCACATTTGCTGATAGATCTGTTCCACACAGTGACGTCGTACCTGGCAGCAGCACGATCCCGATAATTATGAACCAATATGTTTCAGTCCCATCAGATCATATGAAACCGCAAACGAGAACTGGTTCAAAGGGCATCCATTCGACATGTAGGCCCTCAACAGAGAAATTTAGTATTTACAAGATGTAACTTGTAGACATAATTGATCTGCGTCGTATCAGTAAAATGCCGATAATTTATCTTGAAGAGCAAGAATACAAAGGTTACTAAGTTTCGTGAAATTATTAAGCTACAAATTTTACTAATTGTAGAATCTGCAGCGAAGAATACATCAATTCGAGATGTCAGCCTCCCAGCAGCAATGGTAATCAGTTACTTAATGTTGTCTACGGCATCCCGCTGCCACGATCCCCGCAACCCTAAAGCATGCTGCTGTCGATGAATGTACTCTAAACGAGATACAATACACTCAGCAGCGCCTTTTCCTATCGCAGACGCTTGGTTTACAGTGTGACTATTACCAAGAGTTATAAAAAAAAGGTATAATCCAGTTCTCCACTTTCTAGTTCAGTAATAATCGAGCGTCGTTTTACGTTTCTCAATTTTGAACGTGTACTCACAGCTTAAGAAAAAAATATTAAAAACGAGAGTCGAAGTCTAAGGCAATTAACGCAACTGCCTCAGACAAAAAATCGCAGCCCAAGGCAATTAAAAACGTAATTGAAAAAAAGTGACAATAAAGTACATTCCGATTTCCCGTAATACTGAGGCTCGTCATGCATTACAATTTTCACTGAAGCACGGAATCGGACCTCAAACCACAGAAGAAGCAAACTAAAAGCAATACTATGACGATAAAAACCTCATTCAAGAAGCAACAACGTACCCTGCCTTTACAAGATTACGAGCCATGGCGGTTCCCATAATTCCTAGTCCTAGAAATCCAATGCTCGGCTGCTCCTCTCCACCTAGCTCGTCCCAATCCACAAGCAACACATCACACAATTCAGCAACTAAAATTCACGACACTACCATTCCCTGCATAACGCATTATACATAAAAACAAAGAAGCACGGCCAGGAAGATCGACCTGTGGTGGACGAAGACGCATGGACAACGAAACTCCTGGTAGTCCATGGCGAGGTGGAGTGCGAAGAGGAAGAGATTCTTCCTCGGCGTTGTAATGTGGTGAAGGGTGAAGCGGCAGCGAGAGTTCGGCCTTGGAAGATGGAATTCTTGGAGGAGGACGGGGAGAAGAGGCAATTGAGAAGGCGCGGCTTGTGTTGAATCGCCGTGAGCATCCCTTTCGCCATAGCCATGGCTTCCATTGTTACAATGGCTGGGAGCTTTGAAGGCTGGCGCAGAATGGCGATGGCGCAGAAGGAGAAAGGAGGTGGTCACTGTAAGTCGGGAATTCGGATTCCCTTAGCCATTCAAGAGCTTGCAGTACTCATTTGATGCAATTCTTAACCCCTAAAGGATCGAGTGTCCATTCAATGTAAGCAAAAAATTTTGGGCAGCTTCCAATGAAGTCATTTTTGGTCAGATATTCATGAAATTTAGATACAATGTATGAACATGTATCTCCTTGATGAAAACCTTTTTTTTTTTTTAATCGGGTGCCTGGATCAAAAGTTATGCTTGCCTAAAATTTTTTGGACAGCTTGGGCAATTTTAGAATCTCTTGGAAATCTTTTGTAAAAAAGCTCATCAACTTTTGAATTTGGCATGTGTGTAACTAATAAAATATGGCATAAATTTGTCCAAAAACAAACAAAATTTAGTCTTCAAATCTCATTCTAAGAGGAGTCAAACTTTGTTAGCTATATTGGGGAAGTTTCAGGAAAGAAATTGTTTTTTTCTAACTTCAAGTCCTATTATTTTAAAATCTATAATGTCAAAATTCTTGAAATTTTTTCTACACACTCCAAATGTATGTCTCTAACTTTTTACTATTTGGATTTTAGATTAAAAAAAAAAAACTTTCTCATTGCACAAGAACTCATCAAAAAATGACTCATGAATTGTTTATTCATTTAACTTCCTTACATTGTAGGGTGATTTAGTATAAACTAAACATTTCAATTGCTTCTAAAATTTTTCACAAGTGAATCTGTCACCTTGTAATTATAAATGGTCAAAATTCTCATTTCTGCGAAGAGCAAAAATTGTACTCCAAAAGAGCCCAAAGTCTATTGACCCTATTTCTCAGGAATTAAAAAAAAAATTCTCACTTTAAATGTTATAATCTTTCAATCTACGTGATCAAATGGGCTGAAATTTTTTCCACACTTTGTTCAAACACTTTACTTCAATTTTGTATGGTTGAAGTTGTTGTTTTAAAAAAAATTAATTAATTTCTGAAACATATACCAAAAAAACATAGTTTTGACAATGTCTCCCTAAGAAAAACCTTGGTCCTTTAGGGAATAAAAATTAAAAAACAACCTTGAAAAATATAGCCCACTATGACCAATGTAGTCACCAAAATACTTTAATTATTGAACCAATAGGTGCATTCTTTGTTTCTATATCGAACAACAAAGTTATCCATCAAACACTTTGGGTCTTCAATGTCTTTCAAGGGTTAAATCATGAAACAACAATGAAGTTGCAAAGTGTTCGATGGATGACTTTCTATATTATTGCAAAGAAAATACACAAATTGGTCCAAAATTGAATCATATTTGAGTGAGCCAACATCCTTCCAAGGTTAAACTCTAATATTGCTATCATAGTATCAACTACTTGTTTTTGGCATATTTTAATTCATTTTTTTTCACAATTGAGTTAATTCATTTAATATGGGATATAGTGATTGCTTTAAATTGTCTTTTTCTACTTTCAAATTTGAAGGAAATGTTTCAATATTGAAATAGTATGATATCAAATGACTTGCCACATAGAAGTTAAAAGTTGATAATGAACTCAAGGTACAAAGTCACATTCCAAATATTTTGCCTACTTGAAGTAGTTGCTAAGATTTCAATCAAAATGGGATCAATAGTATCTACAATTAAGATTATGATTGACTATACAATAGGGACTACCTTTTGAATGCAAATCCATTACTATTTTAATAGTATTGACTATTTAAATAGAAGGACTATTGCCTATTTTAGAAAAACACTTTAACCGTTTTAGATGAATATCTCTATCCCAAATAGTATACATGTACTTTTGGTGTTGCTTTAGAGGCATTTTGTGATAGTGGTCATAAAACTAAAATTTAGAAAATTAGAAATCAACCAATCACAATTAAGTATGGGAACAATTTTATTGCATATTGAGGACACTTTCAAAAAAAGTCTACTCGTTAGAAATAGGTCTACAAATGTTTTTCAGTGTTTTCACCATAGATAGTGTTTTTTTGGTCCAATAAATTAGGTGACTTTTTTACTAGGCTTTGAACTTCTCTTGGATTCTAGGCATCCTTATCACTTTTGCACTTGAAATTTCTATAGCAGGAATTTCAACAAGGCTTGTGGCTAAGTGCATAAGTAGGCCTTGCATTTTTTTATGAGTTTTTTGAAGATGTTGATGGATTTTTCCTTAGCCCTTAAACTCCCATTGTTCCCTCAGGGGACAAAATAGATTTTGGGTAGACCCATGAATAGTCTCAATTTGTATTGGTGATTTTCTGAAACTTTTTGTAAAGGTATGAAATTTCATTAGTTTAGGGGGAATATAATTTTTATTTCAAGAAGTGCCTAGATGCAAAAGTTGTGCCACCCTAAGCCAAAAATTGAGTTTGTTGAATAGCACAAAAAAATCATAGGAAGTCAAAATCAAAATATTAAAATATTATTTCTTGTAGAAAGTGTTTTCGTCTAAATAGAAAGATTTGATTCATCATATTTGCGCAATTATGGACAATCTTGGTTTTTTTAGCAATTTAAGTAACTTTTTGGAATACTAACTTCTACAATTCATTTTTGAATGCAATTTTCACCATTTTTCAAAAAGTTGCATTGGGTTTAGTTAGTTTGCACAAACAATCTTATCATTGGAATTAATGATTTTTCATTCCATCTTAAAGCTATTATTTAATGGTTTAAAATCCCTTCAATCTTGAACCTACTTCTACTTAACAAATTTTTAATCAATGAAAATTATGTTTTTTTTTTCCTTAACTTTTTTCCTAGACCTTTTAACTTAATTCTTCAACATGAAAAAATTAGAATTTCAAAATATATAATGCCAAAAATTTAAGCTAGTACAATTCAAAGCCTTAGAAATCTATTCAAGCATGGTGCAAAAAACCCGGATTTTTTCAATTCAAGTGCAAATAACTTGCAATCCACCAAGTCAAAGTTTTTGAAATTTCTTCCACACATTCTTATACTAATCTAGTGCAAGATCCTGTGGTTAGATAAACAAAACAAACAATTCCTAAAAAAAATTTGCACTTTTTAATAGAAATGGTAGTTTCCAGTGGGTTTTTTTTATGGAAAATGCCTTGAATGGGAGTTTGGGGGTTACAGTCAGACCTTGATAAGTGTTAAAACTCTATATGTGTTATGGAGATTTGTGCTCCCTTAAAATTAAGACTAGTAAGTGTTATGTGTTAAGTGTTATACAATGTCGCACTCCCGACTTTGTTAATTTTACCTCGGTAAGTGATAAGTTTCCAAAAAAAGGCTTTTTGTAAGAGCCATCGCTTGGGAGGAGATAATTTTGAGGTAAAGGAAAGAGGTAGAGGAGATTGCTGCTGTACTGGAACAACTAAGTTTAATATCCTCTAAGACTGAGACCCCTAACATGAATGTTTAAGAGTATTTAAATTATGAGCTTGAGTTTGATTTGAATAACCCTTATCAACCCACTGATGAAGAAATTATTGAAATGCTTCCATTTCAACAACAAGGTAGTGAACACAAAGATAGTGATCCTGATGAAGCTAATCCTCACGATATAGTAGAAGAGGTTGTAGGCTTTAAAGATGTAGGTAGTGCTCTTCAAACTTTGAAGAAGTTTTCGGAGCAAAGACCTAATGACACCATGTTACCTATTAGAAATATTGAAGCACTAGAAAATAAACTAGAATCTTAGCGTGTAGCAGAAACTTGCCAAAGTACTATTGTTTCATTCTTTCGACGGACTTAGATGAATAATGAATCAATATTTTATAATTTCATCCATTTTTTCTATAAATGTTATGTATTTACCTTTTTAATTCTTCTAAGTGTTATTTTTTATAAGTGTTACAAATCATCGGCATCACCCTCTATAAGTGTTATGTGTTACTAGTGTCTAAGTGTTAACTAAAAGTATGCTCCCAGCCCCTAACACTTATCGAGGTTTGACTGTAATTGGAATTTGAGGAGAGATGCTGAGAGTTACTTTTAGCAATTTCCTTGCCAGTGAGGGGCTCTGGAACTCTTGAAATGGACCTGAACTTAGACCCGTCCTTCTCCTGTAGCCTGGCCAGGTCCAAAATGGTCATCCGAAAGAGAGAGTGGGTGTAGAATTTTTTGAAGTCATTTGAAAGATTCTTGTTTCAGCTTGAATGATTCCTGACGGCCAGAATTAGTGGCCATGTACTATCCAAACAAGTTGTACGAAACTATGATGTTCGAGTGTGCAGAGCAATCATCTTCTTATGACAGCAAACTAAGCTTGTCTCTCTTGCCCGTTGTCAGGAATGCGGTACACAAAGTTCACAGCCAGAGTTTCTCTTTTTCATGTCTATCGTCATGTAGTGTAATCAGCGATCCCATTCATTTTCTCTTCAAAATAGGTTTATAATCTCTGCAGAGTGCGTGTGTTTGCAAAGAAAAGTAATGCTAAGTTCATCCATAGAAACCCTGCATTAGACCCTCAACCCCTCGAAAATACTGATGACAACAGGTCAAACGAATCCACAGGTCAATTGGTTTTCAATGAACTGAACTTTCAAAAATGAATATAAAAATAAAACAAAGACACCGCTCTGAGCGAGTGGAGACAATCAGACGGCTCGATCATTTCATCAAAGTCCACGCAGATTCAACTGCAGTGTCCGCAAAGATGAAGAAGCGAAGAGCAATGCAGACAAGAGAAAGCCAGTCCCGATACCCAGAAGCGATTTGAGGGGCGATCCACCGCCCCCAGCACCCCACCGAGCACCGGTACCAGCATACAAGTACACAAGGTTCCAAGCTGCTTCCCAGGCCCAGCTCCGCCAGATTAAGGAATAGGGAGCCTAGGGTTGCGTGCAAAAGCAGAAAAGAGTTCCTTCTTCCTTTGAAAGAGGCCCCGCGTGTCTCCAGGATCTGTCATTTTCGGGGACGCTGATGGATGTAGCCTTCATTAGAATTTGATGAGAGAGGCTGATGTGGGTGCGGGCAGTTCCTTGCAGTGGGGGTCACTGGAACTCTTGAAATGAACTAGGGTTTGTTCTTTGCTGTCTGTTTGTACACCCAATGGATCACAATTCAGTGCGGAGGATTTCTGAAGCGATTTCAATCGCTGTGAGAGTTCGGGCGACGATTTCTTAGCGCGTGCAGAGTGAAGCTGTTGGATTCGGTGTTCATTGTCGGTGGATTCTTTGACGTGGATCGATTTCGCTGTACCGACACTTGAATCTTGCAAGGGGCGACGCTCTTTAGCTGAGGATTATCACGTGTGTGTGGAGGGATCGGGAAGGCTTCTGGAGATTGTCCATTACCGACTGCGTTTTTTTTGACCCGCAGTATTGACGACATCGAAATCGTTGAGGTAAGTACAAGCCAAAGCTTCAGTTCAAGTCCAGTCAGGGTTGGAGTTTGGGGCCATTTCATAACGCAGGAGCCTGTCCTGGCGCAGTTGATGGCACGCGCGTTACTCAGTAGAGGCTACTCACTCCTTTTTTAAGTTTCTATGAAGCATGCAATCTGAGCCAAATTTCTCAGACGTCGACACAGTTGTATAGTGTACGATTGACAATTTCCGGTCCTTGTTTCTGTTGTTTCTTGAGGTATTTCGTATTCTGAGTTCATTACAGTGTTGAAGACTGTTGGATTGTTTAGACCTTGTGAAGGCGTAGGACCCTTCTTCGACATGTTTTCAGAGAGGAAAGGAGAACATGTTCATGTATTGGTTGCTGATATGCTTGCATCATAAATGATCACCATCAATTGAACATGTCATAGTATGGATAAGGGAGGTACACCCAAATGTGTCACTGACCTTAAACTGTCATCTACACCGTGTGTACATCTCCAAAATCAGTTCTGTACCTATGTGGAAGAAACGTTTTTAGAATCAAACTTTGTTCCTTAATAACTTTTGCATACAATATCCAAATGTCATGTTCTCTGGTGCGTTGGAACCTCCTTTCACTTGCCTACAAGAACATATGAAAATTTGACCAGTTTAATAATAGAAAATAGGTTTAATAGCAAAAAGTGGCGGTTTTGGGTGTACCTACTTTATTCATTACAAGAAGTTTGAGGCCTAAGGTTGTCAATTCCCCGACAGTGGGAACGTTGGCTAGAAAAATGAAAATTGAAAATAAATGAAAAATATAAAATTTTAAAATTTTAAAAAATTAAAAAATCAAAGAATTAAAAATTCGGCAAAATTGTAAGGTTTGGATGGTGTGGGACAGCTTCAATAAACAATTTTTTAAAATTTGAAGATGATAAAAAAAATTACTTTTAAAATTAAATTTGAAATTATAAAATTTTGAAATCTAATGTGGTATTACAGATGTATACACAGTGTAGTGCCACATCAAATTGTGATTATTTTATTATTATTAATAATAATATTGTTATTATTATTATTATTATTTTAATTATTAAAGAATTTGGCCAACATTGCATAGGTTTACAACTTGGGGAACCTCCCTTAAATGATCCTTCAAGGACTCAAACTTTTGTAATACTTATGATTGTCTTTTGTCATAGTTTTATGTAGACATGTTGAATTAAATTCTAAAGTTGATTTAGTTTTAATGGTAAGATAATTTGGAAAAATCATAATGAAGACTTAAGAAATCTCTATGATGTCTAACTCACAATGTTGTAGAAGCAAAATTAGCATTATAGGTAAAAGTATAGACCAAGTATGAAAATTAAGAATATTGAGAATTAGCATTTGAACAATGAAATTTTTAGAATTGGAAATGAGAACTAAATTGTGCATGCAATGACTAATGTGCACATTAAAAATTTTAAAACTAGAAATGAGCACTAAAATCTATATATGATAAATATGTGCTTATAGGCAAACGATGAAGAAAAAAAAATTTGAAGTTGGAGAATGTTCACACGCTACCATTGAATATAGGTAATGTGCTCCAACTCTTGAATTGCCTTTCATGAGGACATTTAAAGTATTTTTTCTCACTTTCAAAATGATAGTTTTTATACTTCTATAATTTTCCCTCTAGGATTATCAATTCACCAAGTGCATGTTGTTATGGTTTTATAATCATGGATCAATGAATTTGATCAAGTCTTGATTCTTGAAAGATTTTGTCGTGTTGCAGATCAAATGAAGAAGTAGATGATGATCCTGTTTTAGAATTTAAGCATAAGATCTTTTTGAGCCATAGTGGAGTTCAAAAGGAATTTGTGGAACATTTGTGTAAAGCCTTGGAAGATCGTTGTTACTATCCTTTTTTTGACAGACGTCCTGAAAGTTTGCCCAAGGATAAAGAATTTCTTGGCTTGATCGTCAAGGCTGCTCAACAATGTCAATTGCTTGTTGTGGTGGTGTCAGAGGAGTACTTCATGTCTAAATGGCCAATGATTGAACTCAATGCCTTTGTACAAGCAAGCAAGGTGTTGAAGTCAAATATGAATGTGGCCATTCTCCCCCTTTTTTATGGTCTTTCTGTAAGTGACTTGAAGGATGAGAAGGGGCAACAAAGATGGTTGGAAACTTGGGAGACATTTGCCAAGGATGATCCAATTGAAGGACAAATCAAGGTGGAAGATTGGAAGTTTGCACTTGATGAGTTGACCAAATTCAATGGTTTGCCCTATGATTGGGAATTGAAAGAGATTGTGGCATATGAGAATGAAATTGTCTCCTATATTTGCACATTAGTTTTGCCCGACATCAAGTGGAATGATGCTCATGTTCAAGGAAATATGCATGAGGTATGGTATATGGCAATCTATTTTTTGTCCTTGTTTGTTAAAAGTGATTGTTTTTTGGATTTTGTGAAGCATCAAGTATGAGTGAATTAAAATCTCCTTTATGAAATTGAACATCTAATGAGTGAGATGGAAGTTTTAGATTGTTTCAAGAGCTCAATATTCCTATGGAATTTTAAAAAAATCTAGATAGTCTACAAATATTGGATTTCTAAACTATTCTATTTTTTGTTGTTGTTGGATTAGTAGGTTCTATTTGATAAGATGCAACAAATTGGGTTGTCACAAATGTACAAAGTGAAAGTGGTCGGCATATATGGAGTAGGTGGTATTGGCAAAACTACCTCTTGCAAGACCTTATGCAACATATTGTCAAACGACTATGAAGGGAGGGTGTGCCATATTGAATTTGATAGCACATGTTCAAATTCTAAAGAATTGTTCCAAAATATAGTAATTAGTTTGACAAGGCGAAGTGCAGATTTTGTTCGCCAATTGGGTGAAGAGGAGGTAAGTGCACCATGTTCAACACCTAGAATATTTTTCTTTGTGAATGGTATTTTAGAAGATTTGAAGTACATTAAATCCTAGCTTCAAACACTAAATGTAGGTTAGGTGATTGTTAGCATTCATTCTTTACCTTCCTATCTAGTATAATCTTTTGTATGATGACATGCGCTTTTGTAGTTCATCACATTGGTGTCTCTAATACAATGTGCACTTCAATATGATAAGAATGGTTATGCTTTTTTCCTATTTGGGATTTAGACTTGATTTTATTGTAGTCCTTGTCACTTAAAATGTGGTGAACTAAATATTATGGCTTTTTTGTATTTGCAGTGTAAAGATGTTTTGCACAAGAATTTGCGTAAACATCGAACGTTCTTGGCTATGGATAATGTATGGGACAATTACAATTCCATCAAGCAAGCCAAGATGTTTTTGGAAACTCCTTCGCATAATGATAGTTTAGTACTTGTGACAGCTCGGTCTCAAAGTACTCTTGCCCTTTTGGGAATTGATGGAGATGCATGCCTTGAGATGCCTGAACTTGGACAAGGAGATGCAACAAGTTTATTTTTATATTATGCGGCTCCTCGGGAACAATTTACAACAAGAGAGGATATGGATTCTATAAAGTGGTGTGTTGATAAGTGTTACTTTTTCAAGGGTGCTAACAGAGGTTACCATTACCATCCATTGGCCTTAGAGGCTTTGGGTAGGCAACTAGGGTGTCTTGAGAAAAAGCCCTCAAGATGGGTGGAACTCTTATCTAGGGTGTGGAAGTTTAGCTTATTTTCAGGAGAAAATGTTGTCTTTGATGTGCTTCGAAGTAGTTTTGATCTACTACAACCAATTGAGCAAACCTTATTTATGGATGTAGGCTACTTTCTTCCTCATATAAAATTGGATTCTATTTGGCTTTCGGGACCTTGGATAAGTTGGAAGGAACAACTATGTGTTGTGTACAAGAAAGACGAGTTTGAGATCCAAAGTCAGGTACTTGACTTGCTTCCATTCATCTTTATTTTGAATTTGAGAAATTAATTGTATAGATTACAAATGAGATTTTAGGACTTAAGTGTTTAAAAGTAATTATTTTAAGATGACTCGATTACAATGGTCAATGTTGGAGTTTGTTTAATGTAATTATTTGTGGGTTGTATTGGAATGGCAGTTGGATAGCCTAAAACGAAAAGGCTTGTTGCAAGATGCAAATTTGACATCAGGAAGGATCACCATGCATGATTTGTATTGTGAATTTGTGATACAAGAAGCAGTTGGAAAGCTTGATACAACACCAAGCATGTGGGATCGGAAGTGGGTGCTTGTATATGAAGATGGTGGGGATCTCTTAGAGCTTGAGCTTACACTTGTTGGTAGATGTTGGCAAAAATTGTCTCGACTTTGTATACGACAAATGGTGGAAGACATTTGGGATGACTGGCATATTGATTATGGAACCCCTATCAATCCAATCACAAGTTTGGAGGGAATTGAATGGCACTACTTCTCAAATGTTTTGGTATTGCAACTCTATGGTTTGAAATCTATTAATGGAAAATTGAACTTGAAGGGCATGGTATGCTTACGAAGTTTGCAACTTTACAATTTTAGATGTCTGGAGAGCCTTGAGGGCCTAGAGTCATTGAAGCACTTGACTTGTTTTGATTGGCAAATTCCTTATTCTTCAAATGGCATTACGATGGAGACACATGTTGTGGGGCAATTTCCAGCAGCCCTAAAATATTTGTTCATAGTAGGGCAGTGTGTGTTGTTCGGGTCAAATGTGTTTGCACGTTGCAAGAACTTAATCAAGCTAAAGCTCGCAAAGGTAGAAGTTGATGTACTATTGGATTTGAGCAATTGTTCATCCTTGGAAATTCTAGAGCTTTTGATTATTAAAGGCTTACAAACCTTATCAGGGCTTACTGCAACAGGGTCTAAACTACAAGTTCTTAACATTTTGTCCATATATGGACTTCATATTCCAAGGCTTGACCAACTTGATGGCCTTGTTAGATTGGAAGTAGTCAATTGCGGTATTTCATGGGAGGTGCCATGTTTGCTATCTCTGACCAAATTACAAGCATTGGCAATTTGTAATTATCCAGAACCTGCTGAACACTATATTCCACATCAACTTCAAGAGCTTTCTCATCGTGGGTGGCCAAAATGTGAGGCACCTTGTTTGAATGCATTCAAGCAATTACAAGTGTTAGACTTCTCTTGGAGTCGTTTATTGACTCATATGTATGGAATGGGTGACTTGCCAACATTGCAATCCCTCGACCTTTCTTATTGTATTAATCTTGAGCGATTGCCTAACTTGAGTATGATGAGGAGCCTTGAAGAACTCAATCTTCATTGTTGCATTAGTCTAGAGCTTCATGAAGAAGACTTTGAAATGTTGGCCGCATTGCCTTTGCTGCACCCTGTACGGTTTTCAAACACTTCTGAGTATTTTAAAATCAGGTTGGACATTGTTGGACGAAAGGTGCTTCGATACCAGGGACGTAGTATATGTGGTCCAGATTCTTGGCTAGCTTGGAAGCAAAGTGAATGGGAGGAGCTAGAGCTTGGACCTCTTCCAATCAAAAATGGAAATTGGGGAGTTTAAGATACATACACTTTTACAGAGTTTGATATGGAAGAGTTAGAAGATATCAAATGTGATAAGGAAGAGTTGAATTATACTAATTCTAACATAGAAGATGTTTAGTTTGACTTAGAAAATATATGAAAGACCTACAACATTAAACAAATTACTTTGGAAATTTTGAAAGTTGTATATGTCAGGATCCCCTTTAGTGGAATTCGAGTGCTTTGAAATATTCTTGGTTGTTAATTGACCACATCAAAGAATTGTTGGTAACTAAGATTTTTATGTACAATTGAAGACAAATGTGTACAACTTTGGTGCATTATATGGTGTTTTAGCTTTCCATCTTAGGAACTAAACCCCTCAAGTAATCAAGAGGCCCAAATGTATTGTTTTAGCTATCTTAAATAGGTCCTTTGGGATTTTATTTTGCTAGATTTTGTAGTTTGTGTATGAGGTGCTTCTTTGGCTTTCATGATATGAAATTTGACCCATCTCTATTAGTTAGTTGTAAGAGTACGGGATACTTTTCAAGGATCCTTACAAAAACATCTACAAATGTATCTAACCATCACTAGTAAATGATACGGTAAATGATCAAAAATGCAAATTGAAGAACTTTGATGCAAGCACTTTCAATACTCCAAATATAATTCTTCTTTTGTAGATTGATTGTGAGTGTAGAATTTGCTCAACAAATCACAAATGTACAAGTTATTCATTTGCTTTAGCATTTCTATGCACATGACTTGAAGAGAGTCCATTCTTTTCTATAAAGTCTCTCTTTGAAAACAACACACTATCAGAAAACATGATTTTTTTTAGATGTCTGAAAAAACATGAGAGTACATTTAGTGTAATAAGTTAGATGTCAACAACAATGTCTCCTAAAATTTGTTATAATTGACAAGCAAAAAATGTGCAAAAATCAAAAGAAACATGTAAGATTCTAAGGCGATTTTTTCTAACATCACAAAAAACATAGTCTTTGAAGCTCTCCCAAATGTACCACGTGTCAGAAAAGTCACTGCCACATAAGCATGATATAGGCGGGCAATGCCACATGGGATAAATTTTCATCCATCCAACAAGTGATGTGGATTGTGACTTAGACCCTACTAATTTCTGACATGGTAGTTGGTTTTGGTTTAGGGTTTTGGAGACATCAACTTAGACATATCCTGTTCGTAGGGCAAGATCAAAAATAATTATTTAAAATAAATTTTAAAATGAAATAAAATGAACAAGCAAAATTGTTGAATTCAACAAGAATTAAAGATAACTTATCATCTACCATCAAGAGAATTTTTGATGGCAAAATAAAAAAAATTCTTCATTGAAAGTTAGTGTGAATGAAGGATGGAGAGGTAAAACTTATATGCATTCTCTATCCATGGTAAGACAAAAGATATGTGATAACTAGAATATGGGAACTTGGCCATTGTATAGCTTGACATTGTTTCAAACGTATGGATGTTGTTTTAAACATTTTACATTGAAGACAATTCCTACTTTACATTCACTTCCTACCACCCACTTGTATAAAGACTATCTCCTTTTATCCATGGTGCACATCCATTCATTTCCCTTTTTTTGCAAAGCATACCATGTGGCTGCCCTTCCCCTAAATTTTTTTTATATGGTCAACATTTTTACCATTGACCATAGTAATTTTTACTAACTTATTCATAGTCAAAATGGGTTTATTTGTTGACATGGCAATCTATATTTTTTTGGACATCCCAAAAAACATTGGCAACATTAATCATAAAAAATAAAACATTTGCATCAATGATAACATCAACTTGAGTTTATAGTAACGTGCCAGTGTTCTCTGCAATGTCCCACAAAAATCTACCTTGTCAAGCCAAATGTCCTTTGACATCTTCATGCATTAGAAGAGATTCAGGGGTCGGGAGGGCCATTTCAAGCCTATTCTTGACCCAGGTTCCCCCAGTTTTGAGGAACCACTATTCCCGACAAAAAAAAATTCAATATATATATAATTATTTAAATGAAAAAAAAGATTTTTTTTTTTTTTTTTTTTTAAATTTTTTTTTCAACGTGGCAGTCGCTCAACTATGTCAGCAAACTGCCAACATTGTATTTCCAACAGTTCCCACAGCATGGGAACTGCTAGGAACACATAGACCTCTATTGTGCAAGAAACTTATTTAATGTTTTGTTAGACATCACACATTAGTGATAAAAATGCAATAAAAAACATGGATTTGTTATAGTGACATGAAACCTATTATAGAATACATTTTATATGTTGAAGCTAATAATTTAAAAAATATTCAACTTATTGCGCATCACTTTTGGAAGCATTTTGTATTACAATTACAATACAATACATAGTAATGATTCATAATAAAGAATTTGTAAATCTATATAAGGGATAGTTTAAAAGGGAGGTAAAGAACCTACATGAGGAACTTCTATTTTTCATTTCCAATAGACAAAATAATAAACAATATCTCATTTTGGATTGTTCATTCACTCCAAATCAGATCTAAAGTGAGTAGTTTTCAAGGACACATTGCATAAGTCAAGCTTAGTCAATATAATATTTCAATTTTCATGGTTTTTTCTCCTATTGTAAATGTATGATTCAATTGTATGTATTGTTTGATATATAATGTTTGTATAAATACTATTTATAGAATCACATTAGGGTCATGTTGAAATGCAACAAATTTTAGTTTTAACAACCATAGGATGTATAAAAATGGGTGAAAAATAAAAGTAAAATAAAATAGAGGCATATCTATTATGAAACAATAGCTTAATAGCCCCTCCAAATAAAAAGTCCCAACGTACATATGTATGGATTACAAAGTATAGTGAAGTAACTAGGTAGAGTTTGCAACCAAGCATGGAATTTTGAGAGCATAGATATATCAATATAGTTTAGGAGCTTGTAACACCAACATTGCATCAATGTCTCATGTCCTATGTCTCAATTTGGAATATGAGACCTTTTTTTTTATCCTTGAGCATTTCAAAAGAATCTAGTTCTTCCTCTCTTTTCTAGCTATCCTTGGGAAAACCCTTGTTTTTTTAAATAATTATGTGTTGAATCTGATAAAAATACATACTAGGGTTCATAGTTTCAAATGATATGGAATTATCCATAGTTCATAAATCTATAAACATATGCAAATAAGTGCTCAAATGTATTTGTATTCATCCAATGTGGCATATTTGTATCTAGGACATGGACAAAAATGTGGTTCACTCTTTTGGGGGGATAGAAAACATGGATATTTTGCATTTGATTGTTTTTTTAGCATTATATTGGCTTTTTCCTACACCCTTGCTTAAATAGATTATAAACCATTCAAATTATGAACTCTCAAGTTTGCATTCTAGTTCTTAGATGGCTCAAGCTTCTAGTGAACCAATGGATGATAGCTAGTAAAATAGAAATGCAACTATTCATCCTTAGAATTTTGTTGTGAAAAAAGAAGGTTTTGTATAGTAGTTTGACTTCTAATGAATGCTTTTGCAATTTTTAAAGCAAGTGATTCACACTATAACTAAAAGGGTGATTTCCACAATTACCATTCTATCCTCTAACCTCTAAAGGACCAAGGTCATTTTTCTGCCAAAACTACTCAAAATTGCCATTTTTGCTGCATTCATTCAAAAAAACAAAAAAATATATATTTTTGGAATTTAATAGTAGGTTCGTACACTTTACTTGTCTAGAATCATGTGGTAAAGATTTAATGAAGTTTGATTGTATAGATTGGAAGATTTTAGCATTCAAAGTTAGAAAATAAACTTTTTTTGAACACTAGCCTCCAATATCAAATGACTTTGACTGCCATCTGTGGAAATTTTTTCTCGAATTTTTTGCACTATGGAGTTTGAATTTAAAATTTTGTGTTGAAAAATTGAATTGAAAGTCTAAGAAACAAATTTTCCAAAAGAAAATGCTTGATTTTCATTCTTAAAAAATTATCAAGTACAAATAGGTCCAAGGTTGAAAAAAAAACTAAATCTTTTATAGCTCTAAGATGGGATTGAAACACAACAATTCCAACGATGAGATTGTTCTAACAAGAAAACTTATTAATCTTGTTAAACAATTTTTTTTGAAAAATTGTTAATATTGCATTTGGAAATGAACCTTATAAGTTATTTTTTCAATAAGATGCTTAGATTGTTCAAAAAACAAGATTGTCCATTACTTTCACATCACTAATCCAAATGGAATGAATCAAAGCTTCACATGTAGACAAAAATAAGATCTATAAGAAAAAATATTTCAAATATTTGTGGATTTCTTTTTTTTACCTTGTGATATGAAAATAATGTTTAGGATAGCATAACTTTTGCTCTTGGGCATTGATTGAAATAAAAATTATATTTCCACAAAGCTAATAAGTTTTTCTATCTTATCAAAAAAATTTGAAAAATTTCACCAAAAATTGAGGTAAAAAAAACTTGCCCAATTCCTTAGAGTCCCACAAGGAGACTCTTGGTCCCTTAGGGGTTAAAGGTTAATTAGTAGTTGGAAATCTTTAACTTGTGCTTATTACTATACATTTTTATGTTGATGTTGGATCTTGCACAAGTCTACAATTGGAAGAATGAAAAGATTAATTAAGTCAATACAATAGGTATCAAAGCCAATGATTGTCTGTCTATTTGAGAATCTATGAGGAAAGATCATAAAAGAAGGATCTACAAACCAAGCTACAAACATTAGTCTTTCAATCATAGAGTCAATGTGGAACAATGCATCAAATGAAATTCAGTTAGTCTTCAAGGTTTTGAATTCTTCCAAATTCTTGGACTATAGTCACAACAGTAGTTTGATGTGGTAGAACAATTGCTACATTAGATAATAATAATAATAATTTTTAATTTTAAATGATTTTTAAGAAAATATTATTATTTTAATTATTTTATTATTATTTAATCTGACTAGCACTAATTGGTTCACAATATGGGGAACAGACCTAAAATGGTTGTGCAATGCCCCCTACAATTTCATAATCCTATATTTTGTTGAACCATATTGATATTTATACATGTTTTCATTCATCTTCCTCACTCATCTAAATATAAGCTTCTTAATCAATTCTTTTTGCTAAACCATATCAATATTCATACATGTTTTTGTTCATCTTCCTCATTTACCTAAATATATGCTTATTAATCAATTCCTATTGTTGAACCATATTGATATTTGTACATGTATTTGTTCATCTTCCTCACTCACCAAAATATATGCTTATCAATCAATTCTTTTTGCTGAATTGTATCAATATTTGTACATGTTTTTGTTTATCTTCTTCACTCACCTAAATATATGCTTATTAATCAATTCCTTTTTATTCACCCTTATATGTTCCTTGAGGGCCAAATATATTGGTATATTCACCATATAAATTTTCATAAAAATTCCAAGATGTATAAGAATGAGACTCCATTTTCATGTATATAGTACATTGAAGTACAAAGCTAAGTATTTTGATTATATCAATGCAATGAAATATAATGATATCAAGACACAAAATAGAAACATGCACAATAAAATATACAAAGCTAGAAATGACCTTTTAGACTTTAATGCCTCAATGCCAACTTAAGGATAGAAAGGTCACTTTTGAAAATATATAAAGACTAATTGAAACTCCTTTGATATAAATGTATCATTGATTTATGTAGATCATTCTTTTTTTTTTAATATATTACATAATTTTTCTTTAAGATTTTTCCATAAATATTAATTGAATGCAGTTCACTTTTCACAACAATCATCATTCCCAATGGATACTTGAGCACTTGGGATTCAAGAATTACCCCCCTTCCTTCGTAAAAAGCTCTCAAGACAATATAGCTCTTTTGGGTTATGTGTATAATATACTTCTATCAAAATCTCATAACAAATTTCACTTTGTTGTAAAAATAAAAGTAAAATTGCCATCTCATTCTTTTTTTTGTTTACATGTAAGAACCTAAAAAATTGAAACTTTAAAAATCTAATCCATACCACAAGTTACAACAAAGAAAAGTAGAAAACCATACTATGCTTGCAAATGGACCCATCTACGTTACCTTAAATTCCACATGACATAGCAAGTCCTTTGATGCCATCCTAGTCCATTACTAGAACATTCAATCTACGTAGATTAGGTTAAAAGATATGCACCCAATTCAAAATGTGCAATACTGTAGTTTTACAAATTGAAACAGCAATATGAGTATCAAAGCAGCAAAAGTCCATACTCAAGGAAGAAAGCTTGTTTGCTATGTGCCACAATGATGGTTTGTAGCTTTAACCCTTGAAAGGCCCTTGGAATTCTTCTATATGATCCATATTTAGCCTTATAACTCTTCAATTGTGATTTACTATATGAATTGTAATATAGTAATATTTACAGACTACCATGATCATTAATTTACTTTATACTAAACAATATTTGGTCAATATTTTTCTAGTCAAATACCAATGTATTCTTAATATATAATATGGCCGCAGAGGGTTTTCAAGCCCTTCTAGAATTAATTCCTTGGAAACATTGGTTACTTGGATGTGCTAATTTACCTTTGAACAAGCATAGAAAATATAATTTTTTTCCAAAGATGCAAATGGTTGAGAAAGGATACCTTCAAATTAAGAAAATGTCTATTTTTTATTGTTAATATTTTTTAATATTTCCTATAAATCAAACATCAAAATATCCATTTTCTTGGCATTTTTTGTCATTATTTTTTGTACTTAACTTTTAGAGATTATTTTTTCCAAGCCTAAATTTTTACAAATATACTATTTTAAATGCTGTACAAGTTATCTATATTTTATTTTCATATTTTTATTCCAAAAATCATAACATATCTACTAAATAGGCCATTTTAGACAAAAAAAAAAATAGCAAGTGATTCTTGCAACAACCAACAATATAGCCATGTGTTGTTGTTTTAGGAACCCCTATATATTCTACCATTAGAAGACGCCTCTCTAGTTATGGTATGCCTACTTTAGGATTTCTTATTTTGGTGGATAGTATTGCAAGTAATATTGAAGCTTGTGTTGGTGAGGTCATACTTTTAATTTTTCCAAAATTTTGACAAATAGTGCTAATTTATTCGCGTTAGCCATTGTTTGAGAAAGTTGTCTAAATAATCATTTTAAAAAATGAGAGGGATTTTGACTACACCTTTACAACTAATATAACTTTCTATAAATTGCCACCAATTGTAAGTGTTTGGGACAAAGTATGATTGTTTAGTTGTATTGGATGACCTAATTGATGATGTTGGATTTAGGTCAAAGTTTTCATCATTTGGTTGGGGTTGAAAAGAAAGTAGAAAGAACTAATATAGGATCGTTGTGGTAAAAATATATTCAACAAGGGTCTCCTTTTTTCTTATGACTTTATACTCCAACCAACCATCCTCCATACAATGAAGTACATCTTTATAATTGTTACAATTTGTGATTGATGTTACTATAACATCTTCTAACTTGAAGGACTTGTAGAAAATAACATTTTGAAACAAATTGATGATGTCTTCTTCACATAAATCCATTCCAATGTTATAATGGCCTATCTAGTGGACCCAAAAAATATACGGTCATATGGTCTTTTTTCATGAAAAACATTAGTATTCTCCAAAACTTTAGTAAAATTGAAGTACTCATTTGGATAATTTGGGTATACAAGGCCTTTTCACTCAATCTTTGAAGCTCAATGGTTGATGATCTAGACTTCCTTTTGCCTAAAGTTCTACAATAAATACTTCTTTGCTTTGTTGATGAAGTTTATAGCTCTACATCAATCACAACTGAATGATACCATTACAAATGCCAACATGAAGTCCTCCAAGTTTCTATAAGTGCCAAACATTGACACAAATTTTCAAAATTAAAGCATTATCACTAAACATCACTCATCATTAATAAAACTCAAACTATTTGGCCCCTGAAATAAATTAAATGTAACCAATTTCAAGTCACAAACTAAATTGGTTACAAATTGGAAGCTTCCAAAGTGGACCACAATTCTAATATGCTCAAATGCAAAGAAGTGAATCCTACATTGAATCTAGTACCTCGATTAGTAAATGTTAAACCCTAGATAGAATAAACTGGATTGATAAAAGGAAAATTGGGGTGAAAATCCTTCAAAGTTGAAATTAAAAATGCTATAATAAAATTGCTATTTACAATGACAAACGTCACTTCAATCATATAATATTGTCACATGGCACTTTCATTAACACATAAAGGACAATGCAAACCTTATGAGCATTTAAAAAGTCAAAGCCTGGATTTTCATATAGTTTTTGATTTTAAATGTTATTAAGTTTAACTATGAAAATGTAGCTCTAATAATCTACTTTTTATTCCATTTGAATTTTTTTTTCAAAATTGTTAAAACTATAATTTTTGTGACACTTTTAAGATAACTCAAAATTCACCACTTTTGAACTTTTTTTTTATTGAATTTCTCTTGGGGTGAGCTCAAAAAGTAAATCAATTACACTACAATGTTTGTCACTATTATTTTCATTTCCTTAAAAATTTCATACTATTTCAAGCATTTTTATATAATTACTAGCGGTTGGTGCTTGCTATGCTACGCATTCATCATTAGAATTTCATGAGAATTTTTATGTATTAGATAGAATGCAGAACAAAAATTTCAATAATCTTCAAATAAAAATGACTAAAATCTTTGTATAATTTTTTTTATAAGTAAGAATATATTGAAATGTACAATAGAAATTTATCGAGCGATGAATGAAACATATGCAATGGTAAATACTATAAAAGATACACATACATTAGAATGCATTAGAAATTTGACTCCATTATTACAAAAAATGGCAACCCAAATTAAAGAATTGAAAAGAAAAAATTATAAATCTCAAAAACTTTGTGACCAACTTAATTGTTGTAGAATCCAAAATCGCTTCAATTAAATAAATTTCTCAAAATCATTTGGTAGTAGCAATAGAAAATTGAAATCATGAAAACTCAAAGTTTACAAAAGCACAAAATTATAGAAGTGCAAAGAAGTGTAAAGCTAAGAGAAGCAATGGATTTGCTACCTCTATAATATCATCCTATGGAACCTCTTTAATATCACTTTAATTGCAACAACTATAATATTTCTATAATATCACCTTTTGTAAAAGATGATATTATAGAAGTGATTGCAAAATGCTACTCTATTTCTATAATATCACATTGTGTGAAAATATGATTTTTATGTATGCATGATTGAAATATTTTTACAAAATATTTAAAATAATTATTTTAAAGACTTATCGGAATCATTATCATGCATTCTATTCAAATATATTTAATTTTTACTAATATGTGATACAATGAATGTGTAGCATAGCAAGCACAAGCCCCTAGTATTAATGGTAGTATTTGTGATAATATTGAGGGAGTTATGATTTTAGTAGTATGATTATGATTTTTACAAAGAAATTTCTTTAAAAACTCATATAAGATTCAATTTGATTTTTTTAATTATAAAAAATGAAATGAAAATTTTAAAAATATTATTATATATATAAAATATCAAAATTTTAAAGGACACATTAACTCCTAAAGTCCCATTGGCCCTACAAGGGCCAAAATGTAACCTTGGGTAGGCTCATACAATCTCAATATGCATCGTAATTTTTCAAATTTTTTTGTAGAGCTAGAAAAATACATAAGCTTTATAAGAATATAATTTTTTTTTATTTCAATTGGTGCTTGGGAACAAAAATTATGGCACAATAAGTCAAAAATGGAGGTTGGTGGGTAGTATAAAAAAATCACAAAAGTCAAATTTTAAATTTTAAATTTTAAATTTTTCTCTAAAATACTATTTTTTGATTCATTCTATTTGAACTAGTGATGAGAAAGTTATGGACAATCTTGTTTTTCGGACAATCTAAGCATCTTAATAAAAAAAATAACTTACAAAATTCATTTTTGAATGCAATTTTCATATTTAAAAAAAAAATTGACAAGATTAAGTATGCTTGCTAGGACAATCTCACCGTTGGAATTATTGTGTTTCAATTCCATTTTAGAGGTATTAACAATTTGGTCTTTCTTTCAATCTTAGACCTACTTCTACTTAACAATTTCTTAAAGAATGAAAATCAAATGTGTTTTTCTTGAAATTTTTTTTCTAGACTTTCAACTCAAATTTTCAAGATAATAAATTTGAAATTCAAAGTGCATAGTGCAAAATAATTCACAAATGGAAATCAAAGTCATCTGAAATTGCAAGCTAGAATTCAAAAAAGTTTCTTTTTCCAACTTTGAATGCTAATATTTCTCAATTTGTATGGTCAAACTTCATGAAATTTTCACCACATGATCAAAGACAAGTCAAGTACAAGATCCTATGGTTAGATTCTAAAAAAAATATTTTTTCTCGATTTTCTTGGACAAATGCTGCAGAAATTGCAATTTTGAGTGTTTTTTGATAGAAAAATGACCTGGGGACTTTAGGGGTTAACATAATTCTTGGAACACATTTAGTGCTGGTCTACAACACAAGAATGGAAATAGGGACACATTTGGGTGCTTCTACCTTACGTTTTGTGACATTGCATGAGGAAGACATTTGGGGCAACTTGAATCACAGAATTTTAGCGACCGAGGGATGTTGTGAATGTCTTCCTCTGCAAATTTCTAGTATGGAAACAATTCCTTCAACAAATCAATCAAACCCAAGCGCCTCAATCTACACTAAATAGTGAAATTGGGTTGCCTCTTCAATTAGGTTGCCTTACCCTAGCAAGTTACCTTATGACTCATTGCATGTGCAGATGGCAACATCTGCCAATCTCTATACCTGAGCCATGAACCAGTGCACCAACGGATGGAACACACATGGTGCCTAAGTTACTGCATCTTTTTACATATTTGTATAGTGTAGAATGTAGAGAAATTAGTGTGGGGCAACCTCATTTCTCTATTCAGTGTAGAATATTGACAGGTGAGAAACTAGAAAGTAGTCAAACCTGAAGAGTTTCTGAATGGTGATGCAACAAGTATTCCGCTCCCCTGAAAACTTTTCCACGTCTGCGTGCTCCTGCTGGAAGTGAAGTTCCAGGCTGCTTCCTCGGCCCGACTCCGTCCGACTAAGCAGAACGGAACCTGGGGTTCAAATGCAGACGCAGGAAAGAGTACCTTCTTCTCTTGAAAGCGGTTTAGGCGTGTCTTCAGGATCTGTCATTTTCAAGGAGGCTGATGGATCTCGACTTCATTCGAATTTAATGAGAGAGTCTGATGAGGGTGCGGGCAATTCCTTGTCAGTGGGGTTACTCGAACTGTTGAAATGAGCTGGGGTTTATTCTTTATTTGCTGTCGGTTTCTACACCCAATGGAGCACAATTCAGTGCGGAGGATTTCTGAAGCGGTCTCAATCGCTGTGAGAGTTTGGGCGACGATTTCTTGCTGCGTGTAGAGTATGCAGCTGTTAAATTCGGTGTTTATTGTCGGTGGATTCTTTGTTGGGAAACTGTTTCACTGTACCGACAATTGGATCTTGCAAGGGGCAACGCTCTTCAGCTGGGGATTGTAACGTGTGTGTGGAGGGATCGGGAAGCCTTCTGGAGATTGTCCATCGCCGACCGCGGTTTTTGTAGCCCGCAGTACTGACGACATCAAAAGCATTGAGGTAAGTACAAGCCAGAGCTTCAGTTCAAGTCCAGTTAGGGTTTATGACGCAGGAGCCTGTCCTGGTGCAGCTGATGGCACGAAGAGCAACATCTAATCACGCGCTTATGCTGCTCACTCCTTTTCAGTTTCTATTAAGCGTGCAACCGGAGGCAAATTTCACAGATGTGGACACAGTTGTAGTGGTACCGTTGAGAGTTTCTGGTACTTATTTTTGTTGCTTCTTGAGGTACTTCGTATTCTAAGTTCATTACAGTGTTGAAGAGATTGAGAATGATGGATTGTTTAGACCCCTGGAAGCCGTAGGACCCTTTTTCTGTGCACATGACATGATTTTGGAGAGGAAAGGAGAACTGAGAGCTTCCAGTTGACTGGTGACTTTGCCTGTCAACCAATCTACCAATCTACCAATCTATCCAGGTCGTCTGTATCACGTCTTGACTTTCCATTTTCCAGCAACATGGACTTTAGTTTCAATTTCCGAGCGACCAATTTGTGAGCTCGAAGCATCTTCCGGTTTCCTTATTTGCGATTAGATTTCCGTATGGGTGTGCACACTAAAGAATGATGGATGTATATGAATCCTTGGGATTTTGCTGACTGTGTGTCTGCGCTGAGTCAGCATCTGCGGAGTGAACTTCGAGGTCCGGCCTCACGCGGTACAGTACTGGACTCGCTTTAAACCAGTTTGTATGCAAACCCTCCATCCCTACGCCAGTCTAGAGATAACTTGAAGGGCGTACAACGAAACGTGAGTTACCATCGGCGCTTGCTTGGAGGTACCTTCAGTTTGTAACGCCAGCGTCCCCGTGTTTGCAACATCGCCCTGCCTGGAGCCTGCACCTGCTGAAAACCGCATACGGTATGCATTGCCCTTCTTCCTCTTTCAACCATTTTCTCTTTGAATCTCGTTCGTGAACTCCATTTCGTTCTACTCTGTGATGCACTCATCACTTCTGAGTAGGAAAGTAGTATGCACTTGGTGTGCTCTGGATGCCTCCTTGCTATGAATCTATGGTTATCAGTTGACAAGTCGTGAGATCCTGGCAAGCATTTAGAGCTTTTTTGATGAAGATTTTTGCAGATTCTTGAGGTATAATTTCTGTTATCATTGGTTTTCCAACTGAAATTGTTGCGCATCAGTCTTTGTAAACAAATTGTTCTGGAATCCATGGGATCATCAGATTTGGTTCAGGTGAGTCCAAACTTGTGTCAGCAGCCCAGAATTTGTAATATTCTTCCTAGCATTTACTGTTTTATATGGCAAATTATTGGCGTATGATTCCTGTTGTCTAGTGGTTTTTAAGGAACTGAAATTGTTGCACATCATTTTGTGTGAGTAAATTGTTCTGGAATCCCTGAGATCATGAGATTGTGTGCCGATGAGATCTAATCAGAACATCGTTGAACTCTTTACGATCTTGCAAGCTTTTAAGGATTCATATGTTTAAGTTTTCAGGTATAATTTTGATCCTGCAGCAGTGCTCAAGTAAACTGTTGCGTTATTCTATGAAAGGAAAGATTTTTAGACTAGATTCTAATGTTGATTGCCCCGTGAGTGCGACAAAAAATTAGAACCTCACTGGGAATATTGTTGGGATGTGGAATTGCTGTTAGCATGGAATAGTGTCATTCCAAGAAAATGCTCTAAGTTTGCTAGTCAAACTCAACTAACTTATGTAATGATCTTGGTTAACCCTGTAACGTTGCTGCTGACACTAAGTGTCTGTTTGGATGACTTCATCTATGAGTGTAAGATGGAAGAAAATGTATCTGTATCCAACGTTTTAGAAAAGTTGCTTGAGTACATTTTTGGTGTATAGTATTACCAATTCGATCAGTGTGGTATTATTGACTTTCCTAAAGAAGAAGATGCTTAATCTAAGGATCACCCTTGTAGTGTATTTTGGCTTTTTGCCAAATTTCTTGCCTTTTTTTCGAAATATATTATTTGTTGCCTTTTTTCGAGATATATCCGTTGATGGAGTCTGTGAGCTCAGTGTGGGCTCACTATACAGCGAAAAGGGGCAGCAGCCCCGTCCCGTACCTCCCCCCTACTGAAAACGTTCCACCGTCGATCTTGCTCAGCGATTCCCGAAGGTTTAGTATCTGATGCCTTTCTTTCTGTGAAAATTGATTTTTTTGCTTGCAGGCACATGTTCGGTGAGGAACTTTCAGCGTTGAAGTTTGCTGACTTGTTGCAGCTGGAGCAGCAACTGGAATTGCGTGCCTCGCGCGTAAGAGCAAGAACAACAAGTCTGCAGGTAGTGTCTCATGTGAAGAGTAATAGAGTTCGATTGGGGGCAACAGTTAGTGCGTATGCGGCCTCCGTTATGTCTTTCTACATATCCAGATGTGCTGGAGCTGCATTGTTGCTTCGGGTTGTTTTTGGAGAGGCCCTTGTATTCAAACCTGTCGATTTACCGTGACTATAGTTTTCTGAGCGCAGAATGAACTCCTTTTTGAGGAGATCGAAGAATGTGTGGCCTTCAATCTTTTCTAGTGATCAGATGTTGAATTTTCTGGTATTGTAAGTCGAATTATGTAGATGTAGATGGGTATTGTGATTCTAAATTTTACGTGAATTTTCCCCTCACAGGAGCACGAACTGATGGTGGTTCATCCTCAGCTGACTGAACCTGCGTTTGAACCTGCGCTCTTTTCCAACACCTAGCGACGTTGCCCTTTTACTTTGTTATTGAATCAAGCGATGTAGGCGTAGTGCGAGGAATCAGCCTGGCATCCCCAACGTATAACCCATTTCTTTGGAGTCCTCCTGGAGATTGTCAATCACTGAGCATGGTTTTTGGAACCCGCAGTACTGAAAACGTTGAGGTAAGTCCAAGCCAAAGCTTCAGTTCAAGCCGAGTTCGGGTTCGAGTTTAGGTCTTTCTCATGACGCAGGAGGCTGTTGTTGCGCAGCTTATGGCACGAAGATCAGCATCTGATGACTTGCACTACTGAGTAGATGCAGCTCAGTCCTTTTAAGTCTGTAGGAAGCGTGCAGTCTTAGTCAATTCTACAGACGTGGACATAGTTGTAGTGTGCACTTGACAGTTTCCGGCACTTATTTTCGTTGCTTCTCGAGGTATTTCGTATTCTGAGCTCGTTACAGTATGTCAAGAGATTGGGACTTCGACCGCATTGAGGCATAGGACCGTTATTCTGTGCGCATGACATGTTTCCGGAGAGGAAAGGAGAACTAAGGGCTTCCACTTGACTCGTGACTTTGCTTGTTTAACAATTTATGGAGGCCATCAGTATCATGTCTTGACCTTCCATTTTACAGCAACATGGACTTTAGTTTCAATTTGTGAGCTCCAATCATCTTTTGGTTTCCCTGTTTGCAATTACGTTTTTGTATGATAGTTTTTAGGATGAGACTAATTTTTGATTTGAGAATGAGTTAATGTCATCACTTGTGTAGGTGAAGAAATAATCGAAATGGGACATAAGCCAAGTTAGCTCACAACCTCCTTAGAATAGCTTAAAGAATCTTAGATTGACTTTTGTACCTCTTGGTTGTGTAGGGTTTTAGACAGTCAATAGGGTCCATCTACCTTCATGTAGGTGAACAATTTTTGTTTCAACGATTTGTAGCTTTTGTTTATGGTAATTCATTTGTTGGTTGTCTATATTTTGTAGCTTGCATTGTGAATAATCACCATAAATATGCCATGGTAGGGATATTCTTAAGATTGACTTTATGCAAAGCTTAGTGTAGACATAGAATTAAAATCTAAAGTTGACTTAGTTTTGAATGGCAAGATGTGTTGAAGACTTGAAGTTTCTACAATGGGTAACTCACAATGTTGTGGAAGCAATATTTACATTATGGTTGAGATTGTAGATGAAGCATTACTTATTTTAGCACTAAGTGCTAGTAGGAATGCTTCAAAGTAGAGAGAATAGATATTTGCATAATAGAATATCTAATTGGAAATGAGTTCCAAATTGTGCATGTGATGTCTGATGAGTGCACTAGAATTGGTAGAACTAGGAGTGAATATTAAAATGTGTGTATGATGAATATGTGTTTGTAGGCATGCAATGAAGAAAAGAAAACTTGATGTTGGAGAATCTTCAAACATTGCCATTGAGCACAAGTAATATGCTAAAATCCTTGAATTGCCTTTCATGAAGATACTTGAAGTGTTTTTTTACACTCTCAAAAATGACAATTTTATACACTTTTATATTTTTCCATTAGGAATTCTCAACTTATTATTTGCATGTTGCTTATGGTTATATAATCTTGGATCAATGAACTTGATCAAGCCTTGAAAGATTTTGTTGTGTTGTAGGTCAAGTGAAGGAGTGGATGATGGTCCTATTTTAGAATCAAAGCACAAGATCTTTTTGAGTCATAGTGGAGTTCAAAAGGAGTTTGTGGAGCACTTGTGTAAAACCTTGGAAGATCATTGTTGCTATCCTTTTTTTGACAGACGTCGTGAAAGTTTGCCCAAGGGCAAAGAATTTCCAAACTTGATCATCAAGGCTGCTCGACAATGTCAATTGTTTGTTGTGGTGGTGTCAGAGGAGTACTTCATGTCCAAATGGCCAATGATCGAACTAAATGCCTTTGTACAAGCCAAAAAGGTGATGAAGACCAATAAGAATGTAGCCA
This sequence comes from Climacium dendroides, assembly GCA_950106755.1. Taxonomy (NCBI): domain Eukaryota; kingdom Viridiplantae; phylum Streptophyta; class Bryopsida; order Hypnales; family Climaciaceae; genus Climacium; species Climacium dendroides. The sequence continues at coordinate 14,354,730 of OX467092.1, forward strand.
TTCTCCCTCTCTTTTACGGTCTTTCTGTGGGTGACTTGAAGGATGAGAAGAGGCGGCAAAGATGGTTGGAGAAATGGGAGACATTTGCCAAGGATGATCCAATTGAAGGGCGAATCAAGGTGGAGGATTGGAGGTTTGCACTTGATGAGTTGACGAAGTTCAATGGTTTGCCCTATGATCGGGAATTGAAGGAGATTGTGGCATATGAGAATGATATTGTGTCTCACATTTGTGATTTAATTCCACCAGATGTAAAGTGGGATGATTCACATGTTCAAGGAAATGTGCATGAGGTATGGTACATGGCAATCTATCTTTTGATGTTAATTGTTGAGTGTTATTTTTTTGGATTTTATGAAGCACCAAGTAGGAATGAGTGAAAGCCTTCTTGATGAAAATGAACATTTTATGAGTGAGATGGAAGCATGAGATTGTTTGAGTAGCTCAATATTGCCGTGGACACTTTTATTATAGTTCTTAGATAGTCTTTGAATATTGGATGTTCAAAGTTTTGTAATTTTTGTTATTGTTGGATTGCTAGGTTCTTTTGGACAAGATGCAACAAATTGGGTTGTCACAAATGTACAAAGCAAAAGTGGTTGGCATCTATGGAGTAGGTGGTATTGGCAAGACCACTATTTGCAAGACCTTGTGCAATGAATTGTCAAGCAAGTACGAGGGGAGGGTGTGCCACATTGAATTCGATGGTACATGTTCAAATTCCAAAGAGTTATGGCAAAATGCAGTAGTGAAGTTGACAAAGAAAAGTGCAGATTTTGTTTGCCAATTGGATGAAGGGGAGGTGAGTGCACCATGTTCAACACTTGGGATATGTTTTTTTGCGACTGTGTTGTTAAAGATCAAAAATGGATGAACTATAGTTTTGACCAATGAATATAGGTTAGGTGGTAGTTAGGATTCTTTCTTTGTCTCCCTATCTAGTTCGATTGTTTATGTGATGACATGGTTTTTTGTGGTTCATCACATTGTTGACTCTAGTAGAATGTGCACTTCCACATGATGAAAATGATTATGTTTTTTTTGTATGTTTTGTTTTGACTTGATATTATTGTAGTTGATGTCGCTTGATCAATGGTGAGCTTAGTACTCTTGTTAATACTACGGTCTTTTTGTGTTTGTAGTGTGTCAATGTTATCTACAAGACCATACACAAACAACCAACTTTCTTGGCTATAGATAATGTATGGGACAATTACAATTCCATGAAGAAGGCCAAGATGTTTTTGGAATCTTGTTTCCATGAAGATAGTTTAGTACTTGTGACAACTCGGTCTCAAAGTACTCTTGCCCTTTTGGGAATCGATAAAGGTGCATGTCTTGAGATGCCTGAACTCGGAGAAGGAGATGCAAAATGTTTATTTTTATATTATGCTGCTCATGGGGAACAATTTACAATTCAAGAGGATATTGATTCTATTGTTTGGTGTATTAAGAAGTGTTATTTTTGCAAGGGTGATGAAGAAAATTATCATTACCATCCGTTGGCTTTGGAGGTCTTGGATAGGCAACTATGTTGTTATGGAAGAAAGCCCTCAGAATGGGTGCAATGTTTATCTGAGGTGTGGAGGCCAAGTTCATTTTTTGGAGAGAATGTTGTCTTCAATGTGCTTCGAAGTAGTTTTGATCTACTAGAAGAAAATGAGCAAACTTTGTTTATGGATGTGGGCTTTTTTCTTCGTTGCTTGGAAGTGCATTATGCTTTGGATTTTATACCTTGGATGAGTTTGAAGGAGCAACTTTGTTTATTGTATAGGACGAGTGAAAAGAAGATTCAAAGTCAGGTACATGGATTGCTCCTTTTCATTCACATTTTGAATTATAAGATCCTTATTTTTGGACCATGAATTGTAGGATCAATAGGAGAGAAGGGGGTGTTTGAAGTTTAGTCGTAGTAGTATATTTTTATAATTTATGGCCTTTTAAATGATTTTAAGTAGAATTTTATTGAAAACACATGTATTTTTAGTTAGTTATTTCGATTAATCTCTTGAAAAGTCATGCATTATAGGACTTTATTACTAGGACTTTACTTAAAAGCAACCCTTTCCCTTGTAGTTGATTTACAAAATAGTTGTTTGAAACTCTTTGTATTAAGGCCAAGTGATTACAATGGTGGATGTTGGAGCTTGTTTGATCTATTTATTTTTGGTTGTATTGGAATGGCAGTTGGATAGTTTGAAACAAAAAGGCTTGTTGCAAGTTGTAGATTTGGAATCGGGAAGAATCACCATGCATGATTTGTATCATGAGTTTTTGATATATGAAGCAGAAGGAAAGCTTGGTGGAACAATGGACATGTTGGACAGGAAGTGGGTGCTTGTAAAGGGGGATCATGGGGATCTCTCAGAGCTTGAGGTTGCACCTCCAGGTGAACGTTGGTATAATTTGTCTCGACTTTATATATGGCAAACGGTGGAAATAGAAATGGATAAAGAGCTATGGTTGGATCCAGCATCTAGTGATCACTCCCCAACTAATTTGATCACGGATTTGGAGTGCATCGAATGGCAATACTTCTCAAATGTTTTGGTATTGCACTTGTTTGGTTTGAAATTTGGTCATGGAAGCTTGAACTTGAAGGGCATGAAGTGCTTACGAAGGTTGCAACTTCTTAATTGTGATTACAATTGCTTGATGACCCTTGAGGGACTAGAATCATTGAGGCACTTGACTTTTTTTGAGTGGTGGGGACATCAAAGCGTTGATAGGATAGACCCACATTTTGTGGGTCAATTTCCATCATCTCTAAAATATTTGCACATAGATGAGCCATGTATATTGCCTGGGTCTAATGTGCTTGCACATTGCAACAAGTTGATCAAGTTGAAGCTTGTAGAGGTGGAAGTTGGTGAACTATTGGATTTGAGCAATTGTTCGTCCTTGGAAAGTTTGGAGATGTCCTGTATTCGCAACTTGGAAACCATATCAGGACTTTCATCAAGTCTACACACCCTTGACATATGTGAAGTATTTGGGATTCATATTCTAAAGCTTGACCAACTTGATGGCTTGGTTCGATTGGAGGTGGTCGGTTGTGATGGTTGGAAGATGCCATGTTTGCTATCCTTGACCAAATTGCAGGTTTTGAGAATTAATGAACATTCTGAACCTCTTGAACATTGCATCCCACATCAAATTCGGGAGCTTCATTATGAATTGTGCACATATTGTGAAGCACCTTGTTTGAATGTGTTCAAGCAATTACAAGTATTGGACTTCTCTTATAGTCGTTCATTGATTTCAATGTGTGGATTGGGTGACTTGCTAGCATTGCAATCCCTCAACCTCTATTTTTGCTCTTCTCTAGAGCGGTTGCCTAACTTGAGTAAGTCGAAGAGCCTTGAGAAACTCAAACTCAACTATTGTGGAGTACTAAAGCTATATGAGGAAGACTTTGAAATGTTGGCCTCATTGCCATTGTTGCAACCTATGGTATTTACAATTTGGCCTGGGTCAAGAACGTTCATGTTGGACGTTGTTGGGCAGAAGGTTCTTCGATCTCAAGAGGAACATGATCACTTGTTGTCTTTAGATAAGGATGAATGGGAGAAGGATGAATGGAAGGATGGTGAATGGGATTCTTGGGAGGGGAGGAAATGGGAGGAACCAGAGTTTGCGCCTCTCCCTGTCAAATTTGAAGACCTTCGCAACTGGATTCCAAGCATGGCTGCACCTCATTCGTTGTCTGATTTGGAAAAGTGTGAATCGGAGTTTGCAAATAACGAGTTGAAACGTCCCAAATACTTGTAAGCGATTTTGTGTGATCAATGGAAGCAAACACATTCAACACTCCAACATAATTCCTCTTTTGCAGATCTATCGTGAGAAGTGCAGGATGTAGATTACAATTAGTGCATGAGTTATTCCTTTAGTTTTGGCATTGATTTACACAAAGCTTAGCAGCAACGTTCTCAGAAATGGTTGAGATTCACAACTTTGTTAGTTAACATTTTGAGTAGCTAAATGTACATAGGCAAAAATTCTTGAAAAGGTTAGATTTTAGCCAAAACTTCAACAAACAATAGAATTTGATAGCCAATTTGCGACTTCGTCCACATTGGAAGTAGCATCTATTTAGTCAGTTTTGTGTTATAGGGCTCCCAATAATCCTTTTCTTTCTATTTTTTTGAATACTTCTCACTCTTAAGGTAGCCAGAGTTGACGCTTGTTTGTCTTAAAGGTAGCAAGTTGCACTCCATTCCATGAACTAGTTCTGGATTCATTGGTTATCAAAAGAGAGCCCATTCTATTATGTGAAGTCTGCAACTAAGCAAGGAATATAGAGAGCATGGATATGTTGGAACACTTTTGAAGATGGTAACACATTGCACCAATGTTCCATATCCATGTGTCCCGTTTTCAAATACCAGACTTTTTTTTTTCTTCCACAACATTTCAAGAGAATTCAGCTCTTCATTACTTCCCAGCTGTCTTTGGATGAACCCTTGTTTTTTAGTAAGCATGTATTAGATCCAATACATGTACATGTATGCTCAAGTTCACAGTTTCAAATGGTATGAAATTATGTAGCCATGGTTTTGGAATCTGTAAACGAGTACCTAGAAGCACATGAATGTATCTAGATCCATGGCATATCCTTACATCTGTCTATGGGTCATGGACAATACATGGTTCACTATTTTGCAGGTAATAGAGAGCATGGATATAATGCATTAGCTTGTCTTTCTTTTCATACCTTTGATTGAACAGGTTATGTACCATTCAAATTATGGGCTCTAGAGCTTGCATTGTTCTTACATGATTCAAGCTCAATTTGGAATTCAATCACAGTGTAGATGGCATACTTTTTGGATTGGAGCTAACTAAAGTCTCGAGCACACACAAACAAGTTTCAAAATCAGTATGGATCAAATTGTTGCTTGCAGACTCCCAATTAAATACTGCAAAGAGGAGAGGTTCTCGAAGTTGGGAATGTTTGGGGCTAATTTTTGTGCACCTCCATGTTTGATATTGGATTTTGCACAAGCCTAGGTTGGGGAGAAATGGGAAGATTAAATGAGTTACCACAATTGGTATGAAAGGGTGCGATTATCAGTCTGCTTTGAAATTCTTGAGAGAAGCTCTTGAAAGAACGAGCTGCAATTCAAGCTACTAACATGTCCGATCTCCACCTCCCAACAGTGTAGAGCAGAGTTCACAAAACTGGCTAAAATTTGCTCCATTGCTACTTCAAATTTTCAATAGCTAAATTTACATTGGGAAAAATCTTTGAAAAAATTAGATTTCAGCCAAGATTGCAACAAACAATAGAATTTGATATCCAATTTGCAACTTCCTCCATGTTGGAATTAGCATTTCTAATTAGTCAATCTTGTAATTCAGTACTCTCAATAATCCTATACGCCCTACAAAATCCTATCTTTTCTATTTTTTTAATACAACTCACTCTCAAGGTAGGCAAAGTTGATGCGTGCTTGTCTTGAAGGTTGTATATTGCACTAATTTTTGAAAACTAGTTTTGGCATCAGCTTGTGATTTTATAATAACTTCAAATTAGTTTGGTGAATTTATTCCATAGCTTTTAGTACTTTCAACAATTATGGCCCAAAACACAAACCTATACAAGTCCTAGTTTGAGAGTAAAGCAATTGTAGTCAATATTTGAAGCATTCTTAATTGCAAATGATTATGCCTTAGATTTGGGCTACTTTACCTTTTCAATCACTTGAATGTATACTTACTAAACAATTCATTTTCATTAACCCTTACAAGTCCTTGAAAACTAAATATATCAATATGATCACCATATTAATTTATCATAAAAAGCCCAAGATGTATAAGAATAAGACTTTGTTTTCATGTGCTAGTACACCAAGGTATAAAGCTAAATATTTTGAAGATAACAATGCAATCAAATATAATTATATCAAAATACTAAACAAAGATACAGACTAACAAATAATCAAGGCTAGAAATGGCCTCTTAGACCTTTAATGCCTAAGTAGCAACCATAAGTTGACAAGTTCACTTTAGGAATTATAAAAAAAAAACGAATTGAATTTCCTTTGATATAATTGTATTGTTGATTTATATAAAGCACTAGCTTTCTTTTCCCTTTTATGTATTACATCATTTTTCTTTATAATTTTTATATGAATATTATTTGAATGAAGTTCATTTTTCCCAACACTCATCATCCTCAATGGATGCTTGAGCGCTTAGAGGACAAGAATTATCTCCTACTAAAGATCCCTCAAATTCTTTTAGGGCACATCTATGAAACACTTTTATCAAAATTTCATAACAAAATTTGCACTTTATCAAAAAAATAAAATTGAAACTACCATCTTATTCTTTTCTTTTTGTTTGCATATGGAAACCAAAAAAATTGAAACCTAAAAAATCTCATCTATACCACAAGAGCAAAGAGAGTCATATTATGCTTGTCAATGGACCCATCTACATTATCCTAAATTCCACATGATGTAGCAAGTCCTTTGATGCCATCCTAGTCCATCACTAGAACATTCAATCCACATAAATTAGTTCAAATTCAATGCCCCAATAGGGAATTTCATTAAAATGGCATATTCTATAGGCCATTTTCATATCACGCAGTCTAAATCATAAAGCATCATCTAGGACAAGTATGGATTTCAAATTGACCACTTTGAACAATAAAAGTGCAAAAAAGTTGCAAAATGGCACTAGTTTAATGAAATTTCCCATTCCATCTCTTCATCATGGTCAATGTGAACGCATCCAATTTAGTGACTATATAACAACAAATTGTGGAACATGCAATATTGTAAATTTACAAAATCCTAGAATTAACTTTAGTGAAACAAAAACATGGGTGTTGAAGCAACAAAAGTTTATACCTTAGGAAGCAAGTTCATTTATAGAGTGTTTCAACATCACTTTGCCAATTTAATTCCTCAAAAACATTAAGGGTGTTTAAACCTTTACATTTTCTTCTCCCCACCCTCAATCTTTAGAAAATGAAGACATAGTACTTTCTTTTTGACTTGCAGGAGGTCCAATCTTTGAAGATTGAAAATGGGAATGAGTGCAAAAATAAGAATGAAGAAGGATGCTAAAAAAATAAACGTTTTTCTCTTGAAGATGAATAATTTATTCAATATAAATGTTTGTTTTTCATTTGAATCCATCCATGACTCATAGCTTCATCTAAAATGGCTTCCTTTGGAACTTGTTTCTAAACAAGTGTAAATCAATTAAATCTTTTTTAATCAACAACAAAGCGAATTGTTGTCCATTTTCAGACCGCCTACTATGCCATTTGAGGGAGCTTCTACATTTATGATATTCCTACCTTAGTTTTTGTTTGTCTATGTGGTTCATTAGTTTTCTGAGTGATATTGAGGCCTACATTGATGAGGTTATATTCTTAATTTTCCAAGACTTTGACAAATAGTGTTGATTCATTCATGTTAGAGTTATTTTTGAGGTGGACTTGTTTGTACTTGTGGGTCTAGCTTCCATTTCATATTTATTATGGATGATTATAAAGTAGGTGAGGTGTTTTATTCTTTTCCATGTTGAATTGTGGAATAATTTTGTTTGATTTGCCGATTATAGCCATGAAACAATACATTTTAGTACTTGAACCTTGGAGTACAAGAGTACAAGAATTTGACTAAGGTAATTGTGGAAAATCTTGAGTCTTCTATAGTATGAAAATATGTCCAATGCAATGAAAACATGCATCATTCCTAAAAGTATGTGTCCTACTTGCACCCACAATTCACAAGCAATGTTTCCTAGAGATAAAACTAAAGGATAGCTAGTACCCCTCTTATTGTTTGAGAGAGTTGTTTGATTCCTAAAAAAAATGAGAGGGGATATGACTCTACCTTCACAACCAATGTAACCTTGTATAATTTGCCACCAATTGTAAGTACAAAAAATAAAGTTTCATTGTTCTACTATATTAAATGGCCTAATTGATGATGTTAGGTTTAGGTCAAAGTTCTCAACATTGACTAAGACTCAAAATAATGTAAAAAAAATATATAAGATTATTGTTGTAAAGACATCTTGGTAAGGATCTTCCATTTTTCCATTACTTTAGGCTCCAATCAACCATGTTGCCTATGATAAGTGTTCTTTACAACTATTGCAACTTGTGGCTAATTTCACTTTGACATCCTTTAATTTGAAGGATTTGTGGGAAAAAACATTTTGAAACAAATCAATAATGTCTTGTTCACATAAACCCATTCCAGTCTTAAAATGGCATATGCAAATGAATGGACAAAAGAAAATATAGAGTCAAGTGGTTGAAATTAAAACTCTTCAAAACTTCAATAAAATTGAAGTTTTCATTTGGATAGTTTTGAGTACTACAAGATCTCTTTGACCTATTCTTGAAGTTTAATCGTCAAAACTTCTTTTTGACTAAACTTTTACAATTATGGATACTTTTTTGGTAGTTGGTGAAATTTACTTTGTTGACAACTCTACATCAATCACAACTAAATGATACCATCACAAATGCCAAGATGAGGTCTTGCAAGTTTTCCATAAATGCACTTGGCCATGTACTATCAAAACAATTGTATAGGTAACTATGATGTCTGAGTATACACAACAATCATCTTCTTATAAAAGCAAGCAGAGTTCTCATGCCCATTGGGAGGAATGAAGTGCACAACACCCAGAGGATCTCTTTTCCATGTTTATTGTCATATAGTGTGATTAGCAATCCCATTCCTTTCCTCTTCAAAAGAGGTTTATGATCTCTTCCAAGTGAATGTGTTTGCAACGAGAAGTCATGCTGAGCTCATTCATAGAAACCCTCCATTACACCCTCAAGACCCTCAAAAATACTAATGACGACGGATAAAAGGAATCCACAGGTCAATTTGAGCCTTGGTTTTCATAAACCTATTAAACCTTTCAAAAATGAATATAAAAATAAAACAAAGGCACCACTCTGAGCGAATGGAGCCAGTTAGACGGCTCAATCATTCATCAAAGAGTCCACGCAGATTCAATAGCATCCTCCACAGAGATGAAAAAGCGAAGACCCATGCAGAAAGCCATCCCCGAGTCGCTGAAGCTTTTGGAGGGGCGTTCGACCGTCCCCACCGATCCCCGGTACCACCATCCCTGCACACAGAACTGGCACGGAGAAAGAGCGAACTGTTCTTTTGCCGGGGATTCTGGTCTGCTTGAAATCTTCGACGTCTGCGTGCCCCAGCTGGAAGTGAAGTTGCAGGTGCTTCCCTGGCCCAGCTCCGCCCGACTGAGGTAGTCGGTCCATAAAGCGAGCGTGTAAGGACTGAAACTGAATTTTGGGGCAGGTGAAACTTCTCAAAATATTTTGCAGTACATTTTCCTTGAAAGAAAAGAGGAATTGGCATCTAATCCAAGTTGTTTCATATTTTTTGGATCATTTTTGAATTAGTTTTGAATTTTCAAACGAGATGTGGTATAGGTCGTATCCTGGGTCGTATTTATGTTCACTTGCAACTTCTAAAGATAAATGGAAAAGCAAAGAGTATGATTGGCTCTTATCATTAACAATGCTTTTTTCTTTTCATTCATTCAAACACTACAAAGGGCCATTTCAGAACCACTTCATATCCATTCACAGCCACCTATATTGACAGTTCTTAATGCCCACTCATATTTCAAGCTTCCTACGTTAAGGCAAGGGAGCCCAAGGCTCAAGTGCTTGAGGCAAGGGAAGGAGAAACGAGCTCCTGCTTTGTGCAAATGTGGAGAACACATATTTTTCCCAAAGATGGAATTGGTTGAGAAGGAGCACTTGCTACATTGGAAAAATGGCCAATTTCTATTTTGTTCTTTTGAATTTTTTTACTATTTTCTAAAAATTCTATATTAAACTATCCATTTTCTTGGCATTTTGCATTGCTGTTTTTTTGTGTATAAATTTTTTAAAACAAAATTTTCAAGTCATGAATTTTCAAAATCAAATTCATTTGAATGCTTTACAAATATTCTATATTTTATTTTATTTAAAAAAATTATTCTCAAACTCATAGTATTCCTTGAAATAGTTCATTTTAGACAAAACAAGAACTCAATAATAGAGCTAATTGTTGCTTGTTTTAGGATACCCTACTCTATTTATCAAAAGGAGTCTCTTTATTTATGGTATTTCTACTTTAAGTTTTTGCTCAAAAGTTATGAATTTTTTCTGAAAGGGAATATTTGATGAAATACTCTTTTTTTTAGTGGATGAAATTGCTCATATCTTGGGATAGTATTGCTCTATTTTGGATGAATGTACATGAATTGGGATGAATAGATGAAATCTTATTTATATAATGTAAGTTTCATGCATTTCTATTGTTATAAATAGTTGTATCTATCCAATGATTATCAATTTCTGCATTGCCTAGAATAAATCAAGAGAAAACTAGGTCAAAGTCTTCACCATTGGTTGCAACTAAAAATAATGTAAAAAATAATAATATAAGAGCCTTATTGTTGACATTTTGAATAAGGGTCTCTCATTCTTTTCATGACTTTAGGCTCCAACCAACCATGCTCCCTATGATAAAGTGCATCTTCATAATTGTTGTTGCAATCTATGTTTGTTTTCACTTTGGCATTGATCTTCTAATTTGAAGGACTTGTGGAAAAAAAACATTTTGAAAACAACCGGTAATGTTTCACTCACATAAACCCATTCCATTCTTACAATGGCATATCCAACAGACTAAAGAAAATGTAGAGTCTTGTGGATGCAATACAAGGCACTTTGTTTGAATGCATTTAAGCAATTACAAGTATTGGACTTCACTTCTAGTTGTTCATTGACTCAAATATATGGAATGGGTGACTTACTAACAGTGCAATCCTTTAATCTTTCTAATTGCAATGCTTTAGAGCAATTGCCAATCTTAAGTAAGTCGAGGAAGCTTGAAGAACTCAATCTTTACGATTGTCATTGACTAAACCTCTATGAGGAAGACTTTGAAATGTTGGCTACATAGCCTTTGCTACACCCTGTACAGTTGTCATACTAGAATTTGAATAGCACAATTATGTTGGACATTGTTAGGCAAAAGGGGCTTCAATTTCAATGACAAGGTACTTATGATCGAGATTCTTGGTTGGTTTGGAAGGAGAATGAATGGGAGGAGCTAGAGCTTGGACCTCTTCTAGTCAAAGTTGGAAACTTTGGCATTGAGAGGAAAATTTAGTTTCTTGAGTTCAATGAAATGCTAGGGATTACAATTAGATACCCGTTCCAACATCACCAACATTTTTAAGTAACTCCCTATGACCAATGGAAGCAAGCACATTCAACGCTTTAACATAATTTTTCTTTTATAGATTGATCATGAGAAGTGCAAGATGTAGATCACAGTATGGAATATGCACAAATCATGGATATGTCAATACATTTTGGCGGATAGTAACACATTGGGGCCAATGTCCCATGCCTTATGTCTCATTTTGGAATATCAAACAATTTTTTTAATCCCTAAGATTTCAAAAGAATTCAATTCTTATTTTCTTCCTAGTTGGCCTTAGGTGAACCCTTGTTTTTGGTAAGTATGCTTTACAGTTTCAAATGGGATAGAATCTAAAATATGTAAACATATATGGTAGATGTACCTATTCTTGATAACTTTAGCATTTTAGTGTATGCAAGATGGGGAATTCATTGAAGAATAGAATTCAATCTGTATTAACATAAGGATGAGGAAGAATGCAAAAAGAAGGATATTTTTTTCTCCAAGAATGAATATTTTATTCAATATAAATGTAGATTTTTTAGTTGGATTCATTTTGGTTTCATAGTCTCATCTATTTTGGTAAGCTTTGACACTTCTCCCTATGCAAGGAGGGAATAGAGATGAGTGGATGAGAAGATACAAACAAGGAATCTTTCTCATTGAATACTACATCCAATAATTGTGTTCAATAGATCAATCTAAAAAGCCATAATGAAGGGCCTATCTAATTTAGACACTTCTAAAATACGTAGAAGCATATGAATCTATATTCATGGCATGTCTATGTATATATATTTGTATCTCCGTCTATGTTCCATATGACAAGGACAAAACGTGGTTTGCTATTTCACTGATGATAGAGAGCATGGATATTATAAGACATTTGCTTGTCTTTCTTTTTATACCCTCTATTGAATAGGATTGAACATGTTATATATTGTTCAAATTATGGGCTCTTGATTGAAGGCTCAAAATCTCAAACTAGTTTTTGGAGATGAATGTTATTTTGACTATTCAACTTTTCTTAATTCAGAGTTTTTAAAAAAAATTATTTTACTATGCCAAAATGGCCTCCAAAGTCTTCTAAATTTTAAAAACAATGAATTGTCAATAACTAAGTTTAAAAAAATATTTTCATAATATTATGTCCTCCTTAAAATCTTGTAGCCTCACTATGAAGTCTAATTTTAAAAAAAGTTTGTACTTCGAAGGCCAATTTTCCTCCATACTTTGCTCATTTTTCAGAAAAGTTGTTGGAAAACTATTGCATTGAAGTTTAATTTTTTAGGTAGAATTTTCAAGTTTTTCTAAAATGTTTAGATTTATTGGCATGCATTTTATGAAAAGGTACTTTGGCTAAATATAAAATGATATTCTTTTCATTTGTAGTTCAAAATTCAAAATTTTAATAGTTTCATTCTAAATTTAATTAGAGTTTGAATAGTTAAAAATATAGAATTTAACTTTTGATTAGTTCTAATTTCTATAGTTGAATTTTAAATTTAGAACTATGTAATTAAAGTTGAATAGTATAAAATTTAATACTTAAATAGTTTGTAATTTTAAAGTCAAATGTTGGAAAAATGAGATTTAAATATAAAAGTTGGGACTTTGAATCAAATGTTCTAGAGTTCAAAATGTATTTTATTTTGAAATTTGAGAAATGCCTATTCAAAAGTTATAATTGTAATCAAATTCAAACTGAGAATGAGAATATTTCAAAGGTACTTTTAGAAAAAGGCATATTATCCAAATTCTCAAAAGAAGTAATTCTGAAAATTCTAAAACTAACTGGACTTATTGTATAACATTTTACAATAAACATTTAAATTAATTTCAATCAAAATAAAAATGTGTATTCTAACTACATTAAATTTTGAAGAATATTCAATTGGAATTTTAATTTTAGTCACATTAGAATTTAATCAAATTTATTTATTTGAATCAAATCCAGAATTGAATTTAAATAGTTCAATTGGAATTCAACCTTTGTACTCAAATTTTGAAAGATTCAAGAACATTTCAAGTAATTCTCAAAGATTCTCAAAAAAATTCAAAAATTCAATACGATTCCTTAAGATTTTCTAAGATTCTTTGAGAAATCAAAGAAATCAACAAAGATTTCTTCAGATTTTAAGAAGATTCTCTTATGTTCCCAAAAGATTCTCTTCAGATTCCTAGAATATTTCCTCAAATTTCCTTAAATTTTAAAAGATTCCTAAAGAAAATGGTATTAAAAAATTTCACAACCCACAATACCTAGATCAATAAAATGAAAATCTCATTTCAACATAAACTTGTTGATTGTTGCAACTGTTGTCCAATGGTACTCAGAACAAGAGATAGTTGTTGCTTTTCTATTAAATTGGTCGTGATTTTCTACTCGTGATCCCTCACCATTAATAAATCTCAAATGATAAAACCGCTTATTTAAATTGAAAGCAACCAATTTCAAGTCAAGAAGTTGTTTGCAACTTGAAAGCTTTCAAATTGGATGGCATTTCTAATATGCTCAAACACAAAGAGGTGAATCCTTCATCAAATCAACTTTAATCAATAAATGTTATACCTATAGATACAAGAAAGTGGATTCATGAAGGAAAAATCTTTCGAAGATGAAATTAAAAATGCTATAACAAAGTTGTTGTTTACAATGACAAATGACACTCCAATCTTGTAGTATTGCCACACATTAAATAGAATCTTTGCACATTAAATAAGTCCTTTGGAGCTTATCGTCTACTTCTATAGTTGACGATGACTTTTTTGTTGGCATTGTAGTGCAGATTGCACTAGTAAAAACAATTTGGCTAAAAAATGGCAACAAACCATGAAGTTTTTTGCCAAAAAACTTCAAACAAATTTTTTTTGGATGAAATTGCTAGATTGTCATGGATAAAAATAGAATTATGCACATGTGATATTTTCTGTCTAATATAAATGTGCATGAATGTTGAAATTTGAAGTACCATTAGAACATTTGATTTGACCACTTTCGCACTTCATTAAAAAATGAAAAAAAAATGCTCATGAAAAAGATATGTGCATACCATCAAAAAGCAAAGCATCACTTTGTGAGATAATTTTTTTTGCAAAACTGATAAGGTTGGGAGCTTTGTGGAGTGTTTACTCAACCTTTTCTGAAATCTAGGTAAAGGCGATATTTGATATAAATCTACATTTCAGCTTAATATCGCATGAAGCCCTGGAATGACTCCTTCAAGCACGTGCTTCGAAGTATTGAGAGTCCGGAACGGCCTTCGCCTTGTGCAGCTCCCCCCTGGGTTGTAGCCAATGTTTCGTGTTTTGCAAGGTTCATATTGGATGAGAAGTTTGTTTGCTCCGTGGTGATCTAGTGCATTATGTGCGAGAGTGGAAGGCTGACTAGTGTGGGACGACGATGCTTTCAACATTGAAATTCAGATTGATGAGGGCCAGTTTATACTTAGGGTTGGATTGGAGGCTAGCCAGAACTCTTCAAGTTTGAACCAATAGGATCACTCAATGTCTCCAAATCCAGCCCAAGGCATTTATACTTGGGGCCCAATGGAACTAAAACTCATCTTATGTATCATCATAGGAGACATGGTTTTGGCACCAAACCTTTTGGCGTTGTGGAAGCAATTGAGATGAGGTTTTTAGTGACTTGAATTCCCATTTAGGGTTGGACAAACATTGGGCTCTTCTAGTGGACTGTACAGACCTCAAACGTTGATTACACGAATTTTTGTTTTACTTTTTTACAAACTCCATCTCTCTCTTTGGTGATTCCACCTCTTCTTTGTCTATAATGCTCTTTTTGTGTTGAAGTCATTGGTGTTTAAGTAAGGAGAGCCCATGAAGGGGGGAGGAAGTGCCTTCATACTCAGGACAAAGCATTCTCAATCCTAGATGTTTTGGGTGTGGATGACCAACCTTCAAACATGTTCGATAATCTTGTCATTTGTGGTCTCCACTTCCCCATATCGGTCAATGTATTTTTTAATTTTCTATGGAGTGGGAAATTTTCTTTTCGCACATTTTAGAGTTGATTGACTTTTAGGGGATGCTATTGTCCTTGAAACAATTGTTAATAAATTTTAGCATGAATAAAAATGGAATTGACATCTAACCCGATTTGTTTCATATTTTTTGGATCTTTGTGTAATTCCTTATGAATTCTTTAAAGTTGAAAGGCAGCGGTCACTAAAAGTGATCACGTCCTAAAATGTGTTGGTGCATTCAATAAAGCAAAATGTACCTCTCTGTCATGATCGCTCTTAGAGTATGGGTGCTTTTAGAGCAAACTACCTTATGCATTTACTTATTTAATGTTTAAGGAACATTATCATCTAAGTGACTACAATGAAGTACCTATGTTTTAGCATTAAACATGTTGATTACAAATGCATATTTTGTAAAAGAAAAAAACCTGAACATTGAATTTTTCATGTATACAAAGTCATGCGTAGTATAGAATTTCCGCTTCATAAATATGCCTATTTGGAGAGGTAACTTGGGTGTCCGAGTATACAGAGCAATCATCTTCTTACGACAGCAAGCAAAGCTAGTCTCTCCTGCCCAATGACAGAGGATTTCTTATCCATCTTAATCGTCATATGCTGTGATCACCGAACCCATTCATTTTCTCTTGAGAATAGGTTTATGATCTCTTCAGAGTGCGTGTGTGTTTGCAAAGAAAGTCATGCTGAGCTCATCTATAGAAACCCTTCAAAAACACTGGTGGCAAGAGATCAAAGGAATCCACAGGTCAATTTGAGACTTGGTTTCCAATAAACTAGACCTCTAGAAAATGAATCATAAAAGTAAAACAAAGGCCCCGCTCTGAGCGAATGCAGACAATCGGACAATCAGACGGCTCAATCAGTCAATGCAGACAATGCAGACAGTCAGTCGGCTCAATGCAGACAGTCAGTTCATCGAAGACCACGCACAGCAGTGTCCACAGAGATGGAAAAGCGAAGACCAAAAGGCAGCCCCGACTCGCTGACGCTATTGGAGGGGCGTTCGACCGTCCCCACCGATCCCCGGTACCAGAAGCCCTGCACACAGAACTGGCACGGAGAAAGGGGCTGGCCTCTAAAACTGCCACGTCTGCGTGCTCCTGCTGGAAGCGAAACTCCCGGCCCGACTAAGCCAAAGGAGTCTAGCGTGGGCTAACTCCATCTCAGCCGTTCACAGGGATCCGCGGTTGTCAATTACCTAAACCCTGCGACTGAAACGAGTAGGGTTTAGGTCTGGAGCGGAGCGTCGGTTAGGGTAAACATGAAGGGGTAATTTTATTTCTAGCTAGGATTTTTGGGTTTTATTAGAAAAAATTGAGGTTCTTCCGTCTCCACCGTGGATCCATTTGAACGGCTGAGATGGAGAGTCCCCACGCAGGCTGGGAGACGAGGGGACTGGGGAGCCTAGGGTTCGAGTGCACACGCTGAAAAAGAGTTCCTGAAGAGGCGCCGTCACCTGTCATTTTCAAGGACGCCGATGGATCTCGCCTTCATTAGGATTTGATGAGAGAGGCTGATGAGGGTGCGCCATTTCCTTGACAGTGGGCGTTACTGGAACTCTTGAAATGAAGTAGAGCTTGTACACCCAATGCAACTCATTTCCGTGCGGAGGATTTCTGCAGCGATTCGAATGGCTGTGAGAGTTCGTGCGACGGTTTCTTACGGCGTGTAGAGTGTGAAGGTGTTGGATTCGATGATCCTTGTCGGTGGATTCTTTATTGTCGAAAGATATCGCTGTACCGACAATTGGATCTTGTAAGGGTCGACTCTCTTAAGCTGGGGATTGTAACATGTGCGTGGAGGGCTGGGGAAGCCTTCTGCAGATTGTCCGTCATCGACCACGGTTTCTGTAGCCCTCGGTGCTGGCGACAAGCGTTGAGGTAAGTCCAAGCCAAAGTTTCCGTCCAAGCCAAGTTTGGGTTCGAGTTTTTGGCCTTTTCATGACGCATGAGCCTGTGTTGGCGCCGCTGATGGCACGAAGAGCACCATCTAATGAGACGCGTTATTCCATAGATGTTGCACACTCCTTTTATGTTTGTATTCAGCGTGTAATCTTAGTGAATTTCACAGACGTGTACCCAGTCGTCCTGTACGATTGACGGTACTTATTTCCGTTGCTTGTGAATTTATTTCGTATTCTGCGTTTGTTACAGTATTGAAGAGATTGAGACTGTTGGTTTGTTTAGACCCTGTTGAGGCGTACGGCCCTCTCGTCTGTGCATCTGACATGTTTTGGTCGAGAGAAGGAGAACTAGTAGCATCCAGTTGACTCGTGGCTTTGCTTGTGTAGCACCGTATCCAGGTCGTCTGTATGACGTCTTAACATTCCCTTTTCCAGCAACGTGGATTTTCGTTTGAATTTCCGAGCGACCGAATTGTGAGCTCGAAGCATCATCCGGTTTCCCTGTTTGCGATTAGCTTTCCGTATGTGTGTGCACGGTAGGGATGATGGATGTATATGAATCTCTGGGATTTTGCTTACTTTGTGTCTGCACTGCGTCAGCATCTGCGGAGCGAGCTTGGACGTCCGGCCTCACGCGGTACGGTACTGGAGTCGCTTTAAACCAGTTCGTATGCGAAGCCTCCATCCCTGCGTATGTCCAGAGATAACTTGAAGGGTGTACAACGAAGGTTGAGTTACCATCGGCGCTTGCTTGGAGGTACCTTCCTGCTGTAACGCCAGCGTGTTTGGAACATCGCCCTGCCTGGAGCCTGCACCGTTTGAAGACCGCGTACGGTATGCATTTCCCTTGTTCGTTTTTTAATCATTTTCTTCTTGAATCCCGTTCGTGAGGTTCATTTCGTTCTGTACTGTGATGCAGTCATCCCTTTTGGGTAGGAAAGTAGCGTGCACTTGGTGTGTGCTGCTGTACGGTTATTAGTTGACAAGTGGTGAGATCCTGGTCAGCATTTAGAGCGTTTCTGATGAAAGTTTTTTCAGATTGTTGAGGCACGATGCTTGGGACGATTGTTTTTCCAACTGCGCATTAGTCTTTGTGAACAAATCATTCTGGAGTTCATGGCATCATCAGCTTTGGTTCCGGTGAGTCGAAACTTGTGTCGGCAGCCCAGAATTTGTAATCTTCTTGCTGGCTTTTACTGTTTTATATGGCAAGGCTTGGCAATTTATTGGCGTTATGATTCCTGTCGTGTAGTGCTGTGATTTGAAACGGAAAGTGTTGAACATCATTCTGTGTGAGCAAATTGTTGTTGAATCCCTGAGATCCTGATATTTTGTCCGGATGAGTGTAGTGAGAGAATCAGGTCAGAAGTCTCTACGGTCTTTGCCAGCTTCTGAGGATTCCTATGTTTCTGTTTTTAGGTCTAATTTCTATCCTGCAGCAGTGCTCAACTTAGACTGTTGCATTATTTTCTGAAAGGGATGATTCATTAGACTGGATTTTGATGTTCGATTGCCCCTCGATTGCGGATGTAAATTAGAATGTCAGTGGAAGTATTGTTGGGATGCGGAGTTGCTGTTAACATGGAATAGTGTGATTCCAGCAAAATGCTCTGTGTTTGCTAGTCCAACACAACTGTGTAATGATGTTGGTCAACCTGGTGAAGTTGCTGGAGACACGAAGTGTCTGTTTGGATGACTTCATCTATGAATTGTTGTAGGCTGGAAGAATTTTTTTTCTCGTCCAACTTTTAGAAAAGGTTGTTTTCCATTTTTGGTGTATAGTATTGCAACTTCCCTCATTATGGTAATATTCACTGTCCAAAAGAAGATGGTGCTTGATCCAAGGATCACTGCTGTAGTGTATTTTGGTCATTTCTAGCCTATTTCCTCTTGAATTTTAATCATAAAAATGATGCATTATTGAATTTGAGTCCATCCAATGAAATGAAGCTTATCAAGTGTGGTTTCTACTCCTATTGGAGATTTTGAAAATTTGTCAATTTCAATATTTTATATATTTTATAGCAAAATGACCTTTGGACGTACAACCATGTTTTGTTGATATTCTAACCATAGAATGACTTGGTAACATTGGTTCATGCCATGATGTTGTATACTATAGTATACGTCTGTGGGCTAGATTGGCAAGATTTCAGATTTTTCAAGATTATTTTGTATTGGATATGAATTTTTTATCATTTAAAAAAAAAAAAATTTAATATTTCTCCTACAGTGTGAAAACTGTATGACTAATATTGTACACATGACTTCGTCTCTGGAAACTAAATATAAAAATTCCTATTCCTATAAGTTGCCAAATTGCAACAAACAAAGTGATGGACAATAAGACTTGAAATGAGTGTTCATGTGCCCGGCGTTCTTCCAGGGTCAAGATTACATTTGTAAGCCCTGATGGACAGCATGTTGTGTCCAGGATTGAAAACACACTGATACTTCCATTTTCAATTCGAGATGGAATTACGGAAATGCACAAGCTGCTTCGTGACTCTTCTCTTGAGCTCCATTTGAAATATTCATTGATTTCGGAGATCTATCCGTTGAGCAATGTGTGGCCTCGGTGTGGGCTCATTATAGAGGCAGCAGCTCTGTCCCGTGCCTCCCCCCGACTGAAAACTGTCCGCCGTGGATCTTGCTCAGTGACTCCTCCAGCTTTAGTATCTGGTGTCTTCCCTTCTGTAGTATCTGGTTTCTGTGAGTAATGATGTTTGCTTGCAGGCACATGTTCGGTGAGGAGCTTCCAGCGTCGAAGGTTTCTGATTTGTTGCAGCTGGAGCAGCAACTGGAGTTGCGTGCCTCGCGCGTAAGAGCCAGAACAACAAGTTTGCAGGTCGCGTCTCCTGTGAAGAGGACAAGAGTTCGATTGGTGGCAGCAGTTCGTGCGTATGCGGCCTCCGTTACGTCTTTCTACATGTGCAGATGTGCTTGAGCTGCACTGTTGCTTCGGGTTGTTCTTGGAGAGTCCCTTGTATTCAAATCTGTGGATTTACCGTGACTGTAGTTTTCTGAGCGCATAATGAACTCACTTTCGAGGAGATCGATCGCTTGCGGAGGAAGGAGTGTGGTCTACAATCTTTTATAGCGATCAGGTGTTGAATTTTCTGGTATTGTCATTGGAATTATGTAGATGTAGATGGGTATTGTCATTCTAGGTTCTACGTGAACTTTCGCCTCACAGGACCACGAACTGATGGTGGTTCATCCTGAGCTGGCTTGTGTTTGAATCTGCGCTTTTTTCCAATGACCTAGTGACGTTGTCCTTTTACTTTGTTATCGAACCAAGCGATGTAGGCGTAGTCCGAGGAATGAGCCTGGCATCCCGAACATATACCCCATTTCTTTGGAGTCCTCCTGGAGATTGTCCATCAGTGAGCGTGGTTTTTGGAACCCGCCGTACTGAAAACGTTGAGGTAAGTCCAAGGCAAAGCTTCAGTTCAAGCCTAGTTAGGGTTCGAGTTTGGGTCTTTGTCGTGACGCAGGAAGCTGTCGTTGGGCAGCTAATGGCACGAAGAGCAGCATCAGATGACGCGCGTTACTGAGTAGATGCAGCTCAGTCCTTTCCAGTCTGTATGAAGCGTGCAGTCTTAGTCAATTCTACAGACGTGGCGACAGTTGTAGTGTGCACTTCACAGTTTCCGGTACTTATATTCGTTGCTTGTCGAGGCCTTTCGTATACTGAGCTGGTTACTGTATATTAAGAGATTGAGATTTCTGATGGTTTCGACCGGATGGAGGCATAGGGCCGTTATTTTGTGCGCATGACATGTTTCTATAGTGGAATGGTGAACTTAGAGCTTCCACTTGAGTCGTGACTTTGCTTGTTTAACAATATATGGAGTCCATCGGTATCATGTCTAGACCTTCCCTTTCACAGCAACATGGACTTTAGTTTCAATTTGTGAGCTCCAAGCATCTTTTGGTTTCCCTGTTTGCAATTAGGTTTTTGTATTATAGTTTTTAGGGATGAGACTAATTTTTGATTTGAGAATGAGTTAATGTCATTATTTGTGTAGGTCAGGAAATACTTGAAATCGGACATAAGCTGAGCTAGCTCACTAAGCTGAGCTAGCTCACTAAGCTGAGAATAGCCTACTGAATCTTGGATTGACTTTTGTACCTCTTGGTAGTGCAGGGTTTTAGAGAGTCAATAGGATCCATGTATTTTCATGGAAGTGAACAATTTTTGTTTCAAGATTTTTGGCTTTTGTTTATGGTACTTGGGTTTGAAATAAGTTCTAAATTGTGCATGTGATGTCCAATGTCTGGAGTAAGTACTAAAATGTGTGTGATGAATATGTGCTTGTAGGCATGCGATGAAGAAAAGAAAATATGATGTTGGTGAATGTTCAAACATTACCATTGCGCACAAGTAATGTGCTACAGCTCTTGAAATGCCTTTTGTGAAGACACTTGAAATGTTTTTTTTACACTCTCAAAATGACCGTTTTGTGCACTTTTATAATTCTCTATGAGGAATTCTGAAATTCTTATTAGCTTGTTGTTTATGGTTATATAATCTTGGACCAATGAACTTGATCAAGTCTTGAAAGATTTTGTTGTGTTGTAGGTCAAGTGAAGGAGTGGATGATGGTCCTATTTTAAAATCAAAGCACAAGATCTTTTTGAGTCATAGTGGAGTTCAAAAGGAGTTTGTGGAGCATTTGTGTAAAGCCTTGGAAGATCATTGCTGGTATCCTTTTTTTGACAGACGTCCTGAAAGTTTGCCCAAGGGCAAAGAATTTCCAAACTTGATCATTAAGGTTGCTCGACAATGTCAATTGTTTGTTGTGGTGGTGTTGGAGGAGTACTTCATGTCGAAATGGCCAATGATCGAACTAAATGCCTTTGTACAAGCCAAAAAGGTGATGAAGACCAATGAGAATGTAGCCATTCTCCCCCTCTTTTATGGTCTTTTTGTGGGTGACTTGAAGGATGAGAATAGGCAGCAAAAATGGTTGGAGAAATGGGAGACATTTGCCAAGGATGATCGAATTGAAGGACGAATCAAGGTGGAGGATTGGAGGTTTGCACTTGATGAGTTGACAAACTTCAATGGTTTGTCCTACGATCGGGAATTGAAGGAGATTGTGGCATATGAGAATAATATTGTGTCTCACATTTGTGATTTAATTCCACCAGACGTAAAGTGGGATGATTCCCATGTTCAAGGAAATGTGCATGAGGTATGGTACATGGCAATCTATCCTTTGATGTTAATTCTTGAGTGTTTTTTTTTTGGATTTTATGAAGGACCAAGTAGGAATAAGTGAAAGCCTCCTTGATAAAAATGAACATTTAATGAATGAGATGGAAGCATGAGATTGTTTGAGTATCTCAATATTGCCGTGGACACTTTTATTAAAGTTCCTAGATAGTCTTTGCAAATAATGGATATCTAATCTTTTCCACTTTTTGTTGTTGTTGGATTGGTAGGTTCTTTTGGACAAGTTGAAACAAATTGGGTTGTCACAAATGTACAAAGTGAAAGTGGTTGGCATTTATGGAGTAGGTGGTATTGGCAAGACCACTGTTTGCAAGACCTTGTGCAATGAATTGTCAAGCAAGTATGAGGGGAGGGTGTACCACATTGAATTTGATGGCACATGTTCGAATTCCAAAGAGTTATGGCAAAATGTAGTAGTGAAGTTGACAAGGAAAAGTGTAGATTTTGTTCGCCAATTGGATGAAGGCGAGGTGAGTGCACCATGTTCAACACTTGGAATATGATTCTTTGTTAATTGTGTTGTTGAAGTTCAAGTCTAAATTAATTGTAGTTTTGATCAATGAATGTAGGTTAAGTGGTTGTTTTGATTCTTTGTCTCCCTTCATAGTTCAATCTTCATGTGATGACATGGTTTTTTGTGGTTCATCACATTGTTTGCTTTAGTTGAATGTGCACTTTTTAATGATGATAATGTTTATGTTTTCTTTGAATGTTTTGTTTTGACTTGATATTATTGTAGTCATTGTTGCTTGATCTTTGGTGACCTTACTATTATGTATTTTTTGTGTTTGTAGTGTAAAAATGTTTTCGACAAATCCATGGACAAACGACCGACTTTTTTGGCTATGGATAATGTATCGAACGATGCCAATTCCATCAAGCAAGCGAAGATGTTTCTGAAAATGTATTTCCATGAAGATAGTTTAGTACTTGTGACAGTATGGTCTCAATGTACTCTTGCCTTGTTGGGAATGGATGGAGATGCATGCTTTGAGATGCCTGAACTTGGCCAAGGAGATGCAACAAGTTTATTTCTATATTATGCCGCTCCTGGGGAAGAATTTACAACTAAAGAGGATATTGATTCTATTGAGTGGTGTGTTGAGAAGTGTTATTTTTGCAAGGATGGTAGAAGAGATTACCATTACCATCTGTTGGCTTTGGAGGTGTTGGGTAGGCAACTATGTGGTTTTAAAGAGAAGCCCTCAGAATGGGTGCAACGCTTATCTAGGGTATGGAAGCGTAGCTGTCTTTTCGGAGAAAATGTTGTGTTTGATGTGCTTTGAAGCAGTTTTGATCTACTAAAAGAAAATGAGCAAACTTTGTTTATGGATGTGGGTTTTTTTCTTCATAGCTCTCAGGAGCATGATCACTTACGCCTGAGGAGATCGTTAAGTTTGAAGGAGGAGCTATGTGTATTGTATAGGACGAGTGAATTGGAGATTCAAAGTCAGGTACATTGGTTGCTCCATTTCATTCATGTTTTGAATTCTAAGATCCTTATTTTTGGATTATGAATCGTAGTATCAATATGAGAGACATGGATGTTTGATGTTTAGTCCTAGTAGAATAGTCTTATAGTTAATGAACTTTTAAAAGATTTTTATTAAACATTTATTCAAATGGCATGCATTTTTAGTTATGGTTTGAATTAATTTCTTGAAAAGTCATGCATCATAGGACTATACTACTAGGACTAAACTTGAAGCAACTTTGGTGGATATTGTAGCTTGTTTGATCTAATTATTTTTGGTTGGATTTGATTTGAAGTTGGATAGATTAAAAGACAAAGGCTTGTTGCAAGATGCGGATTTGACATCAGGAAGGATCACCATGCATGATTTGTATCATGAGTTTTTGAAGCACGAAGTAGATGGAAAACTTGGTGGAGCAATGGACATGTCAGATAGCAAGTGGGTGCTTGTAGATGGGGATCTCTCAAAGCTCGAGGTTGCACCTCCAAGTGATCGTTGGCATAAATTGTCCTGACTTTTTATATGGCAAACAAAAACAATGGAAATGTATGGAGGGCAATCATGTGATTCACCATGTAGTGATCACCTGCGAGCTAATTTGATCATAAGTTTGGAGTACATGGAATGGCAATACTTCTCAAATGTTTTGGTATTGCAGTTGTTTCATTTGGATTTTGGTCAAAGAAGCTTGAACTTGAAAGGCATGAAGTGCTTGTGGCGGTTGCAGTTTCTTTGTTGTAATTACAAGTGCTTGATGATCCTTGAGGGTCTTGAATCAATGCAGGACCTGACTTATTTTGAGTGGCGGTTTGGTGTATTTGGGGATGTAGTAGATCCTCATTTTGAGGGTCAATTTCCATCATCTCTAAAATATTTGTATATAGAGGTGGCATGTGTATTGTCCGGGTCTAATGTGCTTGCTCAGTGCGACAAGTTGATCAAGTTAAAGCTCGACAACGTGGATTTTGGTGAACTATTGGATTTAAGCAATTGTTCATCCTTGGAAAGTTTGGAGATATCCGAAATGGAGAACTTGGAAACTATATCAGTACTTTTACCTAGTCTACACACGCTTGAGTTGAGTTGTGTATGGGGAGTTTATATTCCAGAGCTCAAGGAACTTGATGGCTTGGTTCGATTGGAGGTGCGCATTTGTGGAGATTTTAGGATGCCATGTTTGCTATCCTTGACCAAATTACAAGATTTGAGTATTGATGGTTCTAGTGAATCTTTTGAACATTGCTTCCCACATCAACTTTTGAGTCTTCGTTATGAGCTCCCAAAAGAATGTGGAGTGCCTTGTTTAAATGCGTGTAAACAATTACAAGTATTGAGCTTATGTTCTAGCTGTTTATTGGTTTCGTTCTGGGGATTGGATCACTTGTCAGCATTGCGATCCCTCGACCTTAGTTATTGCTCATCTCTAAAGCAGTTGCCTAACTTGACTAAGTCAAGGAGCCTTGAAAAACTCTATCTTGACTAGTGTAAAGTACTAGTGCTTTATGAGGCAGACTTTGACATGTTGGCTTCATTGCCATTGTTGCAACCCGTGAAATTTTCATATGGTCTTAAAACTTTCATGTTAGACATTTTTAGGCGAAAAGTTCTTCGATATGATTGGAAGAATGGATGGGAGGAGCCTAGGTTTGCACCTCTTCCGATCAAATTTAAAAACCTTTGCAATTGGGTTCTCCACTGGAGTGCATCTAATCCGGTGATTAATTTGGGGAAGTGTGACTTGGGGTTTGCAAAGTACTAGTTGGAACATCTCAAATACTTCCAAGTGATTTTGTGTGATGAGTGGAAGCAAACACATTCAATGCTCCAACATAATTCTTTTTTTACAAACTATCATGAGAAGTTTAGGATGTAGATCATAATTAGTGCATGAGTTATTCCTTTAGCCTTGGCATTGATTTGCACAAAGTTTAGCAATAGCATTCATAGAAATGGCTAAATTTTGGGCCTTTGCTAGCTAACATTTTTAGTAGTATGATGTGCATTGGCAAAGATCCTTGAAAAAGTTTGAGTTTAGCCAAAATTGCAACAAACAATACAATTTGATAGCCAATTTGCAACTTTTTCCACATTGGAATTAGCATGTATATAGTGAATTGTGTTATAATACTCTCAATAAACCTTTTCTTTCTATTTATTTTAATACTATTCACTTTTAAGGTAGTTAGAGTTGATGCTTATTTGTCTTGAAGGTAGCACATTGCACTCCATTCCATAATCTCATTTTGGAATCATTGGTTACTAGAAGAAATCCCTTTTTGTTTTCTACAGTTTTCAACCAAACATGGTATAAAGAGAGCATGGACATGTTAATATACTTTTGACAATGGTAACACATTCTGTCAATGTCCTTGTTCCTATGTCCTATTTTCAAATACTAGATTTTTTTTCTTCCACAACATTTTAAAAGCATTCATATTTTCATTCCTTCCCAATTGTCTTTGGATGAATCCTTATTTTTGAATAAGTGTATATTGGATTCAATAAATATACATGTACGCTTAAGTTCTTAATTTAAATTATGGGCTCTTACATGATTTAAGCTTAATTTTGAATTGAATCATAGTGTAGATGGGAACATTTTAGAGGTGGAAATAACTTAAGCTTGAGAATGTTTAGGAATTAATACTATGCACTTTCATGTTGCTATTGGATCTTGTTCAAGTATAGGTGACAAGCGCTAATTTGAACAATATAAAAAATCCACGTTTTAGGTGAGAAGCATCA
This sequence comes from Climacium dendroides, assembly GCA_950106755.1. Classification (NCBI taxonomy): domain Eukaryota; kingdom Viridiplantae; phylum Streptophyta; class Bryopsida; order Hypnales; family Climaciaceae; genus Climacium; species Climacium dendroides. The sequence continues at coordinate 14,381,321 of OX467092.1, forward strand.
AGTTTTTTAAATGGATTTTAGGTGACATCCAATGCAACCATCCCATATTTTTATGTCAACAAATACATCCAATGTAACATCAATGTTGACATAAAAACATGGAGTTGTTGCATTGGATGTCACCTAAAAATTAGTTTCAAAAAATTAATATTTGTCATTTAAAACGCAGATTTTTTAAGTAGAATCACAATGCATATACGCCCACTTTTCATAGGTGGAACTAACTTAAGTCTCAAGCATGTGCCAACAAGTTTCATGATCAACAATAATCAAATCCTTGTCTTCAAACTCCAGGTTAAATATTCATTGATTATCTAACAAGCGAGATTCTGGAACAAGGTGTTGTACATGCAAATATTTATATTGAATCTTCCACAAGTTCAAGTTTGATAGAAATGTGAAGATTAAATGAGTTGCCACAATTTGTAGGAGAGGGTGCGATTATCAATTTTTCTTAGAATTCTTGAGAGAAGCTCTTGAAAGAACAAGCTACAAAGTAACATGTCGAATCTAAGACTTTCAACTGTGGGTATCAACAGAAAGCAAAGATGGTTTGCCTTGTTGAAGCTTGTTGATTTTTGCACACGTTTTCATTTAACCTACATGTAGATCACTAATTTTACATTTATCTTTGGTTACACTAGCAATCCATTCTTTACAAATATTTGGTATCGTATCAAGTGGGCAAGGGTGGCATTCCTTACCAAACCATTAATTAAAGTTGGGATATGTGCATAAAGCATGAGAAGATTTTGGGTATTTTTGTATAAATGAAAGTTTTTTTTATGAAAAAGTAATTTCAAAAATTTTAAGCATTTATTATTAAGAAATATATTTTGGCAACCCTAACCACCTACTTCAATATTCATGCTCATAATTTTATAATGACTTCAAATTAATTTGGCGAATTTATTCCATGGCTTGTAGTACTTTCAATAATCGTGGCCCAAAACTTCAATCTATACATGTCTTAGTTTGGAGAGTTGGGCAAATGTTGGTGAATGCCACACTTCTGGTCATTACTTGAAGCATTCTTTATACAAATGATTCTCCCTTGGATTTTTGCAACTTCTTTACATTTCCACTCATTTAAATGTATGCTTGCTAAGCAATTTCTTTTTATTAACCTTTACAAATCTTAAAGGAACCAAATATATGAATATGATCACCATAACAATTTCAATCAAAATTTATAAAAATAAGACTTTGTTTTCATGTGGTAGTACACAAAGGTGCAAAGCTAAATATTTTAAATATAACAATGCAAGCAAATATAATTATATCAAAATACAAGACAAAGACATAGACTAGCAAATAATCAAGGCTAGAAGATGCTTTTTAAACCTTTAATACCTAAGTGGCAACCTTAAGTTAATGAGGTACTTTGAAAAATATATAAAACTAATTGAAAGTTTTTAGATCTAAATATATTGTTAATTTAGATAGAGCATTATTTTTTTTCTTTTTCATGTAACATATGGTTTCTCTTTAAGATTTTTCAGTGATTATTAATTGTGTAAAATACACTTTCGACAACATTCAGTATCTTCAATAGACACTTAAGCACCCAATGATCAAAAATTACTCCCTATGAAAGAGCCCCTGAGACAATTCAAACTCTTTTAGGTTATATTTAGAATACACTTTTTATCAAAATTTCATAACAAAATTTGTACTTTATCAAAAAAAGAAATTGGAAATTGCCTCGTCATTTTCATGTTGTTGTTTGCATGTGGAAACCAAAGGAATTGAAATTTTACAAATCTCATCTATACCACAACAACAAAAAGAATCATATTATGTTGAGGTAGACTTGCTTATACTTGTGTGTCAAACATACATTTCATACCTATTATGAATGATTATGAAGTAGGTAAAGTGGTTTCATCCTTTACCATGTAGAATTGCCGGATGGTTTAGTTTCATTTCCCGATTATAGCCATGAAAACCTAAGTTTTAGATCTTGGAACTTAGAGTACAAAAATTGAAGAATTTGATTAAGGAACTTGTGGAAAATCTTGAGTCTTGTATAGTATGAAATATGCCCAATGTAGTCATAACATGCATCACTCTCCGAAGTATGCGTCCTTCTAGTTGTGTACACAATTGACAAGCTATGTTTTTTAGAGGCAAAACTAACAAAAAACAATTGATCCTCTTGCTCTCCAAGATAGTTCTCTAGTCACTAAAAAAATGAAACGAGATGTAAACCACCTTCACAACCAATGTAACCTTTCATATAATGCCACAAGTTGTAAGAACAAAAATAGAATTTCATTGTTCTATTGTATTCGATAATCAAATTGATGATAATCAATCTAAGTCAAAACAAGGTTGTTTCTTTGAACAAAATTTTACCCAAGAATTACAAATTTCTTTTGAAAGGGAATTTTTGATGAAACATTCTTTTTATTTTAGTGGATGAAATTGCTAATTTGTTATCAAATCTTGGGATAGTATTGCTTTATTTTGAAGGACTGTACATTATTTGGGATGAATAAATGAAATTTCATCCATACATTACAAGTTTCATGCATTTCTATTAATGTAATAGCTTTATCTATTCAGTGATTATCGCTTTCTACATTACTTAGAATAAATGAAAATAAACTAGGTCAAGGTCCTCACCATTAGTTGCAACTAAAAATAATGTAAAAAGAGATAATATAAGAGCCTCATTGTAAAGACATTTTAAGTAAGGGTTTCTCATTTTTTTTTATGACTTTAGGCTCCAACCAACCATACTCCCTATGATAAAGTGCATCTTCATAACTATTGCAATCTATGGTTGATTTCACTTTGACATTGATCCTCTAATTTGAAGGACTTGTGGGAAAAAACATTTTGGAAACAATTAGTAATGTCTTGCTTACATAAATCTATTCCATTCTTACAATGGCATATCCAATGGACCAAAGAAAATGTAGAGTGATGTAGTCTTTCTTTGTGGAGGACATTAACATTCTCAAAGACTTCAACAAACGTAAAGTTGTCATGTGGAAAATTTGGATACTACTGGGCCTCTTCAACCAAGCCTTGAAGGTCAATGGTTGATGATCTAGACTTCTTTCTAGGTGCCTAAAGTTTGACAATGGTTATTTTTTGGGTGGTTAACTAATGAAAACTACATTGTTCATGAAGTTTTTAGCTCTACATCCATTAGAGCTAGATGATTTCATCATGAATTTCTTGCAAGTTTTCTATAAGTGCAAAACATTGAGACTATTTTTCAAAACTCAAGCATTCTTATTGAACACCAGTCATCACTAACAAAATTCATACAAATTGACCCCTAGATTAAATTGAATGCAACCTATTCCAAATTAGGAATCTCTTCACAATTTGGTAACTTCCAAAGTGGATGGCACTTCTAATATTCTCAAATACAAAGAGGTGAATCCTTCATTGAATCTACCTCGATTAGCAAATGTCCAACCTAGGATTGAAGAAATTGGATTGATGAAGAAAAAATCCTTTGGAGTTGAAATGATAATTGCTATAACAAAGTTGTTGCTTACAATGACAAACCTTACTCCAAACCCGGTGTATTGTCATACAACATTTCCATTAACCCATCATGGACCATGGTCGATTTTTGAGGCGGGCAAGATGTTTTTTGGTCTTAAGTGGAACATGGAAAAAAATACGAACCCGTGATGCATTTTGGAGATTTGATTGTATCAATGGAATTGGCATGAATGCTTGGAGCTCTATACTAAATGCATGAAAATTTTTTCCTTGATTTTTGTATTGATTTTTGTAATTTTAGACAATCATTTCATTTGTTTTTATTTTCAACCCCCCAAAAGACATGCTAGCACAAATTGTCTTGATACTTGTCTCAATGCATTTGGATCCCAATTCCGCACATTCATCTCTTTTTGTATGTATCCAAGTTCATTCTAAAACTTTGGCTACCAATGAAAAAGTGTCAATTTCAACTAGAAAGTAGTCCACTAGTTTATAATGGGTTAAATAGGACTTGTCACTTAATTCTATATTGATGATGTGCATGCAATATTTTTTAAGAATTTCTAGAATATGATAGCCAATTTGAGACTTCCTCTACATTGAAATTAGCATCTATTTAGTTAGTGTTGTATCCTAGTACTTTCAATAATCCTTTTCTTTTTCTTTTTATAGAATACTACTCACTCTTAAAGTAGCCAAAGTTGATGCTTGTTTGTCTTGAAGGTAGCATGTTACACTCCATTCCATAAACTAGTTCTGGATTCATTGGTTATCAAAAGAGAGTGAAGTCTGCAACTAAGCAAGGAATATAGAGAGCATGGACATGTTAGGACACTCTTGAAGATGGTAAAACATTGCACTAATGTCCTATATCCATGTGTGCTATTTTCAAATACCAAACTTTTTTTTTTATTGCACAGCATTTCATGAGAATTTAGCTCTTCATTACTTCACAGTTGTCTTTAAGTGAATCCTTGTTTTTGAGTAAAGGTATGTCCACACTTAGACGTAGTGAGCATTCTTTAAAGTGTTGGTACAAGAATTTTTCTGTAGGTGTTTGAACAATTATTCCTTCGTAACCGCCAAATCTACCTAGCTGCACAACTGACAAAGGGCTACAAGCAATATTTACCAGAGAAAAGTCAAAGACAATTCATAACTCTTTGACATTGCAATCTATTGTTATAAAAATTCAAATCTCTCAATTTTGTAGATTCTGGAAGCAAAGAGATTGGAGCAATTACATAACTCTACCACAAAAGTTCAATGAACTACTTCACTTGTTTCATGAATCAATCATTTTATGAATTGAGAAGAGCGAAGAGAAGCTCTTTATATAGATATGGGGTGGTAGTAGGTTAGACAAACCATATGGGATATGTAAATTAGAATTAGTAAGAGCTTAAACACCCATAGTTAAGTTAAAAGTAGGAATTAAGTTCAAAATAGAATTTCAAACCTCATTTAAGAATAGTAGAGTAATTTTTTTCAAATTTTTTTGATAGAAAAGTTGTGAAAACAAGATTAATTTCATCTCCAAAAAGCTATTTGTGAATTTGACCCTCCAATCAAAAGTTATGAATAAATTTCAAAGAGGGGTTGGATGGGACATTTTCTTTGATATTTTCAAACATCCACTTTGAAATTCTGTTCATAACTTTTGATTGAAGGATCAAATTTACAAACAGATTTTTGGAGATGAAATGTAAATGTGTTTACCAACTTTTCTTTGTTCAAAGTTTTTTGAAAAATTCTATTCTACTATGCCTAAATGAGGCTTAATATTATAATTCACACATAAATCTTACATTTTGACAATTAGTGGTCAAGTTCTCATCTTCACATTATCCCATATCCATTGAGGATTATGATGGAAAATCAATTTCATTATATAAATGATCTCCCTACTTTCCATTCCCACAAAATAATATCAATGATGTATTTTCTTATTTGATTTTTTTCATAGGTAGATGTTCAAATAACATTGTTATTGATGCTTGTTTTATTCTCCATAATGTTTAGATGAATTGTGCGGACGAGGACTTTGGGGAGGAAAAGGTAGCCTCTGTGAAGGCTATTGAATTTATGCCCCATGTACGAATGATTGATAACTTAAGATGACCATGGTCCTGACAAACCAATACCAAACCAACACAAAATTAATATTTCCATGAAACTTGCACATTCCTGCCTTTGTTCGAGGTATTACAATTTTAGAACCATTGTTACCAAACGCCAAGTGTGTACATTCCTTACGCATGTATTGGATCCAATAAATGTACATGTGTGCTCAGGTTCATAGTTTCAGATGGTGTGGAATTATGTAGTCATGGTTTTGGAATCTGCAAACGAGTAACCTGGAAGTGCATGAATGTATTTGGATCCATAGCATATCCTTATATTTGTGTGTGGGTCATGGACAACACGTGGTGCACTCTTTTGCGGGTGATAGAGAGCACGGATTTGTTGCATTTGCTTGTCTTTCTTTTTATACCTTTGATTCAAAAGGTTGGGTACCATTCAAATTATGGGCTCTAGAGCTTGCATTGTAGCTCTTAGATGATGCAACCTCAATTTTGAATTGAATCACAATGTAGATGGCACAATTTTTGGGTTGGAACTAACTTAAGTCTCGAGCACGCACAAACAAGTTTCATGATAACACTGATCAAATCATTGCCTGCAGACTCCCAATTCAACACTGACTGATTGATTAACTAACATGAGAGGATCTCGAATCTGGGAATGTTTGGGACTAATTTTTGTGCACCTGCATGTTGATATTGGATTTTTTTTACAAGTCTAGGTTGGGGAGAAATGGGAAGATTAAATAAGTTACCACAATTGGTATGAGAGGGTGCCATTATCAGTCTGCTTTGAAATTCTTGAGAGAAGCTCTTGAAAGAACGAGCTGTAATTCAAGCTGCTGACATGCCCGATCTCCATCTCCCAACAGTGCAGAGCAGTGTTCACAGAACTGGTTAAAATTCGCTCCATTGCTACTTCAAATTTTCAGGAGCTAAATCTACATTGGAGAAATTCCTTGCAAAAAATTAGATTTCAGCAAAGATTTCAATAAACAATAGAATTTGATGGCCAATTTGCAACTTCCTCCATGTTGGAATTAGCATCTAATTAGTCAATCTTGTGATTCAGTACTCTCAATAATCCTATACAACTTGCAAAATCCTATCTTCTCTATTTTTTTTAATACTACTCACTCTCAAGGTAGGCAAAGTTGATGCCTCTTTGTCTTGAAGGTCGCATATTGCACTAATTTTTGAAGACTAGTTTTGGCATCAACTTGTAATTTTATAATAACTTCAAATTAATTTGGTGAATTTATTCCACGGCTTTTAGTACTTTCAACAATTGTGGCCCAAAACACAAATCTATACATGTCCTAGTTTTGAGAGTTGAGCTAGTGTTAATGAATGCTATAATTGCAGTCAATATTTGAAGCATTCTTAATTGCAAATGATTATGCCTTGGATTTGGGCTACGTCTTTACTTTTCTAGCCACGTGAATGTATGCTTACTAAAAATTTTCTTTTTTATTAACCATTACAAGTCCTCGAGAATTCAATATATAAATATGATCACCATATTAATTTCTAATAAAAAGCCCAAAATGTATAAGAATAAGATATTGTATTCATGTGCTAGTACACCAAGGTGCAAAGCTAAGTATTTTAAATATAACAATGTAATCAAATATAATTATATCGGAATACAAAACATGGGCTAGAATAATAAATAATCAAGGCTAGAAATGGCCTCTTAGACCTTGAATGCCTAAGTGGCAACTATAAGTTGACAAGTTCACTTTAGAAATTAAAAAAAAGCTAATTAAATCTCCTCTAATATAATTGTATTGTAGATTTTTATGAAGCACTCTTTCTTTTCCCTTTCATGTATTACATCATTTTTTTAATGATTTTTCTATGAATATTACTTGAATGAGGTTCATTTTTTCCAAAACTCATCATCCCCAATTGGATGCTTGAGTGCTTAGGGGTCAAGAATTATTTCCTACTAAAGATCCCTCAACTCTTATACGCAGATCCATAATACACTTTTATCAAAATTTCATAACAAAATTTGTACTTTATTAGAAAAATAAAATTGAAACTACCATCTCACTTTTTTCTTTTTGTTTGCCCATGGAAACCAAAAAAAATGAAACTTAAAAAATTTCATCTATACCACAAGAGCAAAGAGAGCCATATTATGCTTGTCAATAGACCCCATCTACATTATCCTAAATTCCACATGACATAGCAAGTTCTTTGATGCCATTCAGTCCATCACTAGAACATTCAATCCACATAAATTACTTCAAGTTCGATGCTCCAATAGGGAATTTCATTAAAATGGCATATTCGATAGGCCATTTTCATATCATGTAGTCTAAATCACAAAAATGACATCTAGGACAAGTATGGATTTCAAACTACCTAGTTTGAACAATAAAAGTGAGAAAGTTACAAAATGGCACTAGTTTAATGAAATTTCCCATCCCATCTCTTCATCATGGTCAATGTAAGTGTATCCAATTCAATGACCATACATCAACAAACTGCAAAACATGCAATATTGTAAATTCACAAAGTTCTAAATCTAAATTTAGTGAAACAACAACGTGGGTGTTGAAGTAACAAAAGTTTATACCCTAGGAAGCAAGTTCATTTACAAAGTGTTTCAACATCAATTTGTCAATTAAATTCGTCAAAAACATTGAGGGTTGTCAAACCTTTGACATTTTCTAATCCCCATTCTCAATCTTTAGAGAATGAAGAAATGGCACTCTTTTTTTTGACTTGTAGGAGGTCTAATCTTTGATGATTGAGAATGGGAATGAGTGCAAAAATAAGAATGAGGAAGGATGCTAAAAATATAAACGTTTTTTTCTTGAAGATGAATAATTTATTCAATACAAATGTTTATTTTTCATTTGAATCCATCCATGACATCTAAAACAGCTTCCTTTGAAACTTGTTTCTAATCATGTGTAAATCAATTAAATCTTTTTCAATGAACAACAGAGCAAATTATTGTCCATTTTTGGACCCCCTACTATATAGAGGGAGCTTCTCTATCTATGGTATTCCTACCTTAGTTTTTTTTGGTTTGGGTGGTTCATTAGTTTTGCGAGCGATATTGAGGCTTATATTGGTGAGGTCATATTCTTAATTTCCCAAGACTTTGACAAATAGTGTTGATTTGTTCATGTTACAATTGTTTTTGAGATAGACTTGCTTATACTTGTGGGTCTAGCTTCCATTTCATACTTGTTATGGATGATTATAAAGTAGGTGAGGTGTTTTATCCTTTGCCATGTTGAATTGTGGAATGATTTAGTTTCATTTGCTGATTATAGCCATGAAACCCTACACTTTAGTATTTGAAATTTGGAGTACAAGAGTAGAAGAATTTGACTAAGGCACTTGTGGAAATCTTGAGTCTTCTATAATATGAAAATATGCCCAATGTAGTGATAACATACATCATTCCTAATAGTATTTGTCCTTCTACTTGCACCCACAATGCACAAGCAATGTTTTCTAGAGACAAAACTAAAGAATAGCTAGTACCCCGCTTGTTGTTTGAGAGAGTTGTTTGATCCCTACAAAAAAATATGAGAAGGGAGATGATTCCACCTTCACACCCAATGTAACCTTGCATAATTTGACACCAATTGTAAGTACAAAAAAAAAGCTTGATTGTTCTATTATATTGGATGACCTAATTGATGATGTTAGGTCTAGATCAAAGTTCTCAAAATTGGTTATATAAGAGGAGATAATATAAGATTGTTATTGTAAAGACGTCTTGGTAGAGATCTTCCTTTTTCTATTATTTTAGGCTCCAAACCACCATGTTGCCTATGATAAATGTATCTTTACAACTATTGCAACTTGTGGCTAATTTCACTTTGACATCCTTTAATTTGAAGGACTTGTGGGAAAAAACATTTTGAAACAAATCAATAATGTCCTTGTTCACGTAAACCCATTCTAGTCTTAAAATGGCATATGCAAAGGAATGGATAAAAGATAATGTAGACTCAAGTGGTTGACATTAAAACTCTCCAAAACTTCAACGAAATTGAAGTCTTCATTGGATATTTTTGAAACCTACGAGGTCTCTTCGACCAATCCTTGAAGTTCAACGGTCAAAACTTCTTTCTGACTAAACTTTTTCAATTATGGATACTTCTTTGGTAGTTGGTGAGATTTGCTTTGTTGATGAAGTTTCCAACTCTACATCAATCACAACTAAATGATACCATCACAAATGCCAAAATGAAGTCTTGCAAGTTTTCCATAAATGCACTTGGCCATGTACTATCAAAACAATTGTATAGGTGACTATGATGTCCGAGTATACAAAGCAATCATCTTCTTATGATAGCAAGCAAAGCTTCTTCTAACCATTGGCAGAAATGATATGCACAAAGTCCACAGCCAAAGGATCTCTTTTCCATGTTTATTGTCATATAGTGTGATTAGCAATCCCATTGCTTCCCTCTTCAAAAGAGGTTTATAATCTCTTCCGAGTGAATGTGTTTGCAACGAGAAGTCATGCTGAGCTCAATCATAGAAACCCTCCATTACACCCTCTAAGACCCTCAAAAATAATAATGACTACGGATAAAAGGAATCCACAGGTCAATTTGAGCCTTGGTTTTCAATGACCTATTAAACCTTTCAAAAATGAATATAAAAATAAAACAAAGGCACCACTCTGAGCGAATGGAGCCAGTTAGACGGCTCGATCATTCATCAAAGAGTCCACGCAGATTCAATAGCATCGTCCACAGAGATGAACCCATGCAGAAAGCCAGCCCCGATTCGCTGAAGCTTTTGGAGGGGCGTTCGACCGTCCTCACCGATCCCCGGTACCACCATCCCTGCACACAGAACTGGCACGGAAAAAGGGGAGCGAACTGTTCTTTTGCCGGGGATTCCGGCCTGCTTGAAATCTTCGACGTCCTGCTGGAAGCGAAGTTACAGGTGCTTCCCTGGCCCAGCTCCGCTGAGGTAGTCGGTCCATGAAGCGAGCGTGTAAGGACTGAAACTGAATTTTGGGGCAGGTGAAACTTCTCAAAATATTTTTCAGTACATTTTCCTTGAAAGAAAAGAGGAATTGACATCTAACCCAAGTTGTTTCATATTTTTTGGATCATTTTTGAATTAGTTTTGAATTTTCTAATGAGATGTGGTATAGGTCCATATTTATGTCCCTCAGGCTTCCATGAACTGTCCACTTGCAACTTCTGAAGATAAGATAAATGGGAAAGCAAAGACTATGATTGGCTCTTGTCATTAACAATGCTTTTTTTTTCTTTCCATTCATTAAAGGACTACAAAGGTCCATTTAAAAACCACTTCATATCCATTCACAACCACCTATATGGACAGTTCTTAATGCCCGCTCATCTTTTGAGCCTTCTACCTTAACCCCTAAACGTCACAGGGTACGCAAAACATCCTCACAGTCTAAAAGTCAAATTCAAAGGGTTGTAACTTTTGCATCTAATGTCCAAATCCAATAAAACTTGTTGGAGAAGTTGCGTATACTAGTCTAGTTTGTGTGGTTAAATTTTCATAGCAATCCAAGAAGTTATGAGTGACTGAAAAGCATTTTAGTAGAAGGAGGTTCAGTCATGATGTAATTTTTTGTTACTTTTTTCATTGTTTTCTTGACATTTCAAATCCATTTTGCAAACACAATGATCCATTTGAATGATATTTTTTTCACCAAATTGTATATATTTTAATTTTGAATCACTTTGTAGTTTAAAGTTTTTTCATTTGAGTAGGTTTAGAAATCAAATTTCACCTTAAAATGTGTTTTTAAGAAAATTTCAGCACCTTTTTTCAACACTAAAACATTATAATCTTTCAATCTATACGATCAAATGACCCCAAATTTGTTCCACATCATCTACAACATGCACACTACAATATTGTACGGTTGAGATCTTCATACCTTACTCTAATTTTGACTTTTCATACTTGCAAAGGAAGGCAGTTCAAGGGAGCCCAGGGCTTGAGTCCTTGAGGCAAGGGAAGGAGAAACGAGCTCCTGTGTCTCTTCAGGATTTGTCATTTTCAAGGACGCCGATGGATCTCGCCTTCATTAGGAATTTGATGAGAGAGGCTGATGAGGGTGCGGGCATTCCCTTGCCAGTGGGGGTCACTGGAATTGTTGAAGTGAACTAGGGTTTGTTCTTTCTTGTCTGTTTGTACACCCATCTTCCATGTATACTCAAAATGTACTACATTTGTGCAATTGTGGAGAACACATTTTTTTCCCCAAGATGGAAGTGGTTGACAAGGAGCACTTGCTACATTGGAAAAATTGGCTAATTTCTATTCTGTTCTTTTGAATTTTTTTACTATTTTCTAAAAATTCCATATCAAAATATCTATTTTCTTAGCATTTTGTATTGCTTTTTTTTGTGTATAAATTTTTAAAAATAAAATTTTCAAGTCATGAATTTCCAAAAGAATGTTTTATGAATTATCTATATTTTATTTTATTTTAAAAAAATATTCTCAAACTCATAGTATTCCTTGAAATAGTCCATTTCAAACAAAACAAGAACTCAACAATAGAGCTAATTGTTGTTTGTTTTAGGACACCCTACTCTATCCATCAAAGGGAATCTCTCCATTTATGGTATTTCTACCTTAGGTTTTCGCTCAAAAGTTATGAACTTTTTTTGAAAGGAAATATTTGATGAATACTCTTTTTTTTTAGTGGATGTGCTAATATCTTAGGATAGTATTGCTCTATTTTGGATGAATGTACATGAATTGGGATGAATAGATGAAATCTTATCCATATATTGCAAGTTTCATGCATTTCTATGGTTATTAATAATTTTATTTGTCCAATGATTATCAATTTCTGCATTGCCTAGAATAAAGAAAAAGAAAACTGGATCAAAGTCCTCACCATTGGTTGCAACTAAAAATAATGTGAAAATAGATAATATAAGAGCCTTGTTGACATTTTGGATAACAGTCTCTCATTTTTTTCATGACTTTAGGCTCCAACCAACCATGCTCCCTATAATAAAGTTCATCTTCATAATTGTTGTACTCTATGTTTGCTTTCACTTTTAGCATTGATCCTCTAATTTGAAGGACTTGTGGGAAAAAAAACATTTTGAAAACAACCAGTAATGTCTCATTCACATAAACTCATTCCATTCTTACAATGGCATATCCAACAGACTAAAGAAAATGTAGGGTGACATGGACACAATATTAGGTACCTTGTTTGAATGCATTTAAGCAATTATAAGTATTGGACTTTACTTTTGGTTGTCCATTGACTCAGATGTATGGAATCGGTGACTTGCCGGCATTGTGATCCTTTAATCTTTCTAATTGCAATGCTTTAGAGTAGTTGCCTAACTTAAGTAAGTCGAAGAAGCTTGAAGAACTCAATCTTAACGGTTGTCATTAACTAAACCTCTATGAGGAAGACTTTGAAATGTTGGCTACATTGCCTTTGCTACACCCTATACAGTTGTCATACTAGTATTTGAATAGCACATCAACTAAACCTCTATGAGGAAGACTTTGAAATGTTGGCTACATTGCCTTTGCTACACCCTATAAAGTTGTCATACTAGTATTTGAATAGCACAATCATGTTGGACATTGTTAGGCAAAAGGGGTTTCAATTTCAATTTCAAGGTACTTACACTACAAGGGATTGCAACCCTAGATGACAAACATTTGACAAAATTTTGTTCGAATTGACAGCAATCACTTTTAACAACCTTATTTTGTCAATTAAAACAGACCTGTCAATTTTTTGTCAACTTCTTGTTGATTATTTATCAAGATCTTTATCAATAGAATTCACAAAACCCAAAGAATCCAAAACCCAAAGAATCCAAAACCCTAGTTAAACAACAAATCATAGAGTGCCACCTAAGCAAATACAACTATTGATCAAGCCATTTAAGCACTCAATAAGTACCAACACTCACTTGTCAAGAATACGAGTGTTGGCTAATATATACGAGGCAGTAGAACATTTATCAATACATATGGGATAAGTGTGTTAGGGGAGGAGGAGAACCAAGTGAATTTCGAAATTGTTTAAAAACTAGATTTTTAGACCGGATGTAGGCATAGTAAATTAATTTTTTTCAAAAAACTTTTAACTAAGATTAGTTGGAAAATCAAATGAAGTTCCACCTCCAAAAATCCGTTTGAGATTTCAGGTCTTCAATAAAAAGTTATGGATAAATTTCAAATTGGGTGTTTGAAAAGTTTGAATTCACTTCAAACACCCGGTCTGAAATTTTTCTATAACTTTTTATTGGAGACCTGAAATCTCAAACGGATTTTTGGAGGTGGAACTTCATTTGATTTTTCAACTAATCTTAGTTACAAGTTTTTTGAAAAAAATTAATTTACTATGCCTACATCCGGTCTGAAAATCTAGTTTTTAAACAATTTCGGATTCACTTGGTTCTCCTCCTCCTCCCCTAACACACTTATCCCATATGTATTGGTAAATATTTTACTGCCTTGTATATATTAATCAACACTCATATTCTTTGACATGTGTGTGTTGGTACTTATTGGGTGCTTAAATGGCTTGATCACTTGTTGTATTTACTTAGGTGGCCTTGTAGAGTTGTTATTTGTTTAGGTGGTTGTCCCCATGTGGGTTGTTTGTTGAGGTGACTATGCTATGTGGGTGGATGTTCTTACTTGGCAATTTTTTATACTTAATTTTGACATGGCATATGTCACGTGGTAGCCTCTAAGTAGTTAGAGTAGTCAGACCCCTTATATGTAATTTAAAATTTTGAAATTATAGAATGTCCGAATTCTGTCATGTAATTGACATAATTTTATCAATGGAATTACAAAATCTTGTCAAACAGGTGTCCAAATTGACTTGAATCAGCCCCTCCTAATTGACAAAGGAATTAACAAAGGAATTAACAAAATTTTGTCATTTTTTTGTCAATTCGACCACAATTCTCTTTGTAGTATTATGGTCAAGATTCTTGGTTGGCTTGGAAGGAGAATGAATGGGAGGAGCTAGAGCTTGGACCTCTTCTAGTCAAAATTGAAAACTTTGGCATTGAGAGGAAAAGTTAGTTTCTTGAGCTCAATGAAATGCTAGGGATTACAATTAGAAACCCATTCCAACATCACCAGCACTTCTAAGTAACTCTCTGTGACCAATGGAAGTGGGCACATTCAATGCTCTAACATAATTCTTCTTTTGCAGATTGATTATGAGAAGTGCAAGATACAGATCACACCTATTCAACCAAGTATGGAATATGCAAAGATCATGGATATGTCAATACAATTTGGCGGATAATAACACATTGGGGCCAATGTCCCATGCCTTGTGTCTCATTTTGGAATATCAAACAATTTTGTTAATCTTCAAGATTTCAAAAGAATTCAATTTTTATTTTCTTCTTAGCTAGCCTTGGGTGAACCCTTGTTTTTGATATTAAGTATGTTTTACGGTTTCAAATGGTATAGAATCTAAAATATGTAAACATATATGGTAGAAGTACCTATTCTTGATAACTTTAGCATTTTAGTGTGTGCAAGATGGAAAATTCGTTGAAGAACGAAATTTAATGTGTGTAAACATAAGGATGAGGAAGAATGCAAAAGAAGGATTTTTTTCTCCAAGAATGAATATTTTATTCAATATAAATGTAGATTTTTTAGTTGGACCCATTTTGGTTTCATAGTCTCACCTATTTTGGTAAGCTTTGGTACTTCTCTCTATGCAAGGAGGGAATAGAGATGAGTGGACAAGAAGATACAAACAAGGAATCTTTCTTACTGAATACTACATTCAACTATTGTCTTCAATAGATCAGTCTAAAAGGCCATGATAAGGGGCTTGTCTAATATAGATACTTCTAACATACATAGAAGCGTATGAATCTACATTCATGGCATGTCTATACATATATTTGTATCTACGTCTATGTTCCATGCGACAAGGATAAAACGTGGTTTGCTATTTCACTGAGGATAGAGAGTATGGATATGGGGCATTTGCTTGTCTTTCTTTTTATACACTCTATTGAATAGGATTGAACAAGTTATATACCGTTCAAATTATAGGCTCTTGGCCTTGAATTCTAGTTCTTAGATGATTCAAACTTCATTTTGAATCTCAAAGAAAGATGGAACCATTTTGGGATGGACCTAAGGTAGAGCAACCCATTGCGGTCAAAAGCCCGCATAGTAAACACCTAGGAAATGCCCCCATCATGGGGGGCAAACAAGGAAATTCGGGGCCACAATCAATACTTTAGCAGAGAGTGATTAGTAAACTCATTACGAACTTTTAGCTTTTCAATGTAAATTCATTGTAGGAAGTGACTTTTTTAGGTCTTCTACGTTTGAAAGTAATATGACTACTTTGGGTGAATAAGATGAACAATCTAAATACAAGTTTTGTTGGATTGGGGGTAATTTAGATAGCCATGATGAACAAAACACTTCAAATTTTCATAACAAATTCATACTTTGTCGAAAAAATATTACTCACACTCTTTCTCACAAATATATATATTTTTAATACTTTTTAAAATTTTAAAATTCTTATCTTAAAAAAATTCAAGAATGGCGTGAGGACAAACTCCTAATTCCGACTACAATGGATTGTTTTATTTTAAGTCTAGAGCATGCAGCATCAAGTTTCACTATCAATATGGATCCAAATCCTTACCTGCTGACTCCTAGTTAAATATTGATTGATTAACTAGTAGGAACGATTCTCAATGTTGGGAACCTTTGGGGCTTAAGGTACGTTCGCACTTGCTGCTTCATGAGGGTTTCCACCACTGTTAAGGAAGTTCCTCTGCGAGGACATTCACACCTACGTTGTTTTGTAGCATCCGAGCAGATGTGGAGGACAACGTCGATGGTAGAAAGAGCGGTGGTTGCTTCTATGGCAAGGGGCGGACATAATACTTACAAACAGACAACAACGAACGTTAATGAGCTACTAAATCAGTCGTTTCCATAGATTTCTAAAGTGAAAGAGCGTCTTAAGTTAATTGGCTCCAGGGAGGTCGATTAATCTAAGACAGTTGCGTTAGCATAATTTAATATTTCCCTTCAAGCGCCATGTAGTGCAGCCATGCCATGCACGTAATGTGCACCAATAGAGGGTCGGAATGAACTGAATGAGGAAGCCGCTGCCATAGCACGAATTTTGTACAAATGGAGGCGCCCCTATAGATCGTCGTCATTCTAACTAATCGGAGTTGAGAAATTGTGAGAGACTGCAGTTTACAATAGTTAGATAATTGAACAACGTGTGAGCGTTGTCGTCCAGTGAGACCCGTGCAAGGGATTTTGCTTTACTGTCATTGTCATCCTTACAACCACAGTGGTCATTCGAAGAAAATGTCGGTAGAATGGAGAATCCCTCGACTGATCGAATGTGGGTTCCACGCCACGATGGTAGCTCTGTCGGAACTATCGGTCAATGATATCGACGGCCTTTGATTGCATTCTTGTCGTAGTCGTTTTTGTGCATCGAATTGCGGTTGTCTTGCTATTCTGAAGTTCATTCTACTCTTGTTGACGAGCTGGTACTATTTCTTGTACAGGTCAGCAACGCACTCCCACTTCCATGCAAGCAATAGTAAGGATGGCTTCCAACAGCGAAGGTCAAGAAATCCGCTCTTGTGTATGCTTGTTAGTGTACATTCTTTAATCTTGGGTAGGGCCTTTCGTACTACTCCTTCCACGCATGCACGCCATACCATTGACATTTTAACGTCTCATTCTTAATTTCATACGCAAGCATACAAGTCAGTGTTCAGCAGATTGGTATTGGCCATGCTCACAGGGGATTGGGTATAGGCGGTTCTATGACGACAGAGGTAGACCAAACCTCTATTGGAGCATCGTCGAAGCGCCCGAGAAAAGAACGTGGTCCGAATTAGAATGCACAGGAGGTGCATGCCCTAGTAGCTACCAAGCGAGACCTCTTCATGCGCAAACAAAACACCGTTGACGCTAGAGACCTCATGGACACTGATTCCAGCAAGTGGCAGCGCATCAGTGCCGTTGTCATGCGGGCAGGGTTCTTACCTTGTCATCGCGTGTAAAAGCAAATGGAACCAAATGATACCTGAATACAAGCGTATTGTAGACTTTCAAATATGCAGTGATGAGAACGGCCTCACATTCTGGGAGCTGCTGATCTCATTTCGTAGAGCGGAGGGCCTGTCTCGATGTTTCCTGCTAGACTTTTTCAACCAGATCAATGACTAGTATGGCTCCAAGCCCTCCATGACGCCACTACATCAGCGGGACTTAATGTCCGCAAGTGACTCGGTGTACAAGATGCCAGTGAGCAACAATGACGACATCGGAGCTGACTATTTTTACAAGCCCACTTTTGAGCAGCAGTGAAGACATGGGGGACAATGCTAAAGGACTGCGAGACTTTGTGGAGACTGCATCCATATTTGACACGCTCGACATGTCTGAGGATGGCATATAGTTAGGACAGAACCTCAACACTCCTACCAATGGAAAAAGGCGGGGGTGTTATCGGGTATAGACAAGGCCACAGAAAGAGCTGGCCTCACGGTAGGTCAGTGACTGATTTTGCCAACTAGAGTTGTGTTGTAGATTCCGAGTTCCTCTAATACAATAGAAAGCCAGTGGTGGTCGACGACTTGGGAACATCGGCGTCAAGAGGAAAAGCATCTCCGGACATTCACTGATTGCCGATGCTACCCACATGATAGGCAACGCAATGGCGGAACAAATGAAGGAGATGGCTACTACAAGTCGTGAATTGAAGGCAAGTAAAATCAACTAGCAACTGTTGTTTTTCCAAGAACAAATGGAGTACCAACGCGAGTGTGACCGCCACCTCCACGACCATGCGCGATTAACAAACGAGAATGCAAAACTTGCCATTCAAAAGCAAGGTGAAGTTGTACAGTGCTTGGCTACGTTATCTATAGTGCTAAGCACTGGCCTTACCGCCGTATCTTACAAGAAGGTATACTCTGTATAAGACTTGTCTACAGATTCTCCCGCATGTCATCTCGAAATTGCTACGGGAGAAGAAGATGCAGAGGGTGTAGTCGGAGGCCCCGTTGTTGCCATCGGCAGCGTTGCTTAGTTCAGACTCCGCAGTTGTGTCCTAGCACTCCTCCGACCCCCCCAAAAATTGTACACTACGGTAGTATATTTTAATAGTGTCAGTGATCGAGTATGAGGAGCAGGGTTTTGTCAACGACGTTGACAATAGCTAGCAATAAGCTAGGGTCATGTATATGACATGCATGACAACGAAGGCACCCTGCAGTCCGTAGTGGTGGAGTAGTCCCCCGCTCTCTAGGAAAATATGTCCACTGTGTACATTATAATAAAGAAAAAAAATTTGAATTCCTTGTCTCCGTGTTTGAGCGCAATTAGTCCACAATTCACATTTTAAGCATAAAAGTAGAACCGCAGCACGTAAGAAAAATGATTGGAGGATGGAGCACTGCACCTACATTTAGGGTGCTGATGCCATTCGCTGTAGCAACAGTAGAATGTCTAATTGCGTCCGCTTCTGTAGAGCCTCCTACATGTTCTAAGGCTGTTCCGTAGCTTCGACAGACACGGTCAGCCATCCTTCGTCATCCAGATCAGAAGTGTGTCCCCCCTCATGTTGTAGAACTTCAAACAAGCACTCCACTTCCTCATGACTTTGTTTGAGTAGAATGTTGTGAAGAATACCGCAACAGACTACCACGTCTGGGAGGAACGTCATATACAAGTCGGACTTCGAACGCAGCTCACAGAACGTCTGCTTCAAGAACGCAAATGTATTTTCCACTACAACACGCCCTTTGCTCAACTTCCAATTGAATAAGGCGTCTGCCATGGGAAGGTCTTTGTCTTGGTGATGGGGAACCATCAACTAGGGTAGAAGTGGATAACCAACGTCTCCAAGTAGAAAAGGTGTGAATCCATGAAAGAATTCCACCCCGGGCCACAGCATTCCACGTTGCCCTCGTTGGAAGAAAGCAGATCTGCAAAGGACTCGAGAGACATTCGTGGAGTCGGGCATCCCGACATTCATATCCACAAAACGCTTTCTAGAATCCACCACGGCTTAACAATGCATACTGTAACCGCCAATCTTGAAGTAGAAATAATTTGCCGCTCCAATTTTCGGTTTGGCTATGGCAAAGTGGGTATCGTCTATGGCACCCACGATGCCAGGCAGCTCGCAGAGGCGTTGGAAGTTAGTTGCAACTCCTTCAACAACCTCACTTGAAGGCCACGAGATTTCTTGGCTCAAAACAATATTGATTACAAAAACGACATCCCTCAGCATCATAGAGACAGTGCTGCGATCCACGGCAAAAAATTCACTGCATATGAGGAGACTCGCTCTATGGCTGAGTTTGAAAATGGTGCATGTCAAACGCACGGGAACTGGAATAGCTAGGCGGTACCGTGTGTTCTTCTTAGCGATGAATGGTGCCACAATATTGGACAAGTAGAAGACAAAGCGCTTGGTCATCCTGAAAATCTGGATCTAGCGCTTATCGTCATATTCCTCTACCAGGAATCTCGAAAACCATGTGGTGGATCGGGGTTTCACCCAGAAACCGAGGTCTTTGTCGAAGACACTTAGGCTAGACCATATATGCCAATGCTCCAACGTTGCATGGGACACTACATCCACGTCTGGTGCGTCGCTATCTGAACAGACAACCATAAGTGTATCATCGAAGGCAGCTCTGTCACCATCGTCAACATCTTCAGCCATAAGGGTTAGGTCTCGATGCGTATTCAACAAAAAGATGAGAATGAGTGACGCAATTGAAGCGAATTCCTCGGGATACATGGCGGTGTCCATGGCAAAGCCTGCAGGATCCCTCCACAATGTCATTCTAGTTATGAAAATTCATTCCATAGACAGCACTGTGCCATTCGTTTTCACGCTCTTTCAACACATGGAGACAACGCCATGGCTGCACAACAGAACTTGCATACGTCGATAGAATTACAGTAACTTGTACAACTACTATCCTTCATGAACAAATGGGGACTTGAGCACCTATGACATGGAAACCCTAAACAAAATGGTGAGGTGTGTGCCACAACTACAGTGGACTCAAGTGACAGGAAGCTGAGAATATGGAAGTTTAAGTACTAAATGAGAAGACTTCGAACCTGAAGAAGAGGGAGAAGGTAGACAACTCTATCGAAGCTTTGTCGTTCTTTAGAAGGTGCAGCCTGTTCTCTCGTCGTTGATCTCCGCTACACAACAGTGGCTGGACTTGCCTATCACAAGCTCCTCTTCACAATTTAGATATTCTATGAGATTGCAAGGAGATGACTGTTGCTAGTACACATGTCCGAGCATTTCTGACCGAAATCCTTTTCGTCATACGCCCTCCACGGTGGTCACTTGAAAACTTCTTTGCTGCATTCATCTCGCCATGCTAACAAACTCACTTCACGATGGCACCTCCCTCGACAAGCTCTATCAACAACGCCTAGTCACGCTTGCCTCTACCTATTCACCTCCACCAACTTTTGTCTAGTGTGACTACTTCTACACTATAGCTATGCTCCTACGTTACAGTCAAGTACTAAATCTCCATAACGTCGACATATGTGAATGAAGTAGTCCCTGTTTAACTGAACTCTCAAGTCCCCTGCCTGGACAGGTGGCCCCAGAAACTGAAACAATAAACTGACTCCTTCAAGCACATACTTCGAAGTATTGAGAGTCCGGAATGGCCTTCGCCTTGTGCAGCTCCCCCCTTGGCTGCAGCCAATGTTTTGTACAATGACTCGTGTAGTGCAAGGTTCATATAACACTATATTCATTAAAATGAGAGTTTTCCAAATAAATGAGAGGTTCTAAATACACAATTTTCTTTAAACATAGGTGATTTTGTTCTATACGGAGAGAGAAAAGCAATGCATCATTAGAAAATAGTGTAAATATTGCAAGTCCATTATGAGAAGAATGGAATTTATTGATAATATCCATGAAATATACAAGTATTAGGGTGTACACTATGGAATGACACTGAGAACTATATATACTGGATACTATTGATAGCGCAGTACATTGTGCTTGGAGACTGAGCTGGAGGCATCACCACCACTGCAGGTAGATTGTGACAAAGGAAATGGCTACGGCATGCAAAGAATGCAAGATTTATGACAACAATATCTTAGAACCGACTAAGCCCGAAAATTATAGAATCGAATACTAGCTGTTCCCCCAATTCAGCCAATTCGTGGTAGAAGGGAAAGCAAACATTATATAACCTTAACTCTCAGCTACTCTTCGAATGTACTCTCACACACCACAATGTCCAAAAAGCAATGTATGAGTGTATGTTCAAAGAATAGCTGAGAGTAAAGGTTATATAATGTTTCTTTTCTCTTCTACCACGAATTGGCTCAACTATGCACATAGTCGGGTCTAAGACATCGTTGTCACCTACAGTGCATCCTGACTATGAGGTCCAGGATTGTCAAAGCCCAGAAATTGTAGAATCCAATACCAAATGTTCCCCCAAGAAATATCCTCAAACATTGCACTCCTCATGATTCTAACTCTACATACTATGACTGCGTCCTACTCTTCAGTACCTCTATTGCCTTTAATATTTTTGGCCCTCGACTATATCCATTACTAGCAGCAGATCTTTGCCGGGCACTCTCTCGCTGTTGTATCTTCAAGGACCTCCGCTCCCAGGCATCCCACGATCCACTGCTACAATGAAGAGCAGGCAATTCAACATGTATTTTACATTGTCGTTTCACAATATCCAAAGAAGATAGACGAGGTAGAGTGCCTTTAGCTACTGCAGGCCGCTTCACCAATTCTATAGTCTTTATGCCTCCAGAAGTGTTGTCCAACACTGCAACAGAAGAAGGCATTGAATCCTGCACTTGCAAAAATCAGTAGAATCAGACATTTGTAACCTACATAGTCTACAATGCAAAACTTTAAGCGAACAGACCGCATTCAGTTGTTGATTACACACCTCGACAATGGCCAGGACAGCCACTTCATCATCATAAAGCTTTCTTTGCGTTTCTAGATTCACTCCAGACCGATCCCGTGGAGTTGTCGAATGGGACTTCAGAGGAGATGGAGAGTGCATTAATGCAGGGCGCTTTCCTCCATTGGGAGGACTATCAATAATGCCATCATCTATGTCCATCATAGAGAAATCCATTGTGGACTGTGCAGTAGCCGCCGAGTACATGACATGCCGAATTACAGGTGCCATAGCATTCCTAACCTCCTGGGCACAACACAAAGATATTCACTGCAAATGAATAAAGTATTGTATTTGTTTAGGCGTAGTCTTCCAATATAGCGAAGGCGACCACAAAATCCATGAGATTCTACAAACTTCGTGGTGCGGGAGGCGGACAAGGACGGAAGAAGATGTCTTCTACGCTAAGCTCCTCGCGTTTCACTACGGTTTTCTTTTTCCAGGGGACGGCACGTCCGAAATCATCCACTTTCCGCTCACTATGAAGTGTATTGGAGACTGCATGCGCCCTCTGCAGTTCCTTGTACTTGGATTGGTCGAGATCATGCATGAGGTGGATCCCCCCCACAGCATTGTCTCTCCGAAAAGGAAACAGTTCCCAAGGCTTCTCTACATGCAGTCTCTTAATCCAAGGTAGAAGTTCACGTACGAGGACCATGTCTCTCGGCCCCTGACCTTCGAACGACCACGTATCTAGGAGCACTACGTTTGTGGGGTCATTCAAGAAGTGTTTCTCGGGCTTGTCATCCACTATTATAGTGTTGTCCTTAGTGAATATGGAGCCCCTCAGTTTGTACAATCTTTTCAATGGCTTTAAATATAGGTCTTTGCAGGATCCCGTCAATCTGTAGTTTTGTAGCGTCCCATCTCTGTCTCTACATTTCATAATGACACATTGTTCTCGGCCTAGGACATCGTAGGGGGGGGTTAGTCCGCGGAAGAAGAATTCAGCGATGAGCTTGGCGTAGGATTGGTCCATGGAGCTCCAGACCACGACATTTGCGATGGATGTCAACTCCCGCAAGAACCTTCTGACATGAGGTCTAGGAGTGACCCTATGCAATTCCATGACGTTGTGGACGGCCTCACGGACTACCTCTCCAGGATAGCATAATCTTCTTTCTCTTATGTGATATCTTATATCATCACACACGCACAATAGACCATTCAGATCTAGAACGACATTGAGCCATTTCTTAGTGAACTTGGACATGCATGGTCTAAGGATTTGGACTTCCGCCTCACAGTCAGTAACAATTCCCTCTGTGGCACCCTGCTCATAAGGAACAGAGACACAGAGAAAATTAAATGGGTACAAATTCAAAATCAACGACAGCACCAAAGCCGCGTATGGGAGACCATGAAATACATCGGGGAGGTCAAGAAAAAGAAGGGCTTTCAACCAGTGTCAGTTACAGCGACCACGACAGTGAAACGTACATGACAAAGCACATACCGCAATATCAACCGAAGGATCTGGGTGGGAGCATTCTAGATCCTCTCTTTCACCGCTCGGAGCAATATCATCCATCACCTGAGCGTCATCAGGAAGGGCTTCGAGCACCTGAGCGACTTCGGGAAGGGCATCGGGGACCTGAGCGTCGTCGGTAACGAATTCGAGCACCTCAGCGTTGTGGCCAGGAAGACCGTCATCCTCAAATCTCACTTCCGCAGGACATGGCAGACATGCCTCAAGTGGAGGTTCACCATTGGGAGCCACAACCTGTTCATTGACATGCCCAAGGAATTCTTCCACCAACGAGTTTGGAGCATCGTGGAGAGGAACATCATTGACACATTTCAAACCCGCGACTGCAACATTCAAGCCAAACAATGCTTTGTGAGAGAAAAAATATATTACAATAGCTCTCTGAATGAGAAAATGTTACATTACATACAATGGACTAAGAAAATTGAACCTATCTGCTAGTCGCTACCCTACACTGTCTAAAAGAACTCGGAAGAATTTCAACTCGTAGCGAGTTGAAATGAAGGCTGAGGGAGTCACAGGGAACAACCTGGAGGCATACTAGTCACAGGGCCCTGTGACTGTTGGCCCTCTATTCCATCCGCGGTTCCTTGCTCATCTTCTAATTGAGTGGCAGAATCTGGTGCAGCGTCGACATTTGCATCTTCCTGTGTTCCAGCATCCATCACCACCAAGTCCCGCTCAATCGGTGCAGAGTTGGTTGACGCATGCGCCATCAAATTCTCGGACATGGTCGATACAGATGGGATGACTGGAGACGAAGCCCCCGCTTGCCTAGCACTATCCGCTGAGCCATGTGCCTGATTTGCGATCATGAGTTGGGGAGACATAGCAGCCGGGTCCAGCATCATCATCGGTCTTGCGGACATCATTTTGCTGACGACCTCAGGCAAGGCATCGATAAGTTGAGCAATCAGTTGATTGCTTTCCTGCCGAGCCCGCTTGTTTTCCGCCCTCATCTCCTCTCGCTCTTCCCGCCGTTTCCTTTCCTCCGATTCATTATTCTTTTGGATAATATCCAAGATCCATTGTTGACTAACCGGAGCATCAGACGGTGGCGGATGCGCTTTCCTCTTCTGGGAGAGGCGAGTACGCGAGATCGGCGTGTGAAGTTCTTGGGCCGATGAACTAGATGATCCCCTCATCTCACTGGTTTCAAGATTCAACGCCGCTGCACCAGGCTTGTCAGCGCTTAGTTCCAATGCACTGTTGACGGGGTCGACCCATTGTGCCTCCTCGTCGTCGTCGATCTCTACAAGGTCAATTTGATCATCTCCCCGAGACTGATCAGGAATCCTCTGTTGGTATTGTCGCGCAGATTCCTTCCCCTTTCTCGAGGTTGACGCTTCTTTGCCCCGAGTAGATGGCGCAGGCCTTTCATTCCTTCCATCAAAGTCTTGGTCGTCTAGGAAATACACGGACTCAAGGAAATCATCCTTGTCCATGTTCTCAGAATCGACGCACAAGGAGAGGAACTCATTCTTCTTCTTGCTATCACCAACAGCATAGTGATCCAACGATAGCATCTGTATACAACATACAAGACTGTAGTCAGCACAACAATTTCCACTCGACTCGAGTTAAATTCGATTCAAAATTGCTGGCATACATAATGATAAGAACATAATTTCGTGCCCACGCACTTACCCACGCAGCACATGTGAGCTTTCCTCCCGCGAAATACGACAACACAACATCCCTCGGGCAAACGAACAGGTCCAGCACATTTAAATAGAACTCCATTCGAAGTTCTGTGTCGTAGATCCTGTACTCGACCTCCATTGTTTGCCGCTTAGCGTTGTAATGCGATTTCGGTGGTACCGAAAATGATCGCGGAATTTGGCGGTTCTTCATGGCCGCCCCATTCTTCAGAAGGAAAAGTAGCTGAATAGGATCCCTCGCGCGACTGCTCCTCTCAGGAATGTCGCCTATCCTTTCGAAGTTGGATGGTTGATAGTCGGCATAGTGCACGGAATAATGTGTTCCGAATATTGACGTCCTGATGAATCCGCGGAGTTCCAATTCCACGTCCTTGTCTCCTGCGATCCAGAGATACACCTGTGGATCTGTAAGGTCGTTCTCTGGATCTTCTTCGAGAATTCCCATGAATTTCTCAAAGAATGAAGAGTCCTGTGTGCATGAACCCCTGTTGATGACGCCGGGGATGTTCCTGAAGTCGATGATCGCCATCTTGATCTTCGACTGCACTTCCTCATCCCAGACATTCGCATCCCAGTGGCCGAGCTTGTCGTCCTTCGTTTCGTAGGGCCGGAAAAAGGCGCTTGCTTGCGGCTTTACGAACTTCCCCTTGCTCTCCAAGAAGACCTTGAAGAACTCCTTGGCCATGGGAGACAGCTCATCGATTGTCTTCTTCTTGTTCGATGGCATCTTCATTTGAGTGAAGAATGTCTCCCCAGGCCCTGTGAGCAGCGTGTTCATCGTGGCCTTGGTGACGTTATAGTCACGCTTGAAATCCTTCCACGCTTTCCTCCTGGAGTTTCCGTCGTTGTCAAATAGCCGGAGCCTCGAGTCAAAGTGGTGAAGTTGAATCCTCACAGCGGCCTTCCTCTTCGTTCGCTCCAGCTAGTCCTTTGTAGTGTAGCAATCAGGGAGGACTGACTTTGGCGCCTTCATGACAACTTTCGGGTGACCGTGCGCCTAATTCTTCGTCCTGAAAAGGAGATGCAAGGCAAGCCTCCTTAGGTCATTCTCAGTTACGTTTCCAATCCATTTGAAAAACTCCCGAGATATGACTCCGTCCTTGTCCGGGTCCCAACCCTTGACGTCCTTGAATGCCATCAAGGAGTCGGGATCGATGAGACCCCCTTGGGACTGACTTGAAATGACCTCGGCCCAGAGGTCATAGACATCCTGTGACGCAGTAATGAGTTTGATCTCATTGTGAATGTTAATGTCTCTCTAGTTCTTCTTGCCGAGGTAGCCCTGGTTCTTCTTTACATCAATCATAGAAAACCTGAGCTTGATAGCGGTCTTGAACTCCTGTAGTTCATACATGTCATATTCAGTTTGTCAGTGAGTGATCTTAACTCGAGGCGAGTTAAATATGTAGAAACACAGACAAGGACGAGGAAATAAATGTTTTAACTCGGCTCGAGATGAAGTTCATGAATTTACCGCAAACAGTCTCTGATTATAGCCGTCTGCCTTCGTCTTCTTCCCTGCAGTTATCATCTTCCCAAGCTCTGTAGGCTCCCTTGGTGGAGTTGGACTTCCCATACTTGTCCACACAGACCTTGATGCAAGAATATTGGTGGACCATGTTGGCATGAAGTTCTGAAAATGGTTCACCCGATTATAGTATGCGGAGATTTTCCTGATGACACTGTCGTCCTTGTTCCAAACCACAAAACAGTCCCACTTCTTGAACTTCGCCTTCTTGTCATCAGGAATTTGCTCCATCCCTTGCATTCGCTGAGACGCTGCCACGCAATGCTGGCCATTCACCATCCAAAACTTGGCGTCCTTGACATCTTCAAACCTTGCTGGCCTTGTCTTTACTCCTTGGGGATAGGCGCAGAGGGTCATCTTCTTGTCAGGGTCAGGCATGTTCACCAGGAAGTTCAGCGCCCTCAGTACACCCTTTTCTTCCAACTCTCGAATGTTGAGATTTTGAGGCGGCTTCTCCAACTGGTCTATGGAAATTTCAAACTTCTGACCGATCCCTTCGACGTACAATTCCGTGCATGCAGACCAATAATCGGAATACGATTTACACGCCACCTCGTAGTCGATATCCTTTACGTTTCCCCCGAGGTCTTGTGGAATGTCTACAATCTCGGATGACAGACTGCTTTCAGGTACTAGCGATGTCCTTCCTTTCAGAGTTCGGGGTTTGGGCGTAGTCGACGGAGACCCTAACGGATCTCCTCGACTGAATCGTTCGGTTTGTTTTAGACGTGTGTGGCTTCGACCAGTCTCTGGTGTTACAAGCACGAGGGATCCATGGCTGGGCTGGTTGCTGTAATCCCTCGTAAGTGAGACTGGCTGCAATCTGTCACTCTTCCTTGCCAGCGATGTCTTCAAATTATCAAACCCGGGGATGAGTGAATTCACCCTCGATGCCAGTGTAACTGCCTACAGAGGGCCTCCATCCTTGTTTTGCCACCTCTTCTCCTCTAGCTGCTTCTCGATAATCTTTTGCAGCGAATGATAGTCTGTGTTTTCCAATGTCTTGTAGTACGCAGACACGAAGAAGGAACACTTCCGGCTATTGACGACGTAGGAGAATATGTACTCCTCCGTTTGGTTGGGGTCCACGGTTTTACAGCAAATGAATAGCAAGCCATTTGGACCTGTTAGGACCTCCCGCACAGCCTCCGTTAGTGTTACGGGGAGGTTGTCTTCGACTTTCTTGTATTTGGTTCTGAATGACAGGTGTTTCGTCATGGGAACAAGGACAATAGTCCAATACTCAACTTCATGGGGTTCCTGCCACTCCCAACATTCACCGAGCATGTCGGCGTCGCTGTACTCGTCTCGGTCTTCTTCCGGAATGGCAAACCGCTTCAGGTACACCTGCAAACCGGAAACCTGTGTGTCCATTCCTGCAATGGTATCACGCAGTTCCATTTGTTAACTCGACTCGAGTTAAAAATTATTTAGTCATAAATGTATTTTCAGGAGCATGACAGTTTACTTGATATTCGGCGAGTGAAGTGTGTTATCGGTGGTACTCATTTATTTTGACGCCTACCGTTCGCAATGGTTTTAACTCGGGCCGAGTTAATGGTTCTATTTTGATAAGGTTTCAGTTGTTCTTGTCGTCCTAGGAAAATAGTTTCTTTTACAAGTATGTTATCTATCGGATTGGGTTATTTCCGGTGTTCTAGATTTGGTCTTGTTATGTATGTGAATTCAGTATTTACTTACTATTTCACTCGAACCGAGTTAAATAGATTCGGTTACCAAAATACCCAATGGAGGTTTGCCGCTGGTATTTAACTCGGCTCGAGTTAAACTTGTCGTCAGGATTCATTTGCGATATGTTTCTGGGCTTTTTTCATCCACAGATTACATCGTGCATGGTCATTACAGTCAAGTCAAGTACAATTTTAACTCAAATCGAGTTAAAATCTAGCGATGCTTTGAAAGAAAAACTTCTGAATACCTAGTTATCGAGTTAAACTAGCATCGAGTTAAATTGCTTCGTGTTAAACGTACATCGGGATTGGTTTTAGGGTTTAGGATTTCTACTGGATTTACTTTCATGTGTGAATTGAATGGGTTCAAACAGTTGCACGCAATGAGAATTGCAATGCCACAGGAACTTTGAATTCAATGTCACAAATCTAAAAGGTTCTAAACTGAGTATGCAGATGCACAACAGGATTGGAATGAAAGAAGGATTGCAACAGAAGGAGGATTGCAATTCTAGACCAATTCTGTAAGAGCTAGAAATTTTGCATACCTTCAGACTTCAGTTCTGTACGACTGACAAACAGGAACAGAAACCCGAACAAGCTCAGACACAACAACTCCCAAAAAACTAGCAGAGCAGCAACGGAATCCCAGAAATCCTAAATGCTGCGCCCTTTACTTTGCTCTGTGAATTGAATGGATTCAAACAGTTGCACACAATGAGAAATGGAAGGCCATAGAAACTATGTATTCCATGCTACAAATCTAAAAGCTCAACAACTGAGTATGCAGATGCACAGCAGGATTAGAATGAAAGAAGGATTGCAACAGATGCACAGCAGGATGCACAACAGGATTAGAATGAAGGAGGATTGCAATGAAAGTAAAATTCAGTACAAGGTAGGAATTTTGCATACCAGGAACAGAAACCTGAAGAAGCTCAGATGCACGAACTCCAAAACATCCAAAAACGAAGCAGCAACGGAATCCCACAAACCCTAAACGCTGTGCCCCCACAGAACTAGACACGAGCTGCACACAAGAACTCCAAAACGGAATCCAACAAACCCTACACGTTGCCTCTCCCCACGAGCTTCACACACCCTAAATCCAAATCGGAAACTCGCCAACTACTAACCAGTCGCCGAAATGCGCCACCACTCGCCGACTGAAAACAAGAGTACGCAAATCCAAATTGGAAGCTCGCAAACTGAAAACAGAAAACAAGACTACGTAGACACAAATCACAACTACTAACCACTCGCCAACTACTGACCACAAATCACACAGAAACTCTCTCACGCAAGCATGAGCTGCAACAACAGCGCATTTCGAAGAGGCTAGGGTTCCAGTGCGCGGACGAAGGAGAGGGTTTCGGAGAGGCTAGGGTTCCAGCGCGCGGACGAAGGAGAGGGTTTCGGAGAGGCTCGCAATCTGGCTCGGACAAAGGAACTCGGGTTTCGGGGAGGCTCGCAATCTGGCCCGGACGAAGGAACTCGGGTTTCGGGGAGGCGCGCAATCTGGGCCCTCCATTGCAATTGATCATCCAGATTGATGATTACTATCTCCAGCGCATTCAGCCTCCAAATTTGGCATTAATGACATGCTGGTTATGGTAATGAAGTTGCTGATTTGGGTTTGGGGCATGCTGATTTTTAATTTTTTTAATTAATTTCTTTGACACAAACGGTAGGAGGTCCATACATAGATTTTCTAAGGACCTAGAATTGAAATTAGGGTAGGTGAAACATCTTCAAATTTTTTTCAATAAATTTTTCCTAAAAGACAAGTAGAATTCACATCTAACCCAAAATGTTTCATATTTTTGGGAGCTTTGTGTAATTAGTTATTCAATTTTGCAATTGAAATGGCATAGGGCTCCAAAATGGCTCACCTCCTACAATGTACACTTTTGGAACATTACTAAGGACTATGAAAAAAAAAATGTACAAATAGTGTACATTTAAGAAGGTGGGCCATTTTAGAAAGAGTGCTATTTTAGGACCTCGTACCTTAGTACATTTCATCCTGAAATTGTCAATATCATAACTCTAAACCCCTCATGTATTTTGATAAATACATGTTGCATACTTCATATATCACATTTCTTTATGGGATTCTTAATATTTCATTGATAGTCATCAATATTGAAAAGGTATGACAAAAATTATGATACGATTTCAAGATAGTGAAACAAATTATAAACTTTATCATCCCCACATTACTAATTATTCCATACACTCTCTATTCCTACTACAATGTGCTTGAAGATTCTTGAATGTTCTTTTCTTCACATCTTAAGAGTACCTTTTTTTTATTGATTCTTACGAAATTTAATCATATAATACCAAATGTCCTTACTCTTTACAATTCCATCTTATAATTAATTTTTACTATTTGTGTGTATATATTAGGGTTCAAGTGAAATCTAAAATGAACTCATAAATGCCAAAGGCACCCAAATATGGTGTTTGCAAAACTTTGAAGTTAAATAAATCTTAACCAAATTAGTACTTTTAGTAGTTCATATTTTTGAATGTTCTTCTTGAAGTCTAGATTTACCTCCAAAAGTCCGATCTTGAAATTAAATGACAATGATTTTTCTATAAGAGATTTTGTGCAAGAGTACCCTGCGTAATCTTGACTTTCTTAAGTGTTAAGAGCTCTTAGAAATGAGCCTCAAATTATACAGTACATCTTGGAGAAAAAATCAGATTCTAAATTCATTTTAAAATGTTGTAGAGAGAATTTCAAGAAGTCGTAAATTCATTCGGGTTCTTCAAGTAAGGCAAGTGAACCTCCAATTTTTTTGGTCATGGACTTTTTAGATTTCACTTGCAAAAAAGACTTCAATTGTTTTTTGCTATTTTAGCACCTTCATAATCAAACGTTATAATCTTTCACTCCATAAGTGATATTGTTGTACTTTTTTTTCACGTGAATTTCATGACTTTATATTGATTTTGACATTAAAGGACAGGGCAAGGTTCTTGACCCCATTTTCTTTATTTCACGTAGAAGGTCATTCAAAGTGACCACCAACATCATATTTTTTTGAATGCTTGAGTTTAGGATTGATTGCAACTTGGACAACATGTTTCCCATTTTTTTTCACATGAATGTCCACTATTATATAGTTTTGGACATTAAAGTATAAGGCACGGTTTTGGCCTTCATTTTTTATTTCACATACAAGGTCATTCAAAGAGACCAACAATTGCCTACATCTGTGTCTAAATTCTTGAGTTTATGAGTGATTGCAAATCGCACAATATGATTTCCTTTTTTTTAAAATGATTTATTCTATTGACAATATACTAGGGCTTGGATGGTATTGCAATATTTTCAAAATCAAATTATTCATGCTCAAAGTAGAATTCAAAAAGATCCTTCCAAAAATTTAAACTACCAAAAATAGCAATCAAGTAAGGGTTCATATAACTTCAAAGTTCTTTACACACAACATTTTGAAAGAACATGCTCAAAGTAGAATTCAAATTTTTTGAATTCCATTATTGTTTTGTTTTGTTTTCACTCTTATTAATATTGTATTCATTCTTATTAATATTGTTTTCAAGATGCTCCATCCAGACATAGAGGATGGGCTTATTGTTAGAGAAGCTGGCACTCGCCATGGCATTGACAAAAACACCCCTTTGTCACAATGATTATCTTCATGATGTGGTGCATACAATGTTCCAGAACTCCCACTCTTTATTGATGACGACGTAGGAGAAATTGGTATTTCTAATATTGAAGAAGAGCCGATGGTCTTCAAAGACAAAGATCCCAAAGTGTGTGGGGTAGTTCGGCCTAATCCTCATGTTCTTTTTGAAGACCTATTGACACTAGTAGATGAATATGATTTGCATGATCACCAGATAGCCGATCTTCAAGCCATTCGAGGGAAGTATAAGAGTATGGTAGCACGAGGGGTTGCCAATGTTGGAGCATTCAATAGTACTTGGTCTTTCCCTGAATTGCTTGGTGATAACAGTTTGATACGTTGCAAAGGATTCTTAGAACCGAAGTCCAGGAAAGTTCAAAAGTAGCATGTCATTGATACATGGTAGGTAAAGATTTTGCCATTTAATTGTAGGTCTACAAGTATTATATGTCAACACTATTTAGGAAAAATGAAAATATATGTTCTTTTGAAATTTTTGAGTAATTTAATGCCTTAGATTTCTTTATGATTTACATTCTTATAATCTAAAGACACAAATAATCCTACATGTTTTAATTTGCAATGCCATGGCACAAATTAGAGTGTTTGAATCTTATATTACAAGCATTATGAATTTGATTTTCTCTTCTGTTTTGTATATAATTGAAGTTAATTATTTAAAAAAATAATAATAATAGAATTTCTATTCTATTGATTTTTCCAAAATTTAAATGAATTTATTGAATACAAATTTATCACAATTCAAAATTCGTAATACAACAAATTTCAATTAACTCACAAATGACCAAATAGGTTACTTTGGATTTTCTGAGAACTTGTGAGTCCTCTATTGGTTTTATGATTTAGAATCTTTACATGAATTTCATATAGTGGATGTCATTCATTCAAATTTATACGTGAACTCAAGCTTTGTTTCATGTCATTCCAAAAAAAATTCCAGAAGTCTTAAGTTTAATTTTTTATGTTAAAATTGGGTAGTAAAAAATTCATTTCAAAAGAAATATTGTATGTTTTTTTAATTGCATGAAATGATACTTTCTCCTCAACTTCTAAACCATTTAATTTTTAATTATGGAATAGAAGTTATGATTGTATACATTGATACCTACACCTAACTTTTGAACCATTCAAATTTTTAATTATGAAATAAAAGTTACGAAGAGTTTCATTTTGCAAAAAAGGAAAGGTCTCTAAACCTTAAGAATACTCAATTTCAAGAGTTGCCAATATGAATTCTCAATTCCACAAAGCTTCAAAAAATATGCAACGACTTGGACCAAATGTCAATTCTCCTTGTCTTTCAAGGAAAATTTACTAAAAAATATTTCAAGATGTTTCACCTCCCTAAAATTCAGTTCCAAACCTTAGATGGTCGACTTATGGACTTCGTACCTTAATTGATGAGTTCAATTCTGTACTAAGGAATGGACTAGTAGCAGGAGTTGGGCTAAGCAAGACGGAGTTGCTGGGTTCGAGGGAGTTGCTGCGCAAGAGGGAGTGGAGGGAGTGTAGCCGGGTAGGAGTGAAAGTCGGGTAGTTGGTCCTAGCAGCCTGGCCAAGGCCCATTGCCTGCCACAGAGGCCCTTCTATTTGCTCAAGGGGGGGTGTTTAACGTCGCGCAAACCCTAAACAATAACTAGTCAATCGTAATCAGAACTGAACCTGCAAATGCCGGACATTAAATACCCCCCCTCGAGCAAAAAGGGGGGTCTGTTAGGCATAGTGGGCCCCTGCTTCTCCTCTGTTCCCTCTGTTTGTTCCCTTCGTTTTTTGCCTTCGCTTCTTCTTTTTCTCCTCCCTCTCTTGCTCCCTTGCTTCCTTCCTTGACTCCTATCATTTGGCCACAGGTTTCTTTAGCTTCAACCTCATGTTTTTGCCTTTATCCCCTAATTGTCCAAGGCATTGAATTTTCGCGTTTCAAATATTGTGATGTTGAATAAAGCCTCAAGAATCAATTTTCTTTTCCTATGTGATCTCTAACGTGTCTAGTTTGAATTGTATAGTTACAATTCAAAAAAGAAATGATTGAACTTATCAAAATGTTGGCTTTTGTTCAATTTCAAGCAAATCTCGAGAAGCTAAAAACAAGCCTTAATAAGCATTTAGGATTAAATGTTTTCTTTTGCATCAAATGTTTTATTTAAAATTTCATTTCAAATACTTCTTAAGCACCATTCATTCCAAAAGCATGGTTATAGTCTTCATCAATATTTTTTTAAAACAAATTCAACCATAGGATTCTTTGGTTAACTTGTTCAAGTACATTGTTCTAAGATTATAAATGA
This sequence comes from Climacium dendroides, assembly GCA_950106755.1. Classification (NCBI taxonomy): domain Eukaryota; kingdom Viridiplantae; phylum Streptophyta; class Bryopsida; order Hypnales; family Climaciaceae; genus Climacium; species Climacium dendroides. The sequence continues at coordinate 14,416,216 of OX467092.1, forward strand.
CTTTTACTACCAATTGCAAGTTCAATTTACTAAAAGTTAACTTTAAATGTAGGCTTCATTAGCACTTCTAAAAGGTGAAGGCTTTTGTATTTCAACATTTTTAGAAAAGAAATATGTATGTGTTATAACTTGTCCATGTAGTCAATATGTTGAAAAAGCCTATGTTCAAAAACCTTCCAAATTTCTTTTCACATATGAAATCTAAAAAGTTGGTCACCCCCAAAATATATGAGGTTATAAGGCCCAACATGCACAACCCCAATCAATTTATGGCTTTCCAAAATCTATTCTACAATTTTTTAAAATGAATTTCTTATGTAATTTTTTTTCCACAATCTAGTGTATTTGAGGCTCATTTCCAAGAACCCTCAATACTACGTGAAGTCAAGATTGAAATGGGTAGCCTTGTGCAAAATCTTGAATAGAAAAATCATAATCATCTATTTTAAAAATCGGATTTTTAATGCTAAAATGAAACTTCAAATATAGTTTTGCAAAAAAATGAACTACTACTCTACTAGAAATAGAAAGTTGGTTAGGTTTTATTTACCTTCACAATATTTGAAACTTGAAAATCTGGTGCCTTGAACGATTAAGGGTTAAAGACAAAGACACAAGGTTGAGGTTGAAAAAATCCGTGGCCAAAGGATAAGAGTGAAGGAAGGGAGCAAGGGAGCAAGAGAGGGAGGGAGAAGAAGAAGAGCCAAGGCAGGACAACGAAGGGAACGGACAGAGGGAACATACTAGGAGGAGCAGGCCCCATTGCGCCTGACAGGCCCCCCCTTTTGCTCGAGGGGGGCTGTTTAACCCTTAAATGCCGGCCCCATGACCATTGATTTCAAGCCTTAGTGCCCATCATTTATTTTTCGTCCATTCTGCAAGTACATATACATGAAAAATTTTATATTTATTTCTTAGAGATGAAACTACATGTCTTCTTTAGAACACAGAAAATTTAGATTTTTTTGAGCAAAATTGATTTTTCTGATAATTTCTAAAGAAAAAGTGAAGACAAATCATATCAAATAGAAAATGAGTTCAAAAAATCCGAAATTTTCACCATGTGTGTATATTATAGTGATAAACATCATGGTGTAAACTCAATTTCCGTGTCATCCTATAAATAGAATTCTATAGAAATTGAAAATACATCCGAAGTTCATTGGAGTAGAAATTAATGTACATGACCTTCGTTTCACTAGTTGAGCTCAAACTCAAAAAACAACATTTTTGTAGACAGATTTCAGATTTAGAACAAAGAACCACAACTTCCCAAAATACACTGAAATAGCATATTTTGTAATCCGTTTTTTTTACTTAATCTTCAACTACATGAAAACAAACACTAGTTAGACTAAAAACTTAATTGGATACTCTTTGTAACTCAACATGAAAGATCAACAACAACAAGTGGATGAAAAAAATGCTTCTCATGTCTCTTGAGAACCCTGGACTGTTATCCAAACCCTAGACTGTCATTAAAACCCTAGACTGTCATCCAAACCCTAGAGTGTCACCCAAACCCTAGAGTGTCACCCAAACCCTGGACTGTCATCCTAAACCCTAATCCTATGCAATTTACACTGGCGGCATTACAAGGTTAATGTTCGGCCCTACAAATTGCATAGGATTCTTCCTTTTCTTTTTCTGAATTCGACAAAATAGTCAATTAATATCGACATTAGGGTCTGGAAATAGGAGCTTCTTTGCGTAAAAAAGGTATCCTGGCGACGTCGAGCTAATTATTCTTAAGTAGCTAAAAGTGGAAGATTCTAGGCTTTCAGAAATTAATAAATGCACATGTTCATGGGAGCAAAAGTACCGGCGTATTTCTATTTGCAGTTCATGAGAAACGTTTGAAAATCCCGCGCCTTGATCCCGGGATAACCTTTACGTAATGCGTTTAGCGGCAAAAGTGTTCCTCTTCCTTTCCCTCATGCGAACTTCCCATTCTCATTTCCGCCATCCACAGTCAGAATCCTCCTTCAGGCAGAACTTTCCATTGTCATTTTCGCCGTCCGCACTCATACACCTCCCTCACGCACAGCTCCCTATTGTCATTTTCGTCGCCTGCACTGAGAATCCTACATCTCCTTTCGTAGTATGCCACACACCCGATCTAACAAAGGTCATTTTACTAGGACAGTAAGTAGGCATCTTTGATTTTTGTAAGGGTCGCTGGCGACAATTCATTTGATTGGATTCCGGGTTTGGGTACGCAATACATGTCCATCAATCTCTCTTCATTTTCCTCCAACAATCGTCTTGTTTTTTCCATGAAGCATTGTTATTCTATCTCTCATGCGGCCTCTCTGACAATGTGCTCCACGTATCTGCAGTGCACATCATTTGAATTTTGTGCCATCTGAATTTCACGTAATCCAGTTGTGGGACAGTGGAGAGTACGCGGATTTCATAGGGTGATTGGAAACGTTTTGTTTGCTGCGTGAAATTTTCTGTAGATTTTGAGGTCTTTCAGTGTTTTCATTTCGGATATGGGACTTATTGCGATCAACTCGGCAAGGCTCTGCGTTACATTCCATGGTTAATGGTGTGGTTTGTGGAAATGAAATCCCCGAATACCCGCCGCATTTTTAGGATGATCACTATATAACGTAATATGAGACACCTTTGTGAATTGCAGGAAAGAACTTCCACTCGACCCGAGTTAAAGTATGAGTACATCATTCGATGAGAATCGTGTTACAGGAGGAATTTCAACTCGACCTGAGTTAAACTATTTGTACATCATTCAACGAGAATTGCGTGATAAGAGGAATTTCAACTCGACCCGAGTTAAATCATATAGGAGGAAATTATTTAATCTCGCTTCTACCTGATAGAAGACAAAAGTAACTGTAGTTTTGGAATATACTAATAGAACCGTTATTTTCTTTTTAACTCGAGTCGAGTTGACTTTGTTTTACTTTGAGGTCATGGTGTCCTGTTTCAAAAATGAATTAATATCTATGGTTATATGGATCCATATGAACTTTGATATTCAGTCATCCGTGAGATTCTGCAATGTCTTATTGTATCTAATCGTTCAAGTACTTTATCTCGAATTGAGTTAAATGCGAAGGTCGGGATGAAGTATATTTTAGATAAACATCTTTTTCCGGATGATATCATGTGATCTCAATCCTAGTTCATTTAACTCGAATCGAGTTAAAGATTTCAGGATGCATGTTCACTCTCATCAAACTTACTTCTTGATTAACTGACCTGAAATAATCGATTACTGATTTCGGCCGTAGGATATTTTGATTGTTTTGTATATCTCGCCCTCGTATGATCAACATCGATGCCCTATATGTTATCTCGATTCGAGTTAAAGCTCAGTATCTTACAAGGTCTTTACTTATAGTTAACTCGAGTCGACTTAAGTATATTCATCCGCACGCTGTTATCAAATGATTTAATATTAGTATCCATGTCTAATAAATTGTTAATTTCACGCAGAGTTGATATGGCTGCTCGCGATCATCCTTTGCAAGAGTACTCTTCTGATGAAGGAGAGATTGAGATTGATCCAATACAAGACATCGTCATTCCAGATTGTGACGGTATCCCTCGAAGACTATGGATCACGAAAATTGTTGTCCTCCACAACTCTGATGGGGAAGTGGTTGCTGAGGGAATCTATCATAGCGTGAATTCCGAACATGTTGTAGGTAGCGATGGTCCCCTCGGTGACTCGCTTGTCGCTGTTCAAATATCCAAATCGCTACGGCCTACTGAAGTTCCTGAAGACTGGAAGTATTCACTTCGTGCTTGGCCCATTGACCGGGTGTTTTTAAATGGGGCCAGCCTTAATGACCACGAGATTCGAGACCAATATAATCGTCTACAAGCAAGACTGTCACAGGGGTCCTCCTCAAGTGCAAGACCATACACCAGCTCCGTCAGGATTCCTTCGCCTTAGGCTCTTGGTAGAGCATACACTCTACTTAGCCAAGAGTCTATCAATTTAGTATCGAGCAAGACGTGCTGCCCCGGAAACTGTGTCCAACCTTTTCCAAGAGAAAAGATTCGGACTTTCCGTGAACGTATGTACCACAAGACATCCTTTGAATTCCGATACCACATGAAGTTGGACGTTCATCGACAAGTTCACCGTAATGCTCAAGGGAAGAGGGTGGTCACTCTCGAAGGGATTGATGTTTGTATGGCAGCATGGCGGCATATTGCAGGTGTCTCCGAATCCACCTTCCACCGTTTCCAAGGATATGCTGCAAGAGGTGAACAAGCTCAACTACATGGAAATTTGGGAACGCAAAAGGCTCGAAAGCATTCTTTGCAAGCCCTTGCGACGTTGAAGTGTGTGCTTGAGAAGTCAGCTGACCACATGTCGCATCGCACGCACACCCTTTCGTCTGGGGAGAAGGTGGTGTCTAAGATTCTACCCGCCACCTTCACTTGGAAAAATACGCTACCCGAGATCAACGCAGCAAATGCTGTGTTTGGGTTGAAAGAAGTTTCTCCATTAAATATCTGCAAAATTAGGAAATTGAATTTTTCTGAATATTCAGTGAAGAAACCCAGAGATAATTTCGCTCGTTGTTCTGATTGTGATAGATATCATGAACAAAGAAGAATTGCCCCCATTGGATTACGACGGAAGTGGGACCACCTATTGGATAAACACAATGCTTGTGCTCGAGCTCATCGAGATCTATACTATGCCAATCGATACAGGTCGAGCGCCTACCCTCATGAATGCTTTACGATCATGCATGATAAAATGGATCATGCAAAAACGGCATCTCCTGTGTTTTCGCACAAAAGCAAACAACTTGACGGCCTCACAAAGTTGCCGGTATCAGTGACCGGAATGATTGCACATGGGCATGGTGACGTCCGTTATGCTCATTACGGTCTTGATATCTTCTTACACGACTCTAACTACACGGTGGGGTCGTTTGCAAAGCTATTGCGAGACCTTGAACTTCCTCCAAAGTATTCCTCCCGGAAGTTGTTTGTTGAATCGGGCTCAGCTCCATTATTTGAAGCAGTATTGAAAGGGTCTGAAATGTGTACGTCGTCACTTCGGCCACCGCCTGAAGTCCCTATTGCAGCCGTTCCCCTTCCTCCAGTTTTAAACGTTCAAATGGACAATGCCACTGGTGACAACAAGAATCGTTATGTCTTTGCGTTTTGGTCCCTTTTAGTAGCGAAGAAGATTTTCCGAGAGATTTACGTGAATTTCATGTTAGTTGGTCATACACATGATGACATTGATGCTTTGTTTGGAAGATGGAGCATGCAATTGAAGAAGGAAACTTTCCCTACCATCCCAGCTCTCATGAAATCCTTCATGGATGTAGATTCTGTGCCTACAATTCCACACTTGATTGAGGAGGTACCTGATTTCAAAGCCTTTATAGAAGGCTCCATTTTGGAAGGGGACGAAGCACTTGTTGGCCATACAAAGGCACAACAATTCAAGTTCTATCTCAACTCGGTAGGTGTTCCAATCATAAAGTATAAGAGGTATTGTACGGATAGTGATTGGCTTCCAAAAGAGGGGGGAATCAAATTGTGGCAAGAAGACTCTGAAGGACGAAGTCTATGGCCTCGTGGTGAGCCCATCCCAGTTGACTACGTTCCCATGCGGGGCGTGGAGGACATCTCAAAAGGGATGTCAGGGTTCATCAAATATTGGGAGGCATTATACAACGAAGACGAGAGTGGAGAGTACAGGAGATGCTTCGAGCATTTGTTGTTCTATTGGCGTGCAGTGAAAGCATGCTTGGTGCAACCCATAGTACCATTCGAGACGTTGAAGGATGGTTTCTGGCCTTCTACACGAGTGGAAGCCATTGTAGAGGACGAACTTGATGACAATGGTGACGTTCGTGAAGAATTTGCTGAGGACGATGTCTTTGTGGGGCAATGCCGTGATCGGCCATTGCCATCTTTCCGAGTGGGACGTGATGTTCAGAAAGACTTTTTTGTTGCCCTTCGACCGGCTGAAGGTGATACAAAGCCCGTTTGGATTGCTAGAGCTTTGTCTGACCCATTCACAAATCCAGAGCATCCAAATTGTATTCTGATTCAATATTTTCGACCCACGGCAAGAGGCCAAAATGTTCAAGACTTTTACACTGGTTGGGACTCTGCGAAGGGATTGCGTTGGAAAGTGGATGAGACCCAAGAACCTATTTGGGAAGATACGAATTCCCTCATCACAGCATGGAGGTCGAAGGTCAAGAAGGACACAATAGAGTGTGTCCTTAGAATCCCTGCAATACAAGTTCATGTCATCAACGGGAGTTTGTCTTCGTACAATTCCGATTGAACATGTACTAATGGTAGTGGAGTTAGTTTATTGTATTTGAAGTTCAGTTTAGTAGTTATTACCCTATAGTAATGGTATTGTATAACCATACACAATTTTATATGATTTATTAGTGTGTGTTATAGAGTACATAGTGTGGATTGGATTTCATAGTTCTTAATTAGGATTACTTCTATATTTTGTGTGTTATTACTTGCATATCAAAGTGTAACTAATACTAATAGTATTAAATTTTTTTTTTCATATTATGCATGTTGCAATCTATATGATGGCATCATTTCAATATTAATTCACTTTGAATGTCATTGATTTTTAAAAGAACATTCACTTTGTATGTCATTGATTTTTAAAAGATCATTCACTTTGTATGTCATTGATTTTTAAAAGAACATTCACTTTGTATGTCATTCACTTGAAAAAAATTGTAGTGGGTAGGACCACTTTTTATTTTGCTAACGTATCAAGCACTTGTCACAATACGGATAGGGGGCCGGTTGGTTGTTACAACTTTCCTGCCACCGAAGTTCACTTAGCAACACCAAATCATGTATATCTCATAGCTGCTCACACGAGTACAGTGAGAATCGAACTCGGACCACCTGAATGAGATAAATAGCTTTTTACAACCAACCATCTAGCTCATGACTTGGTGTCGAGAAAGGACCATTCATCGCATTTATACGAGAAGACATATTATCAATGTCACTAATAATTTGTCAAATACACCCCAAACAGATGAAACTGTCATTATAATGGAAATTAGGACTAAAAAAAGGACAAATTCAATTATCCATCACTTAAAATTTCCTAAACGCAAATTCAATTTTCTGGTCAGAAAATGAACAATATTATTTTGGGAGGTCCCCAATCTCCCAAAATAATGAATATGATGTTATATTGGATGAGAAGTTTGTTTGCTCTGTGGTGATCTAGTGCATTATTTATGTGCAAGAGTAGAAGGTTGAATAATGTGGGATGACGATGCTTTGAACATTGAAATTCAGATTGATGCGGGACAGTTTATACTTGGGGCCGGATTAGAGGCCAGCTAGAATTCTTCAAGTGTAAACCAATAGAATCACTCAATGTCTCCAAATCCGGCCTAAGGCATTTATACTTAGGGCCGAATGGAACTAAAACTCATCTTGTGTATCATCATAGGTGACATGGTTTTGGCACCAAACCTTTTGGCACCGTGGAAGCAATTGAGATGAGGTTTTTAGTGACGTGAATTCCCATTTAGGGTTGGACAAACATTGGGCTCTTCTAGTAGATTGTACAAACCTCAAACGTTGATTACACGAATTTTTGTTTTATTTTTTTACAAACTCCATCTCTCTCTTTGGTGATTCTACCTCTACTTTGTCTATGATGCTCTGTTTGTGTTGAAGTCATTGGTGTTTTAGCAAGGAGAGTCCCTGAAGGGGGGAGGAAGTGCCTTCATTCGCTGGACAAAGCATTCGCAATCCTAGATGTTTTGGGTGTGGATAACCAACCTTTAAACACATTCGATAATCTTGTCATTTGTGGTCTTTACTTCCCCATATTGTTGAACTTATTTTTTCAATTTTCTATGGAGTGGGAAACTTCCTTTTCGCTCATTTTAGAGTTGATTGACATTTAGGGGTTGCTCCTCTCCTTGAAGCAATTGTTAATAAATTTTAGCATGAATAAAAATGGAATTGACATCTAACCCAATTTGTTTCATATTTTTTGGATCTTTGTGTAATTATTTATGAATTCTTTAAAGTTGAAAGGTAGTGGTCACTAAAAGTGACCACATCCTAAAATGTGTTGGTGCATTCAATAAAGCAGAATGTACCTCTCCATCACGATCGCTCTTAGAGCATGGGTGCTTTTAGAGCAAACTACCTTATGGACTTACTTATTTAATGTTTAAGGAACATTATCATCTAAGTGACTACAACGAAGTACCTACGTTTTAGCATTAAATATGTTGATTACAAATGCTCATTCTATATAAGAAGAAAACCAGAACATTGAATTTTTCATTGTATACAAAGTCATGTGTACTATAGAATTTCCGCTTCATAAATATGCCTATTTGGGCATGCACTATTTGAATAGTTGGCGAGGTAACTTGGGTGTCCGAGTATACAGAGCAATCATCTTCTTACGACAGCAAGCAAAGCTAGTCTCTCCTGCCCAATGGCCGAGGATTTCTTATCCATGTTTATCGTCGTATGGTGTGATCACCGAACCCATTCATGCGCTCTAAGCGAATGCAGACAATCGGTCAATGCGCAATCAGACGGCTCATGCAGACACTGCAGACAATGCAGACACTGCAGACAATGCAGACAGTTCAATCAGTGCAGACGGTTCAATCAGTTCCTCTAAGACCTCGCACAGCAGTGTCCACAGAGATGGAAAAGCGGAGATCAATGCAGACAAGAGAAAGGCAGCCCCGACTTGCTGAAGCTACTGGAGGGTCGTTCGACCGTCCCCACCGATCCCCGGTACCACCATCCCTGCACACAGAACTGGCACGGAGAAAGGGGAGCGAACTTCTTTCCACTGAGCTGGCCTCCTAAAACTGCCACGTCTGCGTGCTCCTCCTGGAAGCGAAGTTCCACGCTTCTTCCCCGACCCAGCCCCGCCCGACTAAGGGAGCCTGCGAGTAAAAGTAATTTTATCTGTAGCTAGGGTTTTTGGGTTTTATTAAATTATTAAATTGAGGTCCTTCCGTCTCCACCGTGGATCCATTTGAACGGTTGAGATGGAGGGACCCCACGCTCAAACTCGGCTGGCTCTAGGGTTCGAGTACACACGCAGGAAAGAGTTCCTTAAGAGGCGCCGTCATCTGTCATTTTCAAGGTCGCCGATGGATTTTAGGATTTGATGAGAGAGGCTGATGAGGCTGCGGGTATTTCCTTGGCAGTGGGGGTTACTGGGACTCTTGAAATGAAGTAGAGCTTGTACACCCAATGGAACTCATTTCCGTGCGGAGGATTTCTGCAGCGATTCGAATGGCTGTGAGAGTTCGTGCGACGGTTTCTTACGGCGTGTAGAGTGTGAAGCTGTTGGATTCGATGATGGTTGTCGGTGGATTCTTTGTTGTCGAAAGATTTCGCTGTATCGACAATTGAATCTTGTAAGGGTCGGCTCTCTTTAGCTGGGGATTGTAACATGTGTGTGGAGGGATCGGGAAGCCTTCTGCAAATTGTCCGTCATCGACCACGTTTTTTGTAACCCTCGGTGCTGGCGACAAGCGTTGAGGTAAGTCCAAGCCAAATTTTTCAGTCCAAGCCAAGTTTGGTTTCGAGTTTTTGGCCTTTTCATGACGCGGGAGCCTGTGTTTGCGCCGCTGATGGCACGAAGAGCAGCTTCTAATGAGGCTACATTACTCAGTAGATGCTGCTCACTCCTTTTAAGCTTCTATTGAGCGTGCAACCTTAGTGAATTTCACAGACGTGTATCCAGTCGTCGTGTACGGTTGACCGTTTCCGGTACTTATTTCCGTTGCTTGTGAAGGTATTTCGTATTCTGCGTTTGTTACAGTATTGAAGAGATTGAGACTGTTGGTTTGTGTAGACCCTGTTCAGGTGTACGACCCTTCTCCTGTGCATATGACATGCGTTGGTAGAGAGAAGGAGAACTAATAGCATCCAGTTGATTCGTGACTTTGGTCGTCTACCAACCTATCTAGGACGTCTGTATGACGTCTTAACATTCCCTTTTCCAGCAACATGGACTTTAGTTTCAATTTCCGAGTGACCAAATTGTGAGGTTGAAGCGTCTTCCGGTTTCCCTATTTGCAGTTAGCTTTCCGTATGTGTGTGCACGGTAAGGATGATGGATGTATATGAATCCTAGGGATTTTTCTTACTTTGTGTCTGCACTGCGTCAGCATCTGCGGAGCGAGCTTCGACGTCCGGCCTCACGCGGTACGGGAGTGGACTCGCTTTAAACCAGTTTGTATGCGAACCCTCCATCCCTGCGTATGTCCAGAGACAACTTGAAGGGTGTACAACGAAGCCTGAGTTACCATCGGCGCTTGCTTGTAGGTACCTTCATGCTGTAACGCCAGCGTCCCCGTATTTGGAACATCGCCCTGCCTTGAGCCTGCACCCTTTGAAGACCGTGTACGGTATGCATTTTCCTTCTTGTTCGTTTGTCAACCGTTTTCTCCTTGAACCCCGTTCATGAGGTCCATTTCATTCTGTACTGTGATGCAGTCATCACTTCTGAGTAGGAAAGGAGTGTGCAGTTGGTGTGTGCTACTGTATGTCCCCTTGCTGTGAATGTACGGTTATCGGTTGACAAGTGGTGAGATCCTGGTCAGCATTTAGAGCGTTTCTGATGGAAGTTTTTTCAGATTCTTCAGGCATGATTCTTGGGATGATCGTTTTTCCAGCTATAATTGGAGGGCACTAGTCTTTGTGAACAAATTATTCTGGAGTGCATTGGATCATCAGCTTTGGTTCCGGTGAGTCGAAACTTGTGTCAGCAGCCCAGAATTTGTAATCTTCTTGCTCGCTTTTACTGTTTTATATGGCAAGGCTTGGCAAGTTATTCGCTTATGATTCCTGTTGTGTAGTGCTTTGATTTCAAAGTTCAAGTGTTGCACATCATTTTGTGTGAGCAAATTGTTGTGGAATCCCTGAGATCCTGAGATTGTGTCCCGATGAGTTGTAATGAGAGCATCAGGTCAGAAGTCTTTACGGTCTTCGCCAGCTTCTGAGGATTCCTATGTTTGAGTTTTTAGGTATAATTTCGATCCTGCAGCAGTGCTCAACTAAGGCTGTTGCATTTTTCTCTGAACGAAAAGATTGTTTAGACTGGATTCTCATGTTCAATTGCCGCTCGAGTGTGAGAAGAAATTAGAAGCTCACCGGGATTATTATTGGGGTGCGGAGTTTCTATTAACATGGAATCGTCTCTTTGCAACAAAGTACTACTCGAAGTTTGCAAGTGAAACACAACTATGTCAAGATCTTGGTCAATCTGGTGAAGTTGCTGGAGACCCTGAGTGTCTGTTTGGATGATCTCATCTATGAATGATTGTAGCCTGGAAGAATTTTTTTTTCACGTCCAACTTTTGAAGAAGGTTGCTTTCCATTTTTGTTGTATAGTATTGCAAGTTCCCTTGTTATGGTAAATTCATTGTCCAAAACAAGAAATTGCTTAATCCAAGGATCACTCTTGTAGTGTATTTTGGTCATTTCTTGCCTTTTTAGTGTTGAATTTTAAGCATACAAATGATGCATTATTGAGTTTGAGTTCCTCTAATGAAATGAAGCTTATCAAGTTTGGTATGTACTCCAATTGGGAAGTTTGAAAACTTTGTCAATTTCAATATGTTTCAGCAAAACGAACTTCGGACCTACAACCATGTTTTGTTGATTTTGTAACCATAGAATGACATGGTAACTTTACTTTACGCCATGATGTTGTGTACTATATTGTTGTGTACTACAGTGATACTTCCATTTTCAATTCGAGATGGAATTACGGAAATGCACAAGGTGCTTCGTGATTCTTCTCTTGAGCTGCATTTGAAATATTCATTGATTTTTGAGATGTATTCGTTGAGTAATGTGTGACCTCAGTGTGGGCTCATTATAGAGGCAACAGCTCTGTCCCGTGCGTCCCCCCAAGGAATTACTCTTGGTCAGTGATTCCTCCAGCTTTAGTATCTGATGTCTTCTTTTCTGTCCTATCTGCTTTCTTTGAGTAAAGATGTTTGCTTGCAGGCACTTGTTCTGTGTCGGAGCTTCCAGCGTCGAAGGTTGCTCATTTGTTGCAGCTGGAGCAACAACTGGAGTTGCGTAAGAGCCAGAACAAGAAGTTTGCAGGTCGCGTCTCCTATGAAGAGGAAAAGAGTTCGATTGGGGGCAACAGTTCGTGCGCATACGGCCTTCGTTACGTCTTTCTACATGTCCAGATGTGCTTGAGCTGCACTGTTGCTTCGGATTGTTCTTGGAGAGTCCCTTGTATTCAAATCTGTGGATTTACCGTGACTGTAGTTTTCTGAGCGCAGAATGAACTCATTTTTGAGGAGATCGAATGCCTGCGGAGAAAGGTGTGTGGCGTTCCAATCTTTTGTAGTAATCAGGTGTTGACTTTTCTGGTATTGTCAGTTGAATTTTGTAGAGGTAGATGCGTATTGTGATTCTGAGTTTTACGTGAATTTTCCCTCACACGAGCACGAACTGATGGTGGTTCATCCTCAGCTGACTGAACCTGCGTTTGAACCTGCGCTTTTTTCCAAACACCTAGCGACGTTGTCCTTTTACTTTGTTATTGAATCAAGCGATGTAGGCGTCGTCTGAGGAATGAGCCTGGCATCCCGAACATATAGCCCATTCCACCTGGAGATTGTCCATCAGTGAGCATGGTTTTTGGAACCCGCAGTACTGAAAACGTTGAGGTAAGTCCAAGCCCAAGCTTCAGTTCATCAAACCAAGTTCGGGTTTGAGTTTGGGTCTTTCTCATGACGCAGGAGGTTGTTGTTGCGCAGCTAATGGCACGAAGAGCAGCATCTTATGACTTGCGCTAGATGTAGCTTTACAGTAGTATCTACTGTAAAGGACTTACCTCAACGTTTTCAGTCTTTTACAGTAGATGCAGCTCAGTCCTTTACAGTGTATGAAGCGTGCAATCTTAGTCAATGTCACGGATGCGGCCAGAGTTGTATTGTGCATTGGACATTTTCATTGCTTCTCGAGGTATTTCGTAGTCTGAGCTCGTTACAGTATATTAAGAGATTGAGACTTCTGATGGTTTCAACCGTATGGAGGCATAGTACCATTTTTCTGTGCGCATGACATGTTTCCAGAGAGAAGGAAAAGCTAAGAGCTTCTAGTTGACTCGTGAATTTGCTTGTTTAACAATTTATGGGGGCTATCTGGATCATGTCTTGACCTTTGCTTTCATAGCAACATGGAGTTTAGTGTCAATTTGTGAGCTTTAAACATCTTTTGGTTTCGGTGTTTGCAATTAGGTTTTTGTATGATAGTTTTTAGGACAAGATCAATTTTTGATTTGAGAATGAGTGAATGGCATTACTTGTGTAGGTGTGGAAATAATTAAATTGGGACATAAGCTTAGTTTGCTCACGACCTCCTTTGGGCAGCTGAACGAATTTTGGTATGACTTTTGTACCTCTTGGTTGTGTCGGGTTTTAGAGAGCCGATAGGATCCACCTACCTTGATGCAAGTGAACAATTTTGATTTCAACAATTTGTTGCTTTTATTTATGATAATTCATTTCTTGGTTGTCTATTGTAGTTGTGGAACATTTAAATTATTTTACTACTAAATGCTTGTAGGAATGTTTCAAAGTAGAGACAATAGACATTTGCACAGTGAAATGAGAACTAAATTGTGCATGGGATGTTTAATGAGTGCATTAGAAATCATAGAATTAAGAGTGACTACTATAATGTTTTGTATGATAAATATGTGCTTGCAGGCATCCAATGAAGAAAAGAAAACTTGATGTTGGGGAATGTTCACATGTTGCCATTCAGCTCAAGTAATGTGCTAAAACTCTTGAATTGCCTTTCATGAAGACACTTGAAGTATTTTTATTATAGTAGACTTTTATATTTTTCCATTAGGAATTCTCAATTTATTATTTGCATGTTGCTTATGGTTATATAATCTTGGACCAATGAATTTGATCAAGTCTTGAAAGATTTTGTTGTGTTGTAGGTCAAGTGAAGGAGTGGATGATGGTCCTATTTTAGAATCAAAGCACAAGATCTTTTTGAGCCATAGTGGAGTTCAAAAGGAGTTTGTGGAGCACTTGTGTAAAGCCTTGGAAGATCATTGCCACTATCCTTTTTTTGACAAATGTCTTGAAAGTTTGCCCAAGGGCAAACAATTTCCAAACTTGATTGTTAAGGCTGCTCGACAATGTCAATTGTTTGTTGTGGTGGTGTCGGAAGAGTACTTCATGTCCAAATGGCCAATGATTGAACTAAATGCCTTTGTACAAGCGAAGAAGGTGATGAAGACCAATGAGAATGTAGCTATTCTCCCTCTCTTTTATGGTCTTTCAGTGGGTGACTTGAAGGATGAAAAGAGGCAGCAAAGATGGTTGGAGAAATGGGAGGCATTTTCCAAGGATGATCCAATTGAAGGACGAATCGAGGTGGAGGATTGGAGGTTTGCACTTGATGAGTTGATGAAGTTCAATGGTTTGCCCTATGATCGGGAATTGAAGGAGATTGTGGCATATGAAAATGATATTGTGTCTCACATCTGTGATTTAATTCCACCGGATGTGAAGTGGGATGATTCACATGTTCAAGGAAATGTGCATGAGGTATGGTACATGGCAATCCATTCTTTGATGTTACTTGTTGAGTGTTATTTTTTTGGATTTTTTGAAGCACCAAGTAGGAATGAGTGAAGGCCTCCTTGATGATAATGAACATTTCATGAGTGAGATGGAAGCATGAGATTGTTTGAATAGGTCAATATTGCCATGGTCACTTTTATTGAAGTTTTGTAGATAGTCTTTGCAAATAATGGATTTCTAATCTTTTCTACTTTTTTGTTATTGTTGTATGGCTAGGTTCTTTTGGACAAGATGATAGAAATTGAGTTGTCACAAATGTACAAAGTGAAAGTGGTTGGCATTCATGGAGTAGGTGGTATTGGCAAGACCACTGCTTGCAAGACCTTGTGCAATAAATTGTTAAGTAAGTATGAGGGGAGGGTGTGCTACATCAAATTTAACCACACATGTTCAAATTTCAAGGAGTTATGGGAAAATGCAGCAATGAAGTTGGCAAGGAAAAAAGTGGATTCGAATCGTTATTGGGATGAAGGGCATGTGAGTGCACCATGTTGAACATTTGGAATTTGTTTTTTTGTGACTTGTGTTGTGGAAGATGAAACATGAATTAATTGTAGTTTTCAACGTAGGTTAGGTGGTTGTGGAAACTCATTCTTTCTCTCCCTATCTAGTTCATTTCTTTATATGTTACATGTGTTTATGTAGTTTATGACATTTGTAACTCCAGTAGAATGTGCACTTGGACATGAGGAGAATGATTTTGTTTTCTTCTCCTATGTTTTGTTTTGACTTGATATTATTGTAGTAGTTGTCACTTAACCTATGGTAAGCTTAATCTTATGGCCTTTTTGTGTTTGCAGTGGATTAATGTTTTGCGCCAAGAATTGCCTAAGCATCCCACATTTATGGCCATAGACAATGTATGGGACAATGACAATTCCATCAAGCAAGCCAAGATGTTTTTGGGTCTTCATTTCCACAAGGATAGTTTAGTACTTGTGACAACTCGATCTTCAAAGATTCTTGCCTCTTTGGGAATCAATGGAGATGCATGTCTTGAGATGCCTGAACTTCAAGACGAAGATGCAATGAGTTTATTTCTACACCATGCTGCTCATGGAGAACAATTTACAAATGAAGAGGATATTGCTGCTATTAAGGAGTGTGTATGGAAGTGCTGTCTTTGCAAGGGTGACAAAGGAGATTACCATTTCCATCCATTAGCTTTGGAGGTGTTGGGTAGGCAACTATGTGGTTCTGGTGAAAAGCCCTCAAAATGGCCTCAACTCTTATCGGAGGGTTGTAGCTCATCTTCCAGAGAGAATGCTGTCCTTGACAAGCTTCGAGGTAGTTTTATTAATCTACCAGGAGAACATGAGAAGACTTTGTTTATGGATGTGGGCATTTTTCTTCATCACTTTGAGGAGGATTATTTTATCTTTTTTACACCTTGGATGGGTTTGAAGGAGCAACTTTGTTTATTGTATAGGACGAGTGAAAAGAAGATTCAAAGTCAGGTACATGGATTGCTTCTTTTCATTCACATTTTGAATTATAAGATTTTTATTTTTGGACTATGAATTGTAGGATCAATAGGAGAGAAAGGGGTGTTGGAAGTTTTGTCCTAGTAGTATAGTCTTATAATTCAGGATCTTTAAAAAGAAATTTAGTAAAATTTTAATGACAACACAAATACTTCTAGTTAGGTATTCCAATTAATTTATTGGAAAGTTATACATTATATGACTACTACTAGAACTTTGCTTAAATCAATGCTTTCCTGTCTAGTGTATTTTAGGGTGTAGGAGTTTGAAATTTTATGTTTAAAAGCTAAGTGATTACAATGGTAGATGTTGTAGTTTGTTTGATCTAATTATTTGTGGTTGTATTGAAATGGCAGTTGGACAAATTGAAACAAAAAGGCTTGTTGCAAGATGCAGATTTGGCATCTGGAAAGATCACCATGCATGATTTGTTTCATGAGTTTTCGATACAGGAAGCAGCAGGAAAGCTTGGTGAAGAAAAGGACATGCTGCAGAGGAAGTGGGTGCTAGTAACAGGGGATTATGGGGATTTTTCAAAGCTTGAGGTTGCACCTCCAGGTGAATGTTGGTATAATTTGTCCCGACTTTTTATATGGCAAACAGAGAAAATGGTTTATGAGCTACGGTTGGATCCAACATCTAGGGATCACCTCCCAACTATACGCTTGAAGTACATCAAATGGCAATACTTTTCAAATGTCAAGATATTGCAGCTATTTGGTTTGAAATTTGGTCCTGAAAGCTTGAACTTAGAGGGCATGAAGTGCTTATGGAAGTTGCAACTTCTTTTTTGTGATTACAATCCCAAGATGACCCTTGAGGGCCTTGGATCATTGGAGGACTTGACTATTTTTGAGTGGCGGGGATATTTTACTTTGGGTGTACAATACCCTCATCTTGTTGGTCAATTCCCATCATCTCTTAAGTATTTGTACATAGATGAGCGATGTGTATTGTCTGGGCATGATGTATTTGCACAATGCAACAATTTGATCGAGTTGAAGCTTATAATCATGGAAGTTGGTGAACTATTGGATTTGAGCAATTGTTCATCCTTGGAAAGTTTGGTGATTTCAGTTTTCAACTTGAAAACCATATCAGGACTTTCATCTAATCTACACACCCTTGAGATGAGTGGATTATTTCCTAGTCTAGAGGGTAACCAACATGATGGCTTGGTTCGATTGAAGGTGGCCAGTTGTGATGGTATCAAGTTTCCATGTTTGCTATCCTACACCAAATTGGAGGTTTTGACAATTGGTAGACATTTTGAACCTCTTGAAGTTTTCATCCCACATCAACTTCGGGAGCTTCATTATGCACCACTAACATTATCAGAAGTACCTTGTTTGAGTGCGTTCAAACAATTACAAGTATTGGATTTGTCTTCGAATGAATCATTGACTTCACTTTGTAAATTGGATGACTTGCCGGCATTGCAATCCCTCGACCTTCGTGGGTGCCATTATCTACAGCGTTTGCCTGACTTGAGTAAGTCAAGGAGCCTTGTGGAACTCAAACTTAACAATTGTAAAAACCTAGAGCTCTATGAGGAAGACTTTAAAAGGTTGGCCTTATTGCCATTCTTGCAGCCTGTGATATTTACATTCGATACTACATCGGCAATGTTTCGGTTGGACATTGTTGGACAGAAGGTTCTTCAATCTCCGGAGGTATATTATGACAAGTATGGGACATGGAAAGAGCTAAAATTTATGCGTATCCCAGTCAAATTTAAAATCCTTGCCAGCTCGGGTTTCTATTTCAATGTTAGTCGAATTTGAAGACCCTGGCAACTTGGTTCTACACTCGGCTTCATTTCTTTCGTTGTTTCATGGATGTTTATTGATTTTGCTATATGGAGCGGGTGACTTATTGGCATTGCGATCCTTTGACCTTTTTTATTGCTCTTTTCTAGAACATTTGCCTGACTTGAATAAGTTATGGAACTCAAACTTGACCATTGTAAAGAACTAAAGCTTTATGAGGACGACTTTGAAATGTTGGTCTCATTGCCATTGTTGCAACTTGTACTATTTAGAGTTGATGGGACAAGAGGGTACATGTTGGACATTGTTGGGTAGAAAGTTCATCAATCTCAAGTATATTATTGTGTGTTATCTTTGGAGAAGGAGAAATGGGAGGAGCCAGAGTTTGTGCTTCTCCCGGTCCAATTTAGAGACCTTGGCAATTGGGTTCCATGTCCAACTATACTTCTTCCCCTATTTTGATTTGGTAAAATGTGAATTGGGGTTTGCGAAATATTGGTTGGAACATCCCAAATACTATTAATTGATTCTATGTGCTGAGTGGAAGCAAACACTTTTTGTGCTCCAATGTAGTTCTTCTTTTGCAAATCTATTTTGAGAATTGTAGGATGTAGAACATACTTAGTGCATAAGTTATTTCTTTAGCTTTGGTATTGAATTGTGCAAAGCTTAGTAGCAGCACTTACAAAAATGGCTGAAATTCACATATTTGCTAGTTAACATTTTCAATAGCTCAATGTAGCCAATTTGCATCTTCTTCCACATTAGAATTAGCATCTATTAAGTCAGTTTTGTATTATAGTTCTCCCAATAATCTTTTTCTTTTTCTTTTTTTAGAATACCACTCACTCTTAAAGTAGCCAAAGTGGATGCTTGTTTGTGTTTTAGGTAGCATGTTGCACTCAATTCTGTAAACTAATTTGGAACCACCGGTTACCAATGTCCTATGTTCATGTCCTCTAGTTTTCAAATATCAGATTATTTTTATTTTTTCCATAGCATATCAAAAGAATTTAGCTCTTCATTACTTCCCAGGTATCTTTGTATGAACCCTAGTTTTTGAGTAAGCATGAATGTATATGTGGTTCTATACCCATGGCATATCTTCATATCTATGTGTGGTTCATTCTTTCGCAGATGATAGGAACCATGGATGTGTTGCATTCACTTGTCTTTCTTTTTGCACCTTAGATTGAAAAAGTTATATACCATGTAAATTATGAATTCTTGAGCTTGCATTGTAGTTCTTACATGATTCATTATAGCTCTTACATTGTAGCTTAGTTTTGAATTGAATCATAGTTTAATGGCACTTTTGCAGAGATGGAACTAGTTTAAGTCTTGGGAATGTTAAGGAATTCAAATTGTGCACTCTCATGTTGATAATGTATCTTCCTCAAGTACAGATGACAAGTTCCAATTTGAACACTCTAAGAACCTACAACTTAGTTGGCAAGCCCATTTCTTTTTCACAAGTTTTACGTGACATCCAATGTAACAATCCCATATTTTTATGCCAACAAATACATTCAACACAACATTAATGTTGATGTAAAAACATAGAATTGTTGCACTTGATGTCACTTAAAATTAGTTTAAAACAAATTGGATTTGTCACGTATAACGCAGGTTTCGTAAATAGAATCATAGAGCATATGAGCCCGTTTTGGAGCTGGAACTAACTTAAGCCTCGAGCATGTGCCAACAAGTTTCATGATAACACTAATCAAATCCTTGCCTGCATTGTAGACTCGTAGCTAAATATTGACTAAATAATTAACAAGCATGGTTCTGGAATAAGGTTCCTGTGCACTTTGATGTTGATGTTGGATCTTGTACAAGTTTAGGTTTGAGAGAAATATGAAAATTATATAAGTTACTACAATTGGTATGAGACGGTGCGATGATCACTCTATTTCATAATTCTTGACAAAAGCTGTTGAAAGAACGAGTTGCAAGCATGCCCAATCTCAGACTTTCAACTATGGGTATGGGTGTAGAACAAAGATGGTTTACCATACAACAATATTGAAAATTCACGAAACCCTGGAACTAACATAAGTGAAATAACAACATGGATGTCAAAACAACAAAAGTCCCGGCTCTAGGAGGCAAGCTTGTTTGCGGAGTGCTCTAGTGTCAATTTGTCGATTTGATCCCTTAGGAACATTGGAGGTTGTCAAACCTATTACACTTTTTTCTCCCTACTCACAATCTTTAGAGAATGAAGACATGGCACTTCCTTCTGAACTTGTAGGCCCAACCTTTCCAAATTGAAAGTGCAAAAGTAAAAATGAGGAAGGATTCCAAATTAATAAACCAATTTTCTTGAAAATAAATATTTTATTCATAATATATGTTGTTTTTTAGTTGAATCCATCCATGACTCATAGCTTCATCTAAAATGACTCTCTTTGGAACTTGTTTCTAATTAAGTGCAAGTCAATTAAATCTTTTTCAATCAACAATGGATCATATTGTTGTTTGTTTTAGGCCCCCCTACTTTGCCATTAGAAGGGGCCTCTTCGTTTATGGTATTTGTATCGTAGAATTTTCTTGTTTCAGTGGTTCATTAGTTTTGTGAGTGATACTAAGGCCTACATTGGTGAGGTCATATTTTTCATTTCCCATGATTTTAACAAATAGTGTTGATTCACTCATGTCAAAGATATTTTTTAAGGTAGACTTGTTTGTACTTGTGTGTCTAACTTACATTGCATACCTATTATGAATGATTGTGAAGTAGGTGAGGTGCTTTTATCCTTTACCATGTAGAATTGTTGAATGGTTTAGTTTCATTTGCCGATTATAGTCATAAAATCCTAAATTTTAGGTCTTGGAACCTAGAGTATAAGAATTGAACAATTTGATTAAGGTACTTGTGGAAAATCTTAAGTCCTTTATGCTATGAAAACATTCCCAATGTAGTCATAACATGCATCACTCCCCAAAGTATGTGTTTTTCTACTTGTACACACAATTCAGGAGCTATGTTTCTTAGAGGCAAAACTAATGAATAGCCATTGATCCTCCTAATCTTTAAGAGAGTTCTCTGATCACTAAAAAAATGAGAGGGGATATGAACCACCTTCACAACCAATGTAGCCTTGCATAAATTGCCACAAGTCATAAATATAAAAAATAGAGTTTAATTGTTATGTTGTATTAGATAACCAAATTGATGATGTTTGGTCTAAATCAAAGCAAGGTTGTTTTTTTGAATGAAACTTCACTCAAAAGTTTTGAACTTTTTTTGAAAGGGAACAATTGATAAAATGTTCTTACTTTTTAGTGGATGAAATTGCTAATTTGCTGTCAATTCTTAAAATAGTATTGCTCTATTTTGGATTAATGTACATTAATTGGGATGAATAAATGAATTTCATTCATATATTGCAAATTTCATGCATTTCTATGGTTATAAATAGTTGTATCTATCCAGTGATTATCAATTTTTGCATTGCCTAGAATAAATGAAAAAAAATGGATCAAAGTCCTCACCATTGGTTGCAACTAAAAATAATATGAAAAGAGATAATATAAGAGCTTTGTTGTTGACATTTTTGATAAGGGTCTCTCATTTCTTTCATGACTTCATGCATGACTTTAGGCTCCACTCAACCATGCTCCCTATGATAAAGTTCATCTTCATAATTGTTGCAATCTATGTTTGTTTTCACTTTGGCATTGATCCTCTAATTTGAAGGACTTGTGGAAAAGAAAACATTTTGAAAACAATTGGTGATGCCTCACTCACATAAATCCATTCCATTCTTACAATGGCATATCCAATGAACCAAAGAAAATGTAAGGTCAAGTGGACACAATACTAGGTACCTTATTTGAATGAATTTAAGCAATTACAGATATTGGACTTTACTTTTGGTTGTTCATTGACTCAAATGTATGGAATGAGTGACTTGCTGATATTGCGATCCTTTAACCTTTCTAAATGCAATGGTTTAGAACAATTGCCTAACTTAAGTAAGTCGAGGAAGCTTGAGGAACTCAATCTTAACGGTTGTCATCGACTAAATCTCTATGAGGAAGACTTTGAAATGTTGGCTACATTGCCTTTACTACACCCTGTACAGTTGTCATGCCAATATCGAAAGAGCACGATGAGATTGGGCATTCTAAAGGAGAAAGCACTTTGATTTCAAGGACAAGATACTTGTAGTCGAGACTCTTAACTAGCTTGGAAGGAGACTAATCACAGTCCGGGGAGTTCTGTGGGCCAAACGGTGGATTCCTTTCAGAATTTCATCCCCCGGGTTTTTTAAAAATTGGCCAGAAGTGTGCCGAGAAGTTCCAAAATTTGTTGTTCAATTTTCTAGAATATTTTTGTTCTCTTGGTGGCATTACCACCATTGTCCAATTCCAATCGTAAATTTTCTATGAGGGTGAGAATTGTTTCAGTTGTAATTTTTTATTGGTTTTCTTCTAGATTTTTGAAGTGACTTTGTTTTGCTTTAAAAGTATTCATAAGCATTATCCCTGGCAGGATTTGAACCGGGCATTGTTCCTATCAATTTAGGGTCAGGGGTTCAACCTTCTAAAAATGCACCAATCCAAAAGAAGGTCAGTGCATTTTCAAGAGGTTGGTTAATACAACATGCCTACAACATATACATTAACAGGAATCAAAACAACTTGAGCAATAAAAATGGGGAGAGAAGTGAGAACAAGACACCATTTACAAGAATCAAATCAACTTGAGCAAAAATTGATAAGCGCAAGTTGGGGAGTCGCAGTTTCATAGCACCAGAGCCCATAGTTGTAGAAATCCAAAATTGAAATCGCAATAGGTGACACAAGAATGACAAGATCATGATTTACGAGACTAGTCCAAAGAGCAAGTGCAATGCGTCTACAAGGACTGCAATAAAAGACAAAACAAAAAATAAGCAATGGAAAAACAACAATGCTAAACAGCCAAACCTCATAAATACAAAAGTTGGGTTGAACGAGAGAGCAACAATGACAAACAAAAGTGACAACTTCAACCTTGAGTGAAAGAGTGACCACGAGGTGCGAGACAAAACTGGAACGAAGGGAGTGGCAATGCGATGTACAAAGTGGAGGCAGGAACCTGAGTCAAGTCACGGAGCCACCCAATTGCAAATTTGCAATTGTAAAAACCCTAGTAGACTAGATTTATCAATGGTAAGTAAAAGCCAAGTGGATAAATTACAACCAACACTACTAGATTTCTATCAAATTTTGACCACATCAACGCGGCCAAAACAACAGAAAAACTGAATTTTCTAGTAGTGCAAGTGGATAAATCTCAAAGTATATAACACTATTAGTCTATAAGAGCTAAGAGCAAGTAAATCAAAAAACACTTAAGTGAATAAGGTAGGATACTATGTTCCTAGTATAAAATATTTCCTACAAATTATAATCTCGGATAGCTAAATATCGGATTTATATATTTTGAATTGGTAATTTTCTGACCTATTCCTAGAGTGGACAACAAAAAAAGGACATTTTATTTTCTCATCCGATCCATTTCTAGAAATCTTTTTTTTCATCCAAAACCTCTTCCGAAACTTTTGAAATTCAATCGGAAATTCTTGAAATCAACCGGTTAGGATGTAACTAAATGTCACGCCCCTATCTACTTGGGGTGCCCAATGAACCTTACTGCGCAGGGGGGACCTTGGGGGTGACTTCCCAAGCTTTGTAATAGACTAAGTAGGGAGAATGAAGAGATTCCTGATCAAACGAGGCACAACGGCGCCCTAGTTTTGAAGTGGAAATGAGAGTCTCATACATGCTTGAAAAGCTCTTGACAATACGCTTTTAATGGCGCAAAGAACGCGCAATTTGGAGTTGTGAGCTAAAAGTTATGGCCGTTCAAAGTTGACTGGGTCCCGGGGGCGTCAGGACACTTGAGGGCTAGATGTGAGGGGTTCTCAATGAATCCAAGAAGAAAGTATGGCATGTGACATATCATTGAAAAGATATGAACACAAGGAACCTAAAATGATAAGCATTACGAGGTTTTAAGACATGAGTCAAAAGTTATGGTCAAAAGAAGAGCCGTGGTGAAGGCGTGACGCCTCCCCTAGTGAATCCGAATCTTTAGAGGAACATAATTTTGCAAGAACTTGTCCAAATGGAACGAGTGAGCAATCCATCGGCATCTACTCGTCGCTTAGATGTTTAAAATGGGCTTGCATGTTGAATTTGGAACTCTGAGTGCAAAGTTACGCCAGTTGGAAGTTTGGGAGTCCAAATGGTGACGGAACTTGGCGATTTGGGTTGGAAGTGGGTGGTCTTCCACAACCCAAGGTTATCCAAGGACTTCCTTCGACTTAGGACGGGGGGGATTTGCCGAATACCACAGAGAGTATTATAGGAGGGGTTGGTCTCACTCCTCACTCCCTATTGAAGCCTTGGTGAGTCCCGGTGACTCATGGTTGGTGGTGGTGACTTCACCACCACTTCAAGGCACCATAGGACACTTGTGTGTATCCCATAGCATCGGTTGGGTGGAGTCCCGCTCCTTGCTAGGCCTCCTTAAATGTGTCCTAAGTTGTGAGCGTTGATTACCTCTAGTGCATGAATAGCAAATGCAAAATGGGCTAGTATAGAGTGGGGTGACACTCAAGGGTAGTTAGGACTATGGTGAGTAGTGCCACCATGGGTCCTTGCATATTAAGGTGGAAGTTCCGCCCCATGTTACTAAGTGACATGCCCGGTGTCACGATAGGAGTGTGCTAATAGTCCCAGTGACTGGGACTTGACAAACGGAGTTGGAAATGGAGACTAACACTGTGTGTACTTCGCATCTGCAGTGTTAGGCAGTTGGTGACCAAGTGACATTGTAAGTGGATTGAGGTGAATTTAGTGAGCTGCTGGAAGCTGTTAAGTGTCATTTGGATCGCGACACTAAATGTTGGTACTCCCCATTCATTGGGTTGAATGGAAGGAGCTAAAGCTTGGACCTCGTCCAGTCAAAATTTGAAACTTTATATTGAAATGACAATTTGCTTTCTTGAGTTCGATGAGATGGTGGGGTTTATGGTTAGATACCTAGTTCAACGTCATTAAAATTTCTAAGCAATTCTTTATAATCAGTGGAAACAAACCCATGCAATGCTCCATTACAATTCCTCTTTTGCAAATTGATCATAAAAAAATGTAGGATGTAGATCACAGCTATTCAACCAAGCATGGAATATGCGGAGATTATAGATATGTCAATATAGTTTGAGGGATAGTAATACATGGGGGCCAATGTCCCATGCCTTGTGTCTCATTTTGGAATATCAAACAATTTTTTTAATCCCCAAGGTTCCAAAAGACTTCAACTCTTCTTCTCTTTCTAGTTGGCCTTGTATGAACCCTTGTTTTTAATAATTATATTTCACAATTTCAAATGGTATGGAGTCTAAAATGTGTAAGCATACATGACAAAAGTATCTATTTCCAATAATTTAAGTACTTCCTAGGATTTCAAATGAATTCAGCTCTTCTTTTCTTCCTAGGAGGCCTTAGAAGAATCTTTGTTTTTAATAAATATGTTTCACAATTTCAAATGATATAGAATGTGAAACAGGTAAGTACGCATGGTAGAAGTACCTATTCCTGATAACTTAAGCATTTCAACTTGTGCAAGATGGAGAATTTGTTGAGGAACAAAGTTCAACATGTGCAAAATTGCAAACATAAAGATGACGAAGAATGCAAGAAAAGATTTTTTTTCAAGAATGAATATTTTATTAATATAAATGTAGATTTTTTAATTGGACTCATTCTAGTTTTATAGACTCACCTGTTTGGACAGTAAGCTTTGGCACTTCTCCCTATGCAAGGAGGGAATAGAGATGAAGAGACAGAAAGATACAAACAAAGAATCATTCTCAATGAATACTACATCCAACTATTGTTCTCAATAGGTCAGTCTAAAGAACCACAACAAGGGGCCTCTGTGAAATAAGTATTTCTACCATATACAAAAGTGCATGTATCTCCATCTTTGTTATATTGGACATGGACAAAACGTGGTTTGTACTTTCGTAGAAGATAGAGAGCATGGATATGTAGCATTTGCTTGTCTTTCCTTTTATACCCATTATTGAATAGGATTGAATAGATTATGTACCATTCAAATCATGGGCTCTTGGACTTGCATTCTAGCTCTTAGATGATTCAAACTTCATTTTGAATTACAAAAAAGATGGAACCATGTGGGGATGGACCTAAAGTAGAGCAACCCATTGTAGTCAAAAGACCCTGTAGTGGACACCTAGGAAATGATTCCATCACAGAGGGTCAATCAAAGAAATTTGAGGCTACAATCAATGCCTTAGTTGAGAATAATGGAGTAGTTAGTGACCTCATTACAAATTTTTAGCTTTTCAATATAAATTCATTGTAGGAAGTGACTTTTTTAGGTCTTTTACATTTAAAAGTATTATGACTATCTTAGTTTGGATGAGTAAGATGAGCATTCTAAATACAATTTTTGTTGGTTTGGGGGTAATTTAAAGACTCTTTTCAGCCATGATGGACAGGACACTTCAAAATTTCATAACAAATTCATGTTTTGTTGAAAAAATGTTACTCACATCGTTTAATACACTTATTTTTTCCATTTTAAAAAATTCTTATCTTAAATAAATTCAGCAATGGAATGAGGGCAAACTCATAATTCTGACCACAATGCATTGTTTTTCCTTAAGTCTAGAGCATACACCATCAAGTTTCATTATCAATATGTAATAGAAATCCTTTTTTTATCCCTGCAAAAAATCGGGCAACTGCACTTCACAAGGGTAAATCACTATGAAAAAATGTCCAAAATGGTGGTTAGTCTTTGAATTCATTTTTCAAGGAAAGTTGGATACAAGCTTAAAAGATTTCAAGTCATTTGGAATTGTACAACATATAAGAAAAAATAGTAAGCTTAAACAAAGAGAAGTAGAAAATGATCCAAAATACTAAATAGAATTGAAAAATGTCAATCCCAATGGTTGTAATGTTGTAAGAAACAATCTACACTTAATGTTTTTTGTTTTTTGAAAATATTAAAAAATTGAGCTAAATAAAGGACTTCAAAGTTTATTTTAGTGTAAAGATTCTATAACTATCCGCAAACTAGTAACTTTCATCTCATTAATCAAAATGGAATGGTTCAAATCTATTCATGTAAAAATAATCTTGAGCATGGTTGTCATAATGGACGGACTCCGGTTCGCCCGTCCGTTAGAGGGCTCGCCCATTCGATACAGTCAACACAAAGTTGACTTTATGAAAATGGAAAAATAGGCCACGTGGATGCCACTTGGATGCCACATGGATTTTGAAACATGCAGGGCGCGGACGCCATCGTCAGAGTGCGGACGCCATCGTCAGGGCGCGAACGCCATCGTCAGGGCGCGGACGTGAACGTCAGGGTGTGGACGGGATTTAATAAATATACTAAATTAATATGCTTTTTACATATTTCCATTTCATATTCCATATTCCAAGTCACTACAACAGTCCATATTTTTATTTAATGTTAGATCATATCACTGTAACACCCAAATAAATTCCATATCCTAATCAATCCATCATTCCATATTTTTGCGGGGTGTTAAATTACCTCATTATAAGTTTGTAACACCCAAACCACTTCCACGTCCAAATCACTCCACCAATCCACCATTCCATAATTTTTTGGGGTGTTACATTATATTACACTGACACCCAAAGCATTTCCATATTCGAAAGCACTCCACCATTCATATTTCTTTTAATGTTAGATTATATAACTCCTTCAAAATAATTGGCCACCCTAAAATAAATTGGTATGCTTTTCAAAAGCTTTGGTCACCCCATCTCCCCTTTTGGACATAGATTTTTAAAGCACACTTCCATTCCAAGTGACTGCCATTATTTTTTGGGCGGAATCATTCTCTTTCCTATTTTTTTGGCATCATTACCATAAGTCTTTTATTTGAATTCAATGCCACTTGTCTAGGGTGGAATGAATTTTTTTTCCTATTTTATTTTCCGTGATTAGCAAAATTGTTCCATCCCAAGCCGAGGCCATTTCTTTTTCGTTGATCATTCCCATTCCTTTCATTTTTTGCTCCATAGCAAAACTCTTTCATCCCAAGTGAATTCTATTTATTTTTTGTGGTATCCCAACTCTATTTGAACTAAATGGTAATTTTTTGGGGTGTTAGTTGAAATCACTTTGACAAACTATTTTTTGTGGGCTTCTCTCTCTCACAAAATTGTTCCAACCCAAGCCCAATCCATTTTGTATTTGTTCCATCATTTCCTTTCCTATTTTTTTCCATTAATGAACAAAGCTTTTCCCATCCCAACTCTATGTCATTCTTTTCGGTTCGGATCATTCTCTCTTTTTTTTTTCTTCATTCCTAAAACTCTCTCATCCCAACTCATAGTTATTCTTTTCTTTTCGAACATTTTTTTTTTTGAAAGAAATGGACAATTTTCATGTTCTAACATTCCAAATTTCCAATTTCTATTTTGTTTTGGTTCATTAATTAGGAAGACTATTTTATTCGAACTCATAGTTCTGCTTTATTTGTTCAATCTTTCCCTTCCCTATTTTATTTTTCTAATTCACTAAAGTTATTCCATCTAAACTCAAAGCCATTATTCTTATTTTTTTGTTCTATCATTCTCTGTCCTTTTATTTATTTTTTTCATTACTAAAATTATTCCAATCTACTTCAATGTCATTCTTTTTTTTGGTGGATCAATTACTTTCTTTTGGAGGAGGGGCTTCATTAACTTCTAGAACATAGACCTGTTTTTTTAATGCATTGTTTTTTCCATTTGTTAAAAAAAAAAAAAAAAAAAAAACATAGACCTATTGAAAAAATACAGTGTATGTATTTTTATACCAAACTACTGCATTCACTGTTTTTGTAAAGGTTTTACCATCAACTCATAGAATTCATAAAAAATAAAAATGCAATGAGAAAGAACAATGATATGGCATATTAATATATTATGACATTTTGAGTAGAGAATACATCCGATTTTATATATATTTGAGATGTTTCGCAATTGCCAAGTATGTACACATGGTCCTCTACGAGGATGGTTTACCTTCTATGCCTGAATTATATGGTAAACTATAAAAATTAAAAAAACTAAATACTATGTACGATAACAACAATCTGGCATAGTCCAACAGTGGGGGGGCCTTCTTCAATGTGTCCAGAACATCTTGCACTGTTGCCCTTTCACTCACATCATCTTTCACGAGGCTTCTCAATTTGATCTTGAGGTTCACATATTGCTCTGGATTCTTCGTTGTAAAGTATTTGGGGTCCCACTCCTCTTGCCAAATTGCAGCTGCTATCCATCTCGCCGCATATGCATCAGCTGCCATGGAATACAAATGCGTTTTCTGCATGGCCTCAATTGAATTAGCTGAACCTTACTCTCCGTATACATAAAACAACTCAGGGGCTGCAAACTTTTTCTTTTTCTTTTCCTTCGCTAGGGTCTCCATGTTGGGAAAGCCATACCTTGATGGCTCCTTCTCTACAACTCGGCTAGAAAGTCCCCAATCACATATCCCTATGTACACCCTGTGCTCTTTCCAATCATCAAAATGGAGCAAAACATTGGATGGAGTTATGTCGTTGTGCATGTACTGTGCATCGTGGCATTTCCCCACAATGACAAGCAAGGAGAGTGCCAAGTTCACTCGGTTCCTTCAGTAAGTTGCAACCCATGCAAGCTCTTCTTTTGTCAGCAGCGTACCTTGTTCACGCTCAATGTCATCCACATCCACTGATTCGTTCACTTTCGAATTGTACTTGGATAAGAAAGAAATTATAGATCCTCCATTCCACCATAGGGTATAGCCTTCCATCGTTTTAGGGTGGATGTACGCAATTCGAATGATGCCAGGATGTATCACTAGACACCCTCCCGCCTCATTGATGATTCCTTGGCGCTTCTCCTTTTCATTTGTGGTTTTCAAGCTCTTCCCAGCAAAAAATATCCAACTAGGAATGTTCTCAAGTTTTGTAAGCATCACCTTCCTCACGGTCCCATATGAACCAACCGCACTATTGTCCGGCATGGGGATGACTTTCACTGTACTTTCAAGCCACTCGAATGTTCCACTCACACAATGAGCCGTTATGGCGTCTTCTATTGTCGCTTTCCATGGTGCTTGTTTTTTCTTACGCGATGAAGAAAATTGTTGAGCAAAGTTTTGAATGATTTTCAACTTTACAACCACCTCTTTATTCTGCGTGTCCCAATCGCTACCATCTTCTTTCTTCCCCGTGTGGTAACACCAATTTGACACTATATTGGTTGTGAAGGCAACCACCTGTTTATCCAGCCAATCTTGGTGTAACCAATAATAAGAGAAATTGTTGAATTTCTCTGATGATTCAAATTTGGACTCCAACTCCCTTCGCAGGTCCCTCGTTAGTTTGTGGTATCCTTCTTCGTTGTGCGCCACATACTCCCTGGTCAACATAGTTGTACTTCGACGAGTGTAGAACACCATAACTATTGCTCTCCCTTCAACTATGAATTCGTGTGGAGGCATATGGAGATTGGGTGCTTTCTTGCGCTTCTTTTGGCCCGATGAGGAAGGATTCGATAAACTTGAGGCCACCAATGTATTCGTGGATGGAATTACCATCTCACCGACGTTATCCAAATCTATGAACATGGGACATTTCTCTGCCGATCCACTCCCTTCCCCTGTCATAATGAAGAATATTTTATATGATGGGCCTCCGTATCTCTTCCCAAGTACGGAAGTTCAAAAAAAATTTAAAAAAACCGGGTCACATATGCGGGCCAAGCCCACCACCCACCAAACTCACTCGCATAGGCCGTTAGAACTAGCATGTGAGGCATAGGGCGCGGATTTGGCAAAAAAATGAGGGCGGAGACTCGCTTTATATAGTCCCCCCCCCCTCACGTCCACGCCCCATCCTCTCGCGTTCCCGCCCCATCTCTTCACGTCCCCGCCCCGTCCCCACACGTCCGCGCCCCAACCGCGATGACGTCCGCGCCCTGGCACATGGCGTCCACGCCCTGACTTCACGTCCGCGCCCCCGTATCAATGGCGTCCGCACCTTGGCGTACCCCACCTCCCGCTATATAAAGCCGTCCCCGACCCATTCGTCCCCGCCCTGCATACTCTCAGCCTTCCACCTCTTCATTGAGTTGGTTGTGAACGTTGTGCGGGGTCCTCTTGATTGCCACGTGGGAGGTTTTCGATTTTTTCTGCAAAAATGGCTACGCCACCAAGAATGACCAAGGAGGAACGAAACAAGACCCGACTTTGACCAAGAAATAAACATCGTAAGCGACTGCATGTTCTACGTAACCCAGCCAAGCTTGCATTCAAGGGGTGGGAGGACGTGCCTGATCCATGGACCTTTGATGACTGCGCCAATTACATCGAGTGGTGCCACATTGACAAGGTCTTCCCAGAAGAGCGCCACAACTTCCACAGACGCTTCCACAAGGCAAATTTGAAACATTGCCTTGACGAGGAGTTCACGACCCGATACATTGAAGTGGTCCAAGTGTTGTATGATGTCGCGACCGTCCCGCGCAATGAAGTGCATCTTTTCATTGCACGAGGGGTCCATGCAAAGGTGAAGTTGAACAAGAGAGTGGATTGGTCAACTTTGAAGACAATGGAAAAAGATGTCAATATTCCTACCCCAACAAATGGATTCATTCCAAGGGGGGTAAAAAGATATCCGGAAGGTGGTCTAGGGAAAACAACTACACAAGTTCAACCACCACCAACATATGAGACTCCGGACTCATCTACGGATAGCGACTCTGATGGATCTCATGTGGTAGTTCCAGTCAGCCATAGAACACAACAACAATGTGCTAAAAGGAGAAGGGCTGCGCGTGCAACTGCTGAGGTTTTACTTGAAAATGTTATGGAGGAATAGGTGCCACCTACGGACAAACCAGTAGTAGGAGTTGTTGATGTTACAGCTGCTGCAAACCGAATTCAGAGTTTGTTGATCGAAGTGAATGACAAGAATGCAGAATTGCGTTCTTTGTATAATGATGTTAACAAATTGAGGGAAAAAAATCCAAGAGGAAGACAACATCATCAATCAACAACAACGTGACATGGAGGCACTTCGACACACTCTCTAGGCAGCAACAATGGCCAATGCTGGTCAAGATCCACGAGGGGAAGCACAAGGGCCTTTGAATACTTCTCAAATTCCATTGGAACGTGTAGAAGTTGGTGCAACAATGAATACTCAAGATGATTCATTGTCCTTCGGAGAATTACCCACGAATGAAGTTGCAGCAATGCCTGTTGACCAAAGTACCCAACTGACGGACGCACTTGCAAAGAATTTGAGATTGAAAAATCAATTGCATGCGTTGATGGAGCAGTATTATCAATGGAAGATGGCATGCGTCTTCAGTGTTGACAGGACTAGGCAAATGGTGGAAGAATTCAAAAAAATTGACCACAATTACGGAGCACACAATCAGGAGAGGGTTTTTGGATTGACATCGTGGGCCCTGGTGGATGATCATTTCAACATGGATGAAATGGCGACCGTCGACAATACTGGTCAACCAACAACCATCGATTGGTCCAAACATGGTTGGGATTTCAAGAATCAAGTTGGCATTGCCATCGACCATCAGGGCAATCCATTACTACTATAGCCAAACCCTTCCACCTTCGTGCATGATAGAACTACATGTCCCATTTGCCTTAATCCATTTGGCCCGGAAGGTGGAATGCACCTAGGCACGTGCGAACATTTGTACCATCCATTCTGCCTAATTAACTTGATGATTGTTCGCCGACGTTGTTCATTGTGCAAGGCTCCTTTCCATGAGCGCTTGTATGAGTTGTTTGGATTAGTTCCCTACATGCCACCACATTGGAAATACAATGAAGAAAATGCGCCTGATCATTCGTCGAAGTGGGGAACAAACTTGGTATGGAGCTGGAAACTGAACATCCATTCGTTGGACAAACAACACCTTTGTACCGAATGGGGTTGGGAAACAAATCCATCTAAAATTGTCGAGGTGTGACACCACTTGGTTCCACTAAAGGACAACTTCAGCCAAGGACGATGAAATTTCTTTTTCCAATGCTTCAATGGGCATTGGAATGAGGCTGGACAATACTTCCAATTTGGCCCTCATCCTTGTGGATGGTTGTGGGGCGTTGATGGACGTCGCATTACTGATGACCAAGGCATGCGTATCGGGGGAGACATTGACATGCCAGACCCAGCTGAACTTGCATTACTATCAGAGTCAGAGTGGAGAGAAACCTTTCGAGATGAAGGGATGGACTATTTGATGGAACAGCATAGCCCAAGAACTCTGCAATGTCTTGAGAGCCTTAAACAATCACAAATATTGAGGTCTATATTAGAGGAAGACGGACCAACAAGGAAAACCCGATCTGCAGTTCGTAGACTTCGTTTGGGCTCAGATGAAGACCTTCCAGTCCGTGCCGGGACACATGACAATGAGGCTAGACTAAGTGGCAATGCAAGCAGTCTAATGAACATGGACTGAGTATAGTTTAGAGTGTTTTAGCTAGTGAGCTTAGGTTTTCTTAGAAGACTTACTTTCCTAGCATTATATAGGCTTATATACTTTCCTACTTTGTATTACACTATGCATATGAAATATATATGATTTTGTTTTGAATGGTTTTGCTCAAAGTGACTTCGTTCATTTTTTGCACGTACTCATTTGGAACGACTTGTCCACTTCATACATATTAAAATTATTTATACCATGAAATTAAATGTCATTGAATTGGAGTACAATTCATTCCCAAACACAAATCAATGAATAAAATTAGAAAAGGACCACAAATGTCATTTACTAGGAAAAAACGCTTTTGAAATGTTGTTAATGGAAATATATATATATATATATATATATATATATATATATATATATATATATATATATATATATATATATATATGCAAAGGAAATAAAGAATGATGGAACCCAAAAAAAAATGGGATGAAAATAGTCAAATAGGTACGTATTTAATTGCAAAATAGGCAAAGGAATGATGGATAAAAGCCAAAAATTGGGAAGGAATGGTATACAAGAAAATGAATGGCATTCGGTTGGGATAGAATAATCTTGCAAATCAAGGCCCAAAAATAAAGAATGGGTTTAGGGAATACAAAAATGAAATGGCCTTGGCTTGAGATGGATCTATTTCGCTAATCAATGATTTACAAAAAAAAATTAATGATTTACAAAAAAAATTAATGGCATTGAGGTGAGATGAAAGAGTTTTAGGAATGAAGCAAAAACAAAAGAAGGAAAGAGAATGATGGAACAAAAAAATAATGGCTTTGAGTTGGGGTGGAAGAACTTTGGGAAATAAGCAAAAATAAATTAATGGCTTCGGGAGAACTTCAAGAAATAAGCAAAAATAAAATAAGGGCTTTGAGTTGGGAATTTTGGAATTGGGATCAATGGGATGGGAGAATTTTAAGAAATAAGCAAAAACAAAATAGAGAAGGGAATGATTCAACAAAAAAAAGATGAACTATGAATTGGGATGGGAGAGTTTTAGGAACAAAATAGAAAAAAGAATTATTCAACCAAAAGAAAAAAAATAAGTACAACTTGGAATGGGAGAGTTTTAGGATTGAAGCAAAAAAAATAGGAGAGAGAATGATCCAACCTAAAATGAATGGCATAGAGTTGGGATGGGAGAGCTTTCCTAATTCATGGAAAAAATAGGAAAGGGAATGATGGAACAAATAAAAAATGGCATTGATTTAGGATGGAAGAGTTTTAGGAATATAGCCAATAAAAATAGGACAGGGAATGATTCACCAAAAAAAAGAATGACAATGAGTTGGAATAAAAGAATTTTAGGATTGGAGTAAAAAAATAGAAAAATTTCTCTAATTAATGAAGCAAGAAAAATAGGAAAATAATGATTTTATCGAGTACAATACATTTTCAAAATATTGCCTAAACATTTCCAAAACATTTCCAAAATATTTCCTCAAAGTGTTCTAACCATTTCCTAAATCAAAGAATTTAGAGTCTTTGTTTTACACCCTAAAGTATATGTTGGTTCAAAGTAGTTTGAAGTGTTAGAAGAAGTAAGGAGAAACATTTTCCACCACAACGATGGGACATGCTCTTCCATGAAGTTTCTTCCAAATCTTAGTCCGTGGAGCTCTTAATTTGGTCTCTTGCTTTCATTGACTTGTCGGAATCCAAAACAAGTTGTTGAGGCTGAAATTAATGGTTCACCCGCTCCAAGAATAGGACGGATTGAAGGATGTCAAGCCAAAGCGCATTTAAGAGTCATGCCTCCTGTGCTGGACGACCACATCCACGCCTTGGAATCCGCGCCCTGACTTTAACTCCAGGCCATGGAGTCCGTGATTCAGCTGCGCTCTCTCAAGTTCCTCCGCCTCTGTGAATTGTCCACTTAGGAGTCTGCACCCTACGTCCGTGCCCTAACACAATCCATTCAGCAAAAACGTATGTTTAACTTTGCCAACTTCTCTCTCCACAAATATGAGGAATCCAAAATAAGGAGTGTCAGCATTTAATGTTTCCCTTTCTCCATGAAAAGGAGGGACACCATCTTCCAAGACCATTAAATAGGAAGAAGGAGGGATCCCATGCCGGAGGTCAACCTACTTTTCAGTGCATCCCCATGTGCGCACCCCCATTTCTATAATGGTGTCACGCCCTGGAGTCCGCGCCCTACTTTCCTGTACTCGCCCTGATGCCAGGAATTCAGGTGTGCGTTGTGAACATCCTTCACAAATTCTCAGATTGTGCATCCGCACCCTATTGGCATGCACAACAATGAAGTCCACGTCCCTGCATTCCCTAAGTATATATAGAAAAGGAAGATCGAGCATTCCCCACATTTGTCACCTGGACTCTATCTCTTGAACTTCAATTCATTTTGAGCTCCTTGTGAGTCTACTTGGATGGCAGATGGCCCTAGTTTGCTGCTGAGGTGATGTCAAAATCAGTTCAAGGAGTGGATTAGCGCTAACTGCTGTTACTGAATACTGATACTTTGTTCGATATATCTTTGGTCTTTTTAACTTCAATACAAAGGAGGAGGAAGACATTGGAAATTATTTGTGAACGGCTGAACGCAATGGCAAGTCAAAGGAAGCAAACCAAGGAATGGGAACCGTGGCTAAACTTTGCGGAGAATGGGCCGAAGGTGACTTGTGTTTTTTGTGCTGGGACCTGTAGTTACAAACGTGAGCGTGCTTTTGCACATTTCGGATATGGCTCAAAATCGGAGAGGTCAATTTGTCGAAGTATGCCTCGTGCAATGCACCATAGATTTGCCAATTGTGCAGGTTTTGTCCCGCTACGAATGGATCCTAGGGACATGTATGAAGGAGAACCAATTCAAAGTGCGCCATCTAGAACAACTCCACTTGCAAGTTCAAGTGAAGCCACAGAAAATGAGATGACGGGTGGGGTCAATGGTGGGAGAGCGGAAGAAGGGGCAAACATTTCAGAAGGAAATGAAACCCTACAAACGTCCAATAGCCTTGCTGCATCAAATTCTACGAGATCTGGATCATTACGTCAACAACGCATGGTGGACGCATTCAACATTGCAAAGAGGAAGGAGTTGAATGAGAAGTGGGTAAGTTTTTTCTATGAAGCAAATGTGCCATTTAATGTGGCAAGGCATCCAGCCTTCTTCGAGGCTGTGAGGGCAACTTCATTGGCGAGGTTTGAATATAGTCCACCTTCTTACTATCAGTTCATGACTAATTTAATTGAACCGAGGAGGTTGCAAATTGAGAAGCAGATTGAGGAGAAGATTGGTTTTGCTGTGAAGCACTATGGGGTGACGATATGTAGCGATGGTTGGGATGATGTCAATCGGAGGCCTCTCATGAATGTGATGATGTCATGCCCCGCAAGTGATGTATTTTGGGGGTCGATTGATACTACCTCACAAAAGAAAACCATGCACTACATAGCGGACCAAATGAAAGTGTACATTGAGAAGGTGGGTTCCAAATATGTGACATAGGTGTGCACAGATAATGCAACAAACATGCTTGGGGCATTGCAAGACATCACTCGAACATACCCGCACATTTTTGCGCAAGGCTGCATGGCACATGCATTGGATCTCATGTTGGAAGATTGGGCCAAAATCCAGGAATTTGCCGATTTGATTGTC
Source organism: Climacium dendroides (assembly GCA_950106755.1). NCBI lineage: Eukaryota > Viridiplantae > Streptophyta > Bryopsida > Hypnales > Climaciaceae > Climacium > Climacium dendroides. Next base: position 14,453,303 of record OX467092.1, read on the forward strand.
AGGGCAAAAAGATTGTACCAATACATTCGAAACCATCATGCGACCATGTCGGTTTTCCGTGAGTTGAGTCCGAATCTGCAACTCGTAGTGCCTACTGAAACCCGCTTTGCTTGTAATTTCCTCATGTTGGAGCGCCTGGTGAGACTCAGAGCAGTCTTGGAGCGGTTGAATAACCACCCGCGTGTTCTAAATTACTTTGATACCTTACGGAACGAACAAAATGGCCCGTAGTCAGCTATCGCTGCACGTAATGTCAGAAACACCATTCAAGATGTGGCCTTCTGGCAACGACATGTGAATTACGTGTACATGACTGAAGACGTATTGAAGGCTTTGCGTGTGTTTGATGGACAAGAACCAGCCATGGGTCGGGCGTGGCTCGTAATGCACAATTTGCGAGGGCACGTGTATTCTTTAAGAGAACCACCTTTCAGCTTACGTGATGACATAGCAGTCACTTTGGAATAATCTTTCAATGAAAGGTGGGAGATGGCTTTTGAAGATACACACTACGCTGCGGCCTTTTTGAATCCATACCTCTTGGATAATGTGGCGCTCGGGGTGGATGGAATTGCCCTACGTGCATTGTACAAAGTCATCCGTAAGATGGCGGATTCAGTCGGTGTGGATTTCGATGATGTGCTGGCGGAATTAACACAATTTGAGGAGGGTACTGGACCGTACAGTGCAACCGAGACACCCAACATCCGTGTGACACAAATGCTTTCCCACCAATGGTGGCACAGGGTTGGAGATCGGGCTCTTTCTAAAATTGCCGTGCGTCTTTTATCCCTCACATGTTCTGCAAGCTCTTGTGAAAGGAATTGGAGTAACTATTCATTTGTTCACAATAAGGTCCGAAATCGATTAGCCCCTGAAAAGGCAGAGTCATTGGTATATATTTATACCAATAGCCGTGTACTTCAGCAGCGACCAAGAATCGATCCAGTTCGTTGGTATGATGCAAATATATACTCGGAGGATTCCGATCCAGATGCCCTTGGTCCAATCCCGGTGAATGAACGCAATCGGGAATTCGACGCAATGCAAGCAGAGGAAGAAGAAGAGGTTGATGGAGAAGCCAATCTAAACCCTCAAGAGTATCCGGCAAACCCAGATCTTTAGAGGCGAGGAGCCGATCACCTCGAGGAAGCGAGGAACTACTATGGAGATGATGACGATGGAGAGGAGGAACTCCTTCATGGTCGTTGAGGTCCTTGGGGGCCACCCATTCCACACAATTCACGTCGCCATCCTTCACCTCCACTTCCTCAAAATGAAAGGAATGCTGAAGTCCAAGCTTTGTCGTCTTCTTTAGAGACCGACAATCCAAATGACGAAAACGTCGATGATGGTATTTCCCATAACAACAACGACGATGATGACAACCTCCCTCCAAGAAATGGCGGTGGAAATGGAAATGGTGGTGGAAATGAAGATGGTGACAGAAACTGAGGGAGGAATGCAAATCCAAATCGTGGAGGATGTTCTCACAATCGAGATGGCAATACAGGGCTTACGGGAGTGAGGCCATCAACTCGTAACATTAGAACTATTCAAGGACACCATGACAGAAACGTTAGAAATGCAAGAGTGGTACGCCCTATTGCAAGAAATCAACCGGATGGTAATGTAAGAAGGCCTTTTGATCCAGAGCGTGTGGCCCCTGATGATGTTTTTGCATTTGTGGACCCTGCAGAAGACCTTACCCGTGTACCTGCTCCAATTGCGGGCCATCCTGCTATTTCAGAGCAAGGTACACAAACGCCACATTCCGTAGACCCATCTTCAATAACAACTTCCAATGCCATCCGAAGACCTTCTCAAGAAGGGTTAGGCTTAGTGGGGAATGTTCATTTGACTCCTCAAAGCGTTTCACGTGGTACTACTGGAGGTAGACCACCTATAACTCCTCGGCCCCCCGTTCGTCATGAAGTAGGGCAATGTCAACAAGGCCGTGGAAGGGCTGGAGGGATTGGAGGCCGTGGACAAACAAGAGGTCAACAAATTGGAGAAGCATCATCATCAAGGCCTACTAATCGTCCACTTTTCGGAATTGGGGCAAGAGATCCAAATAGGGTGGTAGAACCGTTCCTAAGTACATACGTACCAGGACCTAGTGGGTCAACCCCGGCATTTGTTGTTCCAACAATTACAATTCCAAGTGGACTATAAATTCAGATGTAGAAGATCCCCACGCACAACGACATAAGAGGTTGAAGCGCAAACGTAGTCAAGGTCAAACTACTGTAGAACTTCAAAATGAAAACTCGGAAGTTGAAGGACATTGGACCACAGACAGTGGTGAAGCAAAAGATGAATATGATAGCAACGAAGATGCCCATGACGAGGCACCTGAGGATGTTGATGTTGTCATTCGAGATGCTAATGCAGCGGATCCAGGTGCCCAAAAAGTTCGTAGGTCAAGTCGTTTGAATAATTGAGGTTATAGAGTTGCATCGATGGTAGATCTCGGGTCTTTAAGAGTTGAAGAGAATTGTAGCAATTGGAAGAAAGATGGACGAGAAGCCAAAGGATTGTCTTAGATAACCTATGAGAAAGTGGGCGTATTTTGGAAGTATAGATTCATTGTATTGTTATTGTACTTTGCAATGCATGAATTTTATAAACAGTTTTGGTTATCACAAACATTGCAGCCTACTATTTTTTTTTTGCATTTTTGTATTTGACGTGCATGTTGGAAACATTGGTGAGTGCAATCATGTAAAATATGTTGTAGTTACTGGTTCTTTTAAATGCAGTGGGGTCATTACCTTGTTCCAAAAAAAATATGTATATATATTACATATACTGTAGAACACATAAATAAAATCCACCATTACCTGATTACCCGTCCGCGCCTTGTCTGTGACGTTGAGGTCCGCGCCCTCACACTCACGGTGAAGTCCGCGCCCTAAGTGTACGAGTCCGCGCCCTAACGCTGAAGTCCACGACCTGACAGCACAAGTTCGCGCCCTGACTACACAAGTCCACGCCCTGACGGTGGCACGGTGATGTCCGTGCCCACACATGACGTCCGCACCCTGGATTCGCTGTTTGAGGTAACGTGTCATTCAAAAAAATTCCACAACTTTGAAAAATTAAAGCGGTACAATTGGTCCGGATCACCCGTCCGTCCGGTCCGGTTTGCCCATCCGTCCGGGACGTCTGACAACCCTAACTCGCCCATTATGACAACCCTGATCTTGAGAAACAATTTCAAATTTTTATTTCCTAAAAAACTGATTTTTAAAGAAGTTCTTTTGTTGCCTAAGGTACCTACCAAGTAATGAAAACCACATATCATACAAAAAAAATTTAACCACGTAGTCAAAAGCTATGAAAATTGTTGGGCCTTAAAGCTACTTCTAGGGTACATATTGTATTAAAATCTCAAAGAAGAAAATAAAATTTTCATTTGCCCTAAATTGCTATGTTCTCCAAAAATGTAGTTTAGGGCTTGAGGGGTTAATTCGTTAGAAACATCATTCATATAGGTGTTTGTGGTGACTGAGATAGTCAGCAATGGTGTGTGGCTATTTTTACCATAACAATTTTGTTTTATTTTGGCTTCTCTATCGGTGAGTAATTTCAGAAAGTATTTCTTCATTGGAAATGATGTTTTTGGTGTTTTTGATGTGTGGTGGGTAGATTCTACTCACTAGGTACCTTAGTTTGTGAAAATGCATTCAATATGCAAATGAGCGAAATTAGTTGCGCTTGTCAACTTTAGGGTTTGAAGTATCCAATTGCATGTAGTTATCTTTTGAAGGGGATCAAGGATTGCCTATCTTGGCATGGAAGAAAGAAGTTAAATGGCACTAGTTTAATGAAATTCTCCATCCCATTTCTTCATCATGCTCAATGTCAATGCAACGAATTCAAGGACCATACAATTATATTGTAAATTCGCAAAACCCTAGTGGATGTCAAAGCAACAAAAGTCCAAGCCCTACGAAGCAAGCTTACTTGCAAAGCGCTACAATGTTGATTTGTCAATTTGATCCCTTAGGAACATTGAGGTTTGTCAAACCTTACACACTCTCTTCTCCCCATTCTCAATCTTTAGAGAATGAAGACATGGCACTCTCTTTTGCAAGAAGCCCAATCTTTGCAAATTGAAAGTGCAAAAATAAAAATGAGGAAGAATTCTGAAAAAATTAACCATTTTTCTTAAGAATGAATATTTTATTCAATATATATGTGTTTTTTCATTTGAATCCATCCATAACTCATAGCTTCATCTAAAACAACTCTCTTTGGAACTTGTTAACAATCGAGTGCGAATCAATTAAATATTTTTCAATCAACAATAGAACAAATTGTTGCTTGTTTTAGAACCCCCTACTTTGCCATTAGAAGGGGCCTTTTCGTTTATGGTATTCATACCTTAGAATTTTCTTGTTTCAATGATTCATTAGTTTTGTGAGTAATATTGAGGCCTACATTGGTGAGGTCATATTCTTAATTTCCCAAGATTTTGATAAGTAGTGTTAATTTATTCATGTTAGAGTTATTTTTTAAAGTAGACTTGCTTGTACTTCTGTGTCTAATTTACATTTCATACATACCTATTATGAATGATTATGAAGTAGGTGAGGTGTTTTTATCCTGTACCACGTAGAATTGTTGGATGGTTTAGTTTCATCTGCCAATAATAGCCATAAAGTCCTAAATTTTAGGTCTTCTATAGTATGAATATATGCCCGATACAATCACAACGTGCATCACTTCCAAAAGTATGTGTCTTTCTACTTGTGCATAAAGTTCACAAGCAATGTTTCCTAGAAGCAAATTAAACTGAAAAATAGCCATTGATCCTCCTAATCTTTAAGAGAATTCTCTAATCACTAAAGAAAATGAGAGGGGATATGACTCCACCTTCTTAACCAATATAACCTTGCATAAATTGCTATAATTTATAAATACATAAAATAGAGTTTAATTGTTCTATTGTAATAGATGACCAAATTAATGATGTTTGGTTTACGTCAAAATAAGGTTGTTTTTTTAAAGAAATTTTGTTCAAAATTTTTGAATTTCTTTGAAAGGGAATATTTGATGAAATATTCTTTCATTTTAGTGGATGAAATTGCTAATCTTCTATCAAATCTTTGGATAGTATTGCTCTATTTTGGATGAATGTACATGAATTGGGATGAATAAATGAAATTTCATCCATATATTGCAAGTTTCATGCATTTGTATGGATGTAAGTAGCTTTATCTATCTAGTGATTATTGTTTTTTGCATTGCCTAGAATAAATGAAAAAAAAATCGGATCAAAGTCCTCACCATTGGTTGCAATTAAAAATAATGTGAAAAGAGATAATATAAAAGCCTTGTTTTAAAGACCTCTTGTATAAGGGTCTCCCATTTTTTCATGACTAGGCTCCAACCAACCATGCTCCCTATGATAAAGTGCATCTTTATAACTACTCCAATCTATAGCTGATTTCACTTTGACATTGATCCTTTAATTTGAAGGACTTGTGGAAAGAAACATTTTGAAAACAACTCGTACTATCTAGCTCTGTTACATAAATCCATTCCATTATTACAATGCCATATCCAATGGATCCAAAAAAATGTAGAGTCGTGTGGACACAATTCTAGGCACCTTGTTTGAATGCATTTAACTTCTAAAGGACCTAATGGCATTTTTTGGCAATATAGTGATTTTGGGCAGCTCACTACGAATGGAATTTTCATTTTATTCATTGAAATTTTCACACAACATGTGCCTAAGGAGTAGATTTAAGGCCCAATAATTTTCATAACTTTTGATTACATGGTTAAAAAGTTATTGTATGATATGTAGTTTTCTTTGTTCAGTAGGCAATTTGAGCCAAAAAAAAAATCTTTAAAAATCACTTTTTAAAAAAATAAAAATTTAAAATTATTTTTTTAGACTTATTTATACATGGATATCTTTGAATCATTCCATTTTGATTAGTTATGGAATCTCTACTCTAAAATGAACTTTGAAGTCCTTTATTTAATTCAATTTTCAATATTTTTGAAATAAAATAAAATAATTGGGTGTAGATTTTTTATAAAAACACTACAACCATTGGCATTGGCATTTTTCAATTTCATAAATAAATTGTCAACAATTTTGTATATTGAATCATTTTCTACATCTTTTTACTTTCTATTTTTTTCCTATATGTTGTACAATTCCAAATGGTCTGAAAATTTTCAAGCATGTAGCCAACTTACCTTGAAGAATGAATCCAAAGATTAACCACCATTTTGGACATTTTTTCGTAATGATTAGACTTTAAGAAGTGCAGTTGCCCAATTTTTTGCAGGGACAAAAAAAAGATTTTTTGTTACTTCAAACGCTAATGTCTTGCAATCTACAGGGTGAAAAATCTTTAAATACTTTTTACAAATTCTCAAACCAAAGTAATATAAGATCCTATGGTTAAATGTATCAAAAATGAATTTTTTTCAAAAATTGGTACTTGTACTAGAGATGGTAGTTTTGGAGCATTTTTGTTGAAAACATAGTCAAAATCCTTTAGGAATTAAGCAATTACAAGTATTGGACTTCACTACTAGTTGTTCATTGACTCAAATGTATGGAATGGGTGACTTGCTGGCATTGCGATCCCTTAACCTCTCTCATTGCAATGCTCTAGAGTGATTGCCTAACTTAAGTAAGTTGAGGAAGCTTGAAGAATTCAATCTTAATGCTTATCATGGACTAAACCTTTATGAGAAAGACTTTGAAATATTGGCCACATTGCCTTTGCTACACCCTATGTAGTTTTCATACTCGTATCTGAAGCACACGATTAGATTGGACATTACTATGCGGAAAGTGCTTCAATTTCAAGGACAAGTACTTGTGGTCCAAACCCTTGGCTGGCTTGGAAAGATGGTGAATGGAAGGAGCTAGAGCTTGGACCTCTTCCAATCAAAATTGGAAACTTTAGAATTGAGAGGACAATTTGGTTTCTTGAGTTTAATGAGGTGCTAGTAATTACGGTTAAATACCCATTTTAACGTCATTAAAATTTCTAAGCGATTTTGTGTGATCAGTGGAAGCAAACACATTCAGTGCTCCAACATAATTCCTCTTTTGCAGATTGATCATCAAAAGTGCAGGATGCAAATTACAGTTATTCAACCAAGCATTGAATATGCAAAGATCAAGAATATGTCAATACAGTTTGGGGGATAGTAGCACATTGAGGCCAATGTCCCATGCCTTGTGTCTGATTTTGGAATATGAAACAATTTTTTTAATCCCCAAGATTCTAAAAGAATTCAACTCTTCTTCTCTTTTTAGTTGGCCTTTGTATGAACCCTTGTTTTTAATAAGTATGTTTCACAATTTCAAATGGTATGGAATCTAAAATGTGTAAGTGTACATGGTAAAAGTATCTATTCTTGATAACTCAAGCACTTCAGCTCGTGCAAGATGGGTAATTCGTTGAGGAACGGAGTTTAATGTGTGCAAACATAAGGATGATAAAGAATGCAAAAAAAGGATTTTTTTTCCAAGGATGAATATTTTATCTAATACAAATGTGGATTTTTCAGTTGGACCATTTTGATTTCATAGACTCACCTATTTTGGTTGGCTTTGGCACTTTTCCCTATGCAAGGAGAGAATAGCGATGAGTGGACAAGAGGATACAAAACAAAGATCTTTCTCAATGAATACTACATCCAACTATTGTCCTCAATAGGTTAGTCTAAAAGGCCATGACAAGGGGCTTGTTCGAAATAAATACTTTTACTATACTTAGAAGTGGATGAATTTGTATTCATGGCATGTTTGTATATTTGTATCCCCATCTTTGTTCTATGGGACATGGACAAAATGTGGTTTGCTCTTTTATAAAGGATAGAGAGCTTGGATATGGGATATTTGCTTGTCATTCTTTTTATACCTTCTATTGAATAGGATTGAACAAATTATATACCATTTAAATTATAGGCTCTTGGACTTGCATTCTAGCTCTTAGATGGTTCAAACTTCATTTTGAATCACAAAAAAAGATGGAACCATTTTGAAATGGTCCTAAGGTAAATCAGCCCATAGTAGTCAAAAGACCCTATAGTAAACACCTAGGAAATGGCCTCATCACGGGGGGTCAATCAAGGAAATTTGGAGCCACAATCAATGCCTTAGTTGAGAGTGATGGAGTGCTTAAGTGACCTTAGTACGAACTTTTAGCTTTTCAATGTAAATTCATTGGAGGAAGTGACTTTTTTAGGCCTTCTACATTCAAAAATATTGTAACTACTTCAGTTTAGGTGAATAAGAGGAGCATTCTAAATGCAATTTTTGTTGGCTTGGAGGTAACTTAGAGACCCTTTTTAGCCATGATGGACAAAACACTTCAGAATTTCACAACAAATTCACACTTTGTCGAAAAAATATTACTCACACTCTTTCTCACACTTATCTTTTTTCGTTTAGTAATTTTTTCATTTTTAAAATTCTTATCTTCAAAAAAATTCAGGAATGGCATGAGAGCAAACTCCTAATTCCGACCACAATGCACTGTTTTATCTTTTAAGTCTGGAGCATGCAGCATCAAGTTTCACTATCAGTATGGATCAAAATCCTTGCCTGCTAACTCCTAGTTAAATATTGACTGATTGATCGATCACCTAGTAGGAGCGGTTCTCAATGTTGGGGCTTATTAAGTGATTGCACTGATGCTTGATATTGGATTTTGCACAAGTCCCGGTTGGGGAGAACTGGGAAGACTAATTAAGACACTACTAGTGGTATCAGAGCGGCTGTCTGATTGAGAATTCTTGAGGGGAAGCTCCTGAGAGAACAACAAAACAAATTGTTGCAACTGCTGTCTAATGGTACTCACAACAAGAGATAGTTGTTGATTTTCTATTAAATTGGTCGTGATTTTGTACTAGTGATCCCTCACCATTAATAAATCTCAAACGATAAAACCGCTTATCTCTTCTATTAAGACAAGTGGTTTGTTTTGTTTTGTTTTGTTTTGTTTTGTTTTGTTTTGTTTTGTTTTGTTTGTCACGTTGAGATCTCCCGGACCGTGCATCCCCCAATCGCGTGCTTGGTACCGCCAGAAAGCCCTTGGTGAGGAGGGGTGCATTGGCTTGGTTTCGTGGCGTTCGGACGTACAATGTGGAAGTTGTGCATTTTTGAGTTATTTTTGGTTCTAAAAAATTAGAAAATTATTTTTTCTCATATTTTGGTCCCGATCTTCGTACCATCGGAAAGCCCTCGGCAAGGAGGGTGGAACCATCTTGGTTTCATGGCATTCCGACTCACAATGTGAAAGTTATTGAATTTTGAAATATTTTTATGAACTAAAAAATTAGAAAATTATTTTTACTCATATTTTGGTCACAATCTTGGTACCATCGGAAAGTTCTCGATGAGGAGGGGTGCATGAACTTGGTTTCATGGCATTCCAACTCATGGTGAGAAAGTTATGCATTTTTCAGTTGTTTTTGGTTCTAAAAAATTAGAAAATTACTTTTACTTTTGTTTTGACTGTGGCAACGACACAAGGTACACATACTTGGTATCGTCAGAAAGCCCTTGGCGAGGAGGGGTGCACTGGCTTGGTTTCATGGCATTTGGAAGTACGGCGTGAAAGTTATGCATTTTTGAGTTATTTTTGGTTCTAAAAAATTAGAAAATTACTTTTTCTTATATTTTGGTCACAATTTTATTACCGTTGGAAAGCTCTCGGCAAGGAGGGGTGCACCGGCTTTGTTTCGTGGCATTCTGACTCATATTGAGAAAGTTATGGATTTTTGAGTTGTTTTTGTTTCTAAAAAAATTAGAAAATTAGTTTTACTTTTGTTTTGATTGTGGCAATGCCACAGGGCACTCTAGTTTAAATTGAAAGCAACCAATTTGAAGTCAAGAAGTTGTTTGCAACTTGAAAATTGGTCAATCAGACAATGCAGACAATCGGTCAATCAGACGGCTCAAGCAGACAATGCAGACAGTCAGTTCATCGAAGACCACGCACAGCAGTGTCCAAAAGCGAAAGCCAGCCCCGACTCGCTGAAGCTATTGGAGGGGCGTTCGACCGTCCCCACCGATCCCCGGTACCAGCAGCCCTGCACACAGAGGGGAGCGAACTTCTTTCCACTGAGCTGGCTTCCCCTAAAACTGCCACGTCTGCATGCTCCTGCTGGATACGAAGCTACACGCTTCTCAGGCCCAGCCCCGCCCGGCCAGGGTGAATTGACCCCCTCATTGCCCCTCCAGGGCAAGCCCTGGAATTTTTTATTTGCAAGGCTTAATTTTTTTTTGAAATTCTGAATTCATATTTGCAATCAGAGGCTCCAATTTACTCTTGGGAGATGCAAGAATTGCCAAAAAATTGGCACAACATAGGGGGCTTTTTTGTCAAACCATAGTTGACCGGGGCAATGAGGGGGCCAATTCTCCCTGCGCAGCCCCGCCCGACTAAGGCAACGGAGCCTGCGAGTGAAACAAGTAGGGTTTAGGTCTGAAGCAGAGCGCTGGCAGGTGCGTAGCTTCAACAATCAAGGCACGGAGCACCAATTAGGGTAAACATGAAGGGATAATTTTATTTCTAGCTAGGATTTTTGGGTTTTATTAAAAAAGAAATTGAGGTCTTTCATCTCCACCGTGGATCCATTTGAACAGCTGAGATGGAGGGACCCCACGCTCAAACTCGAAGCTGGCTAGATACGAGGGGAGCCTAGGGTTCAAGTGCACACCCAGAAAAGAATTCTTGAAGAGACGCTGTGATCTGTCATTTTCAAGGACGCTGATGGATCTCGCCTTCATTAGGATTTGATGAGAGAAGCTATGAAGGTGCGGGCATTTCCTTGGCTAGAGTCTTTATTATGAGCTCTCAAAACAATGTGAAGCGCCTTGTTTGAATGCATGCAAACAATTACAAGTATTGAACTTATGTTTTAGCTATTCTTTGGTTTTGCTATGGGGATTGGGTGACTTGTTAGCATTGCGATCCCTCAACCTTTCTTACTGTTCATCTCTAGAGTGGTTGCCTAACTTAAGTAAATCAAGGAGCCTTGAAGAACTGAAAGTTGATGAGTGTAAAGTACTAAAGCTTTATGAGGAAGACTTTGACATGTTGGCTTCATTACCATTGTTGCAACCCGTGAAATTTTCATGTGGGTATAAAAATTTCATATTGGACATGGTTAGGCAAAGAGTTCTTGAATGAGAGGAGTTAGAGTTTGCACCTCTCTCGATCAAATTTGAAAACCTTTGCAACTAGGTTCTCCACCCGACTACACCTAATCTGGTGTTTGATTTGGTGAAGTATGACTTGGGGTTTGCAAAGTACCAGTTGAAACATCTCAAATACTTCTAAGTGATTTTGTGTGATGAGTGGAAGCAAACACATTCAATGCTCCAACATAATTCCTTTTTTGCAAATCTATCATGAGAAGTGTAGGATGTAGATCACAATTAGTGCATGAGTTATTCCTTTAGCCTTGGCATTGATTTGTACAAAGCTTAGCAATAGCGTTCATAGAAATGGCTAAAATTTGTGCCTTTGCTAGCTAACATTTTTGTAGCTAAATGTGCATTGGCAAAGATCCTTGAAAAAGTTTGAGTTTAGCCAAAATTGCAATAAACAATAGAATTTGATAGCCAATTTGCAACTTCCTCCACATTGGAATTAGCATCTATTTAGTGAATTGTGTTATAATACTCCCAATAATCTTTTTCTTTCTATTTATTTTAATACTACTCACTCTTAAAGTAGTTAGAGTTGATGCTTGTTTGTCTTGAAGGTAGCACATTGCACTCCATTCCATAAACTAGTTTTGGAATCATTGGTTACTAGAAGAAATCCCTTTTTTTTTGTAGAGTCTGCAACCAAGCATAGTATAAAGAGAGTATGGACGTGTTAATACACTTTTGACAATGGTAACACATTGTGCGAATGTCCTTGTTCCTTTGTCTTGTTTTCAAATACTAGACTTTTTTTTTTCTCTTCCATAGCATTTTAAAAGCATTCATGTTTTCATTCCTTCCCAGCTGTCTTTGGATGAATCCTTGTTTTTGAGTATGTATATATTGAATTCAATAAATATACATGTATGCTCAGATTCACCATTTAAATTATGGGCTCTTGAGCTTGCATTCTAGCTCTTACATGATTCAAGCTCAATTTTGAATTGAACTATAGTGTAGATGGGACCATTTTGGAGGTGAAATTAACTTAAGCCTTGAGAATGTTCAGGAATTAATACTATACACTCTCATGTTGTTATTGGATCTTGTTCAAGTACAAGTGACAAGCTCTAATTTTAACAATATAAGAACCCCACGTTTTAGGTGAGAAGCATTAAGTTTTTAAACGGATTTTAGGTGACATCCAATGCAACCATCCCATATTTTTATGTCAACAAATACATCCAATGTAACATCAATGTTGACATAAAAACATGGAGTTGTTGCATTGGATGTCATCTAAAAATTAGTTTCAAAAAATTAAGATTTGTCATTTAAAACGCAGATTTCTTAAGTAGAATCACAATGCATATACAACCACTTTTGATGGGTGGAACTAACTTAAGTCTCGAGCATGCGCCAACAAGTTTCATGATCAACAATAATCAAATCCTTGTCTACAAACTCCAAGTTAAATATTGATTGATTATCTAACAAACGAGATTCTAGAACAAGGTTCTTGTACACGCAAATGTTCATGTTGAATCTTTCACAAGTTCAAGTTTGAGAGAAATGTGAAGATTAAATGAGTTGCCACAATTCGTAGGAGAAGGTGCGATTATCAATTTTTTTCAGAATTCTTGAGAGAAGCTCTTAAAAGAACGAGCTGCAAAGTAACTTGTCCAATCTCAGATTCCCAACTGTGGATATCAACACAAAGCAAAGATGGTTTGCCTTATTGAAGCTTGTTGATTTTTGTACACGTTTTCATTTAACCTACATGTGGGTCACTAATTTTACATTTATCTTTGGTTACACTAGCGATCCATTCTTCACAAATATTTGGTACCATATCAAGTGGACAAGGGTGGCATTCCTTGCCAAACAATTAATTAAAGTTGGGATATGTGACTTGATAAATGCATAAAGCATAAACAGATTTGGGTTCTTTTTCATACATAAAAGATTTTTTTATGAAAAAGTAATTTCTAAAAATTGTAGGCATTTATTACTAAGAAATATATTTAGGCAACCCTAACCACCTACTTCAATATTCATGCTCATGATTTTATAATGACTTCAAATTAATTTGGTGAATTTATTCCATGACTTGTAGTACTTTCAATAATTGTGGCCCAAAACTTAAATCCATACATGTCTTAGTTTTGAGAGTTGGGCAAGTGTTGGTGAATATCACACTTGTGGTCATTATTTGAAGCATCTTATTTACAAATGATTTTGCCTTGGATTTTTGCAACTTCTTTACATTTCCACTCATTTCAATGTATGCTTGCTAAACAATTTCTTTTTATTAACCCTTAGAAGTCTTCAAGAACCAAATATATGAATATGATTACCATAATAATTTCAATTAAAAAAGTCAAAATATATAAGAATAAGACTTTGTTTTCATGTGCTAGTACACTAAGGTGCAAAGCTAAGTATTTTGAATATAACAATGCAATCAAATATAATTATATCAAAATACAAGACAAAGACATAGACTAGCAAATAATCAAGGCTAGAACATGCTTTTTAGACCTTTAATGCCTAAGTGGCAATCTTAAGTTAATGAAGTCACTTTTGAAAATATATAAAACTAATTGAAACTCTTTTGGTATAAATATATTGTTAATTTAGATAGAGCATTATTTTTTTCTTTTTGATGTAACATATGATTTCTCTTTAAGATTTTTCAATGATTATTAATTGTGTGAAGTACACTTTTCACAACATTCAATATCTTCAATAGACACTTAAGCACCCAAGGAGACAATTCAAACCTTTTTAGGTTATATTTATGATACACGTTTATCAAAATTCCATAACAAGATTTGTACTTTATAAAAAAAAAAAATTGAAATTGCCCTCTCATTTTTATATTGTTGTTTGCATGTGGAAACCAAAGGAATTGAAATTTTATATATCTCATCTATACCACAACAACAAAAAGAATCATATTATGTTGAGGTAGACTTGCTTATACTTGTGTGTCAAACTTACATTTCATACCTATTATGAATGATTATAAAGTAGGTGAGGTAGTATTATCCTTTACCATGTAGAAGTATCAGATGGTTTAGTTTCATTTCCCGATTATAGCCATGAATCCCTAAGTTTTAGATCTTGGAACTTAGAGTACAAGAGTTGAAGAATTTGATTAAGGAACTTGTGGAAAATCTTGAGTCTTCTATAGTATGAAATATGCCCAATGTAGTCATAACATGCATCACTCCCCGAAATATGTGTCCTTCTACTTGTACACACAATTTACAAGCAATGTTTCTTAAAAGCAAAACTAACAAAAAGCAATTGATCCTCTTGCTCTTCAAGAGAGTTCTCTAGTCACAAAAAAAATTAAAGGGGATATAAACCACCTTCACAACCAATGTAACCTTTCATATATTGCCACAAGTTGTAAGTACAAAAATAGAGTTCCATTGTTCTGTTGTATTAGATAATCAAATTGATGATGTTCAATCTAGGTCAAAACACGGTTGTTTCTTTGAACAAAGTTTTGCTCAAGAATTACAAATTTTTTTTGAAAGGGAATTTTTGATGAAACATTCTTTTTATTTTAGTGGATGAACTTGCTAATTTGCTATCAAATCTTGGAATAGTATTGCTTTATTTTGAAGGAATGTACATTATTTGGGATGAATAAAAATAAATTTCATCCATAGATTGCAAGTTTCATGCCTTTCTATTAATGTAATAGCTTTATTTGTTCAGTGATTATTGCTTTCTATATTGCTTAGAATAAATGAAAATAAACTAGGTCAATGTCCTCACCATTAGTTGCAACTAAAAATGATGTAAAAAGAGATAATATAAGAGCCTCATTATAAAGATATTTTAGGTAAGGGTCTCTCATTTTTTTCATGACTTTAGGCTCCAACCAACCATACTTCCTATAATAAAGTGCATCTTCATGACTTGTGGGAAAAAACATTTTGAAAACAATTAGTAATGTCTTGCTTACATAAATCTATTCCATTCTTACAATGGCATATCCAATGGACCAAAGAAAATGTAGAGTCATGTAGTCTTTCTTTGTGGAGGACATTAACACTCTCAAAGACTTCCACATAAGTAAAGTTGTCATGTGAAAAATTTGGATACTGCTAGGCCTCTTCAATCAAGCCTTGAAGCACAATGGTTGATGATCTAGACTTCTTTCTAGGTGCCTAAAGTTTGACAATGGTTATTTTTTGGGTGGTTAACTAGTGAAAATTACATTGTTCATGAAGTTTTTAGCTCTACATTGATTAGAGCTAAATGATTTCATCACGAATTTCTTGCAAGTTTTCCATAAGTGCAAAACATTGAGACTATTTTTCAAAATTCAAGCATTCTTATTGAACACCACTCATCACTAACAAAACTCATACAAATTGACCCCTGGATTAAATTGAATGCAACCTATTCCAAATTAGGAATCTCTTCACAATTTGCTAACTTGCAAGGTGGACGACACTTCTAATATTCACAAATACAAAGAGGTGAATCCTTCATTGAATCTACCTCGATTAGCAAATGTCCAACCTTAGATTGAAGAAATTGGATTGATGAAGAAAAAATCATTTGGAGTTGAAATTACAATTGCTATAACGAAATTGTTGCTTACAATGACAAACCTTACTCCAATCCTAGTGTATTGTCATACAACATTTTCATTAACCCATCATGGACCATGGTCAATTTTTGAGGCGGGCAAGATGTTTTTTGGTCTTAAGTGGAACATGGAAAAAAAATACCAAACTGTGATGCATTTTGGAGATTTGACTGTACCGATGGAATTGGCATGAATGCTTGGAGCTGTGTACTAAATGCATAAAAAAAAATTCCTTTATTTTTGTATTGACTTTCATATTTTTAGACAATCATTTCATTTGTTTTTATTTTCAACCCCCCAAAAGACATGCTAGCACAAATTGTCTTGATACTTGTCCCAATGAATTGGTTCCCAATTCCGTACATTCATCTCTTTTTGTATGTATCCAAGTTCAATCTAAAACTTTGGCTACCAATGAAAAAGTGTCAATTTCGATTAGAAAATGGTCCACTAGATCATAATGGGTTAAATAGGACTTGTCACCTAATTCTATATTGATTACGTGCATGCAACATTTTCTAAGAATTTCTAGAATTTGATAGCCAATTTGAGACTTTCTCTACATTGGAAATAGCATCTATTTAGTCAATGTTGTATTCTAATACTCCCAATAATCCTTTTTTTTCTATTTTTGTAGAATACTACTCACTCTTAAAGTATCCAGAGTTGATGCTTGTTTGTCTTGAAAGTAGCATGTTGCACTCCATTCCATAAACTAGTTCTGGATTCATTGGTTACCAAAAGAGAGCCCATTCTGTTGTGTGAAGTCTGCAACTAAGCATGGAATATAGAGAGCATGGACATGTTAGTACACTCTTGGGGATGGTAACACATTGCACCAATGTCTAAACATCCATGTGTCCTTTTTTCAAATACCAGACTTTTTCTTGCACAGCATTTCAAGAGAATTTAGCTCTTCATTACTTTGCAGCTGTCATTGAGTGAACCCTTGTTTTTGAGTAAAGGTATGTCCACACTTGAACTTAGCGAGCGTTCTTTGCAGTGATGGTACATGAATTTTTCGTTAAGTACTCAGACCATTATTTCTTTGTAACCACCAAACCTACATGGCTAAAGAGCTGGCAAGGGGCTACAAGCGATATTTACCAGAGAGTAGTCAAGGACAACTCATAACTCTTTGACATTACAGGTTGTTGGTATAAAAGTTTAAATCTCTCAATTTCATAGATTCTAAAGCAAAGACATTCATAAAGCAAGGAGATTGGGGCAATTAAATAACTCGATTTGCCAAAGGAATTCAATGAACTACCTCACTTGTTTCAAGAATCAATCAATGTATGAATTGAGAAGTGTGAAGAGAACCTCTTTATATAGATATGGGGTGGTAGTAGGTAATACAAACCATATGGGATATGTAAATTAGAATTAGTAAGAGCTTAAACATTCATAGTTAAGTTAAAAGTAGGAATTGAGTTCAAAATAGAATTTCAAACCTCATTTGAGAATAGTAGAGTAATTTTTTGATAAATTTTTTTGATAGGAGAGTTGTGAAATCAAGTTTAGTTTCATCTCCAAAAGCCGTTTGTGAATTTGACCTTCCAATCAAAAGTTATGAATAAATTTCAAAGAGGGGTTGGATGGGACATTTTATTTGATATTTTCAAACATCCTCTTTGAAATTTTGTTCATTTTTTATTGAAGGATCAAATTTACAAAGAGATTTTTGGAGATGAAATTTAAATGTGTTCACCAACTTTTCTTTGTTCAAATTTTTTGAAAAATTCTATTCTACTATGCCTAAATGAGGCCTAAAATTATAATTCACACATAAATCTTACATTTTGACGATTAATGGTCAAGTTCTCATCTTCACATTATCCCATATCCATTGAGGATTCATGATGAAAAATCAATTTCATTATAAAAATGATCTCTCTACCTTCCATTCCCACAAAATAATGTCAATGATGTATTTTCTTCATTTTGCCATTTGGTTTTTTTCATAGGTAGATGTTCAAATAACATTGTTATTGATGCTTGTTTTATTCTCCATAATGTTTAGATGAATTGTGTGGACGAGGACTTTGGAGAAGAAAAGGTAGCCTTTGTGAAGGCTATTGGATTTATGCCGCATGTGCAAATGACCGATAACTTAAGATGACCATAGTCTTGACAAACCAATACCAAACCAACACAAAATTAATATTTCCATGAAACTTGCACCTTCTTGCCTTTGTCAGTGGAATTACAATTTTAGAACTACTGTTATCAAATGCCAAGTGTGTACATACCTTTAGCATGTATTGGATCCAATAAATGCTCGTGTATGCTCAAGGTCACAGTTTCAAATGGTATAGAATTATGAAGTCATGGTTTTGGAATCTGCAAATGAGTACCTAGAATGCATGAATGTATTTGGATCCATGGCATATCCTTATATTTGTTTGTGGGTCATGGACAATACGTGGTTCGCTCTTTTGCGAGTGATAGAGAGCATGGATATAATGCACTCACTTGACTTTCTTTTTATACCTTCGATTGAACAGATAATGTACCGTTCAAATTATAGGCTCTTGAGCTTGCATTGTAGCTCTTACATGATTCAAGCTCAATTTGGAAGTAAACTACAATGTAGATGGAACAATTTTTGGGTTGGAACTAAGTGAAGTCTCGAGCATGCACAAACAAGTTTCATGATCAACACTGATCAAATCATTGCCTGCAGACTCCCAATTCAACACTGACTGATTGATCAACTAACAGGAGAGGTTCTCGAAGCTGGGAATCTTTGGGACTAATTACTGTGCACCTCCACGTTGATATTGGATTTTGCACAAGCCTACAGTAAATTGGGTAGAAATGGTAAGATTAAATAAGTTACCACAATTGGTATGAGAGGGTGCGATTATCAGTCTGCTTCAGAATTCTTGAGAATGCTTCAGACTCTTGGAAGAACGAGCTGTGATTCAAGCTGCTAACATGCCCGATCTTCATCTCCCACAGTGCAGACCAGCCTTCACAGAACTGGCTAAAATTCACTCCATTGCTACTTCAAATTTTCAAGAGCTAAAATTAAATTGGAGAAAGTCCTTGAAAAAATTAGATTTCAACCAAGATTGCAACAAACAATAGAATTTGATAGCCAATTTGCAACTTCCTCCATGTTGGAATTAGCATTTAATTAGTCAATCTTGTGATTCAGTACTCTCAATAATCCTATACAACTTGCAAAATCCTTTCTTTTCTATTTTTTCAATACTACTCACTGTCAAGGTAGGCAAAGTTGATGTGTGTTTGTCCTGAAGGTCGCATATTGCACAAATTTTTTAAGACTAGTTTTGGCATCAACTTGTGATTTTATAATAACTTCAAATTAATTTGGTGAATTTATTCCACGGCTTTTAGTACTTTCAACAATTGTGGCCCAAAATACAAATCTATACATGTCCTAGTTTTGAGAGTTGAGCTAGTGTTAATGAATGCTACAATTGTAGTCAATATTTGAAGCATTCTTAATTGCAAATGATTATGCCTTGGATTTGGGCTACTTCTTTACTTTTCCAGCCACATGAATGTATGCTTACTAAAAAATTCTTTTTTATTAACCCTTACAAGTCCTCAAAAATTCAATATATAAATATGATCACCATATTAATTTCTAATAAAAAGCCCAAAATGTATAAGAATAAGATATTGTTTTCATATGCTAGTACACCAAGGTGCAAAGCTAAGTATTTTGAATTTAACAATGCAATCAAATATAATTATATCAAAGTACTAAACTTAAACTAGACTAACAAATAATCAAGGCTAGAAATGGCCTCTTAGACCTTGAATGCCTACGTGGCAACCATAAGTTGACAAGTTCATTTTAGAAATTAAAAAAAGCTAATTAAATCTCCTTTGTTATAATTGTATTGTAGATTTTTATGAAGCATTTTCTTTTCCCTTTTAGGTATTACATCATTTTTCTTTATGATTTTTCTATGAATATTACTTGAATGAGGTTCATTTTTCCCAACACTCATCATCCCCCAATGGATGCTTGAGTGCTTAGAGGTCAAGAATTATTTCCTACTAAAGATCCCTCAACTCTTTTAGCGCACACCCATAATACACTTTTATCAAAATTTCATAACAAAATTTGCACTTTATTAGAAAAATAAAATTGAAACTACCATCTCACTCTTTTCTAAAAACATTGAGGGTTGTCAAACCTTTCACATTTTCTTCTCCCCATTTTCAATCTTTAGAGAATAAAGAGATGGCACTCTCTTTTTGACTTGGAGGAGGCCCAATCTTTGAAGATTGAGAATGGGAATGAGTGCAAAAATAAGAATGAGGAAGGGTGCTAAAAATATTAACGTTTTTTTTCATGAAGATGAATTATTTATTCAATATAAATGTTTATTTTTCATTTGAATCCATCCATGACATCTAAAATGGCTTCCTTTGGAACTTGTTTTTAAACATGTGTAAATCGATTAAATCTTTTTCAATGAACAACAGAGCAAATCGTTGTCCATTTTCGGACCCCCTACTATATAGAGGGAGCTTCTCTATCTATGGTATTCCTACCTTAGTTTTTTTTGGTTTGGGTGGTTCATTAGTTTTGCAAGTGATATTGAAGCCTACATTGGTGAGGTCATATTCTTGATTTCCCAAGACTTTAACAAATAGTGTTGATTTATTCATGTTAGAGTTATTTTTGAGATAGACTTGATTGTACTTGTGGGTCTAGCTTCCATTTTATACTTGTTATGGATGATTATAAAGTAGGTGAGGTGTTTTATTCTTTGCCATGTTGAATTGTGGAATGATTTAGTTTCATTTGTTGATTATAGCCATGAAACCCTACACTTTAGTATTTGAAATTTGGAGTACAAGAGTAGAAGAATTTGATTAAGGCACTTGTGGAAAATCTTGAGTCTTCTATGGTATGAAAATATGCCCAATGTAGTGATAACATGCATCATTCCTAATAGTATGTGTCCTTCTACTTGCACCCACAATTTACAAGCAATGTTTTCTAGAGACAAAACTAAAGAATAGCTACTACCCCTCTTGTTGTTTGAGAGGGTTGTTTGATCCCTACAAAAAAATATGAGAGGGGAGATGATTCCACCTTCACAACCAATGTAACCTTGCATAATTTATTGTAAGTACAAAAGAAAATTGATTGTTCTATTGTATTGGATGACCTAATTGATGATGTGAGGTCTAGATCAAAATTCTCAAAATTGGCTATATAAGAGGAGATAATATAAGATTGTTGTTGTAAAGACCTCTTGG
Source organism: Climacium dendroides (assembly GCA_950106755.1). Classification (NCBI taxonomy): domain Eukaryota; kingdom Viridiplantae; phylum Streptophyta; class Bryopsida; order Hypnales; family Climaciaceae; genus Climacium; species Climacium dendroides. The sequence goes on from OX467092.1 coordinate 14,474,317, forward strand.
TAAGGATCTTCCATTTTCTCCATTACTTTAGGCTCCAAGCAACCATGTGGCCTATGATAAGTGTATCTTTACATTTGTTGCAACTTGTGGCTAATTTCACTTTGACATCCTTTAATTTGAAGGACTTGTAGGAAAAAATATTTTGAAACAAATCAATAATGTCCTATTCACGTAAACCCATTCCAGTCTTAAAATGGCATATGCAAATGAATGGATAAAAGATAATGTAGACTCAAGTGGTCAACATTAAAACTCTCCAAAACTTCAATACAATTGAAATCTTCATTGGATAGTTTTGAAACCTATGAGGCCTCTTCAACCTTGCATAATTTGCCACCAATTGTAAGTATAAAAAATAAAGTTTGATTGTTCTATTGTATTAGATGACCTAATTGATGATGTTAGGTCTAGGTCAAAGTTCTCAACATTGACTAAGATTCAAAATAATGTAAAAAGGTATAATATAAGATTGTTGTTGTGAAGACATCTTGATAAAGATCTTCCATTTTATTCATTACTTTAGGCTCCAACCAACCATGTTGCCTATGATAAGTGTATCTGTACAACTATTGCAATGCGTGGCTAATTTCACTTTTTCATCCTTTAATTTGAAGGACTTGTGGAAAAAAACATTTTGAAACAAATCAATAATGTCATGTTCACGTAAACCCATTCCAATCTTAAAATGGCATATGCAAATGAATGGACAAAAGAAAATGTAGACTCAAGTGGTCAGCATTAAAACTCTCCAAAACTTCAATAAAATTGGAGTCTTCATTTGGATAGTTTTGAGTACTACGAGGCCTCTTCACCCAATCCTTGAAGTTCAATGGTCAAAACTTCTTTCTGACTAAACTTTTACAATTATGGATACTTCTTTGGTAGTTGGTGAGATTTGCTTTATTGATGAAGTTTACAGCTCTACATCAATCACAACTAAATGATACCATCACAAATGCCAAAATGAAGTCTTACAAGTTTTCCATAAATGCACTTGGCCATGTATCATCAAAACAGTTGTATAGGTGACTATGATGTCTGAGTATACAAAGCAATCATCTTCTTATGATAGCAAGCAAAGCTCTCCTATCCATTGGCAGAAATGATATGCACAAAGTCTGAGCCAGAGGATCTCTTTTCCATGTTTATAGTCAAATAGTGTGATTAGCAATCCCATTTCTTCCCTCTTCAAAACAGGTTTATAATCTCTTCCGAGTGTATGTGTTTGCAACGAGAAGTCATATTGAGCTCATTCATAGAAACCCTCCATTATACCCTCAAGACCCTCAAAAAATAATAATGACAACAGATTAAAGGAATCCACAGGTGAATTTGAGACTTGGTTTTCAATAAACTATTAAACCTTTCAAAAATGAATACAAAAATAAAACAAAGGCACCACTCTGAGCGAATGGAGCCGGTTAGACGGCTCGATCATTCATCAAAGAGTCCACGCAGATTCAATATGAAAAAGCGAAGACCCAGGCAGAAAGCCAGCTCCGGTTTGCTGAAGCTTTTGGAGGGGCGTTCGAACGTCCCCACCGATCCCCGGTACCACCATCCCTGCACACAGAACTGGCACGGAAAAAGGGGAGCGAACTGTTCTTTCCGCTGAGCCTGCCGGGGATTCCGGCCTGCTTGAAATCTTCGACGTCTGCGTGCCCCTGCTGGAAGCGAAGTTGCAGGTGCTTCCCTGGCCCAGCTCCGCAGTCGGTCCATAAAGCGAGAGCATGTAAGGACTGAAACTGAATTTTGGGGCAGGTGAAACTTCTCAAAATATTTTCCAGTACATGTTCCTTGATAGAAAAGAGGAATTGGCATCTAACCCAAGTTGTTTCATATTTTTTGGATCATTTTTTAATTAGTTATGAATTTTCAAACGAGATGTGGCATAGGTCTCTATTTACGTCCCTCGGGCTTCCATGAACTGTGCACTTGCAACTTCTGAAGGTAAGATAAATGGGAAAGCAAAGAATATGACTGGCTCTTGTCATTAACAATGTTTTTTTTTTCTTTCCATCCATTGAAGGACTACAAAGGTCCATTTAAGAACCACTTCATATCCATTCACTACCACCTATATGGACAGTTCTTAATGCCTGCTCATATTTTGAGCCTCCTACCTTAACCTATAAACGCTGTGGTGGACGTTTTTTGTCCGATGAATGACAAGGAATTCTCTTGTGTAGGACAGAAGTACAACTATTCATCTTCGAAATTAGGGGTGGAAAGGGGAAATCTTCTGCAGTAGTTTGACTCCCAAAGAATATTTTTGATTTTTTAAAACTAGATGATGTCACATGGTTCCAAAAGGGCTGATTTCCACGGTCACTAGCACGACATTTAAGGGTTAAGGCAAGGGAGCGCAGGACTCGAGTGCTCGAGGCAAGGGAAGGATAAACTAGCTCCTCCTCCTAGTGTCTCTGTCATTTTCAAGGACGTCGATGGATCTCGCCTTCATTAGGAATTTGATGAGAGAGGCTGATGAGGGTGTGGGCATTCCGGGGTCATTGGTTGAGAAGGAGCACTTGCTACATTGGGAAAGTGGCCAATTTGTATTTTGTTCTTTTGAATTCTTTTACTATTTTCTAAAAATTTCATATCAAAATATCTGTTTTCTTGGCATTTTGCATTGCTGTTTTTGTGTATAAATTTTTAAAAACAAAATTTTTAAGTCATGAATTTTCAAAAGAAAATTCATTTGAATGCTTTACAAATTATCTATATTTTATTTTAAAAAATTATTCTAAAACTCATAGTATTCTTTGATATAGTTCATTTTAGACAAAACAAGAACTCAGTAATAGAGCTAATTGTTGTTTGTTTTAGGATACTCTACTCTATCCATCAAAGGGAGTCTCTCTATTTATGGTATTTCTACCTTAGGTTTTCGCTCAAAAGTTATGAATTTTTTCTGAAAAAGAATATCTGATGAAATACTCTTTCCTTTTAGTGGATGAAATTGCTCATATCTTGGGATAGTATTGCTCTATTTTGGATGAATGTACATTATTTGGGATGAATGAATGAAATTTCCTCAACATATTGCAAGTTTCATGCATTTCTATGGATGTAAATAGCTTTATTCTTCAAGTGATTATTGCTTTTTGCATTGCCTAGAATAAATGGAAAAAAAACTAGATCAAAGTCCTCACCATTGGTTTCAACTAAAAATAATGTAAAAAGAGATAATATAAGAACCTTGTTGTAAAGACCTCGTGGATAAGGGTCTCTCATTTCTTTCATGACTTTAGGCTCCAACCAACCATGCTCCTCCTAATAAAGTGCATCTTCATAATTGTTGCAATCTATATTTGTTTTCACTTTGGCATTGATCCTCTAATTTGAAGGACTTGTGGGAAAAAAACATTTTGAAATCAATTGGTAATGTCTCACTCACATAAACCCATTCCATTCTTACAATGGCATATCCAATGGACCAAAAAAAAAGCAAAGTCTTGTAGACGCAATACAAGGCACCTTGTTTGAATGCATTTAAGCAATTACAAGTATTGGATTTTACTTCTAGTTCTTCATTGACTCAAATGCATGGAATGGGTGACTTACTAGCAGTGCAATCCCTTAATCTTTCTTATTGCAATGCTCTAGAGCAGTTGCCTAATTTAAGTAAGTCAAGGAAGCTTAACAAACTCAACCTTAATGGTTGGGATGGACTAAACCTTTATAAGGAAGACTTTAAAATGTTGGCCACATTGCCTTTGTTACACCCTATACATTTGTCATGCTAGTATTTGAAGAGCACAATTAGATTGGACATTGTTAAGCAGAAGGTACGTCAATTTCAAGGACAAGGTACTTATGGTCCAAACTCTTAACAGGCTTGAAAGGAGAGTGAATGGAAGGAACTAGAGCTTGGACCTCTTCTAGTCAAAATTGAAAACTTTGGCATTGAGAAGAAAATTTAGTTTCTTGAGTTCAATGAAGTGCTAGGAACAATTAGATACCCATTCCAACATCACCAATACTTCTAAGTAACTCTCTGTGACCAATGGAAGCAAGCACATTCAATGCTCTAACATAATTTTTCTTTTGCAGATTGAACATCAGAAGTGCAAGATGTAGATCACAGTATGGAATATGCATAGATCATGGATATGTCAATACATTTGGGTGGATAGTAACACATTGGGGCCAATGTCCCATGCCTTATGTCTCATTTTGGAATATCAAACAATTTAGTTAATTCCTAAAATTTCAAAAGAATTCAATTCTTATTTTTTTCCCAATTGGCCTTGGATGAACCTTTGTTTTTGGTAAGTATGCTTTATAGTTTCAAATGGGATAGAATCTAAAATATGTAAACATATATGATAGAAGTACCTATTTTTGATAACTTTAGTATTTTAGTGTATGAAAGATGGGGAATTCATTGAGGAACAAAATTCAATGTGTGTTAACATAAGGATGAGGAAGAATACAAAAAGAAGGATTTTTTTTCTCCAAGAATGAATATTTTATTCAATATAAATGTAGATTTTTTAATTGGACTCATTTTGGTTTCATAGTCTCACCTATTTTGGTAAGCTTTGGCACTTCTCCCTAGGCAAGGAGGGAATAGAGATGAGTGGACGAGAAGATACAAACAAGGAATCTTTCTCATTGAATACTACTTCTAACTATTGTGTTCAATAGATGAGTCTAAAAGCCATGATGAAGAGCCTATCCAATATAGACACTTCTAAAATACGTAGAAGCATATGAATCTATATTTATGGCACGTTTGTACATATATTTTTATCTCTGTCTATGTTCCATGCGACAAGGACAAAATGTGGTTTGCTATTTCAATGAGGATAGAGAGCATGGATATTATCAGGCATTTGCTTGCCTTTCTTTTTATACCCTCTATTGAATAGGATTGAACAAGTTATATACCGTTCAAATTATAGGCTCTTGGCCTTGCATTCTAGCTTTTAGATGATGTAAACTTGATTTTGAATCTCAAAGAAAGATGGAACCATTTGGAGATGGACTTAAGGTAGAACAATCCATTGCTATTGAAAGACCTTGCAGTGGATACTTAGGAAATGACCCATTATAGGTGGTCAATCAAGTAAATTCAAAGCCACAATCAATGCCTTAGCTAAGAGTAATGGAGTGATTAGTGACCTCATTACGAACTTATATCTTTATAGTGTAAATTCATTGTAGGAAGTGACCTTTTTAGGTCTTCTACATTTGAAAATACTATGACTACTTTGGGTGAATAAGATGAGTAATCTAAATACAAGTTTAGTTGGATTGGAGGTAATTTAGAGACCCTTTTCAACCATGATGGACAAAACACTTCAAAATTTCATAACAAATTCATACTTTGTTGAAAATATATTACTCACACTCAAACTTATCTTTTCCATTTTTTCATTTTCATAATTCTTATCTTCAAGAAAATTCAAGAATGGCATGAGGGCAAACTCCTGATTCCGACCACAATGAACTGTTTGGCTTAAGTCAAGAGCACGCAGCACCGAGTTTCACTATCAATATGGATCAAAATCCTTGCCTGCTGACTCCCAGTTCGTTAAATATTGACTGATTGATTAACTAGTAGGAGCGGTTCTCAATGTTGGGAACCTTTTGGGCTTATTAAGTGACTTTAGGGCACTCTGATGCTTGATATTGCATTTTGCACGAGACTCGGTTGCAGGGAGATATGTCAGGATTAATTCAGTCGCTACAAGAGCCAGCAATTGGCTGTCTGATTGAGAATTCTTGAGGGGGAAGCTCCTGAGAGAACAACAAGCTGCAAACCAAGCTGCAAACAAGTGCCATCTCACTCTCCCGACCATGGCTTGCTAATGCAGAGCCACGATTTCTTGCCTTGCTGAACCGTGTTGATTTTCGTACATGTCTTCGTTCAGCTTCTGTGCGGGTCACTAATTTTACATCAGACTACCCACTTGCACTAGCAATCCATTCTTCACAAATACTGAGTACCTTACCAAGTAGTCAAGGCCTGCATTGCCTGCCAAATTGTTAGCTAATCCCTAAAGGTTCTTGACTATGTTTTCTCCAAAAAAACGCTTCAAGAATGCCATTTCCATTACAAGTACCAAATTTTTGAGAAAGAATCATTTTTGGACACATCTAACCATAGGATTTTGTAGTAATTTGGTATGAGAAGATGTGGAAATTTTTTTAGAAATTTTCACCGCGTAGATTTTAAGATATTAGCGTTTGAAGTGACATAAATCCATTTTTTAATGCAAAAAAAGCAGGCAACTATACTTTACAAGGTCAATTCATTACTAAAAAAAATAGGATTTTGTTATGCAAAAAACGAAGCAACTGCATTTCACAAGGTCAACTGATTATCAAGAAATGTCTAAGATGGTGGTGCTTCTTTGGATTCATTATTCAAAGCAAGTTGGCTATATACTTGAAAATTTTCAAATCATTTGCACTTGTACAACATATAGGAAAAAATAGTAAGCTTAAATAGAAAGAAGTAGAGAATGATCCTAAATACTAAATAGAATTGAAAATTGTCAATCCCAACCACACATTAAGTCTAGGAATACGTTTATTCGCCAATATGATGGCTAGTCATAGTTTAGTAATGATTCTAAGCAAGTTTGCTTCTTCTGTACAGGATAGGTTTACGAATCTCGAGAATGGCCACTCTTTTGAAAGGGAGACAAATATGAGATGAATATGATCATTTTGCAAGCTTTTAGCATTCCTTCCATTGCCGCGTAAACAAAATGGGATAAACCTCAATAAATAGGCATAATAAGTCATTCATTAACTTTATTGAGTTCTCAGAGTCTTTGTTGGCTACGCCAACAAAATGCAACCCACGGCAAGAGAGCTCATAAGGTCACACCGGCTCTCGAATGAAATTGACTAAAAGGATGGTGGGACATCAAACAAATTGAGTAGGGCAATGCCAAATTAGTTTGTTTTCGTACTTTGATTCTCCCTATCTTGTCTCATAGTTCAATATTTTTACCCTATTGGGTGGCAAATATTAAAGCGTTTCGCAAAACAATGATTGTTTGTTCCCTTACATCTACAAGGTCCAAGGTTTGATCCTTGGACCCTGTAGATGAGGTCAAAGTACATTGTCAATGCACCACTTCATGTTTACATGTATACATGAGGAGTACAATTTTATTTAACTACTTTCTTTAATTTTTTGTATTTACTTTGTAAATTTAGAAGACTTTGGAGACCATTTTGGCAAAATAAAACAATTTTTTTCAAAAAAGTTTTATAGGAAAGCCAAATTTCATCTCAAAAAATCAGTTTAAGATTTCAGGCCTCCAATCAAAAGTTATGAACAAAACTCATAGAGGATGTTTGAAAATGTCACAAACAATCTCCTTTTCAACCCCTCTAAACTTTGCCCATAACTTTTGATTGGAGGCTCAAAATCTCAAACTGATTTTCGGAGATGAACGTTACCTTGACTATTCAATTTTTCTTAATCTGAAGTTTTTTGAAAAAAAATATTTTACTTTGCCAAAAAGCCTCCAAAGTCTACTAAGTTTAAAAAACAATGAATTGTCAATAACTAAGTTTAAAAAAATATTTTCATAATATAATGTCCTCCTTAAAATCTTGCAGGCTCACTATGAAGTCTAATGAAAAAATTTGTACTTTGAAGGCCAATTTTCCTCCATACTTTGCTCATGTTTCATAAAAGTTGTTGAAAAATTGTTGCATTGAAGTTTAATTTTTTAGGTAAAATTTTTAAGTTTTCTAGAATATTTACATATATTAGCATGCATTTTATTAAAAGGTACTTTGTCTAAATATCAAATGATATTCTTCACATTTGTAGTTCAAAACTCAAAATTTTAATAGTTTCATCCCAAATTTAATTAGAGTTTGAATAGTTAAAAAATAGAATTTAACTTTTAAATGTTTCTAATTTCTATACTTAAATTGTGAATTTTGAACTATGTACTTAAAGTTGAATAGTATAAACTTTAATACTTAAAGAGTTTGTAATTTTAAAGTCAAATGTTGGAAAATATGAGATCTAAATATATAAGTTGGAACTTTGAATCAAATATTCTAGAATTCAAAATGTATTCTATTTTGATATTTGAGAAATGTTGATTAAAAATTTATAATTTTAAACAAATTCAAAATGAGAGTGAGAATATTTCAAGGGTACTTTTAGAAAAAACATATTATCAAAATTATCAAAAGAATTATATCTAAAAATTCTAAAACTAATTGGACTTATTGTATAACATTTCACAATAATTTTTTTAATTAATTTCAATCAAAATAAATTTTAAAATTCTAACTAGATTATATTTTGAAGAAAATTCAATTGAAAATGAATTGGAATTTTAATCTTAGTCACATTAGAATTTAATCAAATTTATTTATTTGAATCAAATTTATTTATTTGAATCAAATCAAAAATTCAATTCGAATAGTTCAATTAGAATTCAACCTTCGTCCTCAAATTTTGAAAGAAAATTTGAAAGAAAATTTGAAAGATTTAAGAACATTTCAAGTCATTCTCAAAGATTTCCAAAAATATTCAAAATCTCTATACGATTCTTTAAGATTTTCTAAGATTCTTTAGGAAATCAAAGAAATCAACAATGATTTCTTGAGATTTTAAGAAGATTCTTTTATGTTCCCAAAAGATCTCTTTAGATTTCTAGAAGATTTCCTCAAATTCCCTTAGATTTTAAAAGATTCCTAAACAAAATGGTATTAAAAAATTTCACACCTCTCAATACCTAGATCAACAAAATGAAAATCTCATTTCACCCTAAACTTGTTGATTGTTGCAACTGTTGCCCAATGGTACTCATAATAAGAGATAGTTGTTGATTTTCTATTAAATCAGTCGTGATTTTTTACTAGTGATCCCTCACCATTAATAAATCTCAAATGATAAAACCGCTTATTTAAATTGAAAGCAACCAATTTCAAGTCAAGAAGTTGTTTGCAACTTGAAAGCTTTCAAATTGGATGGCAGTTCTAATATGCTCAAACACAAAGAGGTGAATCTTTCATTAAATCTACTTTAATGAATAAATGTTATACCTATAGATAGAAGAAAGTGGATTGATGAAGGAAAAATCTTTCGAAGATGAAATTGAAAATGCTATAACAAAGTTGTTGTTTACAATGACAAATGACACTCCAATCCTATAGTATTGCCACACATTAAATAGAATCTTTGCACATTAAATAAGTCCTTTGGAGCTTATCATTCACTTCTATATTTGACTAGGACTTTTTTGTTGGCATTGTAGTGCTAGATTGCACTAGTAAATTTTTTTTGGCTAAAACATGGCAACAAACCATGAAGTTTTTTACCAAAAACCTTCAAACAAAAATAACTTGGATGAAATTGCTAGATTATCATGGATGAAAATAGAATTATGCACGTGTGCTATGTACTAATGTGGCATTTTCTATCCAGTATATATGTGGATGAATGTTGAAATTTGAAGCACCACTACGACATTTCATTTCACCACTTTGGCATAGAAAATTTAAAGAAGTGTTTATAAAAAAGATATGTGCATTCCATAAAAAAGCAAAGCATCACTTGGTGAGATAATTTTTTTAGCAAAACTGATAAGGCTGGGAACTTTGTGGAGACTTACTCAACCTTTTTTGAAATCTAGGTAAAGGTGATATTTGATGTAAATCTACATTTCGGCTTAATATCGCATACTCCTTCAAGCACATGCTTCGAAGTATTGAGAGTCCGGAACGGCTTTCGCCTTGTGCAGCTCAGCCCTTGGCTGCAGCTAATGTTTTGCACAGTGACTTGTGTAGCGCAAGGTTCACATTGGATGAGAAGTTTCTTTGCTCTGTGGTGATCTAGTGCATTATGTGGAAGAGTGGAAGGCTGACTAGTGTGGGACGACAATGCTTTGAACATTGAAATTCAGATTGATGCGGTCTGGTTTATACTTGGAGCCAGATTGGAGGCCAGCCAGAACTCTTCAAGTTTGAATCAATAAGATCACTCAATGTCTTCAAATCCGACCCAAGGCATTTATACTTAGGGCCCGATGGAACTAAAACTCATCTTATGTATCATCTTAGGTGGCATGGTTTTGGCACCAAACCTTTGGGCGTCATGGAAGCAATCGGGATGAGGTTTTTGGTGACGTGAATTCCCATTTAGGGTTGGACAAACATTGGGCTCTTCTAGTGGATTGTACAAACCTCAAACGTTGATTACACGAATTTTTGTTTTACTTTTTTACAAACTCCATCTCTCTCTTTGGTGATTCCACCTCTACTTTGTCTATGATGCTCTGTTTGTGTTGAAGTCATTGGTGTTTAAGTAAGGAGAGCCCTTGAAGGGGGGAGGAAGTGCCTTCATTCTCAGGACAAAGCATTTTCAATCCTAGATGTTCTGGGTGTGGATGACCAACCTTTAAACATGTTCGATAATCTTGTCATTTGTGGTCTTCACTTTTCGATATTGCTCAGCTTATTTTTTCAATTTTCTATGGAGTGGGAAACTTCCTTTTCGCACATTTTAGAGTTGATTGACTTTTAGGGGATGCTACTGTCCTTGAAGCAATTGTTAATAAATTTTACCATGAATAAAAATGGAATTGACATCTAACCTGATTTGTTTCATATTTTTTGGATCTTTGTGTAATTATTTATGAATTCTTTAAAGTTGAAAGGCAGTGGTCACTAAAAGTGACCACGTCCTAAAATGTGTTGGTGCATTCAATAAAGCAAAATGTACCTCTCCGTCATGATTGCTTTTAGAGCATGGGTGCTTTTAGAGCAAACTACCTTATGCATTTACTTATTTAATGTTTAAGGAACATTATCATCTAAGTGACTACAATGAAGTACCTATGTTTTAACATTAAACATGTTGATTACAAATGCATATTCTATATAAGAAGAAAACCAAAACATTGAATTTTTCATGTATACAAAGTCATGTGTGTACTATAGAATTTCCGCTTCATAAATATGCCTATTCGGCCATGCACTATTTGAATAGTTGAAGAGGTAATTTGGATGTCCGAGTGTACAGAGCAATCATCTTCTTACGACAGCAAGCGAAGCTAGTCTCTCCTGCCCACTGGCAGGAATGCGGTGCACAAAGTCCACAGGCAGAGGATTTCTTATCCATGTTTATCGTCATATGCTGTGATCACCGAACCCATTCAATTTCTCTTCAGAAAAGGTTTATGATCTCCTCAGAGTGCGTGTGTGTTTGCAAAGAAAGTCATGCTAAGCTCATCTATAGAAACCCTTCGCAAATACTGGTGGCAACAGGTCAGAGGAATCCACAGGTCAATTTGAGACTTGGTTTCCAATAAACTAGACCTCTAGAAAATGATTTTAAAAGTAAATCAAAGACTCCGCTGTGAACGAATGCAGACAAGCAGACGGTTCAATCAGTTCATCAAAGACCTCGCACAGCAGTGTCCACAAGACCAATGCAGACAAGAGAAAGCCAGCCCCGACTCGCTGAAGCTATTGGGGGGCGTTCGACCGTCCCCACCGATCCCCGGAACCACCATCCCTGCACACGGAGAAAGGGGAGCGAACTTCTTTCCTGGGCTGGCCTGTGAGTGAAACGAGTAGGGTTTAGGTATGGAGCGGTTAGGGTAACATGAAGGGGTAATTTTACTTGGCTAGGATTTTTGGAAAAGAAATTGAGGTCCTTCCATCTCCACCGTGGATCCATTTGAACGGGTGAGATGGAGGGTAGCGTAGGGTTCGAGTGCTCACGCAGAAAAGAGTTCCTTAAGAGGCGCCGTCATCTGTCATTCTCAAAGACGCCGATGGATTTAGGATTTGATGAGAGAGGCTGATGAGGATGCGGGCATTTCCTTGGCAGTGGGGGCTACTGGAACTCTTGAAATGAAGTAGAGCTTGTACTCCCAATGGAACTCATTTCGGTGCGGAGGATTTGTGCAGCGATTCCAATCTCTGTGAGGGTTCGGGCGACGATTTCTTACGGCGTGTAGAGTGTGAAGCTGCTGGATTCGTTGATCCTTGTCGGTTCATACCTTGTTGTAGAAAGATTTCGCTGTACCGACAATCGAATGTTGTAAGGGTGGACACACTTTAGCTGGGGATTGTAACGTGTGTGTGGAGGGATGGGGAAGCCTTCTGCAGATTGTTCGTCATCGACGACGTTTTTTGTAACCCTCGATGCTGGCGACAAGCGTTGAGGTAAGTCCAAGCCAAAGTTTCCGTCCAAGCCAAGTTTGGTTTCAGTTTCCGAGCGACCAAATTGTGAGCTCGAAGCATCTTCCGGTTTTCCTGTTTGCGATTAGCTTTCGGAATGTGTTTGAACCCTAAAGGATGATGGATGTATATGAATACATGGGATTTTGCTGAATGTGTGTCTGCACTGAGTCAGCATCTGCGGAGCGAACTTCGAGGGCCGGCCTCACGCTGTACAGTACTGGACTCGCTTTAAACCAGTCTGTATTCAAACCCTCCAGTCTACAGATAACTTGAAGGGTGTACAACGAAGCGTGAGTTACCATCGGCGCTTGCTTGGAGGTACCTTCAGTTTGTAACGCCAGCGTCCCCGTGTTTGCAACATCGCCCTGCCTGGAGCTTGCACCCGCTGAAGACCGCGTACGGTATGCATTGCCCTTTTTCGTTTTTCAGCCGTTTTCTCCTTGAATCTCATTCGTGATATCAATTTCGTTTTGTACTGCGATGCACTCATCAGTTCTGAGTAGGAAAGTAGTGTGCACTTGGTGTGTGCTGCTGTATGCTCCCTTGCTGCGAATCTATGGAATCTATCCCCTTCACAAGTCGTGAGATCCTGGTAAGCATTTAGAGCGTTTTTGATGACAGTTTTTCAGATTCCTAAGGCATGATTCTTGGTACAACTGTTTTTCCAACTGAAATTGTTTCGCATTAGTCTTTGTAAACAAATTGTTGTAGAATCCATGGGATCATCAGATTTGGTTCCGGTGAGTCCAAACTTGTGTCAGCAGCCCAGGAATTGTAATATTCTTCCTAGCTTTTACTGTTTTATATGGCAAGGCTTGGCAAGTTATTGGCGTATGATTCTTGTTGTCAGCGCTTTGATTTGCACTGAAATTGCTGCACATCATTCTGTGTGGGCAAATTGTTGTGGAATCCCTGAGATGATGAGATTGTGTACCGATGAGTTGTAATCAGAGCATGAGGTCAGAACTCTTTACGGTCTTGCAAGCTTCTGAGGATTCCTATGTTTAAGTTTTCAGGTATAATTTTTATGTTATAGTTTATGTTTTAGTTATCAGTGCTCAACTAAAATTGTTGCATTATTCTCTGAAAGGGATGGTTTTTTAGACTCGATTTTCATGTTCGATTGCTTCTCGAGTGCGGATGAAAATTAGAATCTCACTGGGAGTATTCTTGGGATGCGGAAATGCTGTTAACGTCGAATAGTGTCTTTCCAACAAATTGCTCTAAGTTTGCTAGTCAAACACAACTATGGAATGATCTTGGTCAACCCAGTAAAGATGCTGGAGACACTAGGTGTCTGTTTGGATGACTTTATCTATGAATGATTGTAGGTTGGAAGAACTGTTTTTTCTCATCCAACTTTTAGAAAAGGTTGCTTTGCATTTTTGGTCTATAGTATTGCAAATTCCCTCATTCTGGTAATATTCACTGTCCAAAAGAAGATGGTGCTTAATCCAAGGATCACTCTTGTAGTGTATTTTGGTCATTTCTTGCCTATTTTCTCTTGAATTTTAAGGATAAAAATGATGCATTATTGAATTTGAGTCCATCCAATGAAATGAAGTTTATCAAGTGTGGTTTCTACTCCTATTGGAAATTTTGAAAAATTTGTCAATTTCAATATTTTATGCCAAAATGAACTTTGGGCCTACAACCATGGTTTGTTGATTTTCTAACCGTAGAATGACATGGTAATCTTGTTTTATGTCATGATGCTATAGACTTTAATATACATTTGTGGGCAAGGTTTCAGATTTTTCACGTATATTTTGTATTGCAGATGAATTTTCTTCATTTTCTTCTTAAAAATTAAGTAATTTTAAATTTTTCTCCTGTAATTTGAAAACTTTATGACTAATATTATACGGATGACTTGATCTCTGAAAACCAAATATAAAAATTCCCATACCCATTTAGTTGCAAAATTGCAACAAACAAAGTGATGGACAATGAGACTGGAAATGAGTGGTCATCAGCCTGGCGTTCTTCCAGGGTCAAGATTTCAATCCCCTGATGTACAGCATGTTGTGTCCTGGATTGAAAATACACCGACACTATTATTTTGAATTCGGGGTGGCATTACGGAAATGCATAAGCTGCCTCGTGACTCTTCTCCTGAGCTCCAATTTGAAATTTTCATTGATTTTCGAGATGTATCCGTTGAGGAATGTGTGGGCTCGGTGTGGGCTCATTATTGAGGCAGCAGCCCTGTCCCGTGCCTCCCCTTGACTGAAAACTGTCCGCCGTGGATCTTGCTCAGTGATTCCTCCAGCTGTAGTATCTGATGTCTTCCTTTCTATACTATCTGCTTTCTGTGAGTAATGATGTTTGCTTGCAGGCACATGTTCAGTAAGGAACTTTCAGCGTTGAAGGTTGCTGACTGGAGCAGGAAATGAAATTGCGTGCCTCGCGAGCAAGAACAACAAGTCCGCAGGTTGCGTCTCATGTGAATAGTATTAGAGTTCGATTGGGGGCATCAGTTAGTGCGTATGCGGCTTTCGTTATGTCTTTCTACATATCCAGGTGCGCTTGAGCTCCATTGTTGCTTCGGGTTGTTTTTGGAGAGGCCCTTGTATTCAAATCTGTCGATTTACCGTGACTGTAGTTCTCTGAGCGCAGAATGAACTGATTTTTGAGGAGATCGAGTGCTTGCGGAGAAAGGTGTGTGGCCTTGAATCTTTTGTAGTGATCAGGTGTTGAGTTTTCTGGTATTGTTAGTCGGATTATGTAGGTGTTGTGATTCTAAGTTTTACGTGAATTTTCCCGTCACAGGAGCACGAAGTGATGGTGGTTCATCCTCAGCTGACTTGTGTTTGAGCCTGCGCTTTTTTTCAATACCTAGGGACGTTGTCCTTTTACTTTGTTATCGAATCAAGCGATGTAGGCGTAGTCCGAGGAATCAGCCTGGCATCCCCAACTTATAACCTATTGCTTTGGAGTCCTCCTGGAGATTGTCCATCACTGAGCGTGGTTTTTGGAACCCGCTGGACTGAAAACGTTGGGGTAAGTCCAAGCCCAAGCTTCAGTTCAAGCCGAGTTCGGGTTCAAGTTTTGGTCTTTCTCATGACGCAGGATTCTGTTGTTGCGCAGCTTATGACACGTAGAGCAGTATCTAATGACTTGCACTACTGAGTAGATGCAGCTCAGTCCTTTTGAGTCTGTATGAAGCGTGCAGTCTTGGTCAGTTTCACAGACCTGGCTACAGTTGTATTGTGCAATTGACAGTTTCCGTTACTTGTTTTCGTTGCTTCTCGAGGTATTTCATATTCTGAGCTCGTTACAGTATATTAGGAGATTGAGACTTCTGATGGTTTTGACACTATGAAGGCGTAGGACCGTTATTCTGTGCACACGACATGTTTCCAGAGAGGAAAGGAGAACTAAGAGCTTCCACTTGATTCGTGACTTTGCTATTTTAACAATTTATCGGGGCCATCCGTCTCATGTCTGGACCTTCCCTTTCATAGCAACATGTACTTTGGTTTCAATTTGTGAGCTCCAATCATCTTTTGGTTTCAGTGTTTGCAATTAGGTCTTTGTGTGTGTTTTTACGATGAGACGAGTTTTGATTTGAGAATGAGTTAATGGCATTACTTGTGTAGGTGGAGAAATAATCAAAATTGGACATAAGCTTAGTTTGCTCACGACCTCCTTTGAGCAGCTGAAAGAATCTTGGTATGACTTTTGTACCTCTTGGTTGTGTAGGGTTTTAGAGAGTCAATAGAATCCATCTACCTTCATGCAATTGAGCAATTTTTATTTCAAGGATTTGCAGCTTTTGTTTATGGTAATTCATTTGTTGGTTGTCTATATGTTTGTAGCTTGTGTCATGAATAATCACCATAAACATGCTATAGTAGGGATATTCCTAAGATTAACTTTAGGCAAACTTAGTGTAGACATAGAATTAAAATCTAAATTTGATTTAGTTTTGAATGGCAAGATGCCATGAAGACTTGATGTTTCTATAATGAGTAACTTACAATGTTGTGGAAGCAATATTAACGTTGTGGTTGAGATTGTAGGTGAAGCATTACTTATTTTAGCACCAAATGCTAGTAGGAATGCTTCAAAGTAGAGAGAATAGATATTTGCATGAGAGAATATCTAGAGTTGGAAATGAGTCCCAAATTGTGCATGTGATGTCTAATGAGTGCACTAGAATTGGTAGAACCAGGAGTGAATATTAAAATGTATGTATGATGAATATGTGTTTGTAGGCATGCAATGAAGAATAGAAAACTCGATGTTGGAAAATCTTCAAACATTGCCATTGAGCACAAGTAATATGCTAAAACCCTTGAATTGCCTTTCATGAAGATACTTGAAGTGTTTTTTTACACTCTCAAAATGACAATTTTATACACTTTAATATTTTTCTATTAGGAATTCTCAACTTATTATATGCATGTTGCTTATGGTAGTGTAGACAAAGAATTAAAATCTAAATTTGATTTAGTTTTGAATGGCAAGATGCTATGAAGACTTGATGTTTCTATAATGAGTAACTGACAATGTTGTAAAAGCAATATTAACATTATGGTTGAGATTGTAGATGAAGCATTAATTACTTTAGTACTAAGTGTTAGTAGGAATGCTTCAAAGTAGAGAGAATAGATATTTGTATAACAGAATATCTAGAGTTGGAAATGAGTCCCAAATTGTACATGTGATGTTCTAATGAGCACACTAGAAGTGGTAGAAGTAGGAGTGAGTATTAAAATGTGATGATTGTATGCTTCTAGGTATGCAATGAAGAAAAGAAAATTTGATGTTGGAGAATCTTCAAACATTGCCATTGAGCACAAGTAATATGCTAAAACCCTTGAATTGCCTTTCATGAAGATACTTGAAGTGTTTTTTTACACTCTCAAAATGACAATTTTATACACTTTTATATTTTTCCATTAGGAATTCTCAACTTATTATTTGCATGTTGCTTATGGTTTTATAATCTTGGATCAATGAACTTGATCAAGCCTTGAAAGATTTTGTTGTGTTGTAGGTCAAGTAAAGGAGTGGATGATGGTCCTATTTTAGAATCAAAGCACAAGATCTTTTTGAGCCATAGTGGAGTTCAAAAGGAGTTTGTGGAGCACTTGTGTAAAGCCTTGGAAGATCATTGCCGCTATCCTTTTTTTGATAGACGTCGTGAAAGTTTGCCCAAGGGCAAAGA
This sequence comes from Climacium dendroides, assembly GCA_950106755.1. NCBI lineage: Eukaryota > Viridiplantae > Streptophyta > Bryopsida > Hypnales > Climaciaceae > Climacium > Climacium dendroides. The sequence continues at coordinate 14,491,679 of OX467092.1, forward strand.
ATTTCCAAACTTGATTATCAAGGCTGCTCAACAATGTCAATTGTTTGTTGTGGTGGTGTCGGAAGAGTACTTCATGTCCAAATGGCCAATGATTGAACTAAATGCCTTTGTACAAGCTAAAAAGGTGATGAAGACCAATGAGAATGTAGCCATTCTCCCCCTCTTTTATGGTCTTTCTGTGGGTGACTTGAAGGATGAGGAGAGGCAGCAAAGATGGTTGGAGAAATGGGAGACATTTGCCAAGAATGATCCAATTGAAGGGCACATCATGGTGCAGAATTGGAAGCATGCATTGGATGAGTTGATCAAATACTATGGTTTGTCCTATCATGAGGAATTGAAGGAGATTGTGGCATTTGAGGATGAAATTGTCTCTTGCATTTGTGAATTAGTTCCACCAGATGTTAAGTGGGATGATTCACATGTTCAAGGAAATGTACATGAGGTATGGTACATGGCAATCTATCTTTTGAGTTAATTGTTGAGTGTTTATTTTTTGGATTTTATGAAACACCAAGTAGGAAATTGTTAAAGCCTCCTTGATAAAAATGAACATTTCACAAGTGAGATGGAAGCATGAGATTGTTTGAGTAGCTCAATATTGCCATGGACACTTTCATTAAAAAATTTAGATAGTCTTTGCAAATTATGGATATCTAATCTTCTCTACTTTTTGTTATTGTTGGATTGATAGGTTCTTTTTGACAAGATGCAACAAATTGAGTTGTCACAAATGTACAAAGTGAAAGTGGTTGGCATCTATGGAGTAGGTGGTATTGGCAAGACCACTGTTTGCAAGACCTTGTGCAATGAATTGTCAAGCAAGTATAAGGGGAGGGTGTGTCACATTGAATTTGATGGCACATGTTCCAATTCCAAAGAGTTATGGCAAAATGCAGTAGTAAAATTGACAAGGAAAAGTGCAAATTTAGTTCGCCACTTGGATCAAGGGGAGGTAAATGCACCATGCTTGAAATTGGTTTGATCAATTAATATAGTTTAGGTGGTGCACTTCTACATTATGAGAATGATTATGTTTTTCTCCTATGTTTTTGTTTTGACTTGATATTATTCTAATGGTTGTGTCTCGATCTATGGTGAGTTTAATATTATGGGCCTTTTGTGTTTGTAGTGTATGTATATTATCCACCAGACCATGCACAAACAACGCACTTTCTTGGCTATAGATAATGTATGGGACAATTCGAGTTCCATCAAGCATGCCAAGATGTTTTTGGCAACTCATTTCCATGAAGATAGTGTAGTACTTGTGACAGCTCGGTCTCGAAGTATTCTTCTCCGTTTGGGAATCGATGGAGATGCATGTCTTGAGATGCCTGAACTTGGAGAAGAAGATGCAAGAAATTTATTTTTGTATCATGCTGCTGATGGGGAGAATTATACAAGCAAAGAGGATATGGATTCTATAATGTCATGTGTTAAGAAGTGTTCCTTTTGCAAGGGTGATGAAGAAGATTACCATTACTATCCATTGGCTTTGGAGGTCTTTGGTAGGCAGCTGTGTGGTTTTAAAGAAAAGCCCTCAAAATGGGTGCAACACTTATCTGGGGTGTGGAAGTCTCGGTCATTTTTAAGAGATAATGTGATCTTTGATGTGCTTCGAAGTAGTTTTGATCTACTACGACCAATTGAGCAAACTTTGCTCATGGATGTGGGCTTTTTTGTTCTTCATTCGAAAAAGCATTATGACATGCCATTTAAACCTTGGATGAATTTGAAGGAGCATCTTTGTGTATTGTATAGGAGGAGTGAATTGGAAATTCAAAGTCAGGTACATGGATTACTCCTTTTCATCTATATTTTGAATTATAAGAATCCTATTTTTGGATCATGAATTGTATTATCATTATGAGAGGGGTTTTTGAAGTTTAATCTTAATAGTAAAGTCTTATAATTTTTAGTGTTTTAAAAGATTTTTAGTAAAATTTTATTGAAAATGCATGTTTTTCTAGTTAGTTATTGCAATTTATTTCTTGAAAAGTCATGCATTATAAGACTATATTGTTAGGACTTCATTTAAAGCAACCCTTTACCTTGTGAATTTTAGGAAGGAGGTGTTTTATAGTCTTTTTTTTAAGGCCAAGTAATTGCAATGGTGGATGTTGTAGCTTGTTTGATTTACTAATTTTTGGTTTTATTGGATTGGCAGTTGGATAGTTTGATACACAAAGGCTTGTTGCAAGATGCGGATTTGACATCAGGAAGGATTACCATGCATGATTTGTATCATGAGTTTTTGATACACGAAGCAACAAGAAAACTTGGTGAAGAAAAGGACATGTTGGAGAGGAAGTGGGTGCTAGTGAATGTCAATCATGGGGATCTCTCAAAGCTTGAGCATGCACCTCAAGGTGGATGTTGGGAAAATTTGTCTCGACTTTGTATATGGCAAACTATGGAAACAAAAACGTATGAAGAACAACAATGTAATCCACTACCTTGTGATCACCCCCCAACTAATCGGATCACACGTTTGGAGTGCATTGAATGGCAATACTTTTCAAAGGTTTTGGTATTGCAATTGTTTGGTGTGGAATTTGGTCACGGAAGCTTGAACTTGAAGGGCATGAACTACTTACAAAGCTTGCAACTTCATGGTTGTAGGTGCTTGAAGAGCCTCGAGGGTCTTGAATCATTGAAGCACCTATCTTTTTTTGAGTGGCGGGTTTATATACCTATTCAAAGGCATGATACAATACACACGCATTTTTTGGGTCAATTTCCATCATCTCTAAAATACTTGTGCATAGAGGAGCCATGTGCATTGTCTGGGTCTAATGTACTTGCACAATGCAACAATTTGATCAAGTTGAAACTTGCTAATGTGGACATTGGTGAACTATTGGATTCAAACAATTGTTCATCTTTGGAAAGTTTGGAGATGTTCAACCTTCGCAACTTGAAAACCATATCAGGACTTTCATCTTGTCTACACACCCTTAATGTGTGGGAAGTATTTGGAATTCATATTCTAGAGCTTGATCAACTTGATGGCTTGGTTCAATTGAACGTGGGCAATTGTCATGGTTGGAAGATGCCATGTTTGCTATCCTTGACCAAATTGCAAGTTTTGAGACTTAGTGATCATTCTGGACCTCTTGAACATTGCATCCCACATCAACTTCGGGAGCTTCATTATCAATTACGGACACTACGTGAAGTACCTTGTTTGAATGCATGCAAACAATTACAAGTATTGGACTTCTCCGGGTGTTGTTCGTTGATTTCATTGTGTGGATTGGGTGACTTGCTAGCATTGCGATCCCTGAACCTTTCTTCTTGTTCTTCTTTAGAGCAGTTGCCTGATTTGAGTAAGTCGAGGAGGCTTGAGAAACTCAAACTTGATTGTTGTGGAGTACTAAAGCTTTATGAGGAAGACTTTGAAATGTTGGCTTCATTGCTATTGTTGCAGCCTGTGGTATTTAGAATCTTATATGAGGCAAGAACATTCATATTGGACATTGTTAGGCGGAAGGTTCTTCGATCACAAATGGAATATTATCTTCCGTTATTTGGGGAGATGGGTGAATGGGAAGAGCCAAAATGTACACCTCTCCCAATCATATTTGGAAACCTTCGCAATTGGGTTCCACGTTGAGCTTCACCTCATCCACTATTTGATTTGGTAAAGTGTGACTTGGGGTTTCCAAAATACTAGTCAAAACATCCCAAATACTTGTAAGTGATTTTGTATGATCACTGGAAGCAAATTTATTCAGCACTCCAACATAATTCCTCTTTTCTATATCTATCATGAGAAGTGCAGGATGTAGATCACAATTAGTGCACGAGTTATTTGTTTAGCTTGGGCATTGATTTGTTAAAAGCTTAGCAAGAGCGTTTACAGAAATGTCTGAAATTCATGCCTGTGCTAGTTAATATTTTCAGCAGTTAAATGTACATTGGCATAGATCCTTGAAAAAGTTAGATTTTAGCCAAAACTTTAACAAACAATAGAATTAGAAAGTCAATTTGCAACTTCCTCCACATTGGAATTAGCATCTTTTTAGTCAGTTTTGTGTTACAGTACTCCCAATAATCCTTTTCTTTCTATTTTTTTTCATACTACTTATTGTTATAGTAGTTAGAGTTGATGCTTTTTTGTCTTGAAGGCAACACGTTGCATTCACATCTATAAACCTGTTCTAGAATCATTGGTCATTAGAAGAGAGTCCATTCTGTTGTGTGAAGTTTGCAACCAAGCATGGAATAGAGAGATCCTGGACATGGTAGTACACTTTTGAAGATGGTAACACTTTGCACAAATGTCTAGTACTTGTGTGTCCTATTTTCAAATACCTAAATTCTTTTTTTTTTACTACAATTCAAAATAATTTAATTCTTTGCTACATCCGAGCTATCTTTGGGTGAAGCCTTGTTTTTAAGTATGTATTGGATCCAATAAATGTACATGTATGGTTAGGTTCACAGTTTCAAATGGTATGAAATTATGTAGCCCATGGTTTCGGAATTTGTAAACATGTACCTAAAAGTACATGAATGTATCAGGATCCATGGTATATCCTTATATCCGTCTATGGGTCATGGACAATATGTGATTCACTCCTTTGCAGGTGATAGAGAACATGGATATGTTGCATTTGCTTGTCTTTGTTTTAACACCTTTGATTGAACAAGTTATGTTCTATTCAAATTATAGGTTCTTGAACTTGTGTTATAGTTCTTACATGTTTCAAGCTCAATTTTGAATTGAACCATAGTGTGGATAGGACCATTTTTGGGGTGAATTAAGTGAAGTCTTGGGAATGTTTAGGAGTTAATACTATGCACTCTTATGTTCATATTGGATATTGCTCAAGTACAAGTGACAAGCTCCAATTTTTTAAAACAGATTTTAGGTGACATTCAATGCAAAAATCCTATATTTTTAAGTCAACAAATATGTCCAATGTAACATCAATGTTGATATAAAAACATAGGGTTGTTGTATTTGATGTCACTTAAAATCAATTTTTAAAAATTCGGACTTATCACCGAAAATGTGGGTTTCTGAAGTAGAATCACAATGCGTATGGGACCACTTTTTTGGGTGGAACTAACTTAAGACTCAAGCTTGCGCCAACAAGTCTCATGATCAATACTAATCAAATCCTTGTCTACAAACTCTAAATTAAATATTGATTGATTAACTAACAGGCAAGGTTCTGAAACAAGGTTACTGTGCACTTTGAGGTTGATGTTGGATCTTGTAGACATTTCAGGTTTGAGAGAAATGTAAAGATTAAATGAGTTGCTGCAATTCATAGGAGAAGGTGCGATTACCAGTCTTTTTCAGAATTTTTAAGAGAAGCTCTTGAAAAAACAAGCCGCAAACATGTCCAATCTCATACTCTCAACTGTGGGTATCAACACAGAACAAAGATGGTTTGTCTTGCTGAAGCTTGTTGATTTTTGCACATCAGTTTTCATTTAACCTGCATGTGGGTCACTAATTTTACATTCGTCTGAGCTTACACTAGCAATCCATTCTTCACAAATATTTGGTACCGTATTAAGTAAACAAAGGTAGCATTCCTTGCCAAACAATTAATTAAAGTTGGAATATGTGACTTGATAAATGCATAAAGCATATGAAGATTTGGACTCTTTTCCGTACATGAGAGACTTTTTTGTGAAAATTTAATTTCCAAAATTTTAGGTATTTCTTATGAAGAAATATATTTTGGTAACCCTAACCACTTGCTAAAATATTCATGCTCATGATTTTATAATAACTTCAAATTAATTTGGTGAATTTATTCCATGGCTTGTAGTACTTTCAACAATTGTGGCCTAAAACATAAATCTGTACATGTCTTAGTTTTAGAGTTGGGTGAGTGTTGGTGAATGCCACACTTGTAGTCATTATTTGAAGCATTGTTAATTTCAAATGATTTTGCCTTTGCAATTGCTACTTCTTTACTTGTCCACTCACTTAAATGTAAGCTTGCTAAGCAATTCTTTTTTATTAACCCTTATAGGTCTTCGAGAACCAAATATCTCAATACGATTACCATATTAATTTCTATTAGAAAAAATCAAGATGTGTAAGAATAAGACTTTGTTTTCATGTGCTAATACACCAAGGTGCAAAGCTAAGTATTTTGAATATAACAATGCAATCAAATCTAATTATAACAAAATACAAAACAAAGACATAGACTGACAAATAATCAAGGCTTGAAACAACTTCTTAGACCTTTAATGCCTAAGTGGCAACCTAAAGTTAATGAGGTCACTTTGAAAAATATATGGAAACTAATTGAAACTCCTTTAGTATAAATATATTGTTGATTTAGATTGAGCATTATTATTTTTTTCTCTTTGATATAACTTATGATTTCTCTTTGATATAACTTATGATTTCTCTCTTAGTTTTTCCAATGATTATTAATTGCATGAAGTTCAATTTTCACAACATTCATCATCTTCAATAGATGCTTAAGTGCACAGGGAACAAAAAAGTGAAAAACACCCCCTATGAAAGAGCCCTTGAAACAATTCAGACTCTTTCAGGCTATGTCTATGATACTTTTATCAAAATCTTGTAACAAAATTTGCACTTTATCAAAAAAAATAAAGTTGAAATTGCCATCTCATTCTTTTCTTCTTGTTTGTATGTGGAAATCAAAAAAATTGAAATTTAAAAAATCTCATTCATACCACAACAATAAAGCACTACAACAGAAGTAGTGTTTTATGATTGCAAAAATATGACTAGGGATGACTGGTGACTACTCACAGTCATATTTTTGGATGCCAATACTTTGGGGAAAGATATGACTGCAAAATATGATTGCTACTTATTTTTTGGCCTTATACTTCATAAGCATATACTATACGCCCATTGGGCACATTAAAGTATTTCATAGAGAACGTAGGGAACATGTTTGGAGAATGTCGATTTATATTTCTCATATTTTCATGAGAGTGACATTTTTTAATTTTCGGGTAGCTTAAGAAAAATATGGGCAATCCAAAAAAATATGGACAAATCATTGTTTAAAATTTTGAAATCCTAGGCAATTCATTTTTTGGATTTTCAAACCTAAGCACCACTTTTTTAGAGTTTTGGAACCCTAATCATCATTTCTTTAGAATTTTGAAACCCTAACTGCCACTACTTTACGGTTTTGAAACCCTAGCTGCCACTTTTCTTGGCTCTTCTTCCTTGCTTTTGTTGTCTCTTAACTTTTATTTATTATTTCTTAGTTGTTACTTCTTAGTTGTTGTTAATTGTTTTTTGCTTTTTAGTTGTTGGTTTTTGTTGCATTTTAGTTCTTGTTGCATTTTAGTTCTTGTTGCATCTCAGCTCTTGTTTCTTGTTGCTTTTTAGTTTATAAATCTTGTGGTTTTTTCTTGCATTTTAATTCTTTCTTCTTCTTAGTTATTACTTTTTGTTTCTTTTTCTTATTTTTTAGTTTTTACTTCTTGTTTCTTTTTGTTGCCTTGCAACAGTTGTTTCTTATTGTCTCTTAGTTGTTATTTCTTGTTGCATCTTAATTTTTGCTTGTTGTTATCTTTTAGCACTTGTTACTTTTTTTTCCCCTTCATCACCATTTTTATTCATCCTATTCTAAACTTGTGCTATATATTTTGTGTTGTTGCAAACCTTAGAAGGTTAAGCTTTGTTGTTCATTCACTAAAAATTGACCTCTCATTTCTTTAATTGTATATATAGGCTCCAAAAGTTAAAGCAAAGTTGTTGAAGGCTACTTGCAACCCAATAATGTCATTTTCACATTATTGTAAGGAATATAGGCCCTATTGAATTTTGTGAATGATTTATTGTGATAAATATCTTTTATATTGTTTGCTTATAAATGTCAATGAAAAGAGTTGAATTCCTTCTTGCATTCTCCCTCTTCAATATAATTTTCTCGTGTATATCTTTAAAATCATGTGTATGTGTTATTAACTATATGAAGGTTTTTTTTAATTGTTAAATCATCTTGATGTATAGTTGCAATGTGTCATGTCCATTTAAAATGCATGAAAAATATACTTGTAGTTTGTAAATAAAGTTATTTTGGGCCTCAATCACCCCAATCACAAACTACACACAAATTTTAAAAATATGACTCTCAATTATTCAAAATATCATTTGCTTGAGTTACATATATTGACTAAAATATAATTAGTTATAGTCATATAATGCTCATACTTATGTGTGTCAAAATGTAACCTTACACATCCCAAAAGATGACTACAATCAATCATAAAATTACTAATGACATTCATATTAACTACCATGTCAACAAAAAATATGACTCACAAGAGTCATATTTCACATTAGCAGAGAATATGATTCACAAAAGTCATATTCATATTCCACATCATTCAAAAATATGACTCATAAGAGTTATTTTTCACATAGCAAAAAATATGACTCATAAGAGTGATATTCCACAATTTACATTAACAAAAGAAACGACTCATCATAGTCATATTCCACATCAACAAAAAATATGACTCATTGCAGTCATATTCCACATCAACCAAAATATGACACACCATAGTCATATTCCATATTAGCCAAAAATATGACTAAATGGAATCGTATACTTGTATGCCACATAGGATTTTTTCTTGGGTAACTCAAGAAAAAATCAAGCCCCTAAGGATAGTCAACGTATATGCCACATTAGCATACTATGGCTAAATATGGGTATTTATACCCCTTAACCTATATGACTACCAATATGACTGATGTTTGAAGCGATTGCTTCTAAACTACTGAAGTTAGTCATATTCTAAGTCATCTATAGTGATTTCTGCATAAGTCATATTTTTTTTATTTTACGACTCACTGTAGTCATATTTTGTAGTCATAAAACACTGCTTTTGTTGTAGTGAAGAGAATCATATTATGTTGCCAATGGACCCATCTACATTACCTTGAATTCCATATGACATGGCAAGTTTTTAATGCCATCTTAGTTAATCACTAGAGCATTCAATCCACACAAATTAGTTGAAAATAGATGTCCTAATAAGAAGTTTCATTAAAATGGTACACTTCATGTACCATTTTCATATAACATAGTCTAAATCATAAAAGTGCCATGTAGGACAAGTATAGATTTCTAACCACACGGTTTAAATTATAATAGTGCCAAAGTTGCAAAATGGCACTAATGAAATTCTCCATCCCATCTTCATCATGCTCAATGTCAATGCACCAAATTCAAGGACCATACAATAATATTGTAAATTCACAAAACCCTAGAACTAACTTAAGTGAAATAACAACGTGGATGTCAAAGCAACAAAAGTCCAAGCTCTAGGAAGCAAGCTTATTTGCAGAGCGCTACAATGTTGATTTGTCAATTTGATCCCTTAGGAACATTGAGGGTTGTCAAACTTTACACACTTTCTTCTTCCCATTCTCAATCTTTGCAAATGAAGACATGACACTCTCTTTTGGACTTGCAAGAGGCCCAATCTTTGCAAATTGAAAGTACAAAAATAAGAATGAGAAAGGATTATTAAAAATTAAAAATTAAAAATAAGAAAAAAACTTTTTTTCTTGAGAATGAATATTTTATTCAATATATATGTGTGTTTTTTCATTTGAATCCATCCATGATTCATAGCTTCATCTAAAATGTCTCTCTTTGGAACTTGTTAATGATCAAGTGCGAGTCAATTAAATATTTTTCAATCAACAATAGAGCAAATTGTTGCTTGTTTTAGAATCCTCTACTCTGCCATTAGAAGGGGCTTCTTTGTTTATGGTATTCCTACCTTAGAATTTTCTTGTTTCAGTAGTTCATTAGTTTTGTGAGTGATATAAAGGCCTACATTGGTGAGGTCATATTCTTAATTTTCTAAGATTTTGATAAATATAATATTAATTTATTTATGTCAAAGTTATTTTTTAAGGTAGACTTGCTTATACTTGTGTGTCTAATATACATTTCATATCTATTATGAATGATTATGAAGTAGGTGAGGTGTTTTTATCCTTTACCATGTTTTCGGTCTTCTATGGTATGAAAATATGCCCAATATAGTCACAACATATATCACTTCCAAAAGTATGAGTCTTTCTACTTGTGCATAAAGTTCACAAGCAATGTTTCCTAGAGGCAAAACTAACAAGTAGCCATTGGTCCTCATGATCTTTAAGAGAGTTCTCTGATCACTAAATAAATATGAGAGGGAATATGACTCCACCTTTTTTACCAATGTAATCCTACATAAATTGCCACAATTTGTAAATACAAAAATAGAATTTAATTGTTCTATTATAATAGATGACCAAATTAATGATGTTTAGTCTACATCAAAACAAGGTTGTTTTTTTTAAGAAATTTTGTTCAAAATTTATGAACCTTTTTGAAAGGGAATATTTGATGAAATACTCTTTCATTTTAGTGGATGAAATTGCTAGTTTGCTATCAAATCTTGAGATAGTATAGTTCGATTTTGGATGAAGGTACATTATTTGGGATGAATAAATGAAATTTCATCCATATATTGCAAGTTTCATGCATTTCTATGGATGTAAATTGCTTTAATTGTCTAATGATTATCACTTTTTGCATTGCCTAGAATAGATGGAAAAAAATTGGGTCAAAGTCCTCACCATTGGTTGTGACTAAAAGTAATGTAAAAAGAGATAATATAAAAGCCTTGTGATAAAGACCTCTTGGATAAGGGTCTCCCATTTTTTTCATGACTTTAGGCTCCAACCAAGTATGCTCCCTATGATAAAGTGCATCTTCATAACTACTACAATCTATCTCTAATTTCACTTTGACATTGATCCTCTAATTTGAAGGACTTGTGGAAAGAAACATTTTGAATACAACTCGTACTATCTAGCTCACATAAACCCATTCCATTCTTACAATGGCATATCTAATGGACCAAAAAAAATGTAGAGCCATGTGGACACAATACTAGGCACCTTGTTTGAATGCATTTAACCTCTAAAGGACCAAATGACATTTTTTGGCAATATAGTGATTTTGGGCAGCTCACTACAAGTGGAATTTTCATTTTTTTCATTGAAATTTCCAGACGTGTACCTAAGGAGTAGCTTTAAGGCCCAATAATTTTCATAACTTTTGACTACATGATTAAAAAGTTATTGTATGATATGTAGTTTTCTTTGTTTAGTAGGCAATCCAAGCAAAAAAATAACTTCTTTAAAAATCACTTTTTTTTTTTAAAATACTTAAAATTTGATTTCTAGATTTATTTGTCTATGGATATCTTTGAATCATTCCATTTTGATTAATGAAATGAAAATTATGAGGAGTTTTAGTTGTGGGTAGTTTGAAGGTAGTTATGGAATCTCTATTCTAAAATAAACTTTGAAGTCCTTTATTTAACTCAATTTTCAATATTTTTGAAATAAAACAAAATAATTGGGTGTAGATTTTTTATTTAAACATTACAATGATTGGGATTGGCATTTTTCAATTTCATAAATAAATTGTTAACAATTTTGTATATTGAATCATTTTCTACTTCTTTCTACTTTCTATTTTTTTCCTATATGTTGTACAATTCCAAATGATTTGAAAATTTTCAAGCATGTATCCAACTTGCCTTGAAGAATGAATCCAAAGATTAACCACCATTTTGGACATTTTTTCATAATGATCTGACCTTAAGAAGTGTAGTTGCCCAACTTTTCACAAGGACAAAAAAAAGATTTTTGTTACTTCAAACACTAATGTCTTGCAATCTACACAATGAAAAATTCTGAAATTCTTATTACAAATTCTCAAACCAAAGTAATATAAGATTGTATGGTTGGATGTATCAAAAATGATTTTTTTCAAAAATTTGGTACTTGTACTAGAGATGGCAGTTTTGGAGCATTTTTGTTGAAAACATAGTGAAAATCCTTAAGGGGTTAAGCAATTACAAGTATTGGACTTCACTTCTAGTTGTTCATTGACTCAAATGTATGGAATGGTTGACTTGCTAGCATTGCGATCCCTTAACTTTTCTCATTGCAATGCTCTAGAGTGGTTGCCTAACTTAAGTAGGTTGAGGAAGCTTGAAGAACTCAATCTTAATGGTTATCATGGACTAAACCTTTATGAAGAAGACTTTGAAATGTTGGCCACATTGCCTTTGCTACACCCTATGTAGTTTTCATGCTCGTATCTGAAGCACACAATTAGGTTGGACATTGCTATGCAGAAGGTGCTTTGATTTCAAGGACAAGTACTTGTGGTCCAAAATCTTGGTTGGCTTGGAAAGAGGGTGAATGGGAGGATCTAGAGCTTGGACCTCTTCCAATCAAAATTAGAAACTTTAGAACTAAGAGGACAATTTGGTTTCTTGAGTTTAATGAGGTGCTAGTGATTACAATTAAACACCGGTTTTAACGTCATTAAAAATTCTAAGCGATTCTGTGTGATCAGTGGAAGCAAGCACATTCAGTGCTCCAACATACTTCCTCTTTTGCAGATTGATTGTAAAAGTACAGGATGCAAATCACAGTTATTCAACCAAGCATTGAATATGCAAAGATCAAGAATATGTCAATACAGTTTGGGGGATAGTAACACATTGAGGCCAATGTCCCATGCCTTGTGTCTCATTTTGGAATATGAAATAATTTTTTTAATCCTTTCGTGGTGATTGAGATAGTTGGCAATGGTGTCTCACTGGCTTATTTTCTCATTTCAATTTTATTGCATTTTGGCTTCTCCGTCAGTGAGTAATTTTGGAGAGTACTTCCCCAACGGAAATGATGTTTTTGGTGTGGTAGGGTGTGTGGTGTGTAGATCTACTCACTAGGTACCTTAGTTTGTGAAAATGCATTGGATTTGTAAATGAACAAAATTAGATGAGCTTGTTAGCTTTAGGGTTTGAAGTATCCAATTGCATGTGCTCATCTTTTTTATGAGAGTCAAGGATTCTCCATCTAGGCATGGAGGAAAGAAGTTAAGGTAGCAATATCATAAATGGATAACTTTAGCATTTCAACCTATAGGATATGGAAAATTTGTTGAGAATTTGAGTTGAATAGGGGTTGTCACACCTTCTTCCCATTCTTGATCTTCAAAGAATGGAGACTTGGCATTCTCTTCTTGACTTGCAAAAGGCCCATTCTTTAGAGATTGAGAATGGGAATTTGTATTGAAATAAAGATGATAAATTCAAGAATGTCCAAAAATGTGATTTTTTTTCTCAAAGAATGAATATCTGTAGTTTAACTTGGGTTCCAAATTGGAAATTAATCCCCAAGCAATAGATAGAAATTTGTTCCTAGGGAGGCTTGATATAATAGGTTTGCTTCTAATTTTGTTCCTAATAAGTCATTGCAATTGTAAAAATAAATAGGAAAAATGTTCCTTAATCCACAACCAAATTGTTTTCCTCACGTGGTAACGTCTAATTACTAAATTTTTCACTCCACTCTTAAAGGCCACAAGGGTAAGAATTTGCTCCCAAATTGTATCTTCACTCTTTTAAAATTACTTAGTCTTTAATTTCCATTAAGCTTTATCCTTTCCTTTATAATCCTTTATCTTTCTCTTTTATGCTCTTTTATCTTTCAGCAACTTGTATCCTTTTCTTTCCAACTTGGAATTCCACTGATTGCTACCACTGCAGTGCTGCATACCAACCAGGCTGCTTTTCTCCGAATTGGATTTCAATTAAATCCCACAGACAAGGCTTTGCATTACCCAATTGGCATGAATCTAATTGTTTAAATCTTTGTCTCCTACTTGGGAACCAAATCAGCCCATCATTCCATCATGCTTCCTCAACATTATCACTTTAACACACATTCAAACTACACTCCTACTTAGCAACTTCAAATATGCTCGCAGACACAATTTGGTTCTATTACAAATTCAATTCCATTCAATAAACCATCATACACAGACCATGCACCAAATTGGATTTCTCAAGATCAACAATCAGGCTTTGTTCACATGCCTACTTGAATTAAACCACACTTTCTTCCACATTCCACAGGCATCCATGCAACATCAACATCACTCACTTGGTTGATCCACAAATTGGAAATCACACACATTACTACAATGACGTTCATAACACAGATAACAACTTATAAGACTTTTCAAAATATTTCATTTTATTTCCAACTTGGTGATTAAAATCACCGTTACAACTTGAAATCTTAACAGTCTTCTCATCAAATCTTTATCACATCTACAAAAAAACATATTTCACTGCAGCTCCTCAACTACAAAATATCTCCAACTAGGCTCATTACATTTCCTTAAAGTATTACAATTCGGTTTGAATCTCAACTACACTTCAATCACTTAACTCACAGATCAAACATTAAAGCACACAATTCTTTTGAATAGATTTCATCTTTATACCACAATCACTCCAAGCTCCAATTCTGAATCTAACAATTCGCACCAACTTGGATTCACGCATTCATTGCATTTCCACCTTCAAAGCACAAATTCTCATAAATTTTCCATAACATTCACACCAAACCATCTCCCGATTTAGCAATCTTTATCAATTCACCCTTACTAAACACATCACCATTCACTGGCAAACAAACACACATCCCAATTCGGACATTGACTTGACACACTGATCCGACCCTGGATCAACACCAACACAATTCCCCACTTGGAATCACACACGCAAACACAAGAACACAAACACACAAGCACAGAAAACGAAAATACATATGGAATACTAAATGCACCTCGAGCTCAACCTCCGACATCGACGTCGTCATCGGGCAAGAGGACGCAAACCCATAGGATAGCAACGGAAACCTATAGGACATGGACGAAACCCCATAGGATAGTGATGTAAATGCCTAGAACCATCCAATACAGGGACACAGGGATTTTGACGCCAATTTTCATTTATCTCGACGTCCTTAGAACTTGAACAACTTCCCGAAGTGTGACATTGCTGACCCATGAGTTTAAAAAGCAACTTTCGGGCAGACTGAGTTTTTTTTTGGGTAATTCGAACCCAATTCCGAACTAGAAAATCGTATTTCCTATTGGTATGAATGAACAAATTGGATGTACAGGTCTCGTCGGTTATCGTCGCTCTCCTATAGGTTTCAGTTGACATCCTATTGGTTTACGTCGCCTTGGAGGCGGACAACATGGGAGTGGAAGAGGTTGACGTCGACATCGTGGGGAATTGAAATTGGGAATGGGATTATGGAATCGGTGAAATTGGTGGAACTGTTGTATGGATGACTCTTGCATCATTCAACAACTCACCAATTGGAAAGAAGCGAATAAAAGAGAGGTAGGGCCATCAATTCAAAATGCGATTGATAACAATTGGCGGATTAGGAAAATTCCAAAGCAATTGTTATCAGTTCAATTGTTATCAATCACAATTCCAACGCAATTGTTATCAATAGCAATTGTTATCATTCGCAATTTCGATTGTTACGAATGCAATTGGCGGTTTAGGAAAAACTGGTGGAATAGCAATAGCTATTGTTCAACAAACGATAGCATGAATCTCGACGGGAGTGTAGCCGCATATAATTTAGGGATCATACATGGGACACGGTCTTCATATCAAACTTGCACAAGTGGTGGACATTTTCACAATCTTTGGAACACTCTTATTTTCACAATTGGAGAAATGTTACTAGAGCATCCCAATTGAAGAATATGAAGTTAGTTCCAATTGGAGAATATGAAGTTAGTCCCAATTGGAGAATATGAAGAACGTCCCAATTGGAGAAGGTGCAAGCAGTTCCAATTGAAGGGACTGCCCTCTCTATTGAAGGGCAATTGATTAAGTATGAATAAAAAGTCTAAACCTATTGGTATTATGCATGGACTACCTGCATATGATATCTTTGAAAACTTGGGAAACCTAAAAGCCGATATATTTATAAAAACAATTGTTAGGATTAGCACTACATTATATACCAATACACCATTTGGGAAAATTTATTCTACAAGCAAGGAAGACAAGTGGTGAATGAAGTTGCTATTATTCCAAACCCTAGTGCTCCTGGCATCGATGTGACAATTGAAAGGATCTTAATTAGTGGGGTACAAATTGATGGCAGATGAAGTGTACATTAAATGACTTGGTAAACTATGAATACTTTACAATTGGAAGGATTCCTTGAAACTAAATTAGTCCTACACATGGTTGATCAAAGGCGGGTCAATCCAAAAGGAATTTTAAACAAAATTAAAACAATGATATCATGAATTATAGTGAGATATAGATTATCTTGTATTTCAACAATTGTTACCTTATACATTATTTGTCTTCCTATAGGGTAACCCTTTGCTATATCACAAGGCAAAGTGGGAGCCGATTGGAATAGGGGATTGTGAACAATCGGGTCTAGATCATCTAAAGTTAATTTACAAATGTCAGCTATATCATACCAATTGATGAGTTTTTCATTAATTGATCGCTTTTACCAATTGGGAACGTATTATTGAGGCTTATACATTGTAGTTGCCAATTGGGTACGGTATTTAGTTACACTGTTCATCCGATTGGTGCATACTTTTTTTTCATGCGGCATATAGGGTCGGGGTTTTCCAATTGGGAGTTCAGTTGTCTCCAATGTAGATGGGAAGATCTGGGACATGGTTTTTTTGATAATTTTGTGTTTTGGAGTCTATTTTGACAAATATTAGGATGAGTTATCCAATTGTTTGTGAGACTTATGTGTAATTGTGTAAGAGTGTGTTGTGATGTGTATGAGTAATGAGAGAAAACCAATTGGAAAATTTAATAATATGAGAACCAAGTTTGGTGTTTACGATTGGAGTTGGAATGTGTCTAATTGAAGAGAATATGGTGTGACTGTGAGGAATAGAATCAATTGGGTTATGAGTTATGATTTTCTTTTCTTTAAGCTTCGTCACAGACGTTAAATTCAACAATTTGAAATGTTTCGCAAGACAAACCTGTCTCTACAATGTCATTGCAATTGGAAATCTCGATTGAGTAATGTAGAACTTAATGAGTCCAATTGATGAGTGTATTGAGAGACCAGCTCTTGGAAAAGCAATTGAAAAAGATTAGGTCACAGCCTCAACTTACGATGTCAACGTCAACCTCTTCCACTCCCATGTTGTCAGCCTCCAAGGCGACGTAAACCAATAGGACATCAACCTAAACTGGCAATAACCTATCGGGGGGCTCTAGGCGTGTGCACAATTGGAAAGGCATTTTTCTGGTTTGGAATTGGGTTCGGACTACAGGCATGGACAGAATTTCAAGTTCGGGCTGCCCAAAAATCCAAAATATCAAGATTTCGATGGATGTCCTTCAATTTTACACAACTTAAAGTGTGAATACGTCACAGTGCATATACCTTTGTGACCCAATTGGAGATGTCTCTGTGACATATATTTTCGTCGACAAGCTATACGTCTCCGTTGCCCCGTGATAGGTTATTGTCGGTCTATCGTAGGTTTAAGTTGACGTCCTATTGGTTTACGTCGCCATGGAAGCGGACAACGTCGGAGTGCACCAGCACGACGTCGACGTCGTAGGTTGCGGTCACCACCCATTTAGTATTCCATAAATACATAGCCTGCACCGATTCGGACTCACACTAGACATCGCTCGACAATGGGTAAAAAAAATGAAACACCAATTGGACTTAAAAGGAATTCCCAAGACAGTTACCTACTTCGCAGAGACAATCAACTGACAACATCCACCCATTTGAATCCCATTTGGTTCACATCCACTCAACAACTCCACACAGCCGCCTTCATCCAATTCGGCTGACACACCTGACAACTCAGTCACCAACCACCTAATTGGAATTCTCAACACACTCACTACTTGCTTGGCATCCAACTTGGCATAACTAACCCAGTCAATCGACTCAACCACATTTAAATTGGGTTCACAATCCAAACAATCATTGACAGAACACACACAAAAGAATGACAACTTGGACAACAACCACCAGTCAAAATCACCCAATTTGGACCATAAACCTGCAATCAGCCTCAAAAGGTCTTCACTTTACCCCAAAATGGCACAAAAATTTGACAGTCTTTACAGCCCATTCGGTATTCTACAATATCTTATTTAATGTAAATGTGGATTTTTCATTTGCATCTCAAAGTCTTAAAGTCTCAAATTCAATATTAAAATGTCATTGTTTTAGTACTATTTCATAACGATTATTGATATTCAGTACTAACTCAATCTATGATTGAGTCAACATTATGTCAATCATCCATTGATTTAGTATTATAAAAGCACCATGTGAATTGAAATTTGAAACAATACTAGAAGTGCACTTGATTTGATAAATTTTTAGTACAAATTCAATATCAATTCAATTATATCCCTAAAAGCATTGAAAAGGTCATGAAATCCCCTTGCAAAAAAATTTCTCATCAAAACAATGAAGTAAAGAGTACAAAAAAGAAGTGATAATATCTTTTTTTAATTTAAACAATGAATTATAGTAAATCATGGCCAAATGTGCATATAATGTTCGAATTCAACTAACTCAGTACTTTTCTACAATGATTATGGTGCATGCTAAACATCTTGGTTGTAACTGACTCTTCCAACTACTTCATGAGTTGGAAATGCATGGATGGATGGCGAGACTTCATATCCTTGTATAGAGCTGCAAGTTGCATCTACCTATGCAACATTTTTAATGAAAAAAATGTCTCATCCAATACAATGAATTGAATTATGATTCATAGTAATCAATCATGAATAAACTTAAAGTTACATGCCTAAACAAGCCAAATTGTTCTAACATGATGTAGACATGTTTAATGTAATCACTTCCACTAGAAGAAAAACATGTCCACTACAACTAACTAAGTATCCTATACAACTATCTTGTGACTGTAGTCTCTTTTATTTGCACCAAATTCTTATGTCATTGTTTAACATCATTGCTTTACATCATTAGTACAATGTTTTAGTTGCAAAGTAGTTGGTGGATGAAGTGAATACATTGTTTTAGTTGCAAAATGGTGAAGAATAAAGTGTAGTATTATAAGAATTATAACAAAGTTCAAATTTAGAATGAATGTGAGTACTTCTCCATCCAATTTTTATTATAGTTGTTGATGTAGACTAGTCCACACTCTATGATACCCACCATGTCAACTTATAACTACAAGAAATGATTATAAAATGATTAGGAAACAAGTGCAACTATAAAATGATAATAGTCCTTTCCTAATTGATTTGTAGTCACTTTTTAGTTGTTTTGTAGTCATTTTTAGTTGTTTCCAAACCATTTTCTGATTGTCTTATATCAATTGTCCCATATGAATTTTCAAGAGTTCCATTAGGTTAAACATATAGGACTTGTAAGTAGTTGTATCCTTAGGTAATGAATTCGTTAATAGAATTCTACGACTTCTATAGTTTGTAGATTTCTACATTTTAAAATTTTTTTGTTTGTAAATTATCTACAATTTGTAAATTTTGAAATCTACAAGTCACAAATACGCCACAAACAAGTTGCAATGAATTCACAAATGAGTCATAAATGAATTGTAGATGAATCACAATAAAATCACAAATGAATCACAAACAAGTCATACATCAGTTGCAAATGAGTTACAAACAAGTTGCAAGGAAGACACAAATGAATTGTAGATGAATCATAAACAAGTCATCAATGAGTCACAATGAAGTCACATATGAATTGCAAATACATTAATTGCAAATGAGTTGTACAAGTCACTAATTGAATGATCAACCTCATGTAGCAAGAAATACCATATAAACAATCACATCATAAAGCGCATCAAGAAAGTTTCAAATACGCCACAAACAAGTTGTAAATGAGTCATAAATAAGTTGCAATGAAGTCACACATGAGTCATAAATGAATTGTAGATGAATCACAAACGAGTCACAAATGGATCACAAGCAAGTCATACATCAATTGCAAATGAGTTACAAACAAGTTGCAATGCGTTACAAACAAGTTGCAATTAAGTTACAAATGAATTGTAGATGAATCACAATGAAGTCACATATGAATTGCAAATACATTAATTGCAAATGAATTGTACAAGTCACTAATTGAATGATCAACCTCATGTGGCAAGAAATACCATATAAGCAATCACATCATAAAGCGCATCAAGAAAGTTCCAAGCTCAATTCCAAGTATGTAAACAAATGAGAAGCAATCCCATTTTGCTTTGCAACTATAATACAACCAAAAAACTTATCCATAGTGATTGGAGGCTTTTGGATTCTCTCCAATCGCAAATGTCCAATGCAACCCAAAAACCAATTGCTCTTTGTAGTTGCAAAAGCCCTCATTTTCTTCTTGTGTTCGAAGCCATAAAATCAATCACAATGAGAATAGTTTGAGCAAAAAAACAACAAAGCCACATCATTCTATAGACATCAATACAAATCCTCTTCAAAATCTTTATTGGCTAATATGATTCAGTGATTGCACTATACGTAAACAATAGGATCACCTACAATATAACTTATGATTTGCATTTGTATCACTAGAGCTCTAGCTAGACACAAATAAATAATGCAAACAAACCAAGAATGCGATCAAGAAAACCTTATTAGTCAACAAAATTTGGTTTGAGAAAGCCGACCAAGAATTTCCTAACTATGGAACTCAAACAAATGGCAATGTTGCTCATATTCTGGAAGCCCTAGTTCCATTGATTTTGAATTGTTAGACTTCCTAATTTTTAACACAATATAAAGCCATCTGCATTTGCTTCATATTTTTGAAATATTGGCAATATGATAAACTAATGAATCTTTAAAACATTCTCAATAGAATATATCTCCTATTGTTACATAGAAAATCCAAACTTAAGGAGTTGAAAGATGGTGAGGAAGTGGCTATTAAAATATACCTCTCAAAATGTATGATTTCCATAAGATGTCAACTATGGGAGTCGTTTTTCCCTTATTTAGTGAGACAAAACAACATTGACGCACTTGCTTGTGTAAGGAAGAAAAATGCTTGTAACAACCTTGGTGCTAGAAAGTTTGTCAATCTTTCTCAAAATTCCGAGGTTTTATATTTATAATTCACATCAAGCAAAAATGCAAACTTTGCTTGAATACAATGAACCACCTCAAATCCGATTAGATGAACAGAGTGAGGCACATCCTTCAATATGACATAAGATAATGATTGAATTATAATAGTCATGTCAAACTTACACTACAACAGTGGCAGTGTTTTATGACTGCAGAATTATGAATGAGGATGATTGGCAACTGCTTGTAGCCATATTTTTCAAGGTAAAAAAATATGACTGCAAATATGACTATGAGTCATATTTTAGCCTTATACATCATGGATGTATAGTATATGGCCATTCGTAACACCAAAATACTTCATAGAGAACGATAGGGAACATATTTAGGGAACACCCAATCATATTTTCTAGTCATATTTTGTAATCACATCACCATGATAGTAAGATTTTTTTTTAGGGCAACCCAAAAACAATTTGAGTAGGGAATATGTTTAAAAAGTACCTAGTCATATTTTTCCACATAGGGTTTTTTTGTAGTCATATTTTTTTAAAGTCACTTTTTTGTAGTTGCCACTAATTTAGGATTCTGAAATCCTAGCCGCCACAAAATAGGGTTTTGAAACCCTAGCCGCCACTAAATTAGGGTTTTGAAACCCTAGCCACCACTTTTTGTAGCCACTCTTCTTTTTGCCCCTTCTTCTTTCTTTTTTGTTTCTTTTTCTTTATATTTATTGCTTCTTAAGTTTTGTTTCTTGTTGTTTCTTAGGTTTTTCTTCTTCTTGCTTCTTCTTACTTCTTAGGTTTTTCTTCTTCTTCCTATTTAGCTTTTTCTTCTTTTTTTTTTTTTTTTGTTCCTTCTTTTTTCTTTTTGTTGCTCCTTAAGTTTTGTTTCTTGTTGTTTCTTAGGTTTTTCTTCTTCTTGCTTCTTCTTACTTGATCTTACTCCTTTTTACTTTTTGCTTCTTCTTCGTTCTTAGGTTTTGCTTCTTCTTGCTTTTCAACTTTTATTTCTTTTTTCTTCTTAAATTTTTCTTTTTCTTGCTTCTTAAGTTTTGCTTTTTAGGTTTTGCTTCTTCTTCCTTTTTAGATTTCTCTTTTTCTTCCTTCTTAAGTTTTGCTCCTTCTTCCTTCTTAGATTTTGCTCTTCTTGCTTCCTAACTTTTGCTTCCTCTTCCATCTTAGGTTTTACTTCTTCTTCCAATATAGATTTTGTCTCTTCTTGCCTGTTTCTTCTTCCATCTTAGGTTTTTCTTCTTCTTGCCTCCTAGTTAATTTTGCAGTCATATTTTGTAGTCATAATGTCATTTAGTTTTTGTTTCTTCTTTTTTGCTACTTTTTGCTTCTTAGTCTCTCTATCATCATTGTTAGTTTTTTGTTATTTATAATTTTTGAATATATAATGATTATAATTTTTTTAATCTTAAACATATCTACATATTTTGTAGTGCTTTAAATCTTTAAAGTTTGAATTATATTGTTCATTTATTGAAAACTAACCTTCTTGTTTATACATGTAGGCATTAAAGGTTGAAATGAAGTTATTAAAAGCTACTTGCAATACAAAAGAGGTAACATCTTTACATTTTTTTTGCAATATAGATTCTACAAGTATGTGGAAATATACATATATAAAGAGCCATTGTGATATATTTTGTGTTAGTAACTAATAAATGTTATTGAAAAAAATCACATTTTTTCTTATATTTGACTTTCTAATGTGATTAATTTTTGCCCGTTTAAAAAATCATATGTATTCATTTTTAATTAAATGGATTCTCTTACTTAACTATTAAATTATGTTGATATATGACTACACATAGTTGTTTTACAAATCATCAAAAAATATGACTAAAAAGAATTGTTTTATACATCATTTAAAAATATGACTAGGAAAAGTCATATTTCACGTTACTAAAAAATATGACTCACCGTAGTCATATTTCTCATCAACTAAACATATGACTTATCGTAGTCATATTCCATGTCATTCAAAAATATGATTCATAGCAGTCACATTCTACATGAACAAAAAATATGACTCACCGTAGTTATATTCCGTGTCATAAAAAATATGACTTATCGTAGTTATATTCTACATCACTACAAAATATGACTTAAAAGAGTCATATTTCATGTCATTGCAAAATATAACTCACTATAGTCATATTCCATGTCATCAAAAAATATGACTCATCATAGTCATATTCCACATAGGATTTTTTTGTTTGCCCAAGCAACTCAAGAAAAAGTGAAGACCCCCTATGATAGTCAAAGTATATGTCATGTTGGCATACTATGGCTAAATATGGGTATTTATATCCTTCAATTCATATGATTGCCAATATGACTAATGTCTAAATTACTGAAGTCAGTTATATTCCGAGTCATCTACAGTGATTTCTACATGAGTCATATTTTTGATTTTATGACTCATTGCAGTTATATTTTGCAGTCATAAAATACTACATTTGTTGTAGAGTTAGATAAACTGGTAAATAATTCTCTTTTAATATGTTAGTTAATAAACGCGTATAATTATATAGAGATCAACTATAATATTTGGGACAATATTTGCTTGGATAAAGTGGTTGTTATAAGTCATAAGTAACTTAATAAATTAGAATAGTTCTATAAGGACATTGTGATGTATTTGCACTTCTCATAACACCAATAAGGTAAAAGAGTGGACTTATGCTTTTAGAAGAGTATAGACTATGTACCTGAAGGCAATGTATTAAATAGTCTATCTAGTCGTTTCTTTGGTGAAACATGGTTTGCCCAAAGGGCCTAGACATGGGTCCTCTTTTAGTGATCGATAATGCAAAACAATGTTTTTCTTTGCTTCTTTTTTTTAATGCAATGTAAAAGTCAGAATATAACAATGTATAAACATGTATTTTGCATGAACATTTGAAAAACTTTACAAGAATCTTCAACTCAGAGATTTATTTAACTTCTAGCTTCATCCCCACCAAACATTGGAGAATATAGGTACCTCTTTGACCTTGAAATGCTAGAATGTACAAAAACATATTAAACAAATTCAAAATTCAAGGACTCATTAGTAAGTTGAGATGTTAATGAATGTTTGACCTGCTCTCAAGCAAATGGGCACTTTCAAGCTCCTCTTCTTCTATCACTTGCAGTGCCACCTTCAGAGACTACAGAAACCATTTCAACTATCTCAAGGAATGAATAGCAAAATTAAGCGCTCCTATCTATAAAAAAAAACTAAATTCAATTTCCACAAATGTCATCATGATTAGGTATAAATCTTTAAGTTTTGCTTCAATTGACTACTATATTTGATGTACTAGCAGTAAATAAATTACAATAGGATATTCATTACGTATTCATTGGTCATCTTAATACCATAAATCTATTCTCGTGGACCTGCAAGTTTGCAACCTTGTTAACTTGTGCAATCATGTGATCACCTTGAAGGACATGGCCAAAATTATATAACAACTAAGTCTCATCATAAATTAAGTGAACATGGAGCAATGATGAATTTCACTTAATTCAATGGCACCCTTGTTGAAGTACCTAGCTTGGTGACATCTTTGTAGAATGCAATGGAGCTTTTGAATGCTTCACTATGAAAGAGCCTCCTTTGTACAAAAATTTGGTGGAAAACTAAACCTATATTCTAACAACACTTAGGAGTGATTTGCCTTGTTGAAATACAAAGGAGACTTTATCAACATCATTTACTAACCAATCAAGTTGAAACAGAAGGTCGAATGTCACAAGTGGTCATGAGTTGCAGAATGTTGTTATGGCATAGATGAAATCTAACATATAAGTTGCACACATTGATTATGATGTTTAATTCCTAAGTTAAGTTATGGATAAATAAAATATTTTTAGTCTCCAGTTACCAATTCAATAACAATGTGGACATTTTTTCTTAATGTTATTTACACATACACATGTACCTAAAGCTTAAGAACAAAGCTTCTACAAACAAGATAGGAAAAATGCAGTGCATAAAAATCAAGAATGTAGAAGAATTTTTTTGAAAATGAGAATATTCTATGTGCTAGTAATAGCTCCTACCAAAAACTAACTACCATTTAATAGAAAAAACATTGCCAAAAAAAATAAAAGGGATGAATCAAAAACTACTTACAACGGCAATCATTTGAAAATGTCGAGAAGTCCATCCCTGTTAGCAATTGAACTAGATATACTTTTAGAAGACTATTGTTTGAGGAATCAAGAACCATTGAGTGAATGGCGATAGCAACCAAGACAAAGCAATGGAGAGCTGAAATCTCCAAAAAATTAAATAAAAGAACAAAAACATATCAAGAAGTCTCAAACATTGCAACACCTTCTACTATAACAAATCGAATTAATTTCCACAAGCATAATGCATTGCATACCACATACTCAACTTGTGGGGAAAAGTTAAATAGTTCACTTAATAATGTACACTACATTGCTCTCCATTGCAATTATACCTCAACATTTCAAAATTAATTTTGTTAACAAGAATCCATATTAAACAAAATTACAAATTGAAGTGATTGAAAGGAAAACAATGATAACAAACACCCTAAATGGAAGAAGTGCCAAAAATTGTGAGACAAGTGTGAATATAGCTATTGACCCTAATTCCATGAAAATACACCCCCTACAAGAGGAGAGATCAAACCTATTAGTTACTTTCCAACAATAGGTTTGTAATTTCCTATTTTTTTCACGTAGAAAAAAACGTAAGGTATAAGGTATTGTGTTGTAAAAGCGATCATTCAAGGGTTGGTCTATCTTTTTTTATAGGTTTTCAAGATTTTTTTGTGGACAAAAATATTTTTAGATCATTTTTCAAAGAAAGAAAAATAGATGTGGAACTTAATACAAGTAGTTTTGTATTTTTCTAAGTAGTTTTGAATTACTTATAAATTTTCAAAAATTGGGGGCATAGGTACCTATTTCTAACCATAGGTCTCTTGAAATCCATCTCTTGCAAGTTGTAAAGAGATGTGAAGAAATCAAAGACAATAATTGGCTCTTATAATAAAAAATAAAATTTTCTTGACTCATTCAATGACTAAAGTGGTCCATTTGTGTATCACCTCATCACCATTTTTCAACAAATCATAAGACCAGTATGAAGGAGATGGGTGGTTTTAGAGCACACTACCTTATCAGCAAATGCTATGATCTTTAGCAAGTTAATTATATGCCCCTACCTCACTTGACAAACTACAAGACCTTAAGTCTCTATATCTAAGGTCAAGTATGATAAATGAATTTATGATCCTTACAAGATTCTTGATGTTTCAAAACATTTTCGTAGCCTTTCAAATACTTCCAAATTTGAGTGAGGATGGCACTTATTTTATAAATTCCTTCAAGATTTGAACCAATATGAGAGTTGGTTGCTTGTATTGATCTTTTTAAAAAACTCAAATGCCTTATAAGCTTCCTCATTGAAATTGATTTGATAAGTTTTCAACCTCTATTGATTACTTTGATGCTACAAGTTTCAATGTATAATTGAATTAATATTAACATATATATTTTTCAATCTTTTCAAATCAAAGGTACTAATTTAGTGCATTATCAAGGACAATTGAATTAGTGTTGACAAGAAATGGATTGAAATTGTATTGAGTTATTGTAAATAAGAAAAGTATTAGGTAAAGATGTGTTTACTCAATGGAATTTTTAAGACTATTGAAATCTTGATTCAGTACCAATTCAATTGGTCATTGATATGGTATTGAAATTTCTTATTTGAGAGTTTGGGATGTGAACCCATCCTTGTCTAATAGCTTCACCTGAAACAACTACTTTTTGAAATTGTTCATAACCAAGTTTGAGTCAATTGAGTGTGAACTAACCGAATTTGTTTCAATGAATAGGGGGTTTGCAAGAAACACTTGTCTTTTTTGTGTTCCATTGGCTGTGGAAAGGTGTCTTTTTACACATAACTTTTGTGTTGCATATTTGAATTTGAAATTCAGGTACATGTCATAATTATAGATATTGAACATTTTTTTTTCTACTTTAAAAAAATTATTTTCTTCTTTTTAAACATCCCCCAATTGGATGTCTCTTTTTGGCATTTTAGGGGATTAGTACTATTTTCAACCCCAAAATGAGAATTTGAAGGTCAAAATTAGGCTACAAGGACTTCTAGTAAAGTAGCACAATCTCACAAAGAGATTTTCTAAAAATAATAAAAAATCCACCTTCCATATGTGCTTGAAATGTACTACATTTGTGAAAATGCGGAGAACACATTTTTTTCTCCAAAGATGCAAACGGTTGAGAAGGAGCACTTGCTTGATAGGAAAAATGGCCAATTTTGATTTTGTTCTTTTGAATTTCTTTATACCATTTAAAAAAAACTCCATATCAAAATATTTAATTTCTTGGCATTTTTCATTGCTTTTTTGTGTATAAATTTTTTAAGATAATTTTATCAAGTGATGAATTTCTAAAAATAATTATTCCGAATATTGTACAAATTATCTATATTTTATTTCATTTAAAAAAGTTATTCTAAAACTCATGTTTTAGACTAAAGGACAAATGGTTCTTACAAAAATGCAACAATAAAGCCAATTGTTGTTTGTTTTAAGACAACCTATTGGACCCATAAAAGGAGCTCTCCCCATTTATGGTATTTCTATCTTAGTTTTTTTTTATTTGGTGGTTGGTTTTAAAAACAATATTGAAGTGTGTGTTGGTTAGGTCATATTCTTAATTTTCTAGGATTTTGACAAATAATATTGACTCATTCATATCAAAGTTATTTTGGAAATAGACCTATTTGTACATGTGAGGCTTTACATTTCATCATTGTTATGAAGTAGGTGAGGTGTTTTATATAGGGTTTTCTTTCCACCTTTTTGAAATGGATAAAAGGGCTCTAAATAATTTTTTGTAAGTGCCAAAGTGGTGAAAAAAATAGACAAATTGAATATGGCAACATGGTTCAATTTTTGGAATTTTTTTTTATGACTCATTCTTTTGGCAATCCCAAATAATTGCAAAATGTATGAGTGGTAATTTTGAAAATTTAGAGCAAGTAAAATGGCAAAGTGGGACAAAATTTTGGAGTCAGTTAGGCTAAAACTTGAGAATGGAAACCCTAGTGACAACTCATGCAAAAACTTGATGAGATTTGGAAGATCCAAATATGAGAAACAAATTCAAACATGCAAGGTACATTATAAGAACTAAATGCCTACCTAAGTATAAAAACTACACTACAAGTTCTAGGAAGTCATTAACTTGCTTTTGATACAATTATTTAGTTTGCAATTCTAAAAAACTTTGCTTTTATGAAATCCTATCAAACCTAGACTTGCACCCCTACCTAAACCCCCCTTTGATGCCCAACTAAGTCAAGTGAAATGACATGAATTTAGTAATCCAAATCCAAATCATTTGTAATATGCTATAAACTCCTTGACCTACACCCACACACTTCTTTCATCCTTTCTCATGTTGAATTGCGGGATGCATTAGTTTCATTTATCAATTAAGGCCATAAAATCCTAAATTTTAGTACTTGAAACTTGGAGTACAAGGCTTAATGAGTTTGACTATAACATTGGTGAAAAACCTTGAATTTTCTATGGTATGAAAATTTGTCCAATGTAGTAATAACATGCAACACTTGCAGAAGTATGTGTCCTACTTGAGCACACAATTCAGAAGCAATGTTTGCTAGAAACAAAACCAAAGGATAGCCACTAAACTTCCTATTGTTTGAGAGCTAGAGTTGTCCAACCTCTGCAAAAAAATGAGAGGGGATACGATCCCACCTTCAAAATTGATGTAACCTTGCATAAATTGTCACCAATTATAATTGCTTTGAATAAAGTATGACAACTCTATTGCATGGGGTGATCAAATTATTAATGATGTTGGATCTAGGTCAAAGTTCTCACCATTGGTTGGGGCTCAAAAATAATGTAAAAAGTACTAATGTAGGATCTCTGTTGCAAGGACATAATTCTTGGTTAAGGTTCTCCTATTTTTTCCATGACTTCATACTCCAAACAACTATCCTCTCCACGATGAAGTGCATCTTCATAATGTTGTAATACATGGCTAATTACAGTGTGACATCTTCTAACTTAAAGGACTTGTGGAAAAGAACATATCGAAACAAATTGATAATTGATGTTATACTGACATAAATGAAGTCCATTCTTACAATGGCATATCCAATGGACCAAAGAAAATGTAGAGTCACACGGTTTATCTTCATGGAGGACATTAGCACAATTGACAAGACAATTGAAGTTGACATTTGGATAATCTAAGTACTACAAGGCCTCTATAACTAATTCTTGAAGGTCAATTTTTGATGAACTAAATTTCTTTTTATTTGAAGTCTTACAATAAATACTTTCTTAGTGGTTGGTGAAATTTGTTTTATTGATGAAGGTTTGAACTCCACATTGATCATAGTTGAATGATACCATTATAAATGTCAAGATGAAGTCTTGCAAGTTTTTTTTATAAGTGTCAAACATTGAGACAATTTTTCAAAATTGAATCATCATTATTAAACATCACTCACCATTACTCAAAACTCATACAATTTAACCACTTAATTAAATTGATTGCAACCAATTTTAAGTCAAGAAGTTGTTTGGAACTTGGAAGCTTTCAAAGTGGATGGCATTTCTAATATGCTCAAACACAAAGAGGTGAATCCTTCATCAAATCTACTTGGTCAACAAATGTTATACCTGTAGATAAAAGGAATTGGATTGGAGAAGGAAAAATCCTTCAAAGATGAAATTAAAAATGCTATAACAAAGTTGTTGTTTACAATGACAAATGACAATCCAATCTTGTAGTATTGTCACACATTAAATAGAATCTTTGTACATTAAATAGCATTTCCATTAAATAAGTCCTTTGGAGCTTATTGTTCAATTCTACATTAACTAGGGCTTTTTTTTAGCATAATAGTGCTAGATTGCACTAGGAAAATATAATTTGGCTAAAAGATGGCCACAAATCATGAAGTTTTTTGCCAAAAAACTTTAAACTAAAAAAAATCTTGGATGAAATTGCTAGATTATCATGGATGAATTTAGAATTATGCACATGTGATATGTGCAAATGTGATATTTTCTATCGAGTATGTGGATGGATATTGAAATTTGAAGCACCACTATAACATTTCATTTCACCACTTTGGCATTTCATAGAAAATGAAAAATTAATACCCATTCAAAAGATTTGTGCATGCCATCAAAAAGCAAAGCAACACTACATGAGATAATTTTTTGTGCAAAATTGATAAGGTTGGGAGCTTTGTGGAGTCGAGGCTTTTTTTTGGACCAGTGTCCCCCTTGTTGGCAACACAACAAAGGCCAGTTTTTGGAGGGACGAAGCCAGAGAGGTCAGATTTCTGACAGGCTGGCGAAATTTCGCCAAAAAAAAAGAGCCCTGTTGTGGAGAGTTTACTCTACCTTTTCTGAAATCTAGGTAGAGGTGATATTTGATGTAAATCTACATTTCGGCTTAATATCGCATGAAGCCCTTCAAGCACATGCTTCGAAGTATTGAGAGTCCGGAACGGCTTTCGCCTTGTGCAGCTCACCCCTTGGTTGCAGCCAATGTTTTGCACAGTGACTCGTGTATGTGCAAGGTTCGTATTGGATGAGAGGTTTCTTTGCTCCGTGGTGATCCAGTGCATTATGTGCGAGAGTGGAAGGCTGAATAGTGTGGGACGACGATGCTTTGAACATTGAACTTCAGATTGAGAGATGCAATTAGATGTACATTTGTTCAGATTTTACTTGAATGTCTTGATTGCGTATTTCAGAAGAGCATTTGGGTTCAGATTCTCTTGTCGTGATTAGTTTTGGGTGTGTTGGATTGTTGAATTGGTTATGCAATTCGTGGTTTGAGGTTTATTCTTTCAATTAGGCCGATACCAGAGATTTACTGTATGAGGTTCAGGTACTGGAGAATTGAAGGGAGGAAACTTCTGGGTTGCCAAGATGAAAACCCTAATTCTCTTCTTGGCAATGAATCGACTCTGGCTTTCACTTGCAGTAAGATTGCATGAATTGCAGACGGTGTTGCAGCAGTGCAGATGGGAACTTTGGTCCATATCCGGTGCCACTGCTTTTTAATGAACTGCAGTGTAGATCTCACAGGCACACACTTGGCCATGTACAATCGAAACAGTTGGAGAGGTAACTAGGATGTCCTTTTATACAGAGCAATCATCTTCTTACGACAGCAAGCAAAGCTAGTCTCTCGTGGCCATTGGCAGGAATGCGGTGCACAAAGTGCACACCCAGAGGTTCTCTTTTCCATGGTTTATCGTCGTATAGTGTGATCACAAATCCCATTCATTTTCTCTTCAAAATACAGTGGTTAGCAAAAGTCTTCCGACAGGACGCCTTGTTCTACAAATTGAACTAGTAATCCTACAAAAGTTATCATAAAATTATAAGAAATTTAACATAAGATCACATAGGTGCAACAAACATGTAGCACAATATTCATAACCAAGAATGTCAATAAAGAAATTAACCAAAAATGAAATACATGATATGGGTGTACGATTCTTTATGTAAAAAGTGAAGTTGCCATTTATTTACAATGGAAATAGAACCTTTGAGCTTCAAATTTGATTTGATAGCTTGCAGGTACAACCACAAAGCATTTATAATCACTACCACCGTGTATAGCCATCTTTTGCTAGATAAACATAAGTTTCTCTTTTAGGCATAGACATGATCAACTTCCTCACAATATCAACTTCAATGTCATATCAAATTTCTTGTAGTTTTTCCTACAAATCCTTTTTTGTTAGTGGGTTTCTTCTCATACATTCTCATATGACAATCTACTTCATTCCAAAGGTGTTTTATAGGATTTAGGTTAGGCGATTGAGCCGGATGCCAAATGAGTTGAAATTTTTGTGTTAGCAACCACTCTATAACATACTTAGAAGTATGTTTGGGTTTATTGTCATGTTGGAAAATGACATTCTCCTCTCCTAAATCATGCATGTGTATAGTGTTTATAAGCTTCATCTCTAAAACTTCAAGATAAACATATTTATCCATCTTCCTTTCTATGAGGCAGAGGTTGCCAACTCCTTGCCAATTCCCTGCCAGCTCATGCATCCCCAAACCATAATACTTCCCTCCCGCATTTGAGAGTAGGTTGCACATGTTGGTCCAACCTCCAACTCCTTGCCAATTCCCTATCAGCTCATGCATCCCCAAACCATAATACTTCCCCCCCCCCATTTGAGAGTAGGTTGCACGTGTCGGTCCAAAAGACGCTATCCGCTCCTCCAACAATATTGCCGCCCATTTGAGCCAAACAAATTGAATCTTGACTCATCCAAAAAACCCACATAACTCCAATCCAACCAAGTTGCATGCCTACACTTCTTTGCCCATAAATATCGACATGCCTTGTGCTTTTTGGTCAATAATGGCTTCTTAGTCTTCACACGTGCTTTCAATCCTTGTCTTTGAAGACTCCTAACCATGTCATCACTCAAATTCAATCCTCAAGATCACATTTCTCTACCCATTGTTGCGGTTGTACTATTAGATGGATCAAGTAACAGCCTTACAAACTCACGATTGGTTGTACCATTAGATGGATCAAGTAATAGCCTTACAACCTCACGATTAGCTCGTTCATCAAGAATTTGAGGTCTTCTATTTGGATGTGCATCTCTTAAATCACCTCTCACAGTGAACCTTTGCACTATATCATGACAAGTGCTTTGAGAAACCCCTACCACTACTGAAATTTCAAAGTACGAATTCTTTTTCATGCATCTGAAGAACCAACTTTCGCTCATCATGAGACCTTCTGGGAGCCATAGCTAATGAACTGTAATCTCTCTCAAGCTCTCTGAATTTCGAAATGCAGGAAGTCTCGGTATGTAGAGGTTCTTTGTTGAGATTTTTTGGATCCACAAGTTCTGTACATATTGAACTGGACTGGATGACACATATCCGGTTGCTTTACTTGCAGGTGGCTCAATTTCAGCACCCATACACTCTTGACTTCCATCTGTCCCTAATCTCATAATTAGCCAAAAAAATCAGCTACTCTACACAAAATTTAACAATTGTCAGTGCTAATTCCGGATTGCCATTACTGTCCGAAGACTTTTGCTAACCACTGTAGGTTTATGATCTGTTCAGAGTGTATGTGTTTGCAGTGAGAAGGATGCTGAGCTCATCTATAGAAACCCTCCGAAAATACTTACGGCAACAGATCAAATGAATCCACACGTCAATTTGAGACTTGGTTTTCAATAAACTAGACCTCTAAATATTGAATATAAAAGTAAAACAAAGACCCCGGTCTGAGCTAATGCAGACAATCAGACGGCTCAATCAGTTCATCAAAGCCCACGCAAATTCAGCAGCAGTGTCCACAGAGATGAAAAGCGGAGACCAATGCAAAAAGCCAGACCCGATTCGCTGAAGCTATTGGAGGGGCGTTCGATCGTCCCCACCGATACCCGGTACCAGCATCCCTGCACACTGAACTGGCACGGAGAAAGGGAAGCGAACTGTTCTTTGGCCTGCCTCCCTCACGTCTCCCTGGCCTCCTGAAAACTTCCACGTCTGCGTGGTCCTGCTGTAAGTGAATTTCCAGGCTTCTTCCCGGGCCCAGCCCCTCCCGACTAAGCCAAGCAAGCCTAGGGTTTGAGTGTACTCGCAGAAAAGAGTTCCTTCTTCCGTTGCAAGAGGCGCCGTGTGTCTTTAGGATCTGTCATTTTCGAGGACGCCGATGGATCCCGCCTTCATTAGGGTTTGATGGGAGAGCCTGGTGAGGGTGCGGGCATTTCCTTGCCAGTGGGGGGTACTGGAACTCTTGAAATGAAGTAGAGTTTGTACACCCAATGGAACTCACTTCAGTGCGGAGGATTTCTGCAGCGATTCCAATCGCTGTGAGAGTTCGTGCGACGATTTCTTCCTGCGTGTAGAGTGTGAAGCTGTTGGATTCGATGATCCTTGTCGGTGGATTCTTTGTTGTCGAAAGATTTCGCTGTACCGACAAGTGAAACTTGTAAGGGTGGACGCTCTTTAGCTGGGGATTGTAACATGTGTGTGGAGGGATGGGGAAGCCTTCTGCGGATTCTCCGTCATCGACGACGTTTTTTGTAACCCTTGGGGCTGGCGACAAGCGTTGAGATAAGTCCAAGCCAAAGTTTCCGTCCAAGCCAAATTTGGGTTCGAGTTTGGGGCTTTTTCATGACGCAGGAGCCTGTGTTGGCGCCGCTGATGGCACGAAGAGCAACATCTAATGAGTCGCGTTACTCCATAGATGTTGCTCACTCCTTTATGTTTCTATTAAGCGTGCAAGCTTAGTGAATTTCACAGACGTGGACCCAGTCGTCGTGTTCGATTGACAGTGTACCAGTGCTTATTTCCGTTGCTTGTGAAGGTATGTCGTATTCTGCGTTTATTACAGTATTGAAGGGATTGAGACTGTTGGTTTGTTTAGACCCTGTTCAGGCGTACGGCCCTTCTTCTGTGCATATGGCATATTTTGGTAGAGAAAGGGGGAACTAATAGCTTCCAGTTGACTCGTGACTTTGCTTGTGTAGCACCGTATCCAGGTCGTCTGTATGACGTCTTAACTTTCCCTTTTCCAGCAACATGGACTTTAGTTTCAATTTCCGAGTGACCAAATTGTGAGCTTGAAGCATCTATCCCTATTTTCGATTAGCTTTCCGTATGTGTGCGCGCGGTAAGGATGATGGATGTATATGACTCCTTGGGATTTTGCTTACTGTGTGTCTGCACTGAATCAGCATCTGCGGAGCGAGCTTCGAGGTCCGGCCTCACGCCGTACGGTACTGGACTCGCTTTAAACCAGTTTGTATGCGAACCCTCCATCCTGCGTATGTCCAGAGATGACTTGAAGGGTGTACAACGAAGCGTGAGTTACCATCGGCGCTTGCTTGGAGGTACCTTCAGTTTGTAACGCCAGCGTCCCCGTGTTTGCAACATCGCCCTGCCTGGAGCCTGCACCCTTGAAGACCGCGTACGGTATGTATTTCCCTCTTTGTTTTTTAACCATTTTCTCCTTGAACCCCGTTCGTGAACTCCATTTCGTTCTGTACTGTGATGCAGTCATCACTTCTGAGTAGGAAGTAGTGTGCAGTTGGTGTGTGCTGCTGTATTCTCCCTCGCTGTGAATGTATGGTTATCGGTTGACAAGTGGTGAGATCCTGGTCAGCATTTAGAGCGTTTCTGATGAAAGTTTTTTCAGATTGTTCAGGCATGATTCTTGGTATAATTGTTTTTCCAACTGCAATTGTTGCGCATGTTGTTCTGGAGTCCATGGGATCATTAGATTTGGTTCCGGTGAGTCAAAACTTGTGTCAGCAGCCCAGAATTTGTAACATTCTTGCTAGCTTTTACTGTTTTATATGGCAAGGCTTGGCAAGTTATTGGCGTGTGATTCCTGTTGTGTGGTGCTTTGATTTCAAACGGAAAGTGTTGCACATCACTCTGTGTGAGCAATTTGTTGTGGAATCCCTGAGATCCTGAGATTGTGTCCCGATGAGTTGTAATCCGAGCATCAGGTCAGAAGTCTTTACGGTCTTGCCAGCTTCTGAGGATTCCTATGTTTAAGTTTTCAGGTATAATTTTTATGTTTTAGTTTATGTTTTAGTTTTCAGTGCTCAACTAACATTTTTGCATTATTCTCTGAAAGGAAAGATTTTTTAGACTGGATTCCCATGTCCGATTGTCCCTCCAGTGCGGTTGAAAACTAGAATCTCAGTGGAAATATTGTTGGGATGCGGAGTTGCTGTCAACATGGAATAGTGTCTTTCCAACAAAATGCTGTAAGTTTGCTAGTCAAACGCAACCATGTAACGTTGCTGGAGACACGAAGTGTCCGGTTGGATGACTTCATCTATGATTGTAGGCTGGAAGAATTTTTTTTTTCTCGTCCAACTTTTAGAGAAGGATGCTTTCCATTTTTTGTGTATAGTATTGCAAATTCCCTCACTCTGGTAATATTCACTGTCCAAAAGAAGAAGGGTGCTTAATCCAAGGATCAGTCTTGTAGTGTATTTTGGTCATTTCTTGTCTATTTAGTCTTGAATTTTAAGCATAAAAATGATGCATTATTGAATTTGAGTCCATCTAATGAAATGGAATTTTGAAAAATTTCTCAATTTCAATATTTTATAGCAAAATGAACTTTGGGCCTACAACCATGGTTTTATGATTTTCGAACCATAGAATGACTTGACATTTTGTATTGGATGAGTTTTCTTCATTTTTTCTTAAAACATTTAAAGTAATTTTTAATTTCTCTCCTCAAGTTTGAAAACTTTATGAGAAATATTATGCACATGACTTCATCTCTGAAAAATATATATGAGAATTCCCATTCCCATTTACTTGCAAAATTGTGACAAACAAAGTGATGAACAACGAGACTTGAAATGAGTGGTCATGTGCCCGGCGTTCTTCCAGGGTCAAGAGTATATTTCGAACTCCTGATGTACAGTATGTTGTGTCCTGAGACTGTCATTTTCAATTTGAGATGGAATTACGGAAATGCACAACCTGCTTCGTGATTCTTCTCCTGAGCTCCCATTTGAAAAATTCATTGATTTTCGAGATGTATCCGTTGAGGAATGTTTGGGCTCATTACAGAGGCAACAGCCCTGTCCCATGCCTCCCCCCGACTGAAAACTGTCCGCCGTGGATCTTGCTCAGTGATTCCTCCAGCTTTAGTATCTGATGTCTTCCGTTCTGTAGTATCTGCTTTCTGTGAGTAATGATGTTTTCTTGCAGGCACATGTTCGGTGACGAGCTTTCAGCGTTGAAGGTTGCTGACTTGTTGCAGCTGGAGCAGCAACTGGAATTGCGCGCCTCGCGAGTAAGAGCCAGAACAACAAGTCTGCAGGTTGCGTCACATGTGAATAATAATAGAGTTCGATTGGGGGCAACAGTTTGTGGGTATGCGTTTCTCCAAATCCAGATGTGCTTGAGCTGCATTGTTGCTTCGGGTTGTTTTCGGAGAGGCCCTTGTATTCAAGTCCGTAGATTTACCGTGACTAAAGTTTTTTGATCGC
The DNA here is from genome assembly GCA_950106755.1 of Climacium dendroides. Classification (NCBI taxonomy): domain Eukaryota; kingdom Viridiplantae; phylum Streptophyta; class Bryopsida; order Hypnales; family Climaciaceae; genus Climacium; species Climacium dendroides. The sequence goes on from OX467092.1 coordinate 14,528,732, forward strand.
AGAATGAACTGATTTTTGAGGAGATCGAGTGCTTGTGGAGAAAGGTGTGTGGCCTTGAATCTTTTGTAGTGATCACGTGTTGAATTTTCTGGTATTGTCAGTCGAATTATGTAGATGTAGATGGGTATTGTGATTCTAAGTTTTACGTGAACTTTCGTCTCACAGGAGCACGAACTGATGGTGGTTCATCCTCAACTGACTTGTGATTGAACCTGCGCTTTTTTCCAATACCTAGCGACGTTGTCCTTCTACTTGGTTATTGAATCAAGCGATGTAGGCGTAGTCCGAGGAATGAGCCTGGCATCCCCAACATATAACCTATTGCTTTGGAGTCCTCCTGGAGATTGTCCATCACTGAGCGTGGTTTTTGGAACCCGCAGTACTGAAAACGTTGAGGTAAAAGCTTCAGTTCAAGCCGAGTTAGGGTTCGAGTTTTGGGCTTTCTCATGACGCAGGAGTCTGTTGTTGCGCAGCTTATGGCACGTAGAGCAGCATCTAATGACGCGCGTTACTGAGTGGATGCTGCTCAGTCCTTTTGAGTCTGTATGAAGCGTGCAGTCTTAGTGAATTTCACAGACGTGGCCACAGTTGTAGTGTGCGATTGACAGTTTCCGTTACTTGTTTCCGTTGCTTCTCGAGGTATTTCATATTCTGAGCTCGTTACAGTATATTAAGAGATTGAGACTTCTGATGGTTTCGACCGTATGGAGGAATAGGACCGTTCTTTTGTGCGCATGCCATGTTTTCAGAGAGGAAAGGAGAACTAAGAGCTTCCACTTCACTCGTGACTTTGCTTGTTTAACAATTTATCGGGGCCATCCGTCTTATGTTTTGATCTTCCCTTCATAGCAACATGGACTTTGGTTTCAATTTGTGAGCTCCAAACATCTTTTGGTTTCGCTGTTTGCAAGTCGGTTTTTGTATGTGTTCTTTAGGATGAGACCAATTTTTCATTTGAGAATGAGTTAATGGCATTACTTGTGTAGGTCAAGAAATAATCAAAATGGGACATAAGCTTAGTTTGTCCACGACCTTCTTTCGTTAGCTGAAAGAATCTTGGTATGACTTTTGTTCCTCTTGGTTGTGTAGGGTTTTAGAGAGCCAATAGGATCCATCTACCTTGATGCAAGTGAATAATTTTTATTTCAATGATTTGTGGCTTTTATTTCTGATAATTCATTTCTTGGTTGTTTAGTATAGTTGAGATTGTTTGTAGAGCATTAATTACTTTAGTACTATATGCTAGTTTGAATGCTTAACAATAGAGGAAATACATATTTGCACAATGTAATATCTAGTGTTGGAAATGAGTTCTAAATTGTGCATGGGATGTCTAATGAGCACAATAAACATCATGGAATTAGGAGTGAGTACTATAATGTGTGTATGATGAATATGTGCTTGCAAGCATGCAATGGGGGAAAGAAAATTTGATGTTGGAGAATGTTCAAATGTTGCCATTGAGTACAAGTATTGTGCTACAACTTTTGAATTGCCTTTCATGAAACTGAAGTTGGGTATTTGAGAATGTTGTGGAAGTAATATTAGTATTATAGTTGAGATTGTAGATGAAGCATTGATTGCTTTACTACTAAGTGCTAGTAGAAATGTTTATAAGTGTAGAGAATAGATATTTGTTCAATAGAATATTTAGAGTTGGAAATAAGTACTAAAATGTATGTATGATGAATATGTGTTTGCAGACATGCGATGAAGAAAAGAAAATTTGATGTTGGAGAATGTTCAGACATTACCATTGAGCACAAGTAATGTGCTAGAATCTTTAAATTGCCTTTTATGAAGACAACTAAAGTGTATTTTTACACTTTCAAAATGATAGTTTTGTACACTTTTATAGTTTTCCATTGGAAAATTTCAATTTATTATTTGCATGTTTAGGGTTTTATAATCTTGGACCAATGAGTTTTATCAAGTTCTGAAAGATTTTGTTGTGTTGTAGGTCAAGTGAAGGAGTGGGTGATGGTCCTATTTTAGAATCGAAGCACAAGATTTTTTTGAGCCATAGTGGAGTTCAAAAGGAATTTGTGGAGCATTTGTCTAAAGCCTTGGAAGATCGTTGTCGCTACCCTTTTTTTGATAGACATAGTTTGCCCAAGGGTAAAGAATTTGCAAGCTTGATCATCAAGGCAGCTACACAATGTCAGTTGCTTGTTGTGGTGGTGTCAGAAGAGTACTTCATGTCCAAATGGCCAATGATTGAATTAAATGCCTTTGTACAAGCCCAAAAGGTTATGAAGACCAATGAAAATGTAGCCATTTTGCCCCTCTTTTATGGTCTTTCTGTGGATGACTTGAAAGATGAGGAGAGGCAACAAAGATGGTTGAAGAAATGGGAGGCATTTGCCAAGGATGATGTAATTGAAGGACGAATCAAGGTGGAAGATTGGAAGTTTGCATTGAATGAGTTGACAAAGTTCAATGGTTTGCCCTATGATCGGGAAACAAAGAAGATTTTGGTATATGACAATGAAATTGTTTCCCACATTTGCACATTAGTTGTGCCCGATGTCAAATGGCATGATTCACATGTTCATGGAAATGCGCATGAGGTATTGTTAATTGCAAGCTATCTTTTGATGTTGATTGTTGAGTGTTTGGATTTTGGATTTTATGAAGTACCAAGTAAGAATGAAATTAAAGCCTCCTTATTGAAAATGAACATTTTATGAGTGAGATGGAAGTTTTAGATTGGTTGAAGAGCTCAATATTGCGAGACACTTTTATTAAAGTTTCTAAATAGTCAAAATAGCCATAGATACTTCAAAATAGCCATAGACACTTTTATTAAAATGTCTACAAGTTTGTGATATCTAAACTTTTGTACTTTTTGTTATTGTTGGATTGATAGGTTCTTTTGGGCAAGATGAATCAAATTGGGTTGTCACAAACATACAAAGTGAAAGTGGTTGGCATCTATGGAGTAGGTGGTATTGGCAAGACCACCACTTGCAAGACCTTGTGCAATGAATTGTCAAACAAGTATGAGGGGAGGGTATGCCATATTGAATTTGATAATACATGTTCAAATTCCAAAGAGTTATGGCAAAAAACAATAATGAAATTGACAAGGAAAAGTGCAGATTTTGTTCGCCAATTTGATGAAGGGAAGGTGAGTGCACTATGTTCAACACTTGGAATATGTTTTTGTGCAACTTGTGTTGTCAAAGATGGAAAATGGATTAATTGTACTTTTGAACAATGATTATAGGTTAGTTGGTTGTTAGGATTCATTCTTTATCTCCCTATCTAGTTCATTTCTTTATGTGATGACATGCTTTTTGTGGTGAGTCATATTGGTGATTGTAGTTGAATGTATACTTCAATATGATGGGAATGATTTTTTTTTTCTATATTTTGTTTTGACTTGATATTATTGTAGTCATTGTTGCTTGCTCAATGGTGAGCTTAATATTATGTCTTTTTTGTGTTTGTAGTGGAAAGATGTTTTGTACAAGACCATGCACGAACAACGAACTTTCTTGGCTATAGATAATGTATGGGACAATTATAATTCTATGATGCACGCCAGGGATTTTTTGGAAACTCCTTTCCATAAAGATAGTTTTGTACTTGTGACAACTCGATCTCGGAATACTCTTGTTCGTTTGGGAATTGATGGAGATGCATGCTTTGAGATGCCTGAACTTGGACAAGGAGATGCAACAAAATTATTTTTATATTATGCTGCTCCTAGGAATCTATGTACAACTCAAGAGGATATTGATTCTATTGATTGGTGTGTTAAGAAGTGTTACTTTTGCAAGGGTGGTGGAGAAGATTACCATTACCATCCGTTGTCTTTGGAAGTGTTGGGTAGGCAGCTATTTGGTTTTAATGAAAAGCCTTCAAAATGGGTGCAACTTTTGTCGAAGGTGTGGAAGTCTTGGTCATTTTCGGGAGATAATGTTGTCTTTAATGTGCTTCGAAGTAGTTTTGATTTACTACAACCAATTGAGCAAAGTTTGTTTATGGATGTGGGCTTTCTTCTCTTTCGATTAGAAGAACATTGTACCATGGATCATATAGATTGGATGAGTTGGAAGGAGCAACTTTTCATATTGCATTGGAGTGAAGAGAAGATTCAAAGTCAGGTACATGTATTGTTTCTTTTCATTCATATTTTGAATTATTAAAACCTTTTTTTTGGATCATGATTCTTAGGATCAATACAAGAGAAAGGAGTGTTTGAAGTTTAATTTTATAGTTTATGACCATTTAAAAGAGTTTTAGTAGGATTTTATTGAAAGCACATGTATTTCTTATTAATTATTCCAATTAATCTCTTTAAAAGTCATGCATTATAGGACTATGCTACTAGGACTTTACTTAAAGCAACTTTTTTTCTTGTAGTGTATTTTAGGATGTAGGTATTTGAAATTCTTTGTTTTAAGGCTAAGTGATTACAATGGTGGATGTTGTAGCTTGTTTGATCTACTAATTTTTGGTTTTATTGGATTGACAGTTGGATAGTTTGAAACAAAAAGGTTTATTGCAAGATGTTGATTTGACATCGGGAAGGATCACCATGCATGATTTGTATCATGAATTATTCATACACCTAGCAGATGGAAAGCTTGGTGGAACAATGGACATGAAGAATCGAGAATGGATGCTTGTAGATGGGGATTATTGGGATCTATCAAAGCTTGAACGTGTACCTGGAGGTGGATGTTGGGAGAATTTGTCTCGACTTTGTATATGGCAAACAATGAAAACAAAAACGTGTAAAGTACAACGATGTGATCCACCACCTAGTGATCACCCTCCAGTTGATCTAATCACACGTTTGGAGTACATTGAATGGAAATACTTCTCAAATATTTGGATATTGCAACTGTCTGGTTTGGAATTTGGTCATGGAACCTTGAACTTGAAGGGCATGAAGTGCTTACGATGGTTGCAACTTCTTAATTGTGATTATAATTGCTTAAAGAGCCTTGAGGGCCTTGAATCATTGAAGCACCTTACTTTTTTTGAGTGGCGGGTACATATATTCACTCGATTGCTTGGTACAATAGACTCACATTTTGTGGGTCAATTTCCATCATCTCTGAAATATTTGCACATAAATGAGCCATGTGTAATGTCTGGGTCTAATGTGCTTGCACAATGCAACAAATTGATCAAGTTGAAACTTGCAAATGTAGAAGTCGGTGAACTATTGGATTTGAGCAATTGTTCATCTTTAGAACATTTGGACATTTCCAACATTCGGAGCTTGCAAACCATATCAGGACTTTCATGTACTCTACACACCTTCAATATGTTTAAATTATGTAGGATTCATATTCTAGGGCTCAACCAATTTGATGGTTTGGTTCAAATGAACGTGGTTGACTGTCATCATTGGAAGATGCCATGTTTGCTATCTTTGACCAAATTGCAAGTTTTGAAGCTTTATGAACATTCTGAACCTCTTGAACATTACATCCCACATCAGCTTCGGGAGCTTCATTGTCAATCACAAATATTATGTGAAGTACCTTGTTTGAATGCATGCAAACAATTACAAGTATTGGACTTCTCTTGGAGCTCTTCATTGACTTCATTGTGTGGATTGGGTGACTTGTTGGCATTGCGATCCCTCAACCTTTCTTGTTGCTCTTCTCTAGAGCGATTGCCTAACTTGACTAAGTCGAGGAGCCTTGAGAAACTTGAACTACACTGCTGTGAAGTACTAAAGCTTTATGAAGAAGACTTTGAAATGTTGGCCTCATTGCTATTGTTGCAGCCTGTACTATTTAGAGTTGCATATGAGGTGAGAATGTTCATATTGGACATTGATGGACAAAAGGTTCTTCGATCTCGGACAAAATATTATCATTGCTTATCTTTGGAGAAGGACGAATGGGAGGAGCCAAAGTTTGCGCCTCTCCCAGTCAAATTTGGAAACCTTCGCAACTGGGTTCCACGCCTAGTTGTACCTCATCCACCGTTTGATTTGGTATAGTGTGACTTGGGGTTTGCAAAATACCAGTCGAAATGTCCCCAGCACTTGTACGTGATTCTATGTAATCAGTCAAAGCAAATACATTCAGCGCTCCTACATAATGTCTCTTCTGCAGATCTATCGTGAGAAATACAGGATGTAGATCACAATTAGTGCACGAGTTATTATTTTAGCTTGTGCATTGATTTGTATAAAGCTTAGCAATAGTATTCACAGAAATGGCTAAAATTTGCATCTTTGCTAGTTAACATTTTTAGTAGCCATATGTACATTGGCAGAAATTCTTGAAAATCTTAAATTTTAGTCAAAACTTCAACAAACAATAGGATTTGAAAGTCAATTTGCAACTTCCTCTACATTAGAATAAGCACCTATTTAATTAGTTTTGTGTTATAGTACTCTCAATAATCCTTTTCTTTCTATTTTTTTCATACTACTCACTCTTATAGTACGTAGAGTTGATGCTTGTTTGTCCTAAAGGTAGTATGTTGCAATCAATTCCATAAACTAGTTGTAGAATCATTAGTTACTAGAAGAGAGCCCATTTTGTTGTGTGAAGTTTGAACCAAGTATAGAATAGAGAGAGCTTGGACATGTTAATACACTTTTGAAGATGGTAACACATTGCGCCAATGTCCCATATTTGTGTGTCCTGTTTTTAAATATCAGCCTTCTTTTTTCCTCTTCTATAGCATTTCAAAAGAATTCAATTCTTTGCTACTTCCAAGCTATCTTTGGGTGAAGTCTTGTTTTTTAGTAAGCATGTATTGGATCTAATAAATATACTTGTATACTCAAGTTTACAGTTTCAAATGGAATTATGTAGCCATGGTTTTGGAATCTGTAAACGAGTATGTAGAAACACATGAATGTACATGGATCCATGGCATATCTTTATATCCATCTATGGGTCATGGACAATATGTAATCCACTCTTTTGCAAGAGATAGAGAGCATGGATATGTTGTGCATTCGCTTATCTATTTTTAACACCTTAGATTGAATATGTTATGTACTATTCGAATTGTGAGCTTCTAAGCTTGCATTCTAGCTCTTACATGATTCAAGTTCAATTTTGAAGTAAATCATAGTGAAGATGGGACCATTTTTGGAGTAGAACTAACCAAAGTTTTGGGAATGATTAGGAATTAATGCTATGCATTCTCATGTTGATATTGGATATTGCTCAAGTATAGGTGACAAGCTCCAATTTGAACACTATAAAAAACCAACATTTTAGATGACAAGTCGCATTTTTTTAAAACCGATTTTAGGTAACATCCAATGCAACAACCCCATCTTTATATGTCAACAAATACGTCTAACATGACATCAATGTTGACATAAAGACATGGAATTGTTGTATTTGATGTCACCTAAAATTAGTTTAAAAAAATTAGGGTTTGTCACCTAAAACACAAGTTTCTTAAGTAGAATCACAATGCGTATAGGACCACTTTTGGGGTGGAAGCATGTACCAACAAGTTTCATGATTGACACGAATCAAATCCTTACTTACAGACTCCTAGTTGAATGTTAACTAATTAATTAACAAGCAAGGTTTCGGAACTAGGTTACTGTGCATTCTGATGTTGATGTTGGATCTTGCACAAGTTCAGGTTTGAGAGAAATGTGAAGATTAAATGAGTTACCGCAATTGGTATGAGAGGATGTAATTATCAATCTTTTTCAGAATTCTTGAGAAAAGTTCTTGAAAGAACAAGCTGCAAACATGTCCAATCTCAAACTCCCAACTGTAGGTATTAGTGCAGAGCAAAGATGTTTTGCCTTCTTGAAACTTGTTAACTTTTGCACATGTTTTCATTTAGCATGCATGTGGATCACTAATTTTACATTTGTCTATGCTTACACTAGCAATCCATTCTTCACAATTATTTGGTACCATATTAAGTGGACAAAAGTGGCATTTCTTGCCAAACAATTAATTAAAATTGGGATATGTGACTTGATAAATGCATAAAGCATATGAAAATTTGGGTTCTTTTCCGTACATGAAAGATTTTTTTGTGAAAAAATAATTTTCAAAAATTTTAGGTATTTCTTATTGAGAAATATATTTTGGCACCCCTAACCACTTGCTACAATATTCATGCTCATGATTTTATAATAACTTCAAATTAATTTGGTGAATTTATTCCATGGCTTGTAGTACTTTCAACAATTGTGCCCCAAAACTTAATTCTATACATGTCTTAGTTTGGAGAATTGGGTGAGTATTGATGGATGCCCCACTTGCGTCATTATTTGGAGCATTGTTAATTGCAAATGATTTGCCTTTGCAATTGCTACTTCTTTACTTGTCCACTTACTTAAATGTATGCTTGTTAAGCAATTCTTTTTTATCAAACCTTATAGGCTTTGGAGAACCAAATATATCAATATGATCACCATATTAATTTCTATTAAAAAAACATGATGTGTAAGATTAAAACTTTGTTTTCATGTGCTAATACACCAAGGTACAAAGTTAAATATTTTGAATATAACAATGCAATCAAATCTAATTATATCAAAATACAAAGACATAGACTAACAAATAATCAAGGCTTGAAACGGCTTCTTAGACCTTTAATGCCTAAGTGGCAACCTAAAGTTAATGAGGTCACTTTTGAAAACATGTGGAAACTAATTGAAACTCCTTTGGTATAAATATATTGTTGGTTTAGATAGAGCATTATTTCTTTTTCTCTTTGATGTAACATATGATTTCTCTCTAAGTTTTTCTAATGATTATTAATTGTATGAAGTTCAATTTTTCAACATACATCATCTTCAATTGATACTTAAGCACATAGGGATCAAAAATTACTCCCTATGAAAGAGCACTTGAGACAATTCAAACTCTTTTAGGCTATATCTATGATACACTTTTATCAAAATTTCATAACAAAATTTGCATTTTATCAAAAAAATAAAATTGAAATTTCCATCTCATTCTTTTCTTTTTGTTTGCATGTGGGAACCAAAAAAAATGAAACTTAAAAAATCTCATCCATACCACAAGAACAAAGAGAATCATATTATAATGCCAGTGAACCCATCTACATAATCCTAAACTCCACATGATATGGCAAGTCTTTAATGCCATCCTAGTCCATCACTAGAGCATTCAATCTACACAAATTAGTTGAAAATAGATGCTATGATAGGGAATTTCATTAAAATGGCATACTCCATATACCATTTTCATATTACACAGTCTAATTTGTAAATGTGTCATCTAGATGAAGTATAGATTTCTAACCACACAGTCTAATTAAACTATAATAGGGCCAAAGTTGCAAAAATGGCACCAATTAAATGAAATTTTGGATCCCATTTCTTCATCATGTTCAATGTGAATGCACTGAATTTAAGGACTATACAACAATATTGTGAATTCACAAAGCCCTAGAACTAACTTAGGTGAAACAACAACATGGATGTCAAAGCAACAAAAGTCTAGGCACTAGGAAGCAAGCTTGTTTGTAGAGCACTACAGTGACAATTTGTCAATTTGATCCTTTAGGAATATTGAAGGTTGTCAAACCTTTCACATTTTCTTCTCCCCATTCTCAATCTTTAGAGAATGAAGACATTGCACTATCTTTTGGACTTACAAGAGGCCCAATCTTTACAAATTGAAAGAACAAAAATAAGAATGAAGAAGGATTCCAAAAAAATAAACCTTTTTCTTTAAAAGTGAATATTTTATTCAGAATAAATGTAGTTTTTTTCATTTGAATCTATCCATGACTCAAAGCTTCATATAAAACGGCTCTCTTTGGAGCTTGTTCCTAATCAAGTGCGAGTCAGTCAAATCTTTTTCAATCAATAATAGAGCAAATTGTTGTTTGTTTTTAAGCTCCCCTACTTTGCCAGTAGAAGGGGCTTCTTTGTTTATAGTATTCCTACCTTAGAATTTTCTTGTTTCAATAGTTAATTAGTTTTGTGAGTGATATTGAGGCCTACATTGGTGAGGTCATATTCTTAATTTCCCAAGATTTTGATAAATAGTGTTGATTCACTCATGTTGGAGAAATTTTTGAGGTAGACTTGCTTGTACTTCTCTATCTAATTTACATTCCATACCTATTATGAATGATTATGAAGTAGGTGAGGTGTTTTATCCTTTACTTTGTAGAATTGTTGGATGGTTTAGTTTAATTTGCCAATTATATCCATGAAGCCCTAAATTTTAGGTCTTGGAATTTAGAGTATAAGAGTCGAAGAATTTGATTAAGGCACTTGTGGAAAATCTTGAATCTTCTATGGTATGAAAATATGCCTAATGCAATCATAACATGCATCACTCCCAAAAATATGTCTCTTTCTACTTGTGCATAAAGTTCATAAGCAATGTTTCCTAGAGGCAAAACTAACAAATAGTCCCTAATCTTCTTGATCTTTAAAAGAATTATTTGATCACTAAAAAAAATGAGAGGGAATATGACTCCATGTTCACGCCCAATGTAACCCTGTATAGATTGCCACAACTTAATCGTATATCTCGGCCATTGCCTTCATATTTCTTGTATTTTGCTCTTTAATTTGTATTTTTTGTGGTATTTTTGGTCAAAGGAGTTCTAACAACTTCTTTCCTTGTTCCAATTTTTTTCTAATTTTTTTTTCTATTTTTTCCTATTTTTTCTTCTCTTTTGAGATTTTTATTGAAAATTCAAATCTAAATATTATAGTCAAAAAAAATATTTCTAACGGCTTAAAGGTCAACCAAACTTTAAACAAGTTGGATTTACCTTTTTATATTAGTCACAAACTTAAATTATTCAAAGTCAAACTATTCTTTTAAGGATTTTTTTCTAATTTGACTTTAAATACTAATTTAACTACATCTAAAATGTCAACTAATTTTGAAATATGGTTTACTTTAACTTGTTTGGCTCTCTTTTCCTTTCCAAATGCAAACTTGATAACTTGATGGTGATCTAGATGTTCAAGAGGGGGTCAAGCTGCAGTCAACTCAGTTTGACTAGCTCAACTGAACTTGTTTACTACTGTTCTCTTGCTAGTTCGTCCTTCTCCCTTTTTTGATTTGGAAAAATTCTCAATTTGTTGAAGTTTAGCTCAATTCTTTGGATTTTTTGAGTATCTATTTCAAATTTGATTGATTGTAAAGCAAAATGAAACTTAATTGAGTAATTTCTAGTTTTAAAAATCAAAATTAGGACCTTATAGGTATCACCCCAAATTGTTGTTTGAACAACTAGAGTAGAGAAAATTTTTAAATTAGAATCTAGTACCTAAATAGACAATCAGTTGGGAATTAGACAGTGCCTAGTTCAGGAGCTACAACACCCAGTCAAGACCCAGTTCGGGATTACAGTGCCCCATCAAAGCCTTAGTACCTAGCTACTGGGTATCAAACAGGCTTGCAGACAGGTGGCCGGCCCAGTATTGGATTGCCTGTATGGTTGTTTCCATAGTGTCTTCGTTGGTCGAGATCGCCCTTTCTAGGTTTTTGGATTTTAAAATTCTAAATTTTTGGAATTATAATCTTGGTCATTGCTCGCCAATTTGAGTCTCCTATTGGGGACCCACTAATTCTCAAACTAAATTGGAATCAAGAGGGTACAAAGCTTTGCTTTATGGAGAGCTTTACCCCAAAATTCTAAATAAACTACAAGAAAATAAGATTAAAATTTGACTTAAAAGTTTAGCAGCAGTGCGAAGCTTTGTCGTATGGGGTGTCAACCCTCGAATCATAAATCAAATTTGACAAAGGTTAGTCTAAAAATGGTAAACTTAAAATATTCAAAGCCAAAGCTTTATCGTCCGAAGAATTAAGTCCTGAATTTGAAGCAAAAACCACAATAAATTTGTATCAATCAAAAGTGATTAGAATATGGAGGTTGAATCTCACTCAACTTCTCCGAAATACATTAACACACATACTTGGACCACTTATTTTCCACATTAGAGCTTCAAGAGGACGTGCAAGGGGATTTTCTCCAATAAAGGTTATGAAATCCTATATGAAAAAGCACAATGGAAAATGGTTAGTATTTTGAGACAAATCTTAGATCCACAAAGGTTACTTTCTTGAACTTTGGGGGGGATTTTCCTCAACAATAAGTCGCAAAATCCCACACATCAAAGGCCCAAACGGAGGGGTTAGTACAGAAAACTTCAAAACTCAAACAAGGCAACAAGTGGTTAGTTCAAATACTCAAAACACATCAATAATAAGCAAGCTAGAGCAAAGGGACCCCCACGTCCTTTGTTTCAAGCTCAAAAATGCAACATCAATTCAAAACCAAAGAGCAAAGTTCAAGGATGCAACAACAAGAGGATTTTGGCACAATACCAAAATTTTCAACAACGTGGGTGCAAGTGAGCAAATACAAAATGTAAGAAAGGGGTTGCAAAGAGAGAGAAGGGGAGGCCTTTTATACGTTTCCAAGGCCTCCACCCCTTCCCAATTTACTTTAAACTACCTAAGTAAAATGAAAATTATTAAAACTCACTATTACTACCTAAATTCTACCTTACTGTTGATGTTGCTATAACTTTTGGAGAAAAGGTCCAATTAGCAAACGAACTGTGCCATTGGCTCCAAAAGACTCAAATTAGTCTACAAGACCCTCTACCCCCTTGTTCAAACCTATTTTGTGACCAAAAGATAGCAATTTGTAAAGCAGTGAAGAAAATAGAAAATCTAACTTTTGGAGTTTATTTTTCCCAAAGTTTTGACTATCTAGGATTGTTGGGGAGGTCCAAAAAAATAAGAAAAGAGTCTAAGTTGACTTCAATCAAACATCGTACGCTCCCTATATGCCAGTCAACTTGCTAAATAGTTAATAAAATCATTAAAAGTCGTTGTCGACACTGAATCCAATACTTGTCGGTGTTGGAATGTTTTGAAATTTGGTGAGGTTCTTATTTAAGCTAAATCTAACTAGCCTAATTTTTAGTGGGATTTTACCAACACTTGGATAATTTATATGAATTTTCCAACATTAGTAAACACGGTTGACTTCCCAGGGAGTCATCTATTGCAATTCAAGAAATTACGAAATTTTTTTGATAGCTTCTAGGAAGCTTTGAAAGGCTAAGTACAAATGCCCGTGTCTATTTTGCACTCTCCCATATAGGTATTAAATAAACACCTATCAATTTAATTCCTTTGAGGAGGAATCATTTCTGTACTAGAGAATCTTCATGAACCGACTTTGCCAATGCGCTCTCAGTGTGCTTTTATACTAGAAACACCTATCTCCACCCTCCAATTGCACACTTTGTGTAACTTGTAGATTTTACCTACAAAAAACAATTAGATTTATTTCCAGCTTTTATCTATTTGGCAAAAACTCTATGGGAACCTTTACATGGATATTCCTAACACTTACTAGGCCTTATGTCAATCCATACTACTACTCTCTAGGCTTGAGACATGTCATGGGTTTTTTAGGAAAAATTACAATAAAAGACTAAGTTTGGTGTTTTCCTACTATTTGGGCCAACAGGGTTAAATCCTATTTTAGACCCTTAATTATCAATTTAATACCTATTTAGTCACTAAAAATAGTAATTAGGTGTTTTTAGTGCATCCCCGGACTTTTAGAGAATAATATAGCATATTCATAGGGATTTTCCTTGAATACATTGTAAACATCTCTTTAAAATCATTTTCACTAGAAATACCTTTAAAACTAAGCAAAAAGTGAAAAAAAGAAAATTTTGAGACCCAGGTGACAAATACGAGGCTCATAGTAACACCTCTGCATCATACACAAGACTTGTCACATAGATTAGGGCCCACACCAACTTCACCTTGAATGTGCCTTTAGAAGAGGCTAATTGTTTTTTTTCTTCATCCTTAAGTTCCTTCACCCACTAGATTTCATGTCAATTAGCGATAGCCACCACTTTGTCATTGATGAACAAGAGGTCTTTCAAATTCCCACCATTCCTCCGCAAATTGTACGCCTCCATTGATTTAGCATGTATAGCAAATAATTTAATAATGGCTGGGTGACTCAACGGACACACATTCGTGCCACCCTAGCATCACGCTTGTTCGTTGTCTTTGACAATTTCCCTACAAATTGTACATAGCAAGAGATTTTGTCCATCCCTTTAATGCATACCTTGCGCACCTTATTGTACCCTCCTTGTTGGTTAAATCCACCAAGTGAAATCATCTTTGCTTGAGGAGAGATCCACATTATAAATGATCCATTGTTTTAGGACAACGTAGCATTCAATGCATCCATCTACCATCCAATATCCCTCAATTTGCTCTTCAAAAGTTTTTTCACTGCTTCTTACTACTACTCTATCTTATTGCAAAATTTGTTGTCTTCCTCTCCTCTTGGAAATCTAGGCACTAGAGGTCAAAGATCCAACATTAATTTCTTTGTGTTGAATAGGACCGCTTGGAGACAATTGGCAATCTCAGTGTCCAATTGGTTGTAGTATGTATCCACCACATCTCCATAATCCAAAGATTTGTTGAATTTCTCTTCAAGTCCTTCACACTTTGGACCTCATACTATTGGAGGCACACCTTATACTCGTATTTGGTATATGTGGTTGGAAGATAGGTGGTGTCCTTCTCATGTACTGTCTTGGTCTTTTTCGTCGTTGATGACCCTATGCCCCCACTTGCCTACATTTGTAGATACATCTATGAGAAAATTTGTAGGACTATTAAAGTCCCTATCTTAAGGGGCTACCTTTTAAGTATTGCTTCCTTCCCTTAGAATAAATATGTTCTTTCTTTGGAAAAAGGATGTGATGAAAACTTGACAATTGGAATTGAAAAGGGCAAAAATTTCCCCTTTCTAACTCAGCCACTTTGTGGTGGATGAAAGACAATGCGTCCAACCAAAAGTAGAAACTACAGGTGTAGACGACCGCTTAAGTACCCAAGGTCACCTTGGGGCACATACAGGTCCGTACAAACGTACGACCCCAGACAACCGTAGGTGCAGGTTGAGGTGACCGTGTGTATGGGTTGGAGCACGTATAGATGTAGGTGGGGCAACCGCAAGTGCAGATTGAGGTGACCATGGGTGCGATTGAGGCGACCGCAAGTGCGGATTGAGGCGATTGTGGGTGCGGTTGGGGCGACCATAGGTGCGAGTGGGGTGACTGTGGGTGCGAGTGGGATGACCGTGGGTGCAAGTGGGGTGACCGTGGGTGCGAGTGGGGTGACCGTGGGTACGAGTGAGGTGACCGTGGGTGCGAGTGGGGTGACCGTAAGTGCGGGTGGAGTGATTGCAGGTGTAGGTTTAGGTGACTGCGGGTGTGGGATAGGGTGACCGTGGATGTGGGGTAGGGTGACCGTGGGTACAGGTTTAGGCAATTATGGATGCGGGTTGGAGCAAGTATAGTGTGGGTGGAATGACAGCAGGTGCTTTATAGGAAGATGAATAATGTTTTTTACCCCCTAGGAAATCTAAGGCAAATTTAATATTTTTTACTTAAAAATTTGAAAATTAAAGAGCTCCCTCCAATTTCTACAAATTTTCAAACAATTGACCAAATTAGATTCTAAAAATATTTCAAAAATTTATGTATATGTAAATTTTGAAAATTTGACAATTGCTATTATTATCATGTTGTTTGGAACATCTTCCAAAAATTTGGAATCATTTTAATTATTTTGTGTTTGTAATCACACTACACTGATCCTTTTATTTTTTAAATTGCTAAAAATAAAAATTTGAAAAAAAAATTCTTCAAATCTTGTTTATTTGTGAAGAATAAAGAGTAAAAATCTCCAAGAATTTTTTTCCCATGTCTACTACTCCTTTCATTGGAAAAATAGTGTATTTGCTCATTTTTTTATTAGAGTACATTTCTTAAACAAATTTTTAATTACTTCTCACATTCAAATTTTGAAAATCAAACAATGCAACAAGTATGTAAACTTCTTGATCCTAATTTACAAAATATAGAGATTTGTTCCACCGTATAGAAAATTTGGCATTGAAAATTTGAAAAAGAGACATTACATCCCTTTGGTCCTTAAGGGGTTAAACCCTAAAAAACTATAATCCTTGGAGGAGGAGGGGAGATTTTCAAAAACCTCTTTTTGACCCAAATTTTTGGGAAAACTCTTAGAATTTTTTTTTTAAGATATAAAAATTGATTAGCCGGGAGCCTAAGTTATACTCCCCCCAAAATGAGAGAAATGTTTTACGTAGGGCATGGATAAATGCAACAAACTTCATGACCTTCAACAAAATATGGATGAACTATGAGAGTACATTGGTAACATATTCCTAACAATCTTTAAATTCATAAATATAGGCATTGATGAAAGGCATGGATGCAAATAATGAATGCCATGAGTGTAAATTCATAGCATGCATGTTTAAATTCTTCAAAGTCATAGAATATTCACGCAACATAACATGATTGGACAAGCACGATGTCATTATCCCAACAAAATATTCTCCAATACTATTGGGTTTAGGAAAAACTTCTCCCTCTCTACCCTAAGTCCACAAAGTTGTTGTTCCCATCTTTGTAAGGGGAAGACTTTGGATGACAGGTGGATGATATCCCTGTTTTTCTACACGTGGATGGAGGTGTAAGAATTACTAAGTTTGCACTTGCTTCATCAAGCCTAGCATGGAACCTCTCAAAAATATCCTTCATGTGAAGCTCAATTTTGAGAGACTTTGAAAATTCAGTGCTATATTCATCTTCCTGATAACGAAGTGCTTTTCATAATTAGTACATAGTAAAATGACAGAGCAACGATACATAATTCAAATTTAATATCTTTTTGGATAGCAACATTTATACTCTTCATGGACAAAAATGTTGTGCACTCACTTGAATAAGTTGAAGCAGTAAGCAACCATTCTTGGACTTTGAAAGGTTCTTGACATCCCCAAATTCTTCAAGGAGGGCTCTGCATTCCAACAAATCTAAATTTAATTGAGTCAAAATGAATTTGGGATAAAATCACTTTCTTCTACTAAACTTGGAACAGGTGATTTGGAAGAAGAAGAATTCACCTTAGATTTGTGCAATCTTTGCCATAACAAATTTGAACATATTCCACCATCATGGCTCACACTTCTCTAATGTCTTCATCAAATTTTGTTCTCCAAAGAACATAGCTTTCATTTTGTAACAAACACATCACTTGACTTGCAACAAGAGAGTGAAAAAGGCTACATCAAATGTGGATAATTGTTCTAGCCATCTACTTAATAATGTAAGAATACAATATTACTCACCCATTTCATTGCTCTAGAAATGCCCTTTAAAGTTTGTGCAATGGGAGTAACGACCAAAGCAATAGAGCTTGTAGCTTTCCCAAATTCACGAACTCTATTACTGTAAAACCCAAATCAATCCCATTAGACAAGTCATACTCATACAAATTGTACACTTTTGAACTCTTTGAAAGAGCAATGCCTAAAAAGTATACAATCTACATCTTACAAATGAAGTAAAAAAAACACTTTCAAAGAAGTCCCCAAAAATGCACCTAAAATTCTCCTCATCAAGAATTTGTTTTAATTCCTCGAAGCACGTCTTAAATTCCACAACCACCATTAAGCCCATTATGACAACTAGCCAATCAGTCTAGATAGATGGTAATTTGCTCATTAGCAATCAAGAAATATCTGGTTTAAAAGAGTTGCAATACAAAACGAAAGCCCCCCAAAACATGTGTTGCATATAAAACAAAGACATAGAGCTAATGACGATGGACTCCTAACTCTTCACCTTCTGATGTGCATTCCATGTATATTTTTGGTTTTCTTGCAAAAATCTAAACTCCCAAATCATACCTCAAAAACATATACCAACGTACAAAATAGAGGCTATTAATAATACATACACAATTGGATTTGCTTTATGCAACAGTAGGATTCTCATTAGAGGAGTTACTAGAATATCCAAAGGTTTAGGATGGTTATGTTGAGAAAAAAAGTGCAAAAACAGCACCTTGAGAATATAAGCATGCATTCAGCCACTAAAAGTTGATGAAAGACAGGATGCAGCATTGAAAGTGGCGACAATGGATGTAGACAACTACTTTAGTATCTGTAGTCTCCCAAGGGTGAGTACAGGTTTGGACGTGTGTAGGTGTCACTTGCTTTGGCGACCATGGGAGCAACCACAACTCTTAAGTGACTGCAAGTCTCTACCTTTTGAACAGTTGTAACTCAGAGCCACTAAATATTGAAAGCATTTAAAAGAAGGGATGGCATAAACTCCTAAACCCGTCTACTTTTTCAATTTTCCACATAAAATAGGCCATCGTGTGGCAGTTTAGGGTGTCAAATAGAAATTGAAGTAAAAATGGTGTTATGGAGAGAAATTTAGGGAGTCCCATTGCCTTTTTGAATTCCCCTAGCTTAGGCAATCATACGCCATGTACCTATTTGGCTTAAATAATACATAAATTAAAAAAAAATCATAGTAGCAATTTGAAACAATTATAGGGTCAATTGTGTAATGAGCTTCATAGTTTTCATATGACACTAAGTTCTTTAGAAGAGCATTTTGAAATTCTAACAATCCTTATAGTTGTTCATGTCACTTCCAATTCCCAAACAGATCTATAAGGCATAAGCAAATTTGAAGAACATTGTGGGAAAAGGCAACACACTAAATATAAGAAAATGTGCACTTCTCTTCTTATAATCTCTCAACTCCCATGCAACTTTACACTCCAAATTCGAATACTTAGTAATGAAAAATTTCTTAAAACGTGTATATGTTTAGGTTTGGGGGGAATTTTTTTTTGCTTAATTAGGGATAACTACAAGCCCATGCCCTTTTGAGGTAGTTAAACCACACTTGTAACGGCATGACTATTAACCCCTAAATGCCTAAGCCATCCAAGGATGTTTTTCCTATGAAAAAAGAGCATAGGCTTATAATTGTCCTCAATGAAGGAATTTGTTTTTCAAAATCTAACCATATAGATGTTTAGAAAACTTGCTTATTAGTACATATATCAATTTTGAGTTTGAATTTATAAAGGAGTTGTGAGATTATATAAGAAAAAAAATGTATGTTCTCAAACGAATTTTCAAAAATGAAAGTTAGCTTAATTATACAACTTTTTTTAGTTCACAGTTTTTCAAAAAAATGTTGTTTTACTACATGAAAATGGTCTTCAAAGTCTATTGAATTTACAAAATAAACAAAAAAAATTAGAAGTAGTTAAATAAAATTGTACTCTAGGAGGGCACATACAAGCTTTAAGTGGTGCACTGGTAAGGTCCTTAGACCTCATTTACAAGGTCCAAGGATCAAATCTTGGTAATGGTGGCCGCCCACATGGTAGGGTACCCAAATTTTAAAAATTGTTTTTTAGATTGTCTAGAAATCTGGGCATCCAAAAAAAATTAATTTTTGAGGTAGCCTAAAAAAATATTCCAGGAAAAAATAACAAATTTCATGAAAAAATTATTTTAAACTTTTGAAAAAAAATTATTTCCTTAAATTATTTTTTTTCGGATTTGACCAAAACAACAAAACAAATCAATAGATTTGAGTGGAATTTTGACCAGTACAATGCAATCAAAACAACAAATACAAACAACAATTCTAGTTGTTTTGGTCACTAATTTTTCTACTAGTGACACATTGGTTAAGGAACTCCTATTTTTTCCATGATTTCATACTCTAACCAACTATCCTCCCCATGATGAAGTGCATCTTCACTTAGTTGCAATACATGACTATTACAATGTGACATCTTCTCACTTAAACGACTTGTGGAAATGAACATATTGAAACAAATTGGTGATTGATGTCATACTCACATAAACCAAGTCCATTGATTTCTTACAATGGCATATCCAATGGACCAAAGGAAATGTAGAGTCACATGGTCTTTCTTCATGGAGGACATTAGCACAATCAATTGAAGTTGTCATTTGAATAATCTAGGTACTACAAGGCTTCTATAAGTTCATTTTTTGATGGACTAGACTTCTTACAATAAATACTTTTTTGGTGGTTGGTGAATTTGCTTTTTTGATGAAGGTTAGAGCTCCACATTGATCATAGTTGAATGATACCATTACAAATGCCAAAATGAAGTTCTACAAGTTTTTTTATAAGTCCCAATCCTTGAGACAATTTTTCAAAATTGAATCATCATTATTAAACATCACTCACCATTAATAAAACTCAAACAATTGAACTTCTTAATTAAATTGAATGCAACCAATTTCAAGTCAAGAAGTTGTTCACAACTTAGAAGCTTCAAAGTGGATGGCATTTCTAGTATGCTCAAACACAAAGAAGTGAGTCCATCAAATCTGCTTTGATCAACAAATGTTATATCTGTAGATAGAGGAAATTGGATTGGTGAAGGAAAAATCCTTCAAAGATGAAATTAAAAATGCTATAACAAAGTTGTTGTTTACAATGACTAATGACACTCCAATCCTGTAGTATTGTCACACATTAAATAGAATCTTTGCACATTAAGTAACATTTTCATCAAATAAGTTCTTTGGAGCTTATTGTCCAATTCTATATATACTAGGGTTTGGAGGGGGGGTATTGCAGTGACTGACAAAACTGAGTGCAAAGCTGAAATGTTTTCATTGAAACAACCATACCATAAGCATCAATGGACAAAGTCCAAAAGTAGATATATGGAATTTGTAATGTGCAAAATACTACATGTGACTATGGAAGTTTGAAGAAAAAATTATTTGTGATTTTAAAGAAAATCAATTTCAAAGTTAGCCATGTCTAAAACTCAGTTTTGTTCAACCTGGTTTGGTATTACTTTACTTTTTTCCAAATATTTTTAGAACTCCAAAAAAACTTTTAGTACCTTGTCATGTTGGTATACATCATTTTAGATTGTTGTACACAAAATTGAAGGAAATAGACATTTATAGAATTTAAAATATCAATAGTTTGACAAACATGTAAATGATGTTGGTTCTCACGATATTTGGACTTTTGGGGGGGAATTGACAACATAGGATAGCACTAGACATTGTAGAGAGAATATGGGTTACAATATGGACCATTGTTACATCTTAATGCCCTTGCATTTGAAATATTTGTTGAATTGAGCAATGTGATTAATTTATATTTCATAGCCATTTAATGCATTTTTAGGTTCAATTTGTTTGTCCAAAGATTGGTGTTTATAATGTACATAATTGATCCAACAAATCTAAAAAAAATAAATTATCATTGTCAATATGATCAAAAAGATGAAAATTGCCAAAAATGACTCTAAGTTCCCTAAAAGTGGCATCTTTTTTACCATATTGATAATGATAATTTTCTTCAGATTTATTGGATTAATTATGTACATCATAAACACCAATCTTTGGACAAATAAATTGAACCTAAAAATGCATTAAATGGCTATGAAATATAAATTAATCACATTGCTCAATTCAACAAATATTTCAAATGCAAGGGCATTAAGATGTAACAATGGTCCATATTGTAACCCATATTCTCTCTACAATGTCTAGTGCTATCCTATGTTGTCAATTCCCCCCCAAAAGTCCAAATATCATGAGAACCAACATCACTTACGTATTTGTCATACTATTGATATTTTTAATTCTATAAATGTCTATTTCCTTCAATTTTGTGTACAGCAATCTAAAATGATGTATACCAACACGACAAGGTACTAAAAGTATTTTTGGAGTTCTAAAAAAAATTTGGAAAAAAGTAAAGTGATACCAAACCAGGTTGAACAAAACTGAGTTTTAGACATGGCTAATTTTGAAATTGATTTTCTTTTAAATTACAAATAATTTTTTCTTCAAACTTCCATAGTCACGTGTAGTATTTTGCACATTACAACTTCCATATATTTACTTTTGGACTTTGTCCATTGATGCTTATGGTATGGTTGTTTCAATGAAAATGTTTCAGTTTTAACCTCAATTTTGTCAATCACTATATAATGTTAGATTGCATTAGGAAAAAATAATTTGGCTAATAAATGGCAACAAATCATGAAGTTTTTTGCCAAAATAATTTTGCCAAAAACCTTCAAACTAAAAAAAAATCTTGGATAAAATTGCTAAATTATCATGGATGAAGATTGAATTATGCACATGTAATATGTTCTAGTGTAATATTTTCTATCTAGTATGTTGATGAATGTTGAAATTTGAAGCACCACTATACCATTTCATTTTGCCACTTTGGCACTTCATAAAAAATGAAAAAAAGTGCCCATTGAAAAGATTTGTGCATACCATTGAAAAGCAAAGCATCACTACAGGAGATAAATTTTTTGCAAAATTGGTAAGGTTGGGATCTTTGTAGAGAGTTTACTCAACCTTTTCTGAAATGTAGGTAAAGGTGATATTTGATGTAAATCTACATTTCGGCTTAACTCCGAAAGGACTAAATGGCGTTTTTTGGCAACATAGTGATTTTGGGTAGCTCATTACGAATGAATTTTCATTTTTTTTCATTGAAATTTTCATGCAACATGTGCCTCAGGAGTAGCTTTAAGGCCCAACAATTTTTGTAATTTTTGGCTACATGGTTAAAAAGTTATTGTATGATATGTAGTTTTCTTTTTCAACGGACAATCCAAGATTTTTTTTTTAAAAATCACTTTTTAAAAAAATAAAAATTTAAAATTGATTTTCCAAATTTATTTATACATGGATATCTTTGAATCATTCCATTTTGATTAATGAGATGAAAGTTATGAAGAGTTTTAGTTGTGGGTAGTTTGGAGGTAGTTATAGAATCTCTACTCTAAAATAAACTTTGAAGTCTTCTATTTAACTCAATTTTCAATATTTTTGAAAAAAAATAATAAATGGGTGTATATTGTTTATTACAACATTACAACCATTGATTGGTATTTTTCAATTTCATAAATAAATTGTTAACAATTTTGTATTTTGAATCATTTTCTACTTCTTTTTACTTTTTATTTTTTTCCTATATGTTGTACATTTCCAAATGATTTGAAAATTTTCAAGCATGTATCCAATTTGCCTTGAAGATTGAATCCAAAGAGTAACCACCATTTTGGACATTTTTTCATGATGATTTGACCTTAAGAAGTGCAGCTGCCCGGGTTTTTGCAGGGACAAAAAAAGGGGTTTTGTTACTTCAAATGCTAATATCTTGCAATCTACATAGTAAAAATTTCTGAAAATTTTCCTACATATTCTCTAACCAAAGTAATATAATATCCTAGGGTTAGGTGTATCAAAAATGATTTTTTTTCAAAAATTTGGTACTTGTACTAGAGATGGCAGTTTTGGAGCATTTTTGTTGAAAACAGAGTCAAAATCGTTTAGGGGTTAATATCGCATGAAGCCCTGGACTGACTCCTTCAAGCACATGATTGAGAGTCCGGAACGGCCTTCTTATGGCTTTCGCCTTGTGCAGCTCATCCCCTGGCTGCAGCTAATGTTTTGCACAGTGATTCGTGTATGTGCAAGGTTCATATTGGATGAGAGGTTTCTTTGCTCCGTGGTGATCCAGTGCATTATGTGCGAGAGTGGAAGGCTGAATAGTGTGGGACGTCGATGCTTTGAACATTGAACTTCAGATTGAGAGATGCAATTAGATGTACATTTGTTCAGATTTTACTTGAATGTCTTGATTGCGTATTTCAGAAGAGCATTTGGGTTCAGATTCTCTTGTCGTGACTAGTTTTGGGTGTGTTGGATTGTTGAATTGGTTATGCAATTCGTGGTTTGAGGTTTATTCTTTCAATTAGGCCGATACCAGAGATTTACTGTATGAGGTTCAGGTACTGGAGAATTGAAGGGAGGAAACTTCTGGGTTGCCAAGATGAAAACCCTAATTCTCTTCTTGGCAATGAATCGACTCTGGCTTTCACTTGCAGTAAGATTGCATGAATTGCAGACGGTGTTGCAGCAGTGCAGATGGGGAGTTTGGGGAGTGTCCACGGAGCCAGCCGAGGCTATTGGAGGGGCGTTCGACCGTCCCCATCAAACCCCGGTACCAGCATCCCTGCACACAGAAGTGGCACGGAGAAAGGGGAGCGAAGTGTTCTTTCCACTGAGCTGGCCTGCCTCCCTCACGTCTCCCTGGCCTCCTGAAAACTTCCACGTCTGCGTGCTCCTGCTGCAAGCGAAGTTCCAGGCTTCTTCCCCGGCCCAGCCAGGGTTCGAGTGTACACGCAGAAAAGAGTTCCTTCTTCCGTTGCAAGAGGCGCCGTGTGTCTTCAGGATCTGTCATTTTCAAGGACGCCGATGGATCTCGCCTTCATTAGGATTTGATGAGAGAGGCTGATGAGGGTGCGGGCATTTCCTTGCCAGTGGGGGTTACTGGAACTCTTCAAATGAAGTAGAGCTTGTACACCCAATGGAACTCATTTCAGTGCGGAGGATTTCTGAAGCGATTCCAATCGCTGTGACGGTTCGGGCGACGATTTCTTACGGCGTGTAGAGTGTGAAGCTGTTGGATTCGATGATCCTTGTCGGTTCATACCTTGTTGTAGAAAGATTTCGCTGTACCGACGATCGAATCTTGTAAGGGTGGACACGCTTTAGCTGGGGATTGTAACGTGTGTGTGGAGGGATGGGGAAGCCTTCTGCAGATTGTTCGTCATCACGTTTTTTCTAACCCTCGGTGCTGGCGACAAGCGTTGAGGTAAGTCCAAGCCAAAGTTTCCGTCCAAGCCAAGTTTGGTTTCAGTTTCCGAGCGACCAAATTGTGAGCTCGAAGCATCTTCCGGCTTTCCTATTTGCGATTAGCTTTCCGAATCTGTTTGAACCCTAAAGGATAATGGATGTATATGAATCCTTGGGATTTTGCTGAATGTGTGTCTGCACTGAGTCAGCATCTGCGGAGCGAACTTCGAGGGCCGGCCTCACGCTGTACAGTACTGGACTCGTTTCTATTCAAACCCTCCAGTCTAGAGATAACTTGAAGGGTGTACAACGAAGCGTGAGTTACCATCGGCGCTTGCTTGGAGGTACCTTCAGTTTTGTAACGCCAGCGTCCCCGTGTTTGCAACATCGCCCTGCCTGGAGCCTGCACCCGCTGAAGACCGCGTACGGTATGCATTGCCTTTCTTCGTTTTTCAGCCGTTTCCTCCTTGAATCTCGTTCGTGATATCAATTTCGTTTTGTACTGCGATGCAGTCATCACTTCTGAGTAGGAAAGTAGTGTGCACTTGGTGTGCGCTGCTGTATGCTCCCTTGCTGCGAATCTATGGAATCTATCCCCTTCACAAGTCGTGAGATCCTGGTAAGCATTTAGAGCGTTTTTGATGACAGTTTTTCAGATTCCTAAGGCATGATTCTTGGTACAACTGTTTTTCCAACTGAAATTGTTTCGCATTAGTCTTTGTAAACAAATTGTTGTAGAATCCATGGGATCATCAGATTTGGTTCCGGTGAGTCCAAACTTGTGTCAGCAGCCCAGGAATTGTAATATTCTTCCTAGCTTTTACTGTTTTATATGGCAAGGCTTGGCAAGTTATTGGCGTATGATTCTTGTTGTCTAGTGCTTTGATTCGCACTGCAATTGCTGCACATCATTCTGTGTGGGCAAATTGTTGTGGAATCCCTGAGATGATGAGATTGTGTTCCGATGAGTTGTAATCAGAGCATGAGGTCAGAACTCTTTACGGTCTTGCAAGCTTCTGAGGATTCCTATGTTTAAGTTTTCAGGTATAATTTTTATGTTATAGTTTATGTTTTAGTTATCAGTGCTCAACTAAAATTGTTGCATTATTCTCTGAAAGGGATGGTTTTTTAGACTGGATTTTAATGTTCGATTGCTTCTCGAGTGCGGATGAAAATTAGAACCTCACTGGGAATATTCTTGGGATGCGGAAATGCTGTTAACATCGAATAGTGTCTTTCCAACAAAATGCTGTAAGTTTGCTAGTCAAACACAACTATGGAATGATCTTGGTCAACCCAGTAAAGTTGCTGGAGACACTAGGTGTCTGTTTGGATGACTTTATCTATGAATGATTGTAGGTTGGAAGAATTTATTTTTCTCATCCAACTTTTAAAAAGGTTGCTTTGCATTTTTGGCCAAAAGAAGATGGTGCTTAATCCAAGGATCACTTCTTGTGTATTTTGGTCATTTCTTGTCTATTTTCTCTTGAATTTTAAGCATAAAAATGATGCATTATTGAATTTGAGTCCATCCAATGAAATGAAGTTTATCAAGTGTGGTTTCTACTCCTATTGGAAATTTTGAAAAATTTGTCAATTTCAATATTTTATACCAAAATGAACTTTGGGCCTACAACCATGGTTTGTTGATTTTCTAACCGTAGAATGACATGGTAATCTTGTTTTATGTCATGATGCTATAGACTTTAATATACATTTGTGGGCAAGGTTTCAGATTTTTCACGTATATTTTGTATTGCAGATGAATTTTCTTCATTTTCTTCTTAAAAATTAAGTAATTTTAAATTTTTCTCCTGTAATTTGAAAACTTTATGACTAATATTATACGGATGACTTGATCTCTGAAAACCAAATATAAAAATTCCCATACCCATTTAGTTGCAAAATTGCAACAAACAAAGTGATGGACAATGAGACTGGAAATGAGTGGTCATCAGCCTGGCGTTCTTCCAGGGTCAAGATTTCAATCCCCTGATGTACAGCATGTTGTGTCCTGGATTGAAAATACACCGACACTATTATTTTGAATTCGGGGTGGCATTACGGAAATGCATAAGCTGCCTCGTGACTCTTCTCCTGAGCTCCAATTTGAAATTTTCATTGATTTTCGAGATGTATCCGTTGAGGAATGTGTGGGCTCGGTGTGGGCTCATTATTGAGGCAGCAGCCCTGTCCCGTGCCTCCCCTTGACTGAAAACTGTCCGCCGTGGATCTTGCTCAGTGATTCCTCCAGCTGTAGTATCTGATGTCTTCCTTTCTATACTATCTGCTTTCTGTGAGTAATGATGTTTGCTTGCAGGCACATGTTCAGTAAGGAACTTTCAGCGTTGAAGGTTGCTGACTGGAGCAGGAAATGAAATTGCGTGCCTCGCGAGCAAGAACAACAAGTCCGCAGGTTGCGTCTCATGTGAATAGTATTAGAGTTCGATTGGGGGCATCAGTTAGTGCGTATGCGGCTTTCGTTATGTCTTTCTACATATCCAGGTGCGCTTGAGCTCCATTGTTGCTTCGGGTTGTTTTTGGAGAGGCCCTTGTATTCAAATCTGTCGATTTACCGTGACTGTAGTTCTCTGAGCGCAGAATGAACTGATTTTTGAGGAGATCGAGTGCTTGCGGAGAAAGGTGTGTGGCCTTGAATCTTTTGTAGTAATCAGGTGTTGAGTTTTCTGGTATTGTTAGTCGGATTATGTAGGTGTTGTGATTCTAAGTTTTACGTGAATTTTCCCGTCACAGGAGCACGAAGTGATGGTGGTTCATCCTCAGCTGACTTGTGTTTGAGCCTGCGCTTTTTTTCAATACCTAGGGACGTTGTCCTTTTACTTTGTTATCGAATCAAGCGATGTAGGCGTAGTCCGAGGAATCAGCCTGGCATCCCCAACTTATAACCTATTGCTTTGGAGTCCTTCTGGAGATTGTCCATCACTGAGCGTGGTTTTTGGAACCCGCAGTACTGAAAACGTTGAGGTAAGTCCAAGCCCAAGCTTCAGTTCAAGCCGAGTTCGGGTTCGAGTTCGGGGCTTTGTCATGACGCAGGAAGCTGTTGTTGCGCAGCTTATGGCACGTAGAGCAGCATCTAATGACGCGCGTTCCTGAGTGGATGTTGCTCAGTCCTTTTGAGTCTGTATGAAGCGTGCAGTCTTAGTGAATTTCACAGACGTGTCCACAGTTGTAGTGTGCCATTGACAGTTTCCGTTACTTGTTTTCGTTGCTTCTCGAGGTATTTCATATTCTGAGCTCGTTACAGTATATTAAGAGATTGAGACTTCTGATGGTTTCGACACTATGAAGGCGTAGGACCGTTATTCTGTGCACACGACATGTTTCCAGAGAGGAAAGGAGAACTAAGAGCTTCCACTTGATTCGTGACTTTGCTAGTTTAACAATTTATCTGGACCTTCCCTTTCATAGCAACATGGACTTTGGTTTCAATTTGTGAGCTCCAATCATCTTTTGGTTTCAGTGTTTGCAATTAGGTTTCTGTGTGTGTTTTTAGGATGAGACCAGTTTTGATTTGAGAATGAGTTAATGGCATTACTTGTGTAGGTGGAGAAATAATCAAAATGGGACATAAGCTTAGTTTGCTCATGACCTTAGTAGAGCTTAAAGAATCTTGGATTGACTTTTGTGGGATTGAATTGTGGGATGATTTAGTTTCATTTGTTGGTTATAGCTATGAAACTTTACATTTTAGTACTTAAACCTTGGAGTACAAGAGTAGAAGAATTTGTCTAAGGTACTTTTGGAAAATCTCAAGTCTTCTATGGTATGAAAATATGCTCAATGTAGTGATAACATGCATCATTCCTAATAGTATGTTTCCTTCTACTTGCACCCACAATTCACAAGCAATGTTTTCTAGAGACAAAACTAAAGAATAGCTAGTACCCCTCTTGTTTGAAAGAGTTGTTTGATCCGTACAAAAAAATATGGGAGGGGAGATGATTCCACCTTCACAATCAATGTAACCTTGTTTAATTTGCCACCAATTGTAAGTACAAAAAATAAAGTTTGATTGTTCTATTGTATTGGATGACCTAATTGATGATGTTAGGTCTAAATCAAAGTTCTCAAAATTGGCTATATAAAAAGAGATAATATAAGATTGTTGTTGTAAAGACGTCTTGGTAAGGATTTTCCATTTTTTCCATTACTTTAGGCTCCAATCAACCATGCTACTTATGACAAGTGTATCTTTACAACTGTTGCAACTTGTGGCTAATTTCACTTTGACATCCTTTAATTTGAAGGACTTTTGGACTTGTGGGAAAAAACATTCTGAAATAAATCAATAATGTCCTTGTTCACATAAACCCATTCTAGTCTTAAAATGGCATATGCAAATGAATGAATAAAAGAAAATGTAGAGTCAAGTGGTCAACATTAAAACTCTCCAAAACTTCAATAAAATTGAAGTCTTTGTTTGGATAGTTTTGAAAAATGCAAGGCTTCTTCGACCAATCTTTGAAGTTAAATGGTCAAAACTTCTTTTTGACTAAATTTTTACAATTATAGATCTTCTTTTGGTAGTTGGTGAGATTTGCTTTGTTGATGAAGTATATAATTCTTCATCAATCACAATTAAATGATACCATCACAAATGCCAAGATGAAGTCTTGCAAATTTTCCATAAATGCACTTGGCCATGTACTATCAAAACAATTGTATAAATAACTATGATGTCTAAGTCAATATCTAGGAAGAACTGGCAGCTAGTTCTAAGCTAGTCAATGAAATTGGAAAAAAAACCCGGTTGCAATTCAAAAACATTAGCAAAAATTTGGTGCCAAAATCTAAGAATTTTCTATTTTGAATGAAAAATAGAGAAAATAACCAGACTCTGTACTTGAAAGATTGGTTCAATTTGGGAATCGAAGGAAAATAGACGGTCAAAGTCAAAAAAATCCCAAACTCTAGTTTGGGTATATAGAGCAATCATCTTTTTATGAAAGCAAGCAAAGCTCACCTGCCCATTGGCAGGAATAAAGTGCACAAAGTCCACAGCCAAAGGATCTCTTTTCCATGTTTATTGTCATGTAGTGTGATTAGCGATCCCATTACATTCCTCTTCAAAAGGGGTTTATAATCATTTTAGTATGTGTTTGCAACCAGAAGTCATGCTGAGCTCAATCATAGTAACCCTCCATTACACCCTCAAGACCCTCAAAAATACTAATGAGTACAGATCAAAGGAATCCACAGGTCAATTTGAGACTTGGTTTTCAATAAACTAGAAAACCTCTAAAAATTGAATAAAAAAGTAAAACAAAGACCCGGAGCAAATGATTGAGCTCAGAGGCGGCTCAATCATTTCATCAAAGACCACGCAAATTCAGCAGCAGTGTCCACAGAGATGAACCAATGCAGACTCCCTGAAGCTATTGGAGGGGCGTTCGACCGTCCCCACCAATCCCCGGTACCAGCACCCCTGCAAACAGAACTGGCACGGAGAAAGGGGAGCGAACTGTTCTTTCCACTGAGCCTGCCGGCCTGCTTCCCTCACGTCTCCCCTGGCCTGCTTGAAGTCTTCGACGTCTGCGTGCCCCTGCTGGAAGCGAAGTTGCAGGTGCAGGTGCAGGTGCTTCCCCGGCCGAGCTCCGCCCGACTAAGCCAAGGGAGCCCGGGGCTCGAGTGCACGCGCAGAAACGAGCACCTGCTTTCCCTTGAAAAAGGAGGCCCCGCGTCTCTTCTTCAGGATCTGTCATTTTCAAGGACGCCGATGGATCTCGCCTTCATTGGAATTTGAGGAGAGATGTTGATGAGGTTGCGGGCATTTCCTTGCGAGTAGGGGTCACTTGAACTGTTGAAGTGAGCTAGGGTTTGTTCTTTCTTGTCTGTTTGTACACCCAATGGAACACATTTCAGTGCGGAGAATTTCTGAAGCGGTTTACATCGCTGTGAGAGTCCGGGCGACCATTTCTTCCTGCGTGTAGAGTGTGAAGCTGTTGGATTCGGTGGATTCTTTGTTGTGGAACGATTTCGATGTACCGACGATTGAATCTTGTAAGGGTGGACGCTCTTTAGCTGGGGATTGTAATGTGTGTGTGGAAGGATCGGGAAACCTTCTGCAGATTGTTCCTCACCGACCGCGGTTTTTGTAACTCGCAGTATTTTGTAAGTACAAGCCAAAGCTTTAGTTCAAGCCAAGTTTGGGTTCGAGTTTGGGGCCTATTCATGACGCAGGAGGTTGTTCTGGCGCAGCTGCT
Source organism: Climacium dendroides (assembly GCA_950106755.1). Lineage (NCBI taxonomy): Eukaryota > Viridiplantae > Streptophyta > Bryopsida > Hypnales > Climaciaceae > Climacium > Climacium dendroides. Next base: position 14,559,499 of record OX467092.1, read on the forward strand.
GGCTCAAAGAGCATCATCTAATCACGCGGGTTACTCAATAGATGTTGCTCACTCCTTTTAAGTTTCTATTATGCGTGCAACCTGAGGCAATTTGACGAATGTGGACACAGTTCCAGTGTATGATTGACAATTTCCTTTGCTTCTTGAGGTATTTCGTAATCTGAGTTCGTTACACTATGAAGAAATTGTACTAGAGAGAGGGATTCTACAGAGCTTGTAGGCTGAATTGGTTGCAAAAATTTGCACACCTCTGACTGCTCTCTGGTGTTAAGACCAGGGGTGCATTTTGGTGATTTAAAATGTACACACTTTTTCTACATACAAATATCCAAAATTATTTATGGTCAAGAAATATATGCTTTAAAAATATTGTATGTGAGTATTTGATGCGTGTCAAAATCAACAAAGGAAGCATATTCTCATGGCCTAATTGGCAAGCTTTTCAAGGCTGCCAATTTTGTAAACTAATTAAGTTTGAAATGAGCTGAATATGCCCCCTTTTGGTCTTGATGAAAATCAAATGAATTGTTGAGTTTGTGAAGGCATTAGAAGACATTTCAGGCCCCTACAGGGCCACGAGTTATCATGGCAGGGAACTCCCTGCAATGCACTGCAACAGTGATAGCGCAGCAGGCTGATGTAGTCGAGACCCTACCATGTCATTTAAATTTTTTTTTTAAATTTCAACTCTTTTTGGCATTCTAAGAACTATTTTTTTTTTTTTTTAAATTTTCCCTAACAACTGACCGTTCCGTCGTTGCAGGGAGAACAACACTGAAATGGCCCTATAGAGGCCTGAAATGTCTTCTAATGCATAGGACCCTTCTTTTGTACACATGATATGTTTCCAAAGAAGAAGGGAGAACTGAGAGCTTCTAGTTGATTCGTAACTTTACTTCTTTAACACTCTAACTTGGTTGTTTGTGTCATGTCTTGACTTTCTATTTTACAACAACAAAGACTTCAGTTTTAATTTCCATGTGACCAATTTGTGAACTCAAAGCATGTTCCAGTTTTCTATTTGCGATGTGTGAATTCTAAAGGACCATGGATGTATATTATGAAATGGACTACTTTGGTGGATCCTAGTATAATTGATTTTTTAAAGATGAGACCAACTTTGATTTGAAAATGAATTAATAGCATTACTTGTGTAGGTCAAGAAATGATAAAAATGAGATAGAAGTTTAAACCGCATTTTGTGCCTTTTGGTTGTATAGGGTTCTGGAGTCACAATAGGATCCATCTATCTTCTAATTTTAGCACAATGTTGGAACCTCTAAAATGATCCTTTTTGGTTTAGAATTTGCCAATGATTCAAAGCTAATTTTAAGAACTCTTTTTAATTGCTCTATCCCTCTAAAGCAAAGGTGGACATTATCTAGCAAATTTTGATGTTTTTTTGTTAAGTTTGTTCCATATTGTGATGTTTTCCAACAAGTTCCCATGGTTGTATAATGAAGAGTCCTTCATGCAAGTGATCAATTTTTATTTCCATGACATATGGCTTTTGATTTATGATAATTCTGATTTGTCAGTTGTCAATATGTTTGTAACAGGAATGATCCCTGTAAATTAAACATATCATAGTGAGGATATTCTTATGATTGACATTTGGCAAAATATCATGTAAACATCTAGAACTTAATCCTAAAGTTGACTTATTTTTGAATGGCAAGACATTATGAGGACTTGAAGTTTCTGTAATGGCTAACTCACAATTTTCTAGAAGAAGTATTAGTGTTGTAGGTAAGATTGTAGATCAAGTTTTAATTACTTTAATATCAAGTATTAGTATGAATGGTTAAGAGTAGAAAGAATTGACATTTATACTATGGAATATTTAGACTTGGAAACAAGTACTAAATTGTACATGCGATAATTAATAGGTATAACATAATTTTTAGAACTAGGAATGAATACTAAGATGTGTTTTTTTTCTCCTTAAATGATAGCTTTGTACACTTCTATAATTTTCCATTTCAAGTTGTGAATTCACTAATTCGTTGATTATGGTGATATGATCATGGATTAATAAATATTATCAAATCTTGAAAAATTTGTTATGTTGTAGGTTAAGTGAGGGAGTGGATAATAATCTTGTTTTAGAATCTAAACACAAGATCTTTTTGAGCCATGGTAGAGTTCAAAAGGAATTTGTGGAGCATTTGCATAAAGCCTTAGAAGAACACACTATAAGAAAATTGCCTGAACATCTAGTCAAAAACGACGTATGTCCACGAAAACACGATATGCCACAAAAGACGTTGGGGTTCAGGCCGAAAAAGTGAAGATTTTACTTTGATGTCTTCGATAGCATTGCTAGATTTCAGTCACAACATACTGATGTTATGAAAAATAATGATGCAATGTAAGACATCCAAGTGGACACTAGATGTTTACAAGGATGTCTACAATAACATGTTCAGCCACGTCACCATTTTTTGTCAAACTTAGCTTAGAAGTTGATTTAGAATTTTGCTGCGGTCAGAGGTAAAATAACTGCCCAAGGTTAAAAAGAGGACAAAGGGCAGGTGGTGACTCCTAAAAGCTTATGTGGCATTTGACGTGGTGTGATGAGGTGGAAATTGTGTGATGTAGCATAATGACATGGAAATTGTGTGACATGGACATGGGTGATGATGTGGCATGCCACGTCAGCATACTTGGCATGTCCATGTTCCGATCTTGGATGTCTCCGTGGACGTCACAAGTGACGTATTGACGTCACTTTTAGCGTCAACATTTTGTACTTACTGCGAATGTAACTTCAAACCACATGCTATCCACTGTGCGTTTCATTACATCTGATTGGACATGTGGGTGTTGTGGAAACAATTGTAGATGTCTTCTTTGATGTCAAAATGACTATAGATGCATGACATGACTTTATGCCCAAGGTTGAATTTGCACATGATGCACGTCTTTTCTATGTAATACAAAATGACTTATGTGTTTACTTGGTTTAGGTTCATTTTTGGGCTATTGAAGTCTTACAATTTGCGCACGCCCAACAAACTTCATTAGAATAAAATTCCACCCTATTCATATGATGACTCTTACAGCACCAAGCAAGACAGACTCTACCACAAAATGCACGTTCAAGATGCAACGAGTTTACTTAGAAGACATGAACATACTGATGGCTTTGTATTTCTCAGACGTCCTACATGACGTCAAAATGGTGGCACAACAAACACATGTCAGTGATGTGAACACCCTATGTTTTTTCCTTAGATGCAATGTCATTGCTAACTACGGTAACATACTCTCCACCATTGCCTGCTGATTGGCGCACCAGGTCCACGACTTGTTGCAGTGATTGTAGGCCATCGAAGTCCCTATCATTCATCAACTGCACTATATAAAAAAACTGTTTTTTTTCTGATGTCAGGCCAAAAATGTTGTACGTCCAGGATAACATCATACGTCTGAGAAAACATTGGGATGTCACGTCGAGGAACACTAGAAAAGTAGAGATTTTGGTTTGATGTTGTAGAAAGCATTGCTAAATTTCAGTCACAGCATATTGGTGCTATGAAAAACAATGATGCAATCTAAGACATTGTTGTAGACATCAGATGTTTTAAAAAATGTCCAGAAATTTTTTCAAAATGTTATAAGTTATATAGATTTAATTTATATAACAAATTTGTATAAATTAGATGAATGGATTTGTTATGAAAAAAGGTTTACAAAATCATATCAATATTATATTATATAAAAATATTTAGTTTTAACTTAAGATTTAAATTCTAAATTTTATTAGTTTAAAATCATAAATTTTGCATCAAATTTTAATAATTTTTATTGCTATTTCACATTTTCACCTTCTTAACTTATTATTTTCAAATCATATATGTCTAATGTGGGGTAATTTTCTAGTGTTTTTGGACTTTGAGATATTTGACATCTTAACCCTTAAAGTACCAAGGCCTTTTTTTTCCAGAAAACATTGAAAATTGTCATTTTTGTAGCAAAGAGTAAAAGAAATTTTAATTTTTTTTCACATCTAACTATAGGATCTTACACCTAACAAGTAGAAAAAATTATAAAAAAAAATTCAGAATTTTTGACCGCATAGATTTAAAGTGAAAAAAAAAATTTTAGCACATTGAGGAACTAGATTTTTTGACTTTGTAAAATTTTTGCACTACAGAGTTTTGAGATTTAAATATTTATAGTAGAGAATTGAGTTGAGAGTTCAGGAAAATAAATAAAAAATAAAAAAAACTTAAATTTCATTCTTAAAAAAATTGTTAAGTAGAAGTAGGTATGGGATAGAAGGAAAATCTAAAATATTAATATATTTTAGATGGAATTAAAATGCATCAATTCCAATGGTGAGATTGTTCTAGCAAGTAAACTAAACCACGTGAAATTTTTATTTTGAAAAAATTGTAAAAATTGCATTTAGAAATGCATCCAACAAGTTATTTTTTTCAAGAAGATGCTCTAATTGCCTAAAAAACAAAAATGTCCATAACTTTCTCATAACAAATCCAAATGAAATGAACCAAAGCTTTCCAGATAGACAAAAATATAATCTACAATTGGAATTCCATGTTGGATGTATTGTTGTGTCATACTATATTGAAGTTAATGTTGCAAACAACCTAGATTTAATAAATGTGACTTTATCAATTAAATGTTCAAGGAGACATCCCCATATATGTTGGAAATGACATGCAAATGTTCATCATGACATCATAAATAAAAAATAAGATTTGTAGAAAATTTAGAAATTGTTGAAGCAAATGTTTACAATGACGTTGAAAAAAACATAATTAAGACACGTAAATGTTTTTTAAAACATCATTTCAGACATCATTGTATTTATGTTGCTGCTCATATTTTAGTTTTTTATATCCCATATTGTTTGTCATGCCTCCTACACCCCACTAGTATAAAAGGCTTGTCTTTTCATTAGTTAATAAGTAGATTTTTGAGCCATTCAATATACTTGATAAATATAGTGTATGGCATATTGTATGATATATTTTGTATGGCATGTTGTATATATATTGTATGGTGTATTTTGTATGGCATGTTGTATATATATTGTATTTTGTATGGTATATTTTGTATGGCATGTTGTATATATTTTGTATGGTGTATTTTTATATGGCATATTATATATATTATATTTTATATGGCATATTTTATATATTGTATTGCATATGATATACCATATATTGCATATTTTATATTGTGTACAACATATTACTACATTGACAACATTAGAACGTCTAATACAATGCATACATGTGTTTCAGGAGATGTCCCAAAAAATAAGTGTATTCATAATTGTATCTCCTTCTACGAAGATCAAACAAGTCGATGTCGCCGCTGACATCCTACAATGCAAGAAGCCATCTACTACCCTAGCATGTACTTGTGCTGGCTTGTGCAAGCAGACATCTCCTATGACAAGGTATGCTTTAAGAAGCACGCATGTGCAAACTCCACACGCTTGGATGGACATTTCAATCAGCATACAACTGTTTCACCTAACATCATTTAAGACACTTGGACATCTACAGCGATGTCTCAGAAGACATTCTAAAATACTAGGCAGACTAGACAAGTGGCCTCCAAAAATGCCACGTCAACATCCGCAGATGCCACGTCAGCCAATTCCGTCAGCACCAACATGGCATGCCACGTCAGTTACACGTCAGATGCCACATTATAGACGGGCAATGGATGAAAAAAATGACACTCTGGCTTTCCCGCGCCTAGGTGGCAGCCACATGTCAACTTCTGAAGTTACCCGTTGACCGATGTTTTTTCAGACATCACGATGCTGGGCCTACAAATCTAATGCAATGTACCATGTTTTTGGCATGTCTACAGCAGCACAATGTAATTGGATATCAGTCCAGACATAGAAGACGTCACGCGCGATGTTTGGGTGTCCAAATTGCGATGTCGTGGCAGACATAGTTTTCTTATATGACATTGTTGCTATCAGTTTTTTGACAAATGTCTTGAAAGTTTGTTTAAGGGTAAAGAATTTCCAAGCTTGATCATCAAGGCTACTTGACAATGTCAATTGTTTGTTGTGGTGGTGTTGGAGGAGTACATCACATCCAAATAGCCAATGAATGAACTAAATGCTTTTATGCAAGCAAACAAGGTGCTAAAGACAAATATGAATGTAGCCATTCTCCCCCTCTTTTATGGTCTTTCCATGAGTGACTTGAAGGATGAGAAGAGGCAGCGAAGATGGTTGGAAACTTAGGAAACATTTGCCAAGGATGATCCAACTAAAGGACAAATCAAGGTGGAGGATTGGGGATTTACATTCGATGAGTTGATCAAGTTCAATGGTTTGTCCTACGATTGGGAATCAAAGAGGATTGTGGTATATGAAAATGAAATTGTCTTCCACATTTGAACATTAGTTTTGCCCAACATGAAATGGAATGATGCACATGTTCAAGGAAATGTGCTTGAGGTATGGTACATAGCAATTTATATTTTGATGTTAATTGTTGAGTATTTGATTTTTAGATTTTATGAAGCACCAAATAGAAATGAGTTAATAGCTTCCATAAGAATGAACATTTAACAAGTTGAGATGGAAGTTTGGTATTGTTTGAAGAACTCAATATTGCCTTAAATTTTTTTTAGATTCCTAAATGTTCCATAAATATTGGATTTCTAAATTTTTCTACTTTTTTGTTATTCTTGGATTGGTAGGTTCTTCTTGATAAGATGAAACAAATTAGATTGTCTCAAATGTACAAAGTGAGAGTGGTAGGCATATATAGAGTAGGTGGTATTGGCAAGACTACTACTTGCAAGACCTTGTGCAATGAATTGTCAAGCGAGCATGAGGGGAGGGTGTGCCATGTTGAATTTGACGGCACGTGCATGAATTCCAAAGAATTATTGCAAAATGCAGTGAATAATTTTTGGTTTTCAATATGTGGAATAAATATTGAAAAGCAGTTATGTCATGTGTACACGAAAGATGAATTTGAGATTGAGAATCAAGTACATGGATTGCTTCCACTCATTCATATTTTGAATTAGAATCATGGATGAGATTTTTGGATGGGGATGTTTGAAAGTTTTTCTTTTAAGACCAAGTCATTGTAGTGGTGAATGTTATAGCTTGTTTGATTTAATTAATTGTGATTGTATTGAAATGTTAGTTGGATAGCCTCAAATGGAAAGGCTTATTGCAAGATGTGGATTTGACATCGAGAAGGATCACCATGCATGATTTGTATTGTGAATTTGTAATACTAGAAGGTGTTGGGAAGCTTGGTGTAACAAGAAACATGTGGAATCGAAAGTGGATGCTTGTAAATGGAGATGATGGGGATCTCTCAGAGCTTGAGGTTACACCTATTGGTGGATGTTGGCAGAAATTGTCCCAGCTTTTTATATAGCAAAAGGTAGAAACAATTTTGTAGAACTATCTACTTGGTGATTGGCCCCATGCCAATTTGATTACAAATTTGGAGGGCATTGAATAGTAATACTTTTCAAATATTTTGGTATTACAAGTTTACAACTATATACTTTGAAATTTGTCCATGGAAGATTGAACTTAAAGGACATGAAGTACTTACAAAACTTATAGCTTTACAATTTGAGGTGTTTAAAGAGTCTTAAGGGCCTAGAATCATTGAAGCACTTGACTTTTTTCAAGTGGGAAATTCTTTTTTCTGCAAAAGATGTTACAATAGTGATGCATGTTATCGGCTAATTTTCAACATCCCAAAATATTTGCACATAGAATAACAATGAGTATTGTTTGGGTCTAATGTATTTGCATGTTGCAACAACTTGATCATGTTAAGATTTGGATTTGTGGAAGTTGGTGTACTACTAGATTTGAGCAATTGTTCATCCTTGAAACTCATGGATATTTTCAATATTAAAAACTTACAAACCTTATCGGGACTTACATCTAAACTATATGCTTTGTACAATCTATACATAGACAAGATTCATATTCTAGGGCTTGACCAACTTCATGGCTTGGTTCGATTGAAGGTGGTCGAATGTAGTAATTTGTGAGAGGTGTCGTATTTGCTAATTGCTATGTCTGATCACATTAGAAGAGATGACAATTAGTTCTGTCACAGAACCTATTAAACTTTGCATTCCACATCAACTTTAGGTGCTTTATTGTGAAAGGTGGACACAATACAAGGTACCTTGTTTGAATGCATTTATGCAATTATTACAAGTATTGGACTTTACTTCTAGTTGTTCATTGACTCAAATGTATGGAATGGATGACTTACTAGCAGTGCAATCCCTTAACCTTTCTAATTGTAGTACTTTAGAGTGGTTGCCTATTTTAAGTAAGTCGAGGAAGTTTAAAGAACTCAATTTTAATGGTTGTTATGGACTAAACCTTTATGAAGAAGACTTTGAAATGTTGGCCACATTGCCTTTGCTACACCTTGTATAGTTGTCATGCCGATATTTGAAGAGCACAATCGGTTAGATATTGTTAGGCAAAAAGTGTTGCAATTTCAAGGACAAGGTACTTATGATTGAGATTCTTGGCTAGCTTGGAAGGAGAGTGAATGGGAGGAGCTCAAGCTTACACTTCTAGTCAAAATTGGAAACTTTGGCATTGAAAGGAAATTTAGCTTCTTGAATTCAATGAGGTGTAAGGATTTATGATTAGATACCCATTTCAACATCACCAACACTTCTGAGCGATTTTTTGTGATCAATGGAAGCAAACACATGCAATGCTCCAACACAATTCCTCTTTTGCAAATTGATTGTGAGAAGTGCAAGATGCAAATCATAGTTATTCAACCAAATATCAGGAATATGCAGAGATCATGGATATGTCCATACAATTTGCGGGTAGTAACACATTGGGGCCAATGTCCCATGCCTTGTGTTTCATTTTGGAATATCAAACAATTTTTTACATCCCCAAGATTTCAAAAGAATTAAGCTCTTCTTCTCTTTCCAACTAGCCTTGTGTGAACCCTTGTTTTTGATATGTATGTTTCACAGTTTCAAATGGTATGGAATTTAAAATGTGTATATGGTAAAAACACTTATTACTGATAACTTAAGCATTTCAGTGTGGGCAACATAGGGAATTTGTTGAGGAACAAAGTTCAATGTGTGCAAACATAAAGATGAGGAAGAATGTAAAAAAAAGGTTTTTTTATTTCAAGAATGAATATTTTATTCAATATAAATGTAGATTTTTCATTTGGACCCATTTTGGTTTCATTGAGTCACCTATTCGAGTAAGCTTTGGCACTTCTTCCTATGCAAAAAGAGACTAGAGATGAGTGGACAAAGAGATTCAAACAAAAAATCTTTTTAAATGAATATGACATTCAACTATTGTCTTCAATGCATCAGTCTAAAAAGCCATGACAAAGGGTCTGTTTGAAATCAGTACTTCTACCATACATAGAAGTGCATGAAATTGTATTCATGGCATGTATATACATCTGCATCTTCGTCTATGTTCCATGGGAAATGGATGAAATGTGGGTTGCTCTTTCACAAAGGTTAGAGAGCATAGATATATGGCATTTGCTTGTTTTTCTTTTTATATCCTTTATTAAACAAGATTGAATATATTATGTACCGTTCAAATTATAGGCTCTCAGGCTTGCATTCTAGATCTTAGATGATTCAACTTTCATTTTGAATTACAAAGAAAGATGGAACCATTTTAGAATGGACCTAAGGTAGAATTGTTCATTACAGTGAGAAGACCCTGTAGTGGAAACTTAGGAAATGACCCCATCACAAGAATTCAATCAAAGAAATTTGGGGCCACAATCAATGCTTTAGCTTAGAAAAATGGAGCAATTAGTGATTCATTATGAACTTTTAGCTTTTCAATGTAAATTCATTTTAGAAAGTCACTTTTTTTAGGCCTTCTATGTTTGAAGGTACTGTAACTACTTTTAGTGAATAAGATGAGCATTTTTAATACAATTTTTGTTGGTTTGGAGGTAATTTAGAGACCCTTTTTAGCCATGATGGACAAAACACTTCAAAATTTCACAAGAAATTCATATTTTATTGAAAAAATATTACTCACATCATATCTTACATTTATTTTTTTCATTAATTAATTTTTTCATTTTTATCTTAAAAAAAATTCAGGAATGGCATGAAGACAAATTCCTAATTCTAACCACAATGGATTGTTTTACCTTAAGTCTATACAGTATGCAGTACCCAGTTTCACTATCAATATGGATAAAAATCTTTGCCTACTAACTCCTAGTTAAATATTGACTGATTGATTAACTAGTAGGAGTGGTTCTCAATGTTGGGAACCTTTTAGGCTTATTAACCCCTAAAGGATTTTGACTATGTGTTCACCAAAAATGCTCCAAAACTACCATCTCTAGTACAAGTACCAAATTTTGAAAAAAATCATTTTTGATACATCTAACCATAGCATCTTATATTACTTTGGTTTGAGAATTTGTAAAAAGAATTTCAAAAATTTTCATTGTGTAGATTGCAAGACATTAGCATTTGAAGTAACAAAAATCTTTTTTTGTCCTTGCAAAAAATTGGGCAATTGCACTTCTTAAGGTCAAATCATTAAAAAAAATGTCCAAAGTGGTGGTCACTCTTTGGATTAATCCTTCAAGTCAAGTTGGCTACATGTTTGAAAATTTTCAAATCATTTAGAATTGTACAACATATAGGAAAACAATAAAAAGTAGAAAGAAGTAGAAAATGATTCAAAATATAATATCATTAACAATTTATTTATGAAATTGAAAAATGCCAATCCAATGGTTGTAATGTCTTAATAAACAATCTACATCCAATATTATTTTTTGTTTTCAAAAATATTAAAAATTGAGTTAAATAAAGGACTTTGAAGTTTATTTTAGAGTATAGATTTCATAACTACCTTTAAACTACCCACAACTAAAACTCCTCATAACTTTCATCTCACTAATCAAAATGGAATGTTTCAAAGATATCCATATATAAATAAATCTAGAAAATCAATTTTAGGTTTTTATTTTTTCGAAAGTGATTTTTAAGGAAGTTTTTTTTGGCCAAATTGCTTGCAAAACAAAGAAAACCACACATCATACAATAACTTCTTAACCATGTAGTCAAAAGTTATGAAAATTATTGGGCCTTAAAGCTACTCCTTGGACACATGTTGTGTGAAAATTTCAATGAAAAAAAAAGAAAATTCCATTTATAGTGAGCTGCCCAAAATTGTCATGTTGCCAAAAAACATTGTTTGGTCCTTTAGGGGTTAAGTTAAGGTAAAATAGCCCATTGTGGTCAAATGGCCCATTGTGGGTTTTTTTTTGAATATGTGAGATGTGGGCCACAATGCATGTCTTTCATGACAGCAATGGAGTGAACACTGACCTCATTAGGAACTTTTGATTTTTCAATGTGAAGTTCATTGTGAATATTAAATATTTTGGCCTTCTGTAATAGAAAATATTTTGATTCATAGATTTCAATATTTTTTAGCAATACAAACTTTGGGCCTATAACCATGGTCTGTCAATTTTAGAATGACATAGCAACTTTGGTTTATACTATGATGTTATTCAATGAAATATATACATGTATGGTAGAAATTTCAAAAATTAGGATTATATTTTGTATTTAATATTAATTTTAAAAGTTTTTTCTCAAGAAATTAACAGGAATTTAAAAAACATGATCGACAAGTTTGAAAATTTTATAACTTGTACTAGACATATCACTGAAAATTAAAAATTAAAAGTTTCATTCATATTTAGCTTCAAAATGGTAGCAAATCGAATAGTGGGGCACATGCATCTCTTGTATTCCACTGTAATCCCTAAATGCCCAAGGCACCAATTTTTGATGTTGACAATACTTTGAAGTTAAATAAAACTAAAAGAAGTTGCTATTTTAGTAGTTTAATATTTTTGATAATTTTTTCTTGAAGTCTAGTTTTAGCATCAAAATTTTGATTTCCAGAATGATTTGTTATGATTTTCCTATTTCAGATCTTGTACAAGGGTGACCATTGAAACCTTGACTTCTTGTAGTGTTGAGAGCTCTTGGAAATTGAGCCTCAAATATACTAGATCTTGGGAGAAAAATTCACATTAGAATTTCATTTTAAAAAATTGTAGAAGAGATTTGGAGAAGCTGTAAATTCACTGAAATTATGCATGTTATGTCCTTTAACCTCATATATTTTCGGTGACCAATTTTGTAGATTTGACATGCGAAAAGAGGATTGAAAGACTTCAAGTTACTATCACAATTTCAACGTCCTCATGAATTGGTGGATTAGCCACCCACACGCTGTCTAGCCCGGGGGGCCAAATGGTCCAGAGTTCCCAGTGGCATTAGCTCAGAGCGGGGTCTTTCGGTTTTACTTTTATATTCAAAATTTAGAGGTCCAGTTTATTGAAAACGAAGTCTCAAATTGACCTGTGGATTCCTTTGATCTATTGACATCAGTATTTTCGGAGGGTTTCTAGAGATGAGCTCAGCACGACTTCTCATTGCAAACACAGACACTCTGAACAGAAACCTAAACCTATTTTGAAGAGAAAATGAATGGGATCGGTGATCGATAAACATGGATAAGAAATCCTCTGCCTGGGGACTTTGTGCACCGCATTACTGCCATTGGGCAGGAGAGACTAGCTTCGCTTGCTGTTGTAAGAAGATGATTGCTCTGTATACTCGGACATCCTAGTTACCTCTCCAACTGTTTCAATTGTACATGGCCAAGTGCGTGCCTGTGAGATCTACACTGAAGTTCTTTGAAAAGCAGTGGCACCTGATATGGACCAAAGTTCCCATCTCCAATGCTGCAACACCATCTACAATTCATGCAATCTTACTGCAAGTGAAAGCCACAGTCGATTCACTGCCAAGAAGAGAATTAGGGCTTCCATCTCGACAACCCAGAAGTTTCCTCCCTCCTCCAGTACCTGAACCTCAGATATCTCTGGTACCGGCCTCACTGAAAGAATAAGCCTCAAACCACGAATTGCATAACCAATTCAACAATCCAACACACCCAAAACTAATCACGACAAGAGAATCTGAACCCAAATGCTCTTCTGAAATACGCAATCAAGACATTCAAGTAAAATCTCAACAAATGTACATCTAATTGCATCTCTCAATCTGAAGTACAATGTTCAAAGCATGCAAAAAGCCAGCCCCGATTCGCTGAAGCTATTGGAGGGGCGTTCGACCGTCCCCACCCATCCCCGGTACCAGCATCCCTGCACACAGAACTGGCACGGAGAAAGGGGAGCGAACTGTTCTTTCCACTGAGCTGGCCTGCCTCCCTCACGTCTCCTGGCTTGCTTGAAAACTTCAACGTCTGCGTGGTCCTGCTGCAAGTGAAGTTTCAGGCTTCTTCCCGGGCCCAGCCCCTCCCGACTAAGCCAAGCAAGCCTAGGGTTCGAGTGTACTCGCTGAAAAGAGTTCCTTCTTCCGTTGCAAGAGGCGCCGTGTGTCTTCAGGATCTGTCATTTTCGAGGACGCCGATGGATCCCGCCTTCATTAGAATTTGATGAGAGAGGCTGATGAGGGTGCGGGCATTTCCTTGCCAGTGGGGGTTACTGGAACTCTTGAAATAAAGTGGAGTTTGTACACCCAATGAAACTCATTTCAGTGCGGAGGATTTCTGCAGCGATTCCAATGGCTGTGAGAGTTCGTGCGACGATTTCTTACGGCGTGTAGAGTGTGAAGCTGTTGGATTCGATGATCCTTGTCGGTGGATTCTCTGTCGTAGAAAGATTTCGCTGTACCGACAATTGAATCTTGTAAGGGTCGACTCTCTTTAGCTGGGGATTGTAACATGTGTGTGGAGCGATGGGAAAGCCTTCTGCAAATTGTCCGTCATCGACCACGTTTTCTGTAACCCTCGGTGCTGGCGACAAGCGTTGAGGTAAGTCCAAGCCAAAGTTTTCAGTCCAAGCCAAGTTTGGGTTCGAGTTTTTGGCCTTTTCATGACGCAGGAGCCTGTGTTGGCGCCGCTGATGGCACGAAGAGCAGCATCTAATGAGACACATTACTCAATAGATGCTGCTCACTCCTTTTAAGCTTCTATTCAGCGTGCAACCTTACAGAATTTCACAGACGTGTACCCAGTCGTCGTGTACGATTGACAGTTTCCGGTACTTATTTCCGTTGCTTGTGAAGGTATTTCGTATTCTGCGTTTGTTACAGTATTGAAGAGATTGAGACTGTTGGTTTGCTTAGACCCTGTTTAGGCGTACAACCCGTCTTCTGTGCACATGACATGTTTTGGTAGAGAAAGGGGGAACTAATAGCATCCAGTTGACTCGTGACTTTGCTTGTGTAGCACCGTATCCAGGTCGTCTGTATGACGTCTTAACTTTCCCTTTTCAAGCAACATGGACTTTAGTTTCAATTTCCGAGTGACCAAATTGTGAGCTTGAAGCATCTATCCCTATTTTCGATTAGCTTTCCGTATGTGTGTGCACGGTAAGGATGATAGATGTATATGACTCCTTGGGATTTTGCTTACTGTGTGTCAGCACTGACTCAGCATCTGCGGAGCGAGCTTCGACGTCCGGCCTCACGCGGTACGATACTGGACTCGCTTCAAACCAGTTTGTATGCGAACCCTCCATCTCTGCGTGTGTCCAGAGATAACTTGAAGGGTGTACAACGAAGCTTGAGTTACCATCGGCGCTTGCTTGGAGGTACCTTCAGTTTGTAACGCCAGCGTCCCCGTGTTTGGAACATCGCCCTGCCTGGAGCCTGCACCCTTTGAAGACCGCGTACGGTATGCATTTCCTTTCTTCTTTGTTTTTTAACCATTTTCTCCTTGAACCCCGTTCGTGAACTCCATTTCGTTCTGTACTGTGATGCAGTCATCACTTCTGAGTAGGAAAGTAGTGTGCAGTTGGTGTGTGCTTCTGTATGTCCTTGCTGTGAATGTATGGTTATCGGTTGACAAGTCGTGAGATCCTGGTAAGCAATTAGAACGTCTGTGATGAAAGTTTTTTCAGATTGTTGAGGCATGATTCTTGGTATAATTGTTTTTCCAACTGCAATTGTTGCGCATTAGTCTTTGTCAACAAAGTGTTCTGGAGTCCATGGGATCATTAGATTTGGTTCCGGTGAGTCAAAACTTGTGTCAGCAGCCCAGAATTTGTAACATTCTTGCTAGCTTTTACTGTTTTATATGGCAAGGCTTGGCAAGTTATTGGCGTGTGATTCCTGTTGTGTGGTGCTTTGATTTCAAACGGAAAGTGTTGCACATCACTCTGTGTGAGCAATTTGTTGTGGAATCCCTGAGATTCCGAGATTGTGTCCCGATGAGTTGTAATCCGAGCATCAGGTCAGAAGTCTTTACGGTCTTGCCAGCTTCTGAGGATTCCTATGTTTAAGTTTTCAGGTATAATTTTTATGTTTTAGTTTATGTTTTAGTTTTCAGTGCTCAACTAACATTTTTGCATTATTCTCTGAAAGGAAAGATTTTTTAGACTGGATTCCCATGTTCGATTGCCCCTCTAGTGCGGTTGAAAACTAGAATCTCAGTGGAAATATTGTTGGGATGCGGAGTTGCTGTCAACATGGAATAGTGTCTTTCCAACAAAATGCTGTAAGTTTGCTAGTCAAACGCAACCATGTAACGTTGCTGGAGACACGAAGTGCCCGGTTGGATGACTTCATCTATGTTTGTAGGCTGGAAGAATTTTTTTTTCTCGTCCAACTTTTAGAAAAGGATGCTTTCCATTTTTGGTGTATAGTGTTGCAAATTCCCTCATTCTGGTAATATTCACTGTCCAAAAGAAGAAGGGTGCTTAATCCAAGGATCAGTCTTGTAGTGTATTTTGGTCATTTCTTGTCTATTTAGTCTTGAATTTTAAGCATAAAAATGATGCATTATTGAATTTGAGTCCATCTAATGAAATGGAGCTTATTAAGTGCGGTTTTTACTCCAATTGGGAATTTTGAAAAATTTCTCAATTTCAATATTTTATAGCAAAATGAACTTTGGGCCTACAACCATGGTTTTATGATTTTCGAACCATAGAATGACTTGACATTTTGTATTGGATGAGTTTTCTTCAGTTTTTCTTAAAAAATTTAAAGTAATTTTTAATTTCTCTCCTCAAGTTTGAAAACTTTATGAGAAATATTATGCACATGACTTCATCTCTGAAAAATATATATGAGAATTCCCATTCCCATTTACTTGCAAAATTGTGACAAACAAAGTGATGGACAATGAGACTTAAAATCAGTGGTCATGCGCCCGGCGTTCTTCCAGGGTCAAGATTATATTTCGAACCCCTGATGTGCAGCATGTTGTGTCCTGGATTGAAAATACACTGAGACTTCCATTTTGAATTCGAGATGGAATTACGGAAATGCACAACCTGCTTCGTGATTCTTCTCCTGAGCTTCAATTTGAAATATTCATTGATTTTCGAGATGTATCCGTTGAGGAATGTGTGGGCTCTGTGTTTGCTCTGTGTGGGCTCATTATAGAGACAGCAGCCCTGTCCCGGGCCTCTCCCCAACTGAAAACTGTCCGCCGTGGATCTTGCTCAGTGATTCCTCCTGCCTTAGTATCTGATGTCTTCCTTTCTATACTATCTGCTTTCTGTGAGTAATGATGTTTGCTTGCAGGCACATGTTCGGTGAGGAACTTTCAGCGTTGAAGGTTGCTGACTTATTGCAGCTGGAATTGCGTGCCTCGCGAGGAAGAGCCAGAACAACAAGTCTGCAGGTTGCATCTCATGTGAATAGTAATAGAGTTCGATTGGGGGCAACAGTTCGTGCGTATGCGGCCTCCGTTATGTCTTTCTACACATCCAGATGTGCTTGAGCTGCATTTTTGCTTGGGTATGTTTTTGGAGAGGCCCTTGTATTCAAATCTGTAGATTTTCCGTGACTATAGTTTTCTGAGCGCAGAATGAACTCATTTTTGAGGAGATCCAATGCTTGCGGAGAAAGGTGTGTGGCCTTCAGTCTCTTATAGTGATCAGGTGTTGAATTTTCTGGTATTGTTAGTCGAATTATGTAGATGTTGATGGGTATTAAGATTCTAAGTTTTACGTGAATTTTCGCCTCACAGGAGCACGAACTGATGGTGGTTCATCCTCAGCTGACTTGTGTTTGAACCTGCGCTTTTTTCCAATACCTAGCGACGTTGTCCTTCTACTTTGTTATTGAATCAAGCGATGTAGGCGTAGTCCGAGGAATCAGCCTGGCATCCCCAACGTGTAACTCATTGCTTTGGAGTCCTTCTGGAGATTGTCCATCACTGAGCGTGGTTTTTGGAACCCGCAGTACTGAAAACGTTGAGGTAAGTCCAAGCCAAACCTTCAGTTCAAGCCGAGTTAGGGTTCGAGTTTGGGTGACGTAAGAGGCTGTTGTTGCACAGCTTATGGTACGAAGATCAGCATCTGATGACTTGCACGTATAAAGTCTGTATGAAGCGTGCAGTCTAAGTCAACTTCACAGACGTGGCCACAGTTGTAGTGTGCAATTGACTTTAGGCAAAGTTTAATTACTTTAGTACTAAGTGTTAGTAGGAATGCTTCAAAGTAGAGAGAATAGATATTTGCACAATAGAATATCTAGAGTTGGAAATGAGTGCTAATTGTGCATGTGATGTCTAATGATCACAACTAAACTTATAGAACTAGGAGTGATTACTAAAATGTGTGTATGATGAATATGTTCTTGCAGGCATGCAATGAAGAAAAGAAAATTTGATGTTTTGGAATGTTTAGACATTGCCATTGAGCACAAGTAATGTGCTATAACCCTTGAATTGCCTTTCATGAAGACACTTGAAGTGTTTTTTTACACTCTCAAAATGATAGTTTTGTACACTTTTGTAGTTTTCCATTAGGAATTTTCAATTAATTATTTGCATGTTGCTTATGGTTTTATAATCTTGGTTGTCCATAGGCTTGTAGGTTGCATCATGAATAATCACCGTAAACATGCCATGGTAGGGATATTCTTAAGATTGACTTTAGGCGATGTTTAGTGTAGGCATAGAATTAAAATCTAAAGTTGACTTAGTTTTGAATGGCAAGACATAATAAAGACTTGAAGGTTCTAGAATGGGTATTTGAGAATGTTGTGGAAGCAATATTAGCATTATAGTTGAGATTGTAGATGAACCATTAATTACTTTAGTACTAAGTGCTAGTAGGAATGCTTAAAAGTAGAGAGGATAGGTATTTGCACAACAGAATATCTAAAGTTGGAAATGAGTGCTAAATTGTGCATGCAATGTCTAATGAGCGCAACTAAACTTATGGAATTAGGAGTGATTACTAAAATGTGTGTATGATGAATATGTTTTTGTAGGCATGTGATGAAGAGAAGAAAATTTGATGTTGGGGAATGTTCACATGTTGCCATTGAGTACAAGTAATATGCTAAAACCCTTGAATTGCCTTTCATGAAGGCACTTGAAGTGTTTTTTTACACTCTCAAAATGATAGTTTTGTACACTTTTGTAGTTTTCCATTAGGAATTTTCAATTAATTATTTGCATGTTGCTTATGGTTATCTAATCTTGGACCAATGAACTTGATCAAGTCTTGAAAGATTTTGTTGTGTTGTAGGTCATGTGAAGGAGTGGATGATGGTCCTATTTTAGAATCGAAGCACAAGATCTTTTTGAGCCATAGTGGAGTTCAAAAGGAGTTTGTGGAGCACTTGTGTAAAGCCTTGGAAGATCATTGCCGCTATCCTTTTTTTGATAGACGTCGTGAAAGTTTGCCCAAGGGCAAAGAATTTCCAAACTTGATTATCAAGGCTGCTCAACAATGTCAATTGTTTGTTGTGGTGGTGTCGGAAGAGTACTTCATGTCCAAATGGCCAATGATTGAACTAAATGCCTTTGTACAAGCCAAAAAGATGATGAAGATCAATGAGATTGTAGCCATTCTCCCCCTCTTTTATGGTCTTTCAGCGGATGACTTGAAGGATGAGAAGAGGCGGCAAAGATGGTTGGAGAAATGGGAGACATTTGCCAAGGATGGTCCAAATGAAGGACAAATCAAGGTGGAGGATTGGAGGTTTGCACTTGATGAGTTGATGAAGTTCAATGGTTTGCCCTATGATCGGGAATTGAAGGAGATTGTGGCATATGAGAATGATATTGTGTCTCACATCTGTAATTTAATTCCACCGGATGTGAAGTGGGATGATTCACATGTTCAAGGAAATGTGCATGAGGTATGGTACATAGCAATCTATCTTTTGATGTTAATTGTTGAGTGTTATTTTTTTGGATTTTATGAAGCACTAAGTAGGAATGAGTGAAAGCTTCCTTGTTAAAAATGAACATTTCACGAGCGGGATGGAAGCATGAGATTGTTTGAATAGCTCAATATTGCCATGGACACTTTTATTAAAATTCTTAGATAGTCTTTGCAAAATAATGGATATCTAATGTTTTCTACTTTTTGTTATTGATGGATTGGTAGGTTCTTTTGGACAAGATGCAACAAATTGGGTTATCAGAAATGTACAAAGTAAAAGTGGTTGGCATCTATGGAGTAGGTGGTATTGGCAAGACCACTACTTGCAAGACCTTGTGCAATGAATTGTCAAGCAAGTATGAGGGGAGGGTGTGCCATGTTGAATTTGATGGCACATGTTCAAATTCCAAAGAGTCATGGCAAAATGTAGTAGTGAAGTTGACAAGAAAAAGTGTTGATTTTGTTTGCCAATTGGATGAAGGGCAGGTGAGTGCACCATGTTCAACACTTGGAATATGTTTTTTTGTGACTTGTGATGTTGATGATTGAAAATGGATTAATTGTGGTTTTCATCAAATGAATGTAGGTTAGGTGGTTGTTAGGATTCATTCTTTGTCTTCCTATCTAGTTCAATTCTTTATGTGATGGCATGGTTTTTTATGGTTCATTATATTGTTGACTTTAGTAGAATGTGCACTTCCACGTGATGAGAATGGTTATATTTTTCTCCTATGTTGGATTTAGACTTGATATTATTGTAGTTGTCACTTGACCTATGGTGAGCTTAATACTATGGCCTTTTTGTGTTTGTAGTGTATAAATATTTTCTACAAGGCCATGCACAAACAACCAACTTTCTTGGCTATAGATAATGTATGGGACAATGACAACTCCATTAAGCAAGCCAGGATGTTTTTGAAAACTTGTTTCCATAAAGATAGTTTAGTACTTGTGACAACTCGGTCTCGAAGTACTCTTGCACTTTTGGGAATTGATGGAGATGCATGCCTTGAGATGCCTGAACTTGGACGAGGACAAGCAACAAGTTTATTTTTATATCATGTTGCTCCTGGGAAACAATTCACAACTCAAGAGGATATTGATTCTATTGATTGGTGTGTTAAGAAGTGTTATTTTTGCAAGGGTGATGAAGGCGATTACCATTACCATCCGTTGGCTTTGGAGGCCTTGGGTAGGCAACTATATTGTTATGGGAAAAAACCCTCAGAATGGGTGCAACGTTTATCTGGGGTGTGGAAGTCAAGCTCATTTTCAGGAGAGAATGTTGTCTTTAATGTACTTCGAAGTAGTTTTGATCTACTACAACCAATTGAGCAAACTTTGTTTATGGATGTGGGCTTTTTTCTTTATCAGTTCGTAGAGCTTTATGCCAATGAACGTAGGTATTCGATTAGTTTGAAGGAGCAACTATGTATATTGTATAGGAGTGAATTGGAGATTCAAAGTCAGGTACATGGATTACTTCTTTTCATCCATACTTTGAATTATAAGATCCTTATTTTTGAGTCATGAATTGTAGGATCAATAGGAGAGAAAGGGATGTTTGAGGTTTAGAACTAGTAGTATAGTTTTTAATTTATGATCTTTTGAAAAAAAATTAGTAAACTTTTATTAAAAATACATGTATTTCTAGTTAGGTGTTCCAATTTATCTCTTGAAAAGTCATGCATTATAAGACTTTATTACTAGGACTTTATTACTAGGACTTTATTTAAAAGATCCCTTTTTCTTGTAGTATATTTTAGGATGTATGTGTTTGAAATTCTTTGATTTAAGGCCAAGTGATTGCAATAGTGGATGCTGTAGCTTGTTTGATCTAATTATTTGTGGTTGTATTGAAATGGCAGTTAAATAGTTTGAAACAAAAAGGCTTGTTGCAAGATGTGGATTTGGAATCAGGAAGGATCACCATGCATGATTTGTATCGAGAGTTTTTGATACACGAAGCAGAAAGAAAGCTTGGTGGAACAATGGACATGTTGGATAGAAAGTGGGTGCTTATAAATGGGGATCATGGGGATTTTTTAGAGCTTGAGGTTGCACCTCCAGGTGAACGTTGGCATAAATTGTCTCGACTTTTTGTGTGGAAAACAGCGAAATTGTATGAAGAATTATGGTTCAATTTACCACATAGTGATCGCCCCCCAACTAATCTAATCACACGTTTGGAGTACATCGAATGGCAATACTTTTCAAATGTTTTGGTATTGCAGTTGTTTGGTTTGAAATTTGGTCATGGAAGCTTGAACTTGAAGGGCATGAAGCGCTTACGAAAGTTGCAGCTTTTTTATTGTAATAGCAATTGCTTGATGAGCCTTGAGGGCCTTGAATCATTGAAGTACTTGGCTTCTTTTGAATGGCGGGGACGTTCAATCATTCGAGGAACTAATACGATATACCCGCATGTTTTGGGTCAATTTCCATCTTCTCTTAAGTATTTGTGCATAGAGGAGCCATGTGTATTGTCCAGGGATAATGTACTTGTACAATGCAACAATTTCATCAAGTTGAAACTTGCAAACGTGGAAGTTGGTGAACTATTGGATTTGAACAATTGTTCATCTTTGGAAAGTTTGGAGATGTCTAACATTTGCAACTTGGAAACCATATCAAGACTTTCATCTAGTCTATACACCCTTATTATACACAGTGTACTTGAGATTCATATTTTAGAGCTCAACCAACTTGATGGCTTGGTTCAATTGGAGGTGGCCAATTGTCATGGTTGGAAGATGTCATGTTTGTTATCTTTGATCAAATTGGAAGTTTTGAGAATTGATGAACATTCTGATCCTCTTGGAAATTGCATCCCACATCAGCTTCAGAAGCTTCATTATGGATGGTGGAGCCTAAAGGAAATACCTTGTTTGAATGTGTTCAAACAATTACAAGTATTGGACTTGTCCAGGAGCTATAAATTGGTTTCGTTACGTGGACTCGGTGACTTGTTGGCATTGCGATCCCTCAACCTTTCTTATTGCTATTCTCTAAGGCGGTTGCCTGACTTGAGTAAGTCGAAGAGCCTTGAGAAACTCGATCTTGACTGTTGTGGAAGACTAAAGCTTTATGAGAAATACTTTGAAATGTTGGCCTCATTGCCATTATTGCAACCTGTGCTATTTGGAGTCCCATATGTGGTGAGAATGTTCATGTTGGACATTGCTGGGCGCAAGGTTCTTCGATCTCAAATGAAATATTATGACGTGTTATTTGGGAAGAAGAGTGAATGGGAGGAGCCAGAGTTTGTACCTCTCCCGGTCAAATTTGAAAACCTCTGCAATTGGATTTCACGCCCAGTTGCACCTCATCCACAGTTAGATTTGGTAAAGTGTGAATCAAGGTTAGCAAAATACCAATCAAAACGTCCCAAATACTGATAAGTGATTCTATGTGATTTGTGGAAGCAAATACATTCAGTGCTTGAACATAGTTCCTCTTCTACAGACTATTATATGAAATGCAAGATGTAGATCACAATTAATGCACGAGTTATTCCTTTAGGTTTGGCATTGATTTGCACAAAGCTTAGCAGCAATGTTTATAGAAATGGCTGAAATTCACACCTTTGCTAGTTAACATTTTTAGTAGGTAAATGTACATTAGTAGGGATCCTTGAAAAAGTTAGATATTATCCAAAACTTCAACAAACAATAGAATTTGATAGCCAATTTGCGACTTCCTCCACATTGGAATTAGCATTTCTTTAGTGAGTTTTGTGTTATAGTACTCCCAATAATCCTTTATTTTCTATTTTTTTTTAATACTATTCATTCTTAAAGGAAGCAAAGTTGATGCTTGTTTGTCTTAAGGTAGCAAATTGCACTCAATTCCATAAACTAATTCTGGAATCACTAGTTGCCAATGTCCCGTGTTTGTATGTCACGTTTTGAAATATTAGACTGTTTTTATTTTTCCCACAACATTTCAAAAGAATTTAGCTCTTCATTACTTTTCCAACTATTTTTGGATGAACCCTTGTTTTTCAGTTAGCATGTATTGAATCCAATAAATGTACATGTAGGCTCAAGTTCACAGTTTCGAATTATGTAGCCATGGTTTTGGAATCTATAAACAAGTACCTAGAAGTGCATGAATTATCTGGATCCATGGCATATCTTTATATCCGTCTATGGGTTATGGACAATACGTGGTTCACTCTTTTGCAAGTGATAGAGAGCATGAATATGTTGCATTCGCTTATCTTTCTTTTAACACCTTCGATTAAACAGGTTATATACCGTTCAAATTATAGGCTCTTGAGCTTGCATTCTAGCTCTTACATGAATCAAGTTCAACTTTGAATTGAATCATAGTATAGATGGGACCATTTGGGGGATAGAAATAACTTAAGTCTTGGAAATGTTTAGAAATTATAACTATTCACTTTCATGTTAATGTTGGATCTTATTCTAGTATAGGTGACAAGCCCCAAATCGAACACTATAAAAAAACCCACATTTTAGATGGCAAGCCCCAATTTTTTTATACGGATTTTAGGTGGCATCCAATGCAAGAACCCCTTATTTTTATGTCAACAAATACATCCAACATAACATCAACGTTGATATAAAAACATAAGGGTGTTGTATTTGATGTCATTTAAAATCCGTTTTAAAAAATTGGGGCTTATCACCTAAAATGTGAGTTTCTTAAGTAGAATCACAATGCATATGAGACCACTTTGGGGGGTGGAACTAACTTAAGTCTCGAGCTTGCACCAACAAGTCTCAAGATCAACACTAATCAAATCCTTGTCTACAAACTCCAAGTTAAATATTGATTGATTAACTAACAGACAAGGTTTTGGAACAAGGTTACTATGCACTCTGAGGTCGATGTTGGATCTTGTAGACATTTCAGGTTTGAGAGAAATGTGAAGATTAAATGACTTGTCACAATTCATAAAAGAAGGTACAATTATCAATTTTTTTTAGAATTCTTGAGAGAAGCTCTTGAAAGAACGAGCTGCAAAGTAACATGTCCAATCTCAGACTCTCAACTGATGGTTTGCCTTGCTAAAGCTTGTTGATTTTTGCACATGTTTTTTCATTTAACCTGCACGTGGGTCACTAATTTTACATCGATCTGAGCTTACACTAGCAATCCATTCTTCACAAATATTTGGTACCGTATCAAGTGGGCAGGGTGGCATTCCTTACCAAACAATTAATTAAAGTTGGGATATGTAACTTGAAGATGCATAAAACATATGAAGATTTGGGTTTTTTTCCATACATGAAAAACTTTTTATGAAAATTTAATTTCCAAAAATTTTAGATATTTCTTATGAAGAAATATATTTTGACAACCCTAACCACCTATTCCAATATTCATGCTCATGATTTTATAATGACTTCAAATTAATTTGGTGAATTTATTCCATAGCTTGTAGTATTTTCAACAATTGTGGTCCAAAACTTAAATCTATACATGTCTTAGTTTTGAGAGTTGGATGAGTGTTAATGAATGCCACACTTGTAGTCATTATTTGAAGCATTGTTAATTGCAAATGATTTTGCCTTGGATTTTTGCTACTTCTTTACTTTTTTCACTCACTTAAATGTATACTTGCTAAGCAATTCTTTTTTATTAATCCTTATAGGTCTTCGAGAACCAAATATATCAATATGTATTAATTTCTATTAGAAAAAATCAAGATGTGTAAGAATAAGACTTTGTTTTCATGTACTAGTACACCAAGGTGCAAAACTAAGTATTTTGAATATAACAATGCAATCAAATCTAATTATATCAAAATACAAAACAAAAATATAGACTAACAAATAATCAAGGCTTGAAATAGCTTCTTAGACCTTTAATGCCTAAGTGGCAACCTAAAGTTAATGAGGTCACTTTTGAAAATATATGGAAACTAATTGAAACTCCTTTGGTATAAATATATTGTTGGTTTAGATAGAGCATTATTTCTTTTTTCTCTTTAATGTAACATATGATTTCTCTCTATATTTTTCCAATGATTATTAATTGTATGAAGTTCACTTTTTACAACATTCATCATCTTCTATAGATGCTTAAGTGCACAGAGATCAAAAAATCCCCCCTATGAAAGAGCCATGAAATAATTCAGACTCTTTTAGGCTATATCTATGATACTTTTATCAAAATCTTGTAACAAAATTTGCACTTTATCAAAAAATTAAAGTTGAAATTGCCATCTTCTTTTCTTGTTGTTTGCATGTGGAAACCAAAAAAATTGAAATTTAAAAATTTTCATCCATACCACAATAGCAAAGAGAATCATATTATGTTGCCAAAGGACCCATCTACATTACCCTGAATTCCACATGACATGGCAAGTTTTTAATCCCATCTTAGTTCATCACTTGAGCATTCAATTCATACAAATTAGTTGAAAATAGATGTCTTGATAGAGAATTTCATTAAAATGGTACACTTCATATGCCATTTTCATATAACGCAGTCTAAATCATAAAAGTGCCATGTAGGACAAGTGTAGATTTCTAACCACACGGTCTAAACTATAATAGTGCCAAAGTTGTAAAATGGCACTAGTTTAATGAAATTCTCCATCCCATTTCTTCATCATGCTCAATGTCAATGCACCAAATTCAAGGACCATACAAAAATATATTTAAATTCACAAAACCCTAGAACTAACTTAAGTGAAATAACAATGTGGATGTCAAAGCAACAAGAGTCCAAGCCCTAGGAAGCAAGCTTATTTGTAGAGCGCTATAGTGTTGATTTGTCAATTTGATCCCTTAGGAACATTGAGGGTTGTCAAACCTTTCACACTTTCTTCTCCCAATCTCAATCTTTAGAGAATGAAGACATGGCACTCTCTTTTGGACTTGTAAGAGGCCCAATCTTTGTAAATTGAAAGTGCATAAATAAGAATGAAAAAATATTATTAAAAAAAAACTTTTTTCTTGAGAATGAACAATATGAATGTTGTTTTTTTCATTTGAATCCATCCATGACTCATAGCTTCATCTAAAACGGCTCTCTTTGGAACTTGTTAATGATCAAGTGCCAATCAATTAAATATTTTTCAATCAACAATAGAGCAAATTGTTACTTGTTTTAGAACCCCTGACTCTGCCATTAGAAGGGGCCTTTTCATTTATGGTATTCCTACCTTAGAATTTTCTTGTTTCGGTAGTTCATTAGTTTTGTGAGTGATATTGAGGCCTACATTTGGTGAGGTCATATTCTTAATTTCCCAAGATAATGATAAATAGTGTTAATTTATTCTTGTCATAGTTATTTTTTAAGGTAGACTTTCTTGTACTTGATAGTGTGTCTAATTCATATTTCATACCTATTATAAATGATTATGAAGTAGGTGAGGTGTTTTTATCCTTTACCATGTTTTAGGTCTTCTATGGTATGAAAATATGCCCAATGTAGTCACAATGTGCATCACTTCCAAAAGTATGTGTCTTTCTACTTGTGCATAAAGTTCACAAGCAATGTTTCCTAGAGGCAAAACTAACAAACAGCCATTGATCCTCTTGATCTTTAAGAGAGTTCTCTACTCACTAAAAAAAATAAGAGGGGATATGACTCCACCTTTTTGACCAATGTAACCTTGCATAAATTGCCACAATTTGTAAATACAAAAAAAATAGAGTTTAATTGTTCTATTGTAATGGATGACCAAATTAATGATGTTTGAGCTAGGTCAAAATTTATGAATTTTTTTGAAAGGGAATATTTGATGAAATACTCTTTCATTTTAGTGGATGAAATTGCTAATTTGCTATCAAATCTTGGGATAGTATTGTTCTATTTTGGATGAATGTATATGAATTGGGATGAATAAATGAAATTTCATCCATATATTGCAAGTTTCATGCATTTCTATGGATGTAAATAGATTTAATTGTGCAATGATTATCACTTTTTGCATTGCCTAGAATAAATGAAAAAAGTCCTCACCATTGGTTGCAACTAAAAATAATGTAAAAAGAGATAATATAAAAGCCTTATTGTGAAGACCTCTTGGATAAGGGTCTCCCATTTTTTCATGACTTTAGGCTTCAACCAACGATGCTCTCTATGATAAAGTGCATCTTCATAACTGCTACAATTTATCTCTAATTTCACTTTGACATTGATCCTCTAATTTGAAGGACTTGTGGAAAGAAACATTTTGAAAACAACTAGTATTATCTAGCTCACATAAACTCATTCCATTCTTACAATGGCATATTCAATGAACTAAAAGAAATGTAGAGTCGTGTGGACACAATACTAGGCACCTTGTTTGAATGCATTTAACCTCTAAAGGACCAAACAACATTTTTGGCAACATAGTGATTTGGGAAGCTGACTACAATTGGAATTTTCATTTTTTCCATTGAAATTTTCACACAACATGTGCCTAAGGAGTAGCTTCAAGGCCCAATAATTTTCATAACTTTTGACTACGTGATTAAAAAGTTATTGTATGATATGTAGTTTTATTTGTTCAATAGGCAATTTGAGCAAAAAAAAAACTTCTTTAAAAATCACTTTTTAGAAAAATAAAAATTTGAAATTGGTTTTCTAGATTTATTTATACATGGATATCTTTGAATCATTCCATTTTGATTAATAAGATGAAAGTTATGAGGAGTTTTAGTTGTGGGTAGTTTGAAGATAGTCATGGAATCTCTACTCTAAAATAAACTTTGAAGTCCTTTATTTAACTCAATTTTCAATACTTTTGAAAAAAAAATAATAATTGGGTGTAGATTGTTTATTACAAAATTACAACCATTGGGATTAGCATTTTTCAATTTCATAAATAAATGGATAACAACTTGATATATTGAATCATTTTCTACTTCTTCTTGCTTTCAATTTTTTCCTATATGCTGTACAATTCCAAATGATTCGAAAATGTTTAAGAATGTAGCCAACTTGCCTTGAAGAATGAATCCAAAGAGTAACCACCATTTTAGACATTTTTTTCATACTGATCTAACCTTAAGAAGTGTAATTGCCCAATTTTTCGCAGGGACAATAAAAGGATTTTTATTACTTCAAATGCTAATGTCTTGCAATCTACACGGTGAAAATTTTTGAAATTCTTTTTACAAATTCTCAAACCAAAGTAATATAAGATCCTACGGTTAGATGCATCAAAAATGATTTTTTTTCAAAAATTGGTACTTGTACTAGAGATGGCAGTTTTGGAGCTTTTTTGTTGAAAACATAGTCAAAATCCTTTAGGGGTTAAGCAATTACAAGTATTGGACTTCACTTCTAGTTGTTCATTGACTCAAATGTATGGAATGGGTGACTTGCCAACATTGCGATCCCTTAACCTTTCTCATTGCAATACTCTACAGTGGTTGTTTAACTTAAGTAAGTTGAGGAAGCTTGAAGAACTCAATCTTAATGGTTATCATGGACTAAACCTTATGAGGAAGACTTTGAAATGTTGGTCACATTGCCTTTGCTACATCCTATGTAATTTTCATGTTGTTATCTGAAGCACACGATTAGGTTGGTGTTAACCCAATATGTTGTTCTTTGAAAGAAAGAAAATATTATTAATTGGCTTACTTAGCTTACTCAAAATAATTATTAATATTTTAGAAATCTCAAAATAATTAGATCAGAAGATAAAATATGCTAGACTACAAGGAACAAAAATATTCACATGTATAAAAATATTAAAATACAAAAGTTATTTATTTGTGAAGATAACAAATAATATTGATTCCTGTATTTTTGAGCACTTTCAAGAATCAATTAAAATTAGTAAAACATGAATTATTGGATTTAATAATACATAATCTTAAATTATATACTCTAGACTAAAAGATTGACAAATTAATAATGAGGAAAAATATCTTAATTCACAAGTTATTAATTTTACAAAAGACCACTTCAACACAGACAAGGAAGACCAAAGCGGCAATACAACTTAGTAGAGTTACTAGCCTAGTTACTAGTTACTAGGCTAGTTGTAGGAAAGAATTAGTTAGAAAAAGGTAGTTAGAAAAATTATAGGAGGAATAGTCGTAGACCTATTTCCAAGGATAAATGGTTAGGTTTGTTTTAATAGTCCCCTATCACCGGGGAAAACTATGTAAAGAGGAAAATTCCTCATCCAAAGACAATAAAAAAAAACCAAAAAGATGTTAAAGACTTGCAACAACAAAGACAAAGAACTTAAAGAGAAAGCAAGTCAAAACAATAAGGAGACTCAAGATCGATTGAAGAATTGGAGATAATAATAATAGACATTTTCCCACAAATTAAACAAAGACGTAAAAGGCTTATCAAGTTTAAAGATAACAAGCAACTCTTAGTTTTGTACAAGTTTGAAATACATAGAATTAGATAAATGTAATTCTAATGCGTGAAATAAATTACATGAAGTGAAAAAGTGTGTTTCAGTTGGACATTGCTATGTGGAAGGTGCTTTGATTTCAAGGACAAGTACTTGTGGTCTAAACTCCTAGTTGGCTTGGAAAAAGGGTGAATGGGAGGAGTTAGAGCTTGGACCTCTTCCAATCAAAATTAGAAACTTTAGAATTGAGAAGCCAATTTGGTTTCTTGAGTTTAATGAGGTGCTAGTGATTATGGTTAAATACCCGTTTTAACGTCATTAAAACTTGTAAGTGATTCTATATGATCAGTGGAAGCAAGCACATTCAATGCTCCAACATAATTCCTCTTTTGCAAGTTGATTGTGATAGTGCAAGATGCAAATCACACTTATTCAACTAAGCATGGAATATTCAAAGATCAAGAATATGTCAATACAGTTTGGGGGATAGTAACATATTGGGGCCAATGTCCCATGCCTTGTGTCTCATTTTGGAATATGAAACAATTTTTTACATCCCTAGGATTTCAAAAGAATTCATCAAGCTTGTCACTAAGCTTCTTCTCTTTCTAGTTGGCCTTGTATGAACCCTTGTTTTTAATAAGTATGTTTCCTCAGGGGTGCACTTAATTCTACTACAACAAACTATGTGCAAACAAGTGGTTTCTAATAAACTATAATTTTAACTCCAAATTTTGAGCATTGTTTACTAATGACTATAGGATTCTACTCCCAAAATTTCAAACTCAAATAAAAGATGGAATGATTTCTAAAAGAGGTTAAAAATTAATGCACTAAAATGGCATGTTTTTTTAACTCAAAATTTTTTAGAAAATACATTTAGATGACCATTGTATCAATATTCAATTCAAAATGAGCTTTCAATAGAGAGTTATTTTTAGGAATTTTCTATTCATTTTTTAGACAATTTTTTTCTTATATAATATAGGGGTGTGAAAGTTATTTTTTAGTTCTACAATGTATCTTTTACTTCAAAAATTTGTAACTAATTATTATTAACAAATAAAAATATTAATAATTCAAAACATAAACTTTCAAAGTAGAAAAATCTATTCATGTTTTTTTCATTTAATTTTATTTAAAATTCCAAAAATATATAGGGGATCCAAAGTTTTGTTCACACGCTAACATCAAAAAAAGGGAGTGCTCCCCCCGAGTATGTTTCACAATTTCAAATAGTATGGAATCTAAAATGTGTAAGCATACATGATAAAAGTATTTATTCTTGATAACCTAAGCACTTCAGCTTGTGTAAAATGGGGAATTTATTGAGGAACGGAGTTTAATGTGTGCAAACATAAGGACGATAAAGAATGCAAAAAAAAAGATTTTTTTCTCAAGGATGAATATATTATCTAATACAAATGTGGATTTTTCAGTTGTATCCATTTTGGTTTCATAGACTCACCTATTTTGGTTGGCTTTGGCACTTCTCCCTACGCAAGGAGAGAATAGAGACGAGTGGACGAGAAGATACAAAACAAATATCTTTGTCAATGAATACTACATCCAACTATTGTCCTCAATAGGTTAGTCTAAAAAGGGATATGACAAGGGGTCTGTCCAAAATAAATACTTTTACCATACTTAGAAGCGGATGAATTTGTATTCATGGCATGTTTGTATATTTGTATCCCCATCTTTGTTCTATGGGACATGGACAAAATGTGGTTTGCTCTTTTACAAAGGATAGAGAGCATGGGTGTGGGACATTTGCTTGTCATTCTTTTTATACCTTCTATTGAATAGGATTGAACAAATTATGTATCGTTTAAATTATAGGCTCTTGGGCTTGCATTCTAGCTCTTAGATGGTTCAAACTTCATTTTGAATCACAAAAAAAGATGGAACCATTTTGAAATGGACCTAAGGTAGATCAACCCATAGCAATCAAAAGACCCTATAGTAAACACCTCGGAAATGGCCCCATCACAAGGGGCAATCAAGGAAATTTGGAGCCACAATCAATGCCTTAGTTGAGAGTGATGGAGTGCTTAGTGACCTCAGTACGAACTTTTAGCTTTTCAATGTAAATTCATTGGAGGAAGTGACTTTTTTAGGCCTTTTACATTCAAAAATATTGTAACTACTTCAGTTTAGGTGAATAAGATGAGCATTCTAAATGCAATTTTTGTTGGCTTGGAGGTAACTTAAAGACCCTTTTCAGCCATGACGGACAAAACACTTCAGAATTTCACAACAAATTCACACTTTGTTGAAAAAATATTACTCACACTCTTTCTCACACTTATCTTTTTCCATTTAGTAATTTTTCCATTTTTAAAATTCTTATCTTCAAAGAAATTCAGGAATGGCATGAGAGCAAACTCCTAATTCTGACCACAATGCACTGTTTTATCTTAAGTCTGGAGCACGCAGCATCAAGTTTCACTATCAGTATGGATCAAAATCCTTACCTGCTAACTCCAAGTTAAATATTGACTGATTGATAAATTAGTAGGAGCGGTTCTCAATGTTGGGAACCTTTTGGGCTTATTAAGTGACTGTGCACTCTGATGTTTGATATTGGATTTTGCACAAGTCCTGGTTGGGGAGAACTGGGAAGACTAAGGTAAAGTAGTCCATTGCGGTCACCTAGGAAATGACCCATTGTGGGTTTTTTTCAGCATGTGAGATGTGGGTCATAATGCATGTCTTACATGGTAGTAATGGAGTGAACATTGACCTCATTAGAAATTTCTAACTTTTCAGTGTGAAATTCTTAGTGAAAATTGACTTTTTAGCCCTTCCTTTATAGAAAATATGGTGAGTGCATTTGGGAGTAAGATGAGCATTACAGATTCAGATTTTGTTGGTTATGAGGTAGCCTACAGACTCTTTTGGACTTAACACTTCAAAAATTCCTAACAAATTCATACTTTGTCCAAAAAATATAAGTTCAATTGCACTTGCTGTTTCTCACACTTGTACTAATGTGGAAAAAAAATTGAAAAATTTCAGCTAACAAGATGATGTCAAACTCCTCATTCTGACCACAATGGGTTGTTTTACCTTAATTCAGTCACTACAAGTGGTATCAGAATGGCTGTCTGTTTGAGAATTCTTGAGGGGAAGCTCCTGAGAGAACAACAACCTGCAAACCAAGCTGCAAACAAGTCTGCTCTCACTCTCCCCACCAATGCAGGTGGGTTGTCAATGCAGAGCAACGATTTCTTGCCTTGCTGAACCGTGTTGATTTTCGTACAATCATGTTTTCGTTCAGCTCCCGTGTGGGTCACTAATTTTACATCAGACTACCCACTTGCACTAGCAATCCATTCTTCACAAATACTGGGTACTCTACCAAGTAGTCGAGGCCTGCATTGCCTGCCAAATTGTTAGCTAATTCCTTAAGGTTCTCGACTATGTTTTCACAAAAAAAAAAAGCTTCAAGAATGCCATTTTCATTACAAGAACCAAATTTTTGAAAAAAGAACCATTTTTGGACACATCTAACCGTAGGATTTTGTAGTAACTTGGTATGAGAAGATGTGGAAATTTTCTTAGAAATTTTCATTGTGTAGAATGCAAGATATTAGCATTTGAAGTGACATAAATCCTTTTTGAGGACCTACAAAAAAATAGGTAGCTGCACTTCACAAGGTCAAATTAGTAGGAAGAAATGTCCAAAATGGTGGTGCTTCTTTGGATTCATTCTTCAAGGCAAGTTGGCTATAAGCTTGAAAATTTTCAAATCATTTGGACTTTTACAACATATAGGGAAAAAAATAGTAAGCTTAAACAAAAAGAAGTAGAGAATGATCCAAAATACTAAATGAAACTAAAAAATGTCATTTCCAATGGTTGTAATGTTGTAAGAAATAATCTACACTTAGTGTTTTTATCTTTTTAGAAACAATTTTTTGAAAATTGAGTTAAATAACCCTTAAACGATTTGACTATGTTTTCTCCCCAAAACGCTTCAAGAATGCCATTTCCATTACAAGTACCAAAATTTTGAAAAAGAATCATTTTTGGACACATCTAACCATAGGATCTTATTTTACTTTGGTTTGAGAAGATGTGGAAATTTTTTTAGAAATTTTCACCATGTAGATTTTAAGATATTAGCGTCTAAAGTGACATAAATCCATTTTTAATGCAAAAAACACAGGCAACTATACTTTACAAGGTCAACTCATTACTAAAAAAGTAGGATTTTGTAATACAAAAAACAAGCAACTGCACTTCACAAGGTCAATTGATTATTAAGAAATGTCCAAAATGGTGGTGCTTCTTTGGATTCATTATTCAAAGCAAATTGTAAATATACTTGAAAATTTTCAAATCATTTGCACTTGTACAACATATAGGAAAGAAATAGTAAGCTTAAACAAAAAGAAGTAGAGAATCATCCAAAATACTAAATAGAATTGAAAAATGTCAATCTTAACCATGCATTAAGTCTAGGAATATGCCACATTTAACTACTTCTGGACTATTCATTGAATTTTGGACTATTCACTGAATTCAAAACATCGGGAGATCTCCCGATGTTTGTATAGATTGGGAGATCTTTTGATGTTGGTATAGATCTCTTGATGTTTTGAACTGATCCCCCAATGAAAATTTAGATCCCCTGATGTTTTGAATAGATCCTTTGATGCATCTCCCAATGACTATTGTGAATTCTGGACTTTCAAAAGTCCAGAAGTAGTTAAATGTAGCATGAATACGTTTATATGCCAATATGATGGTTGGTCATTGTTTAGTAATGATTCTAAGTGGGTTTGCTTGTTCTGTACAGGATAGGTTTACGAATCTTGAGAATGACCACTCTTTTGAAAAGAAGACGAATATGATCATTTTGCAAGCTTTTAACATTCCTTCCATTGCCGTGTAAACAAAATGGGATAAACCTCAATAAGTAGGCATAATAAGTCATTCATTAACTTTATTGAGCTCTCAGAGTCTTTGTTGGCTACGCCAACAAAATGCAGCCCACAACAAGAGAGCACATAAGGTCACACCGGTTTTCGAATGAAATTGACTTAAAGGATGGTGGGACGTCAAACAAATCGAGTAGGGCAATGCCAAAGTAGTTTGTTTTCATACTTTGATTCTCCCTATCTTGGCTCATAGTTTAATATTTTTACCCTATCGGGTGGCAAATATTAAAGTGTTTCGCAGAACAATGATTGTTTGTTCCCATATAGTGAATGTTTAAAAATAATAGTAGTCGCCACGCACCACTCCCACTAGCGCCAAAGTTTGATCTTTGGACCTTGTAGATGAAGTCAAAGTACATTGTCAATGCACCACTTTCCGTTCACATGTACACATGAGGAGTACAATTTTATTTAACTACTTTTTTAATTTTTTTTGTTTACTTTGTAAATTTAGAAGACTTTGAAGACCATTTTGGCACAGTAAAACAATTTTTTCAAAAAACTTTGAACTAAAAAAGTTTTATAGTGAAGCCAAATTTCATCTCCACAAATCCATTCAAGATTTTAAGCATCCAATAAAAAATTATGGACAAAACTTAGAGAAAATGTTTGAAAATGTCGCAAACAATCTCTTATTCAACCGATCTAAACATTGCCCATAACTTTTGATTGGAGGCTGAAAATCTCAAACTAATTTTTGGAGATGAACGTTAACTTGACTCTTCCACTTTTCTTAATTTGGAGTTTTTTGAAAAATATTATTTTACTATGCCAAAATGGCCTCTAAAGTCTACTAAGTTTAAAAAACAATGAATTGTCAATAACTAAGTTTAAAAATATATTTTCATAATATAATGTCCTCTTTAAAATCTTGCAGCCTTACTATGAAGTCTAATAAAAGAGTTTGTACTTTGAAGGCCAATTTTCCTCCATACTTTGCTCATTTTTCATAAAAGTTGTTGGAAAATTGTTGCATTGAAGTTTAATTTTTTAGGTGAAATTTTCAAGTTTTTCTAGAATGTTTAGATTTATTAGCATGCATTTTATTAAAAGGTACTTTGGCTAAATATCAAATGATATTCTTCACATTTGTAGTTCAAAACTCAAAATTTTAATAGTTTCATTCCAAATTTAATTAGAGTTTGAATAGTTAAAAATATAGAATTTAAATTTTAAATAGTTCTAATTTCTATAGTTGAATTGTGAATTTTGAACTATGTATTTAAAGTTGAATAGTATAAACTTTAATACTTAAAGAGTTTGTAATTTAAAGTCAACTGTTGGAAAAATGAGGTCTAAATATATAAGTTGGAACTTTGAATCAAATATTCTAGAGTTCAAAATGTATTCTATTTTAAAATTTGAGATATGTTGATTCAAAATTTATAATTCTAAACAAATTCAAAATGAGAATGAGAATATTTCAAAGGTACTTTTAGAAAAAAACATATTATCAAAATTATAAAAAGAAGTAATTCTAAAAATTCTAAAACTAATTGGACTATTTGAATTGAAGTATTTAAGAACATTTCAAATAATTCTCAAAAATTCCCCAAAAAATTCAAAATCTCTATACAATTATTTAAGATTTTCTATGCTTCTTTGAGAAATCAAAGAAATCAACAAAGATTTCTTGGAATTTTAAGAAGATTTTCTTATGTTCCCAAAAGATTCTCTTCAGATTCCTAGAAGATTTCCTTAAATTCCATTCGATTTTAAAAGATTCCTAAACAAAATGGTATTAAAAAATTTCACACCCCACAATACCTAGACAACAAAATGAAATCTCATTTCAATATAAACTTGTTGATTGTTGCAACTGCTGTCCAATGGTACTCAGAACAAGAGATAGTTGTTGATTTTCTATCAAATTGGTTGT
This sequence comes from Climacium dendroides, assembly GCA_950106755.1. Taxonomy (NCBI): domain Eukaryota; kingdom Viridiplantae; phylum Streptophyta; class Bryopsida; order Hypnales; family Climaciaceae; genus Climacium; species Climacium dendroides. Next base: position 14,595,838 of record OX467092.1, read on the forward strand.
GATTTTGTACTAGTGATCCTTCACCATTAATAAATCTCAAACGATAAAACCGCTTATTTAAATTGAAAGCAACCAATTTGAAGTCAAGAAGTTGTTTGCAACTTGAAAGCTTTCAAATTGGATGGCATTTCTAATATGCTCAAACACAAAGAGGTGAATCCTTCATCAAATCTACTTTAATCAATAAATGTTATACCTACAGATAGAAGAAAGTAAATTGATGAAGGAAAAATCTTTTGAAGATGAAATTAAAAATGCTATAACAAAATTGTTGTTTACAATGACAAATGACACTCCAATCCTGTAGTATTGTCACACATTAAATAGAATCTTTGCACATTAAATAAGTCCTTTGGAGCTTATCATCCACTTCTATACTTGACTACGACATTTTTGTTGGCATTGTAGTGCTAGATTGCACTAGTAAATTTTTTTGGCTAAAACATGGCAACAAACCATGAAGTTTTTTGCCAAAAACTTCAAACAAAATTTTTTTTGGATGAAATTGCTAAATTGTCATGGATGAAAATAGAATTATGCACATGTGATATGTGCTAATGTGATATTTTCTATCCAGTATATATGTGGATGAATGTTGAAATTTGAAGCACCATTACAACATTTTATTTCACCACTTTGGCACTTCATCAAAAATGAAAAAAAATGCCCATTCAAAAGATTTGTGCATGCCATTGAAAAGCAATGCAGCACAATGACTTCGTGAGACAATTTTTTTGCAAAACTCATAAGGTTGGGAGCTTTGTGGAGAGTTACTCAACCTTTTCTGAAATCTAGGTAAAGTTGATATTTGATGTAAATCTACATTTCAGCTTAATATCGCATGACGCCCTGGAATGACTCCTTCAAGCACATGCTTCGAAGTATTGAGAGTCCGGAACGGCCTTCGCCTTGTGCAGCTCACCCCTGGGCTGCAGCTAATGTTTTGCACAGTGACTCGTGTAGTGCAAGGTTCATATTGGATGAGAAGTTTCTTTGCTTTGTGGTGATCTAGTGCATTATGTGCAAGAGTGGAAGGCTGACTAGTGTGGGACGACAATGCTTTGAACATTAAAATTCAGATTGATGAGGGCTGGTTTATACTTGGAGCCAAATTGGAGGCCAGCCAAAACTCTTCAAGTTTGAACCAATGAGATCACTCAATGTCTCCAAATCCGACCCAAGGCATTTACACTTAGGGCCCGATGGAACTAAAACTCATCTTATGTATCATCTTAGGTGGCATGGTTTTGGCACCAAACCTTTGGGCGTCATGGAAGCAATTGGGATGAGGTTTTTAGTGACTTGAATTCCCATTTAGGGTTGGACAAACATTGGGCTCTTCTAGTGGATTGTACAAACCTCAAATATTGATTACACGAATTTTTGTTTTACTTTTTTACAGCTCCATCTCTCTCTTCGGTGATTCCACCTCTACTTTGTCTATGATGCTCTGTTTGTGTTGAAGTCATTGGTGTTTAAGTAAGGAGAGCCCCTGAAGGGGGGAGGAAGTGCCTTCATTCTCAGGACAAAGCATTTTCAATCCTAGATGTTCTGGGTGTGGATGACCAACCTTTAAACATGTTCGATAATCTTGTCATTTGTGGTCTCTACTTCCCTATATTGCTCAATTTTTTTTTAAATTTTCTATGGAGTGGGAAACTTCTTTTTTGCACATTTTAGAGTTGATTGACTTTTAGGGGATGCTACTGTCCTTGAAACAATTGTTAATAAATTTTAGCATGAATAAAAATGGAATTGACATCTAACCCGATTTGTTTCATATTTTTTGGATCTTTGTGTAATTCCTTATGAATTCTTTAAAGTTGAAAGGCAATGGTCACTAAAAGTGACCACGTCCTAAAATGTGTTGGTGCATTCAATAAAGCAAAATGTACCTCTCCGTCATGATTGCTCTTAGAGCATGGGTGCTTTTAGAACAAACTACCTTATGCATTTACTTATTTAATGTTTAAGGAATATTATCATCTAAGTGACTACAATGAAGTACCTATGTTTTAGCATTAAACATGTTGATTACAAATGCATATTTTGTAAAAGAACATGTTGATTTCATTTGGATTTTGGTCAAAGAAGCTTGAACTTGAAGGGCATGAAGTGCTTGCGGCGGTTGCAACTTCTTCGTTGTACTTACAACTGCTTGATGAGCCTTGAGGGTCTTGAATCGTTGGAGTACCTGACTTTTTTTGAGTGGTATGCCCATGACATTGGTAGGGCTAAAGCGCTAGACCCTCATTTGGTGGGTCAATTTCCATCATCTCTAAAATATTTGTATATAAATGAGGCATGTGTATTGTCCGGGTCTAATGTACTTGCTCAATGCAACAAGTTGATCAAGTTGAAACTTATAGGCATGGAAGTTGGTGAACTATTGGATTTGAACAATTGTTTGTCCTTGGAAAGTTTGAAGATGTATGGAATTGACAACTTGAAAACTATATCAGGACTTTCATCTAGTCTACACACGCTTAAGTTGTTGGATTTATCGGGAGTACATATTCCAGAGCTCAACCAACTTGATGGCTTGGTTCAATTGGAGGTGCTCGGTTGTGATAATTTGAAGATGCCATGTTTGCTATCCTTGACCAAATTACAGGATTTGAGAATTGATGGTTCTATTGAATCATTTGAAGATTGCTTCCCACATCAACTTTTGAGTCTTCGTTATAAGCTCTCACAACAAAGTGGAGTGCCATGTTTGAATGCATACAAACAATTACAAGTATTGAATTTAAGTTGGAGCGATTCATTGGTTTCACTGTGGGGATTGGGTGACTTGTTAGCATTGTGATCCCTCAACCTTCATTATTGCTCATCTCTAAAGCGGTTGCCTAACTTGAGTAAGTCAAGGAGCCTTGAGAAACTCGAACTTGACGAGTGTAAAGCACTAAAGCTTTATGAGGAAGACTTTGACATGTTGGCTTCATTGCCATTGTTGCAACCCATAAAATTTACATATGGGTATAAACAATTCATGTTGGACATTGTTAGGCAAAAAGTTCTTCGATACCAAGGGAAGAGTGGATGGGAGGAGCCTAAGTTTGCACCTCTTCCGATCAAATTTGAAACCTTTGCAATTGGGTTCCCCACTTGACTACACCTAATCTGGTGTTTGATTTGGTGAAGTATGACTTGGGGTTTGCAAAGTACTAGTTGGAACATCTCAAATACTTCCAAGTGATTTTGTATGATGAGTGGAAGCAAATACATTCAATGCTCCAACATAATTCCTTTTTTACAAATCTATCATGAGAAGTGTAGGATGTAGATCACAATTAGTGCATGAGTTATTCCTTTAGCCTTGGCATTGATTTGCACAAAGTTTAGCAAAAGTATTCATAGAAATGGCTAAAATTTGTGCCTTTGTTAGCTAACATTTTTAGTAGCTAAATGTGCATTGGCAGAGATCCTTGAAAAAGTTTGAGTTTAGCCAAAATTGCAACAAACAATAGAATTTGATAGCCAATTTGCAACTTCCTCCACATTGGAATTAGCATCTATTTAGTGAATTTTGTGTTATAATACTTTCAATAATCCTTTTGTTTCTATTTATTTTAATACTACTCACTCTTAAGGTAGTTAGAGTTGATGCTTGTTTGTCTTGAAGGTAGCACATTGCACTCCATTCTATAAACTTGTTTTGGAATCATTGGTTACTAGAAGAAATCCCTTTTTGTTTTGTAGACTCTACAACCAAGCATGGTATAAAGAGAGCGTGGACATATTAATACACTTTTGACAATGGTAACACATTGTGCCAATGTCCTTGTTCCTCTGTCCTGTTTTCCAATACCAGACTTTTTTTTCTCTTCCACAACATTTTAAAAGTATTCATGTTTTCATTCCTTCCTAGCTGTCTTTGGATGAATCGTTGTTTTTGAGTCTGTATATATTGAATTCAATAAATATACATGTATGCTCAAGTTCACCATTTAAATTATGGGCTCTTGAACTTGCATTGTAGCTCTTACATGATTCAAGCTCAATTTTGAATTGAATCATAGTGTAGATGGGACCATTTTGGAGGTGGAAGTAACTTAAGCCTTGAGAATGTTTAGGAATTAATACACTCTCATATTGCTATTGGATCTTGTTCAAATACAGGTGACAAGCCCTAATTTGAACAATATAAGAAACTCACGTTTTAGGTGAGAAGCATCAAGTTTTTTAAATGGATTTTAGGTGACATCCAATGCAACCATCCCATATTTTTATGTGAACAAATACATCCAATGTAACATCAATGTTGACTTGAAAACAAAGAGTTGTTGCATTGGATGTCATCTAAAAATTAGTTTCAAAAAATTAAGATTTCCCATTTAAAACGTAGGTTTTTAAAGTAGAATCACGATGCATATACGACCACTTTTGAGGATGGAACTAGCTTAAGTTTGAAGTATGCGCCATCAAGTTTCATGACCAACAATAATCAAATCCTTGTCTACAAACTCCAAGTTAAATATTGATTGATTATCTAACAAGTGAGATTTTGGAACAAGGATATTGTACATACAAATGTTTATGTTGAATCTTTCACAAGTTCAAGTTTGAGAGAAATGTAAAGATTAAATGAGTTGCCACAATTTATAGGAGAAAGTACAATTATCAATCTATTTCAAAATTCTTGAGAGAAGTTCTTAAAAGAATAAGTTGCAAAATAACATGTCCAATTTTAGACTTCCAACTATGGATATAAGTGCTTAGCAAAGATGGTTTGCCTTGTTGAAGCTTGTTGATTTTTGCACACGTTTTCATTTAACCTGCATGTGGGTCACTAATTCAACATTTATCTTTGGTTACACTAGCAATCCATTCTTCACAAATATTTGGTACCATATCAAATGGGCAAGGGTGGCATTCCTTGCCAAACAATTGATTAAAGTTGGGATATGTGCATTAAGCATGAGAAGATTTGGATTCTTTTTCATACATGAAAGATTTTTTTATGAAAAAGTAATTTCAAAAAAATTTAGGCATTTATTATTAAGAAATATATTTTGGCAACCCTAACCACTTACTTCAATATTCATGCTCATGATTTTATAATGACTTCAAATTAATTTGGTGAATTTATTCCATGACTTGTAGTACTTTGACCCAAAACTTAAATCTATAAATGTCTTAGTTTTGAGAATTGGGTGAGTGCTGGTGAATGCCACACTTGTGGTCATTATTTGAAGTATTCTTCATACAAATGATTTTCCCTTGGATTTTTGCAACTTCTTTACATTTCCACTCATTTCAATGTATGCTTGCTAAGCAATTCCTTTTTATTAATCCTTAAAAGTCTTCAAGAACCAAATATATAACAAATATATGACACTAAGGTGCAAAGCTAAGTATTTTGATTATAACAATGCAATCAAATATAATTATATCAAAATACAAGACAAAGACACAGACTAGCAAATAATCAAGGCTAGAATATGCTATTTAAACCTTTAATGCCTAAGTGGCAACCTTAATTTAATGAGGTCACTTTGAAAAATATATAAAACTAATTGAAACTCTTTTGGTATAAATATATTGTTAATTTAGATACAGCATTATTTTTTTCCTCTTTGATGTAACATATGATTTATCTTTAAGATTTTTCAATAATTATTAATTGTGTAAAGTACACTTTTCACAACATTCAATATCTTCAATAGATACTTAAGCACCCAGGGATCAAAAATTACTCCCTATAAAGGAGCCCTTAAGACAATTCAAACTCTTTTAGGTTATATCCATGATATATTTTTATCAAAATTTCATAACAAAATTTATACTATATCAAAAAAAAAAATTTGAAATTGCCCTATCATTTTTATGTTGTTGTTTGCATGTGGAAACTAAAGGAATTGAAATTTTCAAATCTCATCTATACCACAACAACAAAAAAAATCATATTATATTGAGGTAGATTTGCTTATACTTGTATGTCAAACTTACATTTCATACCTATTATGAATGATTATGAAGTAGGCAAGGTGGTTTTATCCTTTACCATGTACAATTGTCGGATGATTTAGTTTCATTTGCCAATTATAGCCATGAAACCCTAAGTTTTAGGTCATGGAACCTAAAGTACAAGAGTTGAAGAATTTGATTAAGGAACTTGTGAAAAATCTTGAGTCTTCTATAGTATGAAATATGCCCAATGTAGTCATAACATGCATCACTCCCCCAAGTATGTGTCCTTCTACTTGTGCACACAATTCACAAGCAATGTTTCTTAGAGGCAAAACTAACAAAAACAAATTGATCCTCCTACTCATCAAGAGAGTTCTCTAGTCACTAAAAAAATGAAAGGGGATATAAACCACCTTCACAACCAATGTAACATTTCATATATTGCCACAAGTTGTAAGTACAAAAATAGAATTTTATTGTTCTATTGTATTAGATAATCAAATTGATGATATTCAATCTAGATCAAAGCAAGGTTGTTTCTTTCAACAAAATTTTGCTCAAGAATTACAAACTTTTTTTGAAAGGGAATTTTTCATGAAACATTCTTTTTATTTTAGTGGATGAAATTGCTAATTTGTTATCAAATCTTGGAATAGTATTGCTTTATTTTGAAGGAATGTACATTATTTGGGATGAATAAATGAAATTTCATCCATAGATTGCAAGTTTCATGCATTTCTATTAATGTAATAGCTTTATCTATTCAGTGATTATCGCTTTCTACATTACTTAGAATAAGTGAAAATAAACTAGGTCAAGGTCCTCACCATTAGTTGCAACTAAAAATAATGTAAAAAGAGATAATATAAGAGCCTCATTGTAAAGACATTTTAGGTAAGGGTCTCTCATTGTTTTTATGACTTTAGGCTCCAACCAACCATACTCCCTATGATAAAGTGCATCTCCATAACTATTGCAATCTATGATTGATTTCACTTTGACATTGATCCTCTAATTTGAAGGACTTGTGGGAAAAAACATTTTGAAAACAATTAGTAATGTCTTGCTCACATAAATCTATTCCATTCTTACAATGGCATATCCAATGGACCAAAGAAAATGTAGAGTCATGTAGTCTTTCTTTGTGGAGGACATTAACATTCTCAAAGACTTCAACAAAAGTAAAGTTGTCATGTGGAAAATTTGGATACTACTAGGCCTCTTCAACCAAGCCTTGAACTTCAATGGTTGATGATCTAGACTTCTTTCTAGGTGCCTAAAGTTTGACAATGGTTATTTTTTGGGTGGTTAACTAGTGAAAATTACATTGTTCATGAAGTTTTTAGCTCTACATCCATTAGAGCTAGATGATTTCACTCATGAATTTCTTGCAAGTTTTCCATAAGTGCAAAACATTGAGACTATTTTTCAAAATTCAAGCATTCTTATTGAACACCACTCATCACTAACAAAACTCATACAAATTGACCCCTAGATTAAATTGAATGCAACCTATTCCAAATTAGGAAGCTCCTCACAATTTGCTAACTTCCAAAGTGGATGGCACTTCTAATATTCTCAAATACAAAGAGGTGAATCCTTCATTGAATCTACCTCGATTAGCAAATGTCCAACCGAGGATTGAAGAAATTGGATTGATGAAGGAAAAATCATTTGGAGTTGAAATGACAATTGCTATAACAAAGTTGTTACTTACAATGACGAACCTTACTCCAAACCCGGTGTATTGTCATACAACATTTCCATTAACCCATCATGGACCATGGTTGATTTTTGAGGCGGGCAAGATGTTTTTGGGTCTTAAGTGGAACATGGAAAAAAATACCAAACCGTGATGCATTTTGGAGATTTGATTGTATCGATGGAATTGGCATGAATGCTTCGAGCTCTGTACTAAATGCATGAAAATTTTTTCCTTGATTTTTGTATTGATTTTCATATTTTTAGACAATCATTTCATTTGTTTTATTTTCAACCCCCCAAAAGACATGCTAGCACAAATTGTCTCGATACTTGTCCCAATGCATTTGGTCTCCAATTCTGCACATTCAACCTTTTCGTATGTATCCAAGTTTATTCTAAAACTTTGGCTACCAATGAAAAAGTGTCAATTTTGACCAGAAAATGGTCCATTGGTTCATAATGGGTTAAATAGGACTTGTCACCTAATTCTATATTGATTATGTGCATGCAATATTTTTTAAGAATTTCTAGAATTTGATAGCCAATTTGAGACTTTCTGTACATTGGAATTAGCATCTATTTAGTCAATGTTGTATCCTAGTACTCCCAATAATCATTTTATTTTTATTTTTGTAGAATACTATTCACTCTTAAAGTAGTCAGAGTTGATGTTTGTTTATCTTGAAGGTAGCGCATTGCACTCCATTCCATAAACTAGTTCTGGATTCATTGGTTACCAAAAGAGAGCCCATTCTGTTGTGTGAAATCTGCAACTAAGCATGGAATCACTGCAAGGAGAATTGTGGTCGAATTGACAAAAAAATGACAAAATTTTGTCAATTCCTTTGTCAATTAGGAGGGGTTGATTTAAGTCTGTTTGACAAGATTTTGTAACTCCATTGACAAAATTATGTCAATCACATGACAGAATTTGAGGCTACCACGTGGCATATGCCATGTCAAAATTAAGTATAGAAAATTGGCAAATAAGCACACCCATCCACATAGCACAGTCACCTCAACAATGTCAAAATTAAGTATAGAAAATTGCCGAGTAAGCACACCCATCTACATAGCACAATTACCTCAACATCCATCCACATAGCACAGTCACCTCAACAATGTCAAAATTAAGTATAGAAAATTGCCGAGTAAGCACGCCCATCCACATAGCACAGTCACCTCAACAATGTCAAAATTAAGTATAAAAAATTGCCAAGTAAGCACACCCATCCACATAGCACAGTCACCTCAACAAACAGCCCACATGGCACAACCACCTAAGCAAATAACAACTCTACAAGGCCACCTAAGCAAATACAACAAGTGATCAAGCCATTTAAGCACCCAACAAGTACCAACACGCATGTTAAAGAACATGAGTGTTGGCTAATATATACAAGGTAGTAAAATATTTATCAATACATATGAGATAAGTGTGTTAGGGGAGGAGGAGGAGAACCAAGTGAATTTTGAAATTGTTTAAAAACTAGATTTTCATACCGGATTTAGGCATAGTAAATTAATTTTTTTCAAAATAACTTTTAACTAAGATTAGTTGAAAAATCAAATGAAGTTCCACCTCCAAAAATCCGTTTGAGATTTCAGGTCTGCAAGAAAAAGTTATAGACAAATTTCAGACGGGAGGTTTAAAGTGAATTTCAAACTTTTCAAACACCCGGTCTGGAATTTATCCATAACTTTTTATTGGAGACCTGAAATCTCAAACGGATCTTTCGAGGTGGAACTTCATTTGATTTTCCAACTAATCTTAGTTAAAAGTTTTTTGAAAAAAATTAATTTATTATGCCTAAATCTGGTCTGAAAATTTAATTTTTAAACAATTTCTGAATTCACTTGGTTCTCCTCCTTACACTTATCGCATATGTATTGGTAAATGTTCTACTGCCTTGTATATATTAGCAAACACTCATATTCTTAAGAAGTGAGTGTTGGTACTTATTAGGTGCTTAAATGGCTTGATCACTAGTTGTATTTTCTTAGGTGGCACTCTATGGTTTGTTGTTTGACTAGGGTTGTGGATTCTTTGGGTTTTGTGGATTCTATTGATAAAGATCTTGATAAATAATCAACAAGAAGTTGACAAAAAATTGACAGGTCTGTTCTAATTGACAAAATAAGTTTGTTAAAAGTGATTGCTGTCAATTCGGACAAAATTTTGTCAAATGCTTATCATCTAGGGTTGCAATCCCTTGTAGAGAATAGAAAGAGCATGAACATGTTAGTACACTCTTGAGGATGGTAACACATTGCACCAATGTCCTGTATCCAAGTGTCATGTTTTCAAATACCAGACTTTTTGTTTTCCTTGTAGTGAATACAAAGAGCATGGACATGTTATTTTGTCAAATGCTTGTCATCTAGGGTTGCAATCCCTTGTAGTGAATAGAAAGAGCATGGACATGTTGGTACACTCTTGAAGATGGTAACACATTGCACCAATGTCCTGTATCCATGTGTCATGTTTTCAGATACCAAACTTTTTGTTGTCCTTGTAGTGAATAGAAAGAGTATGCACATGTTAGTACACTCTAAAGGATGGTAACACATTGCACCAATGTCCTGTATCCATGTGTCCTATTTTCAAATACTAGACTTTTTTGTTCTTTTACAGCATTTCAAGAAAATTCAACTCTTCATTACTTCGCAGCTGTCATTGAGTGAACCTTTGTTTTTGAGTGAAGGTATGTCCACACTTGGACTTAGCAAGCATTCTTTGGAGTGTTGATACATGAATTTTTCAGTAGGTGTTCAAACAATTGTTTCTTCATAACTGCCGAACCTACCTAGTTGCACAGCTGGCAAAGGGCTACAAGCAATATTTACCAGAGAGAAGTCAAGGATAATTCATAACTCTCTCACATTGCAAACTGTTGTTGTAAAAGTTCAAATCTCTCAAATTTGGAGATTCTACAAGCAAAGAGATTAGAACAATTACATAACTCTGCCAAAGCAATTCAATGAACTACCTCACTTGTTTCAAGAATCAATCATTTTATGAATTGAAAAGAGTGAAAAGAAGCTCTTTATATAAATATGGGGTGGTAGTAGGTAATACAAACCATATGGGATATGTAAATTAGAATTAGTCAGAGCTTAAACACTCATAGTTAAATTAAAAGTAGGAATTGAGTTCAAAATAGAATTTCAAACCTCATTTAAGAATAGTAGAGCAATTTTTTGATAAATTTTTTTGATAGAAAAGTTGTGAAATCAAGTTTAATTTGATCTCCAAAAAGTTGTTTGTGAATTTGACCCTACATTCAAAAGTTATGAATAAATTTCAAAGAGGGGTTGGATGGGACATTTTCTTTGATATTTTCAAACATCCACTTTGAAATTTTGTTCATAACTTTTGATTGAAGAATCAAATTTACAAACGGATTTTTGGAGATGAAATTTAAATGTGTTTACCAACTTTTCTTTGTTCAAAGTTTTTTAGAAAATTCTATTCTACTATGCCTAAATGAGGCCTAAAGTTATAATTCACACATAAATCTTACATTTTGACAATTAGTGGTCAAGTTCTCATCTTCACATTACCCCATATCTATTGAGGATTCATAATGGAAAATCAATTTCATCATAAAAATGATCTCCCTACCTTTCATTCCCACAAAATGATGTCAATGATGTATTTTCTTCATTTTGCCATTTGATTTTTTTTCATAGGTGGATGTTCAAATAACATTGTTATTGATGCTTGTTTTATTCTCCATAATGTTTAGATGAATGGTGCGGACGAGGACTTTGGGGAGGAAAAAGTAGCCTCTATGAAGGCTATTAGATTTATGTCCCATGTGTGACCAACTAATAACTTAAGATGACCATAGTCTTGACAAACCAATACCAAATCAACACAAAATTAATATTTCCATGAAACCTGCACCTTCTTGCCTTTGTCAGAGGTATTATAATTTTAGAACTATTGTTACCAAACGCCAAGTGTGTACATACCTTAAGCATGTATTGGATCCAATAAATGTACATGTGTGCTCAGGTTCATAGTTTTAGATGGTGTGGAATTATGTACCCATGGTTTTGGAATCTGCAAATGAGTACCTAGAAGTACATGAATGTATTTGGATCCATGACATATCCTTATATTTGTCTATGGGTCATGGACAACACATGGTTCACTCTTTTGAGGGTGATAGAGAGCACAGATTTGTTGCATTTGCTTGTCTTTCTTTTTATACCTTTGATTGAAAAGGTTATGTACCATTCAAATTATGGGCTCTGGAGCTTGCATTGTAGCTCTTACATGATGCAAGCTCAATTTTGAATTGAATCACAATGTAGATGGCACAATTTTTGGGTTGGAACTAACTTAAGTCTCGAGCACACACAAATCATTGCCTGCAGACTCCCAATTAAATATTGACAGATTGATTAACTAACAGAAGAGGTTCTTGAAGCTGCGAATGTTTGGGACTAATTACTGTGCACTCCCATGTTGGTATTGGATTTTTTTTACAAGTCTAGGTTGGGGAGAAATGCAAAAATTAAATAAGTTACCACAATTGGTATGAGAGGGTGCGATTATCAGTCTGCTTTGAAATTCTTGAGAGAAGCTCTTGAAAGAACGAGCTGCAATTCAAGCTGCAAGCATGTCCGATCTCCACCTCCCAACAGTGCAGAGCAGCATTCACAGAACTAATTAAAATTTGCTCCATTGCTACTTCAAATTTTCAAGTAGCCAAATCTACATTGGAGAAAAATCCTTGCAAAAATTAGATTTCAGTCAAGATTGCAACAAACAATAGAATTTGATAGCCAATTTGCAACTTCCTCCATGTTGGAATTAGCATTTAATTAGTCAATCTTGTGATTCACTACTCTCAATAATCCTATACAACTTGCAAAATCCTATCTAACTTGCAAAATCCTATCTTCTCTATACTTTTAATACTACTCACTTTCAAGGTAGGCAAAGTTGATGCCTGTTTGTCTTGAAGGTCACATATTGCACTAATTTTTGAAGACTAGTTTTGGCATCAACTTGTGATTTTATAATAATTTCAAATTAGTTTGGTGAATTTATTCCACGGCTTTTAGTACTTTCAACAATTGTGGCCCAAAATACAAATCTATACATCTCCTAGTTTTGAGAGTTGAGCTAGTGTTAATGAATGCTACAATTGCAATCAATATTTGAAGCATTCTTAATTGCAAATGATTATGCCTTGGATTTGGGCTACTTCTTTGCTTTTCTAGCCACGTGAATGTATGTTTACTAAAAAATTCTTTTTTATTAACCCTTACAAGTCCTCAAGAATTCAATATATAAATATGATCACCATATTAATTTCTAATAAAAAGCCCAAAATGTATAAGAATAAGATATTGTATTCATGTGCTAGTACACCAAGGTGCAAAGCTAAGTATTTTAAATATAACAATGTAATCAAATATAATTATATCAGAATACAAAACATGGGCTAGTGTAATAAATAATCAAGGCTAGAAATGGCCTCTTAGACCTTGAATGCCTAAGTGGCAACTATAAGTTGACAAGTTTACTTTAGAAATTAAAAAAAAAACTAATTAAATCTCCTCTGATATAATTGTATTGTAGATTTTTATGAAGCACTCTTTCTTTTCCCTTTCATGTATTACATCATTTTTTTAATGATTTTTCTATGAATATTACTTGAATGAGGTTCATTTTTCCCAAAACTCATCATCCCCAATGGATGCTTGAGTACTTAGGGGTCAAGAATTATTTCCTACTAAAGATCCCTCAACTCTTTTAGCGCACATCCATAATACACTTTTATCAAAATTTCATAACAAAGTTTGCACTTTATCAAAAAAATAAAATTGAAACTGCCATCTCACTCTTTTCTTTTTGTTTGCATATGGAAAGAAAAAAAAATGAAACTTAAAAAATTTCATCTATACCACAAGAGCAAAGAGAGCCATATTATGCTTGTCAATAGACCCATCTACATTATTCTAAATTCCACATGACATAGCAAGTCCTTTGATGCCATCCAGTCCATCACTAGAACATTCAATCCACATAGATTAGTTCAAATTCAATGCCCCAATAGGGAATTTCATTAAAATGTCATATTCTATAGGCCATTTTCATATAACAGAGTCTAAATCACAAAAATGACATCTAGGACAAGTATGGATTTCAAAATGCCTAGTATGAACAATAAAAAGGAGAAAGTCACAAAATGGCACTAGATTAATGAAATTTCCCATCCCATCTCTTCATCATGGTCAATGTAAGTGTATCCAATTCAATGACCATACATCAACAAACTGCAAAACATGCAACATTGTAAATTCACAAAATCCTAGAACTAAATTTAGTGAAACAACTACTTGGGTGTTGAAGTAACAAAAGTTTATACCCTAGGAAGCAAGTTCATTTACAGAGTGTTTCAACATCACTTTGCCAATTTAATTCCTCAAAAACATTGAGGGTTGTCAAACCTTTCACATATTCTTCTCCTCATTTTCAAACTTTAGAGAATGAAGAGATGGCACCCTCTTTTTGACTTGAAGGGGGCCCAATCTTTGAACATTGAGAATGGGAATGAGTGCAAAAATAAGAATGAGGAAGGATGCTAAACATGTAAACGTTTTTTTCTTGAAGATGAATAATATATTCAATATAAATGTTTATTTTTCATTTGAATCCATCCATGACATCTAAAACAACTTCCTTTGGAACTTGTTTCTAATCATGTATAAATCGATTAAATCTTTTTCAATGAACAATAGAGCAAATTGTTGTCCATTTTTGGCCCCCCTACTATATAGAGGGAGCTTCTCTATCTATGGTATTCCTACCTTAGTTTTTTTTGGTTTGGGTGGTTCATTAGTTTTGCGAGTGATATCGAGGCTTACATTGGTGAGGTCATATTCTAAATTTCCCAAGACTTTGACAAATAATGTTGATCTGTTCATGTTATAGTTGTTTTTGAGATAGACTTGCTTGTACTTGTCGGTCTAGCTTCCATTTCATACTTGTTATAGATGATTATAAAGTAGGTGAGGTGTTTTATCCTTTGCCATGTTGAATTGTGGAATGATTTAGTTTCATTTGCTGATTATAGCCATGAAACCTTACACTTTAGTATTTGAAATTTGGCGTATAAGGGTAGAAGAATTTGACTAAGGCACTTGTGGAAATCCTGAGTCTTCTATAGTATGAAAATATGCCCAATGTAGTGATAACGTGCATCATTCCTGAAAGTATGTGCATCATTCACAAGAAATGTTTTCTAGAGACAAAACTAAAGAATAGCTAGTACCCCGCTTGTTGTTTGAGAGAGTTGTTTGATCCCTACAAAAAAATATGAGAACAGAGATGATTCCACCTTCACAACCAATGTAACCTTGCATAATTTGCCACCAATTGTAAGTACAAAAAATAAAGTTTGATTGTTCTATTATATTGGATGACCTAATTGATGATGTTAAGTGTAGATCAAAGTTCTCAAAATTGGCTATATAAAAAGAGATAATATAAGATTGTTGTTGTGAAGACGTCTTGATAAAGATCTTCTATTTTTTCCATTACTTTAGGCTCCAAACCACCATTGTGCTTATGATAAATGTATTTTTACAACTGTTGCAACTTGTGGCTAATTTCACTTTCAATTGACATCCTTTTATTTGAAGAACTTGTGGGAAAAAACATTTTGAAACAAATCAATAATGTCCTATTCACGTAAACCCATTCTAGTCTTAAAATGGCATATGCAAATGAATGGATAAAAAATAATGTAGAATCAAGTGGTCAACATTAAAACTCTCCAAAACTTCAATAAAATTGAAGTCTTCATTTGGATAGTTTTAAGTACTACGAGGCCTCTTCGCCCAATCCTTGGAGTTCAATGGTCAAAACTTCTTTTCAACTAAACTTTTACAAATATGGATACTTCTTTGGTAGTTGGTGAGATTTGCTTTGTTGATGAAGTTTACAGCTCTTCATCAATCACAACTAAATGATACCATCACAAATGCCAAGATTGAGTCTTGCAAGTTTTCCATAAATGCACTTGACCATGTACTATCAAAACAATTGCACATGTGACTATGATGTCCGAGTATACAAAGCAATCATCTTCTTATGATAGCAAGCAGAGTTCTCCTATCCATTGGCAAAAATGATATGCACAAAGTCCACAACCAAAGGATCTCTTTTCCATGTTTATTGTCAGCAATTCCATTCCTTTCCTCTTCAAAAAAAGAGGTTCATGATCTCTTCCAAGTGAATGTGTTTGCAACGAGAAGTCGTGCTGAGCTCATTCATAGAAACCCTCCATTACACCCTCTAAGACCCTCAAAAAATAATAATGACGACAGATTAAAGGAATCCACAGATCAATTTGAGCCTTGGTTTTCAATAACCTATTAAACCTTTCAAAAATGAATATAAAAATAAAACAAAGGCACCACTCTGAGCGAATGGAGCCAGTTAGACGGCTCGATCATTCATCAAAGAGTCCACGCAGATTCAATAGCTTCCTCCAGAGAGATGAAAAAGCGAAGACCCATGCAGAAAGCCAGCCCCGAGTCGCTGAGCTTTTGGAGGGGCGTTCGACCGTCCCCACCGATCCCCGGTACCACCATCCCTGCACACAGAACTGGCACGGAAAAAGGGGAGCGAACTGTTCTTTCCGCTGAGCCTGCCGGGGATTCCGGCCTGCTTGAAATCTTCGACGTCTGCGTGCCCCTGCTGGAAGCGAAGTTGCAGGTGCTTCCCTGGCCCAGCTCCGCAGTCGGTCCATAAAGCGAGAGCATGTAAGGACTGAAACTGAATTTTGGGGCAGGTGAAACTTCTCAAAATATTTTCCAGTACATTTTCCTTGAAAGGAAAGAGGAATTGACATCTAACCCAAGTTGTTTCATATTTTTTGGATCATTTTTGAATTAGTTTTGAATTTTCAAATGAGATGTGGTATAGGTCCCTATTTATGTCCCTCAGGCTTCCATGAACTGTCCACTTGCAACTTCTGAAGATAAGATAAATGGGAAAGCAAAGACTATGATTGACTCTTGTCATTAACAATGCTTTTTTTTTCTTTCCATCCATTGAAGGACTACAAAGGTTCATTTAAAAACCACTTCATATCCATTCACAGCCACCTATATGGACAGTTCTTAATGCCGACTCGTATTTTGAGGCAAGGGAGTCTAGGGCTCAAGTGCTTAAGGCAAGGGAAGGAAAAATGAGCTTGTTAGGTAGAAGGTCCTTCAATTTCAAGGGCAAGGTACTTATGGTCTAGATTCTTGCTAGGCTTGGAAGGAGAGTGAATGGAAGAGGTAGAACTTGGACCTCTTTTAGTCAAAATTGGAAACTTTGGCATTGAGAGGAAAATTTAGTTTCTTGAGTTCAATGATCTAGTGCATCATGTACAAGAATGGAAGGCTGAATAGTGTGGGATGACGATGCTTTGAACATTGAAATTTAGATTGATGAGGGCCGGTTTATACTTGGGGCCAGATTGGAGGTCAGCCAAAACTCTTCAAGTTTGAACCAATAGGATCACTAAATGTCTCCAAATCCAGCGAAGACATTCATACTTGGGTCCGGATGGAACTAAAACTCATCTTATGTATCATCTTAGGTGGCATGGTTTTGGCACCATAGAAGCAATTGCGATGAGGTCTTTAGTGACTTGAATTTCCATTTAGGGTTGGACAAACATTGGGCTCTTCTAGTGGATTGTACAAACCTCAAACGTTGATGATTCCACCTCTACTTTGTCTATGATGCTTTGTTTGTGTTGAAGTCATTGGTATTTAAGCAAGGAGAGTCCCTGAAGGGGGGAGGAAGTGCCTTCATTCCCAGGACAAAGCATTTTCAATCTTGGCTGTTTTGGGTGTGGATGACCAACCTTTAAACGTGTTCAATAAGCTTGTCATTTGTGGTCTTCACTTCCCCATATTGTTCAATTTATTTTTTCAATTTTCTATGGAGTGGGAAACTTCCTTTTTGCACATTTTAGAGTTGATTGACATTTAGAGGCTACTACTCTCCTTGAAGCAATTGTTCATAAGTTTTAGCATGAATAAAAATGGAATTGACATCTAACCCAATTTGTTTCATATTTTTTTGGATCTTTGTGTAATTATTTATGAATTCTTTAAAGGTAAAAGGCAGTGGTCACTGAAAGTGACTACGTCCTAGAATGTGTTGGTGCATTCAATAAAGCAAAATGTACCTCTCTGTCACAATCGCTCTTAGAGCATGGGTGCTTTTAGAGCAAACTACATTATGCATTTACTTATTTAATGTTTAGAGAACATTATCATCTATTGTATGTGACTACAATGAAGTACCTATGTTTTAACATTAAACATGTTGATTACAAATGCATATTCTATATAAGAAGAAAACTAGAACATTGAATTTTTCATGTATACAAAGTCATGTGTACTATAGAATTTCCGCTTCATAAATATGCCTATTTGGCCATGCACTATTTGAATAGTTGGAGAGGTAACTTGGATATCCGAGTACACAGAGCAATCATCTTCTTACGACAGCAAGCGAAGCTAGTCTCTCCTGCCCACTGGCAGGAATGCGGTGCACAAAGTCCACAGGCAGAGGATTTCTTATCCATGTTTATCGTCATATGCTGTGATCACCGAACCCATTCATTTTCTCTTCAGAAAAGGTTTATGACCTCCTCAGAGTGCGTGTGTGTTTGCAAAGAAAGTCATGCTAAGCTCATCTATAGAAACCCTCCGAAAATACTGGTGGCAACAGGTCAGAGGAATCCACAGGTCAATTTGAGACTTGGTTTCCAATAAACTAGACCTCTAGAAAATGATTTAAAAAGTAAAACAAAGGCCCCGCTCTGAGCGAATGCAGACAATCGGACAATCAGACGGCTCAATCAGTCAATGCAGACAATGCAGACAGTCAGACGGCTTAATCAGTTCCTCAAAGACCACGCACAGCAGTGTCCACAGAGATGGAAAAGCGAAGACCAATGCAGACAAGAGAAAGCCAGCGCCGACTCGCTGAAGCTACTGGAGGGGCGTTCGACCGTTCCCACCGATCCCCGGTACCAGCAGCCCTGCACACAGAACTGGCACGGAGAAAGGGGAGCGAACTGTTCTTTCCACTGAGCTGGCCTCCCTCCTAAAACTGCCACGTCTGCGTGCTCCACGCTTCTTCCCCGGCCCGGCCCCGCCCCGCCCCGCCCCGCCCGACTAAGGCAACGGAGACTGCGAGTGAAACGAATAGGGTTTAGGTCTGGAGACGAGGGGAGCCTAGGGTTCGAGTGCACACGCAGAAAAAGAGGCGCCGTCATCTGTCATTTTCAAGGACGCCGACGGATCCCGCCTTCATTAGGATTTGATGAGAGAGGCTGATGAGGGTGCGGGCATTTCCTTGCCAGTGGGCGTTACTGGAACTCTTGAAATGAAGTAGAGCTTGTACACCCAATGGAACTCATTTCCGTGCGGAGGATTTCTGCAGCGATTCCAATGGCTGTGAGAGTTCGTGCGACGGTTTCTTCCGGCGTGTAGACTGTGAAGCTGTTGGATTTGATGATGGTTGTCGGTGGATTCTTTGTTGTCGAAAGATTTCGCTGTAGCGACAATTGAATCTTGTAATGGTCGACTCTCTTAAGCTGGGGATTGTAACATGTGTGTGGAGGGATCGGGAAGTCTTCTGCAGATTGTCCGTCATCGACCACGTTTTTTTAACCCTTGGTGCTGGCGACAAGCGTTGAGGTAAGTCCAAGCCAAGTTTGGTTTCGAGTTTTGGCCTTTTCATGACCCATGAGCTTGTGTTGGCGCCGCTGATGGCACGAAGAGCAACACCTAATGAGACGCGTTATTCCATAGATGTTGCTCACTCCTTTTATGTTTGTATTCAGCGTGTAATCTTAGTGAATTTCACAGACGTGTACCCAGTCGTCGTGTACGATTGACCGTGTACGATTGACGGTACTTATTTCCGTTGCTTGTGAAGTTATTTCGTATTCTGCGTTTGTTACAGTATTCTCTTGAGACTGTTGGTTTGTTTAGACCTTGTTGAGGCGTACGGCCCTTCTTCTGTGCATATGATATGTTTTGGTCGAGAGAAGGAGAACTAGTAGCATCCGGTTGAGTCGTGACCTTGCTTGTGTGGCACCCTATCCAGGTCGTCTGTATGACGTCTTAACTTTCCCTTTTCCAGCAACGTGGACTTTCGTTTGAATTTCCGAGCGACCGAATTGTGATTTTGCTTACTGTGTGTCTGCACTTAGTCAGCATCTGCGGAGCGAGCTTGGACTTCGTCACCTTGAACCTTGTTCGTGAGGTTCATTTCGTTCTGTACTGTGATGCAGTCATCCCTTTTGGGTAGGAAAGTAGCGTGCACTTGGTGTGTGCTGCTGTATGGTTATCAGTTGACAAGTGGTGAGATCCTGGTCAGCATTTAGAGCGTTTCTGATGAAAGTTTTTTCAGATTGTTGAGGCACGATGCTTGGGATGATTGTTTTTCCAACTGCAATTGTTGCGCATTAGTCTTTGTGAACAAATCATTCTGGAGTCCATGGCATCATCATCTTTGGTTCCGGTGAGTCGAAACTTGTGTCGACTTTGTAATGTTCTTGCTAGCTTTTACTGTTTTATATGGCAAGGCTTGGCAATTTATTGGCGTATGATTCCTGTTGTGTAGTGCTTTGATTTGAAAGGGAAAGTGTTGAACATCATTCTGTGTGAGCAAATTGTTGTTGAATCCCTGAGATCCTGATATTGTGTCCGGATGAGTGTAGTGAGAGAATCAGGTCAGAAGTCTCTACGGTCTTTGCCAGCTTCTGAGGATTCCTATGTTTCTGTTTTTAGGTGTAATTTCTATCCTGCAGCAGTGCTCAACTAAGACTGTTGCATTATTTTCTGAAAGGGATGATTTATTAGACTGGATTTTGATGTTCGATTGCCCCTCGATTGCGGATGTAAATTAGAATGTCATTGGAAGTGTGGAAGTATTGTTGGGATGCGGAGTTGCTGTTAACATGGAATAGTGTGATTCCAGCAAAATGCTCTGTGTTTGCTAGTCAAACACAACTGTGTAATGATGTTGGTCAACCTGGTGAAGTTGCTGGAGACACGAAGTGTCTGTTTGGATGACTTCATCTATGAATTGTTGTAGGCTGGAAGAATTTTTTTTCTCGTCCAACTTTTAGAAAATGTTGTTTTCCATTTTTGGTGTATAGTATTGCAACTTCCCTCATTATGGTAATATTCACTGTCGAAAAGAAGATGGTGCTTGATCCAAGGATCACTGCTGTAGTGTATTTTGGTCATTTCTTGCCTATTTCCTGTTGAATTTTAATCATAAAAATGATGCATTATTGAATTTGAGTCCATCCAACGAAATGAATTTTGTCAAGTGTGGTTTCTACTCCTATTGGAGATTTTGAAAATTTGTCAATTTCAATATTTTATATATTTATATATTTATATATTTTATATATTTTATATATTTTATATATTTATATATTTTATATATTTTATATATTTTATATATTTATATATTTAATATATTTATATATTTAATATATTTATATATTTATAAATTTTATATATTTATATATTTTTTATCATTTTTTTCTTAAAATTTCTAATATTTCTCCTAGAGTGTGAGAACTGTATGACTAATATTGTAGACATCACTTCGTCTCTGGAAACTAAATATAAAAATTCCTATTCCTATTAGTTGCCAAATTGCAACAAACAAAGTGATGGACAATGAGACTTGAAATGAGTGTTCATGTGCCCGGCGTTCTTCCAAGGGTCAAGATTACATTTGTAACCCCTGATGGACAGCATGTTGTGTCCTGGATTGAAAACACACTGATACTTCAATTTTCAATTCGGGATGGAATTACGGAAATGCAGAAGCTGCTTCGTGACTCTTCTGTTGAGCTCCATTTGAAATATTCATTGATTTATCCGTTGAGCAATGTGTGGCCTCGGTGTGGGCTCATTGTAGAGGCAGCAGGTCTGTCCTGTGCCTCCCCCCGATTGAAAACTGTCCGCCGTGGATCTTGCTGAGCGATTCCTCCTGCCTTAGTATCTGATGTCTTCCTTTCTATACCATCTGCTTTGTGTGAGTAATGATGTTTATTTGCAGGCACATGTTCGGTGAGGAGCTTCCAGCGTCGAAGGTTGCTGACTTGTTGCAGCTGGAGCAGCAACTGGAGTTGCGTGCCTGGCGCGTAAGAGCCAGAACAACAAGTTTGCAGGTCGCGTCTCCTGTGAAGAGGACAAGAGTTCGATTGGGGGCAGCAGTTCGTGCGTATGCGGCCTCCGTTACGTCTTTCTACATGTCCAGATGTGCTTGAGCTGCACTGTTGCTTCGGGTTGTTCTTGGAGAGTCCCTTGTATTCAAATCTGTGGATTTACCGTGACTGTAGTTTTCTGAGCGCATAATGAATTCACTTTCGAGGAGATCGATCGCTTGCGGAGGAAGGAGTGTGGTCTACAATCTTTCATAGTGATCAGGTGTTGAATTTTCTGGTATTGTCATTGGAATTATGTAGATGTAGATGGGTATTGTCATTCTAGGTTCTACGTAAGCTTTCGCCTCACGAGAGCACGAACTGATGGTGGTTCGTCCTCAGCTGGCTTGTGTTTGAACCTGCGCTTTTTTCCAATGACCTAGTGACGTTGTCCTTTTACTTTGTTATCGAGCCAAGCGATGTAGGCGTAGTCCGAGGAATGAGCCTGGCATCCCGAACGTATACCTTATTTCTTTGGAGTCCTCCTGGAGATTGTCCATCACTGAGTGTGGTTTATGAACCCGCCGTACTGAAAACGTTGAGGTAAGTCCAAGACAAAGCTTCAGTTCAAGCCTAGTTAGGGTTCGAGTTTGGGTCTTTCTCGTGACGCAGGAGGCTGTTGTTGCGCAGCTAATGGCACGAAGAGCAGCATTCGATGACGCGCGTTACTGAGTAGATGCAGCTCAGTCCTATTCAGTCTGTATGAAGCGTGGAGTGTTGGTCAATTCTACAGACGTGTCCGCAGTTGTAGTGTGCACTTGACAGTTTCGGGTACTTGTTTTCGTTGCTTCTCGAGGCCTTTCGTATACTGAGCTGGTTACTGTATATTAAGAGATTGAGATTTCTGATGGTTTTGACCGGATGGAAGCATAGGGCCGTTATTTTGTGCGCATGACATGTTTCTATAGTGGAATGGTGAACTTAGAGCTTCCGCTTGACTCGTGACTTTGCTTGTTTAACAATATATGGAGTCCATCGGTATCATGTCTAGACCTTCCCTTTCACAGCAACATGGACTTTAGTTTCACTTTGTGAGCTCCAAGCATCTTCTGGTTTCCCTGTTTGCAATTACGTTTGTGTATGATAGTTTTTAGGATGAGACTGATCATTGATTTGAGAATGAGTTAATTTCATTACTTGTGTAGGTCAGGAAATACTTGAAATTGGACATAAGCTGAGCTAGCTCATTGAGCTGAGAATTGCCTACTGAATCTTGGATTGACTTTTGTACCTCTTGGTAGTGTAGGGTTTTAGAGAGTCAATAGGATCCATCTATTTTCATGGAAGTGATCAATTTTTGTTTCGAGATTTGTGAGTTTTGTTTATGGTACTTGAGTTTGAAATAAGTTCTAAATTGTGCATGTGATGTCCAATGTTTGGAGGAAGTACTAAAATGTGTGTACGATGAATATGTGCTTGTAGGCATGCAATGAAGAAAAGAAAATATGATGTTGGTGAATGTTCAAACATTACCATTGGGGACAAGTAATGTGCTACAGCTCTTGAAATGCCTTTTGTGAAGACACTTGAAATGTTTTTTTTGCACTCTCAAAATGACCGTTTTCTACACTTTTATAATTCTCTATGAGGGATTCTGAAATTCTTATTTGCTTAATGTTTATGGTTATATAATCTTGGACCAATGAACTTGATGAGGTCTTGAATGATTTTGTTGTGTTGTAGGTCAAGTGAAGGAGTGGGTGATGGTCCTATTTTAGAATCAAAGCACAAGATCTTTTTGAGCCATAGTGGAGTTCAAAAGGAGTTTGTGGAGCATTTGTGGAAAGCCTTGGAAGATCGTTGCTATTATCCTTTTTTGACAGATGTCGTGAAAGTTTGCCCAAGGGCAAAGAATTTCCAAACTTGATCATCAAGGGTGCTCGACAATGTCAATTGTTTGCTGTGGTGGTGTTGGAGGAGTACTTCATGTCCAAATGGCCAATGATTGAACTGAATGCCTTTGTACAAGCCAAAAAGGTGATGAAGACTAATGAGACTATAGCCATTCTCCCCCTCTTTTATGGTCTTTCAGTGGGTGACTTGAAGGATGAGAATAGGCGGCAAAGATGGTTTGAGAAATGGGAGACATTTGCCAAGGATGATCCAATTGAAGGACGAATCAAGTTGGAGGATTGGAGGTTTGCACTTGATGAGTTGACAAACTTCAATGGTTTGTCCTATGATCGGGAATTGAAGGAGATTGTGGCATATGAGAACGATATTGTGTCTCACATCTGTGATTTAATTCCACCGGATGTAAAGTGGGATGATTCCCATGTTCAAGGAAATGTGCATGAGGTATGGTACATGGCAATCTATCCTTTGATGTTAATTGTTGAGTGTTTGTTTTTTGTATTTTATGAAGCATCAAGTAGGAATGAGTGAAAGCTTGCTTGATAAAAATGAACATTTCATGAATGAGATGGAAGCATGAGATTGTTTGAGTAGCTCAATATTGCCATGGACACTTTTATTAAAGTTCCTAGATAGTCTTTGCAAATAATGGATTTCTAATCTTTTCCACTATTTGTTGTTGTTGGATTGGTAGGTTCTTTTGGACGAGTTGAAACAAATTGAGTTGTCACAAATGTGCAATGGAAAAGTGGTTGGCATTTTTGGAGTAGGTGGTATTGGCAAGACCACTGTTTGCAAGACCTTGTGCAATGAATTGTCAAGCAAGTATGAGGGGAGGGTGTGCCACATTGAATTTGATGGCACATGTTTAAATTTCAAAGAGTTATGGCAAAATGTAGTTGTGAAGTTGACAAGGAAAAGTGCAGAGTTTGTTCGCCAATTGGATGAAGGCAAGGTGAGTGCACCATGTTCAACACTTGGAATATGATTTTTCGTTAGTTGTGTTGTTGAAGTTCAAGTCTAAATTAATTGTAGTTTTGATCAATGAATGTAGGTTAAGTGTTTAGGATTCTTTGTCTCCCTTTGTAGTTCAATCTTCATGTGATGACATGGTTTTTTGTGGTTCATGACATTGTTTGCTCTAGTTGAATGTGCACCTTATTATAATAAGAATGTTTATGTTTTCTTTGAATGTTTTCTTTGGACTTGATATTATTGTAGTCATTGTTGCTTGATCTTTGGTGACCTTAATATTATGGGCCTTCTGTGTTTGTAGTGTAAAAATGTTTTCGACAAATCCATGGACAAACGACCGACTTTCTTGGCTATGGATAATGTATCGAACGATGACAATTCCATCAAGCAAGCGACGATGTTTTTGGAATCTTGTTTCCATGAAGATAGTTTAGTACTTGTGACAGCTTGGTGTCAAAGTACTCTTGCCCGTTTGGGAATGGATGGAGATGTATGCTTTGAGATTCCTGAACTTGGCCAAGGAGATGCAACAAGTTTATTTTTATATTATGCTGCTCCTGGGGAAGAATTTACAACTAAAGAGGATATTGATTCTATTGAGTGGTGTGTTGAGAAGTGTTATTTTTGCAAGGATGGTAGAAGAGATTACCATTACCATCCGTTGGCTTTGGAGGTGTTGGGTAGGCAACTATGTGGTTTTAAAGAGAAGCCCTCAAAATGGGTGCAACGCTTATCCGGGGTTTGGAAGTGTAGCTATTTTTTCGGAGAGAATGTTGTGTTTGATGTGCTTCGAAGCAGTTTTGATCTACTAAAAGAAAATGAGCAAACTTTGTTTATGGATGTGGGCTTTTTTCTTCATAGCTCTCAGGAGCATGATCACTTATGCCTGAGTAGATGGTTAAGTTTGAAGGAGCAACTGTGTTTATTGTATAGGACGAGTGAATTGGAGATTCAAACACAGGTACATTGATTGCTCCATTTCATTCATGTTTTGATTTCTAAGATCCTTATTTTTGGATTATGAATTGTAGTATCAATATGAGAGACATGGATGTTTGATGTTTAGTCCTAGTAGAATAGTCTTATAGTTAATGAACTTTTAAAAGATTTTTATTAAACGTTCATTGAAATGGCATGCATTTTTAGTTATGGTTGTTTGAATTAATTTCTTGAAAAGTCATGCATCATAGGACTATACTACTAGGACTAAACTTGAAGCAACTTTGGTGGATATTGTAGCTTGTTTGATCTAATTATTTTTGGTTGGATTTGATTTGAAGTTGGATAGATTAAAAGACAGGCTTGTTGCAAGATGCGGATTTGACATCAGGAAGGATCACCATGCATGATTTGTATCATGAGTTTTTGAAGCACGAAGTAGATGGAAAACTTGGTGGAGCAATGGACATGTCAGATAGCAAGTGGGTGCTTGTAGATGGGGATCTCTCAAAGCTCGAGGTTGCACCTCCAGGTGATCGTTGGCATAAATTATCCCGACTTTTTATATGGCAAACAAAAACCATGAAAATGTATAAAGGGCAATCATGTGATTCACCATCTAGTGATCACCTCCGAGCTAATTTGATCATAAGTTTGGAGTATATGGAATGGCAATACTTCTCAAATGTTTTGGTATTGCAGTTGTTTCATTTGGATTTTGGTCAAAGAAGCTTGAACTTGAAAGGCATGAAGTGCTTGCGGCGGTTGCAGCTTCTTTGTTGTAATTACAAGTGCTTGATGAGCCTTGAGGGTCTTGAATCAATGCAGCACCTGACTTATTTTGAGTGGCGGTTTGGTATATTTGGGGATGTAGTAGACCCTCATTTTGTGGGTCAATTTCCATCATCTCTAAAATATTTGTATATAGATTTGGCATGTGTATTGTCCGGGTCTAATGTGCTTGCTCAATGCAACAAGTTGATCAAGTTAAGACTCGACATCGTGGATGTTGGTGAACTGTTGGATTTAAGCAATTGTTCATCCTTGGAAAGTTTGGAGATGTCACAAATTGAGAACTTGAAAACTATATCAATACTTTCATCTAGTCTACACACGCTTGAGTTGTGGGATGTATGGGGAGTTCATATTCCAGAGCTCAACCAACTTGATGGCTTGGTTCGATTGGAGGTGCTTCATTGTGGAGATTTGAAGATGCCATGTTTGCTATCCTTGACCAAATTACAAGATTTGAGTATTGATGGTTTTAGTGAATCTTTTGAACATTGCATTCCACATCAACTTTTGAGTCTTTATTGTAGGCTCTCGGAACAAAGTGGAGTGCCTTGTTTGAGTGCGTGCAAACAATTACAAGTATTGAACTTATTTTTTAGCTATTCATTGGTTTCGCTTTGGGGATTGGGTGAGTTGTTAGCATTGCGATCCCTCAACCTTCGTTATTGTTCATTTTTAAAGCGGTTGCCTGACTTGAGTAAGTCAAGGAGCCTTGAGAAACTCGAACTTGACGAGTGTAAAGCACTAAAGCTTTATGAGGCAGACTTTGCCATGTTGGCTTCATTGCCATTGTTGCAACCCGTGAAATTTTCATATGGGCCTAAAACTTTCATGTTGGACATCGTTAGGCAAAAAGTTCTTCGATATGACTGGAAGAATGGATGGGAGGAGCCAAAGTTTGCACCTCTCCCAATCAAATTTGAAAACCTTTGCAATTGGGTTCCCACTTGACTGTACCTAATCCGGTGTTTGATTTGGTGAAGTATGACTTGGGGTTTGCAAAGTACTAGTTGGAACATCTCAAATCCTTCCAAGTGATTTTGTGTGATGAGTGGAAGCAACACATTCAATGCTCCAAAATAATTCTTTTTTTACAAATCTATCATGAGAAGTGTAGGATGTAGATCACAATTAGTGCATGAGTTATTCCTTTAACCTTGGCATTGATTTGCACAAAGTTTAGCAATAGCATTGAATACTAGCACAGTGTTATAATACTCTCAATAAACCTTTTCTTTCTATTTATTTTAATACTATTCAGTCTTAAGGTAGTTAGAGTTGATGCTTATTTGTCTTGAAGGAAGCACATTGCACTCCATTCCATAAACTCGTTTTGGAATCATTGGTTACTAGAAGAAATCCCTTTCTATTTTGTAGAATTTTCAACCAAACATGGTATAAAGAGAGCATGGACATGTTAATATACTTTTGACAATGGTAACACATTCTGTCAATGTCCTTGTTCCTGTGTCCTGTTTTCAAATACCAGATTTTTTTTTTCTTCCACAATATTTGGAAAGCATTCATATATTCATTCCTTCCCAATTGTCTTTGGATGAATCCTTGTTTTTGAGTATGTATTTATTGAATTCAATAAATATATATGTATGCTCACATTTTTAATTTAAATTATGGGCTCTTGAACTTGCATTGTAGCTCTTACATGATTCAAGCTCAATTTTGAATTGAATCATAGTGTAGATGGGACCATTTTGGAGGTGGAAGTAACTTAAGCCTTGAGAATGTTTAGGAATTAATACACTCTCATATTGCTATTGGATCTTGTTCAAATACAGGTGACAAGCCCTAATTTGAACAATATAAGAAACTCACGTTTTAGGTGAGAAGCATCAAGTTTTTTAAATGGATTTTAGGTGACATCCAATGCAACCATCCCATATTTTTATGTCAACAAATACATCCAATGTAACATCAATGTTGACATAAAAAGTGGAGTTGTTGCATTGGATGTCACCTAAAATTTAGTTTCAAAAAATTAAGATTTGTCATTTAAAACACAGATTTCTTAAGTAGAATCACACTACATATACGCCCACTTTTGATGAGTGGAACTAACTTAAGTCTCAAGCATGTGCCAACAAGTTTTATGATCAACAATAATCAAATCCTTATCTTCAAACTCCAAATTAAATATTGATTAACTATCTAATGAGCGAGATTCTGGAACAAGGTGTTGTATATGCAAATATTTATATTGAATCCTCAAGTTCAAATTGAGACAAATGTGAAGATTAAATGAGTTGCCACAATTTATAGGAGAGGGTGCGATTATCAATTTTTCTCAGAATTCTTGAGAGAAGCTCTTGAAAGAACAAGCTACAAAGTAACATGTCCAATCTAAGACTTTCAACTGTGGGTATCAATAGAAAGCAAAGATGGTTTGCCTTGTTGATTCTTGCACACATTTTCATTTAACCTATATGTAGGTCACTAATTTTACATTTATCTTTGGTTACACTAGTAATCCATTCTTCACAAATATTTGGTACCGTATCAAGTGGGTAAGGATGGCATTCCTTACCAAACCATTAATTAAAGTTGGGATATGTGCATAAAGCATGAGAAGATTTTGGGTATTTTCCTATACATAAAAGTTTTTTTTATGAAAAAGTAATTTCAAAAATTTTAGGCATTTATTATTAAGAAATATATTTTGGCAACCCTAACCACCTACTTCAATATTCATGCTCATGATTTTATAATGACTTCAAATTAATTTGGTGAATTTATTCCATGGCTTGTAGTACTTTCAATAATCGTAGCCCAAAACTTCAATCTATACATGTCTTAGTTTGGAGAGTTGGGCGAATGTCGGTGAATGCCACGCTTGTGGTCAATATTTGAAGCATTCTTCATACAAATGATTTTCCCTTGGATTTTTGCAACTTCTTTACATTTCCGCTCATTTAAATGTATGCTTGCTAAGCAATTTCTTTTTATTAACCCTTACAAATCTTAAAGGAACCAAATATATGAATATGATCACCATAACAATTTCAATTAAAAAATCAAGATATATAAGAATAAGACTTTGTTTTCATGTGGTAGTACACAAAGGTGTAAAGCTAAATATTTTGAATATAACAATGCAAGCAAATATAATTATATCAAAATACAAGACAAAGACATAGACTAGCAAATAATCAAGGCTATAACATGCTTTTTAAACCTTTAATGCTTAAGTGGCAACCTAAAGTTAATGAGGTACTTTGAAAAATATATAAAACTAATTGAAAGTCTTTTGGTATAAACATATTGTTAGTTTAGATAGAGCATTATCTTCTTTTTTTAATGTAACATATGGTTTCTTTTTAAGATTTTTCAGTGATTATTAATTGTGTAAAGTACACTTTCGACAACATTCAATATCTTCAATAGACACTTAAGCACCCAATGATCAAAAATTACTTCCTATGACAGAGCCCTTGAGACAATTCAAACTCTTTTAGGTTATATTTACGATACACTTTTATCAAAATTTCATAACAAAATTTGTACTTTATCAAAAAAATAAATTGGAAATTGCCTTGTCATTTTTATGTTGTTGTTTGCATGTGGAAACCAAAGGAATTGAAATTTTATAAATCTCATCTATACCACAACTACAAAAAGAATCATATTATGTTGAGGTAGACTTGCTTATACTTGTGTGTCAAACTTACATTTCATACCTATTATGAATGATTATGAAGTAGGTGAGGTGGTTTTATCCTTTACCATGTAGAATTGTCGGATGGTTTAGTTTCATTTCCCGATTATAGCCATGAAAACCTAAGTTTTAGGTCTTGGAACTTAGAGTACAAGAATTGAAGAATTTGATTAAGGAACTTGTGGAAAATCTTGAGTCTTCTATAGTATGAAATATGCCCAATGTAGTCATAACATGCATCACTCCCTGTGAGGTACTTTTTCACTAACTTTTACTTTTTGTCAAGTACTAGTAGTATAGGAGTTCATCCGTAGATAAGCCAACGTAGTCTATCGTTGGTGTGTCTAATGTCACTTTTAAAGTAGATTTAGGTTATGTGTAAACTAACTTTATGAAACATACCTGAAAACTTTATTCTTATACTTTTGTTCTTTTTCTTTCTTTCTTTCTTTTCCCTTATTCCCAAGTTCTATCAATTTGGTGGACAGTCTATTACCACTAATGCAGACACAATGTTCTAAGAGTTCCGGTCCTATATAGTATTCTAGGGTAGGCAACACATCGTGGGCAACACATCGGGTTGGGCAATACGTCTTATACATGGATGCAGCCTATGATCTAATCATATATATACAAGATAATACTTTTAAAATATACAAATAATTTATTAATGAACACTTTTTTTATGTGTTGAGGCAACATGTCTAATAATTGCTCTTTTTGAGCTTTTCGAATCTTTGTGCAAAATGACTACACGTGGCAGTCTCAGTAGTCAACAAGTCCAGTATGCAAGAGTATGAAAGGTTTAGGACAAAGTACCAGATTTTTGGTCTTTGAGCTTTCTCCTTTCTTTTAAGATTGGGCAACAAGTCTCAGGGCAATAGGTCCAAAACCACAGGGTGAGTCGTCCCTAAACATAGACAAACATATATCAACCATAAAGAACATATAATCTCACGATTCCGTCCAATTCTAAATCCAAAATATGAATTACAAGTTTTATTTTAGAAGTTGTAGGACTTATAGTTGCCCACAAAACTATAACCTAGACCCAAACTAGGTTCACGGCCCAAGGGCCGTTTGAAAAGATTTGGACCTTTTTTATTTCATTTTAAACAAATTGTTTAAATTTTAAATTCAAAATTTAAATTATAAAATTTGTTTTATAGGCTAGGGGACCTACAACCACTCATAGCCTTATAACTGTGCCTAAGGATCTAAAGCCGTAGGCCAGTCCTATGACCATCACTTAGGAAGCCTATGACCATACTTGGTGACCTAAGACCGTGGCAACACGGCGGACTAAATACCGCGGCTCGATCTTGATACGAGGGCAACAGGTTTGAATGGAACCAAGGGTTTGGGATTTTCTCAAATCCCTAATTTTCTCTCGTCGTCGTTGTTGCGCAATGTCGATCTCCCCCCCTGCATCCGATCGCTGCGATCATCTACGAATTTCGAATGCTGGACTGGTAATTTGCTCACCGCGTAGCTAAGATCGATCTTCCGCCCTATCAAATTGCAGTTACTCGGAAGATATTAGGCCGGCTTGCTGTCACTGCTTCGAACAAAAGTTAGTTTCAACAGTTCGCGCCGTGAATTTGTGTTGACAAATCTATACTTTGGATTAATCGTAAAGAGTGTTGATTGTAAGGATAGTCTTGATTCCTCAACAATTCTTGATCAATTGTCGTGTAAAATCTCCGCGGCCATCACTTAACCAGTGATAGTTCCGAAGCAGCCAAATATTCCAACACCGCCTCAGCTTCGCACTCCTCGACTGAGACTCTATCACCGAATTTCTCCGATCAGTGCTGCACCTCTCTGATTACAGGTTTCTGTAAAATCCAACCCAACCTCTACTTTGTTCAAACCTTCATTCAAAGTTGCGACCGAACTATTTCTGCAACACAGACGCCAGGCGGAAGAGTTTCCCAATATTCTCCGACTAGAGGAAACTCTTGATACTACCACAATTGCTACAATCAAGGCGACGAAACGTAAATTAAATCACAGACTGACATCAATCTTCCCGTGTCCGAACCAGTATCAAGATTCCACAGCACTTTCAATGTTAACTTTCAGATTTCACAGAACCAGATACATAAGAAATCTCTCACGATCACACAATTACACAGGTACACACAAATTATCAAAGCAATCACTGCAAAAATTACACACTACAGAGTGCACACCAACAGATTTACAGAAAAAAAACTTGAATTATATTTGCAAAGAATTACAATCGACAAGTGGTTCTTCCTAAATGCATAGAGAGAGAGAGACAAAATAAAAAATAATTTGGCTTATAAGGGTCGGGAAGAAGGTCTCATGCCTCTTCCGAACGGTTTTCTGTCTTTTCACACCTCTTCCATCCCTTTCGCAATTTTTCATCCATATCGTGTCCCATTCATCCATTTTATATTTTCATCCGTTTTCAGGTTTCATCCATCCACATGGCCCTATTCACATTGCATGAAGTTTGA
This sequence comes from Climacium dendroides, assembly GCA_950106755.1. Classification (NCBI taxonomy): domain Eukaryota; kingdom Viridiplantae; phylum Streptophyta; class Bryopsida; order Hypnales; family Climaciaceae; genus Climacium; species Climacium dendroides. Next base: position 14,628,444 of record OX467092.1, read on the forward strand.
AAACTACTTTTTGGATTATTTTTAGCTACTTTCTACTTTTTAGTGTTTTTAGCCTACTTTTAAGCTATTTTTCTTACTTTTTAGACTACTTTCTATATACTTTTTCAATAAAAACTAAAAACTAAACTAAGAACCAAAATTTGTATTTTACACTCCCCGAAGTATGTGTCCTTCTAGTTGTACACACAATTGACAAGCTATGTATTTTAGAGGCAAAACTAACAAAAAACAATTGATCCTCTTGCTCTTCAAGACAATTCTCTAGTCACTAAAAAAATGAAACAAGATGTAAACCACCTTCACAACCAATGTAACCTTTCATATATTGCCACAAGTTGTAAGTACAAAAATAGAGTTTCATTGTTCTATTGTATTTGATAATCAAATTGATAATATTCAATCTAGGTCAAAACAAGGTTGTTTCTTTGAACAAAATTTTGCTCAAGAATTACAAATTGCCCTTGCTCACCGAATCATCCCTAGATATAGTGCAAAAATCATTATTATGATTTGCAAGCTTCTTTTGGTAATTATGCATTGAAAATAAACAATTTGGTTGTCTAACTAAAACTTTTGATGTCATTTAAGAATGAATGAAGAAACCATGCATTAGGGTATTATGTGGGTTCACTTTTAAATCAGTAGCTTGTTATCATTTTTGAGTCTCTCAAGATTCATTACAAATATCTTACTAAGAAATAAAAGTTGGAGAATATGAAGAATTGTTGGTAGGTGGTTTTAGAATTGTTCTATGTGTATAAACTACAACATTCAAAGAAGAGCATAGAAAATATGCAAACAGAGCATAAATGTATTATGGAATCTATCTTGTATTCTATTGGAAAATTGGCCCAATTGATGAAAAGTAATGATATGGAGGAATATAACAATGAGGTATTTGAAAATACATCGACAATGAGGTACTTTGTGAGGAAGTTGGGTGAATTCATTAAGCTTGATCCAAAGAAGCAATTGACATGTGGATAGGTAATGAACTTATTTATGGATAAACCATGGTTGATCAAGCCCCCTAAAGCAGTTTCTCGTACCAATGTTTTGTAATAAGACATGACATAACTATGTTAGTACAAATGGAAACGTAGGCCACATTATATGCCTCCAAATTTTAAGGAGTAATGTAATTATATTAACCACTTTTTATATGATGTGCCATTCTAAGCTCTAAAGTCCCAAAGGTCTTTTTTCATCCAAAACCACCCAAAAGTCAAAACTACAATTTCTATTGCAAAAAGCAAAAAACTTTAAAATTATTTTTTTGCATATCTAAATGTAGGATCTTGTACTAGACTAGTAGAAGAATTTGTGGTAGAAATTTCAGAAACTTTGACTATGTAGATTGAAAGATATTTGCATTTAAAGTGAAGAAAAAAAGTTTTTTTACACCTTGCTCTATTGCTCAATTAGATTTTCTGGCTTCAATTCTTCTTAACTTAAAATTTTTTCACTAATGATTTTGATTTTATATTTTTTTATATTGAAGAATTGAGGTGAAAATCTATGAAAAAAACTGAGAAAAAAATTCTTTAATTTTCACTCATTAAAAATTTATTAAGTAGAAGTAGGTTCAAGATTGAAGGGAAGACTAAATTGTTAATAGCTCTAAGATGGAAGTAACACACAATAGTTCCAATAGTAAGATTGTACTAACAAGTAGATTTAACCATCTCTAATAATTTATTTTTTAAAATTATAAAAAATGCATTTAAAAATGAATTCTATAAGTTATTTTTTTAAAGAAGATGATTAGATTGCCCAAAAAACAAGATTGTTTTTAACTTTCTCATTACTAGTCCACATAAAATGGATCAAAGCTTCAAATGAAGACAAAAATATAACCTTTGAGAAAAAAAATTTAATTAAGAAAAATTCAATTTTTTGTGTTTTTTTTAAGTTCCCCCTCGAGTTGCTTTTTAGACTTAGGATGGCATAAATTTTGCTCATGGGCATCAATTGTAATAAAAATTATATTCCTTAAAAGATAATTTGATTTTCTATCTTTAAGAAAAGTTTCAAAAAATCTTGTCAAAAATTGAAAATACATTAGCCTATCCGAAATCCCTAGAGTCTCCCGTAGGGACTTTAGTACTTTAGGGGTTAAAAAAAATATTGAATATACAAGGTACCGAGGTCCATGTATTGAATTTTGAATTTGACTTCTCTTGTGTAAATATTTTGTAATTTTTGTCAAACAATTTATCTTAGTTTATTTGTTTCTAAACTATTATGTGAAAAAGTTCACAAAAATAAAGTTGAATATTATCCCATAAGGGCCATTGCAAAAAAGACCAATCCTATTTTTTTGTCATAGTGAGAGTGACTCTTTTGTCATCCACTATAACTTTTGAAGCACAAGTCCAATGAATATGAAATTTCAATTGAACATGTCTAACTTGATGGTAATCAGATCCTCTATTTTGTAGAAATTAAAAAAATAATTTTATATCTAAAAATCATTTTTGTGAATTTTTCATGAAATTGGATTTAGGGATTTTTACTATGTTAGGGGTCAAATCATACTCAAAGGTACCAAAAAAATTGAGGTCCTTCCGTTTCCACCGTGGATCCATTTGAACGGCTGAGATGGAGGGACCCCACGCTCAAACTCGAGGCTGGCTCTAGGGTTCGAGTGCACACGCAGAAAAGAGTTCCTTAAGAGGCGCCGTCATCTGTCATTTTGAAGGACGCCGATGGATTTAGGATTTGATGGGAGAGGCTGATGACGGTGCGGGCATCTCCTTGGCAGTGGGGGTTACTGGAACTCTTGAAATGAAGTAGAGCTTGTACACCCAATGGAACTCATTTCCGTGCGGAGGATTTCTGCAGCGATTCCAGTGGCTGTGAGAGTTCGTGCGACGGTTTCTTACGGGGTGTAGAGTGCGAAGCTGTTGGATTCGATGATGGTTATCGGTGGATTCTTTGTTGTCGAAAGATTTCGCTGTACCGACAATTGAATCTTGTAAGGGTCGACTCTCTTTAGCTGGGGATTGTAACATGTGTGTGGAGCGATGGGAAAGCCTTCTGCAAATTGTCCGTCATCGACCACGTTTTCTGTAACCCTCGGTGTTGGCGACAAGCGTTGAGGTAAGTCGAGGCCAAACTTTTCAGTCGAAGCCAAGTTTGGGTTCGAGTTTTTGGCCTTTTCATGACGCGGGAGCCTGTGTGCGCGCCGCTGATGGCACGAAGAGCAGCATCTAATGAGGCACATAACTCAGTAGATGCTGCTCACTCCTTTTAAGCTTCTATTGAGCGTGCTTTCACAGACGTGTACCCAGTCGTCGTGTACGGTTGACCGTTTCCAGTACTTATTTCCGTTGCTTGTGAAGGTACTTCGTATTCTGCGTTTGTTACAGTATTGAAGAGATTGAGACTGTTGGTTTGTGTAGACCCTGTTCAGGCGTACGACCCTTCTCCTGTGCATATGCCATGCGTTGGTTGAGAGAAGGAGAACTAATAGCATCCAGTTGATTCGTGACGTTGGTCGTGTACCAACCTATCCAGGACGTCCGTATGACGTCTTAACATTCCATTTTCCAGCAACATGGACTTTAGTTTGAATTTCCGAGTGACCAAATTGTGAGGTCGAAGCGTCTTCCGGTTTCCCTATTTGCCGTTAGCTTTCCGTATGTGAGTGCACGGTAAGGAACTAAGGATGATGGATGTGTATGAATCCTAGGGATTTTTCTTACTTTGTGTCTGCACTGCGTCAGCATCTGCAGAGCGAGCTTCGACGTCCGGCCTCACGCGTTACAGGAGTGGACTCGCTTTAAACCAGTTTGTATGCGAACCCTCCATCCCTGCGTATGTCCAGAGACAACTTGAAGGGCGTACAACGAAACGTGAGTTACCATCGGGGCTTGCTTGTAGGTACCTTCCTGCTGTAACGCCAGCGTCCCCGTGTTTGGAACATCGCCCTGCCTGGAGCCTGCACCCTTTGAAGACCGCGTACGGTATGCATTTTCCTTCTTGTTCGTTTGTCAACCATTTTCTCGTCGAACCCCGTTCTTGAGGTCCATTTCGTTCTGTACTGTGACGCAGTCATCACTTCTGAGTAGGAAAGCGGTGTGCAGTTGGTGTGTGACTGCTGTATGTCCCCTTACTGTGAATGTATGGTTATCGGTTGACAAGTGGTGAGATCCTGGTCAGCATTTAGAGCGTTTCTGATGGAAGTTTTTTCAGATTCTTCAGGCATGATTCTTGGGATGATTGTTTTTCCAGGTGCAATTGTAGGGCACTGGTCTTTGTGAAAAAATTATTCTGGATTGCATGGGATCATCAGCTTTGGTTCCGGTGAGCCGAAACTTGTGTCAGCAGCCCAGAATTTGTCTTCTTGTTGCTCGCTTTTACTGTTTTATATGGCAAGGCTTGGCAAGTTATTGGCTTATGATTCCTGTTGTGTAGTGCTTTGATTTCAAAGGGGAAGTGCTGCACATCATTTTGTGTGAGCAAATTGTTGTGGAATCCCTGAGATCCTGAGATTGTGTCCCGATGAGTTGTAATGAGAGCATCAGGTCAGAAGTCTGTACGGTCTTCGCCAGCTTCTGAGGATTCCTATGTTTGAGTTTTTAGGTATAATTTCGATCCTGCAGCAGTGCTCAACTAAGGCTGTTGCATTATTCTCTGAAAGGAAAGACTGTTTAGACTGGATTCTCATGTTCAATTGCCGCTCGAGTGTGAGAAGAAGTTAGAAGCTCACCGGGATTATTATTGGGGTGCGGAGTTTCTATTAACATGGAATAGTCTCTTTGCAACAAATTACTCGAAGTTTGCTAGTGAAACACAACTATGTCCAGATCTTGGTCAATCTGGTGAAGTTGCTGGAGACCCTGAGTGTCTGTTTGGATGACTTCATCTATGAATGATTGTAGTCTGAAAGGTTTTTTTTTGTCCAACTTTTGGAGAAGGTTGCTTTCCATTTTTGGTGTATAGTATTGCAAGTTCCCCTGTTATGGAAATATTCATTTTCCGAAACAAGAAATTGCTTAACCCAAGGATCACTCTTGTAGTGTATTTTGGTGATTTCTTGCCTTTTTAGTGTTGAATTTTAAGCATACAAATGATGCATTATTGAGTTTGAGTTCCTCTAATGGAATGAAGCTTATTAAGTGTGGTTTGTACTCCAATTGGAAATTTTGAAGAATTTGTCAATTTCAATATTTTATAGCAAAACGAAGTTTGGGCCTACAACCATGTTTTGTTGATTTTGTAAGCATAGAATGACATGGTAACTTCGGTTTATGCCATGATGTTGTGTACTATAGTGTACATCTGTGGGCCAGATTTCAGATTTTTGAAGTATATTTTGTATTGGATATGAATTTTCTTCATTATTTTCTTAAAATTTTTAAAGTAATTTTAAATATTTCTCCTAGAGTTTGAAAACTTTATGACAAATATTATGTACATGACTACATCTCTGAAAACTAAATATAAAGAATCCCTGATGGACAGCATGTTGTGTCCTGGGTTGAAAATACAGTGATACTTCCATTTTCAATTCGAGATGGAATTACGAAAATGCACAAGCTGCTTCGTGATTCTTCTGTTGAGCTGCATTTGAAATATTCATTGATTTTCGAAATCTATCCGTTGAGCAATGTGTGGCCTCGGTGTGGGCTCATTATGGAGGCAGCAGCTCTGTCCCGTGCCTCCCCCCGAGGAATCACTCTTGATCAGTGATTCCTTCAGCTTTAGTATCTGATGTCTTCCTTTCTGTACTATCTGGTTTCTGTGAGTAAAGATGTTTGCTTGCAGGCACATGTTCGGTGAGGAGCTTCCAGCGTCGAAGGTTGCTGATTTGTTGCAGCTGGAGCAGCAACTGGAGTTGCGTGCCTGGCGCGTAAGACCCAGAACAACAAGTTTGCAGGTCGGGTCTCCTGTGAAGAGGAAAAGAGTTCGATTGGGGGCAGCAGTTCGTGCGTATGAGGCCTCTGTACGTCTTTCTACATGTCCAGATGTGCTTGAGCTGCACTGTTGCTTCGGGTTGTTCTTGGAGAGTCCCTTGTATTCAAATCTGTGGATTTACCGTGACTGTAGTTTTCTGAGCGCAGAATGAACTCGTTTTTGAGGAGATCAAATGCCTGCGGAGAAAGGTGTGTGGCGTTCAATCTTACGTAGTGATCAGGTGTTGACTTTTCTGGTATTGTAAGTCGAATTATGTAGATGTAGATGGGTATTGTGATTCTGAGTTTTACGTGATTTTACCCTCACAGGAGCACGAACTGATGGTGGTTCATCCTCAGCTGACTGAACCTGCGTTTAACCCGCGCTTTTTTGCAAACACCTAGCGGCGTTGTCCTTTTACTTTGTTATCGAATCAAGCGATGTAGGCGTCGTCCGAGGAATGAGCCTGGCATCCCGAACATATAACCCATTCCACCTGGAGATTGTGCATCAGTGAGCATGGTTTTTGGAACCCGCAGTACTGAAAACGTTGAGGTAAGTCCAAGCCCAAGCTTCAGTTCATCCAACCGAGTTCGGGTTCGAGTTTGGGTCTTTCTCATGACGCAGGAGGCTGTTGTTGCGCAGCTAATGGCACGAAGAGCAGCATGTGATGACTTGCGTTACTGAGTAGATGCAGCTTAGCCCTTTACAGTGTGTATGAAGCGTGCAGTCTTTGTGAATTTCACGGACGTGGCGAGAGTTGTATTGTGCATTTGACATTCTCCTGTACTTATTTTCATTGCTTCTCGAGGTATTTCGTTGCAGTATATTAAGAGATTGAGACTTCTGACGGTTTCAACCGTATGGAGGCATAGTACCATTTTTCTGTGCGCATGACATGTTTCCAGAGAGGAAGGAAAGCTAAGAGCTTCCAGTTGACTCGTGAATTTGGTAAATCTGTGCTTGCAGGCCTGCAATGGGGAAAAGAAAATTTGATGTTGGAGAATCTTCAAACAATGCCATTGAGCACAAGATCTTTTTGAGCCATAGTGGAGTTCAAAAGGAATTTGTGGATTGTTTGTTTGAAGCCTTAAAAGTTTATTACACGAATCCTTTCTTTGACAGAGAAAGTTTGCTCAAGGGTGAAAAGTTTGCAGAGAGGATCGTGGAGGTTGCTCGACAATGTCAATTGTTTGTTGTGGTGGTGTCCGAGGACTACTTCATGTCCAAATGGCCAATGATTGAACTCAATGCTTTTGTCCAAGCAAAGGAGAATGGAGCCATTCTCCCCCTGTTTTATGGTCTTTCGGTGGATGACGTGAAGGATGAGAAGAGGCAGCAAAGATGGTTGGAGGAATGGGAGAAATTTGCCAAGGCTGATCCAAGAATCAAGGTGGAGCGTTGGAAGACTGCATTTCGTAAGTTGACCACATTCAATGGTTTGACCTATGGTCAAAAGTGGAAGATGTTTACGGCATATCTGGAGAAGATTGTGTCTAGTATTTTTCATCTAGTTTCAGTGGATGTGAAGTGGGATGATTCACATGTTCAAGGAAATGTGCATAAGGTATGGTTCATGGCAATATATCTTTTGCTATTAATTGTTGAGTGTTAGTTTTTGGGTTTTATGAAGCACAAAGTATGAATGATTGATAGCCTCCTTGATAAAAATGATCATTCAATGAGCGAGGTGGAAGCTTGAAATTGTTTGAGTGGATTATTATTGCCAGACACTTTTATCAAAGTTTCTCCATAGTCTACAAGTTTTGGATATCTAATCGTTTCTACTTTTTGTTGTTGTTGGATTGCTAGGATCTTTTGGACAAGATGAAAAAAATTAAGTTGTCACAAAGGTACAAAGTGAAAGTGGTTGGCATCCATGGAGTAGGTGGTATTGGCAAGACCACTGCGTGTAAGACCTTGTGGAATAAATTGTTTAGCGAGTTTGAGGGGAGAATGTGCTACATCGAATTTAATAGCACATGTTCAAATTCCAAGGAGTTATGGCAAGATGCAGTATTGAAGTTGACAAGGAAAAGTGCGGATGCTGTTCGTGGTTTGGCTGAAGGGCAGGTGAGTGCACCATGTTCAACATTTGGAATTTGTTTTTTTGTGACTTGTGTTGTGGCAGATGAAACATGAATTAATTGTAGTTTTGAACGTAGGTTAGGTGGTTGTGAGGACTCATCCTTTGTCTCCATATCTAGTTCATTTCATTATGTGTTGACATGTGTTTATGTATTTTATGACATTTGTGACTACAATAGAATGTGCACATGGACACGAGGACAATGATTTTGTTTTTTTCTCCTATGTTTTGTTTTGACTTGATATTATTGTAGTAGTTGTCACTTGACCTATGGTGAGCTTAATCCTATGGCCTTTTTGTGTTTGTAGTGTGAATCTGATCTCCGCCAAGAATTGCCTAAGCATCCAACATTTATGGCTAGAGACAATGTATGGGACAATGATAATTCCATCAAGCAAGCCAAGATGTTTTTGGGTCTTCATTTCCACAAGGATAGTTTAGTACTTGTGACAGCTCGATCTTTGAGGATTCTTGCCTCTTTGGGAATCAATGGAGATGCATGTCTTGAGATGCTTGAACTTGGACTTGAAGATGCAATGAGTTTATTTGTACACCATGCTGCTCATGGAGAAGAATTTACAAATGAAGAGGATATTGCTTCTATTGAGGATTGTGTATGGAAGTGCTATCTTTGCAAGGGTGATAAAGGAGATTACCATTTCCATCCGTTAGCTTTGGAGGTGTTGGGTAGGCAACTATGTGGTTCTAGGGAAAAGCCCTCAGAATGGCCGCAACTCTCATCGGCTGGTTGTAGCTCATCTTCCAAAGAGAATGCTGTCCTTGACAGGCTGCGAGGGAGTTTTATTAATCTACCAAGAGAACATGAGAAGACTTTGTTTATGGATGTGGCCTTTTTTCTTCATCACTTCGAGCAGTATTATTCTAGGTATTTTCGACCTTGGATGAGTTTGAAGGAGCAACTTTGTTTATTGTATAGGACGAGTGAAAAGAAGATTCAAAGTCAGGTACATGGATTGCTTCTTTTTATTCACATTTTGAATTATTAGATTTCTATTTTTGGATCAAAAGTTGCAGGATCAATAGTAGAGAAAGGGTTGTTGGAAGTTTTGTCCTAGTATTATAGTCTCGTAATTCTTGATCTTTATAAAAAAAATTTAGTAAAATTTTAATGAGAACACAAGTATTTCTAGTGAGGTTTTCGAATTAATTTATTGAAATGTCATACATTATATGACTACTACTAGAACTTTGCTTAAAGCAACGCTTTCCCTTGTAGTGTATTTTAGGATGTAGGTGTTTGGAGTTTTTTGGTGGATGTTGTTTGTTGGATTTAATTGTTTCTTGTTGTATTGAAATGGCAGCTGGACAAATTGAAATCGAAAGGCTTGTTGCAAGATGGAGATTTGGCATTGGGAAGAATCATGCATGATTTGTATCATGAGCTTTCGATACAGGAAGATGCAGGAAGCTGCAGGAAAGCTTGGTGAAGAAGAGGACATGTTGCAGAGGAAGTGGTTGCTAGGAAGTGGGGATGAGGGGTATTTTTCAAAGCTTGAGGTTGCACCTCTAAGGGAATGTTGGTATAATTTGTCCCGACTTTCTATATGGCAAACAGAGAAAACATATGAGCTGGATCTAGCATCTAGCGATCAGCTCCCAACTATACGCTTGAAGTTCATCAAATGGCAATATTTTTCAAATGTTAGGATATTGCAATTGCGTGGCTTGAAATTTGGTCCTGAAAGCTTGAATTTGGAGGGCATGAAGTGCTTATGGAAGTTGCAACTTCTTCGTTGCGATTACAATCCTGAGATGACCCTTGAAGGCCTTAAGTTATTGGAGGACTTGACTATTTTTGAGTGGCGGGGAGATTTGGAGTTTGGAGGGTTTGATATGGTAGGCCCTTGTTTTGTGGGTCAATTACCATCATCTCTTAAGTATTTGTTCATAGATGAGCCATGTGAATTGTCCAGGTGTGATGTATTTGCACAATGCAGCAATTTGATCAAGTTGAAGCTTGCAAGGGTGGAAGTTGGTGAACTATTGGATTTGAGCAATTGTTCATCCTTGGAACTTTTGGTGATTTCTTCGGTTTTCAACTTGAAAACCATATCAGGACTTTCATCTAATCTACACTCCCTTAAGATAGGTGGATCACGCAATATTCCTAATTTAGAGTGTAACCAATTTGATGGCTTGGTTCGATTGGAGGTGGTCAATTTTGATGGTGGCAAGATGCCACATTTGCTATCATTCACCAAATTGGAGGTTTTGACAATTGATAGACATTCTGAACCTCTTGAAAATTTCATCCCACTTCAGCTTCGGGAGCTTCATTATCGATCATGGAAATTGCCAAAAGTACCTTGTTTGAATGCGTTCGAACAATTACAAGTATTGGACTTGTCATGGACCAAATTCTTGAAATTGCTTCATGGATTGGGTGACTTGTCAGCATTGCAATCCCTCGACCTTTCTTATTGCTCTTCTCTACAACGTTTGCCCGACTTGAGTAAGTCAAGGTTCCTTACGGAACTGAATCTTGAGAAGTGTAGTAAACTAGAGCTTTATGAAGCAGACTTTGAAATGTTGGGCTCATTGCTATCCTTGCAGCCTGTGCTATTTAGACTTGATGGAGCAAGAGGGTACATGTTGGACATTGTTGGGCAGAAGGTTCTTCGATCTCAGGAAGAATATTATGGCAAGTTATCTCGAGAGAATTGGACATGGGAAGAGCTAGAGTTTGGACCTTTCCCAGTCAAATTTGAAAACCTTTGCAACTAGATTCCATGCTTGGGTACACTTCTTTTGCTCTTGGTCCAATTTGAAGATTTTGGCAACTTGGTTCCAAACCTGGCTACACTTCTTGTGCCATTTTGATTTGGCAAAGTTTGAATTGGGGTGCTAAATACTAATTGGAACATCCCAAATACTAGTAAACGATTTTGTGTGATCAGTGGAAGCAAACACTTTGTGTATTCCAATAAAAATCCTCTTTTGTAGATCTATTATGAGAATTGTAGGATGTAGAACACAATTAGTGCAGGAGTTTGTCCTTTAGCTTTGGCATTGGTTTGCACAAAGCTTAGAAGTAGTGTTTATAGGAATGGTTGAAATTCATGCCTTTGCTAGTTAACATTTTCAGTAGCTAAATGTACATGTATATTCAAGCTCACAGTTTCAAATGGTATGGTATGAATTATGAAACCATGGTTTGGATTCTGTAAACAAGTGTTTGGAAGTGCATGAATGTATCTATGGTTCTGTATCCATGGCATACCTTTATATCCATCTATGTGTCATGGACAGTATGTGGTTCATTCTTTTGCAGGTGATAGAAACCATGGATGTGTTGCATTCACTTGTCTTTCTTTTTGTACCTTTGATTGAAAAAGTTATATACCATTTGAATTATGAATTCTTGAGTTTGCATTGTAGTTCTTCCATGATTTATTGTGGCTTTACATTGTAGTTCAATTTTGAATTGAATCATAGTATAGATGGCACTTTTGTGAAGATGGAACTGGCTTAAGTCTTGGGAATGTTAAGGAATTCAAATTATGCACTCTCATGTTGATAATGTATCTTGCTCAAGTACAAGTCATAAGTCCCAATTTGAACACCTTAAGAAACCTACAATTTAGATGGCAAGCCCATTTCTTTTTAACAAATTTTAGGTGACATCCAATGTAACAACCCCATATTTTTATGCCAACAAATACATTCAACCCAACATCAATGTTCATGTAAAAATATAGAATTGTTGCACTTGATTTCATTTAAATTTGGTTAAAATCTATTTGAGTTTGTCACCTAAAATACAATTATCGTAAATAGAATCATAGAGCATATGGGCTTGTTTTGGGGCTGGAATTAACTTAAGTCTCGAGCATGTGCCAACAAGTTTCATAATAACACTAATCAAATTCTTGCCTACATTGCTAACTCGTAGTTAAATATTGACTAATTAATTAACAAGAATGGTTCTGGAACAAGGTTCCTGTGCACTTTGATGTTGATGTTGGATCTTGTGCAAGTTTAGGTTTGAGAGAAATATAAAGATTACATAAGTTATTGCAATTGGTATGAGAGGGTGCGATTATCAGTCTATTTTATAATTCTTGATACAAGCTCTTGAAAGAACGAGTTGCAAACATGTCCAATCTCAAACTTCAAACTATGAATATGAGTGTAGAGCAAAGATGGTTTACCATACAACAATATTGAAAATTCACGAAACCCTGGAACTAACTTAAGTGAAATAACAACATGCCTGTCAAAGCAACAAAAGTCCAGGCCCTAGGAAGTAAGCTTGTTTGTGGAGCGCTATAGTGTCGATTTGTCAATTTGATCCCTTAGAAATATTGAAGGTTGTCAAACCTATCACACTTTCTTCTCCCTACTCAAAATCTTTAGAGAATGGAGACATGGCATTTTCTTTTGAATTTGTAGGAGGCCCAATCTTTGCAAATTGAAAGTGGAAAAGTAAAAATGAAGGACTCCAAATTAATAAACCAATTTTCTTGAAAATAAATATTTTATTCATAATATATGTTGTTGTTTTCTTCCTTAAATCCACCCATGATTCATAACTTCATCTAAAATGACTTTCTTTGGAACTTGTTTTTAATCAAGTGCAAGTCAATTAAATCTTTTTCAATCAACAATGGAGCAAATTGTTGTTTGTTTTAGGCCCCCCTACTTTGCCATTAGAAGGGGCTTCTTCATTTATGGAATTTGTACCGTAGAATTTTCTTGTTTCAGTGGTTCATTAGTTTTGTGAGTGATATTGAGGCCTATATTGGTGAAGTTTTATTTTTTATTTCCCATGATTTTAACAAATAGTGTCGATTCACTCATGTCAAAGATATTTTTTAAGGTAGACTTGTTTGTACGTGTGTATCTAACTTACATTGCATACCTATTATGAATGATTATGAAGTAGGTGAGGTACTTTTATCCTTTGCCATGTAGAATTGTTGGATGGTTTAGTTTCATTTACTGATTATAGCCTTAAAACCCTAAATTTTAGGTCTTGGAACGTAGAGTATAAGCGTTGAACAATTTGATTAAGGTACTTGTGGAAAATCTTAAGTCCTCTATGCTATGAAAATATTCCCAATGTAGTCATAACATGCATCACTCTCCAAAGTATGTGTCTTTCTACTTGTACACACAATTCACAAGCTATGTTTCTTAGCTAGAGGTAAAATTAATGAATAGCCATTGATCCTCCTAATCTTTAAGAGAGTTCTCTAATCACTAAAAAAATGAGAGGGAATATGAACCACCTTCACAACTAATGTAACCTTGCATAAATTGCCACAAGTCATAAATATAAAAAATAGAGTTTAATTGTTATGTTGTATTAGATAACCAAATTGATGATGTTTGGTCTAAATCAAAGCAAGGTTGTTTTTTTTGAATGAAACTTCATTCAAAAGTTTTGAACTTTTTTTGAAAGGGAGTAGTTGATAAAATATTCTTGCTTTTTAGTGGATGAAATTGCTAATATCTTAGGATAGTATTGCTCTATTTTGAATGAATGTACATGAATTGGGATGAATAAATGAATTTCATTCATATATTGCAAATTTCACTACTAGAAAATTTTGTATTTCTATTGTTTTGGTCGCGTTGATCCGGTCAAAATCTGACAAAAATTTGTTGGTTTCAACAGATATCTGTCAGATTTTGACCGAATCAACGCGACCAAAACAACAGAAAAATGAAATTTTCTAGTAGTGTTTCATGCATTTCTATGGTTATAAATAGTTTGTATTTGTCTAGTGATTATCAATTTTTGCATTGCCTAGAATAAATGAAAAAAATGGATCAAAGTCCTCACCATTGGTTGCAACTAAAAATAATGTGAAAAGAGATAATATAAGAGTTTTGTTGTTGACATTTTGGATAGGGGTCTCTCATTTCTTACATGACTTTAGGCTCCAACCAACCATGCTCCCTATGATAAAATTCATCTTCATAATTGTTGCACTCTATGTTTATTTTCACTTTGGCATTGATCCTCTAATTTGAAGGACTTGTAGAAAAAAAAACATTTTGGAAACAACCGGTAATGTCTCACTCACATAAATCCATTCCATTCATCCAATGGCATATCCAATGGACCAAAGAAAATGTAGGGTCAAATGGACACAATACTAGGTACCTTATTTGAATGAACTTAAGCAATTACAGATATTGGACTTCACTTTTGGTTGTTCATTGACTCAAATGTATGGAATCGGTGACTTGCTGACATTGCGATCTTTTAACCTTTTGAATTGCAATGCTTTAAAATAATTGCCTAACTTAAGTAAGTCGAAGAAGCTTGAAGAACTCAATCTTAACGGGTGTCATCAACTAAATCTCTATGAGGAAGACTTTGAAATGTTGGCTTCACTGCCTTTGCTACACCCTGTACAATTGTCATACCAATATCTGAAGAGCACAATGAGATTGGGCATTTTAAGGGAGAAAACACTTTGATTTCAAGGACAAGGTACTTATAGTCGAGACTCTTAATTAGCTTAGAAGCAGACTAATCACAGTCTAGGGAGTTCTGTGGGCCAAATGGTGGGTTTCTATCAGAATTTCATCCCCCCGGGTTTTTTAAAAATTGGCCAGAAGTGTGCTGAGAAGTTTCAAAATTTGCCGGTCAATTTTCTAGAATATTTTTGTTCTCCCGGTGGCATTACCACCATTGTCCAATTCCAATCGTAAATTTTTCATGAAGGTGAGAATCTGAGTAGTTGTAATTTTTTGTTGGTTTTCTTCTAGATTTTTGAAGTGGCTTTGTTTTGCTTTAAAAGTATTCATAAGCATTATCCCTGGCAGGATTTGAACCTAGCATTGTCCCTACCAGCTTAGGGCCAGGGATTCAGCCTTCCAGAAATGCACCAATTCAAAAGAAGGTCAATGCATTTTCAAGAGGTTGGTTAGTACAACATGCCCACAACATTTACATTCACAAGAATCAAAAGGACTTGAGCAATAAAAATGAGGAGAGAAGTGAGAACAAGCCACCATTTACAAGAATCAAATCAACTTGAGCAAAAATTGATCAACGCAAGTTGGAGAGTTGCAGTTTTACAGCACCAGAGCCCATAATTGTAGAAATCCAAAATTGAAATCGCCGTAGGTGATACTAGAGTGACAAGATTATGATTTATGAGAGTAGTTCAGAAAGCAAGTGCAATGTGTTTGCAAGGACTACAACGAAAGACAAAACCAAGAACAAATAATGGAAAAACAACAATGCTAGACAGCCAAACCTCATAAATACAAAAGTTGGATTGAGCAAATGAGCAACAATGACAAACAAAAGTGACAGCTTCAACCTTGAGTGAGAGAGTGACCGCAAGCTGCGACACAAAACTGGAGCGAAGGGAGTAGCAATGCGACGTGCAAAGTAGAGGTAGGAACCTGAGGCAAGTCACGGAGCCACCCAATTGCAAATTTGCAATTCTAAAAACCCTAGTAGGCTAGGTTTATCAATGGTAAGTAAAAACCAAATGGATAAATCTCAAAGTATATAATACTATTAGTCTATAAGAGCTAAAAGCAAGTAAATCAAAAAACACTTAAGTGAATAAGGTAGGATACTATGTTACTAGTATAAAATATTTCCTACAAACTACAATCCCAACTAGCTAAAAACTGGATTCATGTATTTTGAATCGGTAATTTTTCAACATATTCCTAGAGTGGACAACAAAAGCCGGCATTTTATTTTCTCATCTGATCCATTTTTGAAAATCTTTCTTTTCATCCGAAACTTTGCCGAAACTTTTAAAACTCAATCGGAAATTCTTGAAATCAACTAGCTAGGTTGTAACTAAATGCCGGTACTCCCCATTCATTGTGTTGAATGGAAGGAACTAGAGCTTGGACCTCTTCCAATCAAAATTTGAAACTTTGGCATTGAGATGACAATTTGCTTTCTCGAGTTCAATGAAAAAGCTAGGATTTTTGGTTAGATACCTGGTTCAATGTCATTAAAATTTCTAAACAATTCTTTGTAATCAATGGAAGCAAACACATGCAATGCTCCATCACAATTCCACTTTTGCAGATTGATCATCAAAAGTGTAGGATGCAGATCACAGCTATTCAACCAAGTATGGAATATGCGGAGATCATGAATATGTCAATATAGTTTGGGGGATAGTAACACATGGGGGCCAGTGTTCCATGCCTTGTGTCTCACTTTGGAATATCAAACAATTCTTTTAATCCCCAAGGTTCCAAAAGACTTCAACTCTTCTTCTCTTTCTAGTTGGCCTTGTATGAACCCTTGTTTTTAATAAGTATGTTTCACAATTTCAAATGGTATGGAATCTAAAATTTGTAAGCATACACGGTAAAAGTATCTATTCTTAATAAATTAAGCACTTCCTAGGATTTCAAATGAATTCAGCTCTTCTTTTCTTTCTAGGTGGCCTTGGAAGAATCCTTGTTTTTAATAAATATGTTTCACAGTTTCAAATGGTATAGAATCTAAAACATGTAAGCACATATGGTAGAAGTACCTATTCCTAATAACTTAAGCATTTCAACTTGTGCAAGATGGGGAATTTGTTGAGGAACGGAGTTCAACATGTGCAAAATTGCAAACATAAGGATTTTTTTCTAAGAATGAATATTTTATTAATATAAATGTAGATTTTTTAACTTGACTCATTCTAGTTTTATAGACTCACCTATTTGGGCGGTAAACTTTGGCACTTCTCCCTATATAAGGAAGGAATAGAGATGAGTAGACAAGAAGATACAAACAAAGAATCTTTCTCAATGAATACTACATCCAACTATTGTCCTCAATAGGTCAGTCTAAAGAACCATGAAAAGGGGCCTCTTTGAAATAAGTATTTCTACTATACACAAAAGCGCATGTTTATATATTTGTATCTCGATCTTTGTTATATTGGACATGGACAAAATGTGGTTTATACTTTTGTAGAGGATAGAGAGTATGGATATGTAGCATTTGGTTATCTTTCTTTTTATACCCATTATTGAATAGGATTGAATAGATTATGTACCATACAAATTATAGGCTCTTGGACTTACATTTTAGCTCTTAGATGATTCAAACTTCATTTATAATCATAAAGAAAGATGGAACCATGTGAGGATGGTCCTAAAGTAGAGCAACCCTTTGTAGTCAAAAGACCCTGTAGTGGACATTTAGGAAATGATCCCATCACAGAGGGTCAAAAATGTTACTCACACCATTTCATACACTTATTTTTTCCATTTAAAAAAATTCTTATCTTAAATAAATTCAGCAATGGAATGAGGGCAAACTCATAATTTTGACCACAATGCGCTGTTTTACCTTAAGTCTAGAGCACACACCATCAAGTTTCATTATCAGTATGTAACAAAAATCCTTTTTTTATCCCTGCAAAAAATTGGGCAACTGCACTTCACAAGGTCAGATCACTATGAAAAAATGTCGAAAATGGTGGTTAGTCTTTGAATTCATTTTTCAAGGCAAAGTTGGATACAAGCTTAAAAAATTTCAAGTCATTTGGAATTGTACAACATATAAGAAAAAAATAGTAAGCTTAAACAAAAAGAAGTAGAGAATGATCCAAAATACTAAATAGAATTGAAAAATGTCAATCCCAATGGTTGTAATGTTGTAAGAAACAATCTACATTTAATGTTTTTAGTTTTTTGAAAATACTAAAAATTGAGCTAAATAAAGGACTTCAAAGTTTATTTTAGAGTTAAATATTCTATAACTATCCACAAACTAGTAACTTTCATCTCATTAATCAAAATGGAATGGTTCAAATCTATTCATATATAAATAAATCTTGAGAAACAATTTCAAATTTATATTTCCTAAAAAAATGATTTTAAAGAAGCTTTTTTGTTGCCTAAGGTGCCTACCAAGTAATGAAAACCACATATCATACAAAAAAAATTTAACCAAGTAGTCAAAAGCTATGAAAATTGTTGGGCCTTAAAGCTACTCCTTAGGTACATGTTGTATTAAAATCTCAAAGAAGAAAATAAAATTTTGATTCATAGTGAGTTGCCCTAAATTGCTATATTCTCCAAAAATGTGGTTTAGGGCTTGAGGGATTAATTCGTCAAAAACATCACTCATATAGGCGTTTGTGGTGACTAAGATAGTTAGCAATGGTGTGTGGCTATTTTTACCATAAAAATTTTGTTTTA
Source organism: Climacium dendroides (assembly GCA_950106755.1). Taxonomy (NCBI): domain Eukaryota; kingdom Viridiplantae; phylum Streptophyta; class Bryopsida; order Hypnales; family Climaciaceae; genus Climacium; species Climacium dendroides. The sequence goes on from OX467092.1 coordinate 14,646,592, forward strand.
TTTTGGCTTCTCTATCACTGAATAATTTCGGAGAGTATTTCCTCATTGGAAATGATGTTTTTGATGTGGTGGATGCGTGGTGGGTAGATTCTACTCACTAGGTACCCTAGTTTGTGAAAATGCATTCAATATGCAAATGAGCAAAATTAGTTGAGCTTGTCAGCTTTAGGGTTTGAAGTATCCAATTGCATGTAGTTATTTTGTGAAGGGGGTCAAGGATTGCCTATCTTGGCATGGAGGAAAGAAGTTAAGATAGGAATACTATAAATGGATAACTTTAGCGTTTTAGCCTATAGGATATGGAAAATTTGTCGAGAATTTGAGTTGAATAGGGATTGTCATACCTTCTTCCCATTCTTGATCTTTAAATAACGGGGATGTGGAATTCTTTCTTTGACTTGCAAAGGGCCCATTCTTTAGAGATTGAGAATGGAAATTTGTATTAAATTAAAGATGATAAATTCAAGAATGTCCAAAAATACGATTTTGTTCCTCAAGAATAAATATCTTATTCAATGTAAATGTGGGATTTTCATTTGCATCTCAAAGTCTCAAATTCAATATTAAAATGCCATTGTTTTAGTACTATTCCATAATGATTATTGATATGTGCTTTTTCAATACCAATTGAGTCAAAGATTGAATCAACACTACATCAATCACCCATTGATTTAGTACTATAAAAGCACTATGTGAATTGAAATTTGAAACAATACTAGACATACATTTAATTTGGTAAATTTTTAGGTACAAAAATCAATATCAATTCAATCATATCTAAAAAAGCATCAAAATAGCAAAAGGCCCTAAATACCCTTGCCAAAAAGATTTTCATCAGAACAATGAAGTAAAGAGTTCAAAGAAAGAACCATAGTATCTTTTTTTAATTTAAACAATGAATTACAACAAATCATGGCCAAATGTGCATGTAAGGTTCAAATTCAACTAATGCACTACTTTTCTACAATGATTAATTGGTGCATGTTAATCATCTTGGTTGTAATTGACTCTTCTATCTGCTTCATGAGCCTAAAATGCATGCATGGATGGCCAAACTTCATGTCCCTCTTTAGAGCTGTAAGTTGCATCTACATATGCACCACTTTCGATAAAAAAATATCTCGTGCAAGTCAATGAATTGAATTATGATTCATAGTAATCAAGAAGCCAAGTTGTTCTAATATGATGTAGACATATTTAATGCAATCACTTCCACTAGAAGAAAAACATGTCCCCCACAATTAGCTAAATATCCTATACAACTATCTTGTGACTACAGCTCCCTCCATTTACACCAAATTCTTATGTCATTGTTTGATGTCATTGCTTTACATCATTAGTACAATGTTTTAGTTGCAAAGTAGTTGTAGGATGAAGTGTAGGATTATGGGAGTTGTAACAAAGTTCAAATTTAGAATGAATGTGAGTTTTTTTCCATCCAATATTCATTACAGTTGTTGTAGACTAGTCTACACTCTATGATATCCATTTGTCAATTTGCAATTGCAAAAAATGACTAGGAAATGATTAGAAAACAAGTGCAACTGTAAAATGGCAATATTCATTTCTTAGTTGATTTGTAGTCATTTTATAGTTGTGTCCTAGTTGTTTCAAACCATTTTCCAATTGTCTTATATCAAGTGTCCCATATCAATTGTCAAAAATACCATTAGGTTGGCAATATAAGACTTGTAAGTAGTTGTTTCTTTATCTAATGAATTTTGTTTATAGAATTGCAAGATTTCTATAGTTTTTAGATTTATATATTATTAAAAAATTTATTTTATAGATTTTCTACAATTTGTGGAAGGAAACGGCAAGGGTTTAGGGTGGAAAAAAACTCACATTTAGATTCCTAGAAGATTCCCTCAGATTTCCTTAGATTCTAAAAGATTCCTAAAGAAAATGGTATTAAAAATTTTCACACCCCACAATTCCCACACAAACAAATTGAAAATCCCATTTCAATAGAAACTTGTTGGTTATTGCAAGTGTTGTCCAGTGGTACTCAGAACAATAAACAATTGTTGATTCTCTATTAAATGTGACTAGGACTTTTTTGTTGGCATTGTAGTGCTAGATTGCACTACTAAAAAAGAATTTGGCTAAAACATGGCAACAAACGATGAAGTTTTTTGCCAAAAAACTTCAAACAAAAGAAAACTTGGATGAAATTGTTAGATTGTCATGGATGAAAATAAAATTATGCACATGTGATATGTGCTAATGTGCTATTTTCTATCTAGTAAATATGTGGATGAATGCACTATAGAAATTTGAAGCACCATTACAACATTTCATTTCACTACTTTGGCACTTCATAGAAAATGAAAAAAAAATGCCCATTGAAAAGATTTGTGCATGCCATCGAAAAGCAAAGGAGCACTACGTGAGATATATTTTTTTTGATGGTTGGGAGCTTTGTGGAACCTTTTCTGAAATCTAGGTGAAGGTGATATTTGATGTAAATCTATATATCGGCTTAATACCGCATGAAGCCCTGGAATGACTCCTTCAAGCACATGCTTCGAAGGAGCTTTTAGCGTTGAAGGTTGCTGCCTTGTTGCAGCTGGAGCAGGAACTGGAATTGCGTGCCTCGCGAGTAAGAGCCAGAACAACAAGTCTGCAGGTTGCGTCTCATGTGATTAGTAATAGAGTTGGATTGGGGGCAACAGTTCGTGCGTATGCGGCTTCCGTTCTGTCTCTCTACATATCCAGATGTTCTTGAGCTTCGGGTTGTTTTAGGAGAGGCCCTTGTATTCAAATCTGTCGAATTACCGTGACAAAAGTTTTCTGCGCGCAAAGTGAACTCATTTTTGAGGAGATCGAATGCTTGCGGAGAAAGGTGTGTGGCCTTCAATCTTTTATAGTGATCAGGTGTTGAATTTTCTGGTATTGTCAGTCGAATTATGTAGATGTAGATGGGTATTGTGATTCTAAATTTTACGTGAATTTTCCCCACAGGAGGACGAACTGATGGTGGTTCATCCTCAGCTGACTTGTGTTTGACCCTGCGCTTTTTCCCAATACCTAGTGACGTTGTCCTTGTACTTTGTTATCAAATCAAGAGACGTAGGCGTAGTCCGAGGAATGAGCCTGGCATCCCGAACATATAACCCATTGCTTTGGAGTCCTCCTGGAGATTGTCCATCACTGAGCGTGGTTTTTGGAACCCGCAGTACTGAAAACGTTGAGGTAAGTCCAAGCCAAAGCTTCAGTTCAAGCCGAGTTAGGGTTCGAGTTCGGGGCTTTGTCATGACGCAGGAAGCTGTTGTTGCGCAGCTTATGGCACGAAGAGCAGCATCTGATGACTTGCGTTACTGAGTAGATGCTTCTCAGTCCTTTGAAGTCTGTATGAAGCGTGCGGTCTTAGTCAATTTCACAGACCTGGCCACAGTTGTAGTTTGCACTTCGACAGTTTCGTTGCTTCTCGAGGTATTTCGTATTCTAAGCTCGTTACAGTATATTAAGAGATTGAGGCTTCTGACGGTTTCGACCCTATGAAGGCGTAGGCTCGTTATTCTGTGCGCATGACATGTTTCCAGAGAGGAAAGGAGAACTAAGAGCTTCCACTTGACTCGTGACTTTGCTAGTTTAACAATTTATCCAGGCCATTTGTATCATGTCTTGAACTTCCATTTGACAGCAACATAGACTTTTTTAATTTTAGAGTGACCAATTTGGGAGCACCAAATATCTTTTGGTTTCCTTGTATTTGTATGTGTTTTTTAAGGATGAGACCAATTTTTGATTTGAGATTGAGTTAGTGGCATTATCTGTGTAGGTCAAGAAATAATTGAAATGGGATATAAGCATAGTTAGCTCATGACATCATTAGCATAGCTTAAAGAATCTAGGATTGACTTTTGTACCTCTTGGTTGTGTAGGGTTTTAAAGAGTCAATAGGATGCATCTACCTTCATGCAAGTAAAAAAAAATTTGTTTTAGTGATTTGTAGCTTTTGTTTAGGGTAAATCATTTGTTGGCTGCCTATACGCTTGTAGGTTGCATTATGGATAATCACCATAAACATGCCGTATTAGGGATATCCTTAAGATTGACTTGAGGCAAAGTTTAGTGTAGACATAGAATTAAAATTTAAAGTTGACTTAGGTTTTAATGGCATGGCATTATGAAGACTTGAAGTTTCTACAATGGATAATTTACAATGTTGTGGAAGCAATATTAACATTATGGTTGAGATTGTAGATGAAGCATTACTTATTTTAGCACTAAGTGCTAGTAGGAATTCTTTAAAGTAGAGAGAATAGATATTTGCATAACAGAATATCTAGAGTTGGAAATGAGTGCTAAATTGTGCATGCGATGTCTAATGAGTGCAACTAAAATTATAGAACTAGGAGAGAGTACTAAAATGTGTGTATGATGAACATGTGCTTGTAGGCATGCCATGGAAAAAAAGGAAATTTGATGTTGGAGAATGTTCACACAGTGCCATTGAGCACAAGTAATGTGCTAGAACTCTTGAATCACCTTTCAGGAATTATTTTTCTACACTCTCAAAATGATAGTTTTGTACACTTTTATAGTTTTCCATTAGGAATTATCAACTTATTAATTGCATGTTGCTTATGGTTATATAGTCTTGGACCAATGAAGTGTATCAAGTCTTGAAAGATATTGTTGTGTTGTAGGTCAAGTGAAGAAGTGGGTAATGGTCCTGCTTTACAATCAAAGCACAAGATCTTTTTGAGCCATAGTGGAATTCAAAAGGAGTTTGTGGAGCATTTTGTGTAAGGCCTTGGAAGATCGTTGCCACTATCCTTTTTTTGATAGACGTCCTGAAATTTTACCCAAGGCCAAAGAATTCTCAGAGTTGATTATCAAGGCTACTCGACAATGTCAATTGTTTGTTGTGGTGGTGTCGGAGGAGTACTTCATGTCCAAATGGCCAATGATCGAACTATATGCCTTTGTACAAGCCAAAAAGGTGATGAAGACCAATGAGATTGTAGCCATTCTCCCCCTCTTTTATGGTCTTTCTATGGGTGACTTGAAGGATGAGAAGAGGCAGCAAAGATGGTTGGAGAAATGGAAGACATTTGCCAAGGATGATCCAATTGAAGGGCGAATTAAGGTGGAGGATTGGAGGTTTGCATTGGATGAGTTGACGAAGTTCAATGGTTTGCCCCATGATTGGGAATTGAAGGAGATTGTGGCATATGAGAATGATATTGTGTCTCACATCTGTGATTTAATTCCACCAGATGTAAAGTGGGATGATTCACATGTTCAAGGAAATGTGTATGAGGTATGGTACATGGCAATCTATCTTTTGATGTTAATTGTTGAGTGATTGTTTTTTGGATTTTATGAAGCACCAAGTATGAATGAGTGAAAGCCTCCTTGATAAAAATGAATAGTTCATGAATGAGATGGAAGCATGAGATTGTTTGAGTAGCTCAATATTGCAATCGACATTTTTATTAAAGTGTCTCTATAGTCTACAAGTTTTGGATGTCTAAACTTTTGTAGTTTTTGTTATTGTTGGATCGATAGGTTCTTTTGGACAAGATGCAACAAATTGAGTGGTCACATATGGACAAAGCGAAAGTGGTTGGCATCTATAGAGTAGGTGGTATTGGCAAGACCACTACTTGCAAGACCTTGTGCAATGAATTGTCAAGTAAGTATGAGGGGAGGGTGTGCCATGTTGAATTTGATGGCACATGTTCAAATTCCAAAGAGTCATGGCAAAATGTAGTAGTGAAGTTGACAAGAAAAAGTGTTGATTTTGTTTGCCAATTGGATGAAGGGCAGGTGAGTGCACCATGTTCAACACTTGGAATATGTTTTTTTGTGACTTGTGATGTTGATGATTGAAAATGGATTAATTGTGGTTTTCATCAAATGAATGTAGGTTAGGTGGTTGTTAGGATTCATTCTTTGTCTTCCTATCTAGTTCAATTCTTTATGTGATGGCATGGTTTTTTGTGGTTCATCACATTGTTGACTTTAGTAGAATGTGCACTTCCACATGATCAGAATGGTTATTTTTTTTTCTCCTATGTTGGATTTAGACTTGATATTATTGTAATTGTCACTTGACCTATAGTGAGCTTAATACTATGGCCTTTTTGTGTTTGTAGTGTATAAATGTTTTCTACAAAACCATGCACAAACAACCAACTTTCTTGGCTATAGATAATGTATGGATGGGACAATGACAACTCCATTAAGCAAGCCAGGATGTTTTTGAAAACTTGTTTCCATAAAGATAGTTTAGTACTTGTAACAACTCGGTCTCGAAGTACTCTTGCATTTTTGAGAATTGATGGAGACGCATGCCTTGAGATGCCTAAACTTGGATGAGGACAAGCAACAAATTTATTTTTATATCATGCTGCTTCTGGGAAACAATTTACAACTCAAGAGGATATTGATTATATTGATTGGTGTGTTAAGAAGTGTTATTTTTGCAAGGGTGATGAAGGCGATTACCATTACCATCCATTGGCTTTAGAGGCCTTGGGTAGGCAGTTATATGGATTTAAAGAAAACCCCTCAAAATGGGTGCAACGCTTATTGGGGTTGTAGAAGCCAAGCTCATTTTCGGGAGAGAATGTTGTCTTTAATGTGCTTCAAAGTAGTTTTGATCTACTACGACCAATTGAACAAACTTTGTTTATGGATGTGGGCTTTTTTCTTTATTAGTTCGCAGAGCTTTATGCTAGTAAACATATATATTCAATTAGTTTGAAGGAGCAACTATGTATATATTGTACAGGAGTGAATTGGAGATTCAAAGTCAGGTACATGGATTAGTTCTTTTCGTCTATACTTTGAATTATAAAGTCCTTATTTTTGGGTCATGAATTGTAGAATCAATAGGAGAGAAAGGGGTGTTTGAGGTTTAGAACTTGTAGTATAGTTTTTAATTTATGATCTTTTAAAAAAAAATTAGTAAAATTTTATTAAAAACACATGTATTTTTAGTTAGATGTTCCAATTTATCTCTTGAAAAGTCATACATTAGAAGACCATACTGCTAGGACTTTGCTTAAAGCAACCCTTTCGTTTGTAGTGAATTTGAGGATGTAGGTGTTTGAAATTTTCGTTTTTAAGGCCAATGATTGCAAAGTGGATGTTGTAGCTTGTTTTATCTAATTATTTGTGGTTGTATTGAAATGGCAGCTAAATTGTTTGAAACAAAGAGGCTTGTTGCAAGATGCGGATTTGGAATCAGGAAGAATCACCATGTATGATTTGTATCGAGAGTTATTGATACATGAAGCAGAAGGAAAGCTTGGTGGAACGATGGACATGTTGCATAGGAAGTGGGTGCTTATAAATGGGGATCATGGGGATTTTTTAGAGCTTGAGGTTGCACCTCCAGGTGAACATTTGCATAAATTGCCTCGACTTTTTGTGTGGCAAACGGCAAAATTGTATGAAGAATTATGGTTCAATTTACCACCTAGTGATCACCCCCCAACTAATTTGATTACACATTTGGAGTGCATCGAATGGCAATACTTCTCAAATGTTTGGGTATTACAGTTGTATGGTTTGAAATTTGGTCATGGAAGCTTGAACTTGAAGGGCATGAAGTGCTTACGAAGGTTGCAACTTCTTTATTGTAATAGCAATTGCTTGATGAGCCTTGAGGGCCATGAATCATTGAAGTACCTAACTTTTTTTGAGTGGCGGGGACATTTGGCCATTCAAATGGCTAATACAATATACCTGCATGTTTTGGGTCAATTTCCATCTTCTCTTAAGTATTAGTGCATAGAAGAGCCATGTGTATTGTTCGGGGATAATGTACTTGTACAATGCAATAATTTAATCAAATTGAAATTTGCATACGTGGAAGTTGGTGAACTATTGGATTTGAACAATTGTTCATCCTTGGAAAGTTTGGAGATGTCTGACATTTGCAACTTGGAAACCATATCAGAACTTTCATCTACTCTACACACCCTTGTTATACACAGAGTACTTGAGATTCATATTTTAGAGCTCAACCAACTTGATGGCTTGGTTCGATTGGAGGTGGCCAGTTGTCATGGTTGGAAGATTCCATGTTTGTTTTATTCAATATGAATGTTGTTTTTTCATTTGAATCCATCCATGACTCATAGCTTCATCTAAAATGGCTCTCTTTGGAACTTGTTAATGATCAAGTGCCAATCAATTAAATATTTTTCAATCAACAATAGAGCAAATTGTTACTTGTTTTAGAACCCCCAACTCTACCATTAGAAGGGGCCTTTTCATTTATGGTATTCCTACCTTAGAATTTTAATGTTTCGGTAGTTCATTAGTTTTGTAAGTGATATTGAGGCCTACATTGGTGAGGTCATATTCTTAATTTCCCAAGATAATGATAAATAGTGTTAATTTATTCTTGTCATAGTTATTTTTTAAGGTAGACTTTCTTGTACTTGATAGTGTGTCTAATTTATATTTCATACCTATTATAAATGATTATGAAGTAGGTGAGGTGTTTTTATCCTTTACCATGTTTTAGGTCTTCTATGGTATGAAAATATGCCCAATGTAGTCACAATGTGCATCACTTCCAAAAGTATGTGCATAAAGTTCACAAGCAATGTTTCCTAGAGGCAAAACTAACAAATAGCCATTGATCCTCTTGATCTTTAAGAGAGTTCTCTACTCACTAAAAAAAATGAGAGGGGATATGACTCCACCTTTTTGACCAATGTAACCCTGCATAAATTGCCACAATTTGTAAATACAAAAAAATAGAGTTTAATTGTTCTATTGTAATAGATGACCAAATTAATGATGTTTGGTCTAGGTCAAAACAAGTTTTTTTTAAAATAAATTTTGCTCAAAATTTATGAACTTTTTTGAAAGGGAATATTTGATGAAATACTCTTTCATTTTAGTGGATGAAATTGCTAATTTGCTATCAAATCTTGGGATAGTATTGTTCTATTTTGGATGAATGTACATGAATTGGGATGAATAAATGAAATTTCATCCATATATTGCAAGTTTCATGCATTTCTATGGATGTAAATAGATTTAATTGTGCAATGATTATCACTTTTTGTATTGCCTAGAATAAATGAAAAAAGTCCTCACCATTGGTTGCAACTAAAAATAATGTAAAAAGAGATAATATAAAAGCCTTATTGTGAAGACCTCTTGGATAAGCGTCTCCCATTTTTTCATGACTTTAGGCTTCAACCAACGATGCTCTCTATGATAAAGTGCATCTTCATAACTGCTACAATTTATCTCTAATTTCACTTTGACATTGATCCTCTAATTTGAAGGACTTGTGGAAAGAAACATTTTGAAAACAACTAGTATTATCTAGCTCACATAAACTCATTCCATTCTTACAATGGCATATTCAATGAACTAAAAGAAATGTAGAGTTGTGTGGATACAATACTAAGCACCTTGTTTGAATGCATTTAACCTCTAAAGGACCAAACAACATTTTTGGCAACATAGTGATTTGGGAAGCTGACTACAATTGGAATTTTCATTTTTTCCATTGAAATTTTCATACAACATGTGCCTAAGGAGTAGCTTCAAGGCCCAATAATTTTCATAACTTTTGACTACGTGGTTAAAAAGTTATTGTATGATATGTAGTTTTCTTTGTTCAATAGGCAATTTGAGAAAAAAAAACTTCTTTAAAAATCACTTTTTAGAAAAATAAAAATTTGAAATTGGTTTTCCAGATTTATTTATACATGGATATCTTTGAATCATTCCATTTTGATTAATAAGATGAAAGTTAAGAGGAGTTTTAGTTGTGGGTAGTTTGAAGGTAGTCATGGAATCTCTACTCTAAAATAAACTTTGAAGTCCTTTATTTAACTCAATTTTCAATACTTTTTGAAATAAAATAAATAATTGGGTGTAGATTGTTTATTACAACATTACAACCATTGGGATTAGCATTTTTCAATTTCATAAATAAATGGTTAACAACTTGATATATTGAATCATTTTCTACTTCTTCCTATTTTCAATTTTTTCCTATATGCTGTACAATTCCAAATGATCCGAAAATGTTTAAGAATGTAGCCAACTTGCCTTGAAGAATGAATCCAAAGAGTAACCACCATTTTGGACATTTTTTTCATATTGATCTAACCTTAAGAAGTGTAATTGCCCAATTTTTCGCAGGGACAATAAAAGGATTTTTATTACTTCAAATGCTAATGTCTTGCAATCTACACGATGAAAATTTTTGAAATTCTTTTTACAAATTCTCAAACCAAAGTAATATAAGATCCTACGGTTAAATGCATCAAAAATGATTTTTTTCAAAAATTGGTACTTGTACTAGAGATGGCAGTTTTGGATCATTTTTGTTGAAAACATAGTCAAAATCCTTTCGGGGTTAAGCAATTACAAGTATTGGACTTCACTTCTAGTTGTTCATTGACTAAAATGTATGGAACGGGTGACTTACTGACATTGCGATCCCTTAACCTTTCTCATTGAAATACTCTACAGTGGTTGTTTAACTTAAGTAAGTAGAAGAAGCTTGAAGAACTCAATCTTAATGGTTATCATGGACTAAACCTTTATGAGGAAGACTTTGAAATGTTGGTCACATTGCCTTTGCTACATCCTATGTAATTTTCATGTTGTTATCTGAAGCACACGATTAGGTTGGTGTTAACCCATTATGTTGTTCTTTGAAAGAAAGAAAATATTATTAATTGGATTATTTTAGCTTACTCAAAATAATTATTAATATTTTAGAAATCTCAAGATAATTAGATCAAAAGATAAAGTATGCTAGACTACAAGGAACAAAAATATTCGCATGTATAAAAATATTAAAATACAAAAGTTATTTATTCGTGAAGATGACAAATAATATTGATTCCTGTATTTTTGAGCACTTTCAAGAATCAATTAAAATTAGTAACACATGAATTATTGGATTTAATAATACATAATATTAAATTATATACTTCAGAATACAAGATTGACAAATTAATAATGAATAAAAATATCTTAATTCACAAGTTATTAATTTTACAAAAGACCACTTCAACACAGACAAGGAAGACCAAAGCGGCAATACAACTTAGTAGAGTTACTAGCCTAGTTACTAGTTACTAGGCTAGTTGTAGGAAAGAATTAGTTAGAAAAATTATAGGAGGAATAGTCGTAGACCTATTTCCAAGGATAAACGGTTAGGTTTGTTTTAATAGTCCCCTATCACCGGGAAAACCTATATAAAGAGGAAAATTCCTCATTCAAAGACAATAAAAAAAAAAAAAAAAGATGTTAAAGACTTGCAACAACAAAGACAAAGAGCTTAAAGAGAAAGCAAGTCAAAACAATAAGGAGACTCAAGATCGATTGAAGAATTAGAGATAATAATAATAGACTTTTTCCACAAATTAAACAAAGACTTAAAAGGCTTATCAAGTTTAAAGATAACAAGCAACTCCTAGTTTTGTACAAGTTTGAAATACATAGAATTAGATAAATGTAATTCTATTGCGTGAAATAAATTACATGAAGTGAAAAAGTGTGTTTCAGTTGGACATTGCTATGTGGAAGGTCTTTTGATTTCAAGGACAAGTACTTGTGGTCTAAACTCCTGGTTGGCTTGGAAAAAGGGTGAATGGGAGGAGCTAGAGCTTGGACCTCTTCCAATCAAAATTAGAAACTTTAGAATTGAGAAGCCAATTTGGTTTCTTGGGTTTAATGAGGTGCTAGTGATTATGGTTAAATACCCGTTTCAACATCATTAAAACTTCTAAGTGATTCTATGTGATCAGTGGAAGCAAGCACATTCAATGCTCCAACATAATTCCTCTTTTGCAGGTTGATTGTGATAGTGCAGGATGCAAATCACACTTATTCAACTAAGCATGGAATATTCAAAGATCAAGAATATGTCAATACAGTTCAGGGGATAGTAACATATTGGGGCCAATGTTCCATGCTTTGTGTCTCATTTTGGAATATTAAACAATTTTTTACATCCTTAGGATTTCAAAAGAATTCAGCAGGCTTGTCATAGAGCTTCTTCTTTGTCTAGTTGGCCTTATATGAATCCTTGTTTTTAATAAGTATGTTTCCTCAGGGGTGCACTTAATTCTACTATAACAAACCATGTGCAAACAAGTGGTTTCTAATAAACTATAATTTTAACTCCAAATTTTGAGCATTGTTTACTAATGACTATAGGATTCTACTCCCAAAATTTCAAACTCAAATAAAAGATGGAATGATTTCTAAAAGAAGTTAAAAATGCACTAAAATGACATGTTTTTTTAATTCAAAATTTTTTAGAGAATACATTTAGATGACCATTGCATCAATATTCAATTCAAAATGAGCTTTCAATAGAGAGTTATTTTTAGGAATTTTCTATTCATTTTTTAGACAATTTTTTCTTATATAATATAGGGGTGTGAAAGTTATTTTTTAGTTCTACAGTGTATCTTTTACTTCAAAAATTTGTAACTAATTATTATTAACAAATAAAAATATTAATAATTCAAAACATAAACTTTCAAAGTAGAAAAATCTATTCATGTTTTTTTCATTTAATTTTATTTAAAATTCAAAAAATATATAGGGGATCCAAAGTTTTGTTCATACGCTAACATCAAAAAAGCAGGAGTGCTCCCCCTGAGTATGTTTCACAATTTCAAATAGTATGGAATCTAAAATGTGTAAGCATACATGATAAAAGTATTTATTCTTGATAACTTAAGTACTTCAACTCGTGTAAAATGGGGAATTTATTGAGGAACGGAGTTTAATGTGTGCAAACATAAGGACGATAAAGAATGCAAAAAATATATTTTTTTCCCAAGGATGAATATTTTATCTAATACAAATGTGGATTTTTCAGTTGTACCCATTTTGGTTTTATAGACTCACCTATTTTGGTTGGCTTTGGCACTTCTCCCTACGCAAAGAGAGAATAGAGATGAGTGGATAAGAAGATACAAAACAAAGATCTTTGTCAATGAATACTACATCCAACTATTGTCCTCAATAGGTTAGTCTAAAAAGCTATGACAAGGGGCCTGTCCAAAATAAATACTTTTACCATACTTAGAAGCGGATGAATTTGTATTCATGGCATGTTTGTATATTTGTATCCCCATCTTTGTTCCATGGGACATGGACAAAATGTGGTTTGCTCTTTTATAGAGGATAGAGAGCTTGGGTATGGGACATTTGCTTGTCTTTCTTTTTATACCTTCTTTTGAATAGGATTGAACAAATTATATACTGTTCAAATTATAGGCTCTTGGGCTTGAATTCTAGCTCTTAGATGGTGCAAACTTCATTTTGAATCACAAAGAAAGATGGAACCATTTTGAAATGGACCTAAGGTAGATCAACACATAGCAGTCAGAAGACCCCATAGTAAACACCTCAGAAATGGCCCCATCACGAGGGGCAATCAAGGAAATTTGGAGCCACAATTAATGCCTTAGTTGAGAGTGATGGAGTGTTTAGTGACCTCAGTACAAACATTTAGCTTTTCAATGTAAATTCATTGTAGGAAGTGACTTTTTTAGGCCTTTTACATTCAAAAATATTGTAACTACTTTAGTTTAGGTGAATAAGATGAGCATTCTAAATGCAATTTTTGTTGGCTTGGAGATAACTTAAAGACCCTTTTCAGCCATGATGGACAAAACACTTTAAAATTTCATAACAAATTCATACTTTGTCGAAAAAATATTACTCACACTCTTTCTCACACTTATCTTTTTGCATTTAGTAATTTCTTCATTTTTAAAATTCTTATCTTAAAAAAAAAATCAGGAATGGCATGAGAGCAAACTCCTAATTCTGACCACAATGCACTGTTTTTATCGTAAGTCTGGAGCATGCAGCATCAAGTTTCACTATCAGTATGGATCAAAATCCTTGCTTGCTGACTAGGAGCGGTTCTCAATGTTGGGAACCTTTTGGGCTTATTAAGTGACTGTGCACTCTGATGCTTGATATTGGATTTTGGGTTGGGGAGAACTAGGAAGACTAAGGTAAAGCAGTCAAATGATCCATTGCGGTCACCTAGGAAATGACCTCTAGTGGATTTTTTTCAGTATGTGAGATGTGGGTCACAATGCATGTCTTACATGGTAGTAATGGAGTGAACATTGACCTCATGAGGTAGTCTACAGACTCTTTTGGGCTGAACACTTCAAAAATTCCTAGCAAGTTCATACTTTGTCCAAAAAATATAATTTCAATTGCACTTGCTGTTTCTCACACTTGTACTAATGTGTGAAAAAAATTGAAAAATTTCAGCTAACAAGATGATGTCAAACTCCTCATTCTGACCACAATGGGTTGTTTTACCTTAATTCAGTCACTACAAGTGGTATTAGAGCGGCTGTCTGTTTGAGAATTCTTGAGGGGAAGCTCCTGAGAGAACAAGCTGCAAACCAAGCTGCAAACAAGTCCCATCTCACTCTCCCCACCATGGCTTGCTAATGCAGAGCCACGATTTCTTGCCTTGCTGAACCGTGTTGATTTTTGTACATGTCTTCGTTCAGCTTCCGTGTCGGTCACTAATTTTACATCAGACTACCCACTTGCACTAGCAATCCATTCTTCACAAATACTGGGTACCTTACCAAGTAGTCAAGGCCTGCATGACCTGCCAAACTGTTTGCTAATCCCTAAAGGTTCTCGACTATGTTTTCTCCAAAAAAACGCTTCAAGAATGCCATTTCCATTACAAGTACCAAATGTTTTAAAAAGAACCATTTTTGGACACATCTAACCGTCGGATTTTGTAGTAACTTGGTATGAGAAGATGTGGAATTTTTTTTAGAAATTTTCATTGTATAGAATGCAAGATATTAGCGTTTGAAGTGACATAAATCCTTTTTTAGGACCTACAAAAAAATAGGTAGCTGCACTTCACAAGGTCAAATTAGTAGGAAGAAATGTCCAAAATGGTGGTGCTTCTTTGGATTCATTCTTCAAGGCAAGTTGGCTATAAGCTTGAAAATTTTCAAATCATTTGGAGTTTTACAACATATAGGGAAAAAAATAGTAAGCTTAAACAAAAAGAAGTAGAGAATGATCCAAAATACTAAATAAAACTGAAAAATGTTATTTCCAATGGTTGTAATGTTGTAAGAAATAATCTACACTTAGTGTTTTTATTTTTTCAGAAACAATTTTTTGAAAATTGAGTTAAATAACCCCTAAACGATTTGACTATGTTTTCTCCCCAAAATGCTTCAAGAATGCCATTTCCATTACAAGTACCAAAATTTTGAAAAAGAATCATTTTTGGACACATCTAACCATAGGATCTTATTTTACTTTGGTTTGAGAAGATGTGGAAAATTTTTAGAAATTTTCACCATGTAGATTTTAAGATATTAGCGTCTGAAGTGACATAAATCCATTTTTAATGCAAAAAACACAGGCAACTATACTTTACAAGGTCAACTCATTACTAAAAAAATAGGATTTCGTAATACAAAAAACAAGCAACTGCACTTCACAAGGTCAATTGATTATCAAGAAATGTCCAAAATGGTGGTGCTTCTTTGGATTCATTATTCAAAGCAAATTATAAATATACTTGAAAATTTTCAAATCATTTGCAGTTGTACAACATATAGGAAAGAAATAGTAAACTTAAACAAAAAAAAAGTAGAGAATCATCCAAAATACTAAATAGAATTGAAAAATGTCAATCTTAACCATGCATTAAGTCTAGGAATACGTTTATTTGCCAATATGATGGTTGGTCATTGTTTAGTAATGATTCTAAGCGAGTTTGCTTGTTCTGTACAGGATAGGTTTACGAATCTTGAGAATGGCCACTCTTTTGAAAAGAAGACGAATATGATCATTTTGTAAGCTTTTAGCATTCTTTCCATTGCCGTGTAAACAAAATGGGATAAACCTCAATAAGTAGGCATAATAAGTCATTCATTAACTTTATTGAGCTCTTAGAGTCTTTATTGGCTACGCCAACAAAATGCAGCCCACGGCAAGAGAGCACATAAGGTCACACCGGCTCTTGAATGAAATTGACTAAAAGGATGGTGGGACATCAAACAAATCGAGTAGGGCAATGCCAAAGTAGTTTGTTTTCATACTTTGATTCTCCCTATCTTGTCTCATAGTTTAATATTTTTATCCTATCGGGTGGCAAATATTAAAGCATTTCGCAGAACAATGATTGTTTGTTCCCGTACAGTGAATGTTTAAAAATAATAGTAGTCACCACGCACCACTCCCACTGGCGCCAAGGTTTGATCTTTGGACCTTGTAGATGAAGTCAAAGTACATTGTCAATGCACCACTTTCCGTTCACATGTACACATGAGGACTACAGTTTTATTTAACTACTTTTTTAAATTTTTTCGTTTACTTTGTAAATTTAGAAGACTTTGGAGATAATTTTGGCACAGTAAAACAATTTTTTCAAAAAACTTTGAACTAAAAAAGTTTTATAGTGAA